>OV815287.1:14137743-15596364 GCA_929108145.2 Limnephilus rhombicus | reverse complement strand
CTCGTTCGTTCAGCCTATTTCTTAACGCCCCCTAATTTTCTTTGAGCCTACTACTGGCCCCCCTGAAAGCCTCCAGCGATCATATGAGGGCGTTATCGCCCATTTTGAGAAAGACTGATCTAAACGATGCTAGAAAGAGAAAACACTACGCATTATATTCAAATCTAAAAGTTAATCACAAAAAAAATAAGTTGAAAAACGTAATTTTTTTTTTTACATGGAACAACAAAAAAGTGAAGTGATCCTTATATTTGTGATACACAATGTGTAATAAAATAGGTATTTGTTTTTTTTTTTGTTATCGGTAATTTTAGTTAGCAAAAACGTAATATAAGCCATTTTTTAAACTTTTTTATGTGTCCAATCAAAAATTTTATATTTATTAAATTATATGGTTATTTTTAATAATAAAATTTGAAACAATATTTCATCGCCTTTCAAAAACAGTTTTAGTTCCCGTATACGTTCAGAAATATTCCATTTATTTTGATTTTATTGCAAAGCGGAAATAATCTTACAACGTGAAAAAATATGCTTGAGGTCTCAGGGGTTTTAAAAAACAATGAATACAGAAATTCTAAATTCTGACTCGCTCGCCCGAAGAAAGGCAGAAGCAAATCAAATGTCGATGAATTTATGAAAAAAAAGTTATATTTACCTAAACATTTAAGTTTATAAAATACCAATCGGAATAAATTGATATTTTTACTGTAGAATGAACAGACTTAGGTTACAGCTTTTTTTAAACAAAATAAAAATGTAACAAGATACCTCTTATTGTGGGTAGGTAAAACACAGAAAATTTTATTACTAACTTTTGAGTATTTCGAAGATTTGGAACACTCAACATTTCGAATAGTCAGTTAGCAGCGAACAGCACAATATACGTTAATTGCAAGCCACCGGTTGTGGTCATCGACCAAGTTATATCGATGTTTGTAGGTGTTTCCGTAAAAGCCCGAAAATTAAGAAAGTGTTTGGAAATTATTGCGAAAAAGTCCGATTTATATATATTATGGACCTTTCACCTCGAAAGAAAAAAAAGAAGGAAAAAGATACGAGGGGTGAGCAGGAATCTGGGGGTTAATGTGTCTAGGAATGACAAACGCATGAAACAATCCCTCCCACTGCGCTGCTAGACGATGGATCGAGAGAGCCCTGCTGGAGAGGTAAAAAGGTCTCCCTCAACAGGTCTCTCCCGATCCGGCCGCCACGCAAAACACAATAAGTGGGCAGACGCATCAGCCGCTAAGACCTAGACAAACCTAACACAATGAACCCGGATGCTCATGCTAAGTCACCAAATGTAGCGTACCTTAATTTGTTTATATTTGGCGTTGACAGGTGATAATCAATCGTACTTCCGACTCACAAACAGACAATAATCCAGAGCAAGGTCCCACAACAAAGCACGACTCCAAGCTGCTGCAAGCCTTGAGTAGTCTACCCGATCATGGTCTGCTGGGGTCTCGCCTCAACCTTCCTCGCTCCATCGCCATCGTCCACCAGGATCCACTGTCCACGTCATCGTCCACTCCAGCTCGTCAGGAGGAAGGAGCAGGAGATTCCAGGGCAATACTTCCGTCACTTCCCGACGCTGAGGATATCCGGAAGATCATTGAGATCCTGACCCTCATTGCGACGCAGGTGATCCCGGTGTTACTAGGTTGATTATCGGGTAATTCTGCACCATTAGCACTGTAAAATGAATCTGATTATACTTATTAGGGATGCAAGGTTTTTAAAAATATCGATATCGATAAATATCGAATAAAGTCGATATTTCTTCTTTTTTTAAAAGCTTATAGAAATCCGACGTAGTTTTAGTTATATCAAACGTTTATCGATTATGTATGGATATATTTTTGTATACTTACCTATGTGAATAATCACAAAATTTCGATAGGTATATAAAATGTGTTTTATTTTTAATAAATTTATTTAAAAAATATATTAATTTCAGTATTTTGTACTAGCTACCGTAACTATTTATTAATTAACTATGTATTAAATAGTAACTTTGACAGTCTGCTTCCTTGTAGCCGTTTTCTGCTTTGAGTTATAGTGGCTTCTGCCTTTGAAAAAAGATTTTTTTTCGATATTTCGATACAACATATTGAGTTTTTTGATATCGATATTTTGAGGGTTCGATATATCGATATTTATCGGTTTTCCGATATATCGTTGCATCCCTAGTATTGATACTCGTATATTGAAATTATTTTGTGGAGAATATTACTTGCTCTCCACTGAATTTTGACGACCTCCATTGTTCGAATCCAACCTCGAAAACCGGCGTCCAAATATTTAAAATGTTACCCTGATGTAGCTTAAGCCGAGCGAAACCGGTCGGTAAATTTAAATAAATTGTAGTTTAAAACAAAGTGTTTGTTTCAATCAATAATAAAAACTTTTTATATAAATACAGCAGAAGATTCCCAAATGCTCCCGACTGGAGCGAGTGAGACCATGGCAACCCCAATTGGCGTATGTTGTGAGGCTGAAAATCCGAGGGGAGGGGAAGAAGATGGGGAGGTGGGAAAGTACCCAGCTATTCAGATCAGATCACCAAATAAGGCTAAAGCCATTTCTAGCAACGTTTCAATTCTGAATGGTTCTCTTACACCAGGGTGATACTGAGAGTGTCTCGCACTCTGGAACGAGCCGCAAATATACTACATATTATTTTTAATTAATTAACTGTGAAAAAAACACAAATTAATCAAATACAGTAATTTGCGCACGCCGGGATTTGACCCGCGACCTTCAGATTGCTAGTCA
The DNA here is from genome assembly GCA_929108145.2 of Limnephilus rhombicus. Lineage (NCBI taxonomy): Eukaryota > Metazoa > Arthropoda > Insecta > Trichoptera > Limnephilidae > Limnephilus > Limnephilus rhombicus. The sequence goes on along the minus strand of OV815287.1, from coordinate 15,593,583 downwards.
TTACCCCTCGACCACGGAGGCCTTCTAACTTTTTTTTTTTTTTAATATTTCGCTGTCAGTTTCGACAAGCCTGTATCATTTAGTAATTACTGTAAGGGGTCGTCCATTAATCACGTGATGCTCGAAAGGGGGGGGGGGGGGGGGGTTCGGAAAAAAACACGAAATATCACGACGGGGGGGGGGGGGGGGGGGTATAATGAGATATCACGTGTATTTATTTTTCGTGATAATATTCTGAAAATTTCAAAATTCTTTGCACTAAAAAAATACACGTGATTTGTTAGTCTAAAACCTCACCACATATCACCAGGGAGGGGGGGGGGGGGTTAAAAAATTGCTAAAAAAACATCACGTGATTAATGGACGACCCCTTAGAAATTAACAAGTTTCAAGTATGTTTAGGAAGGTTTATGAAAGTGTCAGAACGATAGAAAAATTAAATGTTTACTAAAGGCAGTTTTTGCTTCTAAGTATGTACTGTGATGGAATCTCCACAGTACACAAAAATACCGTCTGGGGGGGGGGGGGGGGGGGGGGCACGTGCCCCGTGCCCCCCCCCTCCCCCTAAATCCGCCCTTGATTAGTTAACAGGTGTCGAAATCGGTAGCTAAACATTAAAAAATAAGTAACAAATTTTCATCACCAAATAATACACTTCTAAAACAAATTTCCACAAATTATTTTATTGATGTTATTTATCAAACTTTAATATTGTTTTATCAATTGCAGGTAATTCCAATATTAACCGGATCTTCAACTGGAGCAGTACCCAATAATGAAATCGAAATGTTGTCGTAATGACGAATACACAAAAATCATATTATGTTAGATCCCTTCCTACCAAATTTATAGATAAATGCGTAGGTACTTACCATAACATAACGTATATTTTATGTCATGAATATATTAAATAGGTCACGGATTCACTATCTGAACTTGGCCTTTACTTAGTCGTCTAAAATGTACATAGGTGTAATTGATCTTAATATTTAAATTATTTCTCTAGTGGCGGCACAATACTCTAATAAAATAGGCGTTTGCTCAATTTTAATTAATTCCGACGAATTCGTATCTTTTAAACCTTTTTTTTTCGAATGGATACCCGTGGGTCATGGGTGTAAGTGATTTATATTCAATATTAATATAAACAGTACCTACCTTACCACCATTACTACCACTACCATTCAAAATTAATATAAACAGTTAGAAAATTTTGTAAAACGTTTTCTACTATTCTATAAGCGGTAAGCGCCAGATTTAATTTGTCTATACCTAGAGACGATGAATGAATAACTTTCCGAGGGATTCGTTTAGGATCATTTGAAATTTAGTAGTAAGTTATCAGAATTAATAATTAAATAATTAATATATCAAATTTCTAGGCCTGCTGGGAACAACTTCTGTAACTTTTGGTGTCGTTTACATTGGTGATTTGGCCACAAATCGCTTACGTAAGCGATTTACGGGGATAAACTTACGCATGTAAATCTAGTCTTACGTCGTTAAGATTCTGGCATTATGGTATTGTGTCGCCTTAAGATGAAGATATGCGTGAAATACTATTTAGATACTATTTTGATTAATCTTTACGACAAATTGGCTTACAGTATGAACATCAAAAAATATGCTACGGATAAATCGAAGCTTTTCTATGAATTGGAATTGCAATAAAATTATTATTTACGTAACAAAAAATATAAGCGTAAACCACCAAAAAAAAAGGTTTTTTCATGACTTAACTATGAAGTAATACAAGAAACAATTTTAAAAAAATATCCGTTTAGGGCTAAGACTATTTTCGAGGTTTTCCATGTTCTAACTTTTTTTCGTTCTTATAAAATTATGCACAAAATAAATAAAAACAACTTTTTCGCTTACTAGCCTCGTGCAAATAAGAAGCTCGATTTTTAAATTTTGCAGGCATGAGATTTGAAATATTTCTAGCGTTTATATTCACAAATTATTAGTCACACTGTACCCGCATGATTAAATAAAATCATATTTGTGGTTATTCTCAGCTTTCCATTGTGATTCATGGAACTACTATTTACGAAAGGAAAGTGTGCAGTCAATTAGTCGACCTCTTAAAATTTATAAGAAGGGTTAAACGTGTGTATTAAATTTAGTATTGACAAATAAAGCACTTGTTTTGGAAGTATATAACTGTGTTTGATTATTGAATTAAAATTGAACGTGTAAATTGCAAATCAAAGTATTCAAAATGTCTGTGATATTTAGAACTACCCTAATAGTACTGTTGCTCGTAATGTTTGCTGCTACTGTCAACTGTGGTCCCATCAAAAACTTTTTCCTGTCAATTGGAAAAAAAGGTAAATTATTATTTTTAAGAAATAAAGTTTAATATGCAGATTTCATTTGGATCCCTGGACTGCTGACTTCTTTGGATAAGAAATTGCAGGCTCCGTCCTGACGTATGCGTAGCGGGCGATGCAACACCTAGAAGAGTGCGAACATGTGTCAAGCGGTGACCTAACCGTTGATCCCCCAAACAATTGATCCCCGAAATGATATTTACTATAAAATTATAATTTTTTGTGCATTATTTACCAATTTCAAACGTAAAAGATATTCAGTTCGACTTCAAAAATACCCTTAATAATAAGTTGGTATGAATATCAAAGGAATTTATACACTGCGTCGATTTTTTTGTACTTAGGTATTCGCTGGTACATACAGTAAATAGGGATTTTTCTTTGATGCATTTGAATGAAAATATGTTTTATTCTTTTAAATGTAAATCCTCTCTGCACATCCCTACGGGGTCACTTAGTTATATTTTGTGTAATTAAGTAGAAAGGTATTTTTCATAAAGCGACTGCACATTGTATATAAATACGCCGGGGATCAACTGTCGGCGGATCAAGTGTCATGGAACCGTGTCAACAAGTACTTAAATAAACGCTCGAAATTTTATTAGTTATTGGTTTCGTTTGTCCTTTTGACTGAAACTTTTTTTGTTGTTGGTTGGAAACTGCCTCGAATGCCAGAAATGCGGTACATCGACCGTCCAGTTGATTAGTCTGACATCTCTGAGAAATCGAAATATGAGTTGAGTACCTAGGCAGTTATATGTAAAAGTATACCCTCTATCTCTATCTGGTACAGTACTCAGATTACTTATAAACACCACCAAATCAATTATAATGCAGAAAAACTTATACCTACTTAGTGAATTAAACCAAATGTTGATTTTTCTGAGTCATTATTATAAATTTTCAAAATGTTATACTAATGTACCGGGTTGTTGTGCCTCCCGGTATTATTTTATAGCATATTATGAAATACAGACACATGTAAATAATATTTGATTTATGGTGAGTTTTCGAATACTTATTGCTTTCTAGTCCAGTCAAATGAGGATTTCACTCCTAAATGAAACTTAGTCGGGTGCCCGGGTTCATGGAGAGAGGTTTGTCCGGGTCTTGGCGGCTGATGCGTCTGCCCACCAGCTGCGTGGCAAGCTGGATCAGGAGAAAACGGTTGAGGGAGTTCCTTCGAATTTTCTATCCGTCGGCGAGGGATTCATACGTCCGTCACTCCTGGACACACCGACCCCCAGATTCCTGCCCACCCCTAATACCCCTTATATATACCCCTTCCCTTTCCAGAACTTCCTCTCCTTTCGTTCCTAAAAAGACCCTTCACACAGCATCCCAAAAGATGAAATTGGCCTCCTGTGTGGAGCTAATGAAAAAAAAGACAATCTGCGCAATATTACCCCAACTAAATTAGACAACTACATTCCTAATATCCTAATCTAACCATGGTTCGATAGTTCAGTTCTATAATCCCTCACAACTTTAAAAAAAAAGTTAGGTACCTACCTCCATGAAAATTAAAATGGACATCGCATCGCTCCGATCCTTTTCACATTTATAAAACCGGATTATAGGTATTTCCACTTCAACCTGCCTACATTGAAAAAAATGAGTTAGCTAAAGTGTTCAGCTAATTGAAGTTGTGTAACCATCGCCTAAACTTCAGCTACTAGTTCCTAAACTACTTTATGTGCAGATACCGTCGTTGTTTAGTAAAACGTGCTTGAGCTACTACAACTAAGCTTTAATAATAGCATACTAAAAGCTTACTTACCTAAACAAAATAATCGGCTTGGTTAATTAACCTAAAGTAATTTACTAAACCTATTTCACTTTAGTAACTTAAGTTTATTTGTTACTTCCCAAAGTATTTAGCTAAATTTAACTAAACATCTAGTTTGGTTAAATGTTTTGTTCGAATAGCCAAACTGAGGTTGGAATATCTAAATTTTGTATTTTTACATAACAGTTAGTTGCATTCACAAACTTGAGCAAACTGCTACAAAACTTTAGTTACATCTCCCAAACTTTGGTAGACGAGCATACACCGGCCTTTTCGTTATACAGCATACACCCCCTCCCCCCCTATTATAAGAAAAAAATAAGAATAGGCCGACCCCCTCCCACCCTATTTAATATTTATTACGTAAGAACATAAATGAAAAAAATGAATACACGTTTGGTTTGTTTTAATGTTTATTTTTTAAAGTAACAATTTTTCGAAATGTTTATTTGTACTTACAAAAGTAGGTACTAATAATTTTAACTTTGCGCATTTTTGTGATCTTATGTAAGAACTATCGAGACTCCCTCCCACCCCCTTGTATGAAAAAATAAGACATGGTCGACCACCCTCCCCCCCTATATCGTCTTTCGAAATAAATGAATGGCCCCCTAGCATTATCTAAAATTGCCTTTCCTCAAGGGTCCGGTCCCTGAGACAAACGGTGCCTGGCGCTTTATTTATACTGCTAGGTACATATGGCCGGCCCTACTTTCCCCAATACCAAATAAATGGCATATCCTTCTCTCAACTAGGAATTTCGAATCCGAATTTCTTCAAATATAATATCCGGATTGTTAGGTACCTACTTTGAAGAAATCCTGATTTTCAAACCCTAATCTCCACTCCTTATCAATTTATCAAAAATACTTTCAAAGTAACATACTTATCTAACTTAATTATGTTAACTTCAACAAAATTATAAAAGGGAAAATACCTACTATGTATTTTTTCGGTGAAAAAAATAACAATAACGACAAATTGGCATCTAAAATAATAATTATAATGAGTAACTTTTATTAGAAGTACCTAGTTATTATAAGAAGTATTATTAATTATAGTTGCTTGTATTCTGTCCACAAAAAATATTATTTTTAACCATTTTACATAATCATAACATATTTTCAGATAAAGAAGGTTTGTGTCCCATAATAAAGCCACTGGAGCCACAAGACTACTTGCGCCATCGCGCGTACGGCACTGGAAGTAGAACTCTAGATGAGGAACCTCGCTCCATCGGAGACATACACCATTCACTTAGCCAAGAAACACACCTAAACGGAGGAGAAAGCTTCGACCGATCGACAATAGATGCCGATAAGTACGACGAATTCAACAATCAACCGCATGATTCCGTTTGTGGAAATTTGTGCACAAGAGATGACGAATGCGGTCCAAAAAAGAGATGTTGTCCCACTACTTGTGGATATGCTTGCTATGAACCAGTTTTCGTAATACATGGAGAGTAATCCAGTAGTTATTACAACAACTTAATCAATAGACTTAGCATAAAATTACAATATGCATGAAAGAATTTAATAAAAATGTGTTATTTATTATTCAAGATATCATAATTTATACCATAAATAAATGTATGGCAAATCAATTTATTAATGTCAAATAATTAAAGCAATAATAAAAAAGTCAGTTATAATCAAGTTTAATTTTTGTTTTATTTCAATAATAACAATTTGAATGCATATAATGAAAAATGGAAAAGCAAAATATAATGCTTCAATAACCTGAGTAATTAATATAAACAATGCAGTGCGTTATATAATATGCAAGTTTATCAAAAATATAACATTTTTCTATAATATATCCACTGGAATGCCAAGACATTTACAAAAAAGCGTTTACAGTGAAACCCTCTTAAGAAGTTCTCTCTTAAGACGTTTCGTGGCTTAAGAAGTTTGGTTTTTTCGGTCCCTCGGCCCAAAATTGGCCCAATTTTTCCCACATATAAGGTTTTCCTGCAAGAAGTTTGTTTTTTCCGGTCCCTTGGAAAACTTCTTAAGAGGGTTTCACTGTAGTTCTGGAGATTTTCGAACGTCTGGTTTTGGGTTCGCACAAGCTCATTAAAAAAAATCATACCTCCAAATATTGATACGAAAACAGATAAATTGTCAACTGTTCTTTAAATCCAATGAATTTACCCATTTTTCAAAAATTATTTTAAGTTCGTAGGTTTTATCAAAAAAAAAAAAAGTTAAAATAAAAAATAAAATTTGGGTGATTGTTAATAGAAGTAATTTAAAATTGTACTTATTAGGGAACGTACCCATACTACGTGACACACTTTTTGCAATTTTTTACCCCACCCCCCCCCCCGGTGACCACGTGTAGTATATTCCAAGACCCCCCCCTACAGTTTTCACGTAGTATTTCATAAATATGGTTTCGAATCATTTTTTGCTAACAAAAAACAAAAAATGCATTATTTGGCTTATAGGTATTTGTCTTTATGAATACGGCGCTTGCTGCGTGACAGCTGACAGCAAGAGTACATGCATTACAAGTGGAAAAAATATTATCAAGATAAAACTTATGTCAAAATATATTGAAACTGGAACGTAATTTATGGAAACGAAAGTCTTGTTATTTTTATAAACATTTTTCATCTCAATCATCTTCAACAAACATGTTCCCTGAACTTTTTCACTTATTTGAATGTACGAGGGTGGGTTTTTAAGTTAGCGGATTGGGTAAGGAGTGGAAATAAAAACCAAAATTATTTTTCCTTTTCAACATATTCACCTAGGTACTACCCTAATACATTTTTCCGATCTTTAAATTAACTTAAAGGAACTTTATAACAGCGCGGAACTCAATTTTCTCCACATTTCACAATTTCTTCCCGATTGAAGTGTTTGGTCGACGATAGCTCAAAGACTAATGACCTAATTACGATAAAACCCGGTTTTATCCTAAAAATGAGTTGTTCAATTAGTACCTAATTCAGCGGTACCCCCATTAATCACTTAACTTCCCATTCCGCAAACTTAAAAACCTCCCCTCGTAGCTCGAAAAAAAACGCGAGATTTCTAGATTGACTATGTGATAAAAACCTAAGCCCCCCCCTTCGTTGTGACCAAGCGTGGTATTTTGATGACCCCCCCCCCCCTTAACAGGTCACGTAGTATGGGTACGTTCCCTTACAGGATATTTAAGATAAAGTGGTATAGTTCTTGATAAAACTAGAAACAAGGTTTAAAATGATAAACATAGGTATATATAATAAAATTACACATTATTTTTTTAACTTAGACAATTTTACAATGCACGTACCTAAAAACGTTTGATTGTTTTTCACTTCATAAATCATTTTCAATCTTAATTAAGTAATCAGACTATAAATTGTCCTAGAATATTAAAAAAAATATATCAATATCTTTCTTACGCGCATCTTAATGTGTGCCGATGCGTTAGATAGCGAATATGTTTCGTACGGTGACGCTAGCCGATAATGGCCGGTCACATTTGCGTGTATCGTGTCATAGCATGAAGCTTCGTAACGATATATGCAGGTGCGGCCTCAGCATTATGAATTACAATTATACAATTGAAATAATATTAAAAACTGCTCACATTACCATATTCCACCTGAAATTATAATACATAGTAAAAAAGATGCCGCTGCGAAAACAGAAATGTTCTGACAGGTGCAAACTAAACTTCACTTTCGCACCTTATCTTTAATTCCAGGATTTTGAAATAACTTTGAATAAATAGAGAATTCAATAAAGAACACATTGTATCATAACAGAATTTGCCTATAATAAACATAAGCAGAACTGTAGGCATTTGTGTTGATTATCGGTGGAAGTACTATCTTAGCTAGCAACTCACGAATATTCAGACGACGGGAAGGTTCAAATATATTCTAATTATGTAATTTTGAAAAGTAGGTAAAAGTGTGAAAGCTATCTACTCACTTTGCGGGCGCTAATCGCTTCGATGGATAATAAGATCTGATTAACAACATCGTAATAAAGTAAAGAGAAGAGATAACAAATTGTTATTGAATACATACATAATGCTTTCATCCTGATCTACTCCGCTGTCGCATATTACATGATCCATTATATTCCAACATTATATAAAATCGTGCCGAGTGATGGGTAAGATCGCTTTGAAAACGCCAACGTTTTAAATAAAAGAAAATTATATTTAGACATAAAACTAAATCACTCCATAGTTTTTATACCAAAACTTCTCAATATTGACACAAATATACAACTCTAACATTAGAATGGCGCTGTGAATGCTAAGCAATTATTTAACAGATACAGTGAAATGCTCTTCTAAAAGTTTTCAAAGGGACTGGAAATATAAAACTTCTTATGTGGGAAAACCTTATAAAATGAATGTCGGAGATAAATAATTAGACCTGTTTCAAATCCAGCCTTCAAACCATATATATGTATAACCATATAATTTTCACATTGTTTTCATGTAAAATAAATGACTTTCGAAGTTTGATAATTTTTTTTATGTGACAGAAGCAACATTCTTAGAAATACATACATGTATACAATTATAAAACCAGATCTAGAACCTAGAAATGAGATCTTTGATGTGTATGTTTGGTAAAACCATGTAGAAACATATTACAAATGTGAAGATTCTGAAAAAAATGTTAGAAAATTTTGAAAAATCTATAAAAATGGTGTTACAGATCGGCCCCAAGTTTTTCGATTTCATCCAGAATGTATTTGACATCATGTTTGTTCAGGGCAGAGTTCTGTGTCACGAATCTGAAGAAGTTGGGCTTGTCCTGGATGGGCTGGTAACTGAGCATTAGGCTCCCCTTGCGAATCATCCTCTCTTTAATTATTGGCCCAATCTGGAAGGAAAAATACTCAAATTGCTTATTAAAATACATACACATCTCAAAATTTTATTCAAGTGTATTGTAATAGGATTACATAAATCTGTAACACACATAAAACAAAAAAAATCCATCATGAACTAACTTTCTTGTAAAACTAATATACGTAAGTTATATCAAAACATTACAAAACTCCCTTACAAAATTGTTAATCCATAAATATACCAATGCACACAGAAGCAATACTAATTAATATATAAGTCTCTGAATGCTTTACTTGTCAAAGGATTATTGTTTTATAATATTGTAAGTCAATATCTTATATTTCTGATTCCTTGTATAGGGAAAGAGTTTTCTGTAAACATAATACAAGATTCACTCAAAACGAAGGATTAGTGGTCCTGAAATGTACCAATAAATACGGTGAAAGAACCCTAAACTATTTTGTACCCAGAATATTTAACAAACTACCAAAGACAATTAAAAATATATGTAAACGTTTTTATAGCTAAAGTCAAATATAATCTAAGGAAATGGCTATTAGATACTGAAGATTTATATCGATGCCCTACTGAAGACCTTGTTTTCCTAATTGGAATTCACTTTCCAAAGAAAAGGAAAATCATTATAAATTTGTATTGCCTTATGTATATTAAACTATAGAAATACTTTTTGATTATATTCATTTGTACTTGTTTGTTATATAAGGCTTATACTACTTTTTACATATTTATATTTACACTATTCTGTAATTTAACCAATTTATCTTTATTGTTAATTTATCATCAACATTATACACACCTATATACTGTTTACCATTGTACCACTTTATTGCAAAAATGTTGTCATTATGTACCTGCTGACAAACTACATAAGTAGTTTAGCAGGTTTGAATATTAATAAATAAATAATAAAAAAATAGAAAAAGGAATTTTAAAATAGCTTTATATTTGATAAAAACATAAGATAAGTAAGGCAATTAGTAAGCAAGCAAGCCAGATGATTGATGTTAATATATTGTAAAATCTTAATTTGAAATAATCACATCGACAGGTGCCAGAAAAAATATAGCAAAACAAAATTATCATAATTTTAACATGGAGAAGATTAATGAAATCAGATTTTCCACAAAAACGGCAGCCGAGATGATATCAAACAGGAAAACAAGTTCAAAAATGATAATAAGATAATCATTTTGTTCTCATCTCGTCTTCTTCTTTGTCCAATTCGGGTCGGGGACCCATCGCATCAACCAAGCCACCTGGTGTCTGGGCTGTGTCAACGAACTACATCCATTGCAGACGCAACCTCATAAATGAATTTGTAATACACTATATTGCATTTAGTTGGTACACCGGTTTATCAGAACGGCCGGTTATTTGGGATGAAACCCAAGGAACAGAAAAAAAATAAAGAAACTAATACTACGACTAATACTATGAGAAACTAATACTAAGCGGAATATACCGTATATGAAAATTTAGAAAACAAAAAATGTTTGTGAACCTTGTGAATCTTGGCTTTTCCTTCCGAAGAGTTAAAGTCTTCTTCGGAGCAGTCGGCCATGGAAGGCGGGATGAACCAGAAGCAGACATTGATAAACTGCGGCTCGCTCACCAGCCTGAAGTTGGGGCGCTCCTTCACACAGTCTCTGAAGAACTGGGACACTTCCATTATGGTGTCCACGTGACGTTCGAATCCCTTAGTTCCCTGAATAAAGAAAAAAACATGAAGTATAATAAAACCACCTATATACAATTCCATGATTGCTACTCATTTTAACTACTGCTCAAGATTATTTTCTTGTGTGGAACACAGAGAACAAAATAAGCTGCAAATTCTGCAAAATAGAGCAATAAGAATAACACTCAGGTGAAATACATTTTCAAAAGTAACTAAATTGTTAAAGGAACTAAATTGGCTAACAGTGAAACAGATGCTGACCTTGAACATAATGATATTTACATATATATAATATAATTACTTTAGACATTCTACATTTTTAATGCTCAGAAGTTATCTAATTGTTCCATTTTTAATATAACGGAGAATATCTACCGTCCTCTTTTAAAACTTTGGTCATTTAAAATAAGGTGGAAGAAAAAAATCAAAAAAAAATAATCTTTTATTAAAAATATTGGCTTCACTGCAAAACTACAAAACTTTTGTCGACTACAAACTTCATAATATGTTCTAAATTAACCTATGTTCTGATATCTAAAATTTCTATCAATATATCTGTTAATCTAAAATTTGTCCCGGCGAGGAAATATTTCTTCCGCCGGTTGAAAGAGTTGATAAATACAAAGTGGTTTTAAAAAAAGAATTAATTAAGAAAAAAACAAGTTATTACTTTTAGTAGACAGTTAGAGAAGCCTCGTGAATTCATTTAACAAGAAGTGAACCAGAAGCAATATTTCCAGAAACTTGAATTTCAAGACTGCGTTAAACTCTTATAAAATATTATCTAAGTGTTTTCAATGACAGTTCTCAAGTCTGTGGAGTTCTCTCACTGTTAGTGCATCCATCAGCTAAATAGGTGTTAACATAAAGGGTGAATATGTAATTAATGTAAATATCAGCCACTAAATATTAAACACTCATACTGAAAGCGAAAGGGTTGAAAGTTGAGAATGAACAGCGAGCAAAATTGGGCGTGGAAAAGAAATTAAAATTTTTTAATTAAATAAAAAATTAAACGATTTTTATCAGCCTGTAAACGGAAACGATAGTTTTCCAACCGATCTTATAAAATTCATAAATTATTTGTATAGGCAGTAATAGTAGTTACAGCACCGTTTTTGCTAAAAATCATCTCAAGGGCCCTGTAAAATAAATGAGTCCCATAATTTCAATACCCGCTATTCCCATTTGATGATCTGGGTATGACATGTTGTTCACATTTTTGTGAGGAACAAGAAGAACCTAAAATCGAGTTTCAAAACCTCCCTTATCACAACCATAAACCATGTTAAAACTGCGAGTGAGAAACAAAACCCGCTATATCATTCAAGAAGTTACTATCAAAACCCGCTATATCGGAATTCAACTAATCACGAGCAGTTATTTTGCCAAGATGGCGGGTTTAGAAACTCGCGCGTCAGATCAGTTGAGTTTCAAAAGCCTCTATATCGTGAGTAAATCACAAAGTGAGTATCAAAATTCACTATATCTATATTATTTATCGAAAATAATTAAATTATGCTAGATATTTGTAGAAAAATTAAAACTTTTCGAAATTGTATATTACTCCATTCCATTATTCAAAAAATTGAAAAGCAATTATTTATTTACGCTAGAGATGTGAGTTTTTTGCGGTTTTTCGAAATCAACGAAAGTTGATACAGCGGATATAGAAATTGAACGACTCATATGACATCCTAGGTTCCATCTAATTATGTACAAACAGAAAAAGAAAACATACCTTACTCGTCAGGCCACCTCAGAAAAACTCAGTTTCATTAGAAAGTTTAAGCTTGGATAAGGTACGACCATAGACATCCAAATTTAATAGACCAGAAGTTACAGATGAGGGGTAAAACCAAACTATGGAGGGTGAAGAGGGGAAGATGACTGTGATTTGTTAAAAAATCAATCTGACAGTATATAGGCATCTCGCATTATAATATCACCATTTAGTTCTTAAAAGCAAAACTGCTTTTTAATGAATACGTTATTATCATATTTGCGTAGTCGAAATCGGCAAAAGAAAGTTCGTCCTTTTTCACACGGGAATATTTTGTTGCCGTGTTTAGTTGAGACACTTTTACAAATGCTTCATAATTTACTTACCCCTGTAACTCACTGGAGAAACGCCCACATTCGCTACATATATTAGGGCATAATGTATAGCACAAGCTCTCACTTTTGTTCGTAAAATGTGCGATGTGACCAGTGCGCTGCTCAGGACAAGAATGATGACGTCACATTTTTTAGATTCAAGCGACGCTCTCGTAAGCCCGGCTGGCTCCAAGGCGGAGATATAGCCGGCTCCATGGGGAGGGGGAAATAATACGTTTTTATCACTTAAGGCAGGTCCAGATATATTCATATGTCCATGGGTACGACACAATTTAAAACCTACAACATTGTACGACTTTACATTTGCTATTTTATCCTCTTATACTGTTGAAGATTAGTATCCTCGTATACTGCAGAGATGACATATTATATTTTAAATATTTATTTATTTTCAAAATAATTAGAATAATTTGTTATAAATTTTAAAGGTTTAACAAAAATTACTAAAATTTAATAGGTTCCAATGGCCGAGGTGGTTAAGGCATTTGTCCCGGTAAGACAAGAGATCCTGGGTTCGATTCTCAGTTGTGACCGTTACCTTTATATTTTTCTGCGTCTTGTTTTTTTTCATTTTTTATTTAGATTTATTAGTATTATCTTCTTCAGTGGTATATTGCATTGATGGTTTAACCTTCAAGCGCCCCATATAAATAAAACCGGAAATTTTATCTGAGACACTATCTAGGCTACAAATAAATTTATTAGAACTTTGTGATCGTTTAAAAAGGTAGCGGCGAAAAAAAACTAATTAATTAATTGAAAAATTAGTTGAAGATAATATTATATTATTGTAGAAAGCAATGACTTTGTTGTGTGATATATTTAATAAAAATAAAATACTTATTTTGTGTAAAACCACAAGTTTTCATTAATTTATTTACTGACCGGTTTCGCTTTGTTCAAGCATCATGCTTGAGCAAGCGAATAAGTTCTACGAATTTGTGGACCTGGAGTATCTCCCAGGATAATAGGAAGGGGCAAGATGGGATATAATAATATTTTTTATTAATTTCTTACAGCATTACAAATTTGAGTTTATTACATATAGAGATTCCGTAGCAGTGCTTAAACGAAATCTACATAAACACTTTGCTGAAATGTATGACTTCACCATTCCATAGTGAAAAACCCTTTTTAGCTTCTATTTATTTCACTCTTTTCTTTTAGACTTTTAAACTTTAATATATATATGTAATGTCACATAAATAATTATGTGACTAATGCAGTTCTTGCTTAGGTGGTTATTTTGTCTATGGTGTTTTTTTTGGACACTGGTAATTTTTGGAAAAGAGAGAGTTCCTTTTTGTTTATGGGCACTTCCTTCCGATCAACTTGGGCAGTTGGGTCGGAAATTGGTCACTCACCATCCTGGTGTTTAAATTTACGTTTAATCATGAGAATCTAAGTCGATTTTAAACCTAAAAGAACGCGGGGTGTTTTTTACGTAACACGCGAGGTTCGTGTACGAGTTATTTTTAGTGGATGACGTGTAAGTCCCACTTTTTTCCGATGTGGCTGGTTGGCCGTGTTGTGGATGTATTTCTGGAAAAGGAATCGTGAAGTGAATTGCTCCTGGTGTTGGCTACTTTAATATGCCTTCACGACCCCGCGTCGCAATGTCACGGTCTGCTAACCGTAATACGCCAGACTTGGCTACTGATGGGGGCCACGTGCCTTTGGATTGGAGTTCGTAGAGATGGCCCGTGGCTGAATGCGCTCCTTGGAGGTATAGCGTCCTCCTGCCCAATTAGAAGGACGACCTTGGTGCTCTGGGTTCCGCGCCGTTCCCATATGGGAAGACTGGAGTTCCCGTCCCGTCTCGTGTTTTCTCACTGCGAAGCAAGATCGCGTTCGTCTACCGGGGTTATTTCCGTATAGTTAGCTTAGCGTGTCCATTAGGAGTCCATCTGGTATGTGTATTTTTGTATTTCCTTTTTGTTAACTTGGTACGAAGTTTGTACACTTCCTTGTTACTTTTTGTGGTTTTGGATTCAATACATTTTTATAAAGTTCCTCTTCTTTTATTTGATTGAAAACCCTACCTACATGACAGATAACTACTTGGCCCACTATCCTGAGCCCTGGTCTCTGCTCTGCCGCAAGGTTACCTTTTTAATACGAACATGATACGTTTCAGTGGCGCTTCCAACGTGTAAAATCAGTTATTTTCGGTGCCCGAAACGTACTTTTCTGTCATGTGGGGTGGATTTTCAGTTCTTTTGCTGATAATTTTAGAGAAATCAGAGATGAATCGGTGTGTGTGCATTTATTTGGTTTTATATCTAACATTAACCGTTCTGCAGAGATTCTGTGTGTCATTCTGAAAATACACCTCATTGTGTTATGATCATTTTGTTGTGTGAATATTATTGTTTGTTTACCTTTTCGTAAGGCATGTAATTATAGTGACACCAACTTTAAGTGTTGTCATTAAGATAATGTTAAACACAAAATTCATTCATAATATCTCTAGAGATGATAACCGAAATATTGTTGGGAACATTTTTTCTGTTTACTGGCAATTCTGTTTTAACTGTCAGCTATCTATGTTATGGTTTATCGGAGCCGAGCTGTCAATTCTTGTTGACATTTGTCAGGTTATGTGCATTGTTTACTTACAGAGCCGCGGAGGTTCATTATTAAATACGTTATTTTTGTTTTTTAAACATAGGACGACTTGTGACAGACATTTATCATAAATAATTGTTTATTATAAGCTTGCGGTTACTAAAATATTGGGAGAATATAGTAACGGCACTATTCTTGTTCGCATTTGTGTCCGGTTATACCTTCATACATATAAAGGGAATTCGTGGAACGTATGTTGTAAAAAATAATTATTATTTTAAATATTTACTGCATTCTAAGGTGATTTTAAATAAATTATAAATGGCTTTGTCGTTATTGAAAATCAATGACTATTTTTTCGAGTTCATACGTACAGGGTGTTTGGTAATTGACGTGTTACAAATAAATAATTAATTATAACAGTTTGGTTAATCCTATTATTACATTTATTTTCATATAATTATTTGAGAATAATAATTTAATTATAAATTCAATTAAAATTTTTTATTTATTCTTTAAAAATGGCGATTTCCGACATTAATGGGGTAACCAAGGAAGAAATGATAAAATTGTTAACGGATCGTAACATCGTTCCGGAAGCTACATTATCAAGTATGCGCGAACAGGCTCGCTCTTTTAATAAAAGTTTGAAAGAGGGGAGTGCTTCCAATATGAATATAGGTGATGATAATACAGGAAGTGGTTCCAATATGAATATAGGTAACGATAATACAGTTAGTTTAGAAAAGACTACAACCGTAATTAATAATTATTACCAATCGTCTTCTCCTCCAACTTCTTCTTCGTCCGTCCATTCTTGGGATTTAAAATTTTCTGGGTCTTCGGATGTCAGGAATTTCATTTTACGCATAGAAGAATTATCCAGATGCCGGAAGGTGGAGTTGTCCTCAGTTGTTACCTCTTTCCCTGACCTCCTGGAGGGAAGAGCTCTTTCCTGGTATAGAACTATTTTTGATGATTCTTTGTCTTGGTCAACCTTGAAAAAGCTCCTCATTTCTCGTTTTGACGTTTGTACCAATCAAACAGAAGCTTTAAAAGCTTTGTTTGCTATGAAGCAAAAGTTTAACCAACCTATAGTGGAATATGTTGAAGATGTTCAGTTAGCAAACTTAAGATTGGATGTTCCACTCTCTGAAGAACAATTGGTGGACTTAGTCTGTGACAGTCTCCAATCTAAATACGCCTTAGCCATTGCTTATTTCTCGGAAAAGAATCTTTCAGCCTTAGTAAGTGTGTGCAGTAAATTTGAAAAGCTTTCAGTAGACAAACCCGCACCACACTTTAATTCTTCTTCGCGAGTTACTTTTCCTAAAACCTCGTATCCTCATCGGAGCCCGCAACCGTCGCACCAGCCACAAGCTCAAGGCTCGTATTCTCAACGTGGTAGTTATAATCAGGCTTCCTATTCTCCACACTCGAAGTTTTCAAGTTCTGCTTCTAATAGTCAGAAAACTTTTAATTGTTTCTACTGTAAGGAACAGGGGCATACGAAACAATTTTGTCAAAAATGGAAAAAGGATAATTTTAAAAATAAATATAATTCAAAAAACTAGCCGACGATCTGTTGCGTTCTGTGCACAAGGATGACAGGAGATCGTCGTCGGTTCATAGTAATAAATCTAAGTTTACAACGCGCAACATGGACGCATGTGTGCCGTTATCTGATTGTGGACAAGATGTGAGACCACATGTTAATATTAAAATTAAGGATTTGGTTTTTTCAGGACTTTTAGACAGTGGAGCATCTGTCAGTTGTTTCGGGGGTTCTGTTTATAATTTTTTCATAAGTTTAGGTTATAAGTTGAATAAGTTAGATTCCTACGTTACCACCGCGGATGGCAAACGTCAGGATATAATTGGTACTATGCGAGTACTAGTATTGTATAATAATATTAAGAAATATATTAAGTTTTTCGTTATTCCGTCTCTGTCCTCTTCAATTGTTTTGGGAGTAGACTTTTGGAAGCAATTCGACGTGGCCCCTCAGTTGTTTCCAAAAGTCGACAACAATGGTGATTTTGGGAAGGTGGTCAGTGAGGTTCGCAAATTAACATCAGCCTCCTTGCTGTCTCCCCAAGACAATCTCAAATTAAATTCGGTTATAGTTAAGTTTAAGTCAATTTCTTTCGAAGAACGTGGTTTAGGTAAAACCCATTTAGTACGTCATAAAATAAATACAACAGGGGATCCTATTAAACAGCGTTACTATCCTTTATCTCAAACTCGCCAGAAACAATTAGAAGCACAATTAAAAGAAATGTTGGATTTAGGTGTTGTCCGCCGTTCCCGTTCAGCTTGGTCAAACCCAGTTTTGATTGTTCCTAAGAAGGATGGTTCTGTCAGGTTTTGTTTGGACTCGAGGCGCTTGAACAGCGTCACATTGGCAGATTCCTACCCCCTCCCTTACATTTCACGTATTTTAGATAAACTTAGGGGTGCTCGTTTTATTTCATCTATAGATTTGTCCAAATCATTTTGGCAGATTCCCTTGGATAAGGAATCCTGTCCTAAGACGGCTTTCGTTGTACCAGGCCATGGTCTGTTTGAATTTGTGAGGATGCCGTTCGGTCTTAAGAATGCTCCTAGCGAATTGCAGCGTCTTGTGGATGCTCTTTTTGGTCCTGAGTTCGACGAGAACGTCTTTTGTTATCTCGATGATTTGATTGTTATTTCGGAAGATTTTGAGTCACATTTGAAGATTTTGAATAAAATTTATGAACGATTAAGAGATGCGGGTCTAACAGTTAACCTCAAAAAATGCGAGTTTTGTAAAGAAGAGTTAAAATATTTAGGTTATATCGTAGACGCGAAGGGTCTTCGTACAGACCCCGTTAAATTAGAATGTATTCGTACTTACCCTACCCCTAAGAATTCAAAGCAAATTAAAGCTTTTATAGGTCTTTGCGGTTATTATAGGCGTTTTATCAAAGATTTCTCTACTATTGCAGCCCCGTTGACAAAACTCACTGGTTCTAGAATGGGAATAAGTAATTTTTCTTGGACTCCAGAAGCGGAAGACGCGTTTAAAAAATTAAAAAAAGCTCTAACTTCTGCTCCCGTTATTAGTTGCCCTGATTTTTCTTTGCCCTTTACTATCCATTCCGACGCGAGCAACGTTGGGATCGGCGGCGTGCTTACTCAGGTGTTTGACGGTGAAGAACATCCTGTTTCTTTTTTCTCTAGGTGCTTAAATGTTCACGAACGAAATTACGGCGTTACGGAGCGCGAACTCCTTGCGGTATTAGAATCAGTCAATCATTTCAGGCCTTACGTAGAAGGAGTTCATTTCACAGTGGTGACGGATCACTCCAGTTTGCAGTGGTTGGTTTCGTTGTCCAATCCAACTGGTAGGCTTGCACGTTGGTCTACGCGTCTTTCCCAATATTCTTTTGATGTGGTGCACAGAAAGGGTAAATTAAATACTGTTCCAGATGTTCTTTCTCGTAAAGACGATTTTACTGTTGCTGCCATAGATTCTTCGCCTACAACTTCGGATAGTTGGTATAATAATTTGTTTTCCAATTGTATGAATAATCCCCAACGTTTCAATAACTTCCAAATTAAAGATAATTGTTTATTTCGACATTCTAAATCTCGTTTCGCTTTGCAAGAGGATACAGCCTGGAAGCTGGTTGTGCCTTTTGAAGACCGCAACGCCACTCTAAGTAAAGAACACGAATCTATTAACTCTTGCCACCCCGGTGTATTCAGAACGTATAAGAAAGTTCAACTCCGTTACTTTTGGCCGGGTATGTATAATGACGTCAAAAAGTTTGTTAATAAGTGTAAAACGTGCAAGGCACATAAAATAAATACATCTGCGCCGGCTGGTATTTCTACGAATCCAAAAATAGTCAACAGACCGATGCAAATGTTGTCTATCGACCTTGTTGGACCTCTTCCACGTAGTTACGCGGGTTTTATGTACATTTTATCGGTTGTTGACGTTTTTTCCAAATATACATGGATTTTTCCACTCAGAAATGCTACTACTAAAAGCATTGTAAAAAATGTTGAACAGTTTATTTTTCTAGTCCACGGTGTTCCACAAACCCTGGTGTGTGATAATGGTAAACAATTTGTTTCAAAAGAGTTCAAACAATTGTTGGCTGATTATAATGTTCCAATGCCTTTTTATAACGCCTATTACACCCCGCAAAATAATGTAGTTGAGCGGTATAACCAAACTATCGGGACTGCCTTGTCTTTCTTGACCGAGTCTGACCATCGTAATTGGTCCAGATTTCTGCCTCAGATTCAGTCAGCCTTGAATAATACTGTTAATTTTGCAACAGGTTTCACGCCTTTTTTCCTTATGCACGGCAGGGAACAAATTGTTGACGGCAATTTACACAAAATTAATGTTTCTTCTAGTGTCGTGGACGTACCTTTGGATCAGTCTAGAGCCGAATTTGCAAAAAAGTTGGAAGACTTAGTTCCTATTTACGAACAAGTTTCAAATGCATTAATACAGGCCTTTAAAAAGAATGCCCAACATTATAATTTACGCCGTAAATCCGTGGTTTATAATGTAGGTGATGTCATTTGGAGGAAGAATTTTGTTCAATCCAGTGGTCCGGATTACTTTTCCCATAAGTTGGCACCTAGATTCGTTCGTAATGTTATAAAAAATAGAGTCTCGGATTTAGTGTACACATTGGCAGATATGCAAGGTAGAACTGTAGGTAATTTTCACGTGAAAGATATTGTTCGGATAGATTAGTTTTTTTCTTTAAGGAGGCCAATGTTGTAGTGTGCAGGCCTACCAACCCTTCACATTATTACATTTGTTTCTTTTGTGATTGTTCTGGTCTCATGATTTGGAGTTTGGTACCTCCAAATCTTGTGCTCAGTACAGACACTTAATTCTAGTTCATTGACGATAAACCGTTTATTTACCCTCGGTAAACTGGAATGTGATCCTTGTGGTCACTGGCGCCCAAATTTTGTTAGTTAAGTCTTTCTTTCCTCTGTTAATATGCTTTTCTGTTAATAATAACATGCACTAGTTTCGAGTTTTTTTTTTGTATTATTAAACGTATGATTATTTTGGTAATAATATACTTGTTCACATGAGTACACACACACTGATTTCATACCTTGTTCCGTCTGTTTAACGGATTTAGTTGTAATGCTATTATTTTTAAGTTTATGCCCTTCTTTCTTTAGTCCACTGGAGGCTCTTTTATTGCCCATTGCCCATGGAACCTCCAGAGAACTTGAGAAGGAATATTTTGGAATTTTGTGTTTCAGAGACTTGAGCACCTTTCTGATGCACAAAAGTTCTGTTAGTTTTATTATTGATATTTTGTATTTCATAAGTTTAAGTATGGTATAGCTTTTCTAAAAGTTCTTTATATAAATCTTAGTTCATAAGAAAGTTGTTTTGTCTCTAACAAAGTTAGTACTGCTTCGGCGTGCTTAACTAATAATTAATTCCTTTGGAATTATCGCTTTGCCTCTAATACAGGAAAGTGTGTTCTGTATAGTTTTTTAAGTCTAAGTCTGTTCTGTATAGTTTTAACTCTAAATAATATAAACATTAATATCTTACTGTTAGTATCATTATTAAACTTTAAATTAAGTATTACTAGTGTCATTCATTAAAATTTTGAATTGATCACACCTCGAATAGTGTCAACTCACTGAAAGCCATAGTTGATCACACATTTTGTTTTGTTTGTACAAGAAATGCTGACTTTTGTGCACTCGTGGAGTGTTTTTTTTAAGGGATGCCAGCTTGGGTATTACCGTGGTCTCATTTTTTTTACAAACAATGTCACTCTTTTGAGTTTTTGATGCAGGTTGTTTAATGGATTTTTGGATATCCTAAGCTGCGAGCTTAACTTTCTGTTTTGCTGTTAAGTACCAATCGACTTTTGTCATGATCTGATAGATAGGTATTGTGTTATGTAAATCCTAATCTGACCACCTTGATTGGCAGGTATTTATTGTTTTATAAAACCTGACCTGATTTGATTTTTGAAAATTGGATAATTTAAATATTATTCTAGTTTGACGACCTTTTTACATATAGGTATTTCTTCGGAATTGTAAATCCTGGTTCAATAATGACAGTTAGATGATCCAATGTAAGATCCCTACTCTGCCCACGTCTGATAGACAGTTTGTATACTGATTCTATATTACTTATAACACAGAAAAGTATTTTCTTGTGTCCTAGTTTTGCCAACATTGAACTCCATTGTTCTGATTGAAAAATGTATATTTATATAGATATTTTCTTAATTTAGGCTTCTTTAATTTTAAGTATTTGTTTATTTTTTTAAGTTTTATCTTAAGAATGTTAAACCGGATGGACTTAGTTAGATAGGTTATTTTTTTTGCTATTCAAATATAGCGTAAATTCAGTGCGAGTGAGGGCTGTTTAACCCTAAAAAGTGAAGCCAAATTGGCCTTTATTTCCTGTATAAGGAAAAGTGATCAAATTTTTTTTCTTTTCTACAATTTATTTGGTTGTGTTTTTTCTTAAAATATAAAATGTTGAGTATTTTATAAATATAAATCTTGTTAAATTGACATGAAAACAACAGATCTCCTTTTTTTTTAAAGTAAATTCAAAACTTTGTTTAATTTAGTAGATGATGGTTGTCTCCTTGTTTTCGTGCCTTTCTTTTCTTATTTGTTCTTTATTATTAAGAAATTTTGTTTTTTAAGAAATTTACTTTTAAGAAATTTACTTTTAAAAAATTTAGTTCTAAGTTGTTTAGTACTAATTAATGTTTTGTTATCATTTTTCTAGATACCTGATGGACTCATAGTTTAGTTAGTTTGTGGACTTAGTTTTTCATGTTTGAGGGCAAACATTTTCGTGAGAAGGGGGGAATTGTCACATAAATAATTATGTGACTAA
This sequence comes from Limnephilus rhombicus, assembly GCA_929108145.2. Taxonomy (NCBI): domain Eukaryota; kingdom Metazoa; phylum Arthropoda; class Insecta; order Trichoptera; family Limnephilidae; genus Limnephilus; species Limnephilus rhombicus. The sequence goes on along the minus strand of OV815287.1, from coordinate 15,571,366 downwards.
TGCAGTTCTTGCTTAGGTGGTTATTTTGTCTATGGTGTTTTTTTTGGACACTGGTAATTTTTGGAAAAGAGAGAGTTCCTTTTTGTTTATGGGCACTTCCTTCCGATCAACTTGGGCAGTTGGGTCGGAAATTGGTCACTCACCATCCTGGTGTTTAAATTTACGTTTAATCATGAGAATCTAAGTCGATTTTAAACCTAAAAGAACGCGGGGTGTTTTTTACGTAACACGCGAGGTTCGTGTACGAGTTATTTTTAGTGGATGACGTGTAAGTCCCACTTTTTTCCGATGTGGCTGGTTGGCCGTGTTGTGGATGTATTTCTGGAAAAGGAATCGTGAAGTGAATTGCTCCTGGTGTTGGCTACTTTAATATGCCTTCACGACCCCGCGTCGCAATGTCACGGTCTGCTAACCGTAATACGCCAGACTTGGCTACTGATGGGGGCCACGTGCCTTTGGATTGGAGTTCGTAGAGATGGCCCGTGGCTGAATGCGCTCCTTGGAGGTATAGCGTCCTCCTGCCCAATTAGAAGGACGACCTTGGTGCTCTGGGTTCCGCGCCGTTCCCATATGGGAAGACTGGAGTTCCCGTCCCGTCTCGTGTTTTCTCACTGCGAAGCAAGATCGCGTTCGTCTACCGGGGTTATTTCCGTATAGTTAGCTTAGCGTGTCCATTAGGAGTCCATCTGGTATGTGTATTTTTGTATTTCCTTTTTGTTAACTTGGTACGAAGTTTGTACACTTCCTTGTTACTTTTTGTGGTTTTGGATTCAATACATTTTTATAAAGTTCCTCTTCTTTTATTTGATTGAAAACCCTACCTACATGACAGATAACTACTTGGCCCACTATCCTGAGCCCTGGTCTCTGCTCTGCCGCAAGGTTACCTTTTTAATACGAACATGATACGTTTCAGTAACTTTACAAATTAATATTGTAATTTAATTTATATTTCGATTATGCTTAAGTCCCTACTAATGCTGATTAATTTCAATCCCGTTATTTTTGTTTGTAAGTACAAAAAAAAAACTGTTCTTCATAATGGTATTCTATATTATTTGTAAAACATTTATGTAGGTACTACACATATAATAATTATTTTATTCATATATGTACTTAAACTTTTATATGCCATATAGTTAATGTAATAATACTAATAACAATGTATGTAAAAGCCCAATGGGCGTTTAAATAAATAAATAAATAAATATAAGAAATAACGCCATATAAATATTTTACAAAAAATTGTTTACAAATATACAATATTCGGAGAACAAACCCAACATTTTTAAGGCTGACTGGCACACTCCTTCGATATGAGGATGAAATGTCAACTTACTTTCATACATAATCCCAAGATTCTTTATATTTGAAACTCATTTGAGATTAGGACCGAGCATAGGGTAGCTGTGGTAGGTGAGACTAAAAATGCTCCGGTAAAAGTCAGAACTACGCATTTCAAGACATTGAAATGAAGCTGGTTTCGTTGACTCCATTCTGAAATGTTATCAACATCAATATTTCTTATTAGAAGAAATAATTTTAGATCATCAGCGAACAGCAAAAAGCGAGAAAAACGGATGACTCCAGCAATGTCATTAATGAAAATGGAAAAGAGAAGAGGCGCTAGGATTGATCTTTGGGGAACCCCAGGAAAAACAAGAATTTCAGCTTGGAAGATTCCGTGTGTGACAAATTGCTTTCTGTTCTTGAGGTAACTTTAAAAAAAAAGGAAAAACCTATCGGGCAAGTTTTGTGAGTAAGATATCGTGATTCACAGTATCAAAGGCTTTGGAGAAGTCATTGTACGAACAGTCTACTTGGTATCCACTGTCTACGGACCTAGCAACATAGTCGGTGAAAACCATCAGATTGGTTTCAGTGGATCTTCCTTTCCTGAAACTATGCTGTTCGGGGATGATGTATGCGTCATAAGGAATTTATGAATTCATTTTTCAAATAGTTTAGCAGGAGCTGATAGAATGGCAACTGGTCTATAATTTTCTATTAACTTTTTCGAACTTTTCTTAAAAATAGGACATATTTTGGAAGTTTTCCATACTTCAGGAAAAGTGGAAGTACTAATAGTTAAGTTAAAGATAAGACATAAAGATGTTTTTCGGAACTCGGCGCACCCTTTAATAAAAAATACGAAAACGAAGTCTGGTCCGATGGAGTGTGAGTTCTTCATGAGACTTATGGCACTCATGATGTCAGATTCCGTAAATATATCTAAATAAACGTTTAAAGATTCTCTGGTATTAAATAGGGCCGCATTATTAATGTCTAGAAGTGGAGGGTCTTTATTGTAGACCGATTGAAAATGATCAGCAAATGCGTTAGCCACACCGGAACCATGAAATTCCTGATTATCTTTCATCACGGTGTGTTCAAGATCACCATCCTTCCGAAGGGATTTTATATAGTGCCAAAACATCTTGGGATCATGCTTGATATTTTCCTCGATTTCAGACACGGAGGCTCGATAGGCCACTCGAACCTTGCGCCTAACTAACGCTCGGTAAAAACTAAAAAGATCATATTCACTCTGAAGGCCTACAGCTTTCCAAAGCTTATGACGGGCGCGTTTGATCTCTATATTCGAGGTGACTTCTCTCGAGAACCACTTTGGATACTTGCGACCACCACCACCTGTCGTTAGCAAACGAAGCGCACTCCCATTGGGATAAAATTGTAATTATTTTAATAATTTTAAAATTACGACGCGTGACGAAAAAGACGTACGTCCTGCCGGCAAACTATCTGGAGCACTGATGGGGTGGGATGGGTTTCTCTTTCTCTGGGTCTCCTACCGCCCCCCTGAAAGCCTGAAACACCCCCCAATTTTCTCTTGGTCTTCTACCGCCCCCCCTGAAGGTCTAAACGCCCCCAAGGGGGCATTATCGCCCATGTTGAGAACCTATGATCTAGATAAATAAGTTACCTTCGCCTTCCACATCAGCCAGAACTTGAAGACATCTGGTCGCCTTCCGCACTGGATGTTGGAGTCTCCACAGTCCAGCTCCGGTCCATAGAACTTGTCAGGCTGGAAGAGGTATGAGGCCTGGGCGGAGTGGCAAGCAGCCAGGATGGCGGGGTGTCTGGTCAGCAGGATGGAGCACTGCTGGGGTACGGCCAGCAACTTGTGGGGGTTGAAGGTCAGCGAATCAGCCCTGAAATATGACGCACGAACTGACTTTACTTTACCGTTGCTCGCAGAGAAAACCAAAATCCCAGGAATTGCTAATATGTTTACCAATTTAAATAGTACTCAATTTGGGTACAGGTACCGCTGGAACCATTAATCGGATAACCAACATCCTTGCCATAGGTCACTCCAAGTGGTTCGCTACGTTTAGTGACTTAGCAGGGGTGCCCGGGTTCGTGGGGTGAGGTTTGTGCAGGTCTTGGCGGCAGATGTGTTTCCTCACCTACTATGTAGCGGGCCGGATCGGGAGACCTTTTAAACTCTCAAGCCAGACTCCCGACCCATTGCCTTGCACTCCAGTGGGAGGGATGGATTCGTTCGTCCATCACTCCTGGTCATATTGACTTCCAGTTTCCTACCCACCCGTCATATCTTTTCCTTCCCAGAATTGCCTCTACTTTCTTTCCCTAAAAATAACACACAGCATCCCCAAAGATAACATGGTCCCCGAGGGAAAGTGTTTTCCTCAGGACCTTTGTGTGGAGCTAACGGGAAAAAAAATTTATCAGACTGAATGCTGTAGAAATGAGATCCCTGAGGCGTGTGTGTGGTAAAACCATGTACGATTGTGTGAGAAACGCGGATATCTGCAAAGAACGCAAAGTTTGATATAAGCGTAATGAGTAAGAATAAGAAAGGGACGCTCAGATAATTGGGCATGTAGAGCGAAAAACGAGTAAAGGAGTGTAAGTAGAATATACGACGAAAATGTGAATGGTAGAAAAAGTCAGGGACGCCCGAGGAAGACACGGCAAGACCAAGTGAATCAGATACTTGAGTCGGGCCATGTCAAGAGTCAGAATAATAGAAGAGCATGTATGAGACGATGTATAAATGTGAACGAGGCAAGGCGTGCCTGCCAAGACCGAGTTGTTTGGTGGTCCGTCCTCTCTGTCTATCCCTGTGGCAAACAGCGTGATGGTTAGTTAATTTAGTTACTCAATTTTAAACATAAGGTGTCTGGAAAGTACAAATGTAATTCGATTGTTATGTGAAATTTATGCATGGGATAATATTACATACCGGTCGATTCCTTGAAGTTTATTAAAATGAGTCTTGGAGAAAAGGAGACCTCCTCCCCACGCTGCGTCCACGTGCAGCCAGATGCTGTGAACGTGGCAGATGTCTGCGATGACCGGGAGAGGATCAAAAGCCCCCAGTACTGTGGTGCCGGCAGTTGCAATTACAGCTATCGGGACTTCACCTAGGGGTAAAAAATTACTTGAAAATTAATTTAATAAAAGAAAATACAGTACAATCTCACTAATCCGGCACTATTAAAAACCAGAGGGTGCCGGATTATTGGAATGTTCGGATTACTGGATTATAGAGAAAAAATCATAATAAATAAAACAAAGCATTTCATAAAGAGAATATCAAAACAATAGGTACATACGTACGCACGTGCACACGAGATAAGTTTTGAGGTTAGACTGCTAACTGCTAGACGACGACGCGGCGAGGAGCGCATAGGCGTAGAGGGGCGAGGGAGACGCGGGCGGAGGGTGCGGATTATTGGACGTATCGGTCTATTGAAGTGCCGGATTAGTGAGATTGTACTGTAAATCATATTGCATACAATTCAAGCTCGCTAATCAGAAGTTTGTCGGTAATAGCTTATCCATGGTATTATTTATTTATTTTTTATTTATTAATTTATCATCAACGCCCTCTGACGAGCTTTTAAACATTCTTATAGTTTACATGATTTAGTCAATTTAGTGCATACAGAGAACAAAATAAGTTTTAACCCCTAAGGCTAATTTGTTCGGTTTTCGGATTAACTCATAGAGGTCTCATAGGAATCTTTGGATCTCCCTTACCACAATTTATTTATCTATTTTATTTATTTATTTATATAGAAACAAACAGTACATTGATTATAGTGATGAGATAATGTACAGATATTAAGTAATATTTCATGGTGGGTACCTATGATATGTTTCATTGTAGTGTCTTATTTATGGTATGTAGATTTAGTAATTGCCTTTCAGGTATCTCTTATTCACTGATAAGCTTATATTAAATGTGGTGAACGTATGTCTTAAGAGGACATAACCAGAGAAAACCAGAAATATGTAATTTTTAAATCAGATTTTAGATGTATTGACTCATTTCATTTCAATGTTTACTTTTAGTATAATAAGGTTATACCATAGGTCAGAGGTTCCCAAAGTGGGTGCCGCGGACAGAGATCAGGGGTGCCGCGAGGTGCCCCTGATGTCTCTACTAAAAATCAAAATTGACATGAACGAATACAAACATTTTATGGAATGGAAAATCATCCGCGTGGCTGGTACGCGCTCTGGGAACAGATTGGGTGGGAGGCACAGGAGTGGGGATACGGTAGTGGTGCTGCGCTTGCAGCGGCCGCGTGTCGCATCGAGATCATCGAGTCAGTACGGAACAGGGGGGTATAACTCCGGCCTTTTTTTGTGACCAAATCACTATCACGTGGTTTGTGACGTCAGAGTAATGACTACCAATACGAATCTTACAATTTCCTTACTTTTTTACTTTCTTCTATCCTTGTCGGTGGTATGTGACGTCTGAGGAATGACTACCAATAGGAATCTTACAATTTCCTTACTTTTTTACTTTCTTCTATCCTTGTCGATGGTATGTGACGTCTGAGGAATGACTACCAATAGGAATCTTACAATTTCCTTACTTTTTTACTTTCTTCTATCCTTGTCGATGGTATGTGACGTCTGAGGAATGACTACCAATAGGAATCTTACAATTTCCTTACTTTTTTATTTTCTTCTATCCTTGTCGATGGTATGTGACGTCTGAGGAATGACTACCAATAGGAATCTTACAATTTCCTTTCTTTTTTACTTTCCTCTATTCTTGTCGATGGTATGTGACGTCAGTCATGAAATTTTCATTTTTTATGGTTAAGTAGTGTCGACACCTGTTCCATACAAAAAGCACGAAAATATCGATCTAGGTATTAGTTCATTTATGGTACAGAATATTCCAGTGTTCGGGGAAGTCGCATCGTCGAAGTTTCTCGCTAACGCTCCCGGCCAGTGAGTGATTCTTGTTCTTACAGCTGTACCTACTCACATTTTCTAAAAATGGATAGTTTAATCAACAAAGGGGGAGGGGGGGTGGCTAGAGAATTGTGCTCTTGGGGGTGACACTCGGTCCAGCTACCACAGATAGACATTATATGACCGGGGTGCCGTGAGAAAATTCAAATTTTCTAAGGGTGCCGCGACTTGAAAAGTTTGGGAACCCCTGCCATAGGTCGTTGGCAGATTTGTTAAATTTAAAAAAAAGATTTTGTATTATACCACATCCATTTCAAATCATATAATCATGCAGTAAAATAAATCAATACTTTATCTAGGTATCGCATGTTTCAGAATTTTAATTTTAGTTTAAATAAAATCATTAAAAAATAAATACGTACACGTGTTTCTTGAAGAAAATTGGTTCGTTTGTGTATTTATTTGCGCACTTACAAACTAATATATCTCAGATTTTTTTACATACTTATTTTGCTAAGACATTATTGACAAATCATAAATAATTTTGATCGAAAAATAATTTTAGTAAGTATTTAATATTAATTAATTTACAGCTTCGCATTTCAACATTTTTCATTTCAACAGAAACACAAAATTCAGAGCTCATTCGGCCCGCAACCGTGGCCTAGACAGGTCATCTCCGCGACGCTCTGGATCATCACATTTTGAAATGACAAATTGAAAACGAAACTTTAAAAATAAATACGATTTCCTTGTTTCACTTTTGTAAAAATCTACAGGGTTGCCCGAATGCAAAATTTCATGTTCATTAAATATTTTTGTGCTAAAATTTTATAATTTTGAAATTTTTTAATTGTAAATTATTGTTATGTGAATACCGCACAAGAGTCCCAACTACTGTAAAAAATTTTTTTGAAGTAAAACTTCTTTACGCACGCTCGCCTTGGGGGGTAAGCTGGTGAATGCGTTACAAAAAATGGTGATTGTTACAAAAAGTGGTGATTGTTAGGAAAAGTGTGATGTGAACGGTAATTGATACGAACGGTGAATGATGGCGAGACGAACGGTCAGGCCTTTACGCACCCTTGTTATTTGTGTTATTGTTATATTGTTAATTGTCCATAAATAAATAAATAAATTATATACAGCAGGTACCCCGTATGCGTTGCAAAGCCACTGTAACCTCGAGGTCAATAAACTGTAATAGTTCCATCCCAAGTCCCGGGAAACTACATTATAATGCAAGCGCTTGCACTATATAACATTATATACAGCGGGTACCCGGCATGCGTTGCAAGGCCACTTTAACCTCGGTGTCAATTAAACTGTAATGGTTCCATCCCAAGTCCCGGGAAACTATATTGTAATGCAAGCGCCTGTACTTTATAACATTACATACAATGGGTCAACTAAACTGTAATGGTTCCATCCCAAGTCCCGGGATACTATATTATAATGCAAGCGCTTGCACTTTATAACATTATATGCAGCGGTACCCGGCACGCGTTGCAAGGCCACTGTAACCTCGGGATCAACTAAACTGTTATGGTTGCATCCCAAGTCCCGGGAAACTACATTATAATGCAGGCGCCTGCACTATATAACATTATATACAGCGGGTACCGGGCATAAGTTAGTGAAGTTTCACTTCAGTCATGTGGTCTAAAGCAGTGGTCCCCAACCTTGCACCGCAGTGGGAGGGATAGATTCATACATCCGCTCTCCTGGACACGCTGACCTCCAGATTTCTATCCACCCCTATTACCCCTTTCCTTCTCAGAATTTCCTCTCCTCCCTTTCCCTAAAATGACCCTCCACACAGCATCCCCAAAGAAGAGATAGGCAGTATGTTGAGCGATTGTAAAAAAAAAGGTCTCTCCCGATCCGGCCTTAATGTAGTTGGTGGGCAGACGCAACTGCCGCCGACATCCTAACAAACCTCGCCCCATGAACTCGGGTTCCTCTGCTAAGTCACTTGGGGTGACCTGTGGCAGAGGTGTTGATAATCCAATACATGGTTCCCGGGGCGGCGGTACCGATATCCGCCTTCCAAGTTACTGATACTACCTATTGACGGCCGGCGTGGTCAAGGGGTAAGGCTCTCGGCTCGCAATCCGAAGGTCATGGGATCGAATCTCGGCGTGGGCAAATAAATTTTATTTGACTAATTTGCGTTTTTCACAATTATTTCATTTAAAAATAATATTTTTGCGACACGTTCCAGAGTGGAAGATACTTTCAGTATCGCCCTGTTGGAAGACCACCATTCAGAATAGAAACGTTGCTAGAAATTGCTTTGACCATGTTTGGTGACCAGATCTGAATAGCCAGGTAATTCCTCGCCTTCCTTTTCCCCATCTCCTTCACCTCCCCACCACCTTCAGCGTCACAATATACTCCATCGTCATGTCATATCCTCACTGGCTCCAGACGGGAGCATTTGGGTCACTTGTGCGGTATGCACATAAAAAATTGTGCACACAAATAAATATTTCAAAATGAGACATTTTTTACAATCCATCTGAATATTACTTGTTTTTTTTCATGAATACCGCACAAGAGTCCTAACTGCTCCCGTCTGGAGCCAGTGGGACTATGGCATCCCCAATTGGGGTATGTTATGAGGCTGAAGTTAGTGGGGAGGGGAAGGAGATAGGGAAGAGGAAGGTGCGTCTATTCAGATCTGGTCACTAAACACGGCTTAAGCCATTTCAAGCAACGTTTCAATTCTGAATTGTGGTCTTACACCAGGGCAATACTGAGAGTATATTCCACTCTAATGGCCGTAAAATACAATTAAAAAACAAAAAAGCAAAATAATAAAAAAAATATAACAAATTGTTTATTCTTGTATGTAGGTATCTACTTTATACCTACTGTGTTTACACATTTCACTTGTATCTATTAATGTTTAAGCACTTCGATATACAAATTACAAATAACTACTAATTAAAATTCTGGAAGCGAGAATTCAACATTGATGAAGATGAAGTCTGAACCATACTGCAGCCCTAGCTCTGCGTAAGCTAGCAGGTACATGAAACCCGGCCTTCAGCGGAACGAAATCTAGTTCCAAAAACGTCCGCTCGCGAGCACTGATATGTGAGCGCTAGAGTCGGAATCGGAATTTGGATTTGCTGGTTATCTCCTCTTAAGGTATTTTATTTATTTTTATTTTAGAGAAAGTTGACAGCAAATCAGAGATTACAAAATAATACAATAATAAGATGTTAAATTATGCCAATTATGAACTTTCCACTGATGATAAAGTGTGACATTGTAAGGGTATTTTCTTAATTAATTTATTTTTCAGTTACAAAATATGAAAAAAAGGGGGGGGGGAAGGAACATAGGCATAGAATTAAGGGGCAAAGGACGGGAATATATAGGGATTGAACTTTCTAGTTTCAGTCATGTTGCTTAGTGAGTTTTCGTTTTATGTCACGTAAAGTAGAGTTAAAAATGTCAATGTGGTAATAATTTAAGTTAAATGAGTGTGTGGATCTGTAGATAAATGAGTTCTGTTTGGTCTTGCAAAGAGGGAGATTAAAAGTAAGCGACTTCCTGCTGTTGCGATTTGGAACATGGAATGATAGGCGTTGAAGAAGATCAGGGCAATCGATCAAGTTATGTGTAATTTTAAATAACATTACCGAATCTGCTATATTTCTTCGACAAGTTATCGTCTTTATTTTGAAGAACTTTGCAGAATCTTCATTACTAACATGAGATCGAAAAGAGCGCAAATTGAGGTACCTTAAAAATCTATTTTGAACGCTTTCAATTCTATTTTTGTGCACTGCATAGCCTGGATTCCACACTTGAGATGCGTAAAGATTGCCGTGAATACCAATCTCTAAGATCTTGTTTAACAAGGTTGAGTGATCGACCTTATCAAACGCCTTACTAAAGTCGGTATAGACCAGGGTTTCCCAACCAGTGGTCCGCGAGAGCTAGAAGATGGTCCGCGATGATCCGCCGGTCAATAAGCGAGCCAGAGCGCGGGCAGTCCCTAGTCAAGAAGTCTGAATAAAAAAAATCGGAACAATATTCAGTTTATCATTATTGTATCTCCTGGTCAGTGACCATTACGGTATTCCGTTTCTCCCCACCCCATCCTACCCCGTTCTACCCCCTCCGTTGTGGTAAATATTCTGCTAGAACCCGCCCCACCCTCAGCATTGGTGTCACCTGGGACGGGTAGGGCGGACAACGTGGTATCACCCCCCTCCCCCCCAATTAAGTTGTCCTTGTGGTCCCTGTCGAAAAAATAAACGTACAAGTGGTCCCTGGTCACAAAAAGGTTGGGAACCACTGGTATAGACAGTGTCCACTTGTATTTCGTTATCCAAATTATCCTCATATTCAGGCTAGGTTTAAGAGCAGCATATAGTTGATCATAGATTATTTTTTCAAAAAATTTGTACGAAAGAGACATGCGTGTGAGACAGCATGAGTAACGTATAAAAGGGTATGATTGTTGTCTGTTCGTCCTCTTTGCAAATAGGCTTTCTAGAAGAACAACACTTTTTAATCAGGTAAATATTTTAGACCAACAGATCTCCTAATAAACGTAACTAAGTCTACCCACGACTTATTATTGTATCACTACCCTGTACTGAGATCACCATCAAAGGAAACTGGATCCATCGAAGATTGGAAGTCCAGATGGATTAAATATGTCGATATTTGAGGTGAATGGTTTCCAAGTGTGTGAAAGCGGGAAATAGGTGCTTGTATTTGGTAGTTGGTTCTGGAATTATTGTTGCAGAATAATATATTTTGCCTAGTTGCTCGATTTGGTACTCTTAGGTGGATGAGATCCAGGATTTCAAAACAGTCTACTTCGGTTTGAATAATTTTAAACAATGTTTAGTGGAATAGTTAGTGGTAACTAAGACACTGTCCTTGCCAGTGTTATCCAAATGTGAATTTAGTAAGTTGATGACCTCACCTACTGAACTTCTGTACGCGGACAGTGGACAGTAGCCCTCACCCCATTACAAGAATGCGCACGTCGGCAGTGGGGGGAGCTACTCGCTACTACTAGTAAATCACCACCAACAATCATCTATCTTATGAAAGACTTCAATTTTTTAGTTAGGTGTCATGTTTACGCTCAAGAGAAGATTCCATTTTGTAATCTTATTCTAACAAAAAACGTGGCAGAATGAAATTAACAGAAACACATGCGACAGTTGCTTTAATACACACAGGACTAACCAAAATATCCTATTACAACCCTGGTATAATATAGTGTGTAAAGCGCTCCTTTCCGCAAACGTTAACTGCATACAAGTGCTTCCACCAAACGAGTTAAAATATATTCGAACGAGTCCGCTCATGCACACCATCGCCGACTAGTTTCTAATGAACTCAAGCACTATCGTCAATTCATTTGCCTGGCTGCATTTTTTTCGAAAAGGAATGATGATTTATTAAAGTCATTCGGCAATTTTGCACGCTTCTTTTTATAAACGTACATTGGCAAGCATTTCTTCATTGTCTACGTGCAGTCAGAATCATCCTCACTAGAATTAGTATTTAAAATCACAAAAATCACTCTGTTCACTTCTAACGACGATGAAATTCTGAATTGTTTTCTCGCATGGCCAATGGAAGGCAAATACCTATCTTCTCAGCGACTCTTTTTTCGTGGAAGGTCAAAACTATTTAGCTCATCTCCCACCCCGCTCATCTCAACTCTTTTCCGCTTGCAATGGAAGGCATGCTTTAAAGTAAGATAACCCAACTCGTCGGTATATAAAGCTTGGCATTCAAGTCTAAGCATACAGCGGACTTCTGAATTTGATATAAGAATACCGGTGAACTATGGAGCTCGATTTCAACTACTAAAAATAATAGCTTATTATAGTAGTTGTCGGATAATAGAGTGGCGGATTACTGAGAGAGTACTTAATGTATTTTACCATTCTGGTAGCTCATGTTGATGCAGCTTTGCAGATGATTGACATCCATGCTTCCGGTGGCATCCGTGTTGATAAGAATAACGTTGCCCTCTCCAATACCAAGCAACGCTGCCATCTTCCTAATGGAATAATGGGCATCAACAGATGCAAATATCACTAAACGGGGCAGGCTGGATATACCGTTTTTCTGAAAACAAATATACAGTCATTATTATTGTACAAGTATGTCTTATTAGATAAAATATCAGACAGTTGATTATTGACACAGATAAGGTGTTTGGTCTTCAAATGAGAAAATGGTTGATTCCTTTCATCCTACTGGGATATCATTTATCCTGTTCATACCTTTCTCTAAGCATCACTACTAGTCGGAAACTGTTTTCAATATAGAATATATTGCAAGAAAGAAGGAACAGGGGGTTATAACTACGATCCAAATTTGTAACTGAATAAAAAGACTCGCTATATCCATATAAAGTCAAATAATCGCGTCCAAAAGAAAACTTTAAATATCCATTGAAAAATGTTGACAACTGAGTGGTATTTCTGTGTATAGGATTTATTGTTTTTAGGAATATATTGTCTATGGTCAGGAATTTTTTTTGAGTTTCCTCTATCCTCGCCGATGGTGTGTGACGTCGATATAATCGATTTATTGGCAAATCTAGGGTTAAATAGTGCCAAAACTTTCCCCATACAAAAATCCGAAGTTATCAATCTAGTAAGTGGTTTATTTGTGGAACTAATACTATCGTGGAAACACATTGTAGGTGTTATTTATTGTTGTGAAGAAAAATAGTATTTTCCTCATTTATTTGTCGTTTATTGTTAATTACCTTGAGGTATTTATTTTATTTTTATTTTAGTTTATTTAGGAAACAAACAGTTATACATATTTTAATAAGAAAGTAACATATTACATGATTGCATTAACCAGCGAAGTTTCCGCTACAATTTATAATATATAAACATGGATTAAAACATTGAAGAAAACATAAAGTGGTAGAAAAAAAAGAAAAATATATATATATACAACAGAAATGAAAGAAAAAAAACACACACAAATTAAAGCATATGGGATATATAAATCATCCAAATATTATTATTATAATAAAAAGAAGGAAAACCAACATAATGAGAATGAAAAAAATAACATGCAGCAGGGGTGGAGAGTTCGTAATTAACAATTTGTTTTAATTTTTTCTATTATGGATTTAATAAATTGGCCTGAGGACAAATGGAAAATATCAGCGTCGTAAAAGATATCATTGTATTTTGTGCACGTCCTTCGGAGAAATGAATGTTGTGTGTAATTTGTTTTTGAGTGTGGGATGTGGAATAGTTGGTTTGACCTTGTGTTTCTTATTGGACAGTGGAAATTAATGTGTTCTAGAAGATAGTTGTTGTCAACAACGTTGTTAATGATTTTGAATAAAAATTTTTGGTCGGATATATTTCTTCTATCTTCTAAAGTTGATAAATTATGGAATGTTAATGAGTCTTTTAGGTTTTCTGAAGTTCGAAAGGATTTAAAGTCTAGGTGTTTCAATATTTTTTTTTTGAATTCTTTCTAACCTTTCAATATTTACTTTGTATTGGGGATTCCATATGACTGATCCGAATTCTAATATTGAGCGAACAAAAGAGACGTACAGTATTTTGATTACATGTGGAGACCTAAATGGTTTGGTCACTCTTATGATGAATCCTAGAAGTTTGTACGCCCTGTCACAGATGGAATTTATATGTGTTCGGAAAGACATTCCGGAGTCCATTATTATTCCTAAGTCCCTCACTTCACAACATCTTTTTATCTCTACGTCATTGATTTTGTACGGGAATATTAGGGGGTTTATGCTTTTGGTGAATGATATTGTGTTACATTTTTCCAGATTAAGGAACAGTTGGTTGTTAGCACAATATATTCCAAGCCTATTGATATCATCTTGCAATTCTAGGCTGTCATTAATATTAGTGATTTTTTTGTAAATCTTAGTGTCATCAGCAAAAATTTGGAATTTGGAATTTTTAAAGCATTTACCTATATCATTGATATATAAAATAAACAAGAGAGGTCCGAGATGTGATCCTTGCGGGATTCCTGAAGGTATACTGTAAAAACGCGAGGAAAAACCCTTAGCTCTAACTGCTTGACTTCTGTTTGTTACATATGATTTGATCCATCTGAGAAGGTCACCATTAATCCCGATTTTTAACAGTTTCTTCAGAAGCAGGTCAATGTTAATTTTATCAAAGGCTTTTGAAAAATCCGTATAGATAGAGTCTACTTGATTTTTACCACCCATAGAATTTAAAATAAAATCTGTGTATTCCAGAAGGTTTGTCTCGACCGATCGTTTTCTGAAAAAGCCGTGTTGATTTTTAGATATGATTGTTTGTACCGCCGGAAAAAGTTGATCAAGAACTATGTTTTCCATGATTTTGCTGACAATTGGGAGTTTGGAGATGGGCCTGTAGTTGGTAATGTTAGTTTTGTCCCCGCTTTTGTGGATTGGTGTAATGAGTGCTTGTTTCCAGACGTTGGGGAAGTTGCCTTCTTCAAATGACATTTTGAATAGCAAGGAGAGAGGATAAGCCAATTGGTCCCGGCATTTTACATAAAATATGGATGGAATTAAATCAGATCCCGCACTTTTATTCGGATCAAGTTTTTTTAAATAATTAAGTACACATGATTGATTGAAGTTAATATTGTGGATATGTAGATTAGAGTTGTCGTCATCATTCTCACAGTTTATAAGATTGAGGCTAGGGTTGGAATTTTCTACAAAAACTGATCTAAAATAATCACTAAAATGGTCGCATATGGATTGTCCATCATCGCAGGAAATATCTCCAAGATACATTTGCTTTGGTAAATCGGAAGAGGATTTCTTTGATTTAACAAATGACCAGAACTGTTTGCTGCACTTTTTTATTGAATCTTCTGCCGTCATAATGAAGTTTTCATAACATTCTAACGCGATCTTCTTTTGACGATTTCTCAGTACTGAAAATGATTGGTAGTCAGCCAGGTTCTTGTATTTTTTCCATTTCTTGTGATATTTTAATTTCTCTTTTACAATTTTAATAAGTGGTAAAGTGTACCAGGGGGGAAACCTTTCTAAATTACCGTAAATTTTTTTTTCGGGGATATATTTGCGAATAATGTCATTTATGATATTGTAAAAATCTAATACGGCTTTTTCGGTATCCTTACCTTGAAATTGGAGTTTCCAATTTATTTTGGATAATTCATTAGTGATTTGACCGTAATCACCTCGGTGAAACATTTTAACTGTCCTAGATGAGCTGGAGAGAGACGGTACAGTAACAGGTGATAACTCTATGTCTAATGCTCTGTGATGTGAATCTTCAGGCGTCAGAGGTTCGGTACAATGGGTTATACTACATTTTGAAATATTTGTCATGATTAAATCAAGAATTCGTTTGTTTGTATTGGTTATAGAATTGAATTGGTGTAGTTGGGTGAATGAAAGGAAGTCTACCAAGGCACAGCTAGCAGTGTTTTCTGGAAAATTTGGTTCTAATTGGTTTTGCCCTTCGGTTAACTTCCAGTTTAGTTTGGATATATTGTAGTCTCCAGCTAATAAAAACAATCCTTCCGGGTGATTTGCGTGCAGGTCTGATGTGGTGTTGAAGTGATGAGTTAGGTTGTGGATGTAGTTGGTGTTTTGTGGATGATATGTGCAGCAGATATATAAATTTTTGAGTTTATTATTGTTACCTAGTATTGGCACTGATATCCAGATCTCCTCAGTACACGTAGACCAGGGAATTCTCTGAGCCTTCAGAGATTTGGATGTTGCAATTAGTACCCCCCCTCCCTGCTGCTGTCCAGATAAAAAGTAGTTCCGATCCTCTCTAAATACATCATACCTATTGTCAAACAATTCACTGTCCTGGATTGATTTATTTAGCCAAGTTTCACATATAAGATAAATATCGTAATTGTTCAAAAGGACCTGATTTAAGAAGCTATGAGTTTTTGTGCGAAGACCTCGCACATTTTGAAAATATATGTTAAGCATTTTTAAATATTATGTTCGTGAAATTGTTTGGAAAATAGTAATAATTATGCTGTGATTGGGGGCATTTTTGAACATACGATTTTTTTTGTTTATGTTTGTGGTAAATTAAAATGTCTATGGTTTTAAGAGGCTTTTGTTTTGACAGATTGATTGTTATATCTATGGACAGATTACTAATACAATTGCAATTCAAACAATTGATAAAAACATGTTTTAACATTATTTGATAAGAGTTTAAAGGGAATTTGTAATTAACGTATAGTGATGATTCGTATATTACGACTAAGTAGAAATTGAATATTATGTTAAGGTACTGCAAGAGGTTAAATTTGATATTGTTCTGTAAATTTAGTTTCCTAAAGGGAGGGCCGATGTAGAAGCGTCTTGTGTGGGCATTGTCTTCAATGTTGAAAGTCTGTTAACGTCATCTTGATCCGCAATTAAAATTATGGGTGTTGTATCACTTACACGAATGAAGATTTTCCCATTTTTTATCCAGCAGTAGAGAATTTTTCTGTCCGTTTTTATATCTCTACATTGTTTTAGGAGATGCTGATTTTTGGGGGTTAAATGTTCATTGATGTAAATTCTGCTGGCACCAGGAAGCTGCAATTCTGAGGCAAACATTCCCTTCCTCTTCCTTATTGCAGCTAACAGGTTATCTTTCAGGTGTCGGCGTGTAAATTTTACGATAATGTTCCTCTGTTTTCCATTTGTCACATTTCGGTTTATTCTGGGGGAGATTCTGCTTGCGAAGTCCACTTCCTCTCGGGTGATTTTACATCCAGCTGTAGCACCAATTTTGGAGAGAATGTCATAAATATTTTCGTTTCTATCTTCTGGAACGCCACTTATTATAAGGTTATTTGCACGATTATATTGATCATTGCGCTCTATTTGTCCTTCCAAATGTTTCACTTTCTTCTTAAGCTCCTCAATTTCCTCCTTGTACTCCTTTTTGATAACTTCTACTATGGTATTTTTGAAGTCTGCAAATGATTTTTCTAGAAACTGGATTTTAAATTCATCGAACTTTTTATCTAGAATTTGCAGTAGTTCGGGATTAGGATTATTGGTGGACTTGGAATTTGCACGTGTAGTCATTGTTATATATCGGTTTTTATCACAATATTAATTTAAAAAAGTGGAAGAGCAAAATTTGACAGTAGTTTTAAACAATGTTATTGTTGTATATACAATAACAATTATATATTAATATAATTATAATTGTTATTGTATATAGTATATAAAATAATAATTATATGGTATAGAACTCCTTCGCAAATGCTACCTTGGTTAGTGAATTATGTAGTAATTTTTTCCTCTTATTCCTTGTTTGAAATATTTTATTTACCTTAATATCACAGTCGTACGAATATCTCGCCAAGTTGATACCGATTCCATTGGCAATGGAACCTCCGGGACAGAAGATGCCATCCCCGGCCGCCTCCCAGCCGACCAGGGTCCTGATCTTCTGCAGGACGCTGCTCTCCATGAGACTGAAGACTGGCGCCACCTCGTAGGTGTAGACGGAGCCGTTCAGGGCATCGGTGACCAGCTGCCCTGCCAAACCGAATGGGTCTAGGCTGGAAATTGAAGGTAAATATTTTAGATCAACCAATTTTAATATTTTTTTTAATTACCATCTGAAATAATAATTCAAATTCCATAAACCAATATGTACAGGTTCATGACGTTATGATATAGAAAAGCATACTCGAATCTAAATAAATTAAAATAAAATATCTAAATCAATTGAGCTACAAAATATAAATCGATTTATTTAAAATATAATATCGTTAAAAATACATAATTCAATGACATAAGAAGAAATAGCGAAACATATATTTTTTTAAATTTCTAAGCCAATGATATTATAGAGTATACAGTAATATAATGTGTTAAGTATAAGATGTGGTAACATTAAAAAGTATAAATATGATTAATGAAGTCACTGCTTTTGGTTCACAATGTTATAAATTTTTAGTTTTAAAATTAATTTTACATTTTTCTTAAATATTACCAAATCTGTTATTTTTTTAATTTCTTCAGGAATACTATTAAAATATTTTATCCTTTTGTAAATACAATTATTATGCATTTGTTGTGTAGAAAATAGAGGAATTTGGATGGTATATTTATTAGAGATGCCACGAATATACTGCTACTATTCGGTATTCGGCCGAATATTGCGAACCATTCGGCCGAATACCGAATACTAAATTATGAAAAAAAAACAGACTGCCAGTTTACTATCTTCACAACAAATTTCATAATATTCCCAAATACATAGATGGTTTTTATTAAATGGTACCATTTCGTAAACCTTTTCGTTAACAAACAGTAATTTTTTTAAAGATATACACACTATAAGTATCACAATTTGATGTAACAATCAACAAATAATGCGTGCTGTGATACGACCTACTCGCTAATGAAACAAATACACCCACGGAGTGGTTACCGCACGCACTTCAATGATACAGGTCGGACCTATCACCCGTGAAATGTACTAAGTGTCCATGAATATTCGGCGCCTCGGCCGAGAGCCTAGCCGAATATTCGTTATTCGGCAAAATCACTATTCGTGGTATTTCTAATATTTATGCCCTTTAAATGATGAATTAAGTTTTAACCCGGCGAGATTGGGGGGCTGGGTCAAGATTACCCGTGCATTTTAAGTTTGCCTATAATTTTAAAACTATTTATGCAACGTTGCCGCTTTTCTCAGTAGCTGGAGTTATTGAGTGCCTCAACAAGATTCTGGCTCGAAATCAGTCGGGCATTAGCCGCGTTGTGAGCTACACGTGCCAAAACTTGAAAAAGGTAATAATTACCCGTGCCTGTAATCGGTGTAACAATTTTGGTGGTTGGTTTATGTTAATTATTGTTGTTTTTGTTGTTAATTAGTGTTTTCGACTGTTTCCGTAATTGTTTACGTTATTAGATTCATAAAAGGAGCATTTAAACAATTAAAGACTGATAATTGTTATATTTAACTTTGATTTTGCTAGAAGAAGCCAAAATTTATTGATTTTTTTAGACATTAAGTTTCAAAGCCTTGTTCGTATGATTAAAAGTTTATTTCTAAGATTTTTTTGGTGTTTTATTACATTGATAACTGTAACGTAATGCTCGTAACGAATAATATGAATTTCCTTAAATAGATACTGAAATGTGTGACGTTGTCTATTCCGGTAACAATTACCCGGCCCCACCTCCGGGTAACAATTTTCCACCCTCATCTCGCCGGGTTAAATGCTTCAATATACAGTACAATCTCACTAATCCGGCACTATTAAAAACCAGGGGGTGCCGGATTATTGGAATGTTCGGATTACTGGATTATATAGAAAAAATCATAATAAATATAACAAAGCATTTCATAAAGAGAATATACACACTTCAAAACAACAGGTAAATACATACGCACGTGCACATGAGATAAGTTTTGAGGTTAGACTGCTAACTGTTAGACGACGACGTGGCGATTGAGTGCATAGGCGTAGAGAAGAGAGAGTGGCGCGGGCGGAGAGTGCTGGATTATTGGATGTTTCGGTGAAGTGCCGGATTAGTGAGATTGTACTGTATTTAATATCTTTGATTATTTGTAATATTGAGATTTTTTTATGGATGCCTTCAATTTTTACTTGGAAAATTTTTTAACAATGTTGCTGAAGGGAATTTAATAAGGGAATGGTTGTTTTGTCAAAATCACTGTAATAATATTTGTCATACCAAATTAACAGGGTTTACAATTTTTTTAAATGCACATCCCCCCCCATATATAAAATCTTCATCAATTAAAATAGAAATTTTAGGCATTCGGTTCAGCAGTTGATGGCTTCGTAGTAACCTATATTTTTGTTACATGAGCTGTTTATGAAAAAGAGGATAAAGTTACAACTGAGCTATCATCATTATCCTAAAGCATGGTCGGATTAGGCTAGTAATTTAGTGGAGTGGCGAGTAACTCGCAAAAAGTGTTCACATTACAGTCGAGCATAGTACATCAGTGAGTGGCGTATTGGAAGATGATCAGACTGCAATGCCACAAAGTAAATACTTTATAAGAGGTGGAAGAAGAAATTAGTGACATGAAAGTAAAAAAACTGTGGATACGAAAATAGATTAACAGAATGAATTAATTCTATAGGCACCCATGTTGTAAACACGGTGTCACTAATTTTAGAGTAGTATATTTGCTCCAACTAGAAGACATTTCTGCAGCTACTAATGAACTCTCCTAAAACAATATGCTCGGGCTTGTTTAGTGGTTGAGAGAGTTGGTAGCCAGAGAGCAGTGGTGGGGGGTTACTCTCTCGAAAAATGGATTAACTCTACTGAACCATTGATTTAACTACTCCACTAAATTTATGGTGTTCGGACATATTTAGCTACTAAATTACTTGCCACTCGCCTAAACTGAACCAGCCATAAGTTGGGATTTGACATCCACAAATACAGAATATTTTTGAGCTCTTGGCAGAGTGACATTTTTTACATTTGCAGTATCATACTTCTGACTGGTTAGAAAATTGTAAACTACATATAAGGCTTTGCCCAAAAACAGTTTTAAAATATAAAGTTAACCTTTTGAAAAAATGAAAAATAAGAAAAAAAAAATGACATCTTTCCATTCCATTAGGCTGTGTCTGTGTACACACACAGCTATAATATATGTGGCTTGGAGTATTTCGGCATATTGCTTACCGTACATTCCCAATTGGAATATATGGCGAGCGATGAGCTGAAATACGTCAAATCACATATATTATAGCTCTGTGTGTACACAGCCTTATGGACATCTTCAATTAATCATTAACCTCTCCACGAGTATGGGTGAAACGGTTCTGCGAAGCGAAAAAATGCCCAGAAGAGTATAGGCGAAACGTTTCTTCCACAGCTGTTATTCAAATACCGTCATATTTAATTAAACTATTTGACTTGTAGTGTCTTCTATTGACATCTGCGCGTGGTTTGTTGAAGTTTTGGGAGACATATCTACAATACCAACTTCACAGTTTTAGTTTAAAAATTCTTTTTGCATCATTTAGCGGTCGTTAGAGGAAGGAAGCAGTTTTTTTGTATGGACAAGTTTTTTCTCAACGTTTGTTTATTTTCATGACGTTTTAATTCAAAATATAATATTATTTTTAGTTAATCTATGATAATTTATAAAAAAATATTTTAAAAATGAACCAAAAAAAACTCACTATTCACGTACAGTTTTCTTCGCCAAAACTCACCTGCGGAGAGGTTAAGTAATACAAAAGATTGTCACTAAGATGGTTCAGTTAAATATAATATTGTATAATTTTTACTATTCCTATACAAAAACTCCTAAAAAGGGTGTTAATAATTAAATAAATTCCAAACAGAAAAAGCTGAATAAAGCTCATGGGATCATCAAACTTTGGAGAGCTTTTACTGCTTCGGTAAGCTTTTTTTTGCTTTGCAATTAATTTATTATGATTTATTGGTGGCCATTTCATGTACAATTTCACAACAGCTCTAATTTAAAATTTTACATTGATTACTTACCCAGAAAAAAGCTGATTGACGAAGTAAGGATGGCCCGTCTTTACGCTGTAGGCAATAGTGTGTTTTATGGCCTTCAGGAGATATTCTTCATTCTCCGGATCTTCCGAAGGCTCAAAATCGATGAGTTGCTTTAAGTAGTTAGGATCTCTCCATCGCGTCACCGGCTGTGACCTGCTGGTGCCATCAAACACCGCTTCCTTAATCAACAATTGGAAGACGTTGCCCAGGAACTCACTGTGTTTCTTAACATCGGGGAGACTTACAAACCAATCATCTTTAGTACCACCAGCCCCGGTTTCCTTATTGTTATTAATATCTAACTTAACCGAATTACTTTTTGTACTCATTTCAAATGCAAACTCTTTACTTTGTAACTTTTTAGGATCTGATTGACTTCACTACGCAAACTAAGAACTAACAAGCAAATGGTACGAATGCTCTCTGCAGCGGAGTTTATATACACAACGATTCATTGAATATAATTGCAAGCAGTTTGTTAAAATCACATCCTTGTTGAGGGCCCATTTCATCAATTTGACAAATTGTTTAATTGATCGCATTCGCAGGAAGGTCAAAGAATGATCTTTAATCAACTGACCCATAAATGTAATTAACTTTATTATGATTTTGATTCTGTGTGCAAGTTTTCTAATTGTCCGATGAATAATAGCATAAGTTTTATATGCGCTTTTGCTACTGCACTACTTTCTCGTAAGTCTGTTGACATTTTCTCCAGCGCTTTGATGCGCAGATCTACAAACTTTTCGGCCTCTACTTTTGTAAATTCCAAGAAATGATTTAGGCCGATATCGAAGAGCATGGACGAAGTATCGGGTACTTTAGCTTCTATGAAGAAATTACATCCCACATCGACTTGAGTTTTAAATCCATCTGGAAAGTCGGAGGTGTTTTGCAGCAGCTCTAGTGTATGTTTTATTTGGGCGAATTCGACAATTTCAGCATTCACTCTTTGTAGGTTTTGGTCGATTTTTTTCAAATCTTCCTTCAGTACATTGTTGATGTATGTTTCGTAGTGTAGAAGCTTGTCATCAACTTTAGCAGATTTGGACATTTTGCCTAGAATAAAAGCATACATGGTTCAATCAATAGAATTAAAAAAAACTGTCTATCAATTTACTTGTCAGACACCGATTGCTTATAAATTGAAGGATGTCATACTTGTTGCTTGTGTTGTGAACTAAACTAATGCTCAAATACTATTTTACAATTTTTTTAAATTTGGTAAAGCGTTATTCGAAACCATTAAATAAATATAGATGATCACTAACTACTTCGGATAGTAAACAATAGTTAGAGTTAGAAAGTTTGCATTAACTTAACCTCAAATAAATATGTCTTTGAATATGAGACAGCTGCCGCAATACAATTGTGTAGTTCTACGGTAAATAATCCAGGGGAATAACTTTTTATTTAATATTATTCGGAAAAACTATATAAGTAATTGTTTAAAGTAAAATTATTTTCTTTAAAACAAACAAATCAAATAAAATAAACTCCCACATTTAACTTTTGACTTTTGACAGTTAGAAAAGTCGCAGTTTTGTCTTGTCATTTTGTGTCTATGAATTAGTGATGTTATGTTTAGAAATATGAAAATCGAAACATTACTTTACGAGTCGCACTCGTTTCGAATTTTATCAGTATCAGAAAAAATTCCATACCTATTTAAAGCAAGAGTGTTCATTACATGATCCGAGTTTTTTCAACTGGTACAAAAATTACGTACATTTTAAGCAATTTAGAACAAGCACCGATTTGTCGTGAAATTTGTTTTAATTTGTTATTAGCACCCCGTACACAGACACTTCGCATAATTCTTTGATACATTATTCGCCTACCTAAATACTAACCATTACGCTGTTTCCCCGCATGAACGAAGTGTCAAGGAGACCTCAGTTATAGGCAGAAAGTTGAGAGCCTATAATTGTGGAAGCCTAGCTCTTCTAGAATGGACACATTTATGCGTCTGGCTGTCCATGGATTACAGGGCTGGCTTTAGCTATAAATACATATCCATTTATCGTACTTTTTTTTTTTTTAATTTTCTTTATTCATTTTGTTTATTACAGGATTGTTTTACATGGTATTTCGACTACCAAGCTAGGCAAATGCCCGTATTATGGTAGTCGAGTACTTAATATTCATAGTAGGTAGGTACCTACTTATAAATTGTTTTAATTTCTCATATTTTGTCTTTCTGCCATTCCTGAATTCCTGGTGAATCCAGTTAGCATGATTTATTCTCCAGACACCTCTTCGTCGCATTTCAGGGATCTCATCCATGTACCTACTCATTTCTACCGCAGAAAATTTCTCAACCATCACTCTCACTGCAGGGCCATACTTATGCGCAGGCTATCAAGGCTGCAGCCAGTGGGACCACACGACCAAAAGGGTCCTAACCATAAATTAATAATAATAATAATATTTGGACGGTTTTTGTGAAAAATCACCTCAACGCGATGCTGCCTAAAAATAATTTAATGATGTCTAAAGATACCATGTATGACCTAATTACCAATGGAGTGATCCGAAATTAATACTTGGCTGATGGAAGTTTACCTTATAAGAACGAAAGGTTTTTTTTTCATGATTTTGTCATCCCTATTAGTCCAAGCAACGAAGGAAAAATAGAGGAAATAATTCGTCTAGAAGCCAATTTTTGCACAGTTGTAGGGGAAGGTGTCCTTAACAACATACTAAAAATATCGGGGGGTGGGGGTGGAGCTAAGGGTGGGGGGGGGGGGTCTCTAAAGGTCCCTTTTTCCAGTTCTTCGACTTTCGTTTTATAACACGAAAACTACTCCTCTAGCGAAAAAATGTATATTGACTAAATTATCTAAATAAAATTCTCTACAAAAAAGGTTCTATAAACTTTTTGGTTAGGATCAATGCTTAAGGAGATATGGAGGGGGGGGGGATGTCAAATAATAGAAAAATAACAGTTTTTATTGTTATAAATTAAAGTTTTATTGTTAAAAATTAAATTTTAATTGTTAAAAATGAAATGGAAGAGAAGAGAGAGATTTTGACTAAGCTGATCAGCATAAATGAACTTACTCCAGACAAAGTTGAAGAGTTTCCTTGGTGTAAACTGTTAAAACAATTAATCCGTAAACAAGCTTAAAATTGTTATTCGGTTGGTATTCGGTTGGCCGTATTCGATCGCAGCCGATATATATCCCGATCGATATTCGTCGCCGTCATTCATTGACACATTCGGTCACCGACCGAAATGTAAACGGGCCATTAGAATGTCTATATAAAAAAACTAAACGAAATTGAGATTTATTTCTATGTTACCAAATATACAAAAATCAGTTTATTTAATAATTTGAAATAAAATTGATAAGAAATTGTAGTCATTACATACATATAGCTTACGTTGGAAATAGCTTAGAGTGGCTAACTGGTTTAAGCATAAACTTCACACTGTTGAAGCTACATGTAATGTTTTCACGTAGATGTGTATATTTGTTTCATTTAGTGCCGCTATTTTTCATTTCATCAAGTTTCGAATCGCAACGGTGCTAAAGAAGTTTTCATTTCAAAAACATTGCCGTAGTGTCAGAGAGGAAATTGGGAAATACGTTTGTATGGATAAAACGCCGCCCGATTTTCGCTTAAAGTCCAGGCAACGAAGATCAAAAAGACCGAATAGGGGAAATAATTCGTGTAGAAGCCAATTTTGGCACAGTTGTAGGGGAAGGTGTCCTTAACAACATGGAGCTGAGGGTGGGGGGGTCTATAAAGGTCCCTTTTTTCAGTTTTTCGTTAATAATTCGAAAACTACTGCCTCTAGCTTAAAAAATGTCTAACAACTAAATTATCTATGTACATAAAATTATCTACAAAAAAGGTTCTATAAACTTTTTTGTAGATAATTTCCGTGCAAGTGGGCATTTACAGTATGCAAAATGTGCCCATAATACAACTGAAAGCTAGCCATCCGGGGGCGTAGAAGGAGTTAGCAGAAAATTGGTAGGCACTTCACTAAATCGCACAGATACACCTTAGGCAAGTATTTGATCGGATGTGGTCATAGAACAAACACTTATGCGCTCCATGAAAAGTTCAGGTGGCCTGACGAAGGAAGAGGAATTACTTGCACTCGCCAAGTTGGTTCCATTCTGTACTCGCCAAGTGGGTTTGTGGATCACCCGGGGGCACCGCCATCTGCACGTCATTGACGGAGTTTGCTGAAGTGGTTTTGTGGTGGTCTGACGGCTAGGCGTAGTCCAGCGGTAAGGCTCTTGACTCGCAAATAAATTTTATTTGATTAATTTGTGTTATTTCACAATTTATTCATTTCAAATAATATATAGTATATTTGCGGCACGTTCCAGAGTGCAAGATACTCTCAGTGTCGCCCTGGTGTAAGACCAACATTCAGAATTGAAACGTTGCTTGAAATGGCACTAGCCGTGTTTGGTGACCAGATCTGAATAGCCAGGTACTTCCCCACCTTCCTCTTCCCTATCTCCTTTCCCTCCCCTCTACCTTCAGCCTCACAACATACCCCAATTGGGGATGCCATTATGCCATAGTCTCACTGGCCTCAGATGGGAGCAGCTGGGACTCTTGTGGGGTATTCATATAAAAAATAAATACGGTGACCGAAAACGGGCTGCAGTCGAATACGGTGAAACCGAATAATGTAAACGCCGCATTAGAAATGTTGAATACCTTAATGACTTCCAATTCTTTTAATTTTTATCTCATAATTAATTTCACCAACTTCTAAATACGATGTAGTATTTTTTTTTTTACAATTTTATAATAAACTTTGAAAGTTTCTTTTTATGTTTTTAGCCCGAGGTCTAAGACGGCCCTGCCTCATTACTATAAATTAAGGTTGGTATAACTCTTATTAACATATATGTTGTTACTCAGGCAGTGGTTTTCAACCTGTGTTACGCGTACCTCTGGGGGTATGCGAAGCCAAATGGGGGGTACTCATGTAGAGACTGGTTAAAATGCCTGAAGTCAGTGTTACACTCTGTATAAAATTGCATTACTCAATTGTATTTGTGTGACTTGATTGTTAAATTCATGCAATAATAAGAGTATTAAAAATTACAAATGAAACACATCTTTCATTACATGTTTAAAAAAGGTAGATAGAGGGACGGGGACCAACAAATTTGTAGTGAGAGACAAGGGGTACGCCGGCTCAAAAAGGTTGAACACCACTGCTATAAGGTATAAATAACTCCATTGCGATTTGAGCCTCATGAAAGTATAAAAATGTTTTTTAATATACATTTTTTTAACTCTATGGAGGAACTCGAGGGAAATAATTTTTTCCAGCGGCCCTTTGGGGATGTTGTATGTTGGGTATCCTTGAGGAAGAAAAGGAGTTAATTCAGGTCTTGAGGAGCCCCATTGAGGCCAGCAAATCATTTCACAACCGAGCTGCTGAACACAAGATCAAGCTCATGACATGTGACGAATGACAACGGTTCCGCGGCTTTTCATCCCGCGACAAAATATCCCCGACAAAATATCCTTCGACAAAATATCCTACGGACAAAACATCCCACAACAAAATATCTACTAGAACCTAACCTAACCTAACAAAAAAGGGACATCCTGTAAAGACAATAAATTATTGTTCAAGAATAGTAAAATGGGACATAAATAACACAGAAATCTTGTAAAGACAATAAATTATACGTCAATAAATAGACAATAAATTATATAAATTATATGTCAAGCCACAAAGTGTTTACTTTCTTTGATAACAATAAATTATTGTACAAAAATAGTAAAATGTAAAATAAGGTTAGGTAAGGTTAGGTTTTAGTAGATATTTTGTTGAAGGATGTTTTGTCGAAGGATATTTTGTCGGAGGATATTTTGTCGGAGGATATTTTGTCGGGCTTATTTTGTCGGAGGATATTTTGTCGAAGGATATTTTGTCGGGGATATTTCGTCGGAGGATATTTTGTCGAAGGATATTTTGTCGGGGATATTTCGTCGGAGGATATTTTGTCGAAGGATATTTTGTCGGAGGATATTTTGTCGGTGGATATTTTGTCGAGGGATATTTTGTCGGAGGATATTTTGTCCGAGGATATTTTGTTGGAGGATATTTTGTCGGAGGATATTTTGTCCGAGGATATTTTGTCGGAGGATATTTTGTCGGAGGATATTTTGTCGGAGGATTTTTTATCGGAGGATATTTTGTCAGATGATATTTTGTCGGGGATATTTTGTCGAAGGATATTTTGTCGAAGGATATTTTGTCGGGGATATTTTGTCGGAGGATATTTTGTCGGAGGATATTTTGTCCAAGGATATTTTGTCGGAGGATATTTTGTCCGAGGATATTTTGTCGGAGGATATTTTGTCGGAGGATATTTTGTCGGAGGATTTTATGTCGGGGGATATTTTGTCGGAGGATATTTTGTCGGGGATATTTTGTCGGAGGAAATTTTGTCGAGGGATATTTTGTCGGGGATATTTTGTCGGAGGATATTTTGTCGAAGGATATGTTGTTGGAGGATATTTTGTCGGAGGATATGTTGTCCGAGGATATTTTGCCGGAGGATATTTTGTCCGAGGATATTTTGTCGCGGGATGAAAACGCACATTACCATGACAACCATGTAGATACAAATGCTATAATAATAATAAAACTTTTATTTTAGTAATTTGTACATTTAAGTTTACAAATTTCTAATTGATAATAATATTTCATATTCACTATATTTTTTCAAGTTTTATGTAGCTCCTACAATACATCTTGAACTTTGCAATTGGTGTGGACTTTAAAGTTTCTGGTAGTGTGTTATACAACTTCATTCCCTTGTACAGTAGACTGTTCTGCGTATTCGCTTTGTCCTTTTTTTGCTGTGAGAAATAATTAAAGAAATAAAAAAATCAAGTTTCAAACTTTATTTATTTGTAGACGATGGTACAATTTATACTTACGTTAGTATGTTTATTGAGACTGGAGACGGAAAATTTACACTGTCTTAATTATTATAAAGCAATAAAACTAACACTGATCCATAAAACACAAAATTATCTCTTAATCGTTAAATACTTAAATTTAAGCATCCACACTAATTACATTTTATAATAGTATTACATGTTCAAACGTAAAGAAAAATCTTGACGGCCAACGACGAACCTGGCATCATGTTTTATTAACAATAGTAATAATATATTTCTCAATTGTATGAGTAATTTAATACAATTTCTCTACATATTATTATAAATAACAGATACATACACACTTAAGTCGTTAAAATTTGGACGTACACCTTGTTAACCACACTTGTTTTCACGATAATATAACATTACCACACATACGTATGACGTATGAGGCGTACCCAACAAAAAAGGTTGAAAAGTGGATTGTATAATTTTTAAACACCGACCGTCTCTTTGTAATAAGTATGTTACATTAATAACTGTTTTTAAAAAATACATCTTAACTGTGATAAATATGTTAAAAAATAAAAATGGGACTATAATTAACATTGAAGAATGTTAGTAGAACCCTTTTTAATTAAGTATTTAAATTAATATCACATTGAGAAGGCTTTAAAAGCTTTTTTCCAACAATTCATAGCATCATATAAAAAAACAATGTAAAGAAATTATTACATCAATATTGGCATGCATAAAAAATATTAATGAATATACAATAATATTATTAATCTTAATAGGTAGGTTAGTAAATATTTAACGCTTTGGAGAGAATCTAAATATTATTTATAAGTAGGTATGTAGTAATTTATGTAAAAGCTAACGTTGACATAAATATTAATTACCTCGTTTCTTTGTGTTTATAATTATTCTTCTTCGGAATAATTAACAACTGCTTATGAATATGTTTTAATAAATTTTAAGTAGTAAATAAATAAAAATTATGACTGATACCTGAAAAATTCACTCAGCATTTCATGCTCATACTGCAAAACTTCAGGGATGATTTTAATCGTAGAAATATATTACCAAAATTAATCCGTTTTTTAAATAAATTTATTTGATAAATGAAACAATGTTACTTTGTTTGAACCACTTGTATATTTGTTTAATGATGACCGGTTTCGGAACGACCGTTCCTTCCTCATGGCAAACGTAGAAATTTACCTTCAATTTTTTTTTATTTTTTACATGAATACCGCACAAGAGTCCCAACTGCTCTCGTCTGGAGCCAGTGGGACTATGGCATCCCCAATCGGGGTATGTTGTGAGGCTGAAGGCAGTGGGGAGGGGAAGGAGAGAGGGAACAGGAAGGTGGGGAAGTACCTGGCTATTCAGATCTGGTCACCAAACACGACAGAAGTCATTTCAAGCAACGTTTCAATTCTGAATGGTGGTCTTACACCAGGGCGACACTGAGAGTATCTTCCACTCAACGTGCCGCAAATATACTATATATTATTTTAAATGAATAAATTGTGAAATACACAAATTAATCAAATAAAATTTATTTGCTACGCCGGGATTCGATCCCTCGACCTTCGGAATGCGAGTCAAGCGCCTTACCGCTGCACTACGCCGGCCGTCAGATTTTTTCTGTATGAGTGTGAAATACGATTTGCATGATTGTAATTCATTCAGGCGATGCGACAATTGAATAAAACGGGTATGAAATAATTTTAAAAAGAGTTAAAAATATTTCACATGAAGCTCGTCATAGTTTGAGGCATACTTTGTAATATTACAATAGCGTCATTATCCACTGGAGCGCTTTTTGCCACAATATGGCACTATTTAAAATACCTCGGATTGCTTTGCTAACTATTTTGGCAAATTTTCCCTTATTTGTAAGTAATTAAGTAGATATTTTAATTTTTTAACTTTATGAGTAAAACCTCAAATTATTATATTTAATTAAATGAAGACAATATAAGCGAAATCCAGACACTATCTAGAGAGCATTTAGTTCGGGTTTGAATCTTGCAATCAAGACATACATAAAGATAATAGCCAATAATATATGCCTTAAGAAAAATGAACATAATGTGGGTGGTTCTTAGTCGAAGTATGATGCAGTTAAAATAACCGAATTTGATATAGACACCGTGGCGTAGTAGTTAGCGCATTTGCCCGGAAAGCAAGAGGTCCTGGGTTCGAGTCCCAGAGGTGTCAATATCTTATTCTGATTTTTCTGTGTCCAGATTTTCGATTGAGTTAATTAAGTGGATGTTTACGATTTTATAATAACTCCTACGAGTTTGTGATAATCGAAAAAAGATAGGTGAATTTATTGGCTATGTAGAAATATAATCAGTTTGCATGTTTCCATATTAAAATTCAGAGGTATGATTTTTTTAATTTGGGCACTCAAAATTCAAAATGGTCACCGAGGTCAATCTCGAGCAACCGGAGAAAAGGTTTTAAATTGTGCTGTCGCTCCAGTGATTATGTGAACGATCAAAAGTTGGAAAATGTTCATTGAAATAAGAAATATTTTATTTGTGATGAATGATGAACATACACAATATATACGTAATCTATCTTTATATATTTTTTGTAATGTCCTCTTATAACATAATATAAAGATTATAGAAAATATACAATATTATAATGATTATCATATAGGTGTATCAATAATTATTACAATAATTCGGATGAGTTTCGATTCACAGTAGTAAGTATTCACAAAGGTAACAGCAAATATTTACAGGGTTGTTAAATGGAAATTGATTTTTTAAATGGCTTAAGAATTAGTGAAAAATCACATTCTAGCAATTATATACTAAACATTCACGAAAGTTCATAATTTTGAACCACAGTAATAAAATTAATCAACTCGATTTTAATAGGTAAACACTTAAAAAATAATTATCTTACTAGGTATGTTACAAATTGCTTAAAGTAAAGAATTCGGATTTTAATCACATCTTAAAAATACGAATTAATATTATTTTATAAATACAACTGTAGGCAATGTCCCTATTTTACCTCAATTCAACATACAAATAGATTTAAAAAAAAAATAGTTTCATAATTTTATTTCAATGAATCGATAAAACAATATTTCAATTTTGTGTTTATTTTTATAAACATTCAGCGCCTTTGCGCTCCATTAAAAAAAAAACTTAAAAAATAAATAATTAAATAGCTGCATTCTTTCCCCTATAATAAATATTTCAAACTTGTTGGTATCTTTTAGCACCGTTTGCCTTCAATTAAATATTTCTATGGACATCACACAAGTTTTAAGATTTCTTTTTTCTAGGAATCTTTGGGCACGCTATGTGGTGTGTGGAGGGTTTTTTTTTTTAAGTAAGAAGGTGTCAAATTAATGTAAAAACGATGATCAAATTTCGAGCAAGTTGCAACAAGTTTAAGACTAGTGCTGAGTATATCTAGGAAGGAGAGCTCACCCTCCGTTGAAATTCCGACAAAATAAACACAGAATTCCCACTTCACGTTTATCCTAGATTATAATTCGCCCTTTAAGAAAGGGATTCCATCTTCCATCTAAACGTTTATGATAATAGTTTTACATAATCAAATAAATTACGCCATAAAGTAAATAAAAACTAGTACCTACCTACTAAATATTGAACAAAATAATAACGAAGAATCTGTTAAAGAATAGATCATTGATTTTATATCGTGGTGCCGTTGAATTTTCAAAAATACTTGGATAACATACCTTTAATAATGAATGAAGGTTGACACTGCCCAAAATAAACCAGAAAATTCTCTGAATTGGACACAAAAAGATTTTTGTACTTCTTAAAATCAGATTGCTTCCCTCCTAAACGACTTAACTTAAAAAAAAAAATTTGATTGAAAAAGGGAAAAATCTATGATATAATAATATTTGTAATTGAAAAGTGTATTCAAATATTTAAAGAAAAATCAATACAATGTCTTAGGATATATGTAAAATGCTTGAAAACTAGATAATTCGAACGTAAAAGGTAGTACCTATTATGAAGGATTTTTTAATACAAGCAAAAGCATTGCAATTGCATGATGATTTTTACAGTGAAATTAATGTTGTAAACATTATTGTGATAGACGTAATTTCGTGTGTTTTGAATTTTACTGAGTCGGTATATATATAATTATATCTATGTTCATGATTCACGTAAATATAGTGAATATTCTTAGTAGTAGAATAACACAATTTAGGGACCTAAACTTTA
This sequence comes from Limnephilus rhombicus, assembly GCA_929108145.2. NCBI lineage: Eukaryota > Metazoa > Arthropoda > Insecta > Trichoptera > Limnephilidae > Limnephilus > Limnephilus rhombicus. The sequence continues at coordinate 15,538,486 of OV815287.1, read as the reverse complement.
CATTCCAAGTAAATGTACAACTGCAAATATAAAAATAATTTCTCATCAAAATTTTTCAGGGTCTATATTTTATTCTTTTGCAATTGTTAGAAATTTTAAATAAGTTTATAAATATTACCACCCGAAGCATATAAATATGATTTTAGATAAATATTCACTCCCGAACATCCTATGTTCTGCTACAAATTCGGCTGCTCGGGCAATATTGCCACAAAAAAAGTCTCGCACCTTAGTTCATAGACGTTGGTTTTATTGTAAAATTGTAATTAACACCTAAATCGCACTCTATAAATGACGTAACAGGGTGTACCCAACACACGGCATCCATTTTTAAGCATATTTTGTACTAAAAGGGTAAATGCTGTTTTGCTCTTAGATTAGTTTATGCCCTTAAAAATAAAAATAAAATCTTTCACGCGTCGCCAGTGGCTAGAACATTAAGCCCATCGTCTCATGGGTCGGTAAGATGTAATAATGTAACATAAGACATAAGATCTGTGCCACAAACAGCTATAAAAGATAAACGATAAAAGATCTAATGGCTTGGCGTATTTCGGCAAATAGCTCGCCGTACATTTCCAATGGGTATACTATATTATGGCGAGCGATATGCTGAAATAGGCCAAGCCAAATGATATTTGATCTTTCACAGCTGGGTGTGATATAGGTCTAAACTGTTGTGTTGTTAGATCCTGCGCAGAAAAATAGGTAACCCATTGTGAGACTTTTTTATTATTTTTTTTTTGCATTAGCTCCACTCAGGAGGCCCTGAGGAAAATAATTTCCCTCAGGGCCTATGCCACCATAGGGGATGTTGTGTGGAGGGTATTTTTAAGGAAGGGAGGGATAGGAAGTTCTGGGAAGGAAAAAGGTACGAGGGGTGGGCAGGAATCTGGGGGACAGTGTATCCAGGAGCGACGGACGTATAAATCCATCCCTCCAACTGCGGTGCAAGGCGATGGGTCGAGAGTCCGGCTGGAAGGGTCAAAAGGCCTCTCTCGACCAGTCTCTTTTGATTCGGCCCGCCATGCAGCACCCACCGCTAAGACCTGGACAAACCTCACCCCATGCACCCGGACACCCCTGCTAATTCACCAAACGTAGCGAACACCTTGGGGGTGACCTACAGCAGAGGTGTTGGTTATCTAATAAATGGTTTCCGTGGCGGCGGTACCCATATCCGTCATCATTGCAGGTTCTTACTGCAACCCACTCATGAGACGATTGTTTAGCCAACCGAGTAACAGCCCGCCCTCTTACCGTCCCTTACTGTTCAATACTGAGGGAAAGGGATGATACACATCTACTCAATGTTCTGTTGGATACGTCCTGTTACACTATGCATACATGTATTAATAATATACTTGCATGAAATGGGCAAAACCTGATCATGTCAATGTAAAAATAAAATGTCCTTTCAGTGACGCGATTCAGACCAGATTAAATTAATTTTCAACCCAACATCGCGATCGGGGGTAACACACAAACCACAAACATAAAATAAAGCAAGGAAACAAGTTGTATTTATTTCTAAGCAAATATCCTTATAGGAAACATTAATACTCGTATGTAATAATTGCAACGACCTACATAATGAGTGAACTCTCTTATCTAGTAATTCGTTTCGTGTTGTTACAATATATTATGATAAAATATACATAAATAGATATATGTACCTTCAGCATAATAGAAATGCCGTCATAATAAAATTATCATAATGTCTCTTATCCTGGGACGTCTGATATAATTATAGTAATTTATTATTCATCACATAATATTATTTATTTATAGAGTTAAGGTTATCGCATTATATAACGGTAAAAACCAGTATTGTACTTACTTTCCGGTGCTAAAAAGTAGACATTTCAAGTGGTAAAATGTGTATTTGCAGAGGTTTCTGTTATCTTTTCTGAACACGTGTAAGTTACTTATCAAACCACCGTTTAATATTTAACGCGTAGAAAACAGTAATGATTAATGATAGATAATAATGCGACGAGTACAAAGTTTAATTTTATATGACCTTTTCTAACTATCTAGCAGGAACAAACCTACGTAATATTATGTGACTCAATGATAACGAATTTGAAATCTTTTCAGGGATTTATTTTGGCTGTTTTTTGGGTGTTGAGTGTTTTGCGAATCAACCAACGTTTCATAAAGTCTTGCAGCGTCTTCATCAGGGCTACTTTTAAGGGGTTACTTGAAGAAATTACACTGAGTTTCATGCTGCAAGAATTACACACGGACGGAATTATACATGGACAAAATTACACACGGAGAGATTTATATCAACAATTTACCTACAACTACTGGAATTTTATACGTCAAAAAAATCTACCCTAATTTAACTCTTTTATCAATAAGAAATTCTTATTTTGCACACACTAAACTTTAAAATTTAAACCTACATTTTATAAACACATTTTTGACGTGTGTAACTCCAGTATGTGTACTTTAAGTTGGTAGGTGTAATAAGGAAATATCTCGAGGGAAATTGTTTTCCTCAGGGCCTCCCATAAAAAAGAAGGTAAAAAAGCAAACTAAACGATTATTTTTTTGCAAGTAAAAAGAGGCCAATATTCGCAACTCCAATTTTGCAAGCATTTGGCTCAGGATCGGAGTTGAAACGTAGTTACAAAAAGCTCAAAAAAGGGCAACGAGGCTCAACACCCCCAAAACAACCATAATAAATAAGTGTATGAATTTGAAAGTTTATTTTCCGGACTCTAGTCTCAATTCCACCATCTGTAGATCCAAAAACACAAGTCCATCTTAAATATACAACACCTTTTAAAAAATCAGTTTCACCAACATGGCATTCAAATATCGTTATCCCAACTTAAAATTAACATTTCTAGGTGAAATTTTGTAACCAATGACTTGATTATATTCAAACATGGTATAAACTGGTATAAGAAAAAAAAAACAAAAAATCTCCTGTATCATAATTAAAGAATCTATAAGAAATAATAAAAATTGCACCACCAGAGACATGGCACAAGTAGATACAGTGAACTTCGTAAAAACTTATCATTAAACTTTTTACATTGGCCTGACTTCAATTCATTTGTTCAAAAGCCCTTTTCTAACTTATTTAAAAATAAAAGTGGAATTCTTTTCTAAAGAATTGCATTTGGTACAACAAAAATAAACAATTATGGAATTGCTCTGAATAATGACTGTGTTTGGTACATTGCGCTGAGGGTGAATTATTTCATTAATAAAGTTATTAAAGTACAAACTGACCATTTCTGAAACTAATTTATGTACATTGGTGATTTATGGTTGACAGCAGAGAACCAATCTGCTAAACCCACACAGATAGTGTAAATAATAAGTTGGTTGAAGAAAGGTTACCCAAATTAAACAAGTGTAGGTATGTATTCATACCGACCATTTCTGCGACTAATTTATATACATTGGTTATTTATGGTTGACAGCAGATAACCAATCTGCTAAACCCACACAGATAGTGTAAATAATAAGTTGGTTGAAGAAAGGTTACCCAAATTAAACAAGTGTATGTATGTATATGTATATCTACACACTGACCATTTCTGAGACTAATTTACGTGCATCGATGATTCATGGTTGACAGCAGAGAACAAATCTGGTAAAGCCACACAGATAGTGTAAATAATAAGTTAATTGAAGATAGGTTACCCAAATTAAACACACACTGAACACTGCACACATACTGAACATTTCTGAGACCAATTACCTAATATACATTGGTGATTTATGGTTGATAGCAGAGAACAAATGTGCTAAACTCACGTGTAAATAATAAGTTAATTGAAGATGATATGAGTCGTTCAATTTCTATATCCTCTATATCATCTTTCACTGATTCGGAGAAAACTGCAAAACACTGTCACATCTCTAGCGTAAACAAAAAAATGCTTTTTATTTTTTGATAAAATGAATTGGAGTAATATACATTCGAAAAGTGGTCATTTTTCAATGTTTATCTAGAAATATTTAAGTAATTTGGATAAATAAAATAGATATAGCGGATTTTGATACTCACTTCGTGATTTGTATGGAATATAGATGCTTTTAGACTCAACTGACCTGAGGGGAGGGTGTTTCTACACCCGCCATATTGACAAAATAACTACTCGCGATTGGTTAAATTCCAATATAGCGGGTTTTGATAGTAACTTCTTGAATGATATAGCGGGTTTTGTTTCTCACTCGCAGTTTTAACATGGTTTTTGGTCGTGATAAAGGAGGTTTTGAAACTCAATTTTAGATTAGTCTTGTTCCTCGCAAAATTGTGAACGAGATGTCATACTCAGATCATTTTGTCAAAAAATCGGATATAGCGGGTATTGAAATTATGCGACTCATATGTTATGCAAATTAAACAAGTTTATGTATACATTGACATTCACATGTAAAATAATAGGTTATGGTGTTATAGCAAAAGCATATCAATCGGCAAGGAGTTTTGTGATGATATAAATGCTTTTGCAAGAATATCCGAGAAAATAAAGTAGAATCAATTTTGAAACGCGATCACTGCGAACATTAAAATAACATAACTATGTAAACAATAACTGAATCGCTTATTTGAAAACACAAATTGTCTAAGCATAATAGCGAAATGACTACTTACAAATACCACACAGATGTAACCCATAAACTACAACATTTCTCAATAGGAATCGTGGACCTTTGAGCATTTCTTTTATAAAGAACAACTACCATTGTTTCAACGCTAGTTGGCCATTATTTTGTTTTGAATCGTTATTATGTATCAAAATGGGATATCACGAAAGAAATTTGAAGGATTTTAAAGAAAGGTATTATTCATTGTTTATCTCCGAATTAGGTAAGCCATGATAAACCTGCGTTCAAAACCAATCGACACACGTGACGACAATGGATGTTACAGTCCACTTCAAATAAACAAAAGGTGTTTATCAATTAAACGATTCAATTGAAATTAAATTACATTTGTATCAGAATTTTCTGATTTGAAACTGAATGTAAATCTGTGTATTTGCTCGGATCGTCATTTTGAATAGTTTAGAATGGGAAATCCTCTATTCAGGTGATATAGGCTCCTCGCAGGTTGTGGTTCCTCCGATGAAGTGTTGTCTCGTTGCAGTATTAGCTCGATTCAGTCCCTGGGCTTGCAGTATCAGAAAGCCGAGCTGCTGATCTGAAATATGAGAAAGAAACATTATTGTAATAAAATAAAATTAAAATAATGATTACTTTGAAAATGATACGTTTTAAGATTTTCACGGCCAAAAGTATTTTTGTTATTTGTTTTTGGGGAGTTATGCCGTGTTGCGCTACCTCCTTCTTTAGCCAACGTTTCGGACAACATTGCAGTGTACATCTACCGGACATGTGACACATCTACCGGATCTGCCAGATCTGCCCTGATGATGGACGCTGCAACGCTATCCGAAACGTTGGCTAAAGAAGGAGGTAGCGCAACACGGCATAACACCCCAAAAACAAATGACGAAAATACTTTGGAAATGTTTCCAAATAGGTAATTATAGAAAAGGAATCTATGACCTTAAATCAACCAAATTGAAAGAACAAAAAAAGAGACCGGCTCACTTTACACAAAAAAATATTTTGTAAATAATATCCACAATTATTTTACTGTAAACACAATTTCAATTTGTCTTTATTTGGAGTAGGTACAATTTTCAAGTATGACACAGTTCAATAGTAGTACAAAACTATAACAATAATTTTATGGGTAGGTACATAACCTAAAGGAATCTAATTATTTCCTCAACCGCTCGTTAAATCTTTAAACAAAAGGTTTATGGAAGATGCGCGGATAGGACCGGAAGGCAACACAACTTTCTCGAGGTCTCGTATGACCTTATATTGGTCAGACCATATGTAAGTCTGAGCAGCGGGGTGCAAATTCTAACCAATAACATCCCTCGTCCCTTAACTATTAGGGACGAAGCGATGCGGGAAGGGGAAGGTTTTCAAGAGTGAATACTTATTAATTAACGCTCGAAAATAATTAGATTTGCTACAATTTGAATACTTTTTTATTAGTAGTTACATAGTTACCAACATAGGGGCTAATGATATGACCTGAGATTTTCACAGTCAAAAGTATTACCGTGATTAATTTTTGGGTTATTATGTCGTGTTTCGCTTCCCCCTTTAGCCAAAGTTTCGGCCGGCGTTTTAGCGTCCATCACTTTTTTTTTCTTTTTTTTTTTACATGAGCTCCAAACAGGAGACCCCGAGGAGAATAATTTCCCTCAGGGCCCATGTCATCTTTGGGGATGCTGTGTGGAGGGTTTTTTAAAGAAAATGAAGGAGAGGAGAGTACTGGGAAGGAAGAGGGTTTAAGGGGTGGGTAGGAATCTGGGGTTCAGTGTGTCCTGATCATCCGCTTCCAAGACCTAGACAAACCTCACCCCATGAACCCGGGCACCCCTGCTAAATCATCAAACGTAGCGAACCACTTGGGGTGACCTATGGCAGAGGTGTTGCATGGTTATCCAATAAAGGTTCCCGGGACGGCGGACCCATTTCCGCCTCCCCTACTTCTACTCGTATCCTGATGATGGATACTGTAACGCTGTCCGAAGCTTTGATTTGCTTCAGGGGCAATATAATCGCCCTCCAATCCTTCACAACTTCTCCCTTCAGTTTCGCAACAGTTGTGTCGTTGGTGGGGTAGCCTCAAAGGCTTCGGGAAATCATGTGCCGAAGTCGCATGTTTTTTCAAACACATTAAAACAATTTCCCTCGGGGCCAAAAGGTCTCCCTCCACTCTTCAACCAGGCTCTTCCAATCCGGCCAGCCACGCGGTAGGTGGGCAAATGCGTCTGCCACCAAGACTTAGACAAACATCACCCCATTAACCCGAGGGCACCCTGCTAAGAGACCAAACGTAGCGAACCACTTGGGGTGACGTGTGGCAGGGGTGTTGGTTATTCAAGAAATGGTTCCCTGGGCGGCGGAATCCATGCCCGCCTCCCAAATTGAAAATTAAATAAAAGAAAAGTAAATGGGGAACATTATTGTAATTTCTGGTTTTAAGTATAAAAGACAATGTAGCGAAGCTAGCCGTCCATAATGGAGTGCTGGTACCTACCCTGATGTATGGCAGTCAGGAATGGAACTGGTAGAGGAAGGATGAAAGTGGACTGATTACTGTAGAAATGAGATCCCTGAGGCGCATGAGTGGTAAAACCGTGTACGATCGTGTGAGAAACACGGAGATCCGCAAAGTACGCAAGGCTGATGTAAGCGTGATGAGTAAGTTAAGAAAGAGACGCTCAGATGGTTCGGGAATGTAGAGCGAATGTACGAGGAAAGGAGTGTAAGGAGAATATATGACAGAAATTTGAATATTAGAAGAAGTCGGGGACGCGCGAGGACGACAAGGCACGAGCAAGTGAATCAGATACATGTCAACAGTCAGAATAATAAATGAGCAAGCATGAATGTGAACGAGGTAAGGAGTGTGTGCCAAGTTCGAGTTGTATTACGCTCCGTCCTCTCTGCATACCTCTGCGGTGAAACGGCGTGATGGTTAGTTAGTTAGTTAGTATAAAAGACATTTCAAGTGTGTGGGTGGTCCATCGCCAGAATAAAAAGGAATATGTTATCTTCCAATCATTAAGTGCTTAATGTTTCACGATTAATTAAGAAAATTTAATGTATAACTATAAATTACGCTGACCTATACAAGACATTTGCTGTACTAACAACTCTTAACCAATATTTACATAACGGAACTAATTATTACTATTTTATCAGTTAGTATCATTATGTAGTAATTGTGTAGATTAATTTTATAACTAAACTATAACAAACGTAATATATGAACGGTACGTAGGTAAAGTAAGTGTTTTGAATTAAAAAATACTATTCTATTGAAACAGATAATAAATATATCTACTAAATAAAAATTAAGAAATACATAAAAGTAAGTGAAAAAAAGCATATTTTAAAGAAAAACAGATATAAAAATAAAAATAAAAATTTTGAAATTCAGAAACTAATAATTCAATTCAATTTATTTATTCTTTAAAAACATTACAAAATTTAAAATTTTAATGCGTGTTTTAAAAAAAAAAAATTAACAGTATTACCTTAAACATTAAATTAAATATATAAATGGTAGGCAAAAAAGAAAAAAAAACTATATAAGTATTAATTGAGCTTGCCTTTTAAAGGCAGCTTCACTGGCTAAATATGTCGATATCCGAATTAATTCTGTTCAACAGCGAGATTGCTCTCCCGACTGGCATAACCATTGGCAAGTTAGTTCTGCAAGCCGGGAGATAAAACAGTCTATGCTGTCGATGACGGAGATAACCATCGGGAACATAGAAACTAATGCTCTCCATGATAGTCGAGTTTTCGAACCTTCCACGAATCAGTCTGAAGAAATGTGTTACAATGAGCACATCCCTTCTGACCCGTAGAAGGTTCACACCGAGCATGCCCAAGAGAAAGTGGGTAGGGTAGAGCCACCGATAGTAGCCATATTTCCTCAGGTAAAGAAATCTCAGAAATTTCTTCTGAACTCTCTCCAACATGAGGGAATACTTTACTTGGTGTGGACTCCAAATCACCGACCCACTCTCAAGCCTACTCCTAACCAAAGCATTGTATAGTACTGTGAGAACCCGGGTGTCTCTGAAGTAGTACTATATTAAAATATAACTAGCCGTTGGAAACAATAGTTATATTATTTCAACGTCCAACGCTGTTGAAAATAATTAGCGCCAACAGTTGAAATATAATACCTACATGCGAATATTATTCAACGCAGTCAACGATTCAACTGCCTAATAAATAAAAGGGGTTAAGAGTTTGTACTTCGTGAACAACATTACTCGATATTTTAAATGGTCTTTTGGTTATGTACGTACCTACTGCACGTTTTTTTTTATTTTCCCATCCAATACGGCCGATACTCAGCGCCATTGAACAAACAAATTTATCAACGACAAGCAAAAAAATAACCTATTGATAATTTTCAATGTTTTGTTCCTATTGTTTTCAACGGTGTTGGAATGATTAAGGTCAAAAGGGTCAAGAGATCACACTTCGTGAACAATATTCTGTCAATATCTTTTTCTGATTTTTCTGTTTTCAGATTTTCGATTGAGTTTCGCTTATATTGTCTTCATTTAATTAAATATTACAATTTGAGGTTTTACTCATAAAGTTAAAATAAAAAAAAAAAAATATTCAATATTATACCCAATTACACAAGGTCTTTTGGTAATGTACATACCTACTGCACGTTTTATTTTATTTTCCCATCCAATACGGCCGATACTCAGCGCCATTGAACAAACAAATTTATCAACGACAAGCAAAAAAATAACCTATTGATAATTTTCAATGTTTTGTACCTATTGTTTTCAACGGTGTTGGAATGATTAAGGTCAAAAGGGTCAAGAGATCACACTTCGTGAACAATATTATACCCAATTACACAAGGTCTTTTGGTAATGTACATACCTACTGCACGTTTTATTTTATTTTCCCGTCCAATACGGCCGATACGTAGCGCCAAGCAACAAGCGAATTTATCAGTGACAAGCAAAATATATCTTCAACAGGATAATATTTTCAACACCGAAACCAACGTCTTCCAACAGTTTCAACTTTCAACGTTATTATAGGATTATTATTACGTGTGTATCGCGTGGGGCATAGAGATAATAATAATTAATAATACATCAATGATTCGGGGAACCACCCGTTAAAAGGGATTCCTTAATACGATTTTGATATATTTTTTGTTAGTATCGTGTCGATCTCCTATTATAGTTGCGTCAACGTCGACGTTATTTTCAACAGCTATTTTCAACAGTTGAAAATTGCCAACGATAACGACGTTGGCGTTGGATAGAATTATCGTCAACGCCCAGTACTACTCTGAAGTTTCTCGCAGTACGTAGGACGAAACCCAACATTCTCAGTGAAGTACTACACGTCATTATGATATGATCATGAAAAGTTAACCTACTATCAAACAAAATACCAAGATCTTTCATAGTGGAGACATGTTTTAAATTTAGAGCCCTCATAGTATACCGGTAAAACCAGGTATGATACGCTCTAGTGAAAGAAAGAATGAAACATTTAGAGATATTGAATTCAATCTGATTCCGTTTACTCCAGTCAACAATTCTATCAATGTCTGATTGGAGTCGAATGCAGTCTTCTAAAGTTTGTATTTCCAAGAAAAGTTTTAGATCATCTGCGAAAAGAAGTGACCTGGAATGCAGAATAATTTCCGTTATATTTAGGGTTAAGAACTCATGTATTCTATACAAATTTATAAATTAAAACATTAATAAAATTATGTTGAAAAATTAAGAGAGAAAAAAAAAATTTTAAAGAAAAATAGAAATTGAATGGAAATAAAAAAAATTAAATGCAAAAATTAATAAGTAAACTCATGTATTCTTTGAAGTACGCTCGTCCCCTTTCAAATATCCAAAGTTGTAGATACACGTGCTATATAAAATGATTTAGAATTACTTGACTTTATGTCAGTACTCAGAGCATTACATATTTTAGGAGCGATGAACCAGAATTGTCGTTGAGCGAATGAGGTATTAGTTTTTGGGACCACGCTGCCCAGGTTTGATGAAAAGCGGGTGTGTGCTTGATGTTGTGGAGCCATAAGTAGGTTATTTTTTTTGTATATAACAATTGCTTATCTTAGTAAATAACTATTCAATTTCTAATACATTGATTTTGGTAAAGAGTTCATTTAAAAGACGCATACAACCGTGCAACCAGAGGCGGCTCTAGGGGTCCAGAAGTGGAAGGTTTAAAAAAAATTGTGATACAATATCAAATTAAATACGATAATATTCATTTGTAGATACCTACCTCACGAGTTTGGGAGTCAAATTATATTTACTATAGTAAATCATTGCACGCGACAAGCGTACAATATGCAAAATCATCCTAGGTTTATCAGACCATCTCTTTCGGATGCATAATATTCATCATGCTTTCTCACTCACGGCAATGACCCAAACTGTCTTCAAAATCGGAAACCATTTTTTCTAGGCGACACAGTGTTATCTCATTTATTGTATGGCGCGTAAAGAGACAGAAGACATGATATAGGGACATTTGATACATTGACTCAGCCAATCATAGTGCGTGGAATAGAAAGCTTCAATTTAAGACGTTAGATGCCACTACTTTCCGTTGCCTGATATCTCGCGGTGCAATATCGGTTGTTTTGATTTGTATAATATTATGTTTTACTATCATCTTATAATTTTGAGGTTTTTGACTAATTAACCTAAGGGAAGGACCGCCACTGCATAGGTACAACTATTGCAGTAATACTGGAATGCAGTAAAACTCAATCTCGTGTTCTGACACAACCAGTTTATAAATGTTGTAAAGTAAATTAATACGATTCGAAGTTAATCAGTTTATTTTATTATAAACAATAAACAAATAACCTCAAGAGCAACATTTATACACTGATAAGAGACATAAGGAAGCTAAATTTTATGACGGTGAAGCAAACCAAATATTTTAAAGTATTTTTATACAATAACGTAGAGATGATGTCTAAGGAACTGAAAAGAAAAATAAATTACAACCACGAGATACGCGGACACAGGACGAGAAATGCAAAACAAATTAGATTACCAACAAGGAGGAAAGCAAGCACCAATAAATCACTTGTGTACCAGGGCAACTACATATATATCAAAATACCAATTGAAATGACTTGAATTGGGATTGAATTGAAAATATTGATTACTTGAATTGAAAATAATATTTATTTAATTTGAAAAGGAATTAAGAAAGTATGTTCACCACAAATATTAATGCTTTGTTAGTGATTGAAAATAATTAAATAAAGTTATATTGTTTGTCAAAATTTTATAAATATATTATGTTCCCATAAACATATTAATATATATAAACCTGCCCTAAGTGATAAGAGCGTATTATTTCCCCCTCCCCATAACGGTTGGGCTTACGAGAGCCGCGCTTGAATCTAAAAAATGAGACGTCATCATTTTTGTCCGGACCAGCGTCGAACTCACATGGTACATTTTACGAAATAACACGCCAAAAATGGTAGCTTGTGCTATACATTATACCCTAAAATATGTCGATCATAACGAATGTGGGCGGTTTTCCAGTGTGCTCGTCGCTGGTTACAGGGGTAAGTAAATTATGAAACATTTATAAAAGTGTCTTAACTAAATACGGCAACAAAATATTCGTCTGTGAAAAGTGGCGAACTTTACTTTGTCGTATTTGGATTTCGCAAATATGTTAATAACGTGGCGAGCAATTCGCGCTCCCATGTAAAAAGGTCTATTCATTAAAAAGCAGATTTTGCTTTTAAGAACTAAATGGTGATATTATAATGCGAGATGCATATATACTATCAGATTGATTTTTTAACGAATCACAGTCATCTTTACCCTCTTCGTCCTCCCATAGTTTGGTTTTACCCCTCATCTGTATCTTCTCGTCTATTAAATTTGGATGTCTATGTACGTTTCTCAAATTATTAGCACACACGACGGATGTGAGCTAACTCAAGATTAATAAATAACGGATAACCACGAAGAGCTAGCTGCTACATACAATAGAATAGGATGTTTAATTAGTAAGTTTTCCATGTTTTTTTTATTATTTATTTATTTTGGCTGTACATAAACCTGTAAGGTAAAAGGGAAGGCATAACATTATTATTTATAGATATTTTTTGAGATTTTCACGGCCAAAAGTATTATGGTGATTTATTTTTGGGGTATTACGCCATGTTGCGCGACATTCTTCTTTAGACAACGTTTCGGAGAGCATTACAGTGCCCATCATCAGGGCAGAAGTGTGATGGTTATTATGTATAGTTCACAATTTGAAAATACCAAATATTGATACCACCTGATATATTCATCAGATACACTTTTTACAGTTATTAAAGTAGTACAGAGAGAGGTTGTAAGTAAGTCACCGACGATCGTCCTCTTCCTTCTCTCACACTTCTTGTATGAAAATTTATTTATTATTTAAAATGAAAAATACAGAAAATACTAGAACGATGACGTCTCGTACTACCTCTCTCTTGAACAACTATAAAACACGTTTTTCCTTCGGTTAGAAAAAATATTACGTAGGTAGGTACCTAATTATGTTTGACAGATTTTCTTTGCACAAAGAATTTCGTAAAATTTGTGGGAAAAAAAATTTCAAACTTTTCAATAATTGGTTAATTTTATATAACACCATTTTGTGTTTAAAACTACTTCAAGGGTATCGGTACAGCCCTTATATTGTGGCGGGTATGGTTACCGCCGCCTCGGGAACTGTTATTGGATAACCAACACCTCTGCCATACGTCACCCCAAGTGGTTCGCCAAGGAGGGATGTCTAGGTTTTGCGTTTACGTCTTATGTTTGTCTAGGTCTTGGCGGCGGATGACCTGAACACACTGAACCTCAGATTTTTATCCACCCCTCACGCCTTTTCCTTTCCGAAACTTTCTATCCTTCATTTCCTTAAAACGACCCTCCACACAGCATCCCCAGAGAAGACATAGCTCCTGCGGGAAATTATTTTCCTCAGGGGCTTCTGTGTGGGGCTAACTTAAAAAAGGGCATTGTACATTTATTCAATTTTTAATTTAACAATATTTTATGTTTCTTAAATCTTACAAAACTGTTTGATTTTTTACAATCAGTTTGATTATAATAATATAATTAAATGTTTGATATTTCGGTGCTTAGGTAATACATAGTAATTACTTAAAAGTTCCTATAATACTTAATATTAAGTTCTTAACTAATTATTATAATGCTTATGTGAACATAATGTACGATAGTAATTATTTTATTTTTAACAATGGTTAAAAGATCTAGGTATTCGTTCACAATATTATTTATTTTCAATATTATTTGTTTTTCATCGATCTAGGTATTTGTCCACAATATTATTAAATTTGTTTTTCATCGATCTAGGTATTTGTCCACAATATTATTTGTTTTTCATCGATCTAGGTATTTGTCCACAATATTATTTGTTTTTCATCGATCTACGTATTTGTCCACAATATTATTTGTTTTTCATCGATCTAGGTATTTCCACAATATTATTTGCTTTTCATCGATCTAGGTATTTTTCCACAATGTATGACTATGAATTATTAAAAAAATTATTAAAATAATAGACTATGAATTATTAAAAAAATCATTAATAAATGAAAAATGGGAAGAAGTTTTAAAAAATAAATGCACCAACCAAAGTGCCTTACTGTTTGAAAAAACTTTATCTAAACACGTTTTAGAAGCAACAAAAACAACACAGATCGTCCCCAATTCAAAAACAAAGAAAATTAAACCATGGATTACTCTAGGATTAATAAAAGCCATTCGAAAAAAAAACTTAAAAAATAACACAAAGGCCACTAGTTAACAATAAAATTGTACTATATTATAAAAAGTATAAAAATATATTAATTACTCTAATTAGAAAAAACGAAAAACGACTATTACTCAAAAATTATAACAGAAGCTAAAGACAATAATAAAAAAATATGGTAAACAATAAATGAAATAATAAATAAAACATATAAGCACATATCCGAAATATCAGATGGGAAATTAATATATAATGTACAAAATGACACAAAAAATGTTGTAATATTTTAAATAACCATTTTAATAAAAAAAAAACCTAGCAAAATCCATAAATTCGACCAATATATCAAATCCACAACACAGAACACAAATAAATTTGAGCCAGTCATAGAAGCCGACATTGACAGAACTATTTCGGAACTAAAAGGAGGTTCTGCCCCCGGCTTTGATAACATAGATGCTAAGACAATAAAAGCGATGAAAACATACTTAATTCTCCCAATAACACATATAATAAACCTAAGTCTAGCAAATGGCGAATTTCCCAATAATTACAAAAGAGCAATTATAACTCCCATTTATAAAACAGACTGTCCTAAAGACCCACAAAATTACCGCCCGATTTCCCTTCTATCAAATATATCAAAAATATATGAGAAAATTGTAAAAAAACAAATTTGGACATTCTTAGGTGAAAATAAAATAATTAATGATAATCAATTTGGCTTCAAAAAAAATACAAGTACTCACGACGCGATAGCAAAAATAACCAACTACTTATATACGGCCCTAGATTCCGATAAAAAATGTATCGGAATATTTATAGACTTGAAAAAAGCTTTCGACAGCATATCACATAAAAAAATAATAAATAAATTAAAATCTATAGGAATTAATGGGAAAGTTTTAGCATGGATAGCTAGTTATTTACATGAAAGACCACAACAAGTTAAATTACGAAATCAAGTCAGCGATTCAAAATATAGCGATTTTTCAATACCCCAAGGTACAGTTTTGGGACCATTGTTATTTATTATATATGTCAATGATATATTCAATATTTCTAAATATGGAGACATTGTCTCCTACGCTGACGACACAGTACTACTACTAAAAGCAAACACCTGGTCTGAATTAAACAAAATGGCAAATACAGATATCAATGCACTAAAATTATGGTTTGATAAAAACCTGTTGACTTTAAATTCTAAAAAAACCTATTATTTGCCATTTTTCATTAAAAAACAAGAAACACCTAAAGAAATAAACTCTGTGACAAATACAGAAAACCACAAATGTAATATATCATGTTCAAAAATAGAAAGCAAAACTGATATTAAGTACCTGGGCATAACAATAGACCAGCGTTTAAAATGGTCTCCACACATAAATATTCTGAACAACAGAATAAGGAAACTAACATATATATATAGATGTTTAAGAGATATTTTAAACGAAAAATTACTTAGAACCATATACTTCGCTTTCTGTCAATCAATTATACAATACGGCATTAGGATGGGGCGGTACATATACAAATCAAACACAAACAATTTTTTTGTATTTCTTGGGCATTAACTATGTAACAATTTCTAGACATTTTGTTTTTTTGAAGAGTTTTATTAAATGTACATTTGTTACTTAAATTAAATTTTTCCGCGACCGGTTTCGATACAACCGTATCATTCACGAGCAGAATTAAAACTAACTTAAAAAATAAATGCAAGTACCAAAGATTAATTAGGTGGGAATAGTGGGAGGGATGATTTTGGGGGGAGGGGGAAAGCGGTGGGAGGAGTCAATATTATACGGAAACATGGTTAGTAAAGGAGATTTGCAAGACGCTATTATTTTATTCACTAAATTAATTTTAGATTTAATTTTTTTGTTTATTTCGAGCGTTTCTAAAGCGCAAAGATTAAAGTATGAATTTATATTGCAATGTTTAAATTTTGTTTTTTAGTGTCACAATCGTTACATTCTAAAGTGTATATCCCGTTTTTTTCAAATTTATTAGAAACATCCTTATTATTTATCAAATTTTTTATTTAAGAATTAGTATAGAAAGCTGGAGAAATATGATCTTGTAATAAACGGGATATTTTTAAGGATAAATCGCCTGTAAAAAGGAGTTTTTTTATATATTGGGTAGTTACCAGGTTTGCTCATATTATTACCACTGTAAATGTACTTTTTTGTTAAAAAATTTGCTTGTTTCTTATTAAATAAGCGGTCAATTATTTCAGGTTTATATCCATTGTTCATGGCTATCTGTTTTATAATGTTAATTTCATTATTATAATTATCATTGTTTAAAGGGACATTAATAGCGCGATGTATCATTGAGTTGAAGGAGGCGAGTTTATGTGATAGAGGGTGAAGTGAAATATAATTATAATAATGAAATGAACATTATAAAACAGATAGCCATGAACAATGGATATAAACCTGAAATAATTGACCGCTTAGTTAATAAGAAACAAGCAAATTTTTTAACAAAAAAGTACATTTACAGTGGTAATAATATGAGCAAACCTGGTAACTACCCAATATATAAAAAAAACTCCTTTTACAGGCGATTTATCCTTAAAAATATCCCGTTTATTACCAGTTCATATTTCTCCAGCTTTCTATACTAATTCTAAAATAAAAAAATTGACAAATAATAAGGATTTTTCTAATAAATTTGAAAAAAACGGGATATACACTTTAGAATGTAACAATTGTGACGCACAGTATGTAGGTATGACAACTAGAAATTTCAAAACTAGAATCAGGGAACATGAACTTTGTTTAAGAAATAATAATTATTCCGAATTTGCGAATCATTTAATAGAGTCAGGCCATAGCTTTAATAAAGAAAACACAAAATTTAAACATTGCAATATAAATTCATACTTTAATCTTTGCGCTTTAGAAACGCTCGAAATAAACAAAAAAATTAAATCTAAAATTAATTTAGTGAATAAAATAATAGCGTCTTGCAAATCTCCTTTACTAACCATGTTTCCGTATAATATTGACTCCTCCCACCGCTTTCCCCCTCCCCCCAAAATCATCCCTCCCACTATTCCCACCTAATTAATCTTTGGTACTTGCATTTATTTTTTAAGTTAGTTTTAATTCTGCTCGTGAATGATACGGTTGTATCGAAACCGGTAGCGGAAAAAATTAATTTAAGTAACAAATGTACATTTAATAAAACTCTTCAAAAAAACAAAATGTCTAGAAATTGTTACATAGTTAATGCCCAAGAAATACAAAAAATTGTGAACACTAGTACAGCATACCAAGGCAAATATTATTTAAAACTTATGTGCAAGTACAGAATTGTGTCTCTTAATATATATTTCAATCAAATGTGTGTGAAAAACAAAGTTTTCCCAAAGTATATAAATATAAAATCTAAAAACAACAGTTCATCAGCTTCAAAATCAATTATTTTTGCTAAGAAAATGTGGTTAAAAGAAGAAATAAAATCGTGGTTCTACATCAGAGATAACATACAAGTTTTGTTAAAAGTTTTACATACTGAACTTGTTAACAGTTTACATCCCATGGAATGGGATTTGTTCGACGATAAAATCAGAAATCGTGCCAGTGAAGTCGCATTCAAAAAGAAAATTACCTTACGTAAAAAAATAAAAAATCTTATTCTCGCCTCCAAAAAACTATATGAGTGTCAAAACTCTCTACCAAATATTACATTTTCTAATCATAAATTTAATGATAGAGTAATAAATCTATCGGACCACGAATTAACCGTGAAAGAAAAGTGTTTTTTATCTAAAGGACTAAATTATAATATTCAAGACAATAAAATTCAAAACATCGAAATATTGTCTGCTGACATGGATCAAGCCCTCTTCAAATGCTCTGAATCCATTAAACACAAATCTAGTGAAATAATCCAGAAAAGCCTTAAAAATAATTACATTAATAACCACAAAAATAATGAAAAACTAACCTTAAACAGTATCAAAAAAACCATAAAAGAAAATAATCTATCTATAACAAAAGCTGACAAAGGCAACACCATAGTTATTTTAAAGAAAACAGACTATATTAAAAAAGTTGAATATTTTTTAAAGAGTGATAACTTTACAACCCTTCTAAAAGACCCCACAAAGAAGTTTCAAGAAGACGTCAAGGAGACAATCAAGAGCTGTCCTTTAATTTGCGGAAAACCTAAATATAACACTCTAGTATTGACCAATCCTCAGCCACCTAAACTGTATGGTTTAGCGAAAATTCATAAAGAAGATATACCTATCAGACCTGTTGTTCCTGCTTATTCTAGCCCCAATTTTAATATATGTTCTAAATTTGTATCTTTGTTCAAATCCAATAACTTACTCACACCACATCGCTCGATTAAAAACAGTTTGGAGTTAATCAATAAAATCAAAGATTTAGACATACCTAGCAACAGTAAATTAGTTTCGTTTGACGTTGTTAATCTTTTTCCTAGTATTCCCGCTATAGAATGTAAAAACCTAATTTTAAATATTTTAAATAATTCCCATTTAGATCGAACCATTGTAAAGGAAATGTCCACTCTCTTAGAAATTTGCATGAATCAAAACTATTTTAGCTTTAATGATAACTTATACAAACAACATAATGGCCTTCCAATGGGGAATCCCGCCTCTCCTTTGTTCGCTGAGATATTTATGAACTCCTTTGAAAACAAATTATTTGATTGTGGACTTTCCCTATTATCTAATGTTTTTGTATGGTTTAGGTATGTTGATGACGTTTTTGTAATTTGGTCAGGTAGTAACAGACAATTAGATAACTTTCTCACTTTTATTAATAACCTTCACCAAAATATAAAATTTACACTGGAACATAATGATAACAACAATTTAAATTTCTTAGACTTAAATATCAATTTAGATAATAATAAGTGTGTATTTAATATATACAGAAAACCTACGCACACTGATTGTGTTATACCGTCTACTTCACTTCACCCTTTATCACATAAACTCGCCTCCTTCAACTCAATGATACATCGCGCTATTAATGTCCCTTTAAACAATGATAATTATATTATGAAATTAACATTATAAAACAGATAGCCATGAACAATGGGTATAAACCTGAAATAATTGACCGCTTAGTTAATAAGAAACAAGGAAATTTTTTAACAAAAAAGTACATTTACAGTGGTAATAATATGAGCAAACCTGGTAACTACCCAATATATAAAAAAAACTCCTTTTTACAGGCGATTTATCCTTAAAATATCCCGTTTATTACCAGACATATTTCTCCAGCTTTCTATACTAATTCTTAAATAAAAAAATTGATAAATAATAAGGATGTTTCTAATAAATTTGAAAAAAACGGGATATACACTTTAGAATGTAACGATTGTGACGCACAGTATGTAGGTATGACAACTAGAAATTTCAAAACTAGAATCAGGGAACATGAACTTTGTTTAAGAAATAATAATTATTCCGAATTTGCGAATCATTTAATAGAGTCAGGCCATAGCTTTAATAAAGAAAAAAACAAAATTTAAACATTGCAATATAAATTCATACTTTAATCTTTGCGCTTTAGAAACGCTCGAAATAAACAAAAAAATTAAATCTAAAATTAATTTAGTGAATAAAATAATAGCGCCTTGCAAATCTCCTTTACTAACCATGTTTCCGTATAATATTGACTCCTCCCACCGCTTTCCCCCTCCCCCCAAAATCATCCCTCCCACTATTCCCACCTAATTAATCTTTGGTACTTGCATTTATTTTTTAAGTTAGTTTTAATTCTGCTCGTGAATGATACGGTTGTATCGAAACCGGTCGCGGAAGAATTTAATTTAAGTAACAAATGTACATTTAATAAAACTCTTCAAAAAAACAAAACAAACACAAACAATTTACATATCACAAAAACTAATAATAAAAACAATTTTAAAAAAACCCTACTCATATTCGTCAGAACTTTTATTCAAAAAATTTAAAGTCAGAAAATTAAGTGCATTATACTTTTATCATGCAACATTACAAATTTATAAAGATAATATTAAAAATCAAGTTGCACCATTTAAAAAGAACAGAAGTCTTAGACAATCATCAATACTTCCCACTCCAAAATGTAAAAAAAAATTGGACAATTGAGTCATAAATATCTCGGAGCAAAATTTTTTAATTCATTACCAGAAAAAATTAGAAACATGAATACCAATATAAAAAATTTTAAAACTCACCTTAAAAATTATACTGAAAACTTCGTTTAAATGGTAAGTTAAATGTGATATAAATAAACTGAATGATATAAAAAAAGTAATACAATAACACCCCCCCATACACACAAGCCTTGCTTAATTATGGGGGTACCTCAAATATATCTACTATGTAATTAATTACTGTATAAAATTTATTTGTAATTTATGTACCTTCTATTACTAATAAAAAAAAATATTATTTGTTTTCATGTTCCATGGAGGTAGAATGATTTAACTTTTGTTTTGATTTTTGAAAAAGATGTCTCATTTTTAATATTTTCCGGTAATGCGTTAAATATTTCCGGAATTTTATGCCTTTTTGTTCCATCACCGTATTCATTTTGAGATATATTAATAAGGTTGGGTTGTTTCAAAAAATTTTAACAATCAATTGTTTAAAGTTAATTTTCACGTTCTGTGAAAGTTCTATTCAAGTTCTGGGATTATTTCAGTTTTATGAAACATATATAGAACGTGAAAATTAACCCCAAAAATTAGATGAATTCTTAAAAAAAAAATTAAATGTATTTAAAATAATAAATAATTGACATAGTTTTCTGACCTAAGACAACAAAATGTATTGCGACTTCATACCATTGAATTTGTAAGTTTGCAATACAATACTGTAAGTAATTTGATGAAGTGACTGCATTTGTTGGCATTCTTGCCGGCTTGCAATTTCTTTGGTTTGCTATTTGCTAGATAAGCAAATGAACTAGAACGAGGCTGATAGTAACTGTGTTATCGGCGTTGTCTGTTTATACATTGATTCATGATATAATAATAATGTAATAAAATTATGTGCATATGGAAAAGTACTTTGATGCACTTAGTTACAGAGTACACACTGTGTGCCGTATGTACACCCTACCTAATCGGAAATAATATTATGGGGATATATATTTGTATGATTGTTTATAAATCAAATAAGCATTTAACACTGTACTAACAAGTTTACTATAACACTTTACATCCGGACCATAATTTCATACATACTTTTATAACACATTTGTACATGAAAAGAGGGAGCGAACGAGTAACGATTTATAAAGCTGTTATGTCTTCGGCAGTCTGGAACAGAATGGTTTCTCTTCATTTGTCCCAGCAGACGGTGATTATGAGGAAATGTTGAGGGATGGCGTTTGAGGAACCAATTGGAATGCTTCCGCGATTCGAAATAGCTGCATCGTTCGCTACCACAATTTTATTTCCTACTTATAATTTTGTTTGGTCAATTTTTTTACGTCCATCAAACTTATCAATTTATATCACATAATAAATATCTGACTGCTCTCAGTCATATTACACGAAATCCAAATATATTTAGGCGGAGGCATGTGCCGAACGTGGTACGATAGGTACACTACCAGCATTAGCGCAGGTTTCGGCTAAGTCGAATCTTCGGCTAATTTGTGGTCGAAATTCATATATTATATTGGTCGAAACTGAAACGGAACGAAATCGAATCTGAAACTTCGGTAGGTCATTAATGTTTTTTAAGTAACTCTTAATAATTTATTCAGTTTAGTATTCAGGTAATATCGTTTTAAAGAAGCCATTTGTGCTCACCGCCAGTATCGAAATTTTCTAGAAAACCCGCCCGCAGTCCCATTTTACCACGGAAATCCCCAAAAATACTGGGTGCGAAGCAACGTTAATGAGTTCCGTATTTAGACTAGGTACAATTTATATAAATCACAACAAAACAAAATAATCATTAAATTAAATCTTTCATATATCCAGTACACCATACGTACATACAAAAAGATATTTTATTTAATTTATTGGGGGGCTAGAATTCCAATAATCCATGCGCTTGATAGCTGCAAGACCAGTTGTTATCTAGCCTCTAAAGTAAAGCCTGTAAATTCTAAAGTAAAATCCATGCTAGTTTGTACAGCGCTCTTGAGGCGATTTTTCGCAAAAACAGCGCTATATAAGTTGTCCTAATTTATTATTATTATGAGTACTTAGCCCAATACGCAATGAAGGTTGTGTTTCAAATAGGCGAGTACCAGAAACACTTTACATATTTTTAGCTAAACTAAAGAGAATTGGTTTATAATTAAAATATGAGCTTTTAATACGAGTATTTCTGGGAAATTTTTGATGACTGCAAACACCCCCGGACAGAAATATCGACCACATCTGGTGTTCATTTCGTCTTTTTTATATGAATATCGCACAAGAGTCCTAAATGCTCCCTTCTGGAGCCAGTGAGACTATGGCATCACCAATTGGGGTATGTTGTGAATCCGAAGGTAGCAAGGTTCCCCAGAATTAACATTCTAGGGTAGAAGGTGATGGGCAGAAGATGGGGAAGAGGAAGGCGGGGAAGTACTTGGCTATCCAGATCTGGTCACTATACACGGCTAAAGTCACTTCAAGCAACGTCTCAGTTCTGAATGGTGGTCTTACACCAGGGCGATACTGAGAGTATCTTCCACTCTGGAAGGTGCCGAATATATATCATATATTATTTTTAATTAATTAAGATGAAGCTATAGTAAATAATGCAAAATCACACAAAATCATACGTTTTTGTTTTGAAAATTTGATCGCTTAGAAGTATTATAGATGCTTCAATTAAA
Organism: Limnephilus rhombicus; assembly: GCA_929108145.2. Lineage (NCBI taxonomy): Eukaryota > Metazoa > Arthropoda > Insecta > Trichoptera > Limnephilidae > Limnephilus > Limnephilus rhombicus. The sequence continues at coordinate 15,515,270 of OV815287.1, read as the reverse complement.
TAATGCGTGTAGAACATACCTTGGCCCTTAAAAATATCGGTCAGTTTTTTTATAAGTCTTTTAATAAGCCTATAAAAAAATAAAATATTAAGTCTGTAAAAAACACTTTTAAGTCCAAACTCTCCTATTTATAAACCCCTTTGTGGATATGGTTTTATTGTTTAATGTAGCGAATTCAGTTTCTTTTATAATAAACACAAAAAAAATATTTTTACTCCTGAAGTTAACAAAATAAAATAAAATATGCTTTTTCGCTTTGTTATTTTGAATACGGCCGGCAGTAGACGAATTTGGATTTTCAAAGTGAACTCTATGCCGTCCACCGAAGGGACATAACTAGACACGCCCGTTTTTTTTATCAGTTCGCCCCCGAACGGAGCGGGAAACAGACGCTAGGCTCCACGTCGCTTTGTTATGTGAAATCAATTTTAAAATTCTGTTTTATTACAATACACAATGCGTAAAAAATGAGTTAATGTTTTTTACAGGCCTTTACGAAATCAACCTGTAAAAAAAAATTCTCAAATACTGTTTAGATTTAAATCCAGGACTCAAACCAATTATGAAGTTGAGTTACCATCAAAGGTTGGATTGCTATCCAAGAGATGTCTGATTTGTTCGCTAGATGTCGATAGAATCATTTCATTCTTTGTCCTTTTCTCACACAACAAACAAGGGTAAATATAGATGCGAAACCGTTATAAAAAGGCTTGCATCAGTAAAATTAATTTACTTCTTTACAAAAACTTGCACTAAGAAATTAAAATACTACTGAACCCTTGTCCGTTGGGTGAGGGAAAGTTATTGTCGTCAGTTGTAAATATTCAAATCATAACAATAAAAAATCAAGAACTTAAAGTGAAAACCAAAAAGTGCTTCATTTATAAAAAACCAGTCTACCCAAAGAAATTCTCCTGAGTGAAGACCTACATTTTTTACATTTGGTCCTTCGAGCCGGATGATCCCACGAGCGGATACGATTTTTTCGGCTGAATACGATCCTGGGAACCAGATCAAAAAATCAATGAAAGCCAGACATGAACCAGCAATAAACCAGGAGAATTCTGATGAAGCGGATCCACAACAAGGGCAAGTGACCATCCTAATTATCCATTTTGATCCCATAGAAGAAAAAACAAATTCGGTTAGACCACTTCGGTATTTTATTGTTGTTGATATAAAAAATCGCAGCGGGCTGATTGTTACATTTGATATTGGCGAGATTTTTTGTGGCTGGCTATGATTATAGTGTCGCAAAAAACATAAAGATCGGAGTTTTGTATTTTCATTGTTCTGTTTTTGATGGTGATTTGTCGATACTGTCGGTAAAGCAGGCGACGAGTACGAAGTACTGTCGTTATTTATTTACAACTGAAACTAACAAGGTTTTTTTGTGGCTAGTCATATGATTATGCTACCGCAAAAAACAGAAGGATAATTATTATAATGCATGAAATGTATTAATTGATTATTCAAATAATCTGAAAGCGAACGTTGGACGTTATTTTGACTACCGAACCGAAGTATTGTTCCAGTCGGTAAGGCAGGGCGGTAGGCACGAAGTGATTCCGCCATCTGTAAAAAGTCAAATTCCGACGCGAGCTCTCATAACAAAATAATAACAATAGATTTTCTTTGTTGTTGAATACATGCATCTAGTGTTCTAGTGTTTTGTTAAAACAAAAGGAACTATCTCGAGTAAAAGACAGTGCAAGTTTTTAGTGTTTAACCGTGGTTAGGATTGGGCCACACCAGAACGATCAGTGAGTATTGTTAAATTGATTGTTATTTACAAAAATCATGGATTTAAAAGTGTTAATTGCCCAGCGCGGCATATGTAAAGCTAAATTAACCAGATTCAAAGATTACTTAGAGAATAAGGAGTTATTAATTTCTGAAGTCGAAATACGCATTCAAAAATTCGAACCATTACTAGACATTTTCGAAGCGTTGCAAGAAAAAATTGAAACATTATCGCAGGATGAATTAGAAAAAGGGAACGAACGAGAAATGTTTGAAAACTCATATTATAGTGTATTGGCAAAAGCCAAAGATAGATTAAACGAAACAGGTAAAATCGTCCGTTCCAGAAGCGTCAAGCTCCCAATTTTAGAGCTACCAAGGTTCGGCGGAAATTACGAAGATTGGTTACATTTCAGGGATGCATTCATTTCATTAATTGACAGCAACGACGAATTAGATGTTATTCAGAAATTCTATTATTTGAAATCTTGTTTGTATGATGATGCGGCAAGACTGATTGCGTCCTTACCTACAACTCGTGATAATTATTTCATTGCGTGGGAAATGATCACGGATAGGTTTCAGAATGACAGAGTAATAATAAATAAACATGTAAATGCATTGTTTAAATTGCAAGAAATAAAATCAGAAAATCACGTGGCATTACGAAAATTATTAGATGAGGCCCAATTGCACTTAAAGGCATTAAATAATTTAAATCTACCCACTGAAAGTTGGGATATATTATTAATTCATATTTTGTCAAATAAATTGGATAGCGAAACCAGAATGCGCTGGGAACAATATCCAATAAAAAATAAAATCCCCACTTATGAAGAATTTATGAGATGTCTATACGAACGAGTACAAGTTTTAGAATTCTCAGCACCAAACGACAAGCGACAGAATCATGCCAAGGGATTTTCTTCTAATTTTAAAAAAGAAACTTATGTTTCGTTATCATCGCAAAATTTAAAATGTATTAATTGTAATCAAAATCATAGAATTTATAATTGTCAAAAGTTTTTAAATCTAGGAATAAAGGATAGAATGACAACAATACGTCGTTTGAAGGCTTGTCTGAAATGTTTGGCGGTAGGACATAAAATTCAAGATTGTAAAAGTAAATATGATTGTCGCAAGTGTGGTGCGAACTCACACAACACTTTGTTACATTTACAAAATGAAGATAAAATGCAAAGTCATCAGGGAAGCGATACTTCTTCAAAAGAACCTCTTGTTAACAATCATGCAACGAAAACATCCAACAATTTCATTTTATTATCAACGGCAGTGATTAACGTGAGAAATAATAAAGGAAATCAAATTAAAGCTAGAATTTTGTTGGACTCCGGAGCACAGTCTAATTTCATTAGCCAGGAATTCGCTTCTAAATTGCAATTAAAAATTAGAAAAACTGATATCCCTATTACCGGAATTCATAATAAAATACAGCATATTAAAAACATTGTGGATTTGGAAATATCTTCCAATTATTCACCATATTCAAAGAGGATTGAATGCCTAGTATTGTCGGAGGTGACCAGTAATCTGCCGCAAATCTCATTTCAGAAAAAAGGCACCGGCATTCCCCAAGGATTGCAATTGGCGGATCCAAACTTTAATGAAACCGGCCCGATAGACATGTTGATCGGGGCTGACACCTTCTGGGAGACTCTGCACTCTGACCGGATGAAGATTCAAGATTCCGGACCAATATTGCAACGAACCGAATTTGGATGGCTGGTTTCGGGACACATCTTCACTTCAGAAAAGAGGCCAGTAAAAATTTGTAATCTTTCACTCAACTTAATACATAAGCAAATTGAAAATTTTTGGAAATTAGAGGAGCTAAGTCCTATTAAACATAGGAATCACGAGGAGCGAGCATGTGAAGAAAGCTTCACAGCTACTCATGAAAGAGATGGCAGAGGCCGTTTCATAGTAAGTTTACCACAACGCCCCTGTGCGAAACAGCTAGGCGAAACTCTCCCTATGGCGGAGAAGAGATTGTATAATTTGGAGAAAAAATTAGCCTCAAACCCAGAATTAATGAAAGATTACAAGAATTTTATGCAGGAGTACAAGGACTTAGGTCATATGACGCAATGTGAACCACCGTCACCAAATCAAATGCACTACTATCTGCCTCACCATGCGGTGATCAAGGAATCTAGTACAACTACTAAGACCAGAGTCGTATTCGATGGATCGGCTAAATCCTCAACTGGAATTACCCTAAATGATGCCCTCATGATTGGGCCGATATTGCAAAAGGATTTATGTGCACATCTATTGAATTTCAGAAAACATCAGTACGCGTTAACGGCCGACATAGAAAAAATGTACCGGCAGATATTAGTGCAGCCGGAGGATAGAAACTTACAACGTATCCTTTGGAGAGACTCACCCAGCGAGGAGATTCAACATTATCAGCTGAATACAGTCACCTACGGTTTGGGACCATCATCATTCTTAGCCACCAGATGTTTGGAGCAGCTAGGAAATGAAAATCAAAACACAAATCCCAAGGTCAGTCAAATTCTTAAAGAAAATTTTTACATGGATGACTTAATAGCTGGCGACATTGGTGAAGAAGATTGCTTATTAATCAAGAAGCAACTATCTGCTATTCTAGCATCCGCTGGCATGAACCTAAGAAAGTGGCGGTCAAATTTGTCGTCGCTATGCTCAAATCAGGAGGAGGTTAGCGATATGATTATAAACGATAACTCAAAGGAAGGAAAGATATTAGGTCTTTCTTGGAATAATCAGCAGGATTATTGGAAATATACTGTAGAGCCCATAACAAAACCAATTAGAAGCAAACGTCAGATGTTATCCTGCATAGCATCCATTTTTGATCCCCTGGGTCTGATAGGACCTGTAACGGTAGTAGCGAAGCTATTAATGCAACGTTTGTGGCAGAGCAAAACTCAGTGGGATGATGATATACCCCCTGAAATTTTGAAAGTTTGGAGAACTTATATAGAAGAATTGCCGCAGATAAATAATTTAAAGGTACCTAGGAAAATCATTTGTCAAAATCATGTGAATTTGCATTTGCATGGATTTTGTGACGCATCACAGAAAGCCTACGGGGCCTGCGTGTATATGGTTTCCACCGATGACTCGGGTGGAATCCACTCCAATCTAATAATATCTAAATCAAGGGTGGCACCCTTAAAAAGCACATCTCTACCTAAACTAGAATTGTGTGGAGCTATATTGTTAGTAAGATTAATTAATTATGTGAAGGGAGCTATTGGTATGCCAAATGTATCTACTACTTACTGGTGTGATTCTCAGATAGTCTTGTGTTGGATAAGGGACCAAACAGCTAGGTGGAACACCTTTGTTGCTAACAGAGTGAGCGAAATTCAAGAATCAAGTCGACCAGCACAATGGAAGCATGTGAAATCAGAGGACAATGCTGCAGATGTACTATCCAGAGGTAGTAGGACTTCTCAATTATTGACATCCACCATATGGTGGCACGGACCCGATTGGCTAACCCTTACAGAATCCGGTTGGCCATGCGGAGAATCTACGTGCATAGATCCACCTGAGGTGAAAACAAAAACTGTAGTGTTGGCATCAGTAACGCAAGATTGGGACATTTTTAGGAAATACTCATCTCTAACCAAATTGCAAAGAGTAACAGGTTATTTACTTAGGTTTTTATTTAATTGTAGGAACCCATCGCTCAGGCGTTATGGTCAATTAAAAGTAAGTGAATTAAATGACTCTTTGAATGTTTTAATATCCAGAGCGCAAGCTTATTCCTTCAGGGAGGAGATACGAGCCTTGCAGTCGGGCAAGGATGTCCTAAAAAGTAGTAATTTGCACTCACTAAATCCTTATTTGCATAATGATTTACTTCGCGTAGGCGGCAGGCTTTCCAAAGGAAAATTGCTGTCAATAAACCAACAACATCCAATTTTGCTGCCACCACATCATAGTTTAACCGAATTAATTGTAAAAAACTACCATCATTTACATTTGCATGCAGGTACTCAAGCCTTATTGGCAATAATCAGATTGAAGTTCTGGCCAATAATGGGAAAAAATTTAGTGAAAAAGATTATAAGAAAATGTATAATATGTTATAGATCAAATCCAAAGACGATGCAGCAAATAATGGCGGACCTTCCAGCCGAAAGGATAACGGAATCTAAACCTTTTACGATAAGCGGGATCGATTATTGTGGACCTTTTTTGATTAAGTCGGGTACCCACAGAAGAACTAGTAACGTAAAAGCTTATATATGTTTATTTGTATGTATGGTGTCAAAAGCCATACACTTAGAACTTGTACTGTCTTTGAATACAGAAAGTTTTTTAAATGCTTTGAAACGCTTTATCGCGCGCCGTGGAAGGCCGAGTAAATTATTTTCAGATAATGCTACTAATTTTAAAGGCGCGAACAATCAGCTACGGGATATTTATGATTTTTTGTCAAGCTCTAGCGATGAAATCGAGAGATCATTATCAAAGCTATCAATTCAATGGGGGTACATTCCGCCAAGGGCGCCGCACTTTGGAGGCCTTTGGGAAGCCGGGATAAAATCTGTGAAATATCATTTGAAACGAGTAGCAAGTAACTCCTTATTAACATATGAGGAATTTAATACCGTTTTGTGTCAGATTGAATCTTGTTTAAATTCTAGACCTCTTACCCCATTGTCAAATGATCCAAATGACCTAAACTCCCTCAGTCCCGGTCACTTTCTTGTTGGTGAAAGCTTGGCGGCGATTCCAGAACAAGATCTACAAAATATTTCAGTCAACATGCTGAATAACTATCAAAAGTTATTCTTACTAATACAATGTTTTTGGTCGAGGTGGCGATTGGAATACCTGGCTCAGCTCCAAGGCAGAACGAAGTGGACCAGCGGACCTAATGCGCAGCTAAAACCAGGCGATATGGTGGTCTTGAAGGAAGACAACCTACCGCCATGTGTGTGGAAACTCGGACGTGTAATTGCAGTTCATCCAGGAGCTGACGGGAGGGTGCGTGTGGCAACTCTCAAAACATCGCATGGAACTACTCAGAGGGCGATTTCAAAGCTGTGTCTATTGCCAATAGACGATAACGAGGAGCTGAAGATGTCAACATCCCCACCCAACGGACCGGACGCTGTGTGAGCGCAAAATGAAAGAAAAAAGAAGAAAGAAAAGCTTGTGCTTTATAAAAAAAAGGAAAAAACAATATAAAAAATTTGTACTTTCAAGGTAAAAAGTGCAATAACAATTTTACGTTGAACAGTATCAAAAATTTCCTGTGCGTGAAAGGTGAATAACAGTAAAACTGGTACATAAAAGTAGCCAAAAAGGACAAAAATAAGAAAATAATAATAAATTAAAAGTAAAAACCAGTGTTAAAAGGTGAATACCAATAAAAACTTGAGTGTGGTAGGGAGTGATATATAAAATAATAAAAACAAAAAAGGATTGTAGATCCATATATTTAAAAAAAAAAGGGTGAAAACACTTAAAAATGAACGCTTATAAATCAGGATAGCCTGCTGGCTATAATTGCAAACTGCATAGATATATCTGGAGAGACATTGTAATAACTCAAATGTGACAATGAACTATGGAAGGAGAGATGATTTATCTGTATTTAATTTTTTCCCGAGGAAGGAAGGATGACCAGGAAACCTGCTGCGACATGTTTGTGCTGTCTATATTATATGTTTATATGTAATTATTGTTATGGTTTCTGTTTGTTTTTGAAAAAATGTAGTTTGTTTTTCGGAATTGTCTTAGTATGTTATTGAATAACTTAATTAATTTGAATTTGATTTTGAGCAAAGTCAATATTTAACTTAGGCTCATAATTGGTTTGCATAATGTTATTTGTTTAGTTTGCAGAAAAATGGATTCGATATTTCAAAATAAATATCTGCCCATTTTGGGGGGGAATATGTTTAGATTTAAATCCAGGACTCAAACCAATTATGAAGTTGAGTTACCATCAAAGGTTGGATTGCTATCCAAGAGTTGTCTGATTTGTTCGCTAGATGTCGATAGAATCATTTCATTCTTTGTCCTTTTCTCACACAACAAACAAGGGTAAATATAGATGCGAAACCGTTATAAAAAGGCTTGCATCAGTAAAATTAATTTACTTCTTTACAAAAACTTGCACTAAGAAATTAAAATACTACTGAACCCTTGTCCGTTGGGTGAGGGAAAGTTATTGTCGTCAGTTGTAAATATTCAAATCATAACAATAAAAAATCAAGAACTTAAAGTGAAAACCAAAAAGTGCTTCATTTATAAAAAACCAGTCTACCCAAAGAAATTCTCCTGAGTGAAGACCTACATTTTTTACAAATACCTTTTCCAACCTTTCCAAAAGCTTTTTCTCAAGTATTTTTAAACTCCTCTCATAAAGGGCGTGAATTCCGATTTTGATTTTTTCCTAGACTATTGGATCGCCTTAATTGTGAAATACCACAAATTAATCAATAAAATTTATTTACTCACGCCGGGTTCAAACCCGCGACCTTCGGATTGTGAGTCGAGAGTCTTACCCCTCGACTACGGAGGCCGTCTGCTGACTTGTCTCTATCACGTTTTTAGCTCATTCATTAAGAAAGACATTTTTAAATGAATAAAATATCTGAATTGCACTAAAGACAAAAAATGCAATATCAAGCAAAAACGCTAAAATTACTTTTTTGCAAATACGCAAATTATTTAAACTAAAACTCCACATAGGAGGCCGCACGAAGAAAAAAAATTCCCTCGGGGCTTATGTCGTATTTGGATATGCTGTGTGGAGGGTCCACTGCGAGGGGTTGAGGGAGACATTTTGAACTCTCCCGCCGAACTCTTTCGACACATCGCCTTAAGGGCCCGCAACCCGGATTTGTACCGATTTATTACATACTTCCCTTAAACACGGTAAGTTTTAAAGCTCTCAAAAAAATATATGTTATTCTTGAAGATAATATTTAGACTTTGCCCGCGCCGAAACGCAAATTATATAAAATTCCCTCGATAGAAAAAAAATCGCAAAGTATGCTCCAAAAATTATTATTAACACGTTTGTTTCAGTTATTTTACAAATTATATGTAAGAAAAAAATCACTGTGGTTCTTCAAATGCGGTTTAAGATAATGCCCGTGATATTTTTGCTCTATCCTCTCGAGTCGTGTTTTATTAAACATTTTCGCAATTTTCGCATCGATTTTGTCGCTGTAAATGTTAGCGCTCTCCTCTAACATTCGTAATTTCGTATCTCTCCATCTTATTCTTTTCGGACCCGGTTGTAGATCCTTAAACTATAGTGGGAGGTATGGATAAATGCGACCCTCAGATTCCTGCACACCTCTCATACCTCTTTCCTTTTCAGAACTTCTTCTCCTTCATTTCCCTAAAGAGACTCTCCAAACAGCTGACAAAGATGACATAGATCCTAAGGGATCTCTTTTGGGAGGTCTTCTGTGTAAAGCTAATTTTGAAAAAAATCATCAATTTTTTTTACTTTTATTCGAAACTAGCTGTCTCCCGGCATGCGTTGCTATGCCATTTAATAAAAAAAATGTTTCTCCTTGCGTGTCCTTTCCCATTTGTCCCGTTCCCCTTCCGCCTCACCATCCTCTTCCGCTTCCCCTTCCCCTCTCGAGTTTCCATTCCGCCTCTTCCCTCTCCCCACTCCACTCCCCCTTTCACCGTCACGCGACCACCCCCTCCCGACTTACCCTCCCCCTTCCCCCTCCCGAATTCCATACATTCAGTCCCTGTGCATTCATTTTTCAAACAGCACGCGTGCCACCCATTGCAATTTTTTTTATACAAATTTCATAATGCTAGAGCTCACTAGTAGTTTTATACAAACCTTGTCCTGATAATAACGAACACAAAAAAAAAGAATTATCCAATTTGGTGCAGTAGTTCGAAAGTTATGCGCGTACATACATTTCGGCGATTCATTTTTATTTATATAGATAGATAGAAGATAGAAGATAGAAAATAAAAGATAAAAGATAGAAGAAGAAGATAGAAGATAGAAGAAGAAGATAGAAGATAGAAGAAGAAGATAGATTATTAAGATAGATAGTTAGATTGGGTTACAACCTTGCGCTTCTTTTTATCAGTAGTTACGATTTACTAACATCCACTTATGCCTATTATTTGCATAATGTTTTGTTTTACTATTTTAATGAATATTATGCATTCATGGATATGCAGTCACATTAAGAGATATGAAAGGTCACTAACAGAGGCACACGTGTAGCGTTGACCTTTCGACGTTATTTTCATACACGATCAATTAAAGGTCTCTACGCACGCATCTAAATGCTAACAATTTCGGAACCATGTTCTAAGCATAACCTAACTTAAATACCTAAATTAACCTAACCTAACCTAACTTAAATACCTAAGTAAAGCTAACCTAACCTAACTTAAATAAAGTAACCCAACCTCTGGATATTATGATTAACTAGCTGTCCCGGCCAGGCGTTGCTGTGGCTAACAAAACACAACGCAATCAACTGGATGGTTATCCAACCTTTATAACCACCGCCATCTTTGAGTTTATCGCGAAGAGACAGACGGACGCCGCGGAGGACTAAATACGCAGAGATGGTGCGAAAGATTATAATAATATGCACGAAATGCTTGAGGTAACTAACGTATTTAAGTTAATAAGGATTAATACTGTATCCGTCTAAATGACTTTCCAATTACCGCAATGTACGTGACCATTTTTTTAGAAGATAGATTGGGTATAGTAATCTATCCGTAAAAGATAGATACATGCCTTCGCGGACTTTTTTGTAGATCTATAAAAGAGGAATATCCCACCACGCGTTGTTTTGTTATATCTCAAAGGAATTAGGCAGGCGCGCCTGGTAGCTTTCGAAAAATTTTTCGGCGGCTTGACTTTTTCCGACACTTCTAACAATTATCGTTATGTTTCAACCAATTTACACAAATCCTTGACAAATTACATACTTAAACCATCCTCACGAAACACTCTATCTATCGGTGAAAACCGCATGAAAATTCGTTCAGTAGTTTTGAGTTTATCGCGAACAGACAGACAGACAGACGACGCGGAGGACTTTAATTTATAATATGTGGAGATAGAGAAGATAGAGACGATGTAGAGATAGTTGTAGCCAAAACATCCCAACTGTCCAGAGCCAGGGTGTTGTGACACCCCCAATTTGGAAAAAGTGGTGGCGAATGATATGAGATTTTAAGAGGAAGGTTTAGAGTACTTGACTATTCAGACATTATCTCTAAGCACTCCAAGCATAAGTGACCGACCGAAACTAGGTTCTCAGTCGAAACCTTAACCGAATTTCGGCCTCTGCTCTAGTGTCGGCCGAAGCCGAAAATTATTTAAAAAAGATTAAAAAAATATTTTCGTATTTATTATACCTCCTTCTTTAGCCAAAGTTTCGACCAGCATTGCAGTGTCAATCATCAGGGCAGAAGTGTAAATTATGTGTAGATGTGCAGAATACATATCATTAGGAGTTTCAGAATGACGCGTACCTACTTGTATTATTACACATCTGCATAATCATTATATATACATATAGCATTACGTGTATCAGTATGAGAAGGTTATATATCATTGCACTTCAGCATATACAGTCATGTAGTATATCATTACGTATACATATATCATTACATATACATATATCATTACGTTTACAGATATCATTAGGTATACATACATCATTACCACATATCACAAGGTGTATCAATTAAACCGGTCAGTAGTCGAGTTGGCATCGCGTTTGGGTCCCACTCAGGTGTCGTGTGTTCATTTCCTCGGCTGGCTATGTCCTCCATCACGACACTAGCAACATTTTCCGCTTACTGTCCAGTAGGAGATTTTCAAATATTGTCAGGTTATTTGTAACCAGGGAATTTTTGTCTTTCTTTAAAAATAAAATAAAATAGTATTTACCAGTAGATTATGCATCTTTACACATCTGCATATATCATACATACAGGTATAATTACGTATAATATATCATGACGTAGTATGTGTAGAATATATACATTGAAAATCTAAATCATATCCCAAGATTAAAAAATACTCGATAACCTGAAATCGAGGTATTTATTTATAAACTTGTAAGAGTTCATTTTAGCGTTAAACAAAACGTGCAATGAAATAAAATACATGAATTTAATGAGAAAATTGGTTAATTTTAGCGCTTTTTGTTTCGTTGTTATGTAACAGTTCTTAAATGTAAGCTCTACAAATGCTTTAACTTTAAACCCCTAGGGGCCGGAGCTCGGAATTTGGTTTTTCAAGGTGAACCCTATGGCGTCCACCGAAGAACTACTGACCACGCCACACCTATTTCGTATCGGTCACGCCCCGGCCGGAGCGGGAAATAGACGTGTGGCTCCGCGTCGTTTTATTTCGTGAAATAAATTTTAAATTTCAGTTTTATTACAATAAACAATGCGTAAAAAAGGAGTCAATATTTTTTACGGGTTTTTACGAAATCAACCTGTAAATTTTTTTTCTCAAATAACTTTTCCAACCTTTCCAAAAGCTTTTTTTCAAGTATTTTCAAACTTTATTTTATTTTACTTTTATTTTATTATCGCATATGTAAATATATATACGTATAGACTCTACACGTATCTATATTATAGAGGCAACCGTATATATAAATATTATATTTACTCTATTATATATTCCACCTTGTTTATGTTTGATTCACTCAAAAGAAAACAATATATGGAGTATAATAATGATCTTTGATATAACTACGATTTCGAGAACATAACGCCCAAGCAATCATTCGTAAAGTCATAGACAATTACGTTTTGGCATAATAATTATAGTAATATGTGCCAAATGTTGCGTTGCATGTATAGAAGCTGAAAATAAACATGTAGGAAATGAAGTAATTTACTAGAACATTAGAGAAGTCATCGCGTTGCAATAGACATGTTTCATGGGAAATTTGCAAACACGATTTGAGAAATGAGTATATCTAATGATGCGACGCGGTGCTAGACGACACGAAGCAATGTTCAAGTAAGACTTAAGTCCGTTTTCCCCAATCATTGCGTCCTTTGTGGCGTTATTTTTAGCTGTACGAAAATTATTATTATTTATTATTATTATTATATCCCTGTTAAGCACTTGCATACTGCTTTCTAACAACGTATGCAGGGACACCGGAGGTCTAGATTCGTTCAAAATAAATAAATGTAGCTTCATTTAACAAAAAAATTAGAATCTTGCGAGAGCCTTGAAGGAGTAACCATCTGTTACTTGTACCAGGGCGGTAAGTGGTGGATAACCTCCACTGTGCGAAAATTATGAATTTTTAAATGACGGCCGGCGTAGTGCAGCGGTAAGGCGCTTGACTAGCATTCCGAAGGTCGCGGGATCGAATCCCGGCGTGGCAAATAATTTTTATTTGATTAATTTGTGTATTTCACAATTTATTCATTAAAAATAATATATAGTATATTTGCGGCACGTTCCAGAGTGGAAGATACTCTCAGTATAGCCCTGGTGTAAGACCACCATTCAGAATTGAAACGTTACTTGAAATGGCTTCCGCCGTGTTTGGTGATCAGATCTGAATAGCCAGGTACTTCCCCACCTTCCTCTTTCCTATCTCCTTCCCCTCCCCACTACCTTCAGCCTCACAACATACCCCAATTGGGGATGCCATAGTCCCACTGGCTCCAGACGGGAGCAGTTGGGACTCTTGTGCGGTATTCATGTTAAAAAAAAATGTTGCTTTGCCACTTAATAAATAAATTGTTTCTCCCTGCGAGTCCTTTCTCATTAGTCCCGTTCCCCTTTCGCTTTCCCTTCCTCTCCCGCCTTCCCTACCCCTTCCCGAGTTCCACTCCCCCCTCCCGCATTCCATATATTCAATCCCAGTACATTCAGTTTTCAAAGAGCTCACGTCCCACCTATTGCAATTTTTTTGTACAAATTTCATAATTCCAGAGCTCACCAGTATATATATTTATATATAGAAACCATTGCGGGCATGCACACATAAAATCCCCAAAGTTTCATCGCAATCGGATGAATGTTAGCAACGCATAATTTCATGATGCCAGAACTCACTATTATAAAATATAGAAATCATCACGGGCATGCGCACATCAAATCTCCATAGTTTCATAGCAATCGGATGAATGGTTTAGCCACGCATAGACTACTCATATATCCCCAACCAAGCATATTTAGATTTTTATATACATAGATAACTGATTTATTTTACTGCCTAGAATTGTACGGCTTCTTCGCCTTTACTGATACACCCTCCCTTTACTACGGAGGTGGAAAGCCTCCTTGTCCCTGAATGGCACAGGTTGTGTCTTTATTGTCTATATTTTTTGTTGGTACTTGCCAATTGATTTGAGATTTATTGTATTACTTATGTTCTCTATTTTATGCAGGTGCTTGCAGGTTTTTACAGATGCAATACCGCCTCATGGAGCCTCATGAATAAGTTTTTAAAATCGAACAGAATAAACTGATCGCATCTTAGATGCATTATTTAAGTCTATGGATCGTGTATACAACTTCTTTCAATTCTAACAGCTTCAATCCGTTCATTAAATAAGCCAATAGTTTTGCATGACGAACGACATTATTAAACCGAAACTTCCATATCTGATACTATGTAGGCCGCGCTAAAATGTATCAATCGTTGGCCGGAAAATCTGTTATTAATCGTTGACCGTGCTCGCAAATATTGATAACTGAACATGACAGATTTATCAATATAGTATTCATATAGGGTTTTATCTATCGCCCATGCTTAGACCTCACGGGGTAACTGGTAGCAATGATCTGCTAGTAGTCGTGTTAGCTACCTCAGTGAGTTAAATCAATGGTGAGTAAGCCTGGCTCACTCGGGGTTCAAAAAATATGAGTTTGGTGATTTTTATAAATTACTAGTTGACCCGACAAACGTTGTTCCGCCATATAAATTATTTCTAGTGAATATTTTGGTTGTTAAATAAAAAAAATAACGAATGTATTGTAAGTGTGTGGGGATGGAATCTATGACAGAAAGAGCAATGGAGCGCTGTAGACGATGACCGCCGATAAAAACAAAAAACACCAACCAAAGTAGGAAAATTAAATAAAGAAAATCAATATGAATTTCGAGGAGCAATTGAGCGTACGATATTTTTGTCAGTCCGTCTTTAGCCAACACGAATAAGCTCGATGGTTTGTCCACGTGAGAACATGATGCCGAATGAAATGACGCGTCGACGCTTCTCGTGAATGTCTTGCGCATGTGTGTGGATGAAAGTTCAATGAGGCGGACGTAGCGCAATCTGTCATTCAATAACATAAATAATTTCGTTCTGTTTGAAATACGAAAGACTGTCAAATTTGCTCATACAAAAATACTAAAATCACGATTAAAAATGGGAGGGTGGGGGTAGGAGGGTTAAAATTTGGGGTTATAGGTATTTTATGATGCCAAATAAAAAAAATACAAAAAAAAAATTGCCAAAAAAATAGTTTTTTTTCTGGATAGGGACACCCTAATCACCTAGCGGTATTAAGTATACTTTAAAACCTATTCTCAAACCTACCAAATATACATAAAAATCGGTAAAGACTTTTAGGAGGAGTGCGACCACAAACAATATAAGAGATATATTATGGTATATGAGCTGAACAGGTCGAACATTTTTTTTTAAATCAGCTCCTCTAATGTGCACTTGGAGTACCTGACGACAATTCAATAAAACAGCTCAGTGCCCTCAATCCACGTGTTATTATTTTGTAATCTAACAGCGACAATCCGTTCTTTTTCCATATTATTAATAGATAAGTGTTAAACGGACGTAATACACCATTCTTGCGTGAATTAATGCATTGTATTGTTTTGTAAAATTATTTAATTTGCATTTTATATGGGACACTCGCGGTATTTTAAAAGCAGTTCTTTTTAATATAGGCAACACTTTTGTAACAATGAGAATGAAAAAAAATTTTCGAAGCCATACTGAATTATGCAAAATCACACAAAATCATGTTTTTGTTTTGAAAATTTGATTGCTAAGAAGTATTATAGATGCTTCAATTAAATACTACGTGTAGAACATACCTTGGCCCTTAAAAATATCGATCAGTTTTTTACAAGTCTTTTAATAAGCCTAGAAAAAAATAAAGTATAAGATCTATAAAAAACACTTTCAAATCCAAACTCTCCTATTTATAAACCCTTTTTCGGATATGTTTTTATTGTTTAATGTGGTTAATTTTAAAGCTATAAAATTGAAATAAGTCAGTAAAGAAATATCGTAGCCATGCAAATCAGATTGAAATGTGCGTATTATCAATTTATATATCTCAATTTGAGAGGCGGGTATGGGTACCGTCGCCCCGGGACTCTGGCATAGGTCACCCCGAGTGATTTGTTACGTTTGGTGACTTACCAGGGATGCCCGGGTTCATGGGATGAGGTTTTGAACCAGAACTTCCACTCCTTCCTTTTTCTAAAAAGACTCTTTACAAAGCATTCCTAAAGATGACATAGGCCCGACGGGGATTATTTTCCTCAGAGCCTCCTGTGTATACATATCATATAAAATAAATAAAGAAAATATCACTAAACTAACTAATTAACCATCACGCTGTTTCCCCGCAGGGGTGGGCAGAGAGGACGGACCGCCAAACAACTCGGTCTTGGCACACACTCTTTGCCTCACTCACATTCATATTCATACGTCGTCTCATGCGTACTCTTCTATTATTCTGACTTTTGACATGGCCCGTCTCAAGTATCTGATTCACTTGATCGTGCCATGTCTTCCTCGGGCGTCCCCGACTTCTTCTACCATTCACATTTGCTTCATATTCTTTTTATAATATATCACATAATTATTTTAATTGCCATTTTCAAAATTGGAACTGATTTGTCGAGAATTCAAACTATCCCGGGATTTTTCATAATGATTTTAGAACACTAAGAAACTTAGAACTCCAAAAAAATTAAAAAAACGTTGTTTACGTTTTAACGAAAAGCGCAGATTTTCAAAAAAACACCCCTTTGCCTTGAGACCGTCGACATGTTCGTAAGAATGAAATATTTACACTATATTTATTAATACAGACGCATACGTACTAATAATTACACGTGGTGGACTCTAGTCAATGAGATTTGGCGCCAATTGCAAGAGGCGGATTTAACATGTTTACGTTTGTCATTTTGGCTCGCTCGTAGAGCAGGAAACACGTTTTTATCAATTATTGACAATGAACTATCAATCCATTGAACTTCTCTGCAGAATAAAC
The DNA here is from genome assembly GCA_929108145.2 of Limnephilus rhombicus. Taxonomy (NCBI): domain Eukaryota; kingdom Metazoa; phylum Arthropoda; class Insecta; order Trichoptera; family Limnephilidae; genus Limnephilus; species Limnephilus rhombicus. The sequence goes on along the minus strand of OV815287.1, from coordinate 15,498,238 downwards.
TTGACCTACCGTCATATATATCTAATTCTAAAAATATAAAACAATTATCTTATTAGAAACATAGACACAAATATAAATAAACACAAAAGATAGATATAGTATGGAAGAATGTAGGCGTTCCGGCTGTCACCAATTAATAATCAAACTGCACGGACTATCAGCGCCGTTTGTAGTGGGGTAATTTCACAAACTATGAACACCTTTAAAATGAAAGTTACTTTTTCCGATTCATCCTACTAAAAATGTGTAGTGTTAATATTTTCATTCCCAATAGTTGATTTTAAAAACTAGGCAACAACGTCATTATGACTTGGAAGCGATTTACTATGTGGGTCAACCGTGCTGTCGACACTACTTTTGTGAGCGTGGTTTCACACGAACATTTAATTGGTTCATGGCCCATCTACGAGTACTATTTTTTTCTTTATAATGTCTTGTTCTTGTTTCTATTGTCTATCATTAGAACACATTGGGAAGGTACCCCCATTGGAAAAACATAGCACTAGAGAGAAATTAGAAACTACATTAGAAATCATTCTACCTACTAACCTTCATATAAAATTTTCATTATACATGTTATAACAGCACTTACCCGAAGGATTCCAGCGATTTTGAGCATATTTGGAGTACAAAAAGCAGACGTTATTTTGCTGCCCGATGATATTTTTTTATATTAAAAAATAATAAAATATTAATTTATCAGTAACATGTCACAACTAATCACACTCCTACAAGTCACGAAGGGATTCACGTGATACGTGCCCTGTCTCTTATATTACCGTACTGATGAAACGAGAATGAGTGCATAGCACGTGACCCGCTAGGCTGTACCCGACTACTTAAGACGTAAAAATATTTTTATTGAAAACTAGCTGGTATCCGGCATGCGTTGCTATTCCATTTAATAAATAAATTGTTTCTCCCTGCTTTCCCATTCATCCCGTTCCCCTTCCGCCTCCCCTTCCCCTCCCACGTCCCATTTCCCTTCGTTCCCACTCCCTCTCCCCACTCCACTCCATTACCCCCCCCCCCCCCAGCCCCCGTCCCGCGAACCCCCTCCAGAGTTCCCCTCCCCCCTCCCCGTATTCCATAAATTCATTCCCGGTACATTCAGCTTTCAAACAGCTCGCGTGCCACCTATTACAATTGTTTTTACACAAATTTCATAATACCAGAGGTCACTAGTATACAAACCTTGTCCTGACAATAACGAACTCGAAAAAAAAGAATTATCTAATTTGGTGCAATCTTTCGGAAGTTATGCGCGTAAATGCATTTCGGTGATTCATTTTTATTTATATATATATAGCAGACCCGGACACACGTTGCTGTGGCTTACCCAACCTTTATAACCAACGCCATCTGTTAATTTGCATACTTATCAAATTCACACTGCCCGCTTGCCAGCTGCCCGCTGCCTGAATTGAATCTTTGAATTTATCGAATTTTCTCTACTATAATATGCATGTATTATGCATATAAACCTTCCTCTTGAATTACTCTATCTATTGGTGAAATGAAAATCCCTTACGTAGTTTAAAAGATCTAAGCGCACATACAGCGGGAGCGACTTCATTTTATACTATGTAAAGATTTATATAAGAAGATAGAAGAAGATAGATAGATAGATAGATAGAAGATAGAAGAAGATCGAAATCTATATTTTTAACTACAAATAATAATATGCTCGGGAATCACTGGTTAAAAGCCATCGGTTAGGTACGTGGTGTTATATTCTGTATATATCATTCTTTATTATGTTTGCATTCTGATATTTTGTATTGCCGTTTGACATTTGGTGTTGATTGTTGACATTGTTGACTAATGCTGTATGGATGAATTAATTACATTAAATAAAATTTGTTCCATAATATTTAGTCTATTATGTTCTGCTAATAAAATCGCATACGATTGCTCTCTGATCTCTAGTGATATTATGATGTCACTGATATCCGAATGATAACCCCATCCCTTGGGATTGAAATACGGTATGAATGTATGAAATAATTATTATAAATATTGGGATATATTGCCCAATACAGCAAAATCCCGGAAGGTTTTATCAATAAATACAAATGTAAGTACAAGGTCAAATCACTAAGTGTCAGGTGGTAGGTAAACCGTTATTATCTTTACTAATATAGTTCGCACAGGAAAATTAGTGCGATTCACGAAAATAGAGGTCAAAAAAGAATTGAAGGGTGTTATAAAAGCACAATACATGTATTGTAAAAAATATTACTATATGGTTTTATACAGTTTGTTCACACTTGAGTGAAAGATATCTATAAAATACAAAGGGTAAAAATATATAAAAGAAAAAAGCTAATACAAGCAGTAATAAGTAAAAATTGGAATGATCTGTATAAATGTAGGAATCTAGGTATAAATTATTTCAACAAACTCCCATTAAAGTAGTTAGTGCGCTCCCATTAAGTGCGCCCCACGGTTGAATTTGGCAGCCACCTCTGGTCTGGAGCTCCAAAATACCTGAAAAATACCCTCGACTCTGTGCAGAAACGGGCGGTCCGTTTGATAGATTCTCCCATCTTAACAGACGGATTGCAATCTTTAGAGCACAGGCGTCGGGTGGGAATGCTATCCTTGTTCTACCGGTATTACAATGGAAGATGCTCCGAGGAACTAGCATCATTGATCCCTTCGGCACCGGTGCATAGTCGGGAAACACGCCAAACGCGTGCCCAACATTTGTACACAGTTGACATTTGTCACATGAGAACGGGTCGTTTCTTCGACTCGTTCTTGTGTTCAACAGCTCGGCTGTGGAATGATTTGCCGGCCTCTGTGTTTCCTCCTTCCTACAACATGGGTCTCTTCAAGACCAATGTTCATTCTTTCCTCTCCTCAAAAAGACCCTCCACACAGCATCCCAGATGACATAGGCCCTGAGGGAAATTATTTTCCTCTGGGCCTCCTGTGTGGAGTTAATGTAAAAAAAAAAAAAAATTAAAACTAAAAATTATCGAAAATTAACGTAAATTCCAAATGAAATCAAAAAATTACCCGAAACAACTGTAAGAGTACATTACTATTATTAATATTTCATTTAAGTCTTGAAATCTGTTTATTGATACATCTCAAGTTTTTCTTACATATCTATCGTTATTAGTTGCAATATTATTATTTACTTACTCAAATGATAACATATAATTGAGCATGAATTCCCTCACCAAACACAAGAGCCTTGTCGCTTTATGGCGAGGAAAGGCTTTTGTTATATTCATATTAGAAATCTGTTTAACATGTAAAAAATGTATAATTATTGTAAAAACATACAAATATAAAACAAATAACAAAATCATTTTAAAAAAATGGAAATCGTACGGGAGGTTCAAACAGATAAGATAAGAGCATGGGTTTCATTCCTGGACACACTGACTTTCATATTCCTACTCATTCCTCATACCTTCCTTTCCCTAAAAAAACCATTACTAATAAGACGTGGTTAAGAAAGTGGCGCGTTCATAGCCAAGCGGTGAACGATTAGCGTTGCGTCTCGTTCTAACTGCGTGTTAATACTCGAAAGAGCACGCGTATCGCTGATACCCACCGCGACGGATTATATTCCATAGCGATGGGAACAGTAGCGGCATGTGATTGAAACATGTTTTTTTTTAATAGAAAAAAATGTCATAAGACGGAAAAATGACATGTACATTTTTACTCCAAATATAAGCGTAGGGAGTGTGGCGAACCCATCGCTCAGGGATTTCTGCATCCATCAAAGATGGCACAGGCCCTGAGGGATTTTTTTTCCTGAGGGCCTCCTGAGTGGACAATAAAACTAACATTTTCTGCACAAAATGTGAAATATTAGGTAAAGTTCACTGCAACATGCAAAGGTTATTTTTGTAACTACATATTTTATTATTAAATTTATTCTCATATTCAAATAATGTTTTCTTAGATCTACTAATATAGATCTAAGAAAACATTATTAGATCTACTAATATAGATCTAAGAAAACATTATTTGAATATGAGACCAAATTTAAAAAGATCTCGAGAATGGATGATTATAATCAAAAAATTTATTATTATTATTTTTTCCCTACTTTTATTTACTAAGAAAATTTAACTGATTTTTTAGTTTAGATGATAAGTTTGAGTTTAATGGGGCTGACATAGGCAAAAAAGAATTTAAAGATAAAGATCATAAATTGACTAATTCCGGAATATATAAACTCAAATGCAATGATTGTCCCTCATTTTATATTGGAAAAACAACTCCTAATTTTGAAATCAGAATCAAAGAACATTTAAGGTATCTTAATAATAATAATTTTTCTGAGTTCGCTAACCATATCATTGAAAATAACCATAGTTTTGAAAAAAATACAGGGATAAATATTCTTCATATTAATCATAAAGGAAAACGTTTAGATAACTTAGAAGCCTTGGAAATTAAAAAAATCCCTTAAAAATAATTAATCTATTATCAACAAACAAAAAATATTGTCTAATCATGGATTTGTTCCCCTACCCACCCACTCTACATTAATAACTAGCAACGGCTCCACCCCTACCATAATAAAACATTGTTCGAAACTGTCAAATTAGTATAAGCTTTCCCTGAAGAAGGAAAGTTTGCTCCGAAACCGGTCGGATTTACGCATTATATAAGTGGTTTATACAAAGTTGAATTGTTTCATTTTTCTAAAAAAGAATTTATTAAAAACATAATAAATTAAAGAGTCCATATGAATAAAAGTGTTTCTTTTTGTACTCGTATATTTTTTGTGTGTGAATGTCCTTATTATTGGATAATTTAATGTGTGAATATCCTTATTAATATAATATCCTTATTAATATAATATTAAAATAAGTTTAAATAATATTTGCCGAATTTCTTTATTTTGTTCTTTACCGGCTTTATGCAATTTATTGTACTAAAAATTGATTATTTCAAATTTCATTGAATTTTATTAAATCATAAAATGGGGGCTTCGTCACGGGTCAGGGCTCCCAGTGGGGCCAACATTACCAAATAATGTTTTCAGATGTAAAGTTATTGTATCAAATAAAATAAAAATAAGAAAAATTACTCCACACAATGTTTACACAACATACGTAATTGAATTCGGGTCCAAATAGACCCACGTATGCCGGGCAAGTAGTTAATAATGCATTTACTCGTATACCAGCTAAATTGAAGCCATGCGAAATAATGCAAAATCATACAAAATCATGTATTTTTGTTTCGAAAATTTGATCGCTTAGAAGTATTATAGATGCTTCAATTAAATACTGCGTGTAGAACATAATATCTTGGCCTTTAAAAATATTGGTAATTTTTTTTATAAGTCTTTTAATAAACCTAGAAAAAAATTAAGTATTAGGTCTATAAAATAACACATTCAAGTGCAAACTCTCCTACTTATAAACCCCTTTTCTGATATGGTTTTATTGTTTAATGTGGAAAATTCAATTTCTTTTATAATAATTGCAAAAAAAAAAGATATCTACGCCCGAACTTCACAAAATAAAATAAAATTAGCATTTTCTCGTTGTTATTTTTGACATCAATCAATACAACAATTTGGATTTTTAAAGTGAACCTTATGCCATCGGCGTAAAAACCATGCGCTTGGCACACCCATTACGTATCAGTTACGTCCCGCCTGTGACGGGCAATAAACGTCCTAGACTCCGCGTCGCTTGGTTCCGTGAAATCAATTTAACATTTCCTTGTTATTACAATAAACAATGCGTAAAAAAGGAGTTAATGTTTTTTACAGGCCTTTACGAAATCAACCTGTTAAAAAAATCTTAAATATCTTTTTCAACCTTTCCAAAAGCTTTTTCTTACGTATTTTTAAACCCCTCCCAAAAAGAGGCGTGAAATGCGAAACATTGAGGGGAAGGGGGGGGGGGGAATTGAACCCCCACTGGCTAAGACCGTGGAGAAGGGCTTTGTTCTGATTCAGCCTTCTTCTTCTCCTTGAATCCCTACTTTGAAACTCAGTACCTATCTACATTGCTAAGCCAATAAATTTAATCACTCAAGCCAAGAAATTTATCTTATACTTAACAATTTGTCTTAAGTCTATTTCCTTTCCCTCGTTTATCATCATTAAAATGGTTGAGTTGGTGCTTTAGCTAGGAGACAGAATATTACTTTTATGATTTTAAGTTCCATCGGTAATATTCACCGTGCTAAGTATTATGGAACCTTTTATTTATTTTAGGGAAAGTTGGCAGCAAATCTTAAATTATGCAGACATACGATAATAAAATAGTTCATTATAAACTTTTCACTGAATGATAGTGAATTATAAAGTGTGCTGTATAAGGTTTCTTAATTAATTAATTAAGAAAACAACCTGAATTAATTAATTAAGGGGGAGCAGGGACGGGAATACACGGGAGGATAGATTATAACTATCTAGTTTGAGTCATGCTATTAGTGAATTTTCATTTTATGTTCCGTAAAGTCGAGTTAAAAATGTCAATGTGGTAATAATTTAAGGTGTTTTTTAATAACATTCAGGACGGATTATAGATGAATAATTCAGAAAATAAATATCGACAGATTTCGGAATTGAGCATTGAAAAGTTTTACATTTCAGAAAGTATTGCATTTAATTAGATTAGTCTTGATCCAGATATTTTTCATTGTACAAATAAAAAAGTCTAAAGTAGGGTTACATTATTTTACTGTGCACAGTTTATTTGAAAATGTTTACACTCTGGTGGCAGTAAATGGCAATCTTCTCTCTGCCATAGTCTACTGTTACCACAGGGCCAAATTGGTTTACCACTAAATTAAAATATGGTATGTAGGTGTAGGTACCTATATATTATTTTCATCGGAGATTGGCTAATAACAAGAAATAGATACTGAAGTTTTTTTCTTCTTTTAATGCATGGTACACATTCACAATGTATAGAAAATCCTTACAAAATCACAAGAATATAGAAAAAAAACAGCAACCAATTATTTGATATCTGATTTTTTAATCATTGAAGAAGATCAAATCAAGAACTCGTTATTTAAAAAAAGATAAAGACTTTTAAATTTAAAATGAAATCAGTTAAAGAAGAGATTTTTTCATTTTATTGAAAGCGTAACTCAATGGCCATCTCAATGCGAACCCTTACTTCCTGAGATGGATTCCATTTTTAGTTAACCCAAGATCACAAGTTGCTTTTTATTTAGAGCAACACGTTCTTTTGGTGCACTAACAAAACTGTTTACTAATGAAATGACATTATAAATCAGTATTCATTCCATATATTTTTCCTTGCGCTGTCCCAACTCATTGCCTAGGTAGGCTGTTGGGGTCGGCTCTTCTCGTTGTCAGGTTGTAATTTCTTCTGTTCTGGTATCGCCTTCATCCAGGCCGTTTCTCTGAAGAATTTTGGAGCATTGAGTCATCCAGGAGTTCTTCGGTCTTCCTCTGGATGACTGTCGATGAAGCTCCATAGACATTGCCTGCCTCACTGTGTGGTCTGATGGTCTCCGTCTTATGTGTCCATACCATCTCAACTGTCGTTCCTCCAGCTTACTATTTATGTCTGTGACACCCAGGCTACCACGAATGCGTGAACTCTTGATCTTATCTTTTAATGATACTCCTGCCGACCATCTAAGCATTCGCATTTCTGCTGTTTCGAGTTGCCTAGAGTAGGAGTTGTACATAGTCCAGCATTCGGAGCCATACATTATTGCGGGTCTTACAATAGTCTGGTATATCTTTCCTTTAAGTTTTATAGGCATTTTGGAGTCACACAATATTCCTGTTACGGATATGAATTTAATCCATCCCACACCTATTCTATGGATGACATCCGCTCCACATCCTCCGTCTCTGTGGATTAGTGAGCCCAGATACTTAAATCAGTATTCATTCCAATGAAACAATATTACTATCGAGATCCAAAAACCAAACTACGAGGAGAGGCAGGGAGTGCTATGGACAGAGGCCGCTGAAGTAACTTGAGACGAAGATACCTGACGAGGAATACCCTGTTTTCTTGCGTGTGGATCCCCTGGAGAATACTACAGTGGTAGTTTTCCCGTCGGAAGTTCCCTTTGTTTGGGTTTCCTGAAGTCACCACGAAAGAATAGTCCTCCGAGGCGGTCTCAGCTCTCCTTTCCACTCCCCTTTTTTCCTGAAGGCCCCAAGAGGGAAGATTTCAACAAGGTGACCTCAATTCAACTCTCCACTTCACTTATGTTCCCCAAGGGCCCTTAGTTTTTTGTTTTTTTTTTTAATGGTTCATTTTTCGTCCCGCGTGTATCTGGGGAAATATAAGGTGTTGGGGTAAAAGGTCTAAATACTCCGAGATGCCATCTATATACCCAACATCTCGGTGATACTGTACCCTTTCAGCTTGAGCACGGTAGCTTATACCTTATCTTGGGATGGTTATAGCAGGTCGTATTTCCACTCTCTGAACGATGGGTTCGTTATACTCCTTCGCAATTAGTTAGCCCTTAGGGTAGCGCACGAAAATCGATATAATCTAAATGACCCGATGACCTCGAAGAAGATGAAAACATATTGTCTGAATTAAGGTCACAGAAAATCCAACCCTGTCCCGCACGCTGCAAGTAGATAATATTGCATTCGGGATTTATACGGCCGGAGTTGGCATAATTTACGACGTTCTTATGCCGTCGTGACGCGTGGATGCAACGATCGTTTGGGCGGTTAACGCCGCCCATAACATAACCGTGCGCTGGCTCGACGCTGCAGGGCGGCTGCACGCTGCATGGCTTCATCCATCCACCATCCAGGGTTATGGAGACATTAAACCGGCGGACTTGGTGTTCCATCGAATTAAACGGCCGCTCCAAGGATGGCCGGAATGGCGGATACAGGAGATCACAAAATTATTGCTTGTGCTTGATGAAGGAATCGATATTTTTGAGGTTTGATCAACATTTTGTTTTTACAATCAGTCGTGATTTAAAAATATTGATCGTAAAATCTCAGATATTGTTTGAATAAGCAATTCAGGAGACGATCATTAGCGAGTTTTAAAAAGCCTTTAATACGCTAAGTAAACCAAGTCCGTTCTGATTAGCTTTGAATACATAAACACATAATTTGAGTGTTTCCAATTCTATAAGGGGATGATTGCAATTTTGGAAAGTGTTGTGTTGAACACATTTATTCCACATACTTTGTTCAAAAGTATTATCTGCCAAAATTAAAACTTTTTTAACATAAAAATAAACATTTTTTATTGACATTGGACTTGGTTCCTGATTTCCTTTCTGTTGTCGCATGAAATTCAATAATTATTGTGACCGCTCCGAATAACCACCTCCATCTATGTGGAAACCAGTAAAATGGGAAATTGGTTCACTATTGCATTTAACAAATGAAAGTTTTCGTACACCTTTCATCCAGATCTCAAATACAATATTTTTGCACTAGATCGAACTGTGAACCACCCACCCGTACGTAATATTGAAAAAAAAACAAATTCAAGATTTTTGGCTGTCAGCGGAACGTTTTTTCCGAATATTGGGATAATCGATGATATTGAAAACAAATTATTTTTATAGATAAATGAAACAATGTTACTTTATTTGAACCACTTGTATATTTGTTTAAAGCCGACCGGTTTCGGAACGACCGTTCCTTCCTCAGGTCAAACGTATACTATACGTGATTATTTTTCCATTTTTTTTTACATGTATACCACAAGAGTCAACAACTGCTCCCGTCTGGAGCCAGTGAGATTATGGCATCCCCAATTGGGGTATGTTGTGAGGCTGAAGTGGGGAGGGGAAGGAGAAGGGGAAGAGGAAGATGGAGAAGTACCTGGCTATTGAGATCCGTTCACCAAACACAGGTTCCACAGATCTTCTCAGAGATATGCAAGGGTAAATTAAAGCATATTTAGCATTGAAGGTCGCGGTTTTACAAAGTAGCAATTGTATAATGCATTTTGGATTGGGCACCCCTGATTTATTAACTATCATTACTTCCACGGGTTTGTGAAGTAATTGCTTGCGATTTTTATATGCATTTTTAATTAATGATAATACGTATCTAACGCACGTTGTTTAACGCGTGCACAATCTACGGCTTTCGTGAACGGCTAGACTAGTTATGTTACAATGTTGCAATACTGGTCATCTTAGGATTATAATATTAAGTTGATATATTCAGAGTGCTAGTACCCACCCTACTAATGGCAGTGATGATCTTGTAAAATTGGTCCTTGGAACCGGATTTGAACAAGTGACAGACGAATTTATAATATGGAAAGTAAAAATCGACAAATGCCTACACAATTTATATTCGTATAGCTATTTTGTTCCCGCTTTGTACATAATTATATCTGTTAACATAATTATTATTTCCTGCATTGGTAATACCTCTTATGATAACCTCTTTATATACTGTATAGGTGCAGTCGAATATAGCATATAGAATATGTTGGGGAGAAGCAAGTTGAGGTTGAAACAAATCGACCAATAAAACATACAGTTTTGACTTTGAAAATCGAACCTAAAAATTAAAGTAATTATCAAACGAACCAATTTTGTTTTTAAACGTGGTTGTCCATGTCCATGCAATTTTCTTATATCACGTGTCCTTGCCACAAGTACACGTCACTTATACGATACGATACGATACGATTGTACCACCCCAGCCAGGAGCACTCCTGTCCCGGTGAGACCGGTACACCAGGGGGCACTGATTTGTTAGGACTTGAAACGCGTGCTCTGAGGATAGGAAGGAGATTGGAGTTTAATCGACCGGTATACATGGCAACCTAATAAGCCAATATTGGAATTTAGGATGGGCAGGAATAAAGGAATGGATTGAGCATTATATATTTTTTTTAACATATCTTCCTTCTTCTTGCCTCTTCTCGGCTCTTCTTGGATCTTCTTACCTATTTCTGGCTGCTTTACCCCTCTTCCTGGATCTTGTCTCTTGTCTCTTTTTGTTTCTTCTTGGATCTTCAAGTCACTTGATCTTCTTGCTCGTTTCTGGCTGCTTTACCTCTTCCTGGATCTTGTCTTGCTTCATCTTATTTTTTTTTAACATATCTTCCTTCTTCTTGCCTCTTCTCGGCTCTTCTTGGATCTTCTTGCCTATTTCTGGCTGCTGTACCCCTCTTCCTGGATCTTGTCTCTTGTCTCTTTTTGTTTCTTCTTGGATCGTCAAGTCACTTGATCTTCTTGCTCGTTTCTGGCTGCTTTACCTCTTCCTGGATCTTGTCTCTTCTTGCTTCTTCTTGGATCTTCAAGTCTCTTCTTGGATCTTCTTGTTCGTTTCTGGCTGCTTTACCTCTTCCCGGATCTTGTCTCTTATCTCTTCTTGCTTTATCTTGGATCTTCAAGCTTCTTCTTGGATCTTCTTGTTCGTTTCTGGCTGCTTTACCTCCTCCTGGATCTTGTCTCTTCTTGCTTCTTCTTGGATCTTCAAGTCTTTTCTTGGATCTTCTTGTCCGTTTCTGGCTGCTTATCTTTTCTTGGCTCTTGTCTCTTCTTGCTTCTTCTTGGATCTTCAAAAGAACTTCTTGGATCTTCAAGTCTCTTCTTGGCTCTTTTTGTCTCTTCTTGTATCTTCTTGGGTCTCCTCGACTGGTCATGGCTCTGCTTGGCTCTTCTTGTCTCTTCTAGCTTTTTCTTGTTTCTTCTTTTCTCTTTTGTAATCTACTCATCTCTTCTCGGCTCTCCTTGCCTCTAATGGTCTTCTTCTTGTATCTTCTTGCCTCTTCTTGTCTCTTCTCGTCTCGTCTCTTATGGCCTACGCTCATCTTATCTTGTCTGTACTTATCTCATTTTGAATGTTCTCGTCTTTTCTTGCTTCTTCTTGGATGTTCTTGTCTCTTTTCTTTTGGATAATATCGGCACTGCATGCTATTTCTTGTCTCTTTCCGTTTAATATTTGCTTCTTTTTAGGTTTTCTTCACTCATATTTGTTTTTACTGCACCTTCTTTCAAATTCTCGCCTATTGTTGGCTCGTCTCGGTTGCCTGCATTTTCTTGTATCTTAATGTTTCTTCGTGTTTCTTCTACTCTGTTCTTGCCTCTTCTTGTTTCTTTTAGCCTCTTTCTGATTTTTATTGGTTTTTCTTACTCTTCATGTCTATATTGCTGCATCTTAGCTCTTCTTGACTTTGCTTGGCTCTTCAGTTTCTTCTTGCATCTTTTTCTTGAATACTCGAACCAGATAATCCAAAAGAGAATAGATGACACTCCCCCGAAGTGTAATAAATGCCTGAATTGATAAAAGGTATGCTTGAGAAAAACTTCTTTCAGATTTTATACTGAAACAAAAAACCTGTAATAATCTGAAACCATAAACTTAAAAACCGAAAACCCAAAAAATTAAAACTAAAAACATGTTGACAAAGAAGAAAAAAAATGGTTTTCGTGTGCACATCCCAGCATCGCTCCGGTGCATTGCCCAAATCGTTGACCGAAATGGCCCCAGCTGCGTCCGGCGACCAGATCTCCTCCCTTCCACCTCCAGCCCCACAACATATCCCACACCACGCACCGGCCTCAGACGGGAGCAGCTGGGTCCCCTGTGCGGCGTACCCACAAAAAAAAAATAATAAAAATAACGGAGAGTCCCAGAAGTGCCAATATCTCTCTCCGATTCTTCCGTCTCCAGATCCTCGATTGAGTCTCGCTAATAGGTATTGTCTTCTTTTAATTAAAAATAAAAATAAATAAAATGGTAAGCCAAAATCAATAACTGATTCAAGTATAATCTTTAAGCATTTAACTGCGACGTAGGTACATTCACGAAATATTTTAGATTTTAGAAATGTGTTATAAGTTTGTACAGCGCCCTTGAGGTGATTTTTCACAAAAACGGCGCTATATAAATCATCGAAATATTATTATTATTATTATTGAAAGAATTCGAAAGGAATGAACTTGTGATGTCTCCTTCGTAAATAAACAAATAAACCTGAAAGCAATAAATTTGTTTGGCAACGAATGGGGTTATTGAAAAATAAATATATCTTATCTTGAGCCTCAAGTGGCGTCAGGCGTTACGCTGCTCCAATTTTGTTTAGGTCACAAATCACTTCACACCATAATTGTCGTTGTCCCTTGCTTCATTCTAAATACACTAATGCTTTAGGCACAGACCATTTTTGAATAATTCCAACAAAGTGATTGGATAGTTTTTTACAACACAAACTTTCAATCGAACGTAACTTCTTTTATAAGATAGATAAAATTATTTCGCGAAAAGTGGCAAATTATGTTGATTGTTATGCGTGTATATGACAAAATTCAGATTTGTAACTTGAACAGAACAGGAGTTATTTGAAAAGGGGGTCAGGAGCAAACCAGACACGTCCTCTTCCAGATAATAAACTAATTTATATCATTGCCACAAGTACACGTCACTTTGCAATAAAATAAAACGGGAATTTTCACAATCATTGTTACTGCTGACGAAATTTTCATGCCTTTCCTTATATAATTTTCTTTTACATTCCTACCTCTCCTATCTACCCACATAATCCTTTCCCGAGCTGACGACAATACCCGGACTAGTGAACAAAATGACGATAACAATTTATGTCAGTCAATTTTTAAATGTTGTGCTGTGACCCTGTTCCCTCAGTTATCAATAATCATATCGACCATCACAGGAAACTTGTGCAGGAATTCTCTTTTTTTCTCAAGTGCTTGTGCAATGATAATCTTTAGTGGTGTCGGATCCTGTCTAATTCAACCTTTTATCCCGTATATTTTGTGTCAACATCAAAGTCCACAAAACAAATTTAAATACAGGCTACTCTTTGAATCACGTAAATCTAGAATACTTTATTTTTTTGCAATACAATTTCTAAACGTGTCATTTATAAAAAATGTGATTATCTAAGAAAATAAATAATTGAAAGTAATAAAAATTGCTTAAATTATAGTTAATGGTTATGTTTTACACTATTTAAAAATGTTGCATCACTCTTTCATAAACAGGTTTAAAATGAACCAACGGGCCACTGCATGCATTTTATAATGATATAAAAAAATCACGTAGATAGATCTTTCTACTAAGAGAAAATGTTACAAAAAGCGTGATGACACTATATAATATTTTCCGGTTAACGGTTTTCTTTATTTATTTTTGTAAAATTTCAGATTTTTTTAAAGTATAACCACACTGAGACTTTAGTTGACTTTTGACAGATGGTAAGTACCACGTGAAGTTTCTTGGCTTCTGACTTGGCGGCTTACAGGCATAACGGTGAGGGTGCAAACTTTAATAAAAATCAAACTTTATAATTATACTAGCTGACCCGACCACGCGTTGCTGTGTTGTCATCTACTGGATGGTTATCCAACCTTTATAACCACCGCCGTCATTGAGTTTATCGCGAAGAGACAGACAGATGCCGCGGAGGGCTTTAATTTATAACTATTTAAGTTAATAACTTATTTGTTAATAAGGATTAATACTGTATCCGTCTAAATAACTTTCCAATTACCGCAATGTACGTGACCATTTTTTTAGAAGATAGAGAGGGGTATAGTAAGCTATCCGTAAAAGATAGATATATGCCTTCCCGGACTTTTTTGTAGATCTATAAAAGAGGTATATCCCACCATGCATTGTTTTGTTATATCCCTAAAGGTTAGGCAGCGTTTTCGATGAAAGCTACCAGGCGGCTTGACTTTTTCCGACACTTCTAACAATTATCGTTATGTTTCAACCAATTTACACAAATCCTTGACAAATTATATACCTAAAACTTCGTCACGAAACACTCTATCTATTGGTGAAAACCGCTTGAAAATCCGTTCAGTAGTTTTCGAGTTTATCGCGAACAGACAGACCGACGACGCGGGGACTTTAATTTATAATATGTAGAGATGTAGAGATAGAGATGTAGAGATAGAGATGTAGAGATAGAGAAGATGAGTGTTATTTAAATCTGAAAAGTTCGATAATATCAAATATCAAAAAAGATTTCGGCACGTTTAAAAAGAATAATGTACGGTTGTTCAAAATCCGAAGTTTTTTGTTTGTTTTGTTCTCAGGGCATATGTAATCTTAGGAGGGGAGGGAAAGGAAGTTCTGAGAAGGAAAGGGGTATTAGGGTAGGTAGGAATCCGGGGGTCAGTGTGTCCAGGAGTGACGGACGTATGAATCCACCCACCCCAATACAGTGCAAAGCAATGTTCCAAGAGAGTACGGCTGAAGAAGTTAAAGTGACTTTTTCAACCATTCTCTCCCAATCCGGCCAGCCATGCAGCTAGTAGGCAGACGCATCCACCGCCAAGACCCGGATAAACCTCATCCCACGAACCCGGGCACCCCTGCTAAGTCACCAAACATAGTGAACCACTTGCGGTGACTTATGGTAGAAATGTTGGTTATCCAATAAATGGTTTCCGGGGCGACGGTACTTATACCAGCCTCCCAAATTACACCGTTTGTTATGATGTCAATACAAAACCACCCTTGATTTTTTTTAACTTTTAAATTGTGATTTATTTTCCATCATGAATATTATAAATGGTTCCATGACAACTCAGAATCACGCAATTTCAACATCCCTTTAAAAAAGTAATTAAAAGTCATGAAAAAAATAATTGAAAAATAGCCTAAAACCTAACCCAACGTAACCCATTGAACCAATTTTTAAAAATCACTTCTAATGACTTTTCAAATGATGTGTTGAAGTTGCATGATTCTGAGTTGTCCGGTCACCGATACGATACGATACGATTGTACCACCCCAGCCAGGAGTACTCCTGTCCCGGTGAGACCGGTACACCAGGGGGCACTGATTTGTCAGGACTAGGAACACGTGCTCTGAGGATGGGAAGGAGGTTGGAGTTCAATCGACCGGTATACATGGCAACCTAATAAGCCAATATTGGAATTTAGGCGGGGCGGGAATAAAGGAATGGATTGAGCGTTATAATTTTTTTATCCTATTCCATGTGCGTTCTTCTTGCCTCTTCTCGGCTTTTCTTGTCTCTTCTTGGCTCTCTTGGATCTTCACAGATCTTCTTGGATCTTCTCGCCTCTGCTTGGTTCGTCTTGTTTCTTCTTGCCGCTTCTCGAATCTTCTCGTCTCTTCTCGGCTCGTGCTGCTTGTTTTTTCTCTTCGTTATAAATTGGGTAGATTGTAGAATTGTATTTTTTTAATAATTAATAAATTCATAAAACAGTGTTATAAAAAATGTCATATTGATTAATATAATAATTACTCCACTATTATTTATATAATTATCCTATTGCTTAAGGGCCCGCAACCCGGATTCGTACCGATTTATTACATATTTCACTTAAACACGGCAAGTTTTAAAGCTCTTAAAAAAATATATGTTATTCTTGAAGATAATATCTAGACCGCGCCTAGATATTCCATTGCCCGCGCCGAAACGCAAATTATATAAAATTCCCTCGATAGAAAAAAATCGCAAAGTATGGTCCAAAAATTATTATTAACACGTTTGTTTCAGTTATTTTACAAGTTATATGTTTGAAAAAATCACAGTGTTTCTTTAAATGCTGTTTAAGATAATGCCCGCGAGATTTTTGCTCTATTTTAAAAGAGTTGTGTTTTATTAAACATTTTCGCAATTTTCGCATCGATTTTGTCGCTGTAAATGTTAGCGCTCTCCTCTAACATTTGTAATTTCGTATCTCTCCATCTTCTTCTTTTGTTGCAGAGCCATAAAAGGAAGAATAAAAAAAAATATATATATGAATCAAGGAAAAAATAGTTTATGAGATGTAATATTTTTGGTGCACCTTATTATTCCCCACTGCCATTTGTGTTCTGCCTTCCGATTAATTAAAAAAATGTTCCGATTCCGCGGATTAAAATGTAAAAAATAGTCATGGTTTTAAAAATACGTTAAAAAATTATACAGAACGTTTTAGAATTTTTTCAAGAATTGACTTCTTTAAATGTGATGCAAGTGGCCTATTGCCAGATATCTGATGACTTTCTTTTTATCCGCCTTATAATAATCAATTAAAAAGGAAAAAAAAAGTCAATATTTGTCCTAATTGAGGAAACCAAGGACCAGAGAAAAAAATATTCAATATCCGTAAATTATTTATGTTGCAAACCCTGAAATATGTATTTAAAAACAAAAATTGTTTCGTAAAAAACGAAAGAATTAGCAAAAGGACTAATAATGTGTTTCAAGTTCCCCAAATCAAAACCAAATTAATGCAAATACATAGCAGTTTTATTGATCCTCGTACATTTAATTTTCTACCAAAACACATTCAAATGACAGATAAAATAACACTTTACAGAAAAGAATTAAAATTATGGCTAAATGATGCAAATGTTGAAACACTTTTTTTATAAACTATATGTAAACCTTCATGCTTCACTTTTTAATACAATTCTTCTGTAACTTCAAGACAACTTTATTTATTATTATAAGCAATAATTGTTAGCCTGAAACACTCATTTTACATTGAAAAATCTTCCGAGAAAAGATACTTGCCGCCAACGGGACTTGAACCCGTGTCCTTCTGATTGCCGGTCGGATGCTCTGACCACTGAGCTATGGCGGCTTATCTAATACCTGCCAAATAATTCAATATATACTGGTGTTTCATTCAACAATTACTGATTATTAAATTTTTCCACGGGTTCAAGTCCCGTTGGCGGCAAGTATCTTTTCTCAGAAGATTTTTCAATGTAAAATGAGTGTTTCAGGCTGACAATTATTGTTTATAATAATTGTTACCCTTTGTGCTATGCATAAAAATCTTGTCTTAAACGTTAGTTTATAAATTAAAAACTATTAATTTACTTTATTTATCTTCTTGAAACCGCAACAAAAAATCAACTAACTTGTATGTGTCACTTTGTTACTACAATATTTTCAATGATACATACCTACCGATATTTTTTAACTTTCACTTTGAAATTTACATTTTTTACTTGTACCACTAAGTTATTGGTGTAATTTAGCACTTTAGTTTATATTACCCACGCATAGGCAGCACCTTAGTGGGTTCCCATTATCTACTTTTGTCTTATATATATATATATATATGTATATATATATATATATATATATATATATATATATACATCCCGCTATCATTGCTGCGTCTTCTAATGGTCCACTTTCATTCAATCCTGCGTCCGACCGTCATTCTGCGTCCGGTATACGGACGCAGGATTGAACACATGTAATTTCAAGTTTTCCCCACTCCTGTACCCTCATACAGTTCAAAAACGAAAATAAGCCAGACGCGGTATTGGTACCTAAATCAACTGAAATATGCTATTTTAGTTCAGTGCTTTGTCACCGAGCGGCGAGCCGCGGCGCTGCAGTAGACGAGCGTATATTTTTGGCAAAATATACGTTACATTGACTCGCGTATCGCAGCTCCTACATTTGGCAACATCGCTTTTCAATAGCGTTTCTTCTGATACAGATCAATCATAATAAAAACATCGCACATTGCAATTAAGATAAGAAAAAACAAGATTTCATTCAAATTCAGCTTGTCATTATGTTATTATAGTACAGTAAATATTTCAGCAACTTTATTTTTTTATATGACTACTTTTAAACCAATATTGGTTATTTTCTTATACACAATTATAAATTCCTAAACAAGATAAAATCAATGTTCTTAATATATTAGTAATTTGAAAACTTACTTACTACAAATAAAACAATTTTCTCTTCAAATTATGACCGATCTGACAGTAAAAATATATGTGAGATACTTTGAGATTCACGGAGAACACAAATTTTTTTTATTTTTTTATTTTTTTTTAGAATAGATAATACATATTGTAATCAGCAAACAAGTCCTGCTAAGCCAATTGAATTGGCTTGTGAGTGTAATTAGATAAGAATAGGACTCTTAGATGGTTTGGCATGTAGATCAAATTATCTAAAGAAAGGTTGTAAGAAGAATATATGACGTGAACTTGAATGGTAGAAAAGTTGGGGATGCCCGAGAAAGACATGGCATGATTGAGTAAACCGAATTCTTGAGTCATGTCGAAAGACAGAAGAAAAGAGCGATATATGGATGTGAATGAGGCAAGGAGTGTATGCACAGACCGAGTTGTTTGGCGGTCCTCTATGCGAACCCCTGCGAGGAAACAGCGGGATGGTTAGTTATTATGAGATAATGTTTATTTATTATTAAAGGCATGTTATTTTATTTGTTTACACAGTTTTAAGCTTTCGATTTTCCTTTTAAGAGATTTAACATATATTTTCCTCCCAGGAGGCCCTGGGAGGAAAATAATTCCCCTCAGGACCTATGTCATCTTTGGGGATGCTGTGTGGAGGGTCATTTTAGGAGAGGAAGTTCTGGGAAGGAAAATGGTATTGGGGGTGGATAGGAATCTGGGGGGTCAATGTGTCCAGGAGTGACAGTCAAGGAGGCTCTCTCAACCGATCTCTCCCGAGTTGGCCTGCCATGCAGCTGGTGGGCAGACGCATCCACTACCAAGACCCGGGCAAATCTCACCCCATTAACCCGGGAACCCCTGCTAAGTCACCAAACGTAGCGACCACTTGGGATGACCTATGGCAGAGGTGTTGGTTATCCTATGAATGGTTCCTGCGGCGGCTGTAACCACACCCTCCTCCCAAATTGAATTAATTATAATTTTGTTATAAGATTCGCAAAAGACGTAATATTTCTATCGATAATCGTGTTGTAGTAATAATTACCCAATCTGCCAAAGCTGCAAGTAATTTGAAAACTATGACTTTTCTTCTTACTCGCAAAACTTGTTGAAATTCATTGTTAGATTAACATTTAAAAATCAAGGCAAGTGATGCTGTATTCCGGCTTATTTCTAATGATAGAAATGGTATTTTTCCAAGTTCTCCTACTAAACTGAAAACGTTCAGGTGAACTTCAGAGACTAATCGAAAAAACTACTAAGAATTGGGTATTGGCGATTTTAACCAACTGAAAAATATTAATACATTTTTTAACGTGAAGTGTGTAATCATAGGGAAATGACCCGGTTCAATTTAATTTAGACGTGCAAGAAAACCCAAGGACAGGAAATAACGACCTCCATGGTCGAGGGCAAAGCTCTCTATTAGCAATCCGGAGGTCTCGGATTCAAATCAAAATTTTTTTTTTATTTGATTAATACGTGTATTATTACAAAATTTATTAATTTTAAATAATTGTATTAGTAGCTATATTTGTGACTCCTTCTAGATAAGATGATAATTTCAGTTTCGTCCTGGTGTAAGACCACCATTCAACCAATGGAGCCAGTGAGTCTATGGCATCCCCAATTGGGGTACCCATGTTGCGGGATTGAAGGTAGTGGGACGAGAAGGATATGAGAAAGAGGTAGGTGGGGAAGAACCTGGTTATATAAATCTGGTCACCAAACACGGCTAAAGCCATTTCAAGCAACGTTTCAATTCTGAATGGCGGTCTTACACCGGGGATTTCAATTCTATTTTTCCTTTTTTATTTTTTTTTAATGAAAGACAAACATTCCCGGTCTATGAATAACCCAACAATGTTTGAAAATCTCCTACTACCACCACACTAAGCAGAAAATGTTGCTTGTGTCGTGATGGAGGACTTAGCCAGCCGAGGAATCGAACAAGCGTCCCCCGGTTGGGACCCAAACGCGATGCCCTCTCAGTCACTGACCGTTCAATTCTGAATGGTGATCTTACGCCAGGGCGATTCTGAGAGTATCTTCTTACACTTTGAAACGAGCCGCAAATATACCTTATTTTATTTTAAGTGATTAAATTGTGAAATAATACAGATTAATTAAATAAATAAAAACATTAGCTCACTTTGCGATTTGAATCCGTGACCTCCTGATTGTAATTCGAGAGCCTTACACCTCGACCACGGATACCGGCAAGGTAGAACACGATGAATTTCATAGCAGGTGCGGTTGATGTCCTCGATAAGTAGGTATCTTTAGGTTATCTTTTTAATGGCATGAACCGTTCATTAGAGTAATCGGCAATATTCCAGAAGACTAAATTAATTAATGAATCTCTTGTTACTTAACGGGCCTCCTAATCCATTATCGGGTTCTAGGAACCACATTTCAAGTGTTTGGATGTGATGTATTTGTTTATAATATTTATAATACAAACAAAATTTTCATTATTAGGTCAAGTTCGTGAACCATTACACTAAATGTAACACCATACAAGTCTTGATGGTACATCCGATACAATGTTGAAGTAATAATTAACCCTTGTAATTATCATCTGATATCAATGAACTAAATGTTTTTCAATCCTCCTATGTTTAGAATTCATTCTTCAGAACTGGCATAAATAGACTGGCTACAATCAGATACTCAAAAGTTAGCACGTAAGAAGCCGCAACCGGGCTCAAAAAGAAGAAGATGGAGAGACATGAAATTACGAGTGCTAGAGGAGCGCGCTTGTATTGAAAGCGACGAAGTCGATGCAAAAATTGTGAAAATGTTTAATAAAACACGACTCGTTTAAAATAGAGCAAAAATCTCGTGGGGGTTGTCTTAAACAGCATTTAAAAAAACACTGATTTTTTTCATACATATAACTTGTAAAATAACTTATAAAAACAAATGTGTTTATAGTAATTTTTGGAGCATACTTTCCTATTTTTTTCCATGGAGGGAATTTTATATAATTTGCTTTTCGGCACGGGGAATGTCTAGATATTATCTTCAAGAAAAACATATATTTTTTAAAGAGCTTAACTTAACGTGATTGAGGCAAGGAGTGTGTGCCAAGATCGAGTTCTTTGGCGGTCCTCTCTGCAAAGAACAGTGTCATTGTTAGATATTGTTGAATAATATTTACTTATTATTATTTATTTTTTTATTTTTTATTTAAAAAATACATACGTATACAGATTCATAGTAAAACATTTGGTTCTTAAGGCTAATAACAACATGTAAATTTCTTTTTAATGAAACTTCACAATTCAAAAGAGAAAATATTTCTCGTGCTTGAATTTTGGAGTGTAAAATGCATAGTTACATAGAGTATGTTATTACAAGTACTTATATTAATAAATATATATTCATGAAGACAAGTGGACATAATAACTGAAAGTATTGTCAGAGTAGGTACATATAATAAAGTTGTAACAATTTGGTGCCTGCAAATAATGCGTATGTACTTGCTTTCAATTTGATATGGTGATGAAATATTTTTAGAGATTATGTTCTAGTTTATTTTTTTTTGTTGTTATTATTGTGATGGTGAATTTAAAACTTATAATTAGTGTCGGGTTGGTCTATTAGTGTTTTTATTTGGGATTTAAAAACTTTATAATTTTTTTCAGACTTGATTTTATATGGGAGAGCATTGAAAAATTTTATACCTTGATAAGCATAATGGTGTTGGGAAGCACTCGTTTTAAATTTTGGAATTTCTAAATTGCCCTGTGATCGTGGTCGGTTGTTTATGTTTGTGAATGTTATTGTTGATGAATTGAAATGATCTTTATGAGTTTGCAATAATGAGTTCTTTTTGAAAATTTTATTAAGACTGAGAACCCTGAAAGAGTCAAATAGCTGTGTTGTTGGAAATACAGATGGTTTTCGTAAGATGACTTTCAAAATCAACCTCTGTACCCTTTCTACAGGTAAGAGGTTTGTTTTGAAAGTCCCACCCCACCCGATTATACCATATTGTAGTATAGATTGGGCAAGAGAGAAATAGATAGTTTTGATCAAATTGGATGATAAGATGTTTCTCAGTCTAATAAATATGTATATAAGTTTTCTTATTCTGGTTACTGTATTTTGGACTTGTTCTTTCCATTTTAAGTGTCTATCTACTATGACACCCAGATACTTTATACTATTTTTGCAAGTTATTGGTAGGCAATTTTCATCGTTGCATTCCTTTTTATTTTCACACTGTGATGAATGGATTTTAATAGTTATATTGTTCTCGACATTTTTTTCTTTCAAAGAAAAAGGAATAAAATAAGTTTTCTCCGTATTAAGTGAGAGACAATTTAGGTCAAACCATGTTTTGAGTATGTTTATATTGATATTTGCTATACTCATTGTTTCCTCCCATGATTTACCTTTAGTGATAACTACAGTGTCGTCTGCATAAGATATGATATCTCCAACTATGGGAAGAGTGAACATTTGATTTACATATATAATAAAAAGGATAGGACCGATGACAGTTCCTTGTGGTATACCAAATGATGAGGTTTTAGGTTCACTTAGTGTATTATTTATTTTGACGTATTGTAATCTCTCTTTTAGATAGCTTTGGAACCATGACAGTACTGTTCCGTCCAATCCAATTTGCATGAGTTTCTCATTTAGTTTGGAGTGTGATATGCTATCAAATGCCTTGCGTAAGTCGATGAATATACCAAGACACTTTTCTCCATTATCTAATTTTTGTATTATTGTTGAAGTTAATTTAGCAATTGCATCTTGAGTGCTGAGATTGTCCCTAAACCCAAATTGGTTTGGGCTCATTATCTTTTTTTCTTTTATGTAATTGTTGAGTTGTTTTTTAACAATTTTTTCATAGATTTTTGCAATGTTTGATGTGAGTGCTATGGGACGATAGTTGGAGATATTTTTTTCATCTCCAGATTTATAAACAGGGGTGACAATAGTCTTCTTATAGTTGTTCGGGAATACACCCTTCTTTAGACTTACATTTATTATATGAGCAATCGGTTTGCTGATTATCTCATGAACGGCTTTTAATGTTTTTACGGTTATATTGTCATAGCCAGGGCTTGCTGATCCTCGCAAACCCATTACAGCGCTTTCGACTTCCTTATCAGTTACTGAAGCAAATGTGTGGAAACCTTCTTCAATAGTTGAGTTGTGCTCTGGTTGTTGTGTTTGTTTGTTGTCTAGGATAATATTACGAGCAAGATTAGGGCCGACATTAGCAAAATATTCATTATAAATGTTACCACACAGTTTTGGATTTTTTTCGGCGTCAGTGTTGATTCCGTGATGAGTAATTTCTTTAGGTAACTTTTTTTTCGTGCTTTTGTTGGTTATTGTATTGATGATTTTCCAAAACTCTTTGCTGTCTTGACCAGCATTTTTTATTTTATTACGAAAATACTTTTCTTTTGTCAGTCTAATTAAAAGCGCAAGTTTGTTACGGTATTTCTTGTAGAAGGTGTTGATTTTTTCATCATTAGGGAATTTTCTAGACTGGTGGTAGTATTTTTCTTTATTTCTGATTGAAATTACTAGTCCATGGGTTATCCATGGCTTTATCAATCTGTGTTTAGATTTTGGTTTAGAAACAATTATTTGTGTGGATAGGTTTATGTGATTTTGGAAAACTGTTTCGAAATTCTCAGCACAGGTATTTGGATTTTCCGATTCAAATATTGATGCCCAGGTTTCCGTTTTAAGATTTGTTCTTAAAATTTCCATATTTAAATATTTTTTTTCATATTTTTTCTTGTCAATTTTGTTAGAGTTGGAACTTCTTTTATCAATGTTGGTAACAAATATACAGGTATAGTGATCGGTTATGCTGGTTTTCCATAATATTGACATGTTTTTTTCATTGTTATTTGAGTTGCACCATATGTGATCGATGCAGGAAGGAGTTTGTCCACTGACATTCCGTGTTGCATTATTTATAAATGATTTATAGTTTAGCGATGTCATTACATTTATATAATCTTCCTTTACCTTACCTTTTGCCTCATTCAAAATGTTCACGTTAAAGTCGCCTGTGACAACGTTACAAGTACCTTTTAGTTGTAGCAATAACTGTTCCAACTCTATAATAAAACTGTTAGGGTTCGATCCGTGTGTGCGGTAGATAGCTATGATATTGTATATAACTTCATTCACTTTTAAGTTCAGTTTTAGACAGTTAGCAAGCTTCATGTTGATTTCAGTGATTGTGACGTTATTGTGTTTGTTTAAGATGAAAACAGCAATACCACAGTTCTTATTAATATGTGTTGTGGACGAATAATATGTATAGTCAGGGATCTCGTACAGTGCGGTAGCATTATTTATATTTAAGTGTGCTTCTGTTAAAACAATGAGGTCCGGTAAAGTTTCAAGGAGATTTAATGTTAGTACAAATTCTTCGAAATTTTTTTGCAAACTTCTGACGTTTTGGTGCAGAACAATGAATGCATTTGGAACGTTATTTAATAGTTTATTACATTGTTTTGAGTCTTCGCAAGTGTATTGTGAAACATCTGTTAATTTATCAATTTCCTCGGTTAGAAAATCATCCATAACTTATTCATAATCGATTCTTTGCTGTGCTATGATAGACATTCTTTTCCGGTAAGTACATATTTCACCATTTGCACTATGTTGGGTATTGTTTTTTGTTCCGAATAATTTGTTGTTATTGTCACAGTTGTAGCATTTGACACTATCTTTACTTTTATTATTATTATTATCCGAAGTCATATTATATTATTTGTTTAGACAGTTTTATGCTTTCGCTTTTCTATGTTCCCCTTCTCCCTTTAAAAGGATTTATCATATAATTTAGTTGTTAAAAACCTAAGCCCCTAAAATTGTTTCTCCCGTGAACGAAAATGCATCGTCAAGCATGATAAGCATTTTTTTTTTAAAGAAAGACAAACATTCCCGGGTTAAGAGGAATATAAACGCTAGAAATATTTCGAATCTCATGCTTGCAAAATTTTTAAATCGGGCGTCTTTTTGCATGAGGCTAGTAAGCGAAAAAGTGGTTTTTATTTATTTTGTGCATAATTTTATAAGAACAAAAAAAGTTAGAACAAGGAAAACCTCAAAAATAGTCTTAGCCATAAAGGGTATTTAAAAAAAATTGTTTCTTATATTAATTCATAGTTAAGTCATGAAAAAACTTTTTTTTTGGTGGTTTACGCTTATATTTTTTGTTACGAAAAATAATAATTTTATTGTTATTCCAATACATAGAAAAGCTAGTAAAAGCTTCGATTTATCTGTAACATATTTTATGATGTTCATACTGTTAGCCGATTCGTCGTAAAGATTAATCAAATTAGTATCTAAATAGGACTTCACGTATATATTCATCTTAACGAATAACCCGACAATATTTGAAAATCTCCCACTACCACCACAGTAAGCCGAAAATGTTGCTTGAGTCGCGATGGAGGACTTAGTCAACCGAAGAATCGAACACGAAACGCCTGGGTGGGACCCAAATACGATGCCCACTCAACCACTGACCGGTCTATAATATAATTCAAAATAATAATATATTTATAATTAGTGACCGACCGAAGGTTCGGTTTCGGTTTCGGCAAGTTTCGGCAAGAGTATGGCTAAAGAATCAAAGGAACTCCCTCAACCATTCCGTCCCGAACCGGCCTTCTGTGCAGCTGGTGGGCAGACGCATCCACAGCCAAGACCCAGACAAACCTCACCACATGAGCATAACATATTATAAGGCACCCTCGCTAATTCACCAAACGTAGCGACCCACTTGGGGTGACCTATGGCAGAGGTGTTGGTTATCCAATAAATGGTTCCCGGGGCAGCGGTACCCATACCGCCTCCCAAATTGACTCTTTCCGAAGTCCTGCGGTTTCTTTATAATTAATAGGTCACATAATATTTCTACTGATAATCGTGTTGTAGTAATAATTAGCCAATTATATCTAGAGTGCATTCTTTAAAATTAACATGAAAAAACTGTTTTTGATGAGAAAACCATACAGAAATCCACTGATATAGTCATGGTAATCACTGTCGTGATGCATAACCAAAATGGAGAGAAGAGGAAGCATAGGAAGAACCCAGCAATATAGATCTAGTCATTAAAAATAACAAATAACACTTCAAGCAACGCTTTAATTCTGAATGATAAATCTCAAAAAAATCTCATACCAATTTAATAAATTTTACGTGGGCATTGCCGCTGGGTTGATTAGAGTCCGCGACGTATGGGCCAGTCATCTTGGCGCCTTCATATTCTATAAATACCTATACAGTCGTCCAACCAAAAACTTGAACAAATAAGCGGCAACGTCGCAAGACGTCGGTTTGTCGTACACATGAAAATGAATATATAATTGGACGCTTCATTGTGGACCAAATAAAAGTAAATATATGCAGGATGCCTCTCTGCATTGAATATGAAAGGAGTTCAGATTGGTGGAACGTTAAAGGGCGTTTTTTTCGTTTTATATATTTTTAAATTAATGTTTTTCAAAAATGTAAATACCTAACTACAATCAAACACTGAAAAGATAGTATATACTTTCGTTAGAACTATGTAAAATCAAGTCCTTCGGATAGACGCAGTAATGTCGATCTGATGAAAGGACGCAGAAATGATAGCGGGATGTATATATATATATATATATATATATTTTTTTTTTTTTTACTTTTTACATTATTTGTAACTTGTGTTATGTTATATATTTTAAGAAAATATGTAAAAAATTACTTTTGAAATGTATCAAGATACAGTGGGAAAAAATAAAGGAAAAAAAAACAATTAAAATGAGCAAGTCCAACTTTGAAAAGCATTTCATTAACCTTGAAGTGATTTTTAGCAAAAGCAGCGTCGGCCTGGAAGACAGCCTCCGTGGTCGAGGGGTAAGGCTCTTGACTCGCAATCCGAATGTCACAAGATTCAAACCCGGCGTGCGCAAATAAATTTTATTGGATTAAATTGTGTTATTTCACAATTTTATTAATTTTAAATAATATATAGTAACATTATGCTACATGTAGGTACAGTTGTTTGATGACGAGATCTGAATAGCCAGGTACTTTCCCCACCTTCCTCTTCCCCATCTCCTTCCCCTCCCCTCTATCTTCAGCCTTACAACAGACCCCAATTGTTCGCAATAAAACAAAAATTAAAAAAAAAATCTGTCCAGAATCGCCTGAAGCTCAATAAAATTTTACCAACTTTAATTTTTGTATTGAATATTGAACAACGATTGAACATTATGGAAACCAAAAATTTGATGTAATCTCATTTTTTAAACTAAATAAATATTCAAAAACTCAATAACCCAAATTAAAATGGGTGCTCAAAATATTTGGTTGACCTATGCATACCGTACAAAATATTTGGTTGACCTATGCATACCGTACAAAATATTTGGTTGACCTATGCATACTATACAAAATATTTGGTTGACCTGTGCATACCGTACAAAATATTTGGTTGACCTGTGCATATCGTACAAAGAACGATGTAAAATTCTTAAGACCAGAATTCACCTTCGGGAGTGGGTGTTTCAGAAAAACTTTGCAGATTTGGTCCAAAGCCTCGAGGCTACCTACGGGACCTCAATATTTTTTCTTTCCTTATGTTTTGTACTGTTATTTATTTTTATGTGTTATTAGTTATTAAGTTATTATTGTCACTGAAAATACAAAAACCTGAAGACTGTGTCAGACCACATGGAACGTTGCGCTTTGCAATAACCATTACCCATGCATGCCTTCTGGAATAAAGAGCAATTATGTTTAAGGCGATCTAATAGTCCAGGAATCGGAATTCACGCCCCTTTACGAAGTTTAAAATTACTAGAGAAAAACTTTTGGAAAGGTTGGAAAAGGTATTTTAGAATTTTTTTTACGGGTTGACGAAATCAAAGGCCTGTAAAAAACATTAACTTCTCTTTAACGAATTGTTTATTGTAATAAAACGGAAATTAAAAATTGATTTCATGGAACAAAGCGACGTGAGCCTAACGTCTGTTCCCCGCTCCGTCCTGGGGCGTAACTGATAAAAAAATGGGTGCGACAACTATGTAGTCCTTCGGTGGAAGGCATAGGGTTCACTTTGAAAAACCCAATTCGTCGACTACCGGCTGTATTGTAATATAACAACGTGATAATCCATATTTAATTTAATTTTGTGTAAATATCAATTTTATATATTATAAAAGAAACTGAATTGGCCACATTATAAAGGGTGGCGCAAAACTACCGATAATATTTGAAACTTATTGTAATGTGTAATAAGATTCAAACCATATCGGCAGTCTTGCGCGACTCCAGATACTAATATCTACAGCCTGTATGTCGGACGAATATCTACAGCTCATATGTTGGACTAATATCTATGAACTTCAGAGTGAGGACTAATATCTACAGAGCTAAGGTCGGACGAATATCTATGACGGTCCCAGTGGTGACTAATATCTATGGAGCGTAGGTTGGACTAATATCTACAGACGGCAGCTGAGCAAGAGGTTGTGTGAAAAAGCATAAATTACTTCAATTACGTAATAACTAACCTAACCTAACCTCACCTACCCCAACCTCGGCCAGTGCTATAGATATTCGTCCACACTTTGGTTCTCATAGATATTAGTCAGCATTTTGAGCTGTAGATATTCGTCCTCACTTTGGTTCTCATAGATATTAGTCCGATTTGTTCAGTTTTTGGAATTCCTGTAGATATTAGTAGACGCCTCCGTTTTGCGCCACCCTATACAATAAAACCATATCAGAAAAGGGGTTTATAAATAGGAGAGTTTGGACTTGAAAGTATTTTTTAAAGACCTTATACTTTATTTTTTTATAGGCTTATTAAAAGACCTATAAAAATTAACCGATATTTTTAAGGGCCAAGGTACGTTCTACACGCAGTATTTAATTGAAGCATATATAATACCTACTTCTAAGCGATCAAATTTTCAAAACAAAAACATGATTTTGCGTTATTTAGTATGGCTTCATCTTAACGACACATGAAGATGAATCCGTACATGTCTAGAATACAGAAAACAACTTAGCACCCCAAAAACTTTATTTTATTTAAATACTAGCTTTTTCCCGCGGCTCCGCTCGCATGGTATTAGGGGATTTCCACTCCGCCTCCTCCACCTTCCCTCTCCCCAGTCCACTACCCCATAAACACCCCTCCACCTCCTCATTCAGCAGTTTTTACGTGAAAGAGTAACAAAAACACATCCATACAAACTTTCGCCTTTATAATATTAGTAGGATTT
The DNA here is from genome assembly GCA_929108145.2 of Limnephilus rhombicus. NCBI lineage: Eukaryota > Metazoa > Arthropoda > Insecta > Trichoptera > Limnephilidae > Limnephilus > Limnephilus rhombicus. The sequence continues at coordinate 15,468,348 of OV815287.1, read as the reverse complement.
AAAATTAGATGACTCAAATTTGCATATTTATTTGCGTGTCTGTTATAACAAACACTATGATATATTTAAGTAATATTTTATTATCAGTACTTATAGTAATCCGATAATCCGCGTTACGGCTGTTTACCTCCATCAATACGGCAGTAAAAGTTCGGCGTTATAAGTCCTCCACCTACTCGCGGACAAAAAAGGCACTGCACCGGTCTCGCTTGTAAAACTGGGATATGCGCAATAAAACTTTGTTGGGGCTCCACTGCAACTAATAATAATAATAATTCTGCATCCAGGACTAAAATTAATAACCCTTCTGAGAATATTGCAATTAGATCTGTCTCGAGTCCCGCTATAAAGTTGTGTGATTGATTTGACAGATTTTACAGTCCTACATCTGAGAATTATTGTAAAAATATATTTCACCGCTCGGCAGGGCTGCCGAATGGTTGTGGATATATCGCACACCCATACAAACTACCAAACCATTGGAAGTAAAAACATGTCAAAGGGTAATAAAAAAGTAACATGTGTACAATGGTAAATTGACATTTAAAGTTAAAGTTAAATTAATTAATTATAAATTAAATCTTCGATATCACATCATCATCACTCTTGGCTCTACAACACCTGGTGGATCAAGAGTCTTCCTCCACTCATCTCGGTTTTGTGCCAGCTCTCTCCAGTTTAGAAGCTCCAAGGTAGATATGTCTTTGAGGACGTTGTAGCTCCAACTTAATCTTGGTCTTCCCAGGCTCCTTCGCCCTATTGGTCTTAGGTTCAGCAGGGTTCAGAGGTGCTTGATGCTCGGTCATTCTCTCCACATGACCCAGCCACCGAAGTCTTCCCAGTTTTATAAATTTTGCAACGTTTAGCTCCAACAAATTATATAGCTCATTGTTGTAATGTCTGCGCCAAAATCCATTTTCTAGAACCGGTCCGAAGATGCGCCTCAAAATTTTCATTTTAAATTTTCTTCAATATACATTATGTATATTACACTTATTACTTAATTTATTAAGGTTACTTTTTTTACATTAGCCTCTCCTGGAGACGCTTACCACCAGATCTCTACCCACCCTTCGAACCTTTTTGCTTCTTAGAACTTCATATCTTTCCTTTTCTCAAAAGACCCTCATCAAAGCATTCCCAAAGATGACATAGGCCCTGAGGGGAATGCGAAAAGGAAGGAGATGAAGTTCTAGGAAGCAAAAAGGAACGAGGGGTGGATATCAATCTGGGGGTTAGCGTCATCGAGGGATGGGCTTATGAATATTTTCCGCCCACTGCGGTGCAATGTTCCGAGAGAGTTCCTCTGAGGTGATAAAAAGGTCTCCCTCAATCAGTCTTTTCCGATCCGGCCTGCCACGCAGCTGGTAGGCAGATGCATCCACCACAAAGACCCGGACAAACCTCACCCCATGATCCTGGGCACTCCTGATAAGTCACCAAACGTAGCGAACCAACTTGGGGTGACCTATGGCAGGGGTGTTGGTTATCCAATAAATGATAACCCTGGCGGCGGTACCCATATCCATATCACAAAACGTAGTTTGAGTTATCCACTAAAAAAATCACTAAACCACTTGGGGTGACATACGGCGTTGGTTGGTGTTGGTTATCCAATAATTTGTTCCGGTTCTCGATTTAATTTATTCATCAATACTAAAGTAGTAGATAAAAACCAACACGGATTCGTCACTGGAAGGTCAACTGCCACCAACCTACACTTTTACCATAATAAACATCGAAAAATTGGTGTGTAACTAACAACGTATTCCTCAAGTTAATAAATGGAAGACAATAAATTTTAGTCGAATCAAGACCCTATCATTTGACTACGTCATAGATAATATAATCTTGAAAAAATCAACAAAATTAGAGATCTTGGAGGTATGTTTGACACCCATCTAAATTCTGTAAATTACAAACTACAAATTACTAACATGAAGGCACTGGGGTTTATAATCAGAACTATCAAAGACTTCGATACAATGGACGTTATAAAAATTGTGTATTTATCGCTAGTACGCAGCTTGTTTGAATACAATACAATAGTGTGGTCCCCATACTATCAAATACACATAATAAATATTGGACGTGTGGGGTACATTTTTTACGATTTATTAATTTCAAACTACACAAATACCTACTTAATCCATAAACTATTCATTCTTACTAAATATACTTTAAATAAATTCCCTAGAAAATAGAAGAAAAATAAATTAAATTACTTAAATTATTCCCTCCGAAGCATACTGTTTTTAACTCCTGCACCTCAACGACTAAGTATCAAATCGAGCAACTACTAGGCAAAACTAGGCTAAACAACAATAATTCCGGGACCAACTACCACATATATGTACCTACTTCTCGCATCACACACTTATCGACATCTTTGTTATAAGTTTACCAGTTTTTAAGAGACACTTGAATGATTTTAGGAGCATCGCCTAGGAGCGATTGCATGTATGTATTTTAATATTCTTCTCATTGTTCACTTGTAAATTACATTTTGTGAACCTATATTTTTATTTCATGTTATTTTTATGCATCTGCAATTTGAAAACTTTTTTCTCATTTTTTTTCTCTCTCTTTTCTTTATTTAAAAAAATATATTAGGTATATACATTTAAATGCAACTTTATATCTACTATGCATCATATGTGATCATTTTTTAAAAGTTTTTTTATATTTTTTTATATAAGCATTAAAAACTCTTGTAGTGTGCAGTAAATCATGTAAAGTGTAATGCTACGTAAAGGCCATCAGGGCGTTCATAATAAATACATAAAATAAGTATTTACCTAGTTTTAGGGCTCTACATAACTGTGTTTGAACTCAGCAAAATAAACACAACGAAAAGAGTACGTTTAATTATGACACGTAAGTATCTATAAAATGAAGAATACTCCAACTCTGATGCTTATATTGAGAAGAATGATAAATGTAAGCTTACACATGAAGAATCGATGATTAAGGGAATGAGGAAGACGTCGTACTTCGTGACATCGGAATGTGCGGGAAGGGATACAACCTGTAAGGTGAAGATTACACAAGAATATAGGATGCCGGAAGAAGAAATTGGCATGCCAAGATAGTCCATAGAGGGATCCAAAATGGTTTTTTTACCGTGCGTGTCATCAAAAATATTGCAAAAACATCGATTGACTTGAAATCAGCAATTAATTGATTGGAAAGACCTGCCAATGGCAACCCTACCTCACCTCTAACCAATATGACTGGGAATGTGTTTAAGCCAAATTTTATGCCCTTTTGAGTTATTGATCCTCGCTGCCGATAAATATTGTGAGAGGGCCGATAAATTATTATTCTATTCGAGTCTTCTGCCGTTTTCTGTATGATTGTAATAGTTTTAGCGAGAATTTGCATTTACGATACTCCATTACATTCAGCTACCTACAAATTTTAATAGTTTATAATCGTTAATGCCTTGATAGATTTAGAATTATCTCTACAATCGCTTTCCCATTTTCTGGGAAATTTAACGACACATTAACTTCATCAATTGATGGTCCGTGTAACGAGGAATGGTGATAATCCAATTATTCAACGTCTTCAGTCAATCTATTCCTTAGTTATTGGATTTTATGTTAGTTGGCCGACAATGCCATTAATTAGACAGGTATTCTGAAGATTGACTGACGGAGACTGATAAAATACATACGGCAAGTGAAATGCGGCAACAATGAGAAACCCAACGAAGGGCTATGCGAAGCAGGAGCACAATGCACTTAGAGAGATACATTATTTCCCAGATTTTTTATAAAATTTTACTTTTTTTACCAATGAGATTTCCGTGACAGAGCGGTAAACTCTCCCCTGGGTTCGCGGTAACTATACACTTATGTCACATAATATAATCAATCACAAAATATGAATGTTACAAAAACAATGTTGCTTGCAGAATCGATCCTTGAGGGACGCCAGCATTTATTGTTTCATTTGCTAAAATGTATTGTTTGTCTTTCAGTTGTTAACCTCACTAGGACTAATCGAGATTAACAATTTTAAAAGATAATAAAAATAACTGTATCTCAGAAAAAAACTCAACTGAACACCTCCTTTGAAAAGTCATTCAAAGTGATGAAAAAAAGGTTAGGTTTTTTTTACCAATCTTGTTTTCTTTGTAATGCTAACATGCTACTCGAACAATAATCATTCTGCACTTATAAAATGACTCTTGACATAATTTTATGATCCATAATACACTATTTAGCAATTAGTAGTTGTTAACCAATTATGTTAATCTGAGGTTCAGAGGTAAACTATCTATGTCCAGATGTTATGCATTTTGACTTTTTGAGTGTTTAGAATCAGAATTCTATTTGAATACAAGTCCAGTATCAATGGCACAGAATCACTTGGTATAGAATCACTTGGCATAGAATCACTGTTGTTGTTCTCGTGTAAAAGTTTTACGATAGTTGACTTCTGAGCCAAAGATTTAAAAATAAACAGAGTAAACTGTTTTTAAAGCAAATATTTTTTACGAACAACATGTTGTAGTTTTTATTTTATTGGTATGAAATATAATAATAATTATTGGTTAACCAGATAATAATTGGCGAATTTGCGAAAAATCACCTCAAGGTACAATTATGACTTCCTAAGCTCTCTCTAAATTTATTATTTGTTTATTTATTTAAAGCCTAGAGGTCTTTTACATGAAGTTTTCATAAAATTGTATAAATTAAAGAAGAAACTTATACACACATGAGTACAAGATACAATGATTCACGATATGGCAAGCAATCCAGGGAAGAGGAGAGAAATTTTAAAAATTTCTCACTAGACGATTTTAAAAGTCTACGTTTTTAGATATAGTTAAAAAAAATGTTCATTTTGAAATAAAATTAACAAAATAATAAAAGCCCATAATAATGAAATATTTCTCCATGAATGTAATGTATTTTTTTTTTAATTAACCACCATTGTTGTTAAATAAGTGAAAATGTAATTTTCTTCAAAAAAAAAACATCAAGCCATTTCTTCGTAGGGGTAGGCAGATGGGATGAACCTATGCACTTTCACAGACCACAAAATGTATGGAATTCATAAAAGCCTTCTCACATACAGCAAAACAAATAAAAGAAGCACTACGTTCACAATGATTGAAAGGTAAGTACTTTCAGTTTTCATGACACTCCTTTGTCCGTCCATCTGCTCCACATGTCAAACCCATCCATCAAGGCTAATTTTATTCACCACTCATGTGTCGAATAACGTATATCCGTCGATGAAACTTCTACACTACTTCAAAAATAAATTTCTATCACTTGAAACCAAACGCGAAGATTTCAAGTGCTTCACGACAGACTTATCTGACCGTAAATTAAAATATCTAATTAATAATAAATATAATCGATATACAATAATACTGATACTACTTATTTAGTTTAGAAAAAGTACAATTTATTATTTGATAATTGTATTGATAAACTGTGTTTGTTTAGAGCTGTTATCCCACGAGTCGGTATTAGCGGGTTCATACGATTCAATTTTAGTTGATCAGCTTTGATAGAACATCAAAAATTGTTTGAAATAATTTGTTCAACTTTGTAGAAAGAAGGTTCACACGAGTCAATACGCTTTCAAGTGTCGACAAAAAATTGAAAATATTTTTGAAAAAAGGCATAATTAGAAACTGCAGAAAATGGGGTTAATAAATATTTATAATCTCTACACATTATAAATTAAAGTCCTCCGCCGTGTCTGTCTGTCTGTTCGCGATAAACTCAAGAACTACTAAACGGATTTTCATGCGGTTTTCACCATATGGATATTTATGAGGAAGGTTTAGGTATATAATTTGTCAAGGTTTTGTGTAAATTGGTTGAAATATATAATATATTGTGGTGGACGAGCGGACTGGCAGCGGGCGGTGAGAATTTGATTTCTATGGAAATCTACAGTTTTATTCCGAGGTTGATGAAATTTTGCACATGTGACCTTCGAAACAAAGGGAAGGTCACTGTATGCATTTGATTTCTAAAACTCTGTGTAAAGCCCGGGCATCGCATCTACTAAAACCTTACATAACAAAAAAAGAATTCAGCGTAGTGGAGATACATTTTATCCCTCTGATATTATGTCGAGGGATATTTTGTTCGACGATATTTATGAGGAGGTTGGCTATCATCTGGGTAATATTTATCATGTGTTATCACTATAACAAGTCATATACCTAACCATGTTTTAAACCTATAAGGTGAAAAGTTCCATCAATCTTTTCCATGATTGGATATGGGGTAATCTTGTATTTCTAGCCCTTCACGATGTTGCTTCATGTAATATGTGTGATTCTGGTAGAGGGAGACAGGAATGCAAGAATGAGAGTTGTACCCGTTCTAATAAACCACCATTGCTACTTGGGGGGTTAAATCTGACGCCTTGTTTTAAGTTTTACGTTGTGAATTAATCTGTTAAAAATATTATAAAGTGAAGCTGGACTTATAAACCAGAATATAACACTAAGCAATTAGAGTTTTTTTAAGTGAACACTTCTTTAGCATCAACGTTGTGAAAATGGAATAGAGCGACACTAAAAAGGGACCAACACACACATCTATAGGATTTAGCCTGCAAGAGAATGAGATATTTGTTTATTTCATGGGTCCTCGCCTCTCGGTTCCAATATAATAGATAAATTCACGGTCCCACGCAAGTCTTCTTTCTAGTGGAACAAAACGCCTGACGAACCTTAGCGGCCAGACAAAAAAATAATAAAAAAATTGTAATATACAATCTTCGAACCACTCCGAAATGAACAGGCAAAGAAAACACAAAAGAAAGCGACATCTAGCGATTCCGAAGAAGAAAACACAAATACTAACAAGATGACTAACTGCATAGGAAAAGATGCGCTGAATTCGATGACAAAAATATGGAAAAAATCATCCTTCACGTGGATAAAAAAAAGTGCTTCGAAGTCTCCCACTCTTGTCGACTTTAGTTTTCTGAAGGTTTCTCTTCTACCGCTTGTGAATTGCACACTCTGATTTTTTAATAGGTACAGCAATACTAGGCCTGATAAACAGTATTCTCCCTATTTATTGGCAACACTTAAAAAATTAATATTGCCGATTTGGGTGGTTCGATAAACAGCAAATAGCCTTAACCTTATTAACTTGTCAAATAATAAAATAATAATTAATATTTGACAAGTTTAAGTATTTCCCCAATAAATGAAGACATAATTTGTCGCGACGCCACCTAGCGAGGGATTTAACACTAACAGTGTCTCTCTCGCAAAAACTAAAGTTGGTTGTTTTCAGGTGGAAAAAATATAATAAGCAGTAATTGTTGAATGAAACACTAGTATAAATTGACTCATTTGGCGGGTATAAGATAAGCCGCCATAGCTCAATTGGGAGAGCAGCTGACCGGCAATCAGAAGGGCACGGGTTCAAGTCCCGTTGGCGTCATGTATCTTTTCTCGGAAGATTTTTCAATGTGGATGAGTGTTTCAGGCTAATAATAATTATTAGCAAATAGACATTAAAATTCGAGTCCTTTCCAATATCTTCACCTCCACAGTCCACATAATATTATAAGTAATTCATATAATCTTTCTCACATAAAGCACTTCGATCAGCGTTATTAAAAGGTAAATACTTTCAATTTTAGAAAATGCGATATCTGTAAATAAGTATGTTCAAGTTAATATTTATCTCATGATACCAGCAATACTCGACCTAAAAGATAAACAGTAGTCTCCCTACTGGAAACAACATTGCCGATTTGGGTGGTTCGATAAACAGCAAATAACCATTAAAAATCGGTCCCTTTCCAATATCTTTACGATATTGGAAAGAGATCGTCTGTTTTTTTTTTGTCTTACGCAATAATCATTTTATGCATACAAACCATCTCGTGGAATACTGAAGAGGAAATTCCAGAAATTTAATAATAAACTGTTGATTCCCGCGGAACTGCAGACGGCAGTAGATAGTGGAAAATAAAAGTTTTGGCCATTAAATGTGTTGTCCTGAGAGTTATATTGGAAGAGAAACTTACGATATTGAGGTTGTAAAAATTAAATGGATATATCCTGCAGGAGGTATTTGAAACATATTTTTATGGGTTTGTGCTTGGACTATTTATAGGTACCTACTTAATATATTTTTCTGAATACATCGTGATGTTTTTAACATATTTATTATTCTTTTCAGACATTAATAAATTATCAAGCTTAAGGTAAAAATCACACAAAGTTTTCATTGAAATTAATATAATATAAAATAAATAAGTTATTTATGTTTGTGCAAATTTTTTTGTCCAATGGGTTGTATTTTTTGTTATATCATTACATAGTATTAAATGAAGTCGCTCAAAATGTATGTGCGCGTTAATCTTTTAAACTACGCAACGGATTTTCATACGGTTTTCACCAATAGATAGAGTGATTGAAAAGGAATGTTTATATGTATAATACATGTAAATTATATTAGGGAAAAGCCGAGAAATTTAAAGAAAACATATTTTTGTGCGATTTAAAACGGCTGGCGGGCCGTACTATAATTTTTGAAATTCGTTCTACGGAAGAAATTGGAAAATAGATGTCCTGGAGTAAGTAGGTATTTGATTTTCCCTTTTAAAATATCCAGTGTTGCATTGCAAGCATTGTATAATTAGTGGCGATCGCTAACTATATATAAATAAAAAATAATAATAATAACATAGTTGATTCAAGAGGAAGGTTTATATATATAATACATGCTTATTATAATAGAGAAAAGCCGGGAAATTCAAATATTCAATTCCAGTGTTGCATTGCAAGCATTGTATAATTAGTGGCGATCGTTCGAATTGCATTACATAATATAAAATGAAGTCGCTCAAAATGTAAGTGTGCATAGATCTTTTAAACTACGAAACAGATTTTCATGCGGTTTTCACCAATACATAGAGTGATTCAAGGGGAAGGTTTATATGAATAATACATGCTTATTATAGTAGAGAAAAGCCGAGAAATTCAAATATTCAATTCAGGCAGCGGGCAGCGGGCAGCGGGCAGCTGGCAAGCGGGTGGTGTGGATTTTATAAAGATTGGGTAATGGCGTTGTGTTTCGTTAGCCACAGCAACGTGTGGCCGGGTCTGCTAGTATTTTAAATAAACAACAGTTTTTGCAATTTAAAATATTGTGCAATATTATATTCTTTCCTGTTAAGAGCTGGTGCTTATGTTTAGTAAAGAAGCCCTAAGTTTTTCCCTAATCATCATTGAAGTGAGCTACAAACCCAATGTAATTAGCGTACTGGAATAACCAAAATATTTAGAAATTCGATAGTCTAAAATGACTTAGCAACAAATATAATTATTGTAATTGATTAAAATCCTTTTAGACCACACCTCTCCCCCTCCCCAATATGTTGTGTATAAAAACCGTAGACTAGGAAATATTTGTACCAGTCTGAAGATGGCTTTGACGAGCTGAAACCGGTTACGGTCGAATAAAATTAAGTGGAATAAAGTTTCATATTCGTTTTATTTTAATATATTATAATGGAATTCCACCATGAAATATCACTCTCAAAAATAGAAATATTAAACTGCGCTATATAAATACTACGTTATTATTATAATAGATCGATATTTTTAGCCGATATATTTTGATCCGATATATCGATACAAAATATCCAATATAGAAAGTTGTATCAAAAACGATATTTTTATTTATTTATGTAACTAAAGTCACTAGAATCCAAAACCGTATAGGAAAGAACGGAAAAAAGTAACTGTATTGGGTCATGACATCTGGCGGTTGAAATTTTAACTATTAATAGCATGGAACTAAGCTTATAAATCCACTGTCTTTGATTAGTATTTGTGATCACTAATACTATCTCATATATGTAGGTACATACATAGAAATGTATGCTATTTTTCGCCATTTTTTTCTAAGCCACTCCTATGTGTTGGTTCCCAATTGTCTATGATTATTGACATTATACCTTGTTCCAAACACGAAGTCCTTTTTGACAGAATAATAGGCCAATAGAATGTTACTGAGACGCATACAAAGTTTACATAAGTTAGAAGACAGCTTTTTAGTTTTTGATATTTTTGTAATTATTACCTAATAAAAATGAATATCTACTGATAAAAATACCTTATTTTTATTCAGATTTTTGTACATCAAAATAATGCACATTGTGTACAAAAATTCCTATTGATAATATTGAGCTGAATTCACTATTATTTTTAAAACGCAAAATATTTTGAAAATTTGACCGATATATCGATACATCGATATTTTTTCCTCGATATATCGACGTCGATATTGATATTTTAATAAATATCGATACATCGATATATCGATATTTTTTTTCACTTTCGACATCCCTAGGGCGCGTTATTTCCAAATATATAGCTTAAGATAAGCCATAGTAAATAATGCAAAATCATACAAAACCATATGTTTTTGTTTTGAAAATTTGATCGCTTAGAAGTATTATACATGCTTCAATGAAATACTGCGTGTAGAACATACCATGGCCCTTTAAAACATCGGTAATTTTTTTATAAGTCTTTTAATAAGCCTATAAAAAAATAAAGTATAAGGTCTAAAAAACACACTTTCAAGTCCAAACTCTCCTATTTATAAACCCCCTTTCGGATATGGTTTTATTGTATAATGTGGCAAATTCAGTTCATTTTATGATAAACACAAAAGAAGTTGATTACTCCCGATCTTCCCAAAATAAAATTAAATATGCATTTTCGCGTTGTTATTTTACAATACGGCCGCTAGTCGACGAATTCAGTTTTCAAAGTGAAACCTATGGCGTCCACCGAAGAACTACTGTCCACGCCACAGTCGCCAAACTTACTTATCAGTCACACCCCGAACGGAGCGGTAGATGGACGCGTCACTCCGCGTCGCTTGATTTCGTGAAATCAATTTTAAATTTCCATTTTATTACAATAAACAATGCGTAAAAAGGGAGTTAATGTTTTTTACAGGTTTTTACGAAATCAACCTGTAATTTTTTTTTTCTCAAATACCTTTTCCAACCTTTCCAAAAGCTTTTTCTTAAGTATTTTCAAACTCCTCCCATAAAGGGGCGTGAATTCCGATTTCGATTTTTTCCTGGACTATTGGATCGCCTTAAGTAAATAGAGTAGATAAGTGAAAAGATGCGCCAGCTATTTTTATTTAGGTACATTTAATCGATTGCTCTGAAGTTATCGTCCATCTCCATATTATATTCATTCCCGGATATATTATTCCCATAGTCTGCGGATTCTGAACGAGCACCAATCAATGAGTCCATTAAAAATTAGACCGATAGTTAGTCACAATGAAAAATTACCCCCAACTTTTGTGAATTGTATTCACTGCGGTATCTAAGCAAAAAAAAATCATACCATCAGGGATAACGTGATAAAGATTCTCTAGAATACTCATTTATATCAATTGGACTTCAGGAATATTACAAAACAATAATATTTTTTGTTGACTGTATAAACTGGCCATCATGGCTTCGCGTTTTGCGGTTGCGGGTTCGCTCCCCCAGTTGTTTGTTTGTTTATTGGTTTCGTTTGAGTATTTCTCGCATGTTCGTAAGCCTCTTTGTTCCACAAATCAATCATTTAAAAATATATATGCATATAATTTATAATACGAGTACTACGAGTTTCCGGACACCGTGTTATTTATTTTAAAATTTCGTATTTATTTTTAAATTTACGTTTATTTTAAATCTCTACTTTTTAAGTTGAATTTATCTTATCGTATGTTTTTTATTTACTTTTTTCCATTTTTTCACCAATATTATATATATTTAAAGTATAATTTTGTATATGAAATGGAGGCCTCAGCACGGGTAAACCACCCAGTGAGGCCAACATCATTGAATTGTGTATAAAATGCAAATATATTGCATCAAATAAATAATAATAATAATAACGGCTCGTAAAAAGTTATGTAATTTGGGAGGCGGGAATGGGTACGCCGCCCCGGGAACCTTTATTGGATAACCAACACCTCTGCCATAGGTCACCACAAGTGGTTCGCTACGTTTGGTGATTTAGCAGGGGTTCCCGGGTTCATGAGGTGAGGTTTGTCTAGGTCTTGGAGGCGGATGACCAGGACACACTGAACCCCAGATTCTTACCCACTCCTTAAACCCTTTTCCTTCCCAGAACTCTCCTCTCCTTCCTTTCCTTAAAAAAACCCTCCACACAGCATCCCTAAAGATAACATAGACCCTGAGGGAAAATATTTTCCTCAGGGCCTCCTGTGTGGAGCTCATGTAAAAAAATATGTTACTTTTCTTTTACTATATATCTAAATATAGCTTAGGTTGGGCACACGGGTATACTTGGTCGAAGGTTGGGCAAGATTATTTTTCTGGTAATTACCATTAACTAAAATAATGCCAAAAATGCATCTGAAATCATGATTCTTCAATGGCCTATATTTTACAATTAAAAACATCAATGAACAAAATAATAATAATAATAAGCCTTTTCTGGACTTCTGTTAGGTATACATATATTAGACATGTTCTTATTTGTTATAATATATCCCGAAGCTCAGTTTACCTCTTGGCATAGGCCTCCTCTAACATTTTCCATTGGATCTTCTCCACTGATGTCCAGCCGTGAGTTTTAGGTCATCTTCCCATCTTATGTGTTGACGTCCTCTACTTCTCTTGCCATCTCTGGGATACCAGTCAGTGACATTTTTGCACCATTTCACGAGTTTGGTTTTTCAAAAATCAGTTTAGTTGGATATTTCAGCATCAATTCAAAAAATTAAGTTTTGTATGAAAAAGCCTTGCAGCCGTCCTCAAGGTGGTATTGTTTACAACTATATGCATATCTTCGAACCCTCTCTTTCAAACGTGGTTCATATAAAATTACATACATAAAATTGCATTCCGTTTAAAAACCACACATTCCCCCATATATTCTGACCGCCATGTTTTTATAATCCACTTGTTTATGGTGAATACTGTAGCGCCCTCGTATAACATATTTGTGTAAGTAACAAGTTGGCACGATTGAACGATATTATTATTTGTTTGGCGAGAAACAAATAACGCCTCCTGGCGAAGTGTTGGACTGCCCTAAATGGGCCCCCTGGTGGAACAATGGTGTTCATTGCATTTACAAATAACTTACAAGAGTTATTCTTTTACCAGTTTCAAACTACTTGCCACTGCTACCATTGTAAGAAGTCATCTTTACTTTCCAAGTTACTTGTATAATATTACGATGAATGTAAGTAAGTCTAAGCTCAAAGATATGGTATTATTTTTTTATATATTAGAAAATCTCCTACAACCACCACATTAAGAGGAAAATTTTGTTTAAGTCGTGATGGAGGACCAGTCGAGGAATTGATCTCACGACGCCTGGGTGGGACCCAAACGCGACGCCGACTCAGTTCTGACCGATCGAATTTAAAAGAGAGCCGACGGAAATTCTGTGTATGCATAACACAATCCTTGATGAACCGTTTTAAAATATGTTCGCGGGTACGATAAGGATGTTGACAGAAAGATGGAATTACATTAGCCATTAACCACATTAACCATTAATATATAAGCTATATTCACTAAGAGAGGTCTAACGTAAAGTAAGTCATCAATAAAACGTCAAGGCAAACGAGACTAACTCGCAAACAAGACTGACTCGACGGAAGTATACTGCATGTAAGGGAAGTGAAAGCTCTGAGGCGTTTTGTGGTAAAGGTAAAAAAAAATGTATATAAAACCGTAATACGAATGTGGAAATTGAAAATAATGCAAGTTCGATGTAAAAATTTTTTTTTTTCAATTTGTGAGATGGGGTCCGTGGGGATGGCTTCTGCCGTCCCGGGAACCATTTATTGAAGAACCATCCAACCCAAGTGGTTCGCTACGTTTAGTGATTTAGCAGTGGTGCCTGTGTTCATGGGGTGAGGATTGCCTTGGCAGGCCGGATCGGGAGAGACTGGTTGAGGGAGACCTAACCTAGACTTCTCGACCGATCGACTTGCACTGCAGTGGGAGGGATGGATTCATAAGTCCATCACTCCTGGGCATGACTCCCAATTCCTCCCCACCTCTCATACCTTTTTCCTTCCCAGAACATCCCAGGATTCCCCAAAAAGATATCACACAGCTTTCCCAAAGATGACATAGGTTCTAAGGTAATTAATTTAATTCATGTCCTCTTGTGTAGAGCTATTATAAAAAACACTAAATTATCACATTTTTGAAAGCTTAGGTTGTTTGGACGTGTGGAGTGGTTTGACGAAGAAATGAGTTTAAGGAAAATATTTTAATAAGTAATATTAATTTATTTATTTTTTCAGGTTCTCCATAAAACAGTTACACACCAAATTATTACGGAGAAGATTACAAAATTTAAAAGAAGAAAAAAAAGTCCTTAGGGGCAGTTTCACTATGTTGTGTGTCAAAAGATGGATACTGAACTTTCTATAGGTAACATTAAAAATGTCGATGCTCAATGCAGAATCGATTGCTCTGTGGCGCCTTCTGAAAGGAAAAAGTTCTCGCTTTCGGAGCACAAAAAGCGGTGGGATCTCCCACGATCAGTGATTTTTGGGTGTGCTAGAGTGCTGATATTACAAAAAATGGCATTATTGATGTTGTTGTGGTCGAAAAAAAAATTTTTTTTTTGGAAATTAGTTTTTTGTATGAAAAATTTCAGGAAGTTTCAGTTTGACCGTGCGCCGCACGAATTTCCTGAAAAATCTTCATACAAAAACCGATTTTTGAAAAAAAAAATTTTTTTTTTTTCGCCTACCACAACATCCGTAAGGCCATTGTTTTTAGTAATAACACCCTAGCACACTTAAAAGTCACGAGCCGCCACACGACATACAGGACATATAGGCAATATGTCGCGCGAGTGAACGGCAGAATCGACAGGGACACCCGAAGAAACCGATACATAAATAATTGAATGTAATTTAAAATAATAGTAATAATTCATAATAATTGAATGTAATTTTTATTGAGTCGGGTCATGTCAAGAGTTGATATAAAAGAGTACCTAAAATAAAAAAAAGTGAGACGACTACGCATGAATGCGAATTAAGGCGATCCAATAGTTCAGGAAAAAATCTAAATCGGAATTCACGCCCTTTATGGGAGGAGTTTAAAAATACTTGAGGAAAATCTTTTGGAAAGGTTGGAAAAGGTATTTGAGAAAGGCCTGTAAAAAATATTAATTCCTTTTTTACGCATTGTTTATTGTAAGAAAACGGAAATTTTAAATTGATTTCACGAAACTAAGCGACGCGGAGTCACACGACTGTCTCCCGCTCCAGCCGGGGCGTGACTGATACGAAATAGGTGTGCCCAGTGCATGGTTCTTGTGCCCTTGCCATAAAGGTCACTTCAAGAATCCAAATTCGTAGAGTGCGGGCCGTATTGATTGATGTCAAAAATAACAACGAGAAAATACATATTTTATTTTATTTTGTGAAATTCGGGCGTAAATATCAAATTTTTTTGTGATTATAATAAAAGAAACTAAATTTGCCACATTATACAATAAAACCAAATCCGAAAAGGGGATTATAAATAGGAGAGTTTGGACTTGAAAATGTTTTATTAGACCTTATACTTTATTTTTTTATAGGCCTATTAAAAGACTTATAAAAAAAATAACTGATATTATTTTTAAGGGCCAAGATATGTTCTACACGCAGTATTTAATTGAAGCACCTATAATACTTTTAAACGATCCAATTTTCAAAACAAAAACATATGATTGTGTATGATTTTGCATTATTTACTACGGCTTCATCTTAAGCAATAAGTGTGTTGGAATAATGAGTTTATGGCTGCTCTAATATATAGCGCTCGTCAAAAAACTGCACACTGAAAACAAATCTTCATATAAAGGAAAATTGGAAATGAATCCGGTGTGATTATTACTTCATTTTAAAAGAAAGACAAACAAACATTCCCGGGTTACGAATAACCCAACAATGTTTGAAAATCTCCTACTTCCACCACAGAAAGCCGAAAATGTTGCTTGTGTTGTGATGGAGGACTTAGCCAGCCGAGGAATCGAACATGCGACGCCCGGGTGGGACCCAAGCGCTATGCCCACTCAACCACTGACCAGTCTAAAATGTCCACTGACCAGTCTGATGGCTAGTTATTGTCAGATACCTTGGTGTACAATGTCCTATATACTCGTACACGTTAGATTAGGTTAGGTTAGGTTAAGACGAGAATACATGATTTAAAAAAAAACAAAATGTAACTCTCCATTTACTAGAAAAAGCGTTTTGATTTGCGTAAATGTGTTACAAATGATAGATTTTATTTGGAATACAAATTAAAATTTGTTCACGAAAAACGATATTTTTGAGATGATTTATTTTTTTAGATATTATTTTTCATTACATTAACGTAGTGGATAGAGCAAGATATTTTTTCATACTTATAATTTATAATTATCTCACAAAAAACTGCCAAACTCGCCCCTGGAATCATGCAAAATTGAATTCTCTAATATCTATTAATAATATTTGGATAATTTGTAGAGCGCTGTTATTGTGAAAAATCACCTCAAGAGCCTATATTACATAATTTAAAACAAAAATAAGTAAAATAGCAGTTATCCGTATCTAGGTACTAGATTTTTTGCTACACCTTTCGATAAAAAAAATAATCATTAGATTTGGTTAGGTATTTAGCCCCAAATCCAAATTTAAGTTTTGTATGAAAAATGTTACCTTATTAACCCCTCGGTTATAGACAAAAAAAAACATTACATCAACTCTCGCTGAATTTCAATTAGTTTCGCTGTTTTTGAAAGAGTCCAAAAATTAATTGTTGTTTTGGAAAGCAGATGAAAGACTTTCAGATTATACTACAAAAATTATTATTGATTACAAACGGACGTACGCAATCAAAAATATTTTATTCTTTTACACAAATATAGTAAAGTTTTTAAAATCGCTTCCCCGTGGGGTTTTTCTTGTAAACTACCTACATATTATATGGTGACCCGACAGTTGACGTTCCGAAATCATACCTAATTATTGTAAAATTATATATTTTGTGTGTTTGGCCTAAAATCGGCTTTAGTGGACCCGAATATCAAACATATTTATTCACAATGACGATTTTTGTAGCTGGCATATACTGGTGCGAATTAATGTGAACACAAGTGTAGAATTAGAAAAATAATATACGTTCTTTATTGAAGAAAAAAATTGAGAAACAATTACAGTTAAATTTTTTTTAATACGAAGTGTGTCCTGCTTAAGGCGATCCACTAGTTCAGGAAAAAATTAAAATCGGAATTCACGCCCTTTATGGGAGGAGTTTAAAAATACTTGAGATGAAGCTTTTGGAAAGGTTGGAAAAGGTATTTGAGAGTTTTGTTTTACAGGTTGATTTCGTAAAGGCCTGTAAAAAATATTAATTCCTGTTTTACGCATTGTTTATTGTAATAAAACGGAAATTTAAAATTGATTTCACGAAATCAAGCGACGCGGAGCGACGCGTCCATCTCCCGCTAAGTTCGGGGCATGACTGGGGTTTGGCGACTGTGGCGTGAACAGTAGTTCTTCGGTGGACGCCATAGGGTTCACTTTGAAAAACCGAATTCGTCGACTAGCGGCCGTATTTTAAAATAACAACGCGAAAATGCATATTTTATTTTATTTTGTGAAGATTGGGTGTAAATATAAATTTTTTTGCGATCATTATAAAATAAACTGAATTTGCCACATTATACAATAAAACCATAACCGAAAAGTGGTTTATAAATAGGAGAGTTTGGACTTGAAAGTGTGTTTTTTAGACCTTATATTTTATTTTTTTATAGGCTTTTTAAAAGATTTATAAAAAAAATGACCGATATTTTTAAGGGCCAAGGTATGTTCTACACGAAGTATTTAATTGAAGCATCTACAATACTTCTAAGCCATCAAATTTTCAAAACAAAAACATATGATTTTGTATGATTTTGCATTATTTACTATGGCTTCATCTTAACTTTTATAACTTCTTGTAGAAGGTCTGGCATAGAATCAACAATTTTTTTTACAATTTTCTGATATTTGCGTGTCTCTAAATTACTGCCTCAATCAGCTTCGTTTTTGTTGTGCTATTTTGCTTTAACTATAGCCCACCGATTTTCAATTGGATTAGGATCCGGAAAGTTACCTGGCTATTCAACGTATGTAATTTTTTGTCTTTGAAATATTAACAATATTTGTGCGTTTTTAAAGAGAAATATCCATCTTTAAAAATAAGAAACAAAAGGCTTTAGTTAAATTTACCTCTGCAAAAAGACTGTAATTCTAAAAAATTACAAAATTTAACGCATCTGTAGCTTGGTGTGTCTCGTAACTCACTGAATGATAGAACACGAACACAAAATGGCCGCTATTACAATATGCTACATACAACTGCAAGAACAAGTGTAATTATGCTAATTATCACGTGTTCACATTAATTCGCACAGTACTGTAGTACAGTAGGTGCCTACATAATTTTTTCCTGGATGCATTTGCACACCCCTTTATCATTTAGTTAAACAAACGTGTTATAGACGTTAGTTCACTTCACTTTTTTTCGTATTATGTAAATAAATATAATCATTTAAAAAATTGGCATCAGGTTTGCCGGTTTTCCACGGAATTATTTCAAATTATACGGGAGCGACTATAGTAAAATTTTAAATGCCAAGAGAAAGCTTGGTGTCCTTTCTTTCTAAATCTGTTTATTCTTTATATCTGATGATAATACAAAAAGAGATAGAAATAGTTTTGTGATGATGTGTCATTTGATGACTATAAGTCACCCGAGTAGTTTTAAAAAATTATGTGTCGGAGTTTCATATTTTAATCAAGCATTGCATGCAATGGTCCTGCCGCTCACAATTCCATTGACACCTCTCTCTCCACTGCACGCGTCATTTATGAGAAATAGGAAAAGGTAACAACGGAGCTATCGGCGGTGTGCTTTTATTGCTCTGGGCATTCGCGAGAACAATGAAGTCCAGCGATTTAATTACAACGCAAAACACAAAACGTCGAATGGTAAAAGAGGCAATGAAACCCGATAGCCCCCACATTGAATCCACTAACTAAAAAGTCGTTAAATTTTATACCTTAGTAGCAGATACGAGTTTGTATCGTTAATATTATGTATCAGGATTGTACTGCTAGCCCTAGAGCCAACAAATATTATTTATCTTTTTTATTGTAATATAAAGAATATGAGTTATATTTATACATATGCATATATTTCACAAAATATTATATTTAAGGTCATCATTGGTCATGCACAGTTTATCAGAAAAGAGGAGCTCTTGTGCCAGATAAGGGGGCCATAATAGAGAACTCCAGACCAATTTTTTTAATTTTTTTTTAATGAGTAACGACCTTCTAACTTAAATAAATGCATTTTTATTTTTATTTTTAGAGTTAGTTTTAATAGTTAAAATAATTGGCAATTTTTAATTTTTCAAGGCCCCCCGAAAACCACCGTATGTAGGTATGGTGAATCGTGTGACGTCATCACTCCTGAAAAATTACTATAGGATCGGGCAATCAGCTGAACTACTGCCGCCATTTTGAATTCCGTTGTTCGAAGTATTCTCCTTAGAAATAGCATTACTATTTTTTTTGTGCAGTAGATTTTGAATAGTTTCAATAATAGAGATAAACTAATACGATATACCTTTATTTTTGAAACATTATTTAGGCCTAAATAATGTTTCAATAAACACAACAACTAAATCTCTATAAACAGTATGTAAATAAAGGAATAAATTAATAGATGGCTTGTGCCATATCATACATTCCCATACAATGACTTTAGTGTGTTTTTACGGCCCGATTAAAAATGGATTTTTAATATTATTAAATAAAACTTACATATTCAGAATCAGCGTTTATTGGTCTATATGAACATACTTTTTTAAAGCCAGAATATTTTTCACTGGAGTTCCTTATTCTTACTAAGGTTGTATGTTTTTTTATTTTTTTATTTTTTTTTATTTATTTATTCCATTTTTACAATTTTACAAAGTTAGGTATAAGTACAATTATTTTTTTAATTATGTACGTGTAATGCAAATATTTTTTAATGGTGGTAATAATACCTCTCTAATTGAGAATTTCTCGTGTTTAGGGAGGGAGTACTAACACAATTGATATTTTGATATATGTTGATATTGATGCTACCATGAGCGTATTTATAAAAAATAATATAATGTTATATAATATGTTTTGTATAGTGCAGTTGAGTGCAATATTGTTTTGAATGATGAACACTTGGAGCAGGTGGATGAGTTTGTGTATCTGGGTAGTATGTTTACGAGAGATGGGAAGGATGAAAGAAGGGTAAATTCAGGTAACTCCATTAATGGAGGACTGAATGCCGTTGGCGCTAATAAAAAACTGTCAAAATAAGTCCACAATAGAGTCCTGGTACCTACCCTGATGAATGGCAGTGAGGCATGGGACTGGCAGAGGAAGGATGAAAGTAGACTGAATGCTGTTGAAATGAGATCCATTTTTTTACATTAACTCCACACAGGAGGCCCTGAGGAAAATAATTTCCCTCAGGGCCTATGTCATCTGGGATGCTGTGTGGAGGGTCTTTTTGAGAAGAGGAAGGAATGAACATTGGTCTTGAAGAGACCCATGTTATAGGAAGGAGGAAACACAGAGGCCGGCAAATCATTCCACAGCCGAGCTGTTGAACACAAGAACGAGTCGAAGAAACGACCCGTTCTCATGTGACAAATGTTAACCGTGTACAAATGTTGGGCACGCGTTTAGCGTGTTTCCCGACTATGCACCGGTGCCGAAGGGATCAATGATGCTAGTTCCTCGGAGCATCTTCCATTGTAATACCGGTAGAACAAGGATAGCATTCCCACCCAACGCCTGTGCTCTAAAGATTGCAATCCGTCTGTTAACATGGGAGAATCTATTAAACGGACCGCCCGTTTCTGCACAGAGTCGAGGGTATTTTTCAGGTATTTTGGAGCTTCAGACCAGAGGTGGCTGCCAAATTCAACCGTGGGGCGCACTTGTGATTTGTACAGGGTTAGCAGTTGTGTACTATTAAAGTATCTGCGGGCCCTGTACAGTACGCCCAGAGGCGTATGTGTGGTAAAACCACTTATGATCGTTTGAAAAATGTGCAGATCCGCAAAGAATGCAAGGCTGTAAGCGTGATGAGTAAGATTAAGAAATGGACCCTCAGATGATTTGGGCATGTAGAACGAATGAACAAATAAAGTAGTGTAAGAAGAATATATGACACAAATGTAAATGGTCGAAGAAGTCGGGGACGCCCGAGGAAGACATGGCACGATCAAGTGAATCATATACTTGAGTCGGGCCATGTCAAGAGTCAGAATAATAGAATGTGTATGAGACGATGTATGAATGTGAATGAGGCAAAGAGTGTATGCCAAGACCGAGTTGTTTGGCGGTTCGTCCTCTCTGCCTACCCCTGCGGGAAACGGCGTGATGGTTAGTAAGTTAGTTATATAAAATATTTACAAGTTTTAATAAAAGTTTTTTTTTTTAAATATTGTTTAATTTTATTTATTTGTTCTGGATGATTGATAATAGAGAGCAATTCAGAAGGGAGGTAAATATAATAGTTTTGCATTTGAGTTATTTTTGAATTACGTGTAATAAAGTGATTTCCGTTTCTCATTAGTTAGTACAATTCTTGATATTCTTTGATATTTTTTTCTTTACATATTTTTTATAATGGTAGCTTGCTTAAATATGTCATCGATATTTTGTACTAAAAATAATTTAAAAGTGATTAAAAATGAGTGTTACTTTTATGATGATTCTTTGCGAAACTATAACTTAGTTTAGATTGTTTTCGTAAGATCCTCCCCAACCTATAATTCCATAGATAAGCAAATAGTGAACAAGGGCACATAACATAGCAGTGAATAGGTATATAAACATTTTCTTATTATCTTTACTATAGGCTCTGTAATATGATCAAGGGTTAGAAACTACTGATATAATAGATCGTACCTTTAGCTAAAACGACTACACTGTCCTAAGTCACGATATGTCAAACTGTAATAATAGACTTAAAAAGTTTTTGGCTCTTGACTCTTGCCTCTTGACTTTCAAGCCGGAGGCCGCGGGTTCAAATCCTAGATTAGATTAAATCCTAAATTTTTTTATTGATTAATTTGTGTTATTCCACAATTAATTCATTAAAAATGATATATAATGTATTTGCAGCACTTTTCAAAGTGGAAGATATTCTTAGTATCGCCCTGCTGTAAGACCACCACTCAGTATTAGAAAGTTGCTTGAAATGGCTTTGGCCGTGTTCCGTGCCCCGATCTGAATAGCCAGCTCCTTTTCCCCCACATCCTTCTTCTCCCCACTGTCTTCAGACTCACAACATACCCCGCTTAGAGATGCCATAATTTCATTGGCTTCGGATGGTTGGGAGCAGTTGGGACTGTTGTGCGGTATTCACATAAAAACGTTAACTTTCTAGTGTATAGAGCACATACATGCACATACTTGTGGCAGTTCAGTAAAATTAAAACTTAGAAAAGTTCTGTCAGGAGATAGAAAAATGATCTTTGGTTTCTCAGATTTGATATACATATATAAAAGCTATGTTTAGAGACCAGATTTGGATAGCAACGTAGGTACATTTAGCACCACAACATTCCTTAAAATATGAATATCACAGTTCCACCGCCTCCGGCCCGTATGAACTCTTATGTAGCATCATATAAAACCAGTCCTCATAGCACAAAGGGCAATTCTGAAAATTATACAGAGTCCCAATCAGACTATGTTTTTAAAGCGCTGAGTATAATGTCACTGAAACAATTATATACA
Organism: Limnephilus rhombicus; assembly: GCA_929108145.2. Taxonomy (NCBI): domain Eukaryota; kingdom Metazoa; phylum Arthropoda; class Insecta; order Trichoptera; family Limnephilidae; genus Limnephilus; species Limnephilus rhombicus. Next base: position 15,445,489 of record OV815287.1, on the reverse strand, counting down.
AAAGATATTCTAATGTACGCATTCAAAAACCAGGATAACTTTAACCCAGACAAACTCGGGCCGATTCACAAGATCTACATTACAACATAAATTCCACCATCCTACAACTAAAACGACTTTTGGACAAAGAAATATGCAATATAAAATTATTTAATTTACCCACCCTTGCAATAAAAACCATTACAAAAATAACCGACTTCAAAAGAAGCATAAAAATATCGATTATGGACATGGGAAGGAAGAATATTATAGATACAATTTTGCAACCTAACAAAGATTAATTCTTGTATTGTACTTTCCTTTAGATTTAACTTTATAATTTTCCTCTGTAATATTTTAACATAGGTATTTACTTATATTTCAAACAAGAAAACTGTACAATGTGTCCTTAGAACGGGGTACCCCAGTAAGGACACATTTTTCTCTAAAAAACTGTGTTAGGCCAACGCAAAAGATATACCTATATAAAAGCTATGTTTCAAGAGCAAATTTGGATAGCAACGTAGGCAACTACCTTCAGCACCACAACATTCCTTAAAATATAGATATCACAGTTCCACCGCCGGAGCACTGAAGCACTGTGATATCTATATTTGAAAAAGACAATTTACAACAAAAACAATAACTTTCAAATTATTGCAATAAAATTTGGCTCTAATTAAATATTAAATCGAAGAATATTAATGATAGGTTTAAGAACTTTTTTTATTACTTTGCATCGAAAGTTCCTTAGTATAATTATTCAGCTTTCCCGTAAATTCATAATATATTTTAATCTCATTACTCATTAGCATAACACATAAGTGCAGCTGTTTTCAAACTATTAAAGGCGCGATTTTAGTAATAAAAAAAAATTTCACCATCTCGCGACCACCCAGCCTTTTTATGTGTTCAATCAGTGATGATACTGATGATCAACGTTTTTAGCGGAAGGGCCAATTTATTCATGTTTAGTTTGTACGTGGGCTGAAGGCGGTAAGCTTAACACAATCAACTTTGCAGTCGGTGGTTTAGCAAAGCTGTTTGAATTTTGTAAAACGGTGTCACGATAATAATTATTACTTCATAATAATTATTTTCCTGACTTAGTAAACCTTCACCTGGCCGCTTACTTTAATTGTTGAATCGCCGTATTTTGGATTTTTTCGATTGGCAACATTATTGTTAAACTTCCGGCGGTACTTTTTGGATTGGCATCGTACAGGAAGCCGGTGCAAATTCGACTAGTCACTTTAGTGATAGTTCTGGATTTAAAAATGGGATAATCCCTTTGCTACAAATAGTTTTTAAAACGATTTTAATCGCGAGCCGGGCGATGCACATTGATGCACATTTTGCGAACGCTTCTTTCTGATGTGATCGGAACGCTGTTTCTAACGTGTTCGGTCGCCGCAATTGGGACCGATATTTGTCCGCGGCATAACGATGTTGTAAATTACCTATATAATCGCGACTGGCATATTGAAGAGCCACGCCACAGTCGCCACATCCTCAGTCACGCCCCGAACAGAGCGGGAGATGGACGCGTGACTCTGCGTCGCTTGATTTCGTGAAATCAATTTTAAATTTCCATTTTATTACAATAAACAATGCGTAAAAAAGGAGTTAATGTTTTTTAGAGATTTTTACTAAATCAACCTCTAAAAAAATTTCTCAAATACCTTTTCCAACCTTTCCAAAAGCTTTTTCTTAAGTATTTTCAAACTCCTCCCATAAAGGGGCGTGAATTACGATTTCGATTTTTTCCTGAACTAGTGGATCGCCTTAAACATAGATCTCAACAAGAAAGCGCTGCAATGATCGAAGATTAACCTGTCAAGTAACCACGAAAATTTGTCGTTTAGTATATCTAAAAAATACTTTTAACGATAATTTGTAATACAGGATATAATTTTTATTTCCGTTAGTGACCAACTTCTGTAAAATTATAACCATTGTTTGCGTGTTATAATAAAGTACCAAATATGTTATATTTATTGATGTCTCGCGACCCCCCGCCAGACATTTTCCACTTCGGGGATGCTGTTTGAAAACTACAACGAAACTTTTTTTTAAATGACAGAGAGCGCCACTTCCGTTTACAACAATCCTAAACTTACAGTCACTGGTAATAAACTACCACATAAAAAAACTTACGTGGTTCAATTTTCATCTTCAATCATTATGGCTCGAAGAAAGACTAAAGTTTGAAAACCTCTGATATACAATATTAAATGGTATTTTAATTGTAATGTAAATGTTAAATTAATTTTCTTGTTTTAATTATTACTCATAAGCATCATTTTATGGATAATTTCAAACGGAGAACCATGTATAATTAGGTAATTACTTTTCGAATAGGTGGCTAATTAATAATAAGATATTGTATCGTCGGTGTAAGAGATACACGGTATACAGGGTGTTATGGGGGCGTTCTTGACTTTCTTTGACCAACGGTATTTGGAGTAAAGAATGTGAAAGAAATTCTGGTGTTTTTAATTTATTATTATTATGTTTTCAATTTCCAGTGACACACTTGTGCGAGGCAACTCCAGAAACTGTGTGAGGAGGGGATGGGTCTACCTTGGACAGAGGCCGAACAATCAGCACAAGACAGGGACGTATGGGGGAGCCTTGTCGATGCAATGGGTCCCCGACCCGAATAGGATAAGGGGAAGAAGATGATGAAGATGATGATGATGTTTTCAATTTTTTTTAATAGTATGTATTGGACATATAGGTGAGGGGTTGGGCGATTACTCGGCCGAGTGACCAGATATGATAAGTGATCTGTGAAGATTTGTTTGTTTTCGCGTTTCAATTCGAAAATGTACTTTAAGTACCATTACGTTATTGTTTCATTCTTGAGCTTTCTATAAAAACAAAATAGTTATAAAATTAAATTATTTTTTTATTCACCAGTATAGCACTACCGTCAAGGGGTTACTTTAAATGATTTACCTCCTAGTACCTACCTAAATAAAGTATTAAGCAAAGTAGCCTTTTTCGAGTAAACATAAGCTTTTATTTATTTATTTTTAGTGAGTTATTAGTCATGAATTGGTTCACAAGTGACAAGAAGAGAAAAAGAGGTATACCATTTAGACTTTAGACGGCGGGTTGACGACATCAAAGCCATAGCAGGTGGTACATGGACAAGAGTGGCTAATGATAGAGAGAAATGGCGACAGTTGGAGGAGGACTTTGTCAACTAGTGACATACAGACAAGGAGTCGATGCATGATAAGTGTTAAAAATGTTATAAATAATGTAATGTGATTCTGCCTGAATAAAGGCTATTATTATTATTATAGACTATACAATTCAATCATGGTCCGGTAGCTAAGGGATCATATGTAACATCTCTTCAGTTTTTGAGAAAGAGGATCAGGCTGCAGGCTCCGTGGTAAGAGTTTCAAAAAAGAAGAAGATGGTTTGAAGAGATACGTAGATACGAATGTTAGAGAGAGCGCGCTAATATTAAAAAAAAAACTACAGTCAACCCGCTGTAATCCGGCCCCTGGCTAATCCGGCGCCCCTTGTAATCCGACACATCAGGATCAGAAAATTATTCAGTTTGTCAAGCAAGATTATAAAAAACCTACTTCTGAGAGCCGTATCTAAGGACTAGCCTATAAAAAACGTTAAAAGAACTCAACGTGAAAGATTTGGTTTTTGCTCTTTGTCAATCGTGGAATGCATTGCCTCCAGAAACACAGATTACTTCAGAAGATTTGGAGATATGGTGTACATGTAGTATGATTCGTAGTTCAAATAGATTCTTTGATTTGTAATTTGTCGGATTACAAGGTACCTACTCTTAATAAAAAAATTCCGGACTATAGAATAGAGGGGCTTAGGCAATGACGTTATATACTGTAGACGTGTGGTAGAAATCTCAAAGTGGGAAGCCAACAACCAGACAATTGTAGAGTACTCGATTTCTAGTACTTTAGTACTAAACTGCCACGCGTCGAGTAAGGTCGTGTCCTACCAGTAAGTAAATTGCATTAAAAAGCGCCAAAATTCCTTCCTGTGTGGTGAGAAAATGTTTCCATTACACGGTAAAGAGTAGTAAAAGCGAAGGAATAACATTTCATTCGTAAATACATGCAAATTACTTATTATTATCGATTATATAAATAATACTATTGCTTTCCGCCCAAAGATTTTATGCGTCATTAGAGAACTCAAGGCCCACTAAAGTACAGGTCTGGATGCGCAACAGCCAAATTACAAAGTCGATGCCGTCGCTAAGTAAAATTTACTTTTTATAATAATAATCTAATGATTCTTTAGTTACTTGCCTGCGGTAAAACAACATACAAATCAGCCGAAACAACAAATACAATAACAATCGACGTCATTTGCAAACTATCGTTGTTCATTATAGCTTGAAAAATTGACACCTCAAAATTCGACTGGTGCCCAGGCCTCCTACTTTAGTCGGCCTTGAGACATTATTCGACGGAAATTTTGAATACGAAAATGCCGCCCGCGTTCTATCTTTTGTTTCGTTAATATGCACATATTCTTTAAGCGTCTATCTTTATATGGATAACTTTTGAATTAAGAAATTATTGAAAATCGCTGAAAACAAAAGAGTGTTGATTAATTGCCACATTATATCTTGAGTTTGTGAGACTATGGCAAGTCTATCTATATAACGTCATTGGGCTTAGGCAGTACTCTATATAATCCGACAAATTCGATAATCCGACATCGCCCTGCAAATCGTTTGTCGGATTACCGCGGGTCCACTGTTATTATAATTAACCAAAAATCGTAAAAATATTTAATAAAACACGTTTAGTCGTTTAAAATATAGAAAAAAACCTCTCGACAAATGTCTAAAATATCATTTAAAGATGCACTTGGAATTGTTTCATGACTACAACATGTTAAATAACAGAAAAAAATGTTTTTTTATAATTTTCAGAACATATTTTGCGATTTTTTTCTATCGAAAGAATAGGCCACTTGCATCACATTTTTTTAAAAAAAATTCCGGTTTAGACAAATATTCTAAGACAGCCTGTATTTTTATTTATTTTTTAATCGTATTTTTGAAACCCTGGCGATTTTTGGCAAATTTCAATCCGAAAAATCAGACCATTTTTTATAAACCAGAAAGAAGGGACATAATTTTATAGGTGCGAAAAAACGATCATTACACAGCCGAAAATCATTTTTAAAAAAAGAACGTTTTCCACACGAATGGCACAGGATAATAACGAGGCATACCAAAAATATTAAATCTCATAAATATTTTTTTCCTTGATCCATCTTATTGATCATAAATCATTATAATGTTCAACGTCTATATTACTAAATCAAATGTAATATACTTGTACACGTAAATTATAATAATAATCATTATAAAATTTGATTTTGTTAAAATCCGCACCATTATCATTATACCTCTAAAACACGTACCGACAACGTAAAATGTACGGGGTTCTCTTCTCAACATCTGTCAAAAAATCAAACCAAATGATACGTTCGCAGAGAACAAACAATAAATCTAGTGAACGTTAAATGTCAAATTCAAAAATTCGCCTGAAATCAAAGTGATGCCATATAAAAAAGATAAATCAGTGTGGAATTTTATAAAATTAATAGGAACATTTTCGGCGACGGGACATTTTCATGTAATGACGTCACGAGCCCAAATAATGGATTTATTTATTTAAAAATAGAAAAAAACTGTACATTTCTAAAACTTTTTAATAACATTTTCGTAATCTTAGTAAAAAAATCTATCCACACGATTTTTTTCAAGTCGTTATGAAGTCCATGCAAGTGGCCTATAATCACCGGTTCGGCTCGGCAAATGTATCTATCGATATTATCTTCAAAAATTAGATTTTTTTTAAGAACTTATGACCATAGTTTGGTAGTGTTCAAGAGAAATATGATTGTTATAAATCGGAAGAAATTGGAAATGCGGGTGTTGCGGTATCCTTTAACATAATATACACGCGATGTTTACCCAACCATGCGGTATTCACTTTTTGTAGTACACCGTCTCAATATTTTTCCACTGCCTTCTATCTATGCAAATTTTACACGCAATTAGTTCAAATTGTATCAAATTAGTATGACTGATAAAATGTTCAGGTAGAAAATACAAACAAGGGGAAAATAAACATCGTATTCGTAGATTATTTTCAAAACGTGAATGCTGACAAATAAATTTCTCAACGTAATGTAGAATCGTAGAGGGAGGTATGAATCATTTTAATTCAATTCTTTATATTACTATACGCCTATATAGGGCATTTACAAACAAGTGATATGTATATGTATTATAATTTTGTGGAACAGTAATCTTGAGGTAAAATATTCTAATTATTATTTTTTAATTGATAAACTAATGACAAGATTTTTATGCATAGCAAAAAGGGTAACAATTATTATAAGTGATAATTATTAGCCTGAAACACTCATCTACATTGAAAAAATCCCCTTAAAATAAATTCCTTTAGAAAAAATCTCCCTGGAAAAAATACCCTTTGCATGCATAGCAATGCATAAAAATCTTGTCTTAAACATTAGTTTATCAATTAAAAAATAATGATTAATATTTGACATTAATGTTTGACAAGTATTTCAACAAAAAATGTTGACATATTTTGTCTCGACGCCACCTAGTGGGAGATTTAGCACTTACAATGCCTTTTCCATATAAAAATAAAGTTGGTTATTTGCAGGTGGAAAAATGTAATAAGCAGTAATTGTTGAATGGAATACTAGTATATATTGAATTATTTGGCGGGTAGGAGACAATCCGACGTAGCTCAGTGGTTAAAGTGCAGTTGACCGGATATCAGAAGGACGCGGGTTCGAGTCCCGTCGGCGGCATGTATCTTTTCTCGAGAGATTTTTTTCAATGTAGATGAGTGTTTCAGGCTAATAATTATTACTTATAATAATTAAAATATTCTAATTAATTTATTCAGAAGGTATGAAATGGTTATTATGCTAACATTGATTTATTGAGGTATGTTGCTTTATTATAGCCTATTTGAAACCATTTTCCGTGCAGGTGACCACATCTACTAATTCTGAGAAAGTATTGCCAACTGCATGCAATATAGGTACAAGCGAGTATCAAAATGACTCAGTCCTCATATTGTTAATGCAAATAAAAATAATTTAGATCGAGTGGTTCTTGTAATGTTGCTGGTATATGAATAGTAATTAAGCTTAATAACTCAGGGCTTCAGTAATATTGTAATTAAATTACTAATTGAGGAGGTAAGTGTGTAATAAATTTGCGTAAAAATGCAAGACTACGTAACATACTTACTTACAAGCTTAAAGAATTAAAGAAAAATAAATGTGCCAATTCTATGACGTTACTTTTTCCTAGGGTCTGGTGGAAAATAAGACTATGGTAGTTTGGTCAATTTTACTTACAAATATTTTTGGTTTTTCAATGTGATCTCTTTGAACGTCAACGCAAATCTTGAAGTTTTGCTTTAGAAAGGCTTTGGCGTGCGTCCTTTGTCATTTTCATTAGTTAATTTCCCTCCTAGTGTGCTATTTTTTCAATTTTGAAAATAAACCAAAATCCCATGTTGCGCTACCTCCTTCTTTAGTTGGGGTAGATATTACAGGATGTGTTAATGTGTAATTACACACCCTCCCTGATGTCGGACACTGTAATCCTATCCGAAACGTTGGCTAAATAAGGTGGTAGCGTAACACGGCATAATAACCCAAAAAAATCACGATAAAAATATTATGATTCAATGAAACCTCATTTGAGTGATTAGTGAAGTCCACAGACAGGAATTTATGTTTTTATTGCGAAAACTAATAATAATAATAATAATATTTGGATGATTTGTACAGCGCCGGTTTTGTGAAAAATCCTCTCATAAAAAAATGATTAAATCCACCGGTTCGTCGATTACTAACACAAAACTATGGTACAATCCATTGACCAATGAACGCGATGCTACGTACCTATACCTAAATGTGTTATTGCTTGATTGTATTCTGTAAGCCAGATAATAAACATATATATTCTGAATGAGGTTGTCTTTTACGACAAAAAAAAATAGTTTTTCGACATCTCCAAAAATGAGGAAGTTACGAGCATTCGAAGTGATCTTGGGTAAAACGAATACAGTGGTGTCTCGTAATCAAAACGAGACACAATTCAATAGAATTCATAATGCGAAAGGTAGTACCTACTGCTGCGCCAGTCACTATATGTACCTACCTTCTTGACGTCATATGCGTCCACATCCCCATTTCGGGAATATTCCGAGTTCGGGAACATATTTCAGTGACCGAATCTAAAAAATCCTGATAAAGGAATGATAACGTCATGACTCATGACGTCATGACACTTCAAAGAATCAAAGGGATTTCATTACCCATCTGCAGATATTCTTCAACTAATAATATATAGCTATAACCTTGTTGCTCGAAGCTCGTTTGTACAGTCGGTAGAAGCAGAGGGCAGGGCCGTAGCCGTCCGCAGGTCAACAATGTGGGTACAGTCCTTCCGGAAACTGTTGGTATATTTATTAAAATACCACTATTTTTTAAAAATTACTATGGCGGTACCGAGTCAATACCTACTTTACACCTAATTTTAATAGATTCAAATGTGAGGTTATGATTAACCTTCGAAAACGACAGTTATATTCGATAAGAAAAATGGCTTAACTATTTTTTTCTCGCGTTTTTACCAACACGGTGTACCTAGCACCAATTTCAAATCAAATTATAATATATTAAAATGTGATATGATTATAATGACCCCCAAAATTGACAATTACAATATTAGACAGAAAAATGGTTCAGATACCTAACTCAATTTAAAGTTTTTTTATTTACAAAATAATATCTAAAAGCGGGCTTTTCTATCACACATTTTTATATATGTATTTTGATTAAAAATCTAATTAACGGCTTCTTTGATAGTACGTAGATATGTACCTACATACCTTTCATAATACAAAAAACTTTCTCAAGCCATTATCTCGCTAACTGTAAAAAGAAGTCTGAATAAATTTTCCCGAACAAAATAACTTCCCTGTGAGCCTACATCATCTTTGGTGACGCTATATGGACAACATCCGTTAACGTAGGGCACCCTTGCTAAATCACCAAAGTAGCGAACCACTAAGGGTGACCTACAGACATCAGAGATGGTCCATATCCAATAAATGGTTCCCGGGGCGGTAGTAGGTACCCATGTCCCATAATGACTAGGGTATAGAATAGATTTATGTAATCTGTTAATTGTGATACCTCAATCTGTTTACTGGTGAGCGATGAATCACCTTAATGCAGTAAAGATCGACTATTAAATTTATTAATTTATTTAAAATATCTATACCTTCCCGTAAATCCAGTCAACCTTCATTATACTTTTTGCACCCGTATTCTCGAATTGTAATATTATGTAAAAACTTCCTACTTCTTCTGGCGCTAATCTTAATTGTAAAAATGTGTGTTAATAAGTCACCAGTTTTAGGTTAGAATCTATATGTCTTAGTCATAAGTCACTAGTTATAATTGTAAATCTTAGTTGTAAGCCAGTAATATAAGTAGCTATAAGTCTTAGATGTAAGTCACTAGTTGTAATTGTAAATCTTAGTTTTAAGCCAGTAATATTAATTCTTTTATATATTATTTGTACAGCGCCCTTGAGGTGATTTTCCACGAAAACGGCGCTATATAAATTAGCCAATTATTATTATTATTACCTAACACTAATTTCTTTTTTAGTTTAATGTTGTTATAAAAAATAACCATAACTTGAACCGTAGTGATCTGTAAGTTAAATTACCTACTATTCCTTTATCTTGGTGTTGCTATTTAAAACCATTTAAACGATCGCAGCGCCCTTCATTTTAGACTTGACGGACTGTACGAACAGCATAAAGCCTAACAGTCACAGTCTAGAGTGCAGAGTGCAGTCGAGTCAGCAATAACAGTGTTTAGGTATCGCATATGTGCAAATGAATCCAAGGCGCGATATTCGCGGCCTCGCCGTACAACACATATAGGTGGTCATAAAAAGAATCGCATCAAACATTATAATTTATGGGTTGCTTTGTACGCCCTGATGTTAACTGCGCAACTTTTTTATAGATCCAGAGCGCATTTTATGACCACTCCCTCCCCGCCCCTGCCGCCACCGCCCCTCAGCCACCCAGCTCAACCCTCTGAATGCACCTTATCGAACTGCAGTCTAACATCATCCTGATTTGAAGGTGTTACCGCTCCAGCATTCCGACTCTCATTAGACATGCACCTTTTTGCGGCGCGGTTTCTCAACATGTCGTTAAGAAATCATTCACTTAATGTTGTCTCCTGACTTCCAAAAGTAAGATAACTTCAGATGTGTTAGGTATTTTACAAATAAGATAAAGAATGATAAGTTTTAAGATTTTCACGGCCAAAAGCATTTTCGTTATTTGTTTTTGGGGTGTTATGCCGTGTTGCGTTACCTCCTTCTTTAGCCAACGTTTTAATGAACTTTTTATTCTGTACCGCGGCGATGACGCCACTGCTTGTCACGATTATTTGTACTGGTGAAAGTTAGTGGCGCTGGCGACACGGTATCGCTTCGAAGTAAATAAGCACACACTTCACGACTAAAAATTACACATCTACCGGATCTGCCCTGATGATGGACACTGCAACGATGTCCGAAACGTTGGCTAAAGAAGGAGGTAGCGCAACACGGCATAACACCCCAAAAACAAATAACGAAAAAGATAAAGAATGATAAGTAGTTGGTTTATTTGGTTATCGGGAATATTTACAATGATTTAAATTAAATTAAACTGGAGAGAATATTAAACAGTACCAGGCTAGATTCCAAGGACTGAAGAAGTCCGCCCAATCTCACAGTAAGTTGGTATTCTTCTGATATCTAGCTCTGTTGGGATACAGCAGAACTTCGTATTACAAACTAAGCTAATGACATCTACTGGAAGAAGCTGAAACTACATGCAGAATCAATACACTACACTAAACCTTCCCTTTTAAGGCCCCGCAACCGTGCACAAAAAGAAAAAACGGAGCGATATGTAATTACGAATGTTAGAGGAGCGCGCTAATATTTAAAGCGTTAAAATCGATGCGAAAATTGTGAAAATGCTTAATAAAACAACTCATTTAAAATAAAGCAAAAATCTCGCGGGGGTTGTCTTAAAAAGCATTAAAAGAAACACTGTGAATTATTTCATACATATAACTTGTAAAATAACTGAAACTAACGTGTTTATAATAATTTTTGGAGCATACTTTGCGATTTTTTCAATCGAGGGAATTTTATAAAATTTGCGTTTCGGCGCGACGAATATCTAGATAGTATCTTAAAAAATAACATATATTTTTTTAAGAGCATAAAAACTTCAAATGTTTAAGGGAGTTTTGCAAGAAATCGGTAGAAATTCGGGTAGCGGCGTCTTAAATAATAAAAACCAATACGCTATCCATTTTTATTAAGACGACAATATACCCTAAAATATATTCGTGTACAAATTGCGACTCGCGACCCGTGTATTGGACGGACCCACTGTCGAATTTGCCCTATCAAAGAAAAGAAGAAGAAGACAAATAATGTGGGAATCTTAATCACGTCAGTGAAGAAAGCGTGTAAACAAATATGCGCGCGCGGCACGGCCGGCGTATTGGACGAACGTACGGCCGAATTCACCCTAGCAGGCCTGGAGATTCGACCTTTCCGCCGCGTTCATTTTAATTAATTCTGAAGAACGTCTTACAAATATTTAAAATGGGTCTCCATGTATCACTCCCGAAATTATTAATTCATCGTCTAGAAAAATAAAATCTGGTGCTTACTGCTAACATTATGGTTGAAAAAACGGGTTATAAAGTTTTAAAATCGTTGTACGTAAAATATATTAATGGTAAGGTATTGTTTTTATTAATCTTAAATACAAAGAACTTGCATCCCCAGTGTTCTGTTGGAACTAAAAAAGGTAATTATAGTTACGAATTCGCCGGAAATGATTAAAATGTGAGTTTTGGGCAAACAAATTTTTTTAGGGTTGTGTACCGCCTTAGGGGCCATACATAAATTACGTCACACCTTAAGGGGGGGAAGGGGGGGGGGTCAAACATTTAAACAAGTGATTATGCAAAATATACAAAAAGTCATTCGAATATGCTTTGTGCTATACAAGAATTAATAAGTATCCGGTGAAAGTAGACTTAAAAAACATGTTTCTTATTTTCTCTTAATTAATTAATCGTAACCAAAATTTCATCCGGAATCACAAGATTTCTAAGTAGGTATCCACTTAAATATAAACCATTAATTTTATTTAACATTTTTTTAAATTTCAAATTAGGAATTATCCAATTTATTCAAAGAAACTCAAGTGTCTAAATGGGTTCTATGACAACTAAGAGAAACTTCAAGAATCAACTCAACTCGAAACTTCTTTGAAAAGAAGATGCTTAAAAGCATGAAAAAAAATGAAAAATAGCACCTAACCTAACCTAACATAACCTAATAACGATTTTTTGAAGTGAAACTTCTTTAGCCTCGTTGTGATTTGAAATTCGGACGAAAAGGAAGTGCGTCACTAAAATTGGTAAATATCGGTTCGGACTGGCCACGCTTATTACGAATAATTTTTAGAAAAAAACTTTAGATTCGCCTTAATTACTATAAAAGGAAACTTTTTGGCTTTGGGGCGGCGGAGGGTGAAATGCAGATCCCGCCAATGTGGGCGATTTTAATAAAAATGCACTTTCTAGATGAGAAAAGTGTGGAAAAGTTGAATAAAAAAGAAATTAAGGTGCGCTTGGCAAAATTGAGGGAGATACAGCCGTTTAAAGAATGAATAAAATGACACTTCGTGAACTTATACTACGCCATTTTGTTACTATTATGTTGGTATCTCAGACTTGCTATTCGAAGGTTGATACGATTGTAGCCAACTTCGTGTGATATATAATAAGGCGCGTAATTATGAAAAACAGAATTAATAATGGTCACAAACCATGTTACACAAACCTGGCGTAGCCGCTAAACTACTTGAAAACTGGGATGTTTTTCTTGCGTTGACGCGAGTAGGCGTTATAAAGGGGCACAAACCATGTTACATAAACCATGTTACACAAACCTAGCGTAGCCGCTAAACTATTTGAAAACTGGGATGTTTTTCTTGCGTTGACGCGAGTAGGCGTTATAAAGCGGCACAAACCATGTTACACAAACCATGTTTAGCGTAGTCTTAGGTTACGTTACTTTAATTTGGAAGGTGATAAACAGTTTAAAAAATCGTTTAAAAAAAGTCCGCTAGAAAAACTTCATAATTACGCGTCTCATCTATCACATGAAGTCGGCTACAATCATATCAACCGGTTCTATAGTCGGCTATATCATCAATGATGTTGGCGCAAGCGATTCTGACCTTGTTTTCATACAAATTCTGTACATAGAAGGGTCAAAATCGCAGACAAACTTTTTTATTTCGAAATATTTTTTTCGCGCATGCGCAAAAGCTGCGCGCAAATGAGCGTGTCCGGCCGATTACAGGTTAATAGCAAGTCTTAGATACCAACATAATAGTAACAAAATGGCGTAGTTTCAGTTCACGAAGTGTCATTTTATTCATTCTTTAAACGGCTGTATCTCCCTCAATTTTGCCAAGCGCACCTTAATTTCTTTTTTATTCAACTTTTCCACACTTTTCTCATCTAGAAAGTGCATTTTTATTAAAATCCCCCACATTGGCGGGATCTGCATTCCTCCCGCGGCGGAAAATAATGCATTTTAATTTTCAATCGCATAAAACCAAAATTCGCTTCGCGACCGACACAGCGAAGATCCGCGGCCGTACCTGTCACTGTGATGTTGGTATCCTTGATAAATTAACAAAAGCTAATACGACTGTAGCCGACTTCGTGAGATAATGCGCGTAATTATGAAATTTGTCTAGCGGGCTCGTTCGTGTAACATGGTTTGTGATACAAAAGAAAGTGCCCCTTTATAACGCCTACTCGCGTCAAGGCAAGAAAAACATCCCAGTTTTCAAGTGGTTTAGTGGCTACGCTAGGTTTGTGTAACATGGTTTGTGATTCGCGGTATTTCATGTAGGTATCCCGCGAAGTCGGCTACAGTCGTATTAGCTTTTGTTAATTTATCAAGGATACCAACATCACAGTGACAGGTACGGCCGCGGATTTTCGCTGTGTCGGATCGCGAAGAGAATTTTGGTTTTATGCAATTGAAAATTAAAATGCATTATTTTCCGCCGCCCCAAAGCCAAAAAGTTTCCTTTTATAGTAATTAAGGCGAATCTAAAATTTTTTTCTAAAAATTATTCGTAATAAGCGTGGCCAGTCCGAACCGATAATTACCCTAAAATTTATTATTTGACTGGCTCTCGTTTCTAACATAATGCGGTAAATTCACGACTCCGCGCGAGCCTCGATAGCGCAGTGGCGTTAAGCGCCAGACTCTCAGCGCCCAGAGAGACATTCAGCGAACGGAGGTTCGCAAAGCACTTTAAAATAAACAAGCAAAAGAAAAGAAAGCGACTTTCTAGTTTCACTTTTACCGCGTGTGAATTGCACAATCTGATTTTTTAATATTTTTTTTTTCATCACTTTTAATAAATGTTCAAATGAGACGTTGAATTGAGTTCATTCTGAGTTATCCGGTCACCACCTCAATGATAATTCATTTTTAAACTTTCTTTAGACATGTAGGTAATCATTATAATAAGGAAAAATGCGTATAAGCAAGTTTAAATTAACACCACGAGTCAGCATATGAAAAAATAAACTTAATTAAATCGGCAACCATTTTAAACCGGAAATGAAATGCACAAACAAATTTATTAACAGATTATATCCAAAGCGGTCGGGTTAAAACAGGACTTCGCAACACTCAGTCAATTACAATTTATTATTGTGTATAGAACAAAATTTTAAATAAAGAAAGTCTAAATTCAAACAAGGTTCAACCCAACCGCTCGAGACGTTAACATTGGCTGTGCAGTATAAAAGGGAGGCATTGCTTGAACCCTGGGTGTGTATTGTTCATTTTTATGATAGACTAGCGCAGAACCGTGAAAAATCACAACATATTATTATTGTAGAATTTGTGAAGCTGAATGTATTAAACAAAAACTATTGCCTCATGTTCATTGCCTTTCAAAAGTCGATCAGAAGTTTATCTTTCGAATGAACACAGTGAACTTCAAAAACTACAACATTTGTCAAAAAATTAAACCAAACAAATACAAATTTCAAATAAAGATCAAATAAAATAAGTTTATCGCTTGTCTGAAGCTTTCCCATAATCAGTAACAATTTTGAAAATCAAACCAATTCCCTGTTCTAGAATTCTAGAGGAGTTACACGGAGACACACTCCCGACATAAGAATTAATGTTACTCACTTACCCACAGGGTTACTTTTGTTGAGGTTTCTGATATTGAATTTAGTAATATAATTAATGATGGGTAATTCAATAAAGGTTATTAACAAATAAAACATGTTCAGATATAGAAGGCCATTTTACGTATTTACGAGCCACACATTTAATTTAATATTCAGGATAATAATAGTTATTCAGCAGCTGCATTTTTATGGTTTTCGCGAATACGCAGACAAGAGAAGATATTCACTGTGCAGCTTTTGGAAATTGGTTGTCTGACCCTTTGGCGAAAGATAGCGGCGTATTTGAAATTTGTTAATGCACTTTTTGTGAGATGTTGGAGGAACAAAGACATAAACGGAAATTTCAAAAGAGGATAATATATTTCGAAATTAATAGAATACTTTGTTTTTACCACTTTTATTGTTATTGTTAGACCGCGGAGAGCGCCGGTGCAGTCGGTTCGTGTGGAAGTGTAGTTTATCCACAATGTTTACACCGTGCGCACCATCCAAAAGAACAGTCATACAACTTCGAGGACACCAAGAAGTAACGTCTGTGCTAGTTTGCGGACAAGCAATGCAATTTTCGCGCCATTTGTGAATCTGTTATCCTTCGCTTATCATATCAGCGCCGAATCAATAAGAAAGTGTTGACATATTTCCTGCGCAGATAAAACTGCTCGTATTGTAAATAATTCAAATTTTTAAATATTGTAAATACTTCAAATTATTGATTACTAGCTGATCCCGGCATGCATTGCTATGCCATTAAATAAAGAAATTGATTCTCTCTGAGTGTCCTTTCCCATTCGCCCCGTTCCCCTTCCGCCTCCCCTTCTTCTCCTGTGTCCTCTTCCCCTCTCGCGTTCCCACTCCGTCACCTCCACCTTCCCTCTCCCTACTCCACTCCCCCCCCCCCTTCTCCCGTCCCGCGAACCATCCTCCCAAGTTCCCCTCCCCCCTCACAAATCCCCTTCCCCTCACGCGTTCCCCTTCCACCTTACCCGCCTTCCCTCTTCCCTTTACCGCTCCCTCGTCCCGCCAACCCTCCTCCCGCGTTTAAAATGTCTAAAATTCTTGATTCATAACTATTAGGGGAGTACCTACTTTAAATAAATTTATCAACTTAAAGATTTTTAAAAATAGAATCCTGATTGAACAATCATTGTTTTGCAAAATGTCATTCTCAAACACGCGAACTGTCAAACGTGCGATGTTTTCTGAAATTATACAATTTTCTTAATTTTTCTCTCCGTAAGAACCATCCTCGTACTTCAAGAAATATTCTAAAAAAAGAATTAGCGAAATCGAGTCAGCTGCTCTCGAGATTTGCGTTTAGCAACACATTTAGCGATTAATTTTTATATACAGGATGTCCCAAAAGAAAGTTGATATTTTTTTTGCTTTCTGTGTAACCTCAACTTTTCCGAGGGGCGCGTGGGGTATGTCAATCAGTAGTCTGGCTCTTGGGAATTTAGTCGCTATGAAGCATTTCTCGGTAGCGACCGCGCGTTGTGCGTGCGTGAGTTTTACAAAAATGGTGATTCGGCGACTACAGCGCGTAGAAGATTCTGCAATATTTTAGGTTTTCGTCAATTCAATGATGCGCCAAGCATTCCTCTCATTTGAAAATGGGTCAAAAAATTTGAAGAGATCGGTACAACGCTGGCAAAACCAAAATCCGGGCGACCAAGGTCATCGAGAACGGTAGAAAACGTAGAGAGTGTTTATCAGTCTCTTCGTGACTCAAACTTTTCGATTCAGAAGCGCGCAAGTGCTTTAAATGTGCATAGATCATCGTTCAACAGCATTTTGCACAAATACCTAATGCTGCACCCCTACAAACTTACTGGCTATAACCAAAGAACATGGTTCCAGCAAGATGGAGCAACATTACATACGTCCAATACGTCTCTGCCATGAGTTAGTGAAATTTTCCCTGGCAAATTGATCTCCAGGAGAGGTGACATAAATTGGCCTCCTCGTGGTCCTGACCTAACCTCTATGGCCTTTTTCCTGTGGGGTTATCTCAAATCGTCACGCCAAAAATCCGACTTCCCTGATGCAATTAAAAGAAAATATCCGCCACGAAATGGCAGCCATCACGAAATCTACCTGGCGAGCCGTCATGCGCCATAAGAAATTTTACTCTTCGATTAAATGAATGCCGCGACATTTGGACGTTATTATTTTTCAGAAATTCCCAAATTGTGTATTTTAGTATTTAATAAACATTTTTTCGATAGAACCCTTACTTTTTTAAAACGATCCACTAAATATCAACTTTCTTTTGGGACAAGATATGTCAGGGACCTTGGAGTAACACTGGATGTTAAATTAAACTTTATCCAACACACTGATAAAGTCATTAATAAAGCCAATAAAATGCTGGGATTTATAATACGTATAGCAAAACCTTTCCGAAACATAAACACTCTATATTCCTTATTATTTTTTAATTTATAAACTAACGTTTAGACAAGATTTTTATGCATAGCACATACGGCAAGTATCTTTTCTCGGAAGATTTTTCAATGTAAATGAGTGTCTCAGGCTGACAATTATTGCTTGTAATAATTGTTACTCTATATTCCCTTTACACTTCATATATTCGCCTGCACTTGGAACACTGTACACCGATCTGGACTCCTTTTTACCAAGCCCATATTGAAAGAATAGAAAGAATTCAAACAAAATTTTTTAAACACATAAATTATAAATTTAACTTACAATTCTCACATTATACCGAATCCATTAAATTTCACAATTTCAACTCCCTCAAACAGGGCGTCTAATTTTCGATCAAATCCTATTGTTTAAAATTCTAAATAATGGCCTGGACTCACCAGAGCTCACCAATATAACAAATTTTCACATTCCGTCAAGATCAACCCGACAAACCGATTTTATTTGCCCTCGTGTAGAACAAATATTAGAATAAATTCCCCAATTCTTCCTGTATGTGCACAATATAATACAAAATTTCACAGAATTGACATTTTTAGTAATAACTTAAAGAAATACCGATATGAAGTAACGCGTACGATCGATCATCATACGAGAGTATGGAATGTATCAGGAGCATCTTCTATCCTTTTCCTATATTTCTCTTCCTCTACCCTTCCTACAACCCAAAATTAATTTTAAGATAGTAAAACTTCTTTGCCATTAACTTTAGCATAAGAAACTTCTGTGGCTTGACTTTAGTTCACTTTATATTATGTAAAAGCTGTTTGTTTCTTACAAATAAATAAATAAAAACTAACATATTTCATTAGCAACGTTCACTTTTTCTGGGTTTACTTAAAAGTGGTAAAAACTAAGTATTCTATTGATTTCGACTTAAAATGGTGCCACAAAATAAGTTTGCTGTGTTTGAAAAAAAGATAATATATTTTACCAATTAAGCAATTGTAACGTCAGATCCATTCTCATGGACATCAATTGTGAATGACGACAGAAGGAAAGTTTGAGATTCTAGAGAAGGTAGAAGTCAGTCACGCAGTGATGCCATATTGGTTTCACTCCAAAAGACCGGGCTTTACAATTCGATTTTCATCAGTTCTAAATCAGACGTAGACGTAGGCGTATCTACCAATAACTTTGAACGTCAAGTGTGCAAAATTTTATCAAGAAGTATAAAAAATCTGCTTTAAGGGGTGGGAAAAGTCAAGTGTGCAAAATTTCATCAAAGTCGGATTAAAACTGTAGTTTTCCATAAAAATCGCTTACCCGGAGTCCGCCCGCCACAGACACTATTCTATACTTAAATAGAAACTCAGATTTGGACTACTCACGGTATGCGAGTAAGTAAAATCACTACCAACACAATAAATTCTATCAGCAGTTTCGGAATGAAAAGGTTCATTTGGCAGTCCAAGAGAAAGCTTGGAAAACTAATTCTGTTTGAACCTCCTTAAAGGGATTGAAAATGTGATATGTATTGGAATAATTATTTGTTTGAAAATTTGTCAATCTACTTTACCGTAGGTATAGATTACTTTCCGGTCATTGGTTGCATTCATCTGCCGTGCCTACATTTGGAAACTTAAACATATTCCGCGTAGCAAAATCTGATTTTTTATTCATTTCTTGGACATTAACAATGTAACTATGTCTAGATAATTTGTTGCTAACCAACTGCATCCACTTCTTTCTTCGAGCAAGTCTTACTTCGACTAGATCCTTATTTTGTTTGACTACGTGACTAACCTTGACTCAGTAAATTCAGTTAAGACTCGATTCAGTAAAGATCCTATTTTGAAATGTGAAATCGATGTGTTACATACCTAGGCTCCCTGATAACAAACGACAATAATACCACAGAGGAGATCCAGAAGCGCATAGTGAACGCTAATCGCTGTTATTACCGCCTACAAAACCGAATAAAATCCAGACTGCTGTCCTTAAACACCAAGATATTAGTGTACTAAACACTTACCAGACCAGTACTCAGAGACTTGGGTACTAACTAAGAGGAATCAGCGAGCACTGGATGTTTTTGAAAGGAAAATTTTGAGGCGTATCTTCGGATCGGTTTCTGAAAATTTCTCAATAATTTTTTTTTCAATATTTTAGTATCTATTTGTCTGAAAATGGTTGAAAAAAGATTCGTTATTGAGATGGTGACTATTAAACATCTTTGCTAAAACCGTCTATAAACCAACGAGTATAATGACACATAAAAGCAGTTAACGGGTAGAAACTATTGAAGTGCCAACTGAAACTTTTCGATTAAAAACTTCAGTTATCCATCTACCTCGTGGAATCAAAACAGGAAGTACAAGGCTGACGCCAATACCCATGTCAGGTACACACTTCGGATTTAATACGCCAAGTTTTAACGGCTCAGAACTGGCGATGCGCCGCGCCGTAGGAGCTAGGAGC
Source organism: Limnephilus rhombicus (assembly GCA_929108145.2). Lineage (NCBI taxonomy): Eukaryota > Metazoa > Arthropoda > Insecta > Trichoptera > Limnephilidae > Limnephilus > Limnephilus rhombicus. Next base: position 15,425,224 of record OV815287.1, on the reverse strand, counting down.
TAGCACGTGAAAGCGGCGTCGGTAACGGCGAGCGCCGTTTAACGACGCAGTCTAGCGGCCGGAATACGTAACGAATAACGAATAATGACAGAGCGAGACGCGCTGGCACAGTTTTACAAAGCGTTATTAAATCTGGTGCTAAATTCAAAAGGTAAGCGTACAGTGTTTGATTTACAATTTGGAAAGAAAGCCTTGAGTATTTAAGTGAAAACTTATTTAGCGCGACGCGCCGTTGTGATTTAAAAGTCAATTAAACGAAAAATAGCGACACTGAAAAGAGACAAACACATACATCTTTAGGATTTAACTTGCGAGATAATGAGATAGTATAATCGATCTCCTCTTTGTGCGGTGCTTCGTAGTCTCCCCATTCTTGTCTACTTTAGTTTTCTGAAGGTCTCTAGCTGGTCTCTCTCGACTCGAGAGAGACCAGCTAGAGAGGTCCAAGGGTTTCAGTATAACGATAAAAGCTGCACAAATATGAAAGGTACGAGTAGGAACAACACAAGTTTATATTTTACTAGTCCCAGCGAGAGGTCGTAAGGGACTTCATCGTTCAATTATCGCTTTCGTTTTACACAAGGTGCAGGAGAAGGTAGCGGATGACCGTCGATAGGCATACGAGTAGTTACTTTATGTAATGTATGTCTCGTTTGGACAAGTAGGTACAGTTGTTATGTGTATTATAATTACATGAGCACAAAATGAGTGAGTAGGTATAATATGTAAGTAGTTACCGCGCAATGTGTAGTAAGTTTATTATATTATTATAAAAATAAACATGAGGTGATTTTTCGCAAAACGGCGCTATATAAATTAGCCAAATATTATTATTATTATTATTATGAACAGTTTATTATAAAGCGTTTTCGTGATTAGCAAACCTTTATTGCACCCGTTTTGAATGTTTTAGAAAATACAATTGATTAATACAACGAAAAACATGTATTTATTTATTTATCTATAAAAGTACCTATGTTAACATTAGATTTTTATATGCTTGTCTCACTAGAATATACCTGTATCGAGACAGGCGATATAATACAAGATACAAGTAGGTATACCACTACACTATTATTGAATATGTAAAAAGGGTAGGAATATAAAAACAAGAATAGAAAATAAGTAAATACACAACATGTTGTAAGTGCATTATAATAAAAATAAACGTGAACAGTTTCTTAGAAAGCGTGTAATTAATGCGTGGCTTTGCTAAATCACTATTTTAATTATTTCATATTAATCGTCGTAAGAATTGGTTCACATTTTAAATACACAAAAATATGCTTTAGATAAATTAAAGATTTTCTTACTGTAATCATCATCATTACATAGTATAAAATGAAGTCGCTCAAAATGTATGTGCGTGTTAATCTTTTAAACTACGCAGCGGATTTTCATGCGGTTTTCACCAATAGATAGAGTGATTGAAGAGGAATGTTTATATGTATAATACATGTAAATTATAATAGAGAAAAGCCGAGCAATTCAAAGAAAGCATATTTTTGTGCGATTTAAAACGGCTGGCGGGCCGTACTATAGTCACTTTTGAAATTCGTTCTACGGAAGAAATTGGAAAATAGATGTCCTAGAGTAAGTAGGTATTTGATTTTCCCTTTTCAAATATCCAGTGTTGCATTGCAAGCATTGTATAATTAGTGGCGATCGTTCGAATTGCATTACATAGTATAAAATGAAGTCGCTCAAAATGTATGTGCGCATAGATCTTTTAAACTACGAAACAGATTTTCATGCGGTTTTCACCAATAGATAAAGTGATTCAAGGGGAAGGTTTATATGAATAATACATGCTTATTATAGTAGAGAAAAGCCGAGAAATTCAAATATTCAAGTGGTGTGGATTTTATAAAGGTTGGGTAATGGCGTTGTGTTTCGTTAGCCACAGCAACGTGTGTCCGGGTCTGCTAGTATTAGATAAAATAGATAAAATTGAAAATCACTTTATTTTTTATTAAAATTTTATAAAAATGTATTATTTTTAAAAATACAATTTTATGGCTAAAATTATTTGACACAGTTTCCACTGATTAACTTTTTTTATTGTTAATCAGTTAAAAAATAAACTTCAATGTTAATCAGTTAATAAGGTAATCAATTAAACTCATAATTACGAACCAAATAAATACAAAAATCGAGTGTGCTTTAGACCACACGACTGAAATAAAACTTCTTTAGCTCCGTCTATATGATAGGAAGAGAAAAAGAAAATGTGCGCGCGCACTGCTCTCTATTGCTCCTATAGTGTGATACAGACAATAGGCCTGCACTGTGTCTTAGATATACGAAATACTGGCTATGGGAGAAAGAGAGAAAGAAAATGTGTGCTCGCACCTCTCCCTCTTGCCCCTACGAATATATACGAAACGTAATATACGAAACGTAACTCTCTCTCTTTTTCTATATTCACTAACTTATATCTCCCTCTCAACTACCGTTCGCCTTGCTTTTCGTAACGCTCTCGTCACGCATTCACCAGCTTACTCTCCAAGTCAAGCGTGCGTAAAGAAGTTTTACTTCAAAAACCACTTATGCGCTTAAAATCGTTTTCTCTAGACTCCGTTTGCCAAGCGATTTTTATGCCTATAACCTTTATTCGTGGCGATATAAGGCATACTGAGAATACATACGTTTTTTTCTTGTGGCTTCCTCTTAACAAACCATTATTACGTCCGATTTGGTGTTTTACAGAACAAAGCTAAACATTGAGGATTTACAACTTTTGCTGAATCAAGTAGTGAAGACTTGTGAGAATTTTGGGCTGGAACTGAATATAAATAAGACAAAATACATGCTCACAAGCAAAAATAACGCATTGGATGAAAATCTTTATATTGCTGGAACAAACCTAGAGAAGGTACAGAGTATTGTATACTTGGGCTGCAATGTAAATGATAGATGGGATCCTTCAGTTGAAATCAAATGCCGCATTGAGCAAGCTCGTACAACCTTTATCCGCATGAAAAAAATGTTCTGCAGTCATGATCTCAACCTTGGATTACGAATGCGAATGGTCAGATGCTACGTGTTTTCGATATTATTTTACGGAATGGAAGCATGGACGCTTACTGAAGAACTTATTAGGCGACTTGAGGCATTCGAGATGTGGATCTACAGAAGAATACTTAAAATAAGCTGGATGGACAAGGTTACAAACGAAGATGTCATGGTTCGGATGAATAAAGAAAAGGAAGTAATTAAAACTATAAAAATCCGAAAACTTCAATATCTTGGACATGTGATGAGACATCCAGAGAAGTATGAGATCCTGCATCTCATAAAGCAGGGAAAGATTGCCGGAAGACGGCGCCCTGGAAGAAGGAGAACCTCATGGTTGAAAAACCTGAGACAGTGGTATGGCCAGTCTACCGTGGAGCTGTTCCGGGCTGCAGTAAACAAAGTCCGCATAGCCAACATGATAGCCAACGTCCGTTGAACGGACAGGGCACAAGAAGAAGAAGAAGCTAAATGAATGCACATATAAAAGGTAGACATGAAAACAAACTATAAATCTGCTACAAACGTTCAAATAGACCCATTCTGATGGAAAAGCTCCCCTTTGTCTAAAAGCTCCAACCAGCATCACTCACAACTCACAACACAAACGTGTATTGCTGCAGCACCAATATTGTTATGTTTGAGTTATGAATAAGTTAATGTCTCCACTCCCGGTGACCACTCATCCCTGAAGATGAACGGGAATAATGAGAAACAAATTATTTTCCTGGCACTTTTCAACTTTTTACGGACCGTTAAACCAATTCAAAGGGGATTCGGAGATGCTTATTATTGCGGCGGTATTCCATTTGTTGTGCAGTTAACACACTTAACTGCGAAATGAAGAGGACGCTGGGATTTTATTTATTTAGTTAGTTTATATTGCCTTCGTATATGCATAAGGTAACATTTCTTTTTATAAAATTATGTTTTTACAAAAAGCTTAACAACTCTTTTTTAAATACTAGTACGTTCATTCTTCAGAGATTTAGGCACATTTTTGTACAATGGGTGGCATAATTTTGTACAATGGTTATTTTAAGGGTGAAATAGTTTTTAATAGAAATATACATTGATAACAATTTCACCCTTAAAATCTTTCGGCGCCGTAGGTAATTCATAATTTTACGTTTAAAATATAAAGAATTAAACAGCAGTCTCTTTTTTAGTGAGTTTTATCAAAACGAAAAACTTAAAATTGCAAATTGTATGTACTTACCTATAGTGGTAATAATAATAATAAATTTGGACAACTTATATAGCGCTGTTTTTGCGAAAAAATCGCCTCAAGGGCGCTGTACAAATTAGCATGGATTTTACTTTAGAATTTACTTAACTGTGTAGGAGGCTAGATAACAACTGGTCTTGAAGCTGCTATCAAGCGCATGGATTATTGGAATTCTAGCCCCCCAATAAATTAAATTAAATATCTTTTTGTATAATAATAATGATATTTGGATGATTTATATAGCGCCGTTTTTGTGAAAAATCACCTCAAGGGCGCTGTACAAACTTATAACACATTTCTAAAATCGAAAAAACTACAAGCTATGCAAACAATTATAAATAACTTATGTCTAAAAATTGCATACACCGGTTCATTGATCACCGATACGAAAATATATGTACAATATTTTGACCAATGAACGCGATGCTGCCTAAAATTTAATGAAAACAGGACCATACTTACCTGGGAGGTCGCTTGAAATTAACACTGTATATTGTCCATTTAAAGAAATTTAGATAGAGTTCGCACGCAGAGGACATTATTGTGTACGACGTACGTATGGTGTACTGGATATATAAAAGATTTAATTTAATAATTATTTTGTTTTTTTGTGAATTATATAAATTGTACCTAGTCTAAATACGGAACTCATTAACGTCGCTTCGCACCCAGTATTTTTGGGCATTTCCGTGGTAAAATGGGACTGCGGGCGGGTTTTCTATAAAATTTCGATACTAGCGGTGAGCACAAATGGCTTCTTTAAAACGATATTACCTGAATACTAAACTGAATACATTATTAAGAGTTACTTAAAAAACATTAATGACCTACCGAAGTTACAGATTCGATTTCGTTCCGTTTCAGATTCTTATATATGAAATATATGAAATTCGACCACAAATTAGCCGAAGATTCGACTTAGCCGAAACCTGCGCTAATGCTGGTAGTGTATCGTACCACGTTCGGCACATGCCTTCGCCTAAATATATTTTTTAAAAAGCTATTACTTAAGAGTCATCATAAAATTCAAAGGTTGAGTTTGTAATTTTAAAATAATTTTTATATTTGTACCTAATATTAATCAGTTATTGTATTGGTATTGGCTAACTTGACCAATCAAATACTAAAATAGTAGACTTATTTGTTTGGTGTATAGAGGTTGTAAGATATTTTGAACTTTTAAGTTTGTAAGTAAAATATAAACCGAAAATGTAATTCCTTTTGTAAATTCCTAAAAATAACTTTTTTTTCGCAATAAATGATTTATTTAATTTAATTGTGCAATTTATTTAATACTAACATTAATGTACTCAAGTTTAACAATTAAAACGCCTTTCGGGGTAGGTAAAGTTTTGGTTTCAGCCGAAATTGAGTTTCGGTTTAGGCTGAAAATCTAGTTTCTGTCAGTCACTTTAAAGAACATCCAAACAAAATATCTCGTTAAAGTTTGTTTTGACCCCCTAGTTAACAAAGTATTTCTAAATGAAGTACGTATTACTTCTAAAGGGTAGCTTTTATTGAGGATTTTTTCTTTGTGTCATAAATAATAAACATAGGGTAAAATGCAACTTCTTATGAGGGGATGGTTTATGGGAAACTTGAAAGCGTACTACTAACACTTTGTTTTACGATGTTCTTGCTTTCAATAAACCTAAGTATGAATATTCAATACGTTTTGTATAAAGTGAGGTTGAAGTGTTCGGGACGAAGCTTTGGCAAGAGGGGTTGTCAAAAAAACAGACAAGCGATTATGAATGATTTACCGAGCTGTAAAAAATGAAACATTTTTATGTTTCCCCCCAGTGTGAATAAGGACAAATCCTTACTTATATTAAATGCAACCTTTCGCAGATAACCCAAAAACTAATACAGTACCTAATACTTAAGATGAAATCATACTAAATAATGCAAAATCATACAAAATCATATGTTTTTTTTTTAAATTTAATCGCTTAGAAGTAATAGGTGCTTCAATTAAATACTGCGTGAAGAACATATCTTGGCCCTTAAAAATATCGGCCATTTTTTTATTAAGTCTTTTATAAGCCTATAAAAAATAATGTATAAGGTCTATAAAAAACACTTTCAAGTTCAAACTGTCCTATTTATAAACCCCTTTACGGATATGGTTTCACTGTTTAATGGGGCAAATTCAGTTTCTTTTATAATAATCGCAAAAAATGACATTTACACCCGAACATCACAAAATAAAATAAAATATGCCCTTTCGCGGTGTTATTTTACATACGGGCGGCAGTCGACGAATTTGGATTTTCAAAGTGAACCCTATGCCATCACCGAAGAACTAAAGACTCGCCACACCCATTTTTATCAGTTCGGCCCCGGACGGAGCGGGGAAGAGACATTGGGTTCCGCGTCGCTTGATTCTCTGAAATCAATCCACAATAAACAATGCGTAAAAATGCGAGTTAATGTTTTTACAGGCCTTTACGAAATCAACATGTAAAAAAAATCTCAAATACCCTTTCCAACTTATCCAAAAGTTTTTTGTCAAGTATTTTAAACTCCTCCCATAAAGGGGCGTGAATTAAGATATCGATTTTTTCCTGGACTATTGGATCGCCTTAATATATTTTAAAGTAGTTTTTTGGGTAATTACAAAAAAGTGGTCATTTTCTGAATGGTAGAAGTCATGGATGGCACGATTAAGTGAATCAATTTACATGTAAATTTATTAATAATTAAACAAAATATGAAATAATGAGAGATTTGTTAAAACAAAGTGAACAATTCACATTTTTGCAAGACTTTTGAAAAATACAACTGTAAAAAAAACAAGTAAATTGAATTAGCCAGTGGTCAGAATAACACAAGATTATGTATGAGATGATGTAATGTATGAATATGAATGAAGCAAGGAGTTTGTGCCAAGACAGATTTGAATGGCGGTATATCCTCGTTGCCTGCCGTGATGATTAGTTAAATGATTATTATTTTACCATTGCTTGGTTGGTAGACAGTAAATTTTGGGGTATTTGAATCACCGTCAAATTTGGTTGACTGTGAAGTTTAATGTTTAAATTATGCACCACAAACTTTGTTTTTGGTCTGGAATCAATATTAGGTACCTTTATTATGATTTTTTTAGATACCAACCAGAATGTATCACCAGGGAACAGTTCTTTAACAACTTCCTTCCCTTTGAACGGCGAGAGTTTTGTTCATATCCAAAATTATTAGGTAGGTAGGAATTTCAAAACCCTAATCCATAACTTAGAATTTAAGTATGCTAAATATCCATAATTATATATTTTGCATCTCATATTCATTAGGTACGGAATTGAAAGTGAGAAAATGTCATGGATGCTGTTTGAACATAAAATATAAATTCTCGAAGAGAAGTTATTTTGCATTCCCGTTGTTCGCATATAGGTTTTACGACTTGGCCGTCCAGTATTTAATAATTACATCCCTGATGAGGTAGATACCTCCCAACACAGGATGAGGCAAATAAAAGTATTTTTTGTAAGTATAAGTATTCTTAACGGTGCTCTAAATATCGATCAAATTATCGTAAAAGCGTTACGAATATTAAATTCCATCGAAGAACTTAGCTATAAATTACAAAAGATCATAATTGCAGTTCTAGTAGGCACCTACCATAATAACGATAAATTCAACTAGCCTTTCGGAATTGAAGCTAGATTATGAAAAAAAATTGAGATCTAGGACAAAACAGCTATATAAAATCTAAAGTATGATAACCATGTAAAAGATAAACACTTACGTTATTGACGGTGTATTGATAACACGTTCCAAAAAATCTGGGAGGTAAATCGATATTTGATAAATTGATATCGTAATTTTTGCTAGATTATTATTACCTACCTATTGTTTTTTAACAAACATCTTAACTACTCAGACCCAAAAGCTTGTTTCCACGATATTATAATATAACCAGACTTATGATGTATGACGTATGAGGCGATTTACAATGAATTTAATAAATAAAATTAATTATAAATCAAAAGATAGAAAAATGAATTCATGCAAGAGTAGGAGAGTTATGTTTTTGTTTTGTTGCGAATTTTAGGTTTTTAATTTACGCCGCTACCCGAATATCTACCGATTTCTTACATATCTCCCTTAAACATTATTATTTTCATGTCTGTTTCAGTCATTTTACAAGTTATTTGTATGAAAAAAATCATAGTGTTTCTTTAAGATGATGTTATACGTGAAATCCTATTTTGATTAACCTTTACGACGAATCGACTTACAGTATGAACATGAAAAAATATGCTACGGATAATTTGAAGCTTTTACTAGCTTTTCTTTGTATTGGAATTACGGGAAAATTATTATTTACATCAGAAAAAATTTAAGCGTAAACCACAAAAAAAATGTTTTTTCATGACTTAACTAAGAAGTAATATTTTTTTTTAATACCCCTTTATGGCTAAGACTATTTTTAAGGTTTTCTATGTTCTAACTTTTTTTCGTTCTTATAAAATTATGCACAAAATAAATAAAAACCACTTTTTCGCTTACTTGCCTCGTGCAAATAAGACGCTCGATTTTAAATTTTGCAGGCATGAGAATCGAAATACTTCTGGCGTTTATATTCCTCTTAAATGCTGTTTTAGACTGCCCCCAAGAGATTTTTGCTCTATTTTAAACGATTGGTGTTTTATTAAACATTTTCACAATTTTCACGTCGATTTTATCGCTTTAAATATTAGCGCGCTCCTCTAACTTTCGTAATTACATATCTCTCCATCTTCTTCTTTTTGAGCGCGGTTACAGCGCCTTAATCTCTGAATTCAAAATTCTTTTACAATAATTTAGTCCCCGATATCAGCCGCTGTTAAGTTAAAATAAAAACACTTGAACGATGGTAAAAAACCACATCATCATCAATTATTACAATACTAGTACGGACTCGTATAATAAATCACGGAATATTATAATTGTAATTTGTTTAACATAAAAAAAATATTTAAAAAAAAACAATATCAATTGCCTTCCAAAAGAAGAAATTGACTGTATGAATTACTTGCATTCGAAAGAACTATCTTGAAAAATTACGACATTTATCAGCATCTGTCAAATATTTGCTCGGTCTAACTCTAAGTGACCAGCTCAGGTACGGGGGCTCCATCGAAACCAGAGTTAAGTTAGCCTCTCAGAAACTGGGCGTACTGTACAGGGCCCGCAGATACTTTAATAGTACACAACTGCTAACCCTGTACAAATCGCAAGCGCGCCCCACGGTTGAATTTAGCCGCCACCTCTGGTCTGGAGCTCCAAAATACCTAAAAAAAACCCTTGACTGTGCAGAAACTGGCGGTCCGTTTGATAGATTCTCCCATCTTAACAGACAGACTGCAATCTTTAGAGCATAGGCGTCAGATGGGAATGCTGTCCTTGTTCTACCGGTATTACAATGGAAGATGCTCCGAGGAACTAGCGTCGTTGATCCCCTCGGCACCGGTGCATAGTCGGAAAACACGCCAAACACGCTCCCAACATTTGTACACGGTTGACATTAATCACATGAGAACGGGTTGTTTCTATTTTATTTTTTTTACATTAACTCCACACAGGAGGCCCTGAGGAAAATAATTTCCCTCAGGGCCTATGTCATCTGGGATGCTGTGTGGAGGGTCTTTTTGAGGAGAGGAAGGAATGAACATTGGTATTGAAGTTCCTCGGAGCATCTTCCATTGTAATACCGGTAGAACAAGGATAGCATTCCCACCCGACGCCTGTGCTCTAAAGATTGCAATCCGTCTGTTAAGATGGGAGAATCTATCAAACGGACCGCCCGTTTCTCCACAGAGTCGAGGGTATTTTTCAGGTATTTTGGAGCTCCAGACCAGAGATGGCTGCCAAATTCAACCGTGGGGCGTACTTTTGATTTGTACAAGGTAAGCAGTTGTCTACTATTAAAGTATCTGCGGGCCCTGTACAGTACGCCCAGTTTTTGGGAGGCTAACTCGTTCTTGAGTTCAACGGCTCGGCTGTATTCTCCCTCCTACAACATGGGTCTCTTCAAGACTCGTGTTCACTCCTTCCTTTCCTCAAAAAGACCCTCCACACAGGCCCTGAGGGAAGTTATTTTCCTCAGGGCCTCCTGTGTGGAGTTGAAAAAATAAATGTAAAAAAAAATTAAGTAAACGAAATGCACATTTCAAATAAACAACTATTAGTTAATAAAATAATTTTGGTATCTACTTGATCGTTTGTCCCACATGATTTAATTATGTGAGAAGCAATAAATATGTTTATACCTGTCACTTCACAATTTTCATGCAAACATACAACAAACAAGATATAATATATCTCTTTGTGGGAGTTTCAGCAGCCCAATTTATGTCTAGATATACATATTTAACAAGTATCAGTAGGATTAGAAACTGTATCATGAAAGTTCTTTTTTGCTTTTTAGCAATACATAATATTTCAAAAGGGTTTTTAAAGACAATCAATCACATTAAATTTAAAAAAACTGCGCTATACTATAACCTTATCAATCCCAAATGGGGATATCACAAAAAATTCTGAAATATATATACAGGGTGTTAAGGGACGTACTTGACTTACTTTAACCAGTGATTCCTGACATTATTTGGAGTAAAAAATGTAAATGAAATTTTAGTCTCCGGTGACATTTTTGATGTTTTTTTTTTTTTTTTTTTTTCTACAAAAACGTAAAAAAATGGTAGTTGTTGAACAGTTGGAGGCTGGGTAAGGGGTTCTTCGGACATCCGGCTGAGTGACCAGTGACGACATGCGGAAGAATTTTTTTTTGTTTGGTTTTGAAGAAAAAAATTTTGAAAAAAAAAAAAAGTCGTCAAAAAAAGTCACCGGAGCCCAAAATTTCATTTACATTTTTTACTCCAAATAATGTCAGGAATCACTGGTTAAAGTAAGTCAAGTACGTCCCTTAACACCCTGTATATGCTCCATACTCGTACAAGATAATCACACCACAAGAAATATAACAAAATCGACACCACAATGTAACTTTACTACGAATTACGACAGTACAAAGACATTTCTTCTACCTAGCTCCTAAAATCTTTAATCTTCTCTCTAATATTTTTTTTATTTTTTATTTTATACAATTTTTGAAAATACACTTTTATGTTTTTTTCTTGATTACCATACTAGGCTAATGCCCGTGTTATGGTAATCATTCTCTACACTTCTACAGGCAGCACACAAAACACGAAACACCATTGATAGATAGCCACACCAACTAATCCAAAGTAAACCAACAGAGGATACCACTCGGAGGACATACCACAAGAAGCCTTTGTGGCCAGTCCCTACTTTAGACATAAAATACATTACTATCGAATCCATTGTAACATCCAAATAAAGACGAAAAGAACTTACGTTGTACATCTCATTATTGTGGGCTAGTAAGGCCACATTAAAGAACATTACAAATTACGATATGAAATATTTAAATCTCAACACGAAATGTTTAAAATAATAACTATTATAAGCATATTATGATTTTTTTGTTGATAAATAAATAATTTAAAAAAATATATTACACACATTTCTAAATATCTGTTCCTAGCTGGCCCACCCTGTCTTTTGGTCTAAACATAACTTGAAAAGCATCAAATGGAGTGCGGGCTGACGGCGCATAATTTAATTATACTTAACGCGAATTACTCCCTCTTCCCGTCTCCCATACACTCGTGTAATTTCTGCCATTAACTTTCTTGTGGCTACACCTAACTTTCCCCTGTACTTGGGTTGAAATAAACCGTTTTATAGTAGCTTCCCAATATTCGCAGTGATGTTTTAAAAAAATGTTAAAAAGATTCATTCAATCGCACGAATTTTGTCAATTATTTTGTGCCTTTAGGTACAAAATTACCGGTAGTATTACGAAACAACATAAATGCTAACTAACTAACTAATCATCACGCCGTTTCTCCGCAGGGATAGGCAGAGAGGACGGATCGCCAAACAATTCGGTCTTGGCACACACTCTTTGCCTCACTCTCATTTATACATCGTCTCATACTACTCTTTTATTATTCTGACTTTTGACATGGCCCGACTCAAGTATCTGATTCACTTGATCGTGCCATATCTTCCCCGACTTCTTCTTCCATTCAAATTTGCGTCATATATTCTTCTCACACTATTTTCTTCTTTCATTCGCTCTACAAGCCCACACCATCTGAGGGTCTCTTTCTTAATCTTACTCATTTTGCTTACATCAGCCTTACATTCTTTGCAGATATCCATATTTCTCACGCGATCATACATGGTTTTACCACACATCCGCCTCAAGGATCTTATTTCAACAGCATTCAGTTTACTTTCAACCTTCCTCTGCCAGTTCCATGCCTCACTGTCATACATCAGGGTAGGTATCAGGACTCCCGAGGTATATATGCTAGTTATTCTTTTTTTTACATTAGTTCCACCCAGGAGGCTCTAAGGAAAATATTTTCCCTTTTCCCTTAGTCATCTTTAATGATGCTGTGTGGAGATTTTAAAGTGAAACGTATTTCTATTTTTTATGATTTGTATTTCGGATGAAACGGTAATGACAATTACTGCACCTGCGACGCATCCACTGCGCTCATTGACCGCTTTGATTATGATGTCACTTATAAAGGCTCCTATTGGTTGAGATATGAAACGGAAATTGGCCGCTTTGATTATGATCTCACTTTTCAAGTAATGGTTGAGATTGCGGCGCAAGGTGATATGATGGGCCGAAAGGGTCATCCAAATACGGCTCGCCACACAGTAGGTGGATCCGCCGCCAAAACTTAGACAATTCTCACCCCAATGAACCCGGGCACCCCTGCTAATTCACCAAACGTAGCGAACCACTTGGGGTGACTTATGTAAAGAAGTGACTGTTTTGCTAGCTGAATAGAGTGCATAGATAGTAGCTAAGTATTGGACACGTCGCGTCGGTCTTATAATGAAAAGTAGAACGTGGAAATTACGTACGTATAATTATATTATATGTCCGGTTTGTGGGATGAAATGCATTTCCCCGGTAGTTTAATGCCTTCGGAACAATGTTTTGAACTATGGAGTCGCCTTTACGAGCGTGTCAGCCCGGTTTTTGAGCAGTTTTACGCTTTTATGACCGCTACGCCGGACGGGAGCGTAAATCATAATCCTTAGCGCTAACGGTAACGACAGAGGAGGATACTTGCTACTTCACGGGCGGTTGACGCTCGACCTGTCCTGTCTTCTGCTCCCCTGGTCTCTTGGTACCGCTGATATCCCGGTGCTTCCAGTCTACTGGACTTCGCTGAGCAAATTGCTCTTACATAAAAAGGTACCTAATACCTCCCTACTTTGGTGAATACAGTGGCACCCAACCAGCAAGTTTGATTCGTGTAATCAGGAACGGATTTTTTAGTGTCCGACCGAAACAGGAATTTCTGCCGAAACCGAATCTTTGGTACCTGTCTCAGTTTCGGCCGAAACCGAAACCGAAACCTTTTTAAGACATGTTAAAAATCTATTGTTTACTGAAATTTGGCTTATTTTTTATACGTATACAGACAGTTAATACGTATTAAATTAAATAAAAAAAAAATAAAAAAAAAACAATAATTGAGGTATGTGAAAAAGAAATTGTTTTATATTACTTCCATAAAACAAACAAATTTTTTAAAAATTAACAAAACATGAAACAAAAATTTGTCAAAAATTAACACTTACATTATAAAGGAAGGACCTCATTAATTGAGTATTTTAATTTTAAATGCGTTTACAATCACAACATTTTTATTACACGTGTTAAATGAAATTAAAAAAAAAAAACAGTAATTGAAGTACGTGAAAAAATAATAATAATTTTTTTTTATACTGCTATAAAACAAACATAAATTATAAAAATTAACAAACATGTAAACTACTTCTTGGAACAAACAATTTGACAATAATCAACACATACATTACACACGAGCCACGAACTCACCCGAAGTCAGCCGAACGACGCTCGATAATTCACGAACGCAGAGTATCGGTACGGCCGAAGGTAAAACCGATTCGGTAAACCGAATTGATGCCGAAAATAGATTATTTTATCGAAACTTGCCGAAACCGAAACTGAAACCGAACCTTCGGTCGGTCAATAATTTTTTTTATACAATGGGTGTTGGGCTAACCCGTATTGGGGATCGATAATTAGTGATAAAGAAAGCGAATTCGAGCGACCTTACACAATATTCTCTCTCCTTACAATTATTTGCAGATTTACCTACTAAAGAAAATATAATTAATATTTAAAACCGGTCCCGAAGTTAGACTTTTTTATTGATATTATTTGTAATCTTTTGTATTTTCCTGTATTATATCTGTCTGTCTCTGTATTTTAATTCATTGTACTGCAGTTACTTAAAAGTTATTCTTTTGAATCTATTTTCTACGAGTATATTGTAGTTTCTTATTATGCGTGTGCTTTAGTGTTTATGTTAATATTGTTAAATTGACCCGCTGACAAACTGCTTTTTGCAGTTTAGCGGGTGCTTAAATTGAAGAATAAAAAAAATAAAAATTAGAAGTTTACACTTTTTGGCGTCCCTTTGGATTAGTTTATCCAATTTTGGATTTTCATTAAAATTCATCCAAAACCACAATCCAGTGAATACGCGAATTCTTGAGATCCATAGTATCGAACAGTTGATTTCACGACAGTTGGCTCCCGATAATACAGTAATTTTAAAATTATAAATTTTCGTGCATTATTTACCAATGTTAAATTTAAAATCGACTTAAAAAATACTGATAATAATAATTCATATCAAACGAATCTAATTTCAGCGTTAATTTTTTGTATTTATTCACTAATCGCTAGTATACATAGTACATAGACAGGCAGTTTTTTCCAAGATGCATTTGAATGAAAATATGTTTATAATGAAACAAGTACTAAATATGTTTTATAATTTTGTGATTGTACAAAATCAAAATCAAAATCATTTATTGTACAAAATTTTCATTTAGTACAAAAGGTATAACTTATAGGTACCTATATCCTATTTCTTCCAGTTAACCTAACATGTTATACAGATATGAACACAAATGAAATATAAATATAAAAGTGGTGTAATACAAAGTGAATTTGTTTTAATTTATTATATAAACATTAATATAAAAACAGTTGTACCTATGTGAGGTATTCACTTAATGTGTAATGAGACCTGTTCAGAAGGAATGTTTTTAGTGATGACTTAAATCTGAGTGTATCTTGTGTTTGTTTAATATCATGTGGAAGGTTCTTGTACACTTTAATGGCCATGTAAAGGGGTCCTGCGATCTTGGATTCAGCGGTACATCCTCAATCCTCAATGCACACCCATTCGGGGATACTTAGTTATATTTGGTGTAGGTAGGTATACCGTACTTTTCCTAAACCAACTGCATATAGTATATAAGTGTGCCCGGGGACCGACTGTTGGGGGAACAACTATCATGACACCCTCGATCACACTGCTCATTTCCCAGGTATTTTTAAAACGTCAAAAAAAGTGTCGAAATAGTTATGCCTTACAAAAAACCACAGGTTGACTGTTAACTATCTTTGCACAATACTATTTTAAAAGCCTATGTAGGTTGGTGATTTACCAATTGTACTTGATATTTAATGGCCAAGCTCACCATTGAAATGATTAAGTACCTATTTGCGGAGATTTTTACTAACCGAAGCTAATCTTCAAGTAAACGTAAAAACCTTGTTGTAAAAATTTAAACCCATAAAGTTAGCATCTAACGTGTTATAAAAACCCATTTAAATAACAAGCACGCATTGTTAAGGCGGCAAAAATAAAGATTTTTAATAATGGCTCAATTTATTACACACAGATGCCGCCCATACAATGGAATATTATTCTTTGGTAAGGAAGATCGTAAATAATAGTAAATAAGTACGATAACTATTTTATTAATGGTAACACTTACGACCCACTTCATTCAAGATTGGTGACGAAAGATATGGAATTGGATTTGAAGAAACCCAAATGAATTAGTATCTTGGAATAATAATAATTATTATTCCTTCAAGTTTAGTATCCACTGACATCTGGTTTAGACAGGGTGCTGTATTCAAGTGTATGCACATTGGGTATGTTGCACACGGGCTTCCGAATCAGGGGGCTGCTTATTTCAGCTACGCTTCTTTGTCTTTCTACTAGCCGCTTCTTGTTTCGGTGGTCTACTTGACTGGTTTACTCGTTATCATAACATGCATGCATAAAGCTATGATTAAACAAAAATTCCAAAATAATGTTCTCAGTAATAATGAACATAATTATATAAATAGAATTAGATCGTCCCGTATGAGAGAAAAAGAGTCATAGAACTGCCGTATATACTGTATAGAGGACTAAACATGGATGATGTTATAACTAAAGTCTAAAGAATGAAGGAAGAACTATTTTAAATAATTATTATGTTTACTGTAAAAAATTATTATAAACAATGAAATGCAACACATATAAAATAATGTTCTCAGTAATAATGAACATAATTATATAAATAGAATTAGATCGTCCCGTATAGAGAAAAAGAGTCATAGAACTGCCGTATATACTGTATAGAGGACTAAACATGGATGATGTTATAACTAAAGTCTGAAGAATGAAGGAAGAACTTACATATTTTAAATAATTATTATGTTTACTTTAAAAAATTATTATAAACAATGAAATGTAACACATATTAGTTAATATACGAAAAATGTCATATGAACTAACTAAATAAATAATAATACTGTAAAATATTATTATAAACAATGAAATGTAACCGTGCACATATTAGATAAATGAAACAATTTAACTTTGTTTGAACCACTTTTTTATTTGAGTAAATCCGACCGGTTTCAGAACGAACGTTCCTTCTTCAGGGCAAATGTATACTAATTTGACAGTTTTGAAATATGGGTGGGAACAATGTATCATAATAATAATGTATTATTAATTATAATATTATTATTATTATTATTAACATAGTAATTTTAAATTTGCGTAAATTTAAAATTACTATGTTTCATTTATCTATAATGGATAACCACAAAGTTATAGCTACATTCAAAAGTGCACATGTTAGTTTATATACGTAAAATGTCATATGAACTAACTCAATAAATATCTCTATTAAACGTGCATATATAAAATAAACAGATATTAAAATGTAACGTCGTTTTTCAAATGCCTTTCAGCGCCATTTTGTTTTTGAACGGGTGAGGTGTGTTCTAGCGTAACAATTCACAGATACCAGGACAACACGCATTTTATGAGTAAATTTTTTGTAACTCATCGTTCATTAATTTTTCCTGCGGCCCCTTTCGGCGGCCCTGCTTTAAATTTTATGAAACAAGTTTGAATTTTTCACAAAGTAAAGCCGCTGTGACAAATCGTTGCGGTTATTAAAATATTTTTTGTTGTTCTTTTGTGAATTTATCAAAGATTAGACCTCCGCGTAGACCATAAACTAGGCTTTATGACCAGAACTGCATTAAAAAGTGAAGTCGGAATGAGAAATGGTTTTGTTTGGTAATTTTGTATTTACGAGTATGTTAATGTAAAACAATCGTAAAGTTAAGAATCTATATCGGTAGTTCGTTAATAATTCTGTTAATTAACGCTCCGAATCGATGAAAAACGAATTAAATTATTATTTTTTTATTACGTGATGGATCGTAAAACTTATTGGAATCGCAATATTAAATTATCTGCGTTTTACAGATTTTTTCTCAATGAATTTAAATTAACACATCGTTAAACAACTACATTATTTTATGGATGACCTCAAGATGTTTAAAATGTATAAATAGCAGAAATATTTTAAACATTTAAATTCAATTTTAGAATATGGAACCATTTATTGGATAACCAACAATCAACACCTCTGCCATAGGTGGGTCGCGGGATCACGGATTAGGTATGTCAGGGTCTTGACAACGGATGCGTCTGATGCCCACCAGCTGCATGGCAGGCCGGATCGGGAGAGAATGGTTAAGGGAGTCCCTTTGAATTCACCAGCCGTACTCTCTCGGGACATCGCCTTGCAGTGGGAGGGATGGATTCATACGTCCGTCACTCCTGAAGACATTGACCCCCAGATTCCTAACCTCTCATTCCTTTCCTAAAAAAACCCTCCACAGAGCATCTCCAATAGGCCCTGAGGGGATTTATTTTCCGCAGGGCCTCCTACGTGGAGCTAATACAAAATAAAAATCGAGTGCAGTTATCACGCGGTAGAAGCGAAACTTTACCAAAACAATCTCAACCAATGAAGAACCAAGGAGTCTTGAAAAGTGAGGTCATAATCAAAGCGGCCAATGAGCGCAAGCCTAGCGTCGTTTCCGTTTAATTTATCAACCAATAGGAGCCTTGATAGGAGTTCGATGCTTCGCAGGTGCTGTGTGCATCATTTCCGTTTCATCCAAATTCTAAATCACAACGGGGCTATAGAAGTTTCACTGCAAAAATAAATTTCTTAATCAGAAAATTAATTTCATTAATTTCAGATCATATAGGCGAAGTAAGGTTTCTTTTAAATCGGTTTAGATCACACTTGCTGATCACACTTGTTACTTGGAAACGCCATAATCCCACCGAGCAATTGTTTCCCTAACGAGGTAAACACATGAAATTAAAAAATGTTTATCATTCATTTGATGTTCTTCGGGAGATGTAGAAGTCACAATATGGAATCGAGTGATAAGCTGTTCACATATAACTACCAAAGTATAAAAACAATTTTTTAAATGCCACCCCGAAGGTCCAATACAAATTAGTTCAAAGGCCTTCGATACTGTTAATCACAACGTCTTACTCAATAAACTGGCTGATTCTCCATGAGACTACTCACCTTTTTTGCCAGCTATCTTGCAGACAGGAAATAGTTTGTGTCATGGACTAATCTAGTCTATTATATTTTTTGTACGATCAGGAGTACCCCAAGGTTCTAATTTAGGCCCACTCCTTTTTTCAATATTTATTAACGATATTTCAGAAGTAATTCTGCTCTCCAGGCTAGAAGTAGCATGAGGAGAAACTGTGAACCGAGATTACCGAATTAGAGTAACAACTAACAACCCGAAAAGGAAAGGAAGATAAAATTGATTGATCATTGATGCTTTGTGTTCAAAACTCTAAATAAAATACTGATGATTGATCTGTCTCAAGCATTGATGTATTATATAATAGTATGGTCTCAACATCCGCTGGGACGCGCCCTAGCGACACAAGCAAGAAAGAAAAACTTTATGATTGAAGGGGGGCTGGCCAGGAAATATATTTCAACTTAGTCATAACGTCGAATAAAAAGATGTTTGTCCTCGCAATAAAAACCTTTGCACTTCTCACTTACGAGGAGAAAAGGCAAGCATTCATTTCAACTCCCCCATAATTTATTTATTCATATTTATACTGGGTTCTTACAGATGTTCTCACTTGCTCGAAGGAGAATCCAATATATATCCAGTGTTATAACTCAGTTATTATACAAAAAGATACATAAATTTACAAAAATCTACTAAGTCAAAGGATATACGTTGGAGGTTATCCAATACTTACCCGCCTTAGTATAAGTAACAGATGGTTACTCTTTCAAGGCTCTCGCAAGGACTCTAATTTTTTATGATGAACGAATCTACATTTAATTTTCGAACGACTATAGACCTCCAGCGTCTCTGCATATGTTATCAGTAAGCAGTATACTGTATAGGTAATAAGTATATAAAATTACAAGTCACTCAAATGACAAAAAATGTAAACGAAGCAAGAGACGTAAGAGATGAAAACAGGGACCCAGTATTGAGCAATAGCATTACATTTTTTCTAAATCTGTATAAATTATCGAGATTAATTATTAAAATGTAGAGGGACCCAATGAAAAAAAAACGCCTTTCATACATGAATTCAAATTAATATGTTTAATATATTGTAAACGGGGAGTACCTATATACCTACTAGCTATAAAAGAAAATAACTTTTTTTTTAAAGGGAAACAATTTCGGGTAACGAATATAACCTGACATAGTATTTGAAAATCTCCTACTACCACCACAGTAAGCGCGTAAATGTTGCTTTTGTCATGATAGAGGACTTAACCAGCCGAGGAATCGAACACGCGACGCCAGGGTGGGATCCAAACGCGATGCCAACTCAGCTACTGACCGGTCAACTTCAATATTTTTGACATTTTATGAAGAACGAAAAATGCAAGATTATCCAATTGATATTGAAGGGGAAGATCGATGGATGACGGAAAACAGGGAAGAAACCGAACTTCTTGCCTCGAAATCTATGTGACTGGCACGGGCTCCGACCAAAAATACGAGACAAAAAGCATATTGCAAAGTTGACATTTTTCTGCAACAATTTTTAAACAAACAAGCTAACGCACCTGCAAACCGACTTCAAAATTTTGGAATTAGGGAATGTTTTCGACACATAGAGATTTCGTAAATGAAGATTTCGTAAATTCTACATAAATATTTGGTGAAATTGGTTTGCAATCCGTAGTGAATAAACATTTTCCGTGTTTCTCTATTTATAATTTATTTTTCTTTATTTCATTTCATAATTCATTTTATATCTAGTAGCATATTTAATTTGCTGATCTAGTTTCTTACTTTAGAAATGTGATTTCAATACATTTTAACACGTGTTTAACTGATGACACTCGTGAGTTTTGCTTTGTAACTTTATTTATTTTACAAATCAATAGGTACATAGCACTTGATCAACCATTGTTACTTGCACAACAAACAGTTAACACAACTCTATTACGTAGTAAATAAATAATTATAAATAAAGTATTTTTAATATGACATACGCGCATTCAGTTTAGAAGTCTAGACACGAATTGTGACAGTGAGATCACACAAGATCATAAATCAATCAAGGATTTGAGCCAATAAGAAGAAAGCTCCCCGGTGAAACGTACAACGGATAAAGGATCAAGGAACACGAAAGACTTTAACACCGGATACTGTTTTACGATCGGCATGAACCATGAACGAAGAGCGAGAAAACATTTTTGAAAGACGATCATAAAGCCATTCATTGATTCATTGAATCGGGTTTCATGGATCGCCTTGTCGCCATATAAAATGTATTGAATATGGATTTAATGTTTTGTAGATTTCCATACAAATGCGTAGTAAAGTTAGTAATGGCCTCACTTTAAAACCGACTCAACGCCTGCCGTGCTGGCATTACAGATAAAATCCGTACAATATAAAGCGGTAGGTTGTAGATATTATATTTTTTATTATTTACTTATTTTCTTTTAGGGATATCAATAGTTGGTTTATATATTGGTATGTGCAATTTACTTAATTGAAAAACCAATTATAGATTTCTTCATTATACTATGCATTAGTATTTAACAATTAAAATGCTCAGGTTTTACGGATATACAGAGTCTTAAGGGACGTACTTGACTTTGTACTTGTACTTGTGCAGTGATTCTTGACATCATATGGAGTAAAAAAAGTGTAAATGAAATTTTGGTCTCCGGTGACATTTTTTTTAAATAAAAAAAGGCGGTTACTCAGCCCAGTAAAGCTAAGCGTCTACCTTTCGGTATCGTACGCATCGGACGCATCGCATCAAACGGATCCTAGTATTCTTTGTATATCACCAATCCGCATCGTACGGATCGCTCGAATCTGCCCATCGGCAATGCCGACGCCGTTGCTTCGAGAGGCAACTTTTGCGATGCGTGCCGATGACGTGGCGTTCGGCGCGTTTGCTGTCGCTTCATTCCTTAACCCAGGGGTTCCCAAACTTTTCCAAGTCGCGGCACCCTTAGAAAATTTGAATTGTCTCACGGCACCCCGGTCTATCTGTGGTAGCCCCGGGACCGAGTGCCACCCCCGAGAGCACAATCCTCTAGCCACCCCCTCCCCAAGGACGGACCAATTTTTTACCTACTCCACTGAATAATACAACTCGTATTTAAAATGAATAAGTACATTTTTATTTGTAGGAAAACTTACAAAGAAAATGCAAATATTATTACAAAAACCGTTTAGTGCGACGGGTGAGCCTGCAGCTCGCCGCACAATTTTTCCAACTGGGGAATAAGGCTTGATACAGCTACTCTCATTTCTTTTTTCCACATTTATTTTCGAGCGATATTTGCTCTTTATAACCGCAACCGCTGAAAATCCAGCTTCGCACAGATATGAAGTAGCAAAGGGAATGAGGACCCTTACAGCTTGTGCATTTAGAATCGGATACTGATTTTTGACTGATATCCAAAACTCCGTCAAATTCGAACAAGCGTATTTTGTTTTTAGGCTGCTGTCGCTCGAGAGGTCAATTAGATTTTCTTCTTCCTGCGTAGTAAAATCTTGGGGAGCTTGAGCACGGAATGGATCTTGGATCCACACAAACTTCCCCACTTGGTCTTCTGCGAAGTACTTTGCAAACCAGTCAGTTAACTATGATAGGTGCCCTGTGAAAAGGCATCCCAACTCCTGTGCCTCCCACCCAATCTGTTCCCAGAGCGCGGACCGGCCACGCGGATGATTTTCCATTCCATAAAATGTTTGTATTCGTTCATGTCAATTTTGATTTTTAGTAGAGACATCGGGGGCGCCTCGCGGCACCCCCGATCTCTGTCCGCGGCACCCACTTTAGGAACCTCTGCGGCCTTAACCAATAAGATTGGCATAAGATTATGTTCAAAATATCGATCCTAATAACAATCGCGGTAACGTAATGTAATATTGAACTCTAAAGTAGTTTATACAGATCCCATTATCGCATGACGTTACCGACACAGATGGAACCTTGTTATTCCAAAGGGTCGACATAATACCTAACATTGTCTCTAATAATAATAATAATAATTGAAAATTTTGTAGAGCGTCGTTTTTGTGAAAAATCACCTCAAGGGCGCTGTACAATGTATTATAAAATATATTAGGCTCTATCTAATTTTATTATTTAAAAATAGATACAGTAACTTGAAGTGAAATATCACAAAACTGCGCTATATAAATATTTACGGACCAGATTTAAGTGTACGGGTTAAATTTTTCCCACAGGAAAAACTAAACCCTTTCACACACTTCCTCAAACGATCATCCAGTATTCTTAGATTCTAGTCAATCCACGCTATGCAATTGCACTATATAAGAATTATAATTACAAAACAATACAAGAACAACATGTCAACCTACCAGAGACCAATTGGGAAAATAATTCATCGACTCCAGATATTTTCATATCAGAGGGTTCGGCTTTGTGGAATTCCTATATTTTTACTATAAATCCTACTGATCCCTCAATATAAATATTTAAAAAATCTTTTGTAATCCTACATGTATTTAAAATGACTGATTTTTGCATTTTTATATATAAATTCTTTGACAAATCTAATATGCCTAAATTTTGAAGGAGAGACCTAGGTATAATGCCAGTAGCCGAAATGACAAATGGTAATATTTTTATAGTCTGAGAATGCCAAATTCTTTTAATCTCTTCGTTATTATTAGTAAACAAACTTACCTGGCAGGTCACCTCCGATAAACGCAATTTAATTAGAAAGTTTATGGTTGGAGAATTTCGCACGCCGAAGGACATTATATTTAAAACACTGGAGGTTACATGATTTTACATTTGCTACCCCCATCACTGTTGATACTACATTTATAAGAAGATTAGTGCCAAAAGTTTAGTTGATGTTTATTTTGAAAGACTGGAGAATTTAGAACTCTTTAGTACTGGAGAAGTTTTATGGAATGGCCTTTATAAAAGTTTAAAAATTAGAAGTTGTTTACACAATTAGCCATAGTACCGCGGGGCTGTGAAGGTAAAAGTGAAAGGTTTTTGACTTTATGGATACGACTATCTGAAAAGGTCTGATGATATCTTCAATTGTAAACCAATCCACATAAAATGTAATGATATATTTTATATGGCGTATATGTTGTTGTAATTATATAGAGATAATTTACGTAGTAATAAAATTTTAAGTAGGTATTTCGAGTGTTTTCATTTCGAGTGTTTTTTTCTTCATTTTTTGCCGCATGCCTTTTGCATATCGTTATTGAGAATTTTCACTGGCGTGACCGTAATATTAACACTTTAGTTTCGAAATTAAGATAAAATGGTTTTCATTGGGCCGCATCCAGTATTTAGCATTTTTTTTATTACTGGTGCAGTTGATTGGTATTATTAATCTATATTAACAACACCTGCTTCAAATTCCGATGCAGAAGCTTGAGAAAAAAAGAAGAGTTATGACATGTCCTTCACAGATGACAGTTAATTAAGGCTTAATATTTTTTCCACCTTTTTAATGGAAATTAATTACTATATTTTTAATAATGTAAATAATTTATGTAGTTACAAAAGCATCTGTAGGCTTTTATGGTTCTTACGAACAAACGGGAATCGTTTTGGAAGCTGGTAATCCATAAAGGGGAAAATGGTATTTAATTTTAATCGACACAAGGAGACGCTGATGAACATAATGCTCTGTGATGGGCTTTTTAAAGAAAAGGAAGGGTAGGAAGTTCTGGGAAGGAAAAAGGCATGAGGAGTGGGTAGGGTAAGTGAGTCCACGAGAAACGGACGTGTGAATCCATTTCTACGTGGGTGGGCAGACGCATCCGCCGCCAAGACCTGGACAATCCTCATTCCATTAACCAGGGCACCCCTGATCAAGTTACGTAACGTAGGGAACCACACACGTTATAAGAATCCGCTAAATTTCCAAAGCAGTTTGTCAGCAGGTCATTTTCACAAAATTAGTTATAACACTAAAGCCCATATATAACGAGAAACGTAAACACAGAAAAAAAATATGAAAGAATAACATTTAAAGTGACTACGATAAAAGTCATAAAATACATAGACAGATAGATAGATACAACACAGGGAACACACTCATAGGTAAACACAATCATAGAAAGACACACACCATACTTTAACACACTCAAAAGCATATTTATACATAAGATTACATGTACAATCAATCAATGGATACTAATGTATTTAGAAACGACATAAAAATTGTTGCATAATAGAATTCGTAATAGTTTTTAATGATAATATGCGTACTTATTACTATTAATATATTTAATAGTAATTATAGTCATTTTAAATACATGTAGGATTACAAAAGATTTTTAAAATATTTATATTGAGGGATCAGTAGGATTTATAGATCCAATTAGGAGTTCCACCGTGCCGAACCCTCTGATATGAAAATATCTGGAGTCGGTGAATTATTTTCCCATTTGGTCTCTTTGACATGTTGTTCTTGTATTATTTTGTATTTATTATACTCATATAGTGCAAGTGCATAACGTGGATTGAATAGGTGATCATTTGTGGAAAAGTGCGTGAAAGGGTTAAGTTTTTCCTGCGGGAACGATTTAACCCGGACATAAAGTCTGAAGCTACTAATAAATTGTCATTACTGCTAACAATTAATAGTAGCCATATTAACTTACTATTAATTGTTTTTACTTCCTCAACAACACGGGTATTTTCAAAATCATTGGTGACACTTCACACTTTTACTTAAAAAAGACTAAAGATGACCCTTAGTCCAACAATGAGAATAATAAATCAAACCAACAATGAGAATAATAACGGGCAATGAGAATAGTACTTCGGCGAAATAGATTTTAAAAAGTAAATAAAATGTTAAAGGAACTGAATTGGCTGACCTTGCATACGATGATATTTATACATAAAATAATAAATAACATTTTACCAAAATACTTCTCAAATAAAATTATATTCATCAAGGACATTCACAGACATAACACAAGGACGTGCAAGGAAATCAGGCTTCAAAAAAATGACAAGGCGAATACGCAGAACAGTTTACTGTACAAAGGGATGAAGTTATATAACACGCTACCAGAAACTTTAAAGTCCACACCAATCGGAAAGTGCAAGATGTATTGTAGGATCTACATAAAACTACATAAAATATAGTTTGCAATATAAAATATCGTTATTAATTAGAAATTTGTTAACTCAAATGTACAAATTACTACAATAAAAAAAATTAACAAAAAAAGAATAAAAACAAAAGTGCCAGATTTAAATTCACGTCATAAAAAAAAAATTTGCAGTTCTAAAACTTTTGTGTCATCTGTCAACTTGCAACTTGCGATTAGTAAATAATATGAATCACTACAGGGTGATTCCATTATCGCGGGTGCAACATTTAGACGCATATAAAGCTTCTTAAACAAAAAACATTTTAATGAAATTATTATTGGAAGAGCTACATTTTAACATGTTTACTTTTTATTAGTTTTTAAGAATTTTATTGAAATATTTAAATAGTCAGGAGGGAGGTTCAAAGTGCGATCGCGGGTGCAACCAATTTGGCCCACCCTTTCCAGATCATAAGACAAAAACACAAAGTCTGTTAATTATTGTGAAACATTTATTATGTTATGCCTTGATATTTCGTAAGCCGTTAAAATAATCAACTAAAAAAATAAACAAATATACAGAAAACAAAAACAAGCAATGAATTATTAGCTTTTCAAACAATCGCGGGTGCAACTCGTCTAGTTTAAGTGTATATAAACATAAAAAACAATGATTCCTCGGAACAGGCTCAGCCTAGTGAGGTGGTGTTTACCAAAAACAAAAACAAAAACAAAAAAACAAAAAATATGTATAATGATAGAGGAACGAAATAAGAAATCCAACAATGCGTATAACTAATCAGTACACTTCTTTGTCATTTATGTTAATTATTTCTTTTCGGTTACGTCAAAATTCGCCAAAAATTCTATGAACATATTACATCCATCAATCCTTCTCAAAAACAAATATTAGTTTTTTTTTCTTATTTTGTAGAATTTCTTTTTATATTTTGTATTTTGTAAGAAGTTTCAGATTGTTATCATCCCAATCACTTTCTGTTTCAGTGGTGGTTTTCGGAGATTTCAAAACCAATGTGCATTGGAGACGAGGCAGTGAGGTTCGCGCCACGGAAATGCTATCGCCGTTTTCAGATTGAAAGAAATGTTTTGATTGAATGCCTGATTTATTTTTCAGCCCTTCCTATTTATCATCCAACGTGACCATCTTTTTTTTAACTGCTTTTTTTTCAATAAAGAAGATTTTTAAGAGAGACTGCGTGCCAAATCATAGAATTTCTATAAAAAAAGCTAAATTTAATATAAACAAACCTATTAGATATAAATCACTAGTAATACACAGCATATATTATTATTGAAGATATAAAAAACAATAAAATATATTATAAATCACACAATAAGGGTAGTTGTCAAAGAGTTGCACCCGCGATTCTAACAATACAATCGCGGGTGCAACCAATTTGAGTTTAACGTTTATTTCAATTCAGCTAACATTATACTCTTAAAAACGTTTTATTCAAATTTGCCTGTGATTTCTTCTTACTTTTACAAAGTTACAATACTTTAGCACTTTATTTCTGTGAAAAACGCAAACTTTTATATCTTTTGTATCGCGGGTACAACAAGCTAAGAGTGACTTCTTGTAGTCAATGATGCTTAAAAAATAACAACAAGTGCTTACATCTTTCGGCACATAAGAATAAAGTAATATTGTCACTGCACGTTTAGCAGTAAAATTAACTTCAAACTATCGGTAACATCTGTTTCGCGCCAGTGTTGCACGGTGTGATTTTGCAGTATATATACCGATTCTTCGAATGATAATGTTTCTAAGCGCGCCAAAAATTTCAATATAAAGTAAAATCCAAAATTTTTTAAAAAATTAAATATTGACCTTCTTCTTTGCACTGATATAAAAAAAAGTAACAAATATTGCGATTTAAAAATTACTGTCGAGAATCGTCTATAGCGGAATCGCCCTACACTAAAGAACAACGCATTATTATTGTAAAATCACTTATAACAACAAAGAAAAAATTTCAAAAACCATTTTCGGCCGAAATGATGGTCCAAATGAGTCATCAATTCGAAGATTTATTAAAAAGAAAGAAAGCCGATTGGATTCTGCACAATAAGTCACTTACTCTTTTAGGATGATGAAATTCTCTTGTGAGTGATGACGGTGAACGGAAGACTTTGTCTCCTAAACGCCAGCCACGAGAACGTATAAGTGATATCATCCAGAAATAATTTAAAATCAGTTTAATCAATAATAACGCGCTGTTCTTTCGTACAAGCGTTCCATATTTTTTACTAATCGCAAGGTTGACAGATGACATGCATTTTCAGCTGCCAACTGTACATTAAAGAAATGAAATTTAAATCCGGCGCTCTTGTTGGAACACCCAATATTTAAAAAATAAATATCCCCCGAGGTGACAGCGTCCTTTAAATAAATTAATTGCCCATATCGAATAATAAAATAATCATTTATTAGCATTTGGGGCTCACAGAATTGCGATATTTAATCCGAAAGACTAGTAGTTATTTTGCGAGGTAAGTGCAGCACGTTTGGGAGGTATTTTTAATAACATGCGCAATGGAAGCCAAGTTAATGTTATGGTAATATTATACAATACGTTATAATTTTTCTTGATTATGGATACAGAGCGTTGATGTTATGGTTTGAAAGAATCTCTAAGAATGAACTCTTTAATAACTGGGTACCAGTAAAGTACGGGGTTGGAATTAGTGGCACCTTTCATGTTTCTTACAGACCGGGCAAAATCAAACTTAAAAATAACGGGCTATAGCTTAATTTTATGAACAATATTACTTACAAATTACAGGTTTTGACAATATGTATTCATTCCAAAAGGCGTGAGAAATACTCCGTTCATTTCTGAGTTAATAAAATCCCGACTTTTTTTAACCAATTTTCGTAGTAACAAAAAAAAATGAATTTGAAAAAATGTTAATAATGGACAAAGATAATTGTTGGTGCATTATATATATCAAGTGAAGTATTCCCTCATGTTGGAGAGGGTTCAGAAGAAAATTTCTGAGATTTATTTACCTGAGGGAGTATGGCTGATGCTACTCGTGGCTCTACCCTACCCACTTTCTTTTGGGCATGCTTGGTATGAACCATTTACGGGTCAGAAGCAGGGTTGCCAGGTGTTCGGTATTTTAGCACCGTGTTCGGTGTTCGGTATGACAAAAATACCGAAGTACTGGCGGTTCGGTATTTTTTTCTGATTAATTTTTC
Organism: Limnephilus rhombicus; assembly: GCA_929108145.2. NCBI lineage: Eukaryota > Metazoa > Arthropoda > Insecta > Trichoptera > Limnephilidae > Limnephilus > Limnephilus rhombicus. The sequence continues at coordinate 15,395,866 of OV815287.1, read as the reverse complement.
TCCTTAATAAGCGATTCAACTCTCAGATTTGACGCAATCGGCAATCGATGGATGTTGCGAAGCATCCTTTACTTAGTTTGTGCGATCTTGCCGATGCCGCTTCGTGCACGCGCTCACTGTTTTCAAGCCATTTCGCGGTTTAGTGTTACACATTAGGTGACTACGTATTAGCGTAAATGTGATTATTCAAAATAATTTGACCGCTTACATTGTTTCAAGTCCAACAAACTCCCCCCCCCCGACGCGGGTTTTGCCAAGGTACCACCGTGAAATCAAGGGAAATTTTTTTTTGCCCTCTGTTCGGTATATTTTTGGAAAAGACCTGGCAACCCTGGTCAGAAGGGATGTGCTCATTGTAACACATTTCTTCAGACTGATTCGTTGAAGGTTCGAAAACTCGGCTATCATGGAGAGCATTAGTTTCAATGTTCCCGATGGTTATCTCCGTCACCGATAGCATACACTGTTTTATCTCCCGGCTTGCAGAACTAACTTGCCAATGGTTATGCCAGTCGGGAGAGCAGTCTTGTTGTTAAATAGAATCGCTCCGAATATCGATATGTTTAATACCAATGAAGCACAATTCAAACGACAAGCATTGTTGCTGTTATTCTGATTGTGCTTCATTGAAGTGTAAATTGCTTAAATCTGTTTGAATCTTAATATTTTCTCTCTTCTAAAATGCTTTGAAATTTTAATTTTGTAATGTTTTAAAAATGAATAAATTGAATTGAATTGAAAATATAAGCGAAAGATATAACTGAACATCCAAAAATTATGCATCTTCAAAATTTTGCATCCAAAAAATTACGTTTCTGATTATTTAATAAATCAAAACCAAAATTTTCTCTCATATTGTAAGATTTGTAAGTAGGTAGGTACTTAAATACTTACTTAACACCTATTTAATTATAAACCATTTGTTTTTTTTTTGCTTTAATAAAAATGATGGAGAGAGGAGTTTGGGGTCGGCCTGAAGGGTACTAAAAGAAGAGTAGCTGCAAATATTATGATCTCTGCTACGTTAATGGTAGCAGAGATCACAACTCGCGAAATACCATAAGCCCAAGAAAGAAAGCAGCCTTCATCGAGCAACTCTTCCTTCTGACTGCCTCTCTCCGGATCTTTAGCCTGAAATTGAATTTTACTTTGCTACCCCTGGACTACCGCTTCTCTCCCTTCTACCCCGACCACAGCAGCACACGGCAAATTCTACTTCAAACACTCCCTGGATGAGTAGGCCTTCCAAAGTGGACATAGCGGCTACCTATTGAGTGACCGGCGCCCTGTCTAAATTTTATGTGAGAGACGAGACATCCCTTACAACCGTAATAAGAAAGTCTATATGCTTTGCATACAATGATTTTGAATTTGAAAAAGAATCTTTATTGAACTATTAAAACGGCCTCCATCTTGAAATGGAAACTTAAAGTACAAACAAATTCACAGCTAGACGACATGCAAAACGGTCGAGTTACAGGCTACAACAGTACTTCACTTTGCATAGTCAATTAGATGAAGACAGAGGTGAACATTTATATGATTACGAAAATGTTCCAATGATTATCAAATATGAAAATTTAAATGATATTATAATACAGAAATGCCGCAAAGTGATAGGGTCAGACGATAATTATTTTCGGTAAATATGCATAAGTCCACCTCACGGATAATACGGAACGTTCGTGTTGTCGAAGTTTGATGCACAGATAATACGGAATATTTCCTTTTTAACTGATAGACAATCAAATATGACATTTGTCGGAAGTACCAATCTTATAAAATAAATTCTCTAAAATAAACTCGCATGTCATCATAATTTAAAAAAATATCCCAGGTTTTGAATGGTTTGTTTGGCAAAGCAGGGTTTGTCTAGCGGGTTTGTGTAATTATTCTAATATATTTCATTCCATGTTCCAATATTATAAATACAGGTACAAACTTGTCAATAATGCATTTTTTTGCATGGCAATAATATTTTTTCTATGATTGGCAGCATTGATTGATTTTCTTTGAAGTGTTAAATAAACACGATACGTATAAAAATGGCGTTACCGCGTAAGCGAATTAATTTAAACAAAATTAAAATGTTGAATGCATATTTTTTGCATGTTTTTTTGTCTCCCCCGACATAAATACTCACTTTTGGTGATAATGTAGCTAAATCTAACTGTTTGAATAAAAAATATTCCGTATTAACGAATAGGCGGAGTAATGCATAAATAATTTATTTTCTTTTAATTAATATAATGCATGAGGCAGATACCGATTCAATAAATACACATTCAATAAGTGTTGATTATATATAATAGTGTATGTATTTATGTAGCTATATCATACAACATTCCAGATGACTGGCTAAAATCCAAATTATAACTCTTCCCAAAAAGACAAATGCAATCGAATATCACGAGTGTCGTACAGGATAAACTTGAGTCACATGCTAAAATCCTTCGATCTATAAATAATTAGGCAGATCCGACACTTAGAACTAGGATCGTGAATACGAATTGTATGGATGTATTTATTTATTATTTATGCATTACTCCGCTTACTTGTTAATACGCAATATTTAATATTAAAACAGTTATATTTAGCTTTATTATGACGAAAAGTGAGTATTTATGTCGGAGGACACAAAAAAACATGCAAAAATATGCATTCAACATTTTAATTTTGTTTAAGACGACAATATACCCTAAAATATATTCAGAATCTTAACGACGTAAGTAAAGAAACCGTGTATACAAATTGCGACTTGCGACCCGTGCACTGGACGGACCTACTGTCGAATTTGCCGTCCCAAAGAAAAGAAGATAAATAATGTGGGAATCTTAACGACGTAAGTGAAGAAAGCGTGTAAACAAATATACGCCGCGGCAAGGCGTATTGTACGAACGTACGGTTGAATTCACCCTAGCAGGCCTGGAGATTCGACCTTTCTGCCGCGTTCATTTTAATTAATTCTGAAGAACGTGCTACAAATATTTAAAATGTGTCTCCATGTTGTCCTCCCGAAATTATTAATTCATCGTCTAGAAAAATTAAATCTGGTGCTTACCTCTTACTTTATAGTTGAAAAACGGATTGTATAATTTTGAAATCGTTGTACGTAAAATATATTAATCGTAATGTATTGTTTTTATTAATCTAATACATAAATAACTCGCATTTCTTGTGCGGCATAGAAATAAAAAAGTTATTATAATTACAGATTCGCCGGAAATGATTAAAATGTGAATTTTGGGCGTAAAAAAATTATTAGGATTGTGTACCGCCTTAAATTAATTCACTTACGCGGTGGCGCCATTTTTATATGTATCGTTTTTATTTGACATTTCAAAGACAATCAATCAATGCCGCCAATCATAGAAAAAATATTATTGCCATGTAAATCAAAGTGAATGCATTATTGACAAGTTTGTACCTGTATTTATAACAGTAGAACATGGAAAGAAATGTATTAGAATAATTACACAAACCCGCTAGACGCTAGACAAACCCTGCTTTGCCAAACAAACCATTCAAAACTTGGGATGTTTTTTAAAATTATGATGAGAATTTATAGAGAATTTACATATTTTATAAGATTGGTACGTCCGACAAATGTCATATTTGATTGTCTATTAGTTAAAAAAGGAATATCCCATATTATCCACGCATCAAACTTCGACAACACGAACGTTCCATATTATCCGTGAGGTGGACTAACTGTTTACCATCTATTTCTACAAAGATTAATTTGTAAGAGCCTCATTTTAATTTTTAGATTTTTTCAATTTAAAAATATTATCGCTAAAAATATATTATAATAATATTATTAAATACTTGCGCAGACGAAGAAAAATCACGATAATTATTGTAGGATTTGCGATGCTCAAATTATGTATAAAATATTTACTTCAGGATATTACACATGAAAAAAAAATTAGATACAATCAGAAATTTACCTTTCGAATAGCAACCGTTAGTAAACTTTAAAATGATTCAGATCTGTGAAAAATTTAAAGAAAAAAAATCGCATTTCAAATATAGAAATAGGTATTATTAAACGAAATTATTTTGGTACTCACTTTATCGCTTGGTTCCCACAATCAGTTCCAATTTTGAAAATTATTACGCATTATATTACGTTAGGCAGGAATATTTTACATGACGCTCATCATCGAAATTAGTTAGTGTACAAGAACGGACAGGTTGGTAGAAATTGCTAAAACCCGCTAATCTACTAATATATAATAATAATACCTACTATAAAGAGGAAAGATTTGATTGTTTGCTTGTTTGCATTGAATAGGCTCCGAAACTACAAAACCGATTTGAAAAATTCTTTCACCAATAGAAAGCTACATTATCAGCGAGTAACATAGGCTGTGTACATAATGGTAAGCTCTGACGTTATGAAATTTGTATAAATGAAAATGTGTGTATTTATTTATTGTTATTATACGCCCGTAGGGGCTTTTACAGAGATTATAAAATAATATTTAAGTTATCGAGGATTACACATACATAGAATTTATACCAAAAGTTATAAAACTGAAAATTTTTTAAGAATATACAAGTAGTTTTTGAAGAAAAAAACCACTTGTATATTCTTGCGTAAAACCATATTTCATATATTTTAGCGATAGGGAGGAAAGGTAGGGGGAATGCGGGGTTTGCTGAGAGGAAAGACACGATGGAGGGGGAAGGTGGGGAAGGTGGAAGGGAACGGGGATGCACGGGAAAGGACATGCAGGAGAATCAATTTATTTCTTTGAATGACATAGCAACGCATGCCGGGTACCAGCTAGTAATAAATATTACGTATAACGTATTATCAGTATAATGATATATGAGTGTAATGTATTTCATAATGTGTAATGTATACTGTATAATGTGCAATGTATATTGTGTAATGTATAATGATAATGTACGAGAATGTATGATGTGTTGTGTAATATATGATGTGTAAAATAAAATGTATAATGTGTAATGTATAATTAATAATGTATAATGAATAACTAACTATTTTTGGTGTATAATGTACCAATAATGTAAAATATATAAATTTTACAAACGGTAAATAATTTATTTTTTTAAAGTAACTTGTCTCTTTGCGGCTGAAATTTTAGTCGTTTGTTAATAAAATGGTCCATGGATCACCGGGAGAAAGAATACAGAAGAGTCAAAATAATTATCTAGAACACGCCAAGATAAACGTCCCTGTCGAATCTTCAAGAGGAAGTGTGTAATTTACTCGGAAATTGCCCTTTTGTGCAATTTTTCACAAAACGGTAATTGACCCGGAAGGGACCCTTTACGTCAAGAGAATAAACACTGGAATAATCATTGACACTCGCTACTGATGGATTACAGGTAACTGCAGGAAATTATGATCGATCGCTTAATCATGAAATTTGTGAGAATCGTTTTTTTAATTCTCCTCATCCGTTTTTTGCAAAAAAGCGAAGATCTCCTTGGAAGAGTTGTGGGTTTCTGAGATTTGGACAAAACATGTTTTAATAATTAATGGTTTTCTCATCATCTTCTTCTTCCCCTTGTCCTATTCGGGTCGGACCCATTGCATCGACAAGGCGCCTCCATTCGTCCCTGCCTTGGGCTGATTGTTCGGCCTTCGTCCATGGAGGTTTATCAATGGTTTTCATATATTTATTTTACATTTGCATTTGCTGCGTGATTCTCTCATAGTGACCTTCTAACCTTGGAGTCACTATGGATTGTAAACTTTCTTTCCGGGATCACATTAATAACATCGTAAACAAATCACTTAAACCACTCGGCTTCATTCATAGAATTACGTCTGACTTTAAACATATAAATACACTTAAAACTCTTTACTGTTCGCTGGTCCGCCCTCACCTTGAATATGCTAGTGTCATTTGGTTTCCTTTTTATGCTGTCCACATTTGTTACATCGAATCTGTACAACATCGCTTCCTACGAGGAATTGTTTGGAGGTTAGGACTTGAAAGAGGAGAATACTCGTATGATGAAATTGAACAAACTTTAAAAATTTCCTCTATAGAAAAACGTCGAAAGGACTCTGATCGCATGCATTTTCAAAATTATCAACAGTATTACTGACACACCTGCTTTGTTACAACTCATCCAGTTCTTCTCTATGTACTTTTATATTATATGCATTTTGTCAATGCTCTTCATCTATATGTAATCTCCTTTCATTGTGATCTCTCTTTTTTTTTCTATTCGTGTTATTGTTATATTGTTAATTGGACTATTTGTCCGCAAATAAATTTAAAAAAAAAACGTGCTTGGAGAGAAATGTCACTAAACTGCGCTTTTAAAAACGTAAAAAATAAAGTTATCTACAGAAATTACAGACAGTACGCTAAAATGTAATTATTTCTGATATCGTTTTAACACGGGATGTACCACCATTGGTCAAATGCATTGTAGGTACATATAGTTTAGTATCAGTGATCGAAGAATTTGGATGGAATATTTTAGCCATAGGTTAAGTTGTTATAATGGTTTATCTGGTCTGTAGTTAGAAGTAAGATTGTAAAAATATATTATAAATTTGTTCAGCGCCCTGAGTTTATTTTTCACAAAAACGGCGCTATCAATAAAATAAATAATGATGATGATTGTGTTTATGGAGAAGTGTTATTATGTTAGTTATTTCTATTTTAATTCTACTTCATTTCCTAGGATCTTGACCTCTACTCCAATTTTATAAATATTTAGAAATACAATGTTTACTAATTATTAATAATACAGGGTGCGACAGCATAACTTCTTTTTTTTTTTAAATGCGCGCCATTCAGTCGGTTGATGTCGTAGCGGAGCGCTAGTGAACTCGTTCAAGAGGCGGAACTATAAAGTTTTGTCGCGACCCAAAAAAAAAAGAAATTATTTATTTTAAATACCTTGATAATAATATTTTATCATTTTTTAAATTATAATTTTTTGACGGTTTTTCCGAATTATTTTTTTTTAATATTTCATGGAATCAGATTTATTAAAATAGTTTCTAGGCAGGAATCTCTGCTGGTTTTGGCACATTATGCGTAATTTTCATGAAGATTTGACACCAGAGAACAGATGGTTAGGCGACGAATAGTAAACTAAAATGATTAAACATACGAAACTATTGTACCATTCCAGTCAGGACCACTCCTGGCCAGGTGCGACCGGTACGTGATTTGTTAGGACTTGGAACGAGTGCTCTGTGGATGGAATGGAGGTTGGAGTTTATTCGACGCAAGCGACATAATCAGCCTATATTGGAATTTAGGATGAGCAGCAAGAAAGGAATAGATTGAGCCTTTTTTCCTTCTTCTCGCCTCTTCTTGGCTCTTCTCATCGTTTCTTGCCTCATCTTCGCCCTTCCTGGCTCTTATTGCCTTTTCTTAGCTCTTCTTGTCTCTACTTGGCTCTAATTTTCTCTTTGAGGAATAAAGGTAAGCAGATGTTATTGGAAAGGCATATTATGAATGGATTTGGTTTAATGCTTCAAAATTATATAGTCTGGACACTCTGGACCCTACTCCAATTTTATGTAGAACATAAACCCCTCTAATATCGTTACGAATGCGATCTCTTTCGTTTCGGCGATTAGCGAATTCTGAAAACCATTTTTTATTGCTTTAGAATGGGTAAGAAAACTGTTTTAACGTATCTACATATTTTAAAATTAATAATCTCAAATAAAGCAAAACATAATCAACAGGATGTTGACATGACCGTACTGATGATTTGAACCATAGATCAGAAAGGACAGTCTCAGACAAAATCAGTAAAACTACGAGTAGGTATGTGTGGCTGTATTACCGAAATTCTCAGCATCGCCACTCTCTTCAGCCTCCCAATACCAATACCACATTCGAGTCACAAATATTGCCACAAAAAATTGCCACACAAAAATTATTATTAGTCCCACACAACTTATTATGATGAGAAAATACGATGTTAAGCGAATGGTAGAAGACATTTAGAATGCCGAATCAAATCAAATAATTTATTTATCGTTTTCAAGTTTCAGTTGTAGAACTACAATCAATACTGACGTAGTTTGCCAAACATCTCCCAGATAAAAAATACTCACTTAGTAAAAATAATCAGCAAAATCCATACCTTAATCATACAAAATAAAGGCCCTAAACTCAATCTTCTAGAGCAGTTGGAAATTAATAACAAATCTAATAATCCAATAATAATAATATAATAATAAGCCTTTTTATTCTGGACTTCTGTTAGGTATGTATTAGACATGATCTTATTTGTTATAGTATATCCCGAAGCTCAGTTTGCCTCTTAGCATAGGCCTCCTCTAACATTTTCCATTGGGACCTGTCACGCGCTACTCTTCTCCATTGATGTCCAGCAGTGAGTTTTAGGTCATCTTCCCATCTTATGTGTTGACGTCCTCTACTTCTCTTGCCATCTCTGGGATACCAGTCAGTGAGTGAGAGGTAGCACAATAAGGGAGAAAACTAAAGTTGTCGATGTAGTTACCCGAATAGACCAACAAAAGTGGAGATGGACAGGACACGTGATACGCGATCCACAAGAGAAATGGTGCAAAAATGTCACTGACTGGTATCCCAGAGATGGCAAGAGAAGTAGAGATATATTTAAGCAAAGTTCAAATATTAGTGACCATCAAAATACTTAATTATGCTGGAAAAATAAACTCCCGAATCATCATTTGAGAATAACTCACTTAACGACCTTTGGTCTAATTTAAACAATGCAGTAAGTAATTGGGGAAAATTTAAATGATAAAAATCATTAATAAATTTCGACATTTTCACCGGAAATCAATAACAATAAATAATAATTTAACAAAAATAGCGGCAATATTTTTTTTTATAAGAAGGTAGAAATAAAAAAAATGTATATACATCGTCAGTAAGTGACAACTACAGATTGATAACGCCTTCAGAAAGCAAAACAGCTGTCATGCGTGATAATAATTCCGTAGCATATTTATAAATAAACAGATTTTACTAAATATATAATAATTCAAATTTTTAAATTTTTTTTTTTTTTTTTATTAGCAAAGTTTTTTTGGTACATTTACATATGGGTAAATACATAATAACAAAAAATGTAAGTAACAAAAAAAAATCCCACAAAGGCGAAGCCTGTGTGTGGGTATTATATTATGTGGATAACAGTGGTAGTTAAAATAAAATTATAAAAAAATAAAAAAAAATATATATAAGCATAGAGTCTACAGTGATCAACATGAATGACTTCGTAGGAGTTTAAAAATTTAAAAATATATGTAAGATAAACACACAAATTAAAATATATATGCATAGTGTCTACAGTGATCAACATGATTGACTTCATACGAGTATAAAAATTTAAAAATATATCTAAGATAAACACACATTTACACCCATGTACATGTGTATTTAAGTATGGGTGTAAATGTGTGTTTATCTTAGATATATTTTTAAATTTTTATACATATATATATATATATATATATATATATATATATATATATATATATATATATATATATATTTCCTGTTTTTATTCTAAATATTCAGAAAGACTCCACATTTTAGAAGCTGATTGAATTACAGAAAAAACTTATTCAGTTCCAAATTATTTTTTACCCAGATTTTAACATTTTTTTTAAGTACGTTCAGATTTTGATCCTTGCTGATGGAGTGGGGTATGGAATTGAATAGTTTTGGGGCAATGTAGGTAATGTGTCTTTGGGCCAGTCTGGTTCTGCAGTGAGGCACTGTGTACACGCACGTGTTATATCTCTGGCTAGAACGATATGTGTTTTTATTGAAATTGTTTGGACGTGTAAAAATATATTTGAGACATTGGATACAGTAGATCCGCCTTAGTTCTAGTATTTCAGTTTCTTGAAATAGCTGATTGGTAGGATACATCTTGGACTTCTGGTACATTACCTTAATGATGGACTTCTGAGCAATTTCCAATGGTTTTATATGGTTATTGTATGTTCCTCCCCAGGCGATTATTCCATAGGAAATGGACGAAAGCACCAATGCATCATAAACAAGTTTCATGGTTCTTGTATTGACGATATTGCTCATACGTTTGAATATATAATTTAAGTATCTCAGTTTATTTACAGTTTTTTCTACATGGTAAGTCCATTTGAGTTGGCTGTCTATAGTTACACCTAAGTACTTGATATATTTTCCTAATTTTACATCTTCGCAGTTTGTGCATGTCGCAAAGTTACAATTAACATTATGGAACTTCAAGTTAACATTATTTTTAGGGGATGACTTTTGGGAATTATAAAAGGGAATAAAAATAGTTTTATCATAATTTAGGCTAAGAAGATTTCTATCTAGCCAATCTTTGACTATTGCAATGCATTTGTTGGCTTTACTGATTGTATCTTCCCAAGTTTTACCTTGTACTGTGATTGCAGTGTCATCGGCAAAAGAGAGAATTTTACCTGGTATTACAATATTGCAAAGGTCATTGATGTAGATTAGAAAGAGAAGTGGTCCTAAGACAGTTCCTTGAGGAATACCATGTTTTGCTAGACCATAAGTGCTTAAGCTTGATCCTATTTTTGTGCGTTGTTGGCGATTTAATATATAGCTTTTTAATAACATGAGACTTTTGTTTTTAATTCCAATGTTAAAGATTTTCTTTAATAGAATTCTATGGTTGACTGTGTCGAACGCTTTCTTTAGGTCCAAGAAGATGGTTAGAGATTTAGTGTTAGAGTCTAGATTGGAATATATGTTTTTGGTTAAACTAAATACAGCGTCGTCGGTGCACAGGTTAGTTCTATAGATTTATTTGTTTTGACCACGTTTATTGATTATAATAAACCGACGAGCAATGCTCACTTCCTCAGAATTACTAGGGAGTAAGTAAACCCTGAGGAAGTGAGCATCGCTCTCGAAACATGTCGGTTTTTTATAAACAATAAACGTGGCAAAAACAAAGAAATCTATTAATTTTTAATTAAAATGGTGCCACAAAATTAATTTGCTGTGTTTGAAGAAGTAATTAATATGAAGCCATAGTAAATAATGCAAAATCATACAAAATCATATATATATATTTTTTTTTTACATCAGCTCCACACAGGAGGCCCTGAGGAAAATAATTTCCCTCAGGGCCTATGTCATCTTTGGGGATGCTATGTGGAAGGTTTTTTTTTAAGGAAAAGAAGGAGATGAGAGTTCTGGGAAGGAAAAGGGTTTAAGGGGTGGGTAGGAATCTGGGGTTCAGTATGTCCTGGTCATCCGCCACCAACACCTAGACAAACCTCACCCCATGAACCCGGGCACCCCTGCTAAATCACCAAACGTAGCGAACCACATGGGGTGACCTATGGCAGAGGTGTTGGTTATCCAATAAAGGTTCCCGGGGCGGCGGTACCCATTCCCGCCTCCCAAATTAAAATTCATATGTTTTTGTTTTGAAAATTTGATCGCTTAGAAGTATTGTAGATGCTTTAATTAAATACTGCGTGTAGAATATACCTTGGCCCTTAAAAATATCGGTAATTTTTTTATAAATCTTTTAATAAGCCTATAAAAAAATAAAGTATAAGGTCTAAAAAACACACTTTCAAGTCCAAACTCTCCTATTTATAAACCACTTTTCGGTTATGGTTTTATTGAATAATGTGGCAAATTCAGTTTATTTTATAATGATCGCAAAAAAAGTTGATATTTACACCCAATCTTCCCAAAATAAAATAAAGTATGCATTTTCGCGTTGTTATTTTAAAATACGGCCGCTAGTCGACGAATTCGGTTTTTCAAAGTGAACCCTATGGCGTCCACCGAAGAACTACTGTTCACGCCACAGTCGCCAAACCTCAGTCACGCCCCGAACTTAGCGGGAGATGGACGCGTCGCTCCGCGTCGCTTGATTTCGTGAAATCAATTTTAAATTTCCGTTTTATTACAATAAACAATGCGTAAAACAGGAATTAATATTTTTTACAGGCCTTTACGAAATCAACCTGTAAAACAAAACTCTCAAATACCTTTTCCAACCTTTCCAAAAGCTTTTTCTCAAGTATTTTTAAACTCCTCCCATAAGGGGCGTGAATTCCGATTTCGATTTTTTCCTGAACTAGTGGATCGCCTTAATAATATTATTGAATACATAAAAGAAATAAAAAACTCAAATCCAGTAAGATTCCCCTGAATTCATCTTTGTACCTAGTAGACCAACTCTACTCAAATCACCTTATTATTGCAACAATACGGACACTAATGCAGAACAAAGTTCAACAACATATGAGTTACACCGATTAGGTAATGAATATTCTATTGTCGATTATGCCGGAAGTCTATTCTTATAATATAAAAGAATCGGAAAACAAAATTTGTCTGCAAGTATCAATACATAGATAAACGTACATTGAAATGTATAAATATCTCTATGACATTGAATAACCATATTGTATGTTAATGTTGGTTAAATTACCATGTCAATGACCTTTATAACATTATTATTAATTAATCCCCTTTGTGCTAATTTTATTACATAACAGCGATGAGCTGTAAATGTCACATTTAAAATATGGAACTAGTACTTCATAGATACACGCTAATATCAATACATTAGGAAAACATACAAATGTATAAATTCATCAAATCAAATTGTCATTAATCTATTATATTATTATTACGCATATACGATTTTCCCTGTAGTTCATCTTTATTAGTTAAGTAAGTAACTAAGTAACTAATACCACATTTGGACAAAAACTTATCCAATAAGCATCTACGAATACAACATTTGGACAAAAAGCTTCTCTTACTATGATACTAAACTCTACAACCAAATTCCACTCTCCTTTAAAAACCAAGCCTTAAACAAAAGATAGGGCGATCAGAAACAAAAATATAGTGACACCAAATACAGACCGAACCGAAATCACTCAACTGCTCTAAAAACACTAAGTAGATAAGTACATAAAATGTTTATGCTTTTAGACAAAAACTAAATTATACGGGTGTTAAGGGACGTACTTGACTTACTTTAACCAGTGATTCCTGACATTATTTCGAGTAAAAAATGTAAATGAAATTTTGGTCTCCGGTGACATTTTTGGTGTTTTTTTTTTTTTTTTTTCTACAAAAACATAAAAAAATGGTAGTTGTTGAACAGTTGGAGGCGGGGTAAGGGGTTCGTTGGACACCCGGCTGAGTGACCAGTGACGACATGCGGAAGAAATTTTTTTTTGTTTGATTTTGAAGAAAAAATTTTTGAAAAAAAAAAAAAAAGTCGTCAAAAAAAGTCACCGGAGACCAAAATTTCATCTACATTTTTTACTCCAAATAATGTCAGGAATCACTGGGTAAAGTAAGTCAAGTACGTCCCTTAACACCCTGTATAATTATTTTGATAAATGAAAACAAATCACTTTGTTTACATCACCTATTTAATCAAAATTATCAACATGTTTCGAATCCAATGCAATGGTGTCTTCGCCTGGATAATTTTTTTATTTTTTTATTTTTGAAATTTTCTCTTTCTCAAAATTTAGACGAAGAAACCATTGGTTTCGAAACATTATGATTTGTTTTCATTTAACAATATAATTATCATTCCCCTAATCTTCCTTTTCCCAAATTACGTATTTTTATTTCTCTGAATGTCCATTCACCTTCGCCTTCATAAGTTCACAGCCCGTGACATTGTAAATAACTAATTGTGTAAAAATGAATGCAAATACCAGCTTAAGCCAAGTGTAGGCTTTTTAAGGTTCTTTTTTTTTTTACATGAGCTCCACACAGGAGGCCCTGAGAAAAATAATTTCCCTCAGGGCCTATGTCATCTTTGGGGATTTTGTGGAGGGGTTTTGGGGGAAAGGAAGGAGGGGAGAGTTCTGAGAAGGAAAAGGGTTTAAGGGGTGGGTAGGAATCTGGGGTTCAGTGTGTCCTGGTCATCCGCCTCCAATACCTAGACAAACCTCACCCCATGAACCCGGGCACCCCTGCTAAATCACCAAACGTAGCGAACCACTTGGGGTGACCTATGGCAGAGGTGTTGGTTATCCAATAAAGGTTCCCGGGGCGGCGGTACCCAATCCCGCCTCCCAAATTGAATTGAATGATTGGTTCTATTCTCAATTCTTAAAGAATCTTAAATTCTCCAGTCTTTCAAAATAAATATCAGCTCTACTTTTGCCACTAATCTTCTCATCGATATAATATCAACAGTAATGGAGGGTGGCAAGTGTAAAATTATGCAATGTCCAGTGTCTTAGATAAAGTTTTATTTTATTTTATTTTTATTATTTATTGAGTTAGTGAATATTATCTAATAAGCACAATGTAACATTTCATTTGATAAATTTAAATATTTTTACAGTAAGCATAACACTTCTTTTTAAATATATCTATTATTTCTTCATTCTTCATACTATCAGGCATTTCATCATTTTTTTTTTTTTTATTATAGCGACTATATAAAATTTTTTTACATACAAAATGCAATGTGAAATTAAGTATAAAATATTGTATTTCTTAGTCCTCCTCACTAGGGGGTCCTGTGCCGAGGCGGACTAAAGTTATTTAAATATAGTTCATTTGTCTTCTATGTCGTTTTTAGCGTCTTCGCTAGGGTTTTCTCATTGACCTCTTTAAGCCGTATTTTTATTCTTGATTTGTATTCAATCGGATTTTTTTATTAGTTTTATGTCTTATCATACATCTATACTATAGATTCTATAGCCTCTACACACTAGGCAATTCTGTAACTCTATGTATATTTCTTGTTTCGTAATTATATACATCTTTATTAAAAACAATTTCATCCTTAAAGTATTTTGGTAATTTGATCCTTAAAGTATAATAATAATAAAGGTAACTTTCTAATAAAAGTGTATTTATCGGAAGTGACCTGCCAGGTTAGTACGTTTTCTGTATCTAATGTAAATAATAAAATTAGATAGACCTAAGAACTCACAATAAATTGTACAGCGCCCTTGAAGTGATTTTTCACAAAAGCGGCGCTCTACAAAATATCTAATTATTATTATTACTAATCGGTGTGGACCGACTGCCATCTGGATAACCACACTCAGTTTCAATTGCACCAAGCAAAGTAAGCGAGACATTCATTGTGAAACTCGGCCTTCTCACACAATATCAACCCGGAGTGGGTAAACAAACATGTGAATATGCAAAACGCCATTAAATAACCGAAACACGACGAATCGCTGAAAAAAACTTAAACGAAGTTTTTATAACTCGGTAATGGCCTCCTGCGCGTGTAGCAAAATGCACCCATAAACTGCAACTCGTTCCTGTATTTTTAACGACCGCGGCCGGCTGTACTTAAATCCGCGAGATCGCGTTTCCACGACAATATGCGCTTGCGGAAAAGGCGGAAACTCTGTCAAATGAGGACTATTCAAATGTTTTGTTACACACAAATTTAGCTTTAAATTCAGATCATTTTATGCAACTCAAACCCATCCCCTCACGAGGAAGAATACATAAATATAATTACTATCAAGTGACAAAAACTTGAAAGGCAGATGTGGGTACCGCCGCTTCGGTAACCATTTGTCGGATAACCAATGACTTAGGTAACTAAAATATCGTCATGATATTTACGAAGGTATTTCGGCCTGGAATTTATACGAAACCGTGGATATTCTCATTTATTTGTTTTATCAATTTCGCAGGCGAGCGGGTATGTGTACTGTGCACCGCCATTTGCGGAACCATTTATTGGATAACCAACACTTCTACCATAGGTCATCCCAAGTGGTTCACTACATTTGGTGACTTAACAGGGGTGCCCGGATTCATGGAGAGAGGTTTGTCTAGGTCTTGGCTGCGGATGCATCTACGTCATGGACGTGATCCATCTACCTTCTGGGCCGGATCTAAGGAGGGCTTTTGACCTCCCCCGACCCAATCCCTTGTACCGCAGTTGGAGGGATTGATGCATAAGTCCTTCACTCCCTGACACACTGAGCCCCAGATTCTCATACCCTCTTCCATCCCAGAACTTTCTCACCTACCTTTCCTTAAAAAGACCCTCAACACATCATCCCCTTTTCCTAATCCTGAGTGAAAATATTTTCTTAAAGACCTCCTGTATGGAGCAAATGCATAAAAATACATCTTCACTCTATGTACATAGAATAAAGAAGAACACTAGAGGTGCCTTCCATACAAATTTCGATGGAAACAGTAATATTCCATTTAGCCATTGAATGCAGAACACAAGACATGCCTTGTGGACGTGTTTCGTGATCCACATATTTACCTAATCGGGGTGTAAATTAGTTTACGAAATTCAAAGCGGATGGAGATCAACGATGTCAGAGTGAGAGAGAGAGAGAGAAAGAGTGTGAGGGAAATGTGTGAGAGAGCTCTGAGTTATTGGGCTTAACGAAACATTAGTTTTCGTTAAAATTTGTATCGAAAACATATTTTCTTCTTTATTATTTACTAGCTGGTACCTGGCATGCGTTACTATGCTATTTAATAAAAAAATTGTTTCTCCCTGCGCGTCCTTTCCCATTCGTCCCGTTCACCTTCCTCCTCCCCTTTCTCTCCCGCGTCCCCTTCCCCTATCGCGTTCCCACTCCTCCTCCTCCACCTTACCTCTCCTCACTCTACTCCCCCCCCCCTTCCCCCATCCTCCCAAGTTCCCCTCCCCCCTCCTCGATGTCAGAGCTCGTGTATGTTATTCTGATTGAACAGTTCACGTGGAACTTATTGCAATTTTTTATACAAATTTCATAATGCCAGAGCTCAACAGTATATATAGAAAACTTCGCGGGCGTGCTCACAACAACTCACCAAAGTTTCATGAATCGGATGAACGGTTAGCAATTCATAATTTCATGATGCCAGAACTCACTATTGTATATAAAAATCATCGCGGGCATGCACACATCAAATCCCCAAGTAACGGCGTGACCAAGCGAATCAGGCAAATTTCGTACATAACACAGGTACCTATTTTAAAAATCAATAGACAATTCTTTTAATACAAAAAAAACAGCTGCCTGCTAAATTTACTTCATCAAACTCGCGAGCTGTCAAACGTACGAAGTTTTCTGAAATTAATCGATTTTCTGCGTAATTTTCTTATATTTTGTCGATTCAAAACCCTTAATTTAATATGTGCTTCAATTTGAGTGGACCCGAGTCCACCGTGCCGAAGGGACGAATGTCAAATGCTTGACAGGAAAGTAGGTAGAACAGTTTGTTGTTTTTACTCTCTTCCTCGCAATGTTTCCATATTTTCTCACCGTTTAAACTTTCCCTGGATTACGACAAACATTTCGAAACCAAAATCAGCTGAATCGGCCCAGCCGTTCTCGATTTTTAGCCAGACAAACGAAGAGCAATTGATTTTTATATATATATATATAGATGTACAGCCCATTTAGCACGTCGGAAACCTTCTCAGCTTCAGACTGAATGGTTGAAGGTTGAAAATAAAACAAAATAAATATATTTTCAGTATCGCCCTTTCGAGCGTCCTCAATTCAGAACTGAAATTCTATTTAAATAGCTCAAGCTTAGTTTACTGATCAGGTATGAAAATCCAGAATCCTCCAATTTTCCCAACATTCCTCTGACCCCACTCCCTCCCCCGCAAAACGGCACAGTAGGTTCTGACTTTTGCGCGGAAAGGCATAAAAACAAAGCATTCTTTCCAAGGTCGTAATTTATTTCACAAAAATTCAGAGAGATTTTCAATTTAAAAATACATTAACAAGGTTGTTATTTTTATGGTACGACGTAATAAATTTCAATTTATGGACCATCTACAAAATTGCTTCTGAACACATAAATGGTTGACCAGCAAATTTAAAGATTTGTTTGCGATTTCCCTCGCAGAACCGATATACTCGAAATATCTACTTCTGTCTGTGTATTATTGAGGTGCAGAGGAGGCAGGGGCGAATTTATCGGTATGCATTTCAGCAAATGCCCACATCTGGGGACCTCTTACTGTTCTGTGTTTATCATAAGGGCACGCGGGGCACGATTCCAGATCATAAGGGGAGGTTTAGGGGTTATACTCCCTCCCCCCACCGGCCTCAGTATGCGATGGAAAAAAAGGAATAATAATACTTAAAAGTAATAGCTTACATTCCTGGATAATACAACAAAATTGTTTATGTTATCTCTTTTATCAACTTAATTGTAGAAAATTATATTAAATAGTAGAAAATTATTCTAAATAGTAGAAAATTATTCTAAATAGTAGAAAATTATACTAAATAGTTAGTAGAAAATTATATTTATAGCAATAGTGAGATGGATAGTTGTCTCACTTACACTTGCCTGACATCGTAGATCTCCATCCCATTTATATTTCGAAAGTACAGTTTTGAATGAAATTATAGGCCCAAATTGAGCTCATAATGGAATCACGAAACACGCCCACAAGGCACTTCTTGTGTTATTCTATGGTTGTGTAGGTTCAATATTTATGAAATATTGCAGTATTACGTAATAATGTTAGGCATTCCTTCATATTAGTTACTTAAGGTCAGTCACAAGACAGTACCTACCATATTATTGTAGCAATTCTAAGTCAACAAGCCAATATTATACTCGTATGCGACTGATTCAACAGCTTGGAAACAAATACTCCGATGTTGTTGATATATTTAGTACATCAATTTTATTATATAAGCATACCTTATTGAAGTTTTTTTCATCAAGTAGGGGAATATTTTGATAAAGCTATCAAAATTGACTAACACATTGACAGTATTTTGTTGGCTGAAATAAAAAAAACTATTTCGGATTTTTTGTATTTTGTACCTACATCCTACGTGGTTCAAATTCAATACCTAATATTTTTACTTTGTATTTATTTTTTTGCAAGTGTTTTAAACAGTAGTTTCCTGCACTATTTACTAGTATAATTTCGTTAATATTGTTATATATGTATGTAAAAGCCTAAATAGGCGTAAATAAATAAATAAATATTAAGAAACGAAAGTAAAATAGTAGGTATTGTTTTCAAAGCTTCTCGATAATAAATATTAGACAGAATTTTTCCAGAAGATTTTTCTACCACAATATTAGGATTTGTAGCTGCAGTCGTCAAAATGGTAAATCCTTAAAAAATTGCAATATGTTTCTTTACAACTTTCAAGATAAACTTCAAGACACGTGGGAGAACAACAGGGTATTAAAAGTAATGAACCCCAAACGACTCAGATAAACTTTTATCTTCAAACTATTCTTCCTTGTTTTCATCTTAAAAATTTAGTACATTTTTATTTGAGAAGTTGCGCGAAATATGTACCTACAGAAGGCATAACCATTTTTTTATCGCGACAAACATTTGTGCGATATTTTATAATAATACGACGACGTAGGTAGGGTGGTAGGGAGGTAGGGAGGTAGGGAGGTAGGGAGGTAGGGAGGTAGGGAGGTAGGGAGGTAGGGAGGTAGGGAGGTAGGGAGGTAGGGAGGTAGGGAGGTAGGGAGGTAGGGAGGTAGGGAGGGAGGTAGGGAGGTGGGAGACGAAGTCCTTTGGTCGTAATGTAAGTTTTGGTAGTGATGTAAGTTTTTTTAGTGATGTAAGTTTTGGTAGTGATGTAATTTAGGAGACGTAAATTTTGATCGTGATGTATGTTTTAGTCGTGACGCAAGTTTTGGTCGTAACTTATGTTTTGGTCGTAACGTAACCTAAGGTAAGTTTTAGTCGTAACAAAAAGTTTTGACGTAAGTTTTAATCAGAACGTTAGTTTGGGTGGCGACGGAAGTTCTGGTGGTCACGTAAGTTTTGGTCGTGAGGTAAGTTTTGGTCGTCACGTGTTGACGCAACTATGTACATCTACCTCTTTCACCCAACCTACTTGCCTTACCCATCCTGTCTGACAACATGTGCCAATATTACACACATGTATGTGACATTTTGGAACAATAACTCCATCAGTAAGTCTATTGATGTAACCAGTGCAATGATCATCTCCTTATTGATCTCTCAGTTTTTTGATATTGACTATGCCAATGAAGCCTCTGTGCAATGACCACCTCCATAGTGATCTCTCAGTTTAATTGGAGTCTACTGAAGTAACCCGTGCAAATATCACTCTTATTGTGATACCTCGGTGACTTTAATATCGATTCTTATGGAAACTTGTGCAGTGGGCAAGATTAAGATAAGTCAGATTCCTTCCCAATTCGTCCGTTGTTCGCCAAGCTATTCCCATAGTTATGTCAATTTGAAAACACATAATTATACTGATTATAAGTCCAATTGACTCGCAGTCAATCTATCTGCGACTACACGTGAGTTTTGGTCGTCACATAAGTTTTGGTAGTCATGTAATTTTTGGTCATGACGTAAATTTTGGTCGTCATGCAAGTTTTGGTCGTCAGTGGAGTTTTGGTAGTGAAGTAAATGTTCTTACAAATCGGTATGGGTCGTACTTCTAGGGGTTTTCTGTTTGTTCTCAACTATCATATTAATTATTTGTCACCACGAAAAACTAGCTAATTCTTATGGATGATTTATGCATACCAGACAAATAGTTCATGCCACACAAACGTCAGACGGTGACTTAAAGTCACTTTGTTGCTACGTACTGGCAATTGATGCCAACATGTAAAAGTGACAGCAACAAACGTTGTGGCATTCCCCGGACAGCTCTGTTGTTTACAAGTTTAACGGACAGGCAGGTTTAGGTTTCGACAGGTTAAATCGGCATGACCATACTCTACATACTTACAATATATCAAACAATTTTAAATATTTAAATTACTATTTTATTATTTATTTAGATTATGGCAACGGTATTACCTAAACCTTTCAAATTCATTACAATTTGTAGTTTTTTTCAGTCGTTTTTTCGAAACATTTTGTCCTGTAGAACAATAAAGAAAAAATGTATTATAAACATTTCTATTTTTGAGACTGACAATTCATCGTGGAATTCCATTATAATATATTATAATAAAACGAATATTAAACTTTATTCCACTTAATTTTATTTGACCGTAACCGGTTTCAGCTCGATAGAGCCATCTTCAGACTGGTACAAATAATTCTTAGTCTACGGTTTATATATTTACATAACATATGGGGGAGAGGGAGAGGGGTGGTCTACAAGGATTTTAATCAATTGTATTAATTATATTTGTTGCTAAGTGGTTTTAGACGGTCGAATTTCTAAATATTCTGGTAATTCCAGTAAGCTTATTACCTTGGGTTTGTAGCTCACTTCAATGTTGATTAGGGAAAAACCTGACAAGTAATATGAGTTACTAATGACCTAACTTTATTGTCAAATCGTTGTTATATTTATGAAGTAATGGATTTTTTTATTGCTCTTTGAAAGCCATTCCTACTGCAATGACCTCCTACTCCAATAAAAACATGTATCCCTTCAAAAAGCAATAAAAGTTCCCATACTTCATGAATATAATAACGATTTGACAATAAAATTAGATCATTAGTCATAAGTAACTCGAATTACTTGTAAGGTTTTTCCCCAATCAACATTGAAGTGAGCTACAAACCCAATGTAATTAGCTTACTGGAATTACCAAAATATTTAGAAATTCGACAGTCTAAAACGATTTAGCAACAAATATAATTGATTAAAATCCTTGTTGACCACCCCACTCCCGCTTCCCCATATGTTATGTATACGGGTGTAACAGGACGTACCCGAGGGATTTTAACCAGCGGTTCCTGAGCATATTTGGAGTAAAAAATGTAGATTTCATTTTGCTCTCCGGTGATATTTTTTTTCTATTAAAAACAAAAATTATGTTTTTAAATCACGCGTCGCCAATGGCATGATCATTGGTCTACTCGGGAGACAACGTCGCAATTTCACACGTGCACACAGTGGAAGGGAGGCGACAACGACCAGCGCGCTTCAAGGCAGGACCATATTATATGCTCCAATACCAAACAAGTAATATTTAATATTGCGTAAATAATTATTATGCTTATTTTACTCAGATATTATTGCTAGCTTTAAGTAAAGACTTTAAGTACCGAAAATTCCTGATGGAATTCTAATTTAAATAATTTGTGGTTAGAAGACGGGTGGGTTTCTTCATTTACCGAGAATGCTAAATGGAATGCTAATTGTAAAAGTAAACGATCGAAATTTAAAAATGTCTATGCATTTGACCGTTTACTTTTACAATTAGCATTGCATTTAGCATTCTCGGTAAATGAAGAAACCCACCATTAAATAACTTTTAAACAAAAAAAAATGTAGTTCTACGAATTAAACACAAAAACAGTAATTAAATAACTTATTTGTTGACAATAATTGAGAATAATTTCCAATGGTCCTTTTATCATAAATATTAAGAAATAAGATAAGATAAATATTTAACCACCTTTAAAAACACAATCTCCCTTGCACTTGCTTAATTAGGTATCCAGAATCACCAAAACGAAACGCGCATTATAATCGCGAAATTATTGTCAATAAAATCAATGCTCATATAAAACGAACTTGTCAACAGCTGCAAATGCGTAACCGTGACCTTGACCCACAGAATTTAAAATAATATGAAATACATACATGTATAGGTAGAATACGATGTTATTTTAAAATTAGAATGCTGCCAGGTGCTGAAGTATTTGAATAAGAAAAATATTTAATTTTATAAATGAATTTAAAAATAAATCAATTACATATTGGAACAATTTTAAAACCGTGTGAAATATTTTGTTCAAAAGATTTATTAAACATCACGCGGTAGGTAGAGAGGATGAACTGCCAAACAACTCGGTCTTAGCATACTCCTCGCAATTCCACGTAGTAGGTAATTGTGTATTCTTGGAAGTACCTAGTCATGATTCAAATTCCAATTCAAATTCCCCATTTATTTTTACCTAACTACACAATGTAGGTACTAATATTTTTCAGTTATGTAGGTACTCAGAATAAGGGTTACAATCAATAAACTATTGGTTTTACCGATCTATTAATACGTATTATGAAGAACAGGATACCTAACACAATTCTTAGAAAGTTCTCGACTTATAATGTGGCCTAACCAGTGTTTTGAAACAATAAACTATTGGTTTTACCAACCCATCAATAAGTATGTTGACAAAGTTCTTAGAAAATAAGTTGATCTAGCAATGTTTTGAATGTAATAGCATACATTTGGATTACAAGGAACTATCCAGAATAAGGATTGCAATAATAACCTGTTTTACCGATACAAATAATATTATCATTTTACAGAAGGGAACGTACCCATACTACGTGACCATTTTTTTTTGCAATTTTTAACCCCCCCCCCCCCCCCCCTCCCCCTCCTGGTGACCAAAATCCTAAGCAAATCGCCGCTCATTTGTACCAAGCGTGACATTTTGAAGACCCCCCCCCCCCCCGAAGAGGTTACGTAGTATGAGTACGTTCCCTAAGGTAATGGTGCCGATTTAAAGAAAAAAAAAATCAAGTCAATAAGTTGACTGTATTCAGCCTTACCAATAAAATACAAACTAACCACAAACAGTCCGATTATGAAGGATTGGAATGTTTCATAATTTTGACACAAAATGTGAGTTCTTATAGAAGTTTCAAATAAATTAATCGTGGTGGTTCGATCATAAGCTTTGAAAACATTTTAGTATCTACTGTTTAAGTGTAATGTTGACTGAACTTACAATACTTAAAAATACTATTTGCGAAAGTTATAATTAAATAATACCTCTAAAAATAATTTAAAAACCCACCCGGCAATGTTTTGTTCGCGTTTGTGTCTGTCATCTGTCACAGATACGAACATAATATTATGAATGACATGTAAGAATAAAAATGCTGACATTTGGTTATAATATTTTTTTTATTATTATTATAAAAGTTGCTCGAAGTGGCCGCCATCGGCTTCAATGCATGCATGCAATCTTAACACATTATGGATGCTTAAATTAGCAGGATTCGCCTTCAGTTCGTCTGCTGCCTCCATGATCAGTTGGATCAATTGCTCTCTCGTCGCTATCGGCTTCGAATCACCTTTTCCTTCAGAGTTCCCCAGAGGTAGTAATCCAACGGTGTTAGGTCGGGTGATCTCGGTGGCCATGCAATGTTAGGACTACCTCGGCCTATCCACCGTCCAGGAAACTCTACATTCAGGTAGTTCCGCACGGCAACGGAATAATGGGGTGGAGCTCCATCGTGCTGGAACCACATCCTTCGCAGTGCTTGTAAGTTTACTTCGTCCAGAATGTCGCCCAGCTGCCCTTGCAGGAACTCCAGATACATCGGTCCATTTAACCTGGGAGGCAACTCGATCGGACCAATTATTTTGTTACCCAAAATACCCGCCCACATATTTACTGAGAATCTCTCTTGGCTCGACGATTCCCGGACAAGCTTAGGATTTTCTTCGGCCCAATGATGCAGGTTGTGGATATTTAATATTCCTGTTTTCGTAAATTGGGCTTCGTCTGTGAATAGAATATTTTTCATGAAATCTCCATTTCTCAACACATTTCGTAGCATCCGTCTACAGTAAATTAGTCTTGAGAAATGGTCGTTCTCCAGTAGACCTTGGCAGCGCCTGTAGTGGAAAGGTTTCAGGCGATGTTTTTTTAGGATTCTCCATACCGTCGTGTGTGTTATGTCTCCAACGATCATGGCGACGCGACGCACGGAAAGCGTCGGGTCTTCTGTCATCATGTTGAGGATCCTCTCTTCAACACGAACTGGAACATCATTATTTCCTCCGCCCTGAACCCGTACGATTCCATGGTCGCGCAGGCGTTGATACATCTGCAAACAAAAATACAATTGCTAACATTATTCTGTTATAAAATATCAGTAAAAATGAATGACGGGTGCGTTTTATATCAGTTTATTTCTGAGAACATAGAAATATTTGATTAACATAGAAAACGTTCCGTAAGTACGAATTAATTTATTTTGTGAGTGAAACTATTTAAAACAAGCTTTCTTGGAACCGATTTTGATTAGCAACTATTTACGTTGGGGGACAAGCACAAAATATGATTATTTAGTTCTTAATTTGGGTTATAAATAAGTGTTAATAACAATTTCAAAATGACGCGACGGCTTGATATTTTTTTCACAAGAATTTCGAACTTTAATTGTAATGAAAATGGAACTTTAAAGCATCTTTTACCAATTAACCTACGTAAATTATTCTTGTTTCTGTTGTATTATTATTCATTTTTTACATCAACTCCACACATTTTCGGGGATGCTGTGAGGAGGATATTAAGTTAAATGAAGTGTTATTTAAATAATTTGAGCTTAAAGAATTAGCCAAGTTGGGAAACATTACCCTATTTTTTTTACTTGGCACGTTTGATAGGTATTATCTTGGATTTCCGAGAGTGAAACATAAAATTTTGGAAAGTTTTGTAAATAAACATACGTAGTGATAACCTTTTTCCGTAACATTACAAGACACAATTAGGCGGATTTTTGGGAGCCTTTACAATGAGATGGCGGCATTAAATGTGTGTCTAGCTCTACGATAATAAATAGGTAGTTAGGTACAAACCTGTACGAAAGTTGTATGGTGTGGTAGACGTCGTTCTGGATATATTCTGCGATACTCTCTTACAGCTTCCACTGAATTTCCTCGGCAAATTCCATAAACAAACACTATATCTGCTTCATGGGCAGGTGGATAATTTTGAGGCATCTTTTAGAATAAACACTAATAATAACAGTAAAACAAAAACAAATTTCAAAGCAACTACGCACGACCCCGTTCACCGTCAAACTCCAAACACAACTGACCGAGCGGTATTCGGAAAGGGGTAGCTTCGCCGCGGTATGGGAGTGAGGGAGCGTGCTGCCGATAACTGTAGGGTTGGCTAGCGGATAGGGGGAGGGGTTATCGCGAGGTTGCCATATCCTTTACTCGAAATATGAGATCAGTGAAGGTGTGTAGAAAAAACAAAAAAAAATGTTTTTAATTGAAAAAAAATGTCACCGTACAGCAAAATGATATACAAATTTTTTTCTCCAAATAAGCTCAGGAATCGCTGGTTAAAATCCCTCGGGTACGTCCTGTTACACTATTTAAAAATACTGTATGCGAAAGTTATGTTAAATATTATCTCCAAAAAAATATCTATTTAAAAAACCACCTGGCAATATGTTTATTCGCGTTACGAGGAGGCGCGCAGTAGAGAGTGAAAGAGTACGCTGCCAACAACGGGGTTCGGGTTGGCTAGCGGATATGGGGGAGGGGTTTGCGCGGAGTTGCCGTATCCTTTACTCGAAATATGAGATCAGTGACGGCGTGTGGAAAAAAACCAAAAAAATGATTTTATTTGAAATAAAAATTTCACCGGAGACGAAAATTTCATTTACATTTTTTACTCCAAATATGCTCAGGAATCACTGGTTAAAATCCCTCGGGTACGTCCTGTTACACCCTGATTTGTACCAGTCTGAAGATGGTTCTAACGACCTGAAACCGGTTAAAATAAAATAAAATTAAGTGGAATAAAGTTTTATATTCGTTTTATTATAATATATTAGTATGAAAAAAATAAATCTTTTGGATTAGGGTCATTTTATCATAGTTCATAATGCTCGTGATGGAGAAATAACGATGCTAAAAATATTTGAGTTTGCAATTTAAAATTGAAAGAGTTGTACAAATTGCATGACTTTAGACGTTAAAAGATTTTTCTTGCTACAAACAGGTTTTTTCAGCTGAGTTACGATTTGTATTAAATGACATAAATATGTCAACAATTATTTTATTTGTAGCAAAATGCGTTTCACGTTTTACATTGTATTTTTCAGAATAACGAATATGTTGATAGTCGAGTTGATTAGCCAGTCATCTCATTAAATCAAATGAAGTCATTAAATTAAATGAAGACAATATTAGCGAAACTCAATCGAAAATCAGGAGACCGAAAAATCATCTGATTTACTCATAAAGTTAAAAATAAAATACATAAAATAAAAAATAAAAACTTCTTTTTTTTTTTGGTTGTTTGTTTTTGGGGTGTTATGCCGTGTTACGCTACCTCCTCCTTCTTTAGCCAACGTTTCGGACAGCGTTACAGTGTCCATCATCAGCCCTGATGATGGAAACAAACAACCAAAATACTTTTGGCCGTGAAAATCGAAAATCATATCCAAAAAAAACTAAGTTTTGAGGTTCGAGTGCTCGCCATACATCAAATATTATTTAGGTGCGTCTGTGTTTAACATATTAAATATGCTATAAAATAACACCAGGAAGCATAATGGTCCGGTATATTAGTATGACAGTTGGAAATATTCTACTAGTGACCCAGAAAACACCAACATTTTGCCAAATTCAATTCACTACACGTTGGTCTGCATTATAACTGATATGGTGGTGTTTACAAGTAAACTAAGTAGTGTACCAGATGGAGGATACACTTTTACATACAACTGCATAGGTACTCAACTCAAATTGAGATTTTTCGGAGATGTCTAACTAATCAACTGGATAACCGACATCTAAAAATGCTCAATACCCAAAAATGCTAAATAAAAAAAATTACTTTCAAAAAACAAAAAGCAAAAGGGTTTAATGTGTGTGTTTATATTGTATTTACGGCAAGCCACAACTTATACATATAAGTATGTTATTATATTTGTATTATATATTTTTTTCTTTTATGTAAGTATGCAATAATATTACTATTGACAGTTTGAATGATAATAATTACCTACAAAGCAGACTTGTTTGTAAATAACCTATTTTTTATATAAATTAAAATATAATACTTTTGAATACTTATATAAAAGAAATAAAAATAAAAATGGAGTTTTACAAATTAAACTTGATAACAATAAATACATATTGAGTTTGTAAAAGAATTGGAACACTTCCCTGAGCCGAGCACAGTGACTAAATTAAGACCCTGCATTCCAAATTTTTACCGATTTATAACATAATTCCCCAAAAACACTGTATATGCTATTTTTTAAGATAATATCTGTACGTTTTTCGGAGCCGAAACAAATGATATGAAAATTATATGAAATTACGTCGATAGAAAAAAATCGCAAAGTATGCTCCAAATATTACTTAATAATAATCGTTTTTTAACTCTATCTTTTGCTTCTTTTTGACTATTTTAACTACGTGGCTTTAACTAGCCATCAGGCCGTAGTTCCGCAGGGATAGGCAGAGAGTGGACCTCCTAACTTGCGACGATGTATGCACATTGATACGAGTACATCGATCGAGCACCGTGATGAAAGTTAAATTTCCGTAAACAATACACTACACTTGGCTGCAGTATTACCCTATTAACCCATTAAACCGCTTCCGAACTGAGGTCATCGCATTGGTTTAAATAATGAAATAATGAACTCCGCACATGCCGACACATAGAATGAGAAAGATGTCTGCGGTCTGCACGGGCTTGGTCCCGAGCCAAATGACGCGACGGGAGGAACTCGCAATTTGTCAAGGTCAGACCTGGGTAGGTATACGATCACAAACAGAAGCGTCGCGGGTCGGATTAGCCATCCTCTTTTAAGAGCACGCGAGAAAGAATCACCAGCAAATAATTACCAAAGCTTTTTAAAATTTATTTATTAACGGACAATCCAATTTACGGACATCCAATTTACAATAAATTTATTAATTTAAAAAAAGTGTACATTCTAAGATTAAGACGGGTGCCACACGCGAAGATAACATATAAAAGATCACCACACGCACAATAACGCTCTCTATACAATCCCATCAGACATGTTACACCTAAGCAGTTTATGCGCTCGAAGCTCAAAGTCATAACGCCGTAATCTGCCGTAACCGCTACCGAGGCGATATGCGAAAAGTTACGCGACCCCCTCTCTGCCGTAAACAGGAGAGGGGGTCATTTTAATCACGGAACTGCCTAAACGGGCGGATGACAGCTGTAAAGTTGACAGATTCAATACAAAGAAATGACATTTCGTGGCAGCTCTCTAATTCATCTGACCCCATCTCCTACCACAGGAAGAAATATTAGATAGCGTCGTGTGACGTACAACACATAAGCGCACGAGGTTTAACAGATATATGCTGCGCTTTTATCTTTGCGTGTGGCAAATGAAAGCAAAGACAAAATCAGAGATAAACATAAGAAAATAGAAGTGACAAGTCAAGTCAAGTCTTGTCTAGAAATCAAAATACATAGTTATAAAATGTCGTCAATTGTTTAGTGACCGTGTAAAATCATTTAGATTTATACCAAAAAAGTCTAGGTCTCGACATGAGTTTACCAGTCTACACATTCTAGACAGAGGTAAATAATATCCATAATTAGTCAAGTGTTGATTGAGGGAAAGCATTTCATTATTTTTCAGTATACGGGAAGATATATTGAAGAGGCTAAGTTGTAGATATAGGTGAATCGATAACACAATTGATAATTTTGAAGAAATAAATGATATCAATTTTTTTCCGACGTTCCTCTAAAGGAGAAAAGTTTAGAGATAGTTCAATTTCACGATGTAAGTAATTGCCTCTTTCTAATCCTAGCCTCTTAGTATACCTTTTAACGGATCTTGCGAGAATGGTTGCTATTTTCTATATGCAAACACCTCACGTTATCATAAAACTAGAACAACACAAAGAGACAAGCCAAATAGACCTTTAAGTATTTCTACATTATTTAAGTATTTCTGCAAAGAAGCGCTGACTTTTTAATTTGTGTAAATTGCATGATTCCAGAACTTAAGAGAGCTTTTCTTGCGGAAAGCAAACAGCTTTTTTTCCAAATAACATATCTTCAAATGTATATTTTATTTGTAGAAAAATGCGTTTCACGTTTTACATTGGTGTTTTATCAGAATACCAAAAGATGTTGATTGTCCAGTTGATAACTAAAACATCTCCAAATACCGTAATTCATAATTTATACTAGGCGATGATAAAATCAATAGTTTTCATTCAATGCAGCTTGCAGATTAAGTATTATTTTAGATTATACTAGCTTTTTACCGCGGCTTCGCTGGCATGGTGTTAGGGGATTCCCACTCAGCCTCCTCCACCTTCCCTCTCCCCACTCCATTCCCCCCCATCAACCCCATCGATTAATAAAAAAAAAACATCGTTTCCAAGGCGACAATTGGTTTGCTTTTTTCTGACGTTTGCAATAAATCGATTTTGTTAGGGACAGAAAACGTATGATAAATAATTTCATAACGCCAGAGCTTACCAATATATACACAGCCTATAGATCTCGCAAATAATGTAGCTTTCTATTAGTGAAAGAATTTTTAAAATCCATTCTGTAGTTTTTGCGTGAAAGAGTAACAAACATACATCCATACAAACTTTCGCCTTTATAATATTAGTAGGATATATATATTTAATATTGTGGCATGTAATTGAACATAAATTGTTTACAAACTGCTTATTTTTTTTTGTTTTTCACTGGCAAAAGTAAAATGATGATTTGTTTATGGGATATTACGCCGTATTGTGTTGCCTCCTTCTTTAGGCAATGTTTCTGAAAGCGTTAAATTAGGTGTTTTAGAAATAAAATTATCACAATAAGAGGCATTTTGGGAAGGGGCCCCCAAAATTTTGACTGCATTTGACTTACACAATGCTTAATCTGACACTGTCTGAGATGACGCAGATATTGCATTTTCTAACATCTAGACAGGTCAAATGCTATCAACACCACTAATTTAATTATCTCTGGTATGAAATACCGATAGGTGTGATTATTTTAAGAGGGTATCTATCAGAACAGGCGTCTGTAATCAGAAGATCTGTGATTTAGTTAATTATCTGTCCGTTTCACGAAGAAACATCGATTAATACTGGTGATCGTTTGAAAGGATTTTATAACATGTTTATTTTTATGGAGAAGAGATTTTTAACTTACGAATTTTTTAACAAGGTGTAATTAAATAATTCAATTTAATCGCCCATTAAAAGTTTATTGCATTATTATATTCAGTTGATTATAATTAATAATAATTATATATCATTAAACAATACATTAAACAACTTTCTTGGAATTGGCATTGCTTTACTTCAATATAGGTACATTTTATTCCTTTACGATTACGCATTTGAAAATAAGTCAGTTCAGAGAATGTGTACGTGAATAAAATAATACATTATGTAGTCGAGAAAAACAAACAGAGTAGTATTTATTTATTTATTTTTTAGTAGCTTTTCCCGCGGCTTCGCTCGCACGGTATTAGGGGGGTTCCCACCTCCCCCCCTCTACCCCTCCCCCTCCCGCCGCCCTTTCACCCTCCCCTCCCTCCGCCCACCACTCCACCCCGTAGTATTTATTTATTTTTTAGTCGCTTTTCCCGCGGCTTCGCTCGCATGGTATTAAGGGGGTTCCCACCCCCCCCCCCCTCTACCCTCCCCCCCCCTCCCACCGCCCTTCCACCCCCCCTCCGCCCCCACTCCACCCCTCACCCTCTCCACCCGCCCCACCTTCATTAATTCCCGGTACATTCAATTTTCAAACTGCTCGCATGCTCCTTATTGCATTTTTTTATACAAATTTCATAATGCCAGAGCTCACCAGTAGTTTTATACAAAAAAAAAGAATTATCCAATTTGATGCAATCGTTCGGAAGCTATGCGCCCACACACGTTTCGGCGATTCATTTTTAGAGATAGTTTTTAACTACGACGCCAACATCTTTTCCACGGTATCCGTTTGTTTTGCTTTTCTTCTGACGTTTGAAATAACTCGATTTTGTTAGGGACAGAAAACGTATGATAAATAATTTCATAACGCCAGAGCTTATTCATAACGCCAGAGCTTACCAATATATACAGCCTATATTACTCGCAAATAATGTAGCTTTCTATTAGTGAAAGAATTTTTTCCATTTCAGAAGTCCATTCAGTAGTTTTTGAGTGAAAGAGTAACAAACATCCATACATACATACATTCATACAAACTTTCGCCTGTATAATATTGGCAGGATTTAGTATAATATTTTACATTTCACAGCACAATTCGACAATGATGGTCTCACTAAGAGGCTTACCCGTGCTGAGGACCTTTTAGTTAAAATAAATAATTAGTAAAAATAAAAGATTAGAATAAAGATTCTGTATAAAATTCATCACATTTTTTAAAAAGCTCTAACTGTTTGATAATGGCTTCGGAAGGCAAAACGGCTGACAGGCGTAATGATTATTACATAGTAGATCTCTTTTATAAGAAAAATAGCTGAACTCCCCGGCGTGGCTCGGGCTTCACACAAAGTTTTTCAAATTCAGACGTGGACAGTGTTTTTCCTCTTTTTTTTCTTCTTTTTTTAACTTTAGATCCACACTGGAAGCCCCGAGGAAAATAATTTTCCTCAAGGCCTATGTCATCTTTGGGAATGCTGCGTGAAGGGAATTTTTTAAGGAAAGGCAGGAGGCGAAGATCTTTGAAGGAAAAATATATGAGGAGAATTTGGGGTTCAGTGTATCCAGGAGAGTCGGACGCATGCGTCCAGTCAATTCAACCAGTCTCTCCCGATCTGCAGTGCCGCTACACAGTGGGTGGTGGACGTAGACAAACCTCACCCCTTGAATCCGGGCACCCCTGCTAAGTCAAAAAACGTAGCAAACCACTTGGAGTGATCTACGGCGGAGGTGTTGATTATCCAATAAATTGATACCAGGGCGTACCTTTTCCCGCCTCTCAAATTGTTTTGAATGTCAAGTGTGCAAAATTTCGATTTTGAAGAAAAAAAATTTGAAAAAAAAGTCACCGGAGACCAAAATTTCGTTTACATTTTTTACTCCAAATAACATTGATATTTATACCTCAATGCCAAATAATGTCTGGAATCAATGGTTTAAGTACGTCAAGTACATCCCTTAACATCCTGTATATAAAAGAAAATCTTTAAATTAGAATGGAAGTTCTGTACCAATTAAACTTGGTAACAATGAATCATAAAAAAACCCCTGTATTAGACGTGGGCAGAATGATTCCCAGGAGTGAATGGATTCAATCTGATTCCCCCGGCCTTTTGAATTAATTCTTTCTATTCATTCCTTTAATTCAATTAATTCCCAAAAAAAAAAAAAACTAATAATAATAATAATTAAAAACTAGAATGAATGGGGAGAGACTTCGAAACACCGTACAGGAGACCGGGAGGCTACGAAGCACCGCACAAAGAGGAGACTGATAGGATACCAAGCACCGCACAAAGAGGAGGCCGATTATTCTATCTCATTATCTCGCTGGCTGAAGCCTATAGATTAATGTGTTTGTCTCTTTTTAGTGTCGCTTTTTCGTTTCATTTCAAATCACAATAAGTGGGAAAGATACGATGTACCGCACAAAGAGGGGACCGATTATTCTATCTCATTATCTCGCAGGCTAAATCCTATAGATGTATGTGTTTGTCTTTTTTTAGTATCGTTATTTTTCGTATGTAAAATGAATTTATAGCTAGCAATTAAATCTTTAAATTAAACAGTTTTTTGTTTCACCCCTATAGTTTTACTTATATTATTTATTAAACTTATTATTTATTAAATTTATGACAGCTGACAACAGATGATTGTCCTTATAATATATGCAAATTTACATATTATATCTACCCAAGATCTACGTCTAAAAGTAGGTAGGTACTTGTATTCCAATATCTTTCATACGTGCCATAAAAACGATAACAAGTGCACTATTTTTGCTTCTCACTTTTCTAGCCGATGCCGCGATGTTCGGATTCAATGTCGAAAGTTTTCGGCTAACTATGTAATGAAATTGAAGGCTTGGCCCGCCGAGGAATTAGTGAACCGCACGGACGGATTGAGGGCCGAGGAATGAATTAGTAACTTTTGACTAGTGTCTTGTGTCTTACCCCGCAGTGACTTGATCAACTCGCGAGCTGCGTTTCGGATTGACCCGAGCCGAGATTGACGTGGAACGATGTAAGACGATGACATCTGACGTCAATTCTGGGTCTGAGATTAACTAGAGACAATAACGTCACAAGTGAAAAAGACTTTAGTTTTAATTCCTGAATAAAGCGCTTCGGACAATTTCCGATAGCGACAAACTAGCTACGAGTACCTGGGACGCGGACGGGACGGGACGCGCGGGGACCTTAGGACCATCTCAGGACTATTGACTACGACAAATGATTAATTCCTTGCGTGAAAGGGACGCTCAGACAATTCGGCTGAATCGCGGCCGCGTTTTGATCTACGGATTTTTAGAATGGCGGCCGGCGGTAGCGGGATACGAGTCGTTCACAATACCGTCGACAACTTCGCGGCGCGCCGCTTGTTGAATAATATTTAAATACCTATGAAACATTATAATATTTAAATCGTTGACGGAACACATTATTCATTGAAATAATTTAACAGTAAAATAAATGGAAATGAAAAATTTATGTTGCCGTTAAAAATCGTACGATATAAGGCCAAAGGTAAGGAATGAAGAATCAATTCCTTTTGAAATTGAGAATCAGTTCAAGTGTGTCACAAGATTGAATTTATTCATTTAATTCGGTCATTCAATTTTGCCCACGTCTACCCTGTATAAATAAATGACTTCAAAAATAAATACTCGTAGATGAGAAATATTTTTTTTTATATCCTTAAATGTAATATTTAAAGTAGCAAACGCTTCAGAACGGTTAGCTCTTAAACCTGCATGGTCATAGTATAGTACTAGTAGGTATTTATTTTCTGCTAGCAATATCTTTCAACATATTTCCATAATGAGATGCAGAAGGTTGAAGTGGTCATTTTATAGGAAAAAATACCACAATGCGTCTGATAGATTGAACCGTATTTTCTGTAATGAGATGCAGAGGGTTGAAGTAGTCATTTTATTGGAAAAAATACCACAAGGCGTCTGATTGATTGAACCGTATTTTCCATAATGAGATGCAGAGGGTTGAAGGTGTCATTTTATTGGAAAAAATACCACAAGGCGTCTGATTGATTGAACCGTATTTTCCATAATGAGATGCAGAGGGTTGAAGTAGTCATTTTATTGGAAAAAATACCACAAGGCGTCTGATTGATTGAACCGTATTTTCCGGCGTAATGAAATACATTTCGACAAACTAGAAGTGCATATAATAATAATAAAGCTAGGTTCGACAAACAGTGGACAGAATGAATAGGTAACTGATCGTATGTTGAATGAAAGTTCAATAGCAAACCTTTCCAAGGCAAACTTGGCAATGATGATCTTAGTTAAATCAAATCGATATGAAACAAATAATTAAAACAACGTTAACTTTTAATTGGCTAGCAATCGGAAGGCCGCGGGTTCAAATCCCGGCGTACGTAAGTAAAATTTATGTGAAAGAAATGTTTTATTTTATAAATCGTAATAATTTATATTTTCGTAACTCTATGGCTCCCCAAGGAGTGCCCTGAATTTTGGGTCGGTCGGTCTTTTATAGGCGGAATATCCTATATTCTCCGCCTCGGGTGTCAACTATGCTAGCTATGCCACTGCTCCCACGTGGAGCTAATGTTAAAAAATGGCTTTTGACCAGATTTGAAGAACAAGGTACTTCCCCACCTTCCACTTCCCTTTCTTTCTCCTCTCCACATAGTGTCCGGAAAATCATTTCAGAAC
Source organism: Limnephilus rhombicus (assembly GCA_929108145.2). Classification (NCBI taxonomy): domain Eukaryota; kingdom Metazoa; phylum Arthropoda; class Insecta; order Trichoptera; family Limnephilidae; genus Limnephilus; species Limnephilus rhombicus. The sequence continues at coordinate 15,360,373 of OV815287.1, read as the reverse complement.
CGAACTGTTAAACTCGAGAACGAGTCGTTAAAACGAACCATTTTCATGTAACAAATGTTTGGTGACCAGATCTGAATAGCCAAGTACTTCCCCACCTTCCTCTTTCTTTCTCCTCTCCATTGCCTCGCAACATGGGATGGAAACGTAGTGTCCGGAAAATCATTCAATGAGTTATGTTAAAGAGCTGTTGAACTCAAGAACGAGTCGTAAAAACGAGCCGTTCTCATGTAATAAATTTCAGCCGGGGTATAAAAATGTTGCGATTAGCGTATGATTTAAACCGAATTCTTCTTCATATATTTTCAAACAAGTTATTAAAAGAAGAATATTGCGCTACCCTTTTCAGGCTTACGAATCCATTTTAGGGGTGTGTAAATTATGTAGGTATCCACTGGATCAATTCGCCACAGTGCCCTGATAATCGGTTATGAATAAGGCACGTGTAATCAACACAAGCTGCTCATTTCAAAACAACAGTCAAGTTATAATATGGTATTATCTTGGGGTATTTTTAGCATAATGGCTTTTTGATTTGAAACGCTGTTGTTGGTGTCGAAGGTATGGGTGATATGATTTGTTAAGAGTGCCAATATGTATACAACAAGAAAGACAAAAAAGCATATTATACAGAGGGTCGAAGTTGGTACAAGAATGGAAAAAAGTTAAATTGAGTGCCTTGAAAAAGTATTATGCTTAATATAAATAAAAAATAAAAACTGCATTAATAATCCTGCTTTTTTAGGCATGTATTTATTAAAATTATTATTAAATATATTATATTGAAATCTATTATATAGGATGGGTTGTTTCAAAATATTTGAACAATTCATCATCAAATTTTTAAAGTTAAGATGAAGCCATACTAAATAATGCAAAATCACATGTTTTTGTTTTGAAAATTTGATGGCTTCGAAGTAATATAAATGCTTCAATTAAATACTGCGTGTAGAACATACCTTTAAAAATATCGGTCAATTTTTTTTATAAGTCTTTTAATAAGCCTAGAAAAAACAACATGTAAGGTCTTTAAAAAAGACTTTCAATTCCAAACTCTCCTATTTATAAACCCCTTTGCTGTTGTGGTTTTATTGTATAATGTGGCAAATTCAGTTTCTTCATTATCTTTATCATTACATAGTATAAAATGAAGTCGCTCAAAATGTATGTGCGCATAGATCTTTTAAACTACGCAACTGATTTTCATGCAGTTTTCACCAATCGATAGAGTGATTCAAGAGGAAGGTTTATAAGTATAATACATGCTTATCATAGTAGAGAAAAGCCGAGAAATTCAAATATTCAATTTAGGCAGGGTGGTTTGGATTTTATAAAGGTTGGGTAATGGCATTGTGTTTCGTTAGCCACAGCAACGTGTAGCCGGGTCTGTTAGTTTATAATAATCGCAAAAAAAAAATGTTTACGCACGAACTCTACAAAATAAAATAAAATTTGCATTATCGCGTTGTTATTTTACAATACGGCCGTTGTTCGACGAATTGGCTTTTCAAAGTGAACCTTATGCCGTCAACCTTCTTTACGCACGCTTGACTTGGGGAGTAAGCTGGTGAATGCGTGACGAGAGCGTTATTAAAAGTGTGATTGGGCGAGGCGAACGGTCGGGCGAGGCGAACGGACGTTGAGAGGAAGCTATACCTATGTTAGTGAAGTTTTACTTCAGTCGTGTGGTCTAAAGCACACTCAATTTTTTTTTTTAATTTGTTCTTTATTGGTCCTTTTTTTTGCCTGTTCTCGTCTCTTCTTGGATCATCTTGTCTATTTTTGGCCGTTCTTGCCTCTTCTTGAATCTTCTCGTCTTTTCACGACTCTTCTTGTCTCTTCTTGTTTCCTTTGGGTCTATTCATCTCTTCTTGGCAGTTCCTGGCTAATATTGTCTCTTCTTGTCTCTTCTTGTCTCTTCTTGTCTCTTCTTGTCTCTTCTTGTCTCTTCTTGTCTCTTCTTGTCTCTTCTTGTCTCTTCTTGCCTCTTCTTGTCTCTTCTTGTCTCTTCTTGTCTCTTCTTGTCTCTTCTTGTCACTTCTTGTCTCTTCTTGTCTCTTCTTGTCTCTTCTTGTCTCTTCTTGTCTCTTCTTGTCTCTTCTTGTCTCTTCTTGTCTCTTCTTGGATCTTCTCGTCTCTGCTCTTCTTGACGCTTCGTTGCTTTTCTTGTCTCTGCTCTTCTTGCTTCTTCTTGTCTTTTCTGGGATTTTCTGTCTCTCCTTAGCCCTTTTTTACTTCTTCTTGTCTCTTCTTGCCTAATGGATCTAAATTATATTCGGTTCATCCGCCTGGTTACATAATTCACAAAAAAATCACTGCGGTAAAATTTTGCTGTCTTAAGTAAAGTTGATAAAAATGAAACATATATATTTAATAAAAATTAAATTCTAGACAATATCTAGGAATGGTCCAGGGTGTCCGCAGCCCTGGCGGTGACGCAGCATCCGAAGAACGCATCAAGTCATAAAATACATCTCGGCAATAAACGAGCGTTTGCTTTACCTGAAGTGCACACCGCATCAATAAAATTTATCACTTCGCTATTCACCAGATTAATGGGAAAATACGATATCGATGCTAATTCTGAACGATATATATGACTTTACAGCGACAACTGAACACGGGGATTTGGCGACTAAGCAGCAAGATAAGATCAAGAGTGGTGGATAGATCTCTTAAAGCATTTAAGATCTAATTAAATCCAAGGGAATAAAATTAACCCCACAATTAATACAGTGTCATATTACTTTTAAAAAAAAAATTATTTTAGTAACTATATATATATACTTATATATATTTTTTTTTAAATATATTATGGAACATTCATAGTCCTCGTCACTAGGAGATCCTGTGCTGAGGGGGACTATGCTTTGGATAAGTTTTCAGCAACTTCTATGGTTTAACTTCATGGTTTAGCTAAGGTTTTCCAGAAACTTTTACGACGATGTTTTAAGTATACTAGTAAGTTCTGTTTCCGATAGTTCCTTCAGCCAACATTTAATGTCCTTAATGTAGCTATTTTTTGTTTTAATTTGTTTGATACTAAGTGGGAGTTTGTTGTATAACTTTACTGCTGAAAATTCAGAACTTCTTTGTCCAAACGAAGAGTTACACTTTGGTATAATATTAAGTATGGCTGTTTGTTTGGCTCTGGTTTTATGAGCATGTGAGATGTCTGCCTCTGAATCGTTTTTAAGGTGATGTACTAGAATGTTTTTGGCATATTGTATTGCCGTTTTTGTTACTGTGGTATTGTACCCACAACCTAATAATTAAGAGCCAATGGGGCGATACTATCAATCAAACTCTTGTATAAAGTATGACGAATTCTAAGATTCAATCGAAGATCCAGGCTAAAAATCGTAAAAATAAAATCTAAGTAACTAAGTCAACGATCTCAAGTGACACAGTTATAGTAAGCGCCAAACTTTAATGCCGACCTAACGTTGATACAGAAATCGTCGCAATAGGCGAGTTTAAGGTCCAAAAATCGAACGAATCAATCAGAAAAATTTCCAAAAGAACAATTTTTGTAAAATTCATCTGTTTTACGGGCTTAGGGTGGGGGTGGTTTGGGGTAGAACTTCAAAAGGCGTTCTCTCAGGACCTATGGCACCGAACCGATTGATATTTTGGATTCTTACTAAAAACCAAGGTCTGTACAAGAATCAATCAAAAAATTTTCCAAAGAACAATTTTTGTGTTAAGGGCTTAGGGTCGGGGTTTTTATGCTTGGGGTCGAATTTCAAAAGGCGAGTTCTCAGGCCCTATGGCACCAACCCGACTGAAATTTTGGATTCGTACTAAAAACCAAAGTCTGCATGACTCCCCGACCATGCTTTTCTCTGTAGCACTCATGTTTTCGGTCATTGTAAAGTCAGTAAATAGTGACTACCTGCGCGAGAATGGATCGTATTAAGTTCGGGTCGGCATTTAAGTTTGGCGCGTACTTATACATCGGTAGACTTTGTTGGTTGATGTACAGGGTGCATATTTTTATTACTCTTAATCCGGGGTCTCCCTCTTACCCAATCCCTTTCTCTTTACCACTTAAATCTAATAAACTCTAAAACTCTATTAACATTTATTCCCAATTCCATCGATGGTGTTTTTTAACACTTAAACGAGCATCACAGTTTAGGTGAAAAACAACTCAGCGTTCCCAGCACGGTTGCGAAATAAAATAGCAGAGTTTTCAGTTTGTAATTAACGAGAAGCCTTTCCCGAAGGCTGTTGTGTGGAGGTTTTATTGCCACAAGTTTTACAGCCGGTCAACTGAACAGAACCCTAGAGGGGAGATGCGCTTATATGACTGGATGAATTGTATAAAAATAGGGGTTGCCATCGATTCGATAAATTTATTGTTATATTTTTAAACAGTGTGAAAAACATGCTTTTCTGTGGGGACAGACATTAATTACGTGAGCTCAAAGGGGGGGGGGTCCAGCAAAATCTCACGTAACTTGAAAAGAATATACGAAGTGACCTAAATTTAACTCACCACGGGGGGGGGGGGGGGTTAGATTGGAAGAAAAACTGCTCACATAATTAATGGATGCCTCTATTTAAGTATTATTCTAACTGCTCTATTTTGGAGAATTTATTGTTTTATTAATTTAATAACGAATTCCCGGCATGCGTTGCTATGCCACTTAATAAAGATAATTTTTCTCCCTGCGTGTCCTTTCCCATTCGGCCCGTTCCCCTTCCGCCTCCTCTTTCTCTTCCGCTTCCCCTTCCCCTCAAGCGTACCCACAACGCCTTCCCTCTCCCCACTCCCCTCTCCCGCTTCCCCCGTCCCGTGAATCCCTCTCCCGAGTTCCCCTCCCCCCTCCCGCATTCCGTACATTCAGTCCCGGTATGTTCAGTTTTCTAACAGCTCGCGTGCCACCTATTGTAACTTTTTTGAATACAACAACTCACTAAAGTTTCATCACAATCGGATGAACGGTTCGTAATGCATAATTTTATGATGCCAGAGCTCACTATTGTATACAGAAACCATCGCGGGCATGCGCGCATCAAATCCCCAAAGTTTCATCGCAATCAAAAACGCATGCCGGGAACTACAAACTCAGAATGTAGCATATTTTGATTTATATATATTTATATATACATATATATATATATATATTTTAGATATATAGATTTTCCCCTAAAACCATGCGAGCGAAGCCGCGGGTAAAAGCTAGTTATAGATTTTTTTTACTATCATACATATATAACAGGTGAGTATATTTTCTATACCTATAAGAATTCCTAACAATATAGAGCGCCCTTGAGATGATTTTTCCAAAACACGGTGCAAATTTTTCAATTATTATTTTTATTAACTCAACTCAAACCTCACATCGAAGTCCACCAATTATTGTAATGCTTTTAGTTGTTGCAGGAAGCAGCGTGAAACACTAGCAAAAAATAATCTGTTATTTTATATAAAATAATTAGGACATAGAATATTATTTGTCACCCCACAAATTTTCAACGGCGCCGAATGCACGCCCTCCGATAAAAATCCCTGATATCCGTCCGGGAGATTGGATTAAATTTTATTCAAGTGCAGGACAGTTTCCTATAGCAGCGGGTAGAAAAAAAACAATTTGCTTATTCATGAGGTAATACTCTCTTTTTAAATATCTAACCACTTCTAGTGATCGAAAAATCTGGGTTGAGGCCACACTTTGGTTATATGTGTGATCAAACAGTATTAATAGCCTTGCGTTTGTCGAACACACTTGATTCACAAATAGATACAAACGAAAGTGCTGCCATCTATATTATTAAAACGCTAAAAAAGCCACTTTTGTGATTCGGTCATCAAAGGATGGCGTCACTTACGTTAGCAACATGAGTACAAGCCCCCCTAGTTATAAGATCTACAGATTTGTAGAATTTGAGTATCTCTCCGGATATGGAAAGATTGACGGTAATACTTAGAGTTGTGAATAATAGTATCACGCGGCTATATATTATATATGTGACGTCATTGCCTGTCGCGGTTATTTTCTCCCGGTGACTAGCTGTCACTGGATGACAGTGGATCCGAGGAACCAACTATTTTTGGAACTTTGGAGTCTTCGCTTCGCTATCATCACGCCTACGATAAAGTCGCATTGAGTGTATACACAACTGTATTCAGCTCTGTAAATGTTAAACCTTTGAACTGGTATAAACGTGTGTATACCTACTTACGAAAAGTTGTCTAGCATACTCGTAGCTTTACTTATCATGTTTGAATAACATTTAAGATGAAGCCATAGTAAATAATGCAAAATCATACAAAATCACATGTTTTTGTTTTGAAAATTTGATAGCTTAGAAGTATTATAGATGCTTCAATTAAATACTGTGTTTAGAACATACCTTGGCCCTTCAAAATATCGGTCATTTTTTTATAAGTATTTTAATAGGCCTATAAAAAAATAAAGTATAAGGTCTATAAAAAACACTTTCAAGTCCAAACTCTCCGATTTATAAACCGATTTTCGAATTTGGTTTTATTGTATTATGTGGCAAATTTAGTCTCTTTTATAATAATTGCAAAAAAATTGATATTTACGCCCGAACTTCACAGAATAAAATAAAATATGCATTTTCTCGTTGTTATTTTTGACATCAATCGATACGGCCCGCACTCTACGAATTTGGATTCTTGAAGTGACCCTTATGGCATGGGCACAAGAATCATGCACTGGGCAACACTTATTCGTATCAGTCACGCCCCAACCGGCGCGGGAGACAGCCGTGTTATTCCGCGTCGCTTAGTTTCGTGAAATAAATTTTAAATTTCAGTTTTCTAACAATAAAAAATGCGTAAAATAGGAATTAATATTTTTACAGGCCTTTACGAAATCAACCTGTAAAAAAAAATTCTCAAATACCTTTTCCAACCTTTCCAAAAGCTTTTTCTCAAGTATTTTTAAACTCCTCCCATAACGGGCGTGAATTCCGATTTCGATTTTTTCCTGAACTATTGGATCGCCTTAAGAGGAACATCTAGGAAACAGTTGTTATTCATCTAGAACGTTTTTTTCATTCAGGCCCCGAGGAAAATAATTTCCCTCAGGGCCTATCATTTTTGTGGTTGTGATTTTGATTTTATGATTTTGGGTGGTAGAGCTTTTTGAGGAGATGAAGGAGCGAACATGGGTCTTGAAGAGACCCATGTTGTAGGAGGGTCGCACATGAAATAAGACACTCAAATAAGTAACATCTACAAATGTCTACGAGCTATTGCGAAGGAATTAAAAAATTAAATATTTAATGCCTTTAAGGACCTTTAACCAGCCAGCGGCCTAGAATCCAAATTTCTTCGAAAGATGTTTTTACGATCGTACAGGGCGGTTCCAATGAGAAAGATTAATTATTCTCCGTACCAGCTTTTCAAAATTATAACTCAATATCGATTTTATTTAATTCAAAACATGCTTTGAATTATACCTACATACAAAAATGCTGAAAGGCGTCATAAAACTATTAAAATTATGTACTTTATGTAATTATTTTTTGGTCATAACATTTATAATTTTTAAATAATGTCTAAGCAAAATAAAAATGTAAAAAAAACTGATAGATATGTTAGTTTGTAAGACCATAAATAAATTATATACAAACTAAGAATTTTCGTCACAAAACATCACGGATCTTTTTAAAAATGATTTTATTTAAATTAAAATTAAAATTCTGAAACACAGCTGTCTCAAATAATTTATTGATTTATTTTACTGCATGATTATATGCTTTGAAATATGTGTTGTATATAATTTTGTTTGAAATTTAATCAATCTGCCAATGACCTATGGTATAACCTTATTATACTAAAAATATTATTTTTTTTCAAAATTTAAAACATACCTTTACTAGATAAAAGAACAATCTTTCGAAATCAATTGATATTTTTTTTGTGGAAAAGAGTTAAATACGTCTAAAATTTGATTTAAAAAAGACATATTTCCGGTTTTCTTTGGTTACGATAAAAATAATCTATTTGTCACTAGCGGAATCTACCATCAGATACGGAATAACGTCTTGGGGAAACTCGTGCAAAACAAATATAGGTTACATTCAAACAATCCAAAACTCGATGACCAGCAAAAAGTATTACGAGTTAGATAAGTCAATAAAGATATTAACTGTTCGAGGGATTTTATGGTTTAAAACTGTAAGCCAAATTCTATTCCACATGTAGAGAAAAAGTAGATCATACACTCAACAAAGTTTTAGTCAAAATGATGACACAGCCATTCCAAAAATTACGAATAAATACCTGCAACGAGTGTTCACTTATCTTGTACCTATTGTATTTAATAAGATGCCATTGCATATAAAACGCGAATCAAATTGTACATCAGAATTCAAAAAAGTGCTAAAAAGTTGCTAATAGATTAAGATTATATTTATAAACTAAGATATTGTTTCCAAGCACCTATACATAAGTGTCCACTGATTTTATGCATGTAATCTTATGTAAATATGCCGATGAGTCCGTTTGAGAATGTTGTGTTCCTTTGAGTGTGTGTATGTATGTCTACGAATGTGTTGCCTGTGTTATATTTGTCTGTCTGCATATTTTTATGCCTTTTTATTGTAAACATTTGTAATTTTGTTCTTCTATATCTATTTTCTATATTATGGTTTCTCGTTATATGTGTGCTTTGTGTTAAAAATAATTCTTAAGTGTTGTTATGTAATTAATAATTAAGTGTTAAATAATTATTTTAAGTGTTATAATTATTTTCGACATTGTGAAATCGACCTGCTAACAAACTACTTTAGTAGTTTAGCAGGTGCTTGTAATGAAGAGTAAATAAAAAAAAATAGGAGTTAATCGACCACAATGACATGGGTGTTTGCCAGACTGGTGGCTGTAAATTTCAAATACACTTGTGATAAAATCTGTTTGCCAAGTAAATAAATACATATTATTAACAAAAAGTACTTATAATCCAGCAACAACTCTCGAATGGAGAGCCATTAAGCTATTGCATAATGAAATCTGAACAAATTTGTCCATTTAGAATATCAAGGTCGGTGCGATTTCACATACTCGTAGCTAAATTGAAATTACAATGTAGTTACTATTGAATGGTGTTCAGCTAGATAAAATGGAAATCTTAGAAATTAGAAGGAGCGTAAAAATTAACTTAAATATTATAAATAATCAGAAAATATTTTTAAATGACCGATTATTAAACTTGTTCCCTTTGTAAATTATGCCCTATTACCCTACTCCCACCCTTTCCACTCCCACCTTTCCATTGACACCGTTAAGTCCATTGCTTTAATTAGTTTTAAGTAAACCCAAAATGTAAATCCCGAGGAAGTGAGCATTGCTCACGAAAGATGTGGGTTTTTATAAAGAATAAACGTGGTTAAAACAAAGAAATCTACTAATTTTGAATAAAAATGGTGCCTTTGAGTGTTATAAGTTTGCTGTGTTTGAAGAAATAATATTTCTTGAATAATAACTTTAAAAACAGGAGTGGAGAGATGCTCCTTTGGAAAAGCTGCTTGCAAGGTATGAGTATAGTATTCATAGAGCAGTCTTCCAGCATCTCATCAGCTGTAAAACAGCGTCAAGGGCGATGTAGCTTGCATGCATTATGTGCAATATGTTCTATGTGATAATATGTGACACGTGTGTGCTTCCTAGTTCACCTATATACCATCTTCATGTCATTTTATCGCAATAGGTGAGCAGATCATACCTTACTCTTTAATTAAACAGATTTAGTGTGAGAATACAAATTATGTATATTAAAACGATTTTGAACGTTTTTCTTTACCCTTTTAATAAAAAATTTAAAAAACACTCTGTTAACCCTTGCATGTCATTACTGCAGTAATGGCGAGTATTTGATACTTAAATTTGGCATAAAATATGACGTCCTCCACGGTTAAGGGTAAGGCAATGCAATTCGAAGCTCGCGGGATCGAATCGAATTTTATTTGATATATATATATTTTTTTAAATCCCTTTATTTTTCCCATATTTTACAATTAATATTTACATATTTTGAAAATCATAACAAAGTGTGGGAATCCACTAAGGCGCAGCCTTTGCGTGGGTAATTTGTGTTTTTTCACAATTAATTCATTTAAAATAATGTATAATATATTGGCGTATCAGATTAAAGGTGACTTATCAAATTCAACACACATACCGACAAACCACAAATTTCGTTTATTTTTGTCCGTGAGTCATTGACCGTGACCATATTCGATCAAGTCACTAGCCCACGGGTCATCGCGTGACACATTACCTACCCCTTCCCACCCTTTAAATAATCCCACCCACCGGCCTCCCACCGCCCCCCGCATGCATTAGTTTTATAGATTGAAAGATTTTATTACCGGATCAAAACTTCCGAAGACCGAGCTTCCGAATTGAATTTTCGAAATTGACTACCGGCGCTTTTTTGCTCGTCGAGAGCAGCCATAAAACGACATTTAGTACAGGGGCTAATGTTGGCTATACGGAAGAGTAGAATAGATGTGTTGAATATGGAATAATAAAACCCAGAGACTGGCCAAGTAGTTGTAAGTAGCCAGCATTCAGCGTTGGGTACTTTGTATAGTATAGAGCAGTGATCGGCAAACTTATTAGCCAAAGAGCCAAATACGCCAAATATTTAGCAAACATTTATGATAATTTTAGCACTTCATTAAATAACGGATTCGCTGAATAAAACTTGATTTCATACTAATATACGACACAATTCATTGATATACAATAATATGTAATTAAGGAATCCATAAATTAATTCAAATCATGACAATGAACAACAAACACTTTATGCGAATAATGTCCTTGCATCTCCTTGAAAGTTTGAGTAAGTCAGGTTTGCACGTTGTTAGTCTTAATTTTAGGCACGATTCTAGATTCTCATCAATTAGACGACTTCTCAGTTTACTCTTGATAAAACTCATGCTTGAAAATGATTGTTCGCACGAATGTGTAGAACAGAAAAGGGAAATAACAGCAAACGCGAGTTTTTTCAGCTAATCATTAGAGTCAGGAATACTATTATATTCCAGACGTTGAAGATGACCATGTCGTCCTTCCCCAGGTCTTTTAAAGTAGACCACTTGTGTTGTGAATTAAACTCACATCTGTTCTTCTCCAATATTTCAAAATAAACAACAGAAAGTCTTTCAAATTACAATAAGAGCTCCATATTTCCTTGTTTTTTAAATCCAGCATTTCAAGTATTTCAAAGTTACCAATGTCAATGCCAAAAGGAGAAAATTTCAAATCTTATATCGAAGCATTGTGGGTGTTTGACTAATGCTAAGGTCGCTCTGGTGTTTTTAAATTCCCGAAACCTGCTGAGAAATGCTTTCATCATACTTAAAATGGTTGTTTTGAAATAGTTTTTGTCACAGGAATGGAGGAATAATTTTCTTGGCGATGTTCAGCAGACTCGGAAAGTGAAACAATGTTTCCCTTTCAAAATCTTGAGCAAAAAGGAATAATTTTCGAATGAAATGACTTCTTCTAACATCGAAAAAATTGCGTTTCCTTTCTCTTGTAGTTTATGATTAAGCTCATTTAGATAAGACGAAACGTCTACCATGAAATAAAAATATTGGATCCACTGATTGTCTGTTACACCCTTCTCAAGGAGAAATTCTTTGACTTAGTAATTATATATTCCGGTAATATGGTTTCTACTTTTTCTAACGTATCGTATTATGAAGCAGAAAATCATCGTACTAACTCTCCATTTCAACTAAAAATTCTTTGAATTGGGACATTTTTGCCAGAGCCGCACTTAAGAGGAAAGTGTGGTCTTTCTGGATCCCGATCCGCGTCTGTTATAGACGCTAGTGATAGAAGAGGCATTTGGCCATAGTTTATACACAAAGATTGTCGCTTGAGCAACGCTTTTAATGGAGTAATGCATCGGTACCGCTGCAAAGAAGCGATGTCAGGGGCGGGGTCCTCAGTTGTTACTGGTCCGCCGAGCATGTAAATAGTATCTATATTATTAAACGTTACGTTTTATCTAATAATGTTTATTAAAAACGATTGGGCAACAAAATACCAAAGCCACTGCACGTGAGATGCAGATCCTAGTCCAGTTTATATATGTATATTTTTTGTATATCAAGTTCAAGAGTCCTATTTTTTTTCAGGAAAATATATCTCAGTTTCTATCAGAGTGTAAGGAAAGAACTACTAATGTATTGAACCAAAAAAAATGTTACCATCTTTCAAGAAATAACTAATAACGTATATCGACAACGATAATAATGTATCAGAATGCCAGGAAAGAACTAATAACGCAACGAAATAAATATAATGACAACGAAAATCGTCTCCCTGATCGTCAAAGAACTATTGATATAAGTAGGTATTATGACAACGAAAATCATCCCCCAGGAAAGACTGTCAGGAAAGAAATAATAACGTATTGACATAAATATTTTGATATCAAAAATCATCTCCTAGACTGCCATGAAAGAGCTAACGAGGTATTGAGATATGACAACGAAAATCTGCTTCAGAATGTCAGAAAAGAACTGATGAACTTTTGAACTATGACAACGTAAATCATGTCTAAGACTACCAGAAAAGAACTAATGACGTAATGAGATATGACAACAAAAATCATGACTCAGGCTGTCGGGAAAGCAGGAAACAAAAAAAAAGTTATTTATTATTTTTTTTTAAAGAAAGACAAACATATCCGGGTTACGAAAAATCTGATATTTGAAACACTGAAAGTTTTAAAAAGTGGATAAGTTGATAGTTTAATAAGTTGCTTGTGCAATGATGGAGCACATGATTGTAGACATAGAAGGAACTAGTATTGCTATGAGATATGACAAGTAAATATAAGGATACATCCCAAATAGCTAGAAAAGGATAAATAACTATTTTACATAATTCAGAATGACCAAAAGGAGATAAGCAATTACCTGAATTAATAATACCTTCGAAAAAGGACACAGATATTCGTAGATAAGTATCTTAGAAAATTTTAACTTTATGACGGTTTGCTATATAAAAACCAATATATTAATAGAATAGAGACAGTCACGAAAAACTATCAATATGACAGATTCCCAACATATAAACATACTATATTATTTGACGTCTCAATTGAAGGGTTAACCCTCAATTCTTGCTTTTATGTGGAAGTTTGAATGTGTTAGATAAATACAACTGGCACTGAATACCCGCAGACAAAAACTCTTTTACGATCAAAGACAACATAATAACAATATAGATAATCCCATGTCAGCAACTTTTCACCTACGACTGATGAAATGAAGTATGAAACATAAGAAAACGTGAAACACTCGTATAAATATATAGCATTTACACACCGATGCAAAATGTGCAATAAATGTTAAGTGTTCAACTAAATCTATTATTGGAGACAATAAAGATTGTTTCAGTCGTGTACTTATAATGAAGGGATAAAGGTGAAGGCGAGATAGATAATAATCGTACTAGTGTAGATATGTGAATAATTTAATTAACATTCTTGGAGAGCGTAAGATCAAGGCGTTATTGTTTTATCTCCTATTAATTTTCCAAAAGCCTGGATAAACTTCATGTGAACCTATGACCCCATAAAAGTATAGCTTTTACCAGTAATAACGTTTGCTAAAGGGCGTGATAATACGCAACCTCCGTTGAACAAGGTTCTAACTGACCCGTTTGGTATTGAAACAGCTTTGGGACTAATCCACATTCCAAGGTCCTGTTGAATGTATTGTCTTCTTCCATTTTTCCACTTATTTCTTACAAACAGGGGCGGATACATATGGGGGGCGCGGGGGGCGCGCGCCCCCCATGCCCCTCCTTAAATATAAGAAAATCTTTCTTCAATCATTCGCTCTACATGTCTAAACCATCTAAACGTCCCTTCCTTAATCTTACTTATTACGTTTGCTTCAGCCTTGCATTCTTTTTTATATTTTTTTCACATTATCATACATGGCATTACCACACATACGCCGCAGGGATCTCAATTCTATAGCATTTCGTCCTTCCTCTGCTAGTTTCATACTTCACTGCCATACATCAGGGTTGGTTCCAGCACTCCATTGTGGACTGCTAGCTTCGCTTCTTTCGACAGTTTTTTTGTTAGCGTCAACGTCATTAAGTCCTCCATAAATGCGGAGTTACCTGCATTTACCCTTCTCTCAATATCTCTATCAGCCTTCCCATCTCTCGTAAACATACTCCCCGAATACACAAACTCATTCACTGTCATTTTTAGGTAACTATTAGAAATTGTCTTTGGAGATGCTACGTGAAGGGTCATTTTAGGGCAAGGAAATAGTGGAAGGAAAAAGGTAATTAATGTAGGTGGTTAGGACTCTCTCTCTGGGTTAGTGTGTCCAGGAGAGATGGATGGATGAACCTTTCCCTCACACTGCGATGCGAGGCAATAGGTCGAGAGATTCCTGCTGGAGAGGTTAAATTGTTTCCCTCAGTCTTATCAGTCCTTTCCAGCTCGCTACGCAGTACGTGGGAAAACGCATCCGCCGCTACCTTGAAAAACCACATCCCATTCAGAACTCAGGCATCCCTGCTAAGTCACCAAACTAAGCGATCCACTTGGGATGACTTATAGCAGAGGTGTTGTTTATCCGATAAATAATTCCCGTGGCAGCGGTACCCACACTCGCCTCCTAAATTGAAACTTTTGCTTCATTCACATTCATACGTCGTTTCAAAAGATATTATTGAAGTGAAAACTTCTTTAGCACCGTTGTGATTTGACAAACACATACATTATATGTTTTAGCCAGCGAGAGAATGAGATAGCATAGTCGGTCTCCTCTTAAGAAAGAAGAAGATGACTACATCCTACCTACCGATGCCAGTTCAAAATATTATTGATCGTGGTCACACGAATTAGTGAAATCGCGTTCATATGCATTTTTTTTTTTTTTTGGTCATTTATACATTTTGATGTTTTTTTTTTTTTTTTTTCTACAAAAACATAAGAAAATGGTAGTTGTTGAACAGTTGGAGGCGGCGTAAGGGGTTCGTCGGACACCCGGCTGAGTGACCAGTGACGACATGCGGAAGAAATTTTTTTTTGTTTGATTTTGAAGAAAAAATTTTTGAAAAAAAAAAAAATCGCCAAAAAAAGTCACCGGAGACCAAAATTTCATTTACATTTTTTACTCCAAATAATGTCAAGAATCACTGGTTAAAGTAAGTCAAGTACGTCCCTTACCACCCTGTATGAGGTGCGGTGTAGTTTATTTGATTAACATTAACTTCGCCTTACCATGTTCTGAGGTGTCAAAGTTTTTGTAAAGATGAATTCTCATAATCTATTTAACATTTTCTGATTTTCAATCATGTGTCAAGAATTTTAGTTTAACATATTTTAAAGAAAAAATATTAAATTATGACAAGACCTTATCTTGGAATGGCGTTAAGAAATTGTAGTCAGAATCTTATGCAATTAATTATTATGCCTTAGCTCAGTGGTTCTTAACCTTTTTGTAGGTACTGAACCCCTCCGCAACGTAAGCAGATATAAGCGTTAGAAATAGGACAGCAGTCAAGTACAATAAGCGCGTCAAGTAGAAATCGTTCTAACTCCGTTATTGTTTAGTTACATCCCTAAACCAAAAAGGAAAAGGTCGATAGTAGATCAAGCTGTACATCTCTATCAAGTTGTCTATAGAAATACACAACAGGAATCAGCTGTCAGTCGCGTAGTTGACAAAAATATTTACCCGCGCAAATTTACTACCGGCGGCTCGTCCGCGCTCGACATTTTAAATTTTTATTAAATATTTTTATATGAAATGAAAAAAAGGTGAGATGATAAAAGTGTTTATTACACATATATACAATAGAATAAGTATTGTTGTTTACATAATCTGTGATTTTAGTACCATTTTTAATGTTTGCATGCAAAATTTTAATATTTACAAATCTTAATATTTATTTGTAATATAATAATTCGAAAGCTTATTTTGTAACCTTTCTAAAACAGTTTTTACTATTCGGCTACGTACAGAAATATTTCATTTATAGGGCTTTCATTGTGAAGCGGTAATAACACAAAGTTTTCGTAAAATGTCGTTTTGTTTGAGACATCTCACGTGCATATTCGCGAAAATTCGGAGGGGTGAACCCCACCAGTTTCATATGCGCATTCACCGAACCCCTTCTTAATGGAAAGCAGTGCGTGTCGTCAGTAGCGGCGGATTACCACAAGGAGGGGCGTAATGGGATAGGTTGGGGTTCGTGATCACCACAACAAAGGGGGGGGGGGGCGCAATAGGATAGGATGGGGCGGGATGGGATAGTGACAATATTCTTCGTTTTAATTTTTTTTTCGGGTTGTGTCTTGCCTTCCACCCCTGAGACTGGCTCACCGAACCCAGGTTAAGAACCATTGCCCTAGCTGGTTTCATGTGGTTCTATATGCACGTTAAGGTATGTGTTAAAATAGTAAGTAGGTATACGCCCTATTTCAATATCTTCCTTTAAATTATGTTAAACTAAAATACTTTTACAAGATTGAACCTCTAATTCAGAAATCGGTAAATAAATTACGAAAATTCGTCTTTGCAAACTTTGGCACCTCATATCTCAGAACAAAGTGAAGTTAGTACCCTATCCAACCAAAGTACCGAATAGGTATCTACAATTTATTATTTTACATTTACACGACGACCGCGATATCTGTAAACATAAAAAACAGTAAGTTTTTGAAGCGCTTTTTGAAAACCACGATTTTCAGAGTGTAGGTAGGTACCTGTGCACAGTCCGTACACTTAGAATGTTGAGTATGGACTTCTAAGCGCCTCGCATGTACTTGTATGTTGTAAAAAAATCTATGTTGGCAATAAAAAAATAAGTTACGAAAACTAATTTATTTTCTAAATAATAATGACTTGCTTTTCATATAAGTTAAGTGCTCTTTTTGTTTTATTTGCTATCATTTTCAATGCAATTTAATAAGTTGTTATAGATAATAATGCTAAGTATAAATATGATAATTTCAAGCAAAAATATACCAGTCTGAAGATGGAAGTGATTGTCTGAAAGCGGTAAGAAATAAATGTGGAATAAAGCTTTAAAAATTATTATAAGCAATAATTATCAGCCTGAAACACTCATCCACATTGAAAAATCTTGCGAGAAAAGATATATGACGCCAACGGGACGTGTGGATGTGTGTTTCAGGCTGATAATTATTGCTTATAATAATTGTTACCCTTTTGTGCCATGCATAAAAATCTTGTCTTAAACGTTAGTTTAATAATTAATAATAATAATTAAAGCTTTAAAAAATAATTGTTATACTTTTTTACATTAGCACCACACAGGAGGATCTGAGCAAAAAAATCCCTCAGGGCCTACGTCATTTTTTAGGATGCTGTGTGGAGGGTCTTTTTAGAAAAAGAAAATAGAGAAAGTTCCGGGAAGAAAAACTGTATGAGGGGCGGAATCTGGGGATTAATATGTCTAGGAGTGACGAACGTATCAATCCATACCTCCCACTGCGGTTCAATGTGAGTGGTGAACAGAATCCGGCTAGAGAGGCCAAAATGTCTCCCTCAACCAGTCTCTCATGCATCCACTGCCAAGATACAGAAAAACCTCACCCCATGAACCCGGGCACCCCTGCTACTTGGTGTGACCTATGGCAGGGGTTTTTATCCAATAAATGGTTCCAGGGGAGGCGGTACCCATACCCGCCTCGCAAATTATTAATGCAATATGTATTTAATGGTATCACGTTTGGGTCCCACACAGGCGTCGCACGTTTGATTCCTCGGCTGGCTAAGTCCTCCATCGCGACACAATCAAAATTTTCCGCTTACTGTGGCGGTAGTAGGAGTTTATCGAAAGGTTTTTAACACAATTTTTTAATTGTACACGAATCAATCAATTTTCAAATTTTGTCAGGTTATTTGTAACCCGAGAATGTTTGTCTGTCTTTTTTGTTTATTAAAATATTATTAAATTATACTCTACATACTAAGTATTATGATTTGTTAAAAAATACTGTCAAAACTATTTTAGTAATTTTTATTCAATGTGTGCTCAATTTTGCGTTATGCTTATTTTGAAACAAGTATTGTGGATATCGGTGATTAAAAAAGCATTACGGAGCAGCTTAAAGAATGTGCAATGCAACAATAATTCTAATGCGACATAAAAGTTTGCTAAAGCCTGCCGTGTGCGCCGTGCGGCCATTTTATTAATTTCCAGCCAAAGCAAGCGTTTTCACAGCTTGTATGTGCAATCTACCGCACCGGTTAGGCGGGTAATATCATATTGTTTTCAGGTATTTATGTTTCGTTAACTGTTGCACTGGGAGCGAATGGAATAAACTAATAAACTTCAATGCTAAGCTCTTCACTCAAGGATTTAGGAAAAACAATCGACCAAACGGTGGATGTAATAATCGTATATCATGGTTATACGCATCGAAATAATAAATACACCCTTCTTCTTCTTCTTGTGCCCTGTCCGTTCAACGGACGTTGGCTATCATGTTGGCTATGCGGACTTTGTTTACTGCAGCCCGGAACAGCTCCACGGTAGACTGGCCATACCACTGTCTCAGGTTTTTCAACCATGAGGTTCTCCTTCTTCCAGGGCCCCGTCTTCCGGCAATCTTTCCCTGCATTATGAGATGCAGGATCTCATACTTCTCTGGATGTCTCATCACATGTCCAAGATATTGAAGTTTTCGGATTTTTATAGTTTTAATTACTTCCTTTTCTTTATTCATCCGAACCATAACATCTTCGTTTGTAACCCTGTCCATCCAGCTTATTTTAAGTATTCTTCTGTAGATCAACATCCTTTTCTTTTTATCTTGATAGCAGCTGACCGGGAGATTCTTAGCACCCCTGCCCCATTTAAGGGGCGCCCGTACTCGGGGCCGTTGTATTTATCACCCAATACACCCAATATATAACCACCCAATACACCCAATACACCCAACACACCCAATAAAATACACCCAATATATGAATAATATTAAAATCCCAAATTGTAACACCTACCTTTTATAAGTGAAACTTCTTTAGCCCCGTTGAAATTACGCATTACAATACCTACGAAGCGTAGGCAAACTGCGCTCATTGGCCGCTTTGATTATGATACCACTTTTCAAGGCTATTGTTTGAGGATGTTTTCGTGAAGTTTCGCTTCTACCGCGTGTGAACTGCACTCGTTTTTTTTTAAATCAACTCCACACAGGAGGACCCGAGGAAAATAATTTCCCTCCGGGTCTATATCATCTGAGATGCTGTGGGGGGGTCTTTTTGAGGAGAGAAAGGAATGAACATTGGTCTTCGAAGAGATCCATGTTGTAGGAAAGAGGGAACACAGAAGCCGGCAAATTGTTCCACAGCCGGGCTGTTGAACACAAAACCTAACTCTATCTAGGAATGACTTATATTAACAGCCCCGCATTAAATCTATTTAAATAAAAATTTCTCGAATTTCATCTTAAATTGAAAAATGTCCTAAAACTACTATAAGATTCCATATCTGTTATTGATAAATCTTGAGTTTTTCTTTCTTATCTTTTTATCATTATTAAAAATATTTTATTATTACTTGCAAGATTTTATATAATTGAGCTAAAATTCCCTCACCAACATTATCGCATTATGGATTTTTGTAAAAATCTCAAATATTACATAAACATTTTTTTTGATTGGAAAATAGCCAACAAAACTGAATAATCTTTTTTTAAATGAAAAGGAATGGCAAATATAATATATGACACGATCTAAATAAAAAAAAATGATTTCTTTCCTTTTTTAAATAAAATATGCCTACGCCATAAAACATGTCGATTTTTCTTGATTGCATTTCAACTTTGCCAATTATTTGCTTTGACTATTAACGGAAATATGATTAATCTGCATGAGGCGCATTGGGTAGTAAGTACCGCCGCCTCCCAAATTCCTACCCACCCCTCATACATTTTTCCTTCCCATAACCTCCTACCCTTCCCTTCCTTAAAAAGACCCTCCATACAGCATCCCCTAAGATGACATAGGCCCCGAGGGAAATTATTTAATGCAAAAAAACGTGACGTATATTTTTTGTGTTATGTTTTATTGATTTTATTTTATATTACATTAGGCTGTGTGAGGAGACATTGGCCCTACAATGGATTAACAGCACACAACAGGAATACCAGGAAAGAAAAATATGATAAGGGAACGTACCCATACTACGTGACACGTTTAGGGGGGGGGGGTTCTTAAAAATGTCACGCTTGGTACAAATGAGCGGCGGCGGGCTTAGGTTTTTGGTCACCGGGGGGGAGGGGGGGGGGGGGGTTAAAAATTAAACATTCGCTAAGCAAAAAAGATTGTTGTTGATAATAATTATTATTAGATGATTTATTTTTTGTTTTTTTTTAATAAATTCATTAATCTAGGAAGGACTAAAACGAACTATATGTCATAAATTTCCACTATTAGCGACTTCCTCTCCATTCTGAACTCCACGCGTTTGACTTGTATTTATTTAAAGCAAACAATGCAGACTGCGGTCACGATCCCGTGTATGCCATCGGCTTAGCCAAGTAGGCACCCAGTAGTAGTACTGGCAGAAGATGTCCACCCTGACCAGTGGCCAGTGGTCATAGGGGTCACCCTATGGTACATTATAGATTAAATCAATGCTACCATTTCATATATTCCATACGGGATACCCTTTATAGAGAGTTAGTTATGCTCGTGAGATGAAATTGCCAAAGTCACTTTCATTTTGAATAGAGGAATAGAGAATAGTTAAAGCTATTTTTTAAAATGTTTTTTACATGAATACCGCACAAGAGTCCCAACTGCTCCCGTCTGGAGCCAGTGGGACTATGGCATCCCCAATTGGGGTATGTTGTGAGGCTGAAGGTAGTGGGGACGGGAAGAAGATAGGGAAGACGAATGTGGGGAAGTACCTGGCTATTCAGATCTGGTCACCAAACACGGCTAAAGCCATTTCAAGCAACGTTTCAATTCTGAATGGTGGTTATACATAGTATTGATCGTATTTTAAAAACATTATATAAATAAAATACTTTGTTTGTTGACAGATTTCGAATATAAATTGCAAATATTAATAATTTTAAAAAAAATAAGATAATTAAGTATGTTTGATAGAAATTTATTTAATACAGTTTTTTTTTTAAATAATAATATGATTTATTATTCACATAGAAAATGCTCAAATCCTAAACAAGTTTAAAATTATTATTCTGAGAATCACGTAATAAATGCATTGTGGTACTATTTACGGCACCCTAAAATAAGTCGAAAGTTGTGGGGAAGAAAGTGGACGATTGAAGAAAGTTGGGTAAAATTAGAAGTTTTTAAAACTAGTTACTAAATTTGTTTATTTTTTACAGTAACTCCAAGTAAGAGGCTCTGAGGAAAATTATTTTCCGCAAAATTCATGTGAGCGAACCCATGTTGTAGTAGGGAAGAAACACGGAGGCCGAGAAAACACAGTTTTAAGGATTAAGTCATGTCAATCAACGTTTCTATACTGACTTGCGTTCCGTGTATTTAGTCTGTAGGTTTACTAGATTGTTGAAGTCAAAATATGTTCATGTCTAATTTTTTTTAAATCAGTGATTATATTGACTAATTAAGGGATCAAGCGTTCAAGAAATAGATAACCTAGAAAAATTGCCTTCGTGTTCGCTAAAGGGTCAAATACAAATGTATTCACAATGCACGTGTTACCTCTTACCAACCTTTTGGCGATCACTTATTTAAATTAATTTTCAAGATTGCGAGTTGGGTGGGACAAGGGAACAAATTTCGGGAATTTCGAAGCGAATACCTAGTGAAGAATTCAAGGTAAGTTGCAATAAGTATAAATATACATACACAAGTTTCAAAGTATCACCTAATAAATACCAAAGTGTTTATAATTAAATAAATAAATACATTATTTTTACAAGATTTTTGGGAATTAAAATTATGGGTTGGGATTTCTGTTGTCAACCCAGTTGTTATATATTTATCAAAATCACTATGAAATGAATTATTTATTAATTTATTCGCCGAAAAAGGCTTTTCGTATACAATTGATAAAAGATCTGTTGAACTAAAATGAATAAACCATTCAGCAAATGTAATAAAAACATTATTATTTTTAATTGTTTAACTAACGTTTAAGACAAGATTTTTATGCATAGCACAAAGGGTAACAATTATTATAAGCAATAATTATCAGCCTGAAACACTCATCCACATTGAAAAAATCTTCCGAGAAAAAATACATGACGCCAACGGGACTTGAACCCGTGCCCTTCTGATTGCCGGTCAGCTGCTCTCCCAATTGAGCTATGGCGGCTTATCTTATACCCGCCAAATGATTCAATATATACTAGTGTTTCATTCAACATTTACTGCTTATTATATTTTTTCCACCTGAAAACAACCAACTTTATTTTTGCGACAGAGACACTGTTAGTGTTAAATCCGTCGCTAAGTGGCGTCGAGACAAATTATGACTTAATTTATTGCCACCTAGCGTGGCGTGGCGTCGAGACAAATTATGACTTAATTTATCGACGGATTTCACACTAACAGTGTCTCTGTCGCAAAAATAAAGTTGGTTGTTTTCAGGTGGAAAAAATATAATAAGCAGTAATTGTTGAATGAAACACTAGTATATATTGAATCATTTGGCGGGTATAAGATAAGCCGCCATAGCTCAATTGGGAGAGCAGCTGACCGGCAATCAGAAGGGCACGGGTTCAAGTCCCGTTGGCGTCATGTATTTTTTCTCGGAAGATTTTTTCAATGTGGATGAGTGTTTCAGGCTGATAATTATTGCTTATAATAATTGTAATAAAAACAACAAAGAAAGTCCTTATTAACCCGTTGTCACCATTTTCCATAGGATTGGCAAAGAGACAAGTGGAAAGGTTGGAAGATATTATTGCCTGCAGGACGAAGGAGCATTCGGAGGCGTACAATTAGATGACGGAACGGTGGAGAGACCAATACCCGTGGGAAATAAAAAGAGCCAGGAGTAGAAGCATTTCAAAGAAGCAGCCAGAACTACCCAAGGATTGTAGCCCTGTTAGTCCAGTCAATAAATGGTCCGAGGTGTAGAGTGCGTAAGCAGGAACCTAAGCGATTCCTTCAGAAACTTGTTCAGGGTGCTCAGGGTGTGAACATACTAAAAGCCCTGACGTCTAGGTGGTGAGCTAGGGGGGGAAGGGGCGGCGGGAAGGTTCCAATTTTCGGGTTTCCGCTTATATCTGAAAAATAACGGTGATGTTCACTTGACGTGAAGAAGACTCCACAAAACTCTTCAGATCTCTTGCAGATCTCATGAATTGCGCTCACACCAACTTTACGAAAAAACTTAAAATTGCGGTAAATATTTACTGGTTGGAGATTAATTTGCAAATGTATACATATTCCAAAAGGGAATTAAATTTTTTAAATTGAAAGAAGTTATAAAGTTACAAATTTCTTTCTTTGATGAATATTTTAGACGATATGAAGGAATGTTTGATGAAAAATGTGAGATAAAATGATTTTTTCTTGAAAATATCTATATTTGTGGAGCGTGTAACTCAAAAACATTTTGGATTTCGAAAATTACGTATAGAATAAAAGTTATAGATAATTTTATGAGCTTTTACTTATTTTGAGAAAATTTTCCTCTGCAACGCACCGTTTTTCATATATAAGCCGAAACCCGAAAATTACAAAACCTCCCCCCCCCTCTCCCTCCCTAGCTCACCACCTAGACATCAGGACTTTTAGTATGTTCACACCCTAAGCACCCTGAACAAGTTTCTGAAGGAATCGCTTAGGTTCCTGCTCACGCACTCTACACCTCCTTCCTTGACTGGACTATAATAGTAATGACGGTTACTGTTTGCCTTGTCAATTTTTCCACCTTGGAGAGATGAATTTAATAAAAAGTCGTGAACATATACAGAATAAAATAACAAAGCTACGAGTACAATATCACAAAAAACATCCCGCTTGCTATTTCTGAAAATCTGTTGTGATTTGGACGAAAGTGGACCATTTTATAAATTAAAAAAACAAAAAAGCAACTCAGTAGGTAGCACGACGTACCTATCCTATACTTTTTTACATTCAAATTTTGTATTTTTATTTTGAACTAGCCTTTTCCCGCGGCTTCGCTCGCATGGTATAAGGGTTTCCCAATCCGTCACCTCCACCTTCCCTCTCCCCACTCCACTCCCCCCCCTTCCCGTGAACCCCCCTCCCGAGTTCCCCTCCCCCCTCCCAGGTCCCCCTCCCCCCTCCCAGGTTCCCCTCCCCATCCCTGGCTACCCTCCCCCATCTCTCCCTCTCTCCCACTTTCCATAACAATAGCCGCTTCCTCGCGTGCCACCAAATAGCATTTTTTTATAAAAAATTTCATAATGCCAGAACTCACCTGAAGTTTTATAAAAACCCTGTCCTGACAATAACGAACTCATAAAAAAAAGAATTATCCAATTTGGTGCAGTAGTTCCAAAGTTATGCGCTTAGCAACACATTCAGCGATTCATTTTTACATTATAGATAGATGTCTCTTGACAACGATAAGATCTTCATGTGCCATTTGTATTAAAACCAAAGCTTCAAACGAAGTCCACTGACTTCCAATGATCCTTGATTTCAAAATAATGATCCAGCGAAGTGGCGTTGCATACGTATTGTTGGTGGCATTGATGGCATAGATAAAAGAAACACTATGTTCTGAGATTGGCTGGTAAATAGACGTAGCGCAGCACAATGGTGCATTCATACATTTAAATAAATAGTTGGCACAATGACAATGCAACGGAAGCGTTTTATGAGTAAATCGTAGTTAGATATCTATGCACTTCACGAGCATGATCCAATTTGTTATACCTGATTAGACCAATTATTAAAAATTGCTGGCCTAATACTAAAAGTAAAAAATATATTTTTTTTAAATTTTGCTAAATGCTTCTCAAATTCTTCAAAAAATATATACGTATTTTTTTTTTGTCAATATTATTCGTCTTTTTAATTTTTATAACATTGATTATATTTACAAATGGATCACTGCTCAGCTGTACATTCAGGATTCCTCCTGAAATATAGCTTGTTTACAGCAGTCCCTCTTGCCTTCTCTTATACTGTCAGAATAGTAAATAGTGCCATTTGTAGCCTATTTATTTTAAGACTTTGGTACTTGTGCAATTCTAAAAGTAATATTAGTATACCTAACTGTAGTGTATGAGTGTAGTGGTGTAGAAAGCCACACGAAAAGACCGCGTTCGTTCGGAGATGGTCGGGCGGCGCCCAATGTTTCCGAACGTGCGTACAAGTAGAGCAGTCGGCCGTTCGGCGAACGGTGGTCAGACCTAATTATTAGAGATCGCCTGTAAACAGACGCTACTAACAATATTTGTTCCTAATATAATTCGCAATAAACCAGTAAAAAGAACAAATCAAAGAACATTTTATACCTACAATGGCATCCAGTAATCAGTGGTTTAAAACCCGATGTCACTTAAAAAGTTAGGCTGGGTATTTTTACAGCTTGGTTGAAATGGTTCTGATAGTGTTTTATGAATAGATCTGAATAAAAAATTACTTCTAAGCGTAATTCTTCCTAATAAAATACTTCCCTTAACCACTTAGGATAGCTGGGACTTTTCAGTGGAAATTACACAAAAATAAACGAAATTGGTTGTAGGTACTTTTAACAGTTTAATTATCTTAAAAAAGTACGGCCAACAATTGAATTTGACACCTAATTAAGTCTGTGCAACGGATGGCGGTCCGTCTGATTGAGAATTCGCTGTTAACAGACCCATTGCCATCTCTAATACAGTCCGTTCTACATAATTTTAACTGAGCATTCTCTAAGGAGTTAGCAGCATTGATTCCAGGTGCACCTGTGCGCATGCATAAAACTCGACGGACACGAGCGGTACATCCGTTGACAGTTGATAGTGGCTTCGTAAGGACGGGACGATTCTTCGACTCGTTTTTGTGCAAGTCGGCACGTATGTGGAATGAGCTTCAGGTATCTGTTTTTCCTCTTCAAGACCTGCATTAATAAATCTTCCCCTGCCTTTACAACGTACAAAAAGACGTTTTTTTATTTGATAAATATGCTGGATATGGATAGTAATTCATAATGAGTACACATTTCTTTATAATAGCATATCATGTACTTATGTATCTATATTTAAATTTAAAGATTTACCCCCAAAAAGGTGTACTTGTGTTTATGGACAGGTGCATCAGAGCTTTTCAGTGTGACAGTATGCTTGCAGTCTGGTGTTGTCTAAGCTGTTGTATAGAATTGAGTCATTGACTACACATCTAATAATACAGTTGTGGTATAAATAGTACAGTACACTAGTACAGTGACTTTCTCTAGACGCATAGTTACCGTCACTATTACGCACTACTTATCGTCACTATTTCTAACTCTGATTAAATTTTCACAGTATGTTTTCAAACGAGTAAGTAATGGGAAATATTGCCTAATCCATAAAATCTGTTTGTCTGCTTATATCAAAACCACAAAACTGTGAAACGATAAGTTATGGCGGTATGTAATTTGCATTTCATTTACTCTCCGAAATGATACGGATAGGCTATCTCTGGCTTTCCATTGAAGTAAAATCATGCAAGATTTCATAGTGCTTTCACACAAACGAATTTAGGTGGCGCGCACCCACGCTGCGCAAGCGGGTTCCTTACAGAGCGTCGGACCATCCCATGATACACCGGGTCTATATTATTACCCCCTTTCATTATTCATTAATGTTAGCCTTATGTCATCATGCACCAGAATCGCAATTTTTATAGCACAAATTAAACGTCGGCTTTTCCTTGAGAGAGATCTGGTTAAGAGTTTAAGAGTAGCACTGAGATTAAATTATCGATCCGCAAGTTATAGATCCTGTTATAAAATACAAGTGTATATAAACCGTGGTCCGTGAACAATAAATTACTAGTTTTACACTTTTACATCTCAGAATTGTACGATCTTCTTTGATAATGTTGTACTAAGCAAAAATATCAAAGTACGAGAGGAGGTCCAAAAGTTAGTAGAATGGAAGGGATGGAGTGGGGATAGGGGCACTCGTTTAGTGTCATACTAATTGGTGACTCATCATTAGTATATAAATTAAGTTTCAGTCGTTAAAGAAGTTTTAGCCCTTTACGAATATTCGCCTGCTAAACAAGTCAATGCGGAAGAAAACTGAAACTATGGAGAAAATTGAACACCGTGTGTGACGTCTATAAATGTAACATTATTGGCGAAATCTATTCCTGGACGTTCCATGAAATGTGTTTTTTCGATTAATTCACCGCAAATACTTTCAAATGGATAAGGTACGGAAAGTCTTTATGGGGTACTTATTCAAATATATATGTTTTAATATTTCATGTTATAAAATATTTTTAAAAATAACGAACAAAACGTAATTCAGTTTTGAAGAAGAAGAAAACACTAATAAATCTAAAGGAAAATAATCACTAAGCACTCTCTTTAGGGTAAATTGCCTATTTCAAAAAACTAGGACTCGAACCCAGGATGTTACCGGGACAAAAGCCTTAACCAACTCGGCCATTAGGACTTGCTGTTTTTAAGTATTTTTTTTCGATATCATATTTCAAATTCACAATTAACAATATTATCTTCGGGGCATATATTAATTACGTGAGCTCGAAAGGGGGGGGGGGGGGGCAGCAAAATCTCACGTTACTTAAAAAGAGTACACGAAGTGGTCCAAATTTATTTCACCAAGGGGGGGGGGGTCTAGATTGTAAGAAAAACTGCTCACGTAAGTATATAATAATACTAGCTCACCCGACAAACGTTGTTCTACCATGTAAATTATTTCTAGTGAATATTTTGGTTGTTAAATAAAAAATAACGAATGTAGCGGTAGACCAAAGATATTCAAATACAGATAATATAATATAATATTTCAATATCTTTGCTGTAGATGATGACCGCCGATAAAAACAAATAAACACCAACAAAGAAAGTAGGAAAATGAAATACAGAAAATCAATGTAAAATTCGAAGAGCAATTGAGTGTACGATATTTTTTGCCAGTCCGTCTTTAGCCAACACAAATAAGCCTGGTTTGCCCAAGCGAGAACATGATGCCGAATGAAATATCAAAATGACGCGACGCTTCTCGTGAATGTCTTGCGTATTTATGGATGAAAGTTTAATGAGGCGGACGTAGCGCCTCAACAACAAAAACAACTCAACAACATAAATAATTTCGTTCTGTTTGAAATACGAAAGACGGTTAAATTTGTTTATACAAAATACTAAAATCTCGTTTAAAAAATGGGAGGGTAGAGGTGGGAGAGTTAAAATTTTGGGTTATAGGTATTTTTTGATACTAAATTTAAAAAAAAGTTAAAAAAAAAAACCTGGATAGGGACACCCTAATCACCTAGCGGTATGTAATATACTTTGAAACCTATTCTCAAACCTACCAAATATTTCTGCATAAAAAATTTCATAAAAATCGGTCAAGCCGTTTCGGAGAAGTGCGACCACAAACACCGTGACACGAGATTTTTATATGTAACATATAATAATAACGCACATATTATTGGCTGCTATCTTTATATGTGATTGCAAGATTCAAATCCGAACTAAATGCTATCTAGATAGTGTCTGGATAATCATGTATAAAGATAGCAGCAATAATATATGCATTGAAAAATGAACATAATATTGGTAGTGCTTAGGGGAAGTATGATACAGTTAAAAGTGACCGAATTGGATATAGACATTAGACACCTTACAACAGTTGGTAGAGCTGTTGCCATGTACGCAGAAGGTCCTGGGTTTGAGTCCCAGAGGTGTTAATATCTTTTTCTGTTTTTTTTTTCTCCAGATTTTCGATTGAGGTTCGCTAATATTGTCTTCATTTAATTTTTTTTAAAATGCATTTTGAAATACAGTTTATCGATTTCACAAAGTTTTCGCCCGTATTAGGACTGCATAATGTGCAAGAGAAGGATCCGTGTTGGTATGTAGTTATTATTATACCTTAAATATATAGGTACAAGATAAGCTTAATAAGTACCGTGAAAAGGTATCCGTTAAATACATAGGTGTCCGAAAATTAGCCCGCTTTTTAAATTAATGCGTTTAAGTTACCTCTTCCAAAATTATATTTAAAAATATTGTAAGTTTTGTCCGTTGATGTCCGTTTTTAAAAATTACACGCATTTATTCAACTTGCCGCAGAATTTAAAATGCCAGAACAGCAAATAATGATTATGTACAAATATGATATTACAAGCACGTGAACACTTCATGAAAATTCGGAAGTAAATTATAATTATTGTTGGCGCCAATATTGAACCACGCTGATTAATGGGTACATTAAAGGCGATCCAATAGTCCAGGAAAAAATCGAAATCGGAATTCACGCCCTTTATGGGAGGAGTTTAAAAATACTTGAGAAAAAGCTTTTGGAAAGGTTGGAAAAGGTATTTGAGATTTTTTTTTTGTAAGCTAATTTCGTAAAGGCCTGTAAAAAATATTAATTCCCCTTTTTACATATTGTTTATTGTAATAAAACTGAAATTTAAAATTGATTTCACGAAACTAAGCGACGCGGAGTCACACGTCTATTTCTCGCTCCGGCCGGGACGTGACTGATACGAAATAGGTGTGCCCATGCCATAAGGGTCACCTGAAGAATCCAAATTCGTAGAGTGCGGGCCGTATTGATTGATGTCAAAAATAACAACGTGAAAATGCATATTTTATTTTATTTTGTGAAGTTCGGGCGTAAATATCATTTTTTTGCTATTATTATAAAAGAAACTGAATTTGCCATATTATTTAAAAAAAACCGAAAAGGGGTTTATAAATTTATAAACCGAAAAGGGGTTTATAAGTAGGAGAGTTTGCACTTGAAAGTGTTTTTTAAAGACGTAATATTTTTTCTAGGCTTATTAAAATGCTTATTAAAAAAAAATGACATTTTAATAATTAATTTAATTAATTTAATGACAATGTATATTTTTAAGGGCCAAGATATTTTCTACACACAGTAATTAATTAAAGCATCTATAATACTTCTAAGCGATCAAATTTTCAAAACAAAAACATATGATTTTTCATTATTTAGTAAGGCCTCATCTTAAATAGGGTGTCGCAAGAGTCAACGTTATCTTTGCGGGGGGGGGGGGGGGGGGAGCACAAAATATGACTTAAGTAAAAAGTTGTTACCTTTCGAGATACTGGCACTTTTACAAATTTCATGAAATCGATACCTTAGACCAGTTTTTCGAGTGCCACCAAAACCCACTAGTTTAGATTATTAAGGCGATCCACTAGTTTAGGAAAAAATCAAAATCGGAATTTACGCCCTTTATGGGAGGAGTTTAAAAATACTTGAGAAAAAGCTTTTGGAAAGGTTAAAAAAGGTATTTGAGAGTTTTGTTTTACAGGTTGATTTCGTAAAGGCCTGTAAAAAATATTAATTCCTGTGTTACGCATTGTTTATTGTAATAAAACGGAAATTTAAAATTGATTTCACGAAATCAAGCGACGCGGAGTGACGCGTCCATCTCCCGCTAAGTTCGGGGCGTGACTGAGGTTTGGCATCTGTGGCGTGAACAGTAGTTCTTCGGTGGACGCCATAGGGTTCACTTTGAAAAACCGAATTTATCGACTGGCGGCCGTATTTTAAAATAACAACGCGAAAATGCATATTTTATTTTATTTTGGGAAGATTGGGTGTAAATATCAACTTTTTTTGCGATCATTATAAAATAAACTGAATTTGCCAAATTATACAATAAAACCATAACCGAAAAGTGGTTTATAAATAGGAGAGTTTGGACTTAAAGTGTATTTTTTAGACCTTATACTTTTTTTTTATAGGCTTATTAAAAGACCTTTAAAAAAAATGACCGATATTTTTAAGGGCCAAGATATGTTCTACACGCAGTATTTAATTGAAGCATCTACAATACTTCTAAGCGATCAAATTTTCAAAACAAAAACATATGATTTTGTATGATTTTGCATTATTTACTATGGCTTCATCTTAATGTTATCTTTTTCTTCAATGATGTACTTCATTGATGAGATTTACATTCAAAAGTTATAAAAAGAGACCTTTTCTTTTTTGCTCAATTCATGAATATTTTTTTTATTAGCTAACTTCGACGTCTCATACTGTAAAAAAATTAACCACCCTAAATAGGCAAGTTATTAAAAAATGCTCATTTAGTGTAGTTTTAAAATGGTAAAACATTTGCTGTTTTACTTTAGAAAAAAGTGTATTGTTATTTTACTACAAAAAGAGCTTTATTGAAATTATTTAAATAATTAGGAATTCCAATGAAAGCATTTGACCACTCGAGCGACAGACAAATTTAAACCTTTTTTTCGGATTGCTCGTGATTTTTTGGTGATCATTTTGAATATTTTCAAAAAAAAATCATACATTAACATAATAATTCAAATTAAGTACAAGTGCATCTATGGAAAAATTGCCTAAAACTGGCAGCAAATTAATCTGAGGTATTTTAAACAGTGCCGTATTGTGGCAAAAACCGCTCCAGTGGTTATAATAAAGTAACTGTGGTTAAAGCGATTATGTGTTATTGTGGTTTTTAATGAAAAGTAAACAAAATACAAATAAAAATTAAATGGGGCGTTTAAATTACCAGCCACCAAGTTGAGTTCAAGTTCGGCACCTTCAAAAAAAGTTTTTCTTAGCGTTGGCATAGTTCAACCTTTATGGACTGTGCGCTACTTGTGAATGTAAGCAACATCTTGAAGCTCTTTAAGTAGGGTTGAACTATGTTTTTTGCTAATTTCGTGTAAAATTTGAGAGTATGTGGCCAAAATTCAACAAACAACCAGTCTGAAAATATTTAATTTAATTATTTATTAAATCAATTCGATTACGGTGGACCTGCCCCAACAGTGAGAAAAATCCACGAGGAATTAAATTTGACAACCGCACTCACTCTTAAAGATTAACCTTCCTCAATAAATTTCGCAAAGCCCGGACCGCACCAGCAAAGATTTATATTTATAGATATTTTATTGGGGCTTTTAAATGTTATATTTAGCACCTGCAGTTTTTATAGTTCAACTCGACTGACATCATAAAATATATAAAGTAGGTTTTTAAAAATAGACGTTTTATTTTAATTTTTACAAGTGGAGAGTTTAAAAGTTCACGGTGTTACACCTAAATAAAAAATGGTAAAAATATAAGATACTAGCCGGTACCCGGCATGCGTTGCTACGCCAATAAATAAAGAAATTGTTTCTCCCTGCGTGTCCTTTCTCATTCGTCCCGTTCCCCGCGTCCTTTTCCCCTCTCTCGTTTCCACTCCACCTCCTCCATCTTCCCTCTCCCCACTCCACTCAACCCTTCCCCCTTCCCCCGTCCCGCAAACCCCCCCCCAAAGTTCCCCTCCCTCCTTCCAGGTTCCCCTCCCCATCCCTGGTTCCCTTCCCCCCCTCCCGCGTTCCATAAATTAATTCCCGGTACATTTAGTTTTCACACAGCTCGCGTGCCACCTATTGCAATTTTTTTATACAAATTTCATAAAGCCAGAGCTCACCAGTAGTTTTACACATACCTTCTCATGACAATAACGAATACCTACAACAAAAATAGAATTATCCTATTTGGTGCAGTCGTTCGGAAGTTATGTGCGTACATACATTTCGGCGATTCATTTTTATTTATATAGATAGATAGATAGAAGATAGATAGATAGATTTATCTGAAATTCGGAAGAGTTTTATTTTACTTTCCTTCAACTAATTTGAGAGTCGGATACCACCGCCGCGGGAACCTTTTATTGATTAACCAACTCCCTGCCTCAGGTCATATACCAATTGGAATGCTAAGTTTGGTGAGATTTGTCTAGACCTTGGCGGTGGGTGTGTTTGCCCGGATTTTAATATAAATGACTGCGTGGCGGTCCGGATCGGGAGAGACTGGTTGAGGGAGACCTTTTGCCCTCTCCAAACGGACTCTCTCGACCCATCGCCTTGCACCGCAATCGGAGGAGTGGATCCATTTATGTTCGTCACTCTTGAACACACTTCATATATTATTCATACCCACTCCCCATACCCCAGATTCATACCCACTCCTCGTACCTTTTTCATCCCTAGAACTTCCTCTTCTTCTTTTCCCTAAAAATACCCTCCACACAGCATCCCCAAAGATGACGCAGGCCCCGAGGGAAATTAGTACTGACGTATACTCCGAGGGCTTTCAGGGCATCCTGTGTGGAGCTAATGTTTAAAAGATTCTCAACCTTCTTTGCCCACCGCCCACTTTAAAAATATTTTTATTTTTAGCGCCCCCTAACCCCAGAATTGAATCCGAATCAGCAATTGTCGTGGGCATAATGGGATACCACGACGGAGGAGGCGTAACGGGTTACTACGACGAAGGGGGCGTAATGGGATAGGGAAAATATTTTTGTGGATGGATGGCCCCTAATGGGATGGGATGGGGCAAGATAGGATGGGGTGGGATGGGTTTCTCTGAGTCTCCTACCGCCCCCCTGAAAGTCTGAAACGCTCCCCAATTATCTTTTGGCCTTCTACCGCCCTCCTGAAGGTCTGAAACCACCCACGTTGAGAACCTATGATCTATCGGATTGAAGATTGTTGGGGTCAGTATCTTTCTCTAACGTGCATCAATGCTGGAATCTGAATCTGACGGGATTTCCACGTTGAAGACATTTCTAAAGTTGGAGATCCTCTCCGATGTTATTCCGGTCACTTTATCAGGGCTGCAAACGCGAAATAATACGAGTATGTAAGCTATTTGTTTATTGAACCATTTTGGTTACGTTTATGTTGAAAGGTTCCGCGCGGTTCCATCCGCGGAAAAATATCCCCGACAAAATAATCTACGGACAAAACATCCCCAACAAAATATCTACTAAAATCTAACCTAACCTAACCTAACCTAATCTAACCCAACCTAACCTAACAAAAAAATGGGACAAAAATAATACAGTCAAAAATAACACAATGGAAGATGCTCCGAGGAACTAACGTCATTGATCCCTTCGGCACCGGTGCATAATCGGGAAACACGCCAAACGCGTGCCCAACATATGTACACGGTTGACATTTGTCACATGAGAACGGATTGCTTCTTCGACTCGTTCTTGTGTTCAACAACTCGGCTGTGGAACGATTTCCTCCTGCCTACAACATGGGTCTCTTCAAGACCAATGTTCATTCCTTCCTCTCCTCAAAAAACCCTCCACACAGCATCTCAGATGACATAGGCCCTGAGGGAAAATATTTTCCTCAGGGCTTCCTGTGTGGAGTTAATGTAAAAAAAATCAGTCATCCTGTAAAGACAATAAATCTTTTTAGATAAATGAAACAATTTAACTTTGTTTCAACCACTTTTATACTTGATTAAATCCGACCGGTTTCAGAACGAACGTTCCTTCTTCAGGGCAAATGTATGTATACTGATTTGACAGTTTTTAAATATGGATGGGAACAATGTATTATTATGGTAGGGGTGGAGCTGTTGCTAGGTATTAATGAAGAATGGGTGGGTAGGGGAACATATTCATGATTGGGCTATAAGACAATATTTTTTGTTTGTTGATAATAGATTCATTATTTTTAAAGGATTTTTTTATTTTATTTCCAAGGCTTCTAAGTTATCTAAACGTTTTCTCTTTAT
This sequence comes from Limnephilus rhombicus, assembly GCA_929108145.2. Classification (NCBI taxonomy): domain Eukaryota; kingdom Metazoa; phylum Arthropoda; class Insecta; order Trichoptera; family Limnephilidae; genus Limnephilus; species Limnephilus rhombicus. Next base: position 15,325,682 of record OV815287.1, on the reverse strand, counting down.
GGTTAATATGAAGAATATTTACCCCCGTATTTTTTTCAAAACTATGGTTATTTTCAATGATATAGTTAGCGAACTCAGAAAAATTATTATTATTAAGACATCTTAAATGTTCTTTGATTCTACTTTCAAAATTACGAGTTGTTTTTCCAATATAAAATGAGGGACAATCATTACATTTGAGTTTATATATTCCGTAATTAGTCAATTTATGGTCTTTATCTTTAGCATTTCTCAAAAAATTACTGATATTATTTCTTGTATAAAAAGCTGGTTTAATATTAGAAGGAAGATTTTTGCAACATTGAACTGAAAAATTATTAATATACAAAATTTAACGCCATTGAAGGAACGTTCGTTCTGAAACCGGTCGGATTTACTCAAGTATAAAAGTGGTTGAAACAAAGTTAAATTGTTTCATTTATCTATAATGGATAACCATAAAGTTATAGCTACATTAAAAAATATAAATCTTTTGGTTCAAAAATAGTAAAATGGGTCAAAAATAATTCAGACATCCTGTAAAGATAATAAATTAGGTTAAGTTAGGTTTAGTAGATATTTTGTCGTGGGATGCACATTACCATGTTGAAATATTGATTCGAAGCCCCCCGCATTGTTTTTATTAAGTGAATAAATCTTTTCCTAGATTTTAAACAAAAAAAACAAATTGGCAAGATCGAATTAGAGTCACATTTTTCATAAATATTTGCTTAGATTGTTCATTGGAGACATAAACATAAACACGTATCTATGTTTGATCATAAATAAATATGAGATAGTATTTCTTAAACTACCATAACAAAAGGTCGAAAGATCGAAAGATACTTTACCGGCATATCCATACATACATACCGGCGAAGGTAAACACATTTTATGCGTTTTGCTAGAGATTTAATTCTCCAGCCAGGGTCAATTTAATTAATTGCATCAAGATACCTACTTTTCACAAGGCTATCTCAAATAGCAACTTTAAAGGTTAAAACTACTAATAAACTACTTCACTCTTTTAATATATCTGTGCGTAGATGAGTCCTATAATTTCAATACCCGCTATATCCGATTTTTTGACAAAATGTTCTGAGTACGACATCTTGTTCACATTTTTGAGAGGAACAAGACTAATCTAAAATTGAGTTTCAAAACCTCCTTTATAACGACCAAAAACCATGTTAAAACTGCGAGTGAGAAACAAAACCCGCTATATCATTCAACGAGTTACTATCAAAACCCGCTATATCGGAATTCAACCAATCACGAGCAGTTATTTTGCCAAGATGGCGGGTGTAGAAACACGCCCCTCAGGTCAGTTGAGTTTCAAAAGCCTGTATATTCGGTAACCGACGAGTTCATCGAAAATCAATTCATCGAAAGCAAATTCGTCGAAAACGAGTTCATCGAAAATCAATTCAAACAAATCAATTCAACGAAAGCAAATTCATCGAAAACGAGTTCATCGAAAATCAATTCATCGAAAATCAATTCATCGAATGATCAATTCATCGAATCGCCAATTCATCGAAAACATTTTTTTTGTAGATATTAGAGCTGTCAAAATTAAATACCCAAAAAGGTCTGTTTAACTGAGTTAAATGTGTTTAGCAACTGTCAGTTTCGTAGTGACAATGTAAAATTTATAGGTTATGTCTTCGATTTCCGATTGTCTGGTACTGCAAAAAGGGAATATCTAAGGAACGATGACCAGACAACTCATAATGAAACCAACTCATAAACAACTTGGAAAGGTCATTGAGTGATGATAAAAAATATTTAAAAATTGGTTAAATAGGTTAAGTTAGGTTAGGTTAGGTTAGGTTAGGTTAGGTTAGCTTAGGTTAGGTTAGGTTAGTTTAGGTTGACCAATGCTTTTTTAACTTCTCGGTCCGCTCGGCATTTCTCTCAAATCTCAACAAAATATATTTTTTCGATGAATTGGCGATTTGATGAATTGGTTTTCGATGAATTGATTTTCGATGGATTGGTTTTCGATGAACTCGTTTTCGATGAATTTGCTTTCGATGAATTGATTTTCGATGAATTCGTTTTCGATGAACTCGTCGTGAACCGTATATTCCATATAAATCACGAAGTGAGTATCAAAATCCGCTATATCCATTTTATTTATCCAAATTACTTAAATATTTCTATACACATATTGCAAAATGAACACTTTTCGAATGTATATTACTACAATTCGTTATATGAAAAAATAAAATGCAATTTTTTATTTACGCTAGAGATGTGACAGTTTTTTGCGGTTTTCTCTGAATCAGTGAAAATTGATATAGCGGACAGAAGTTGAACGACTCAGATAGAAGTTTAAATTTTTTTATTTCACGATAAACTAATGCTCTATAAAAACGAATATTGTGTTCTAAACACAATTATATATATAATTTTTTATTTATTTATTCATCTATGAAAATAATAATTTACATTGAGTTTTTTTTATGCCTGTCTCACTAGGATATACCTATGCGAGACAGGCGTAGAGGTATATGTATAAATGAAATTCGTAGTAATAAGAATATTTAAAGGTAAAATACATATTAATTTTAATACAATTAAAACAGAAAGGTGATTGGAAGAATGCGTTAGGTCATATGTGAATAGTTATTTCTGTCTATGTGTCATTTATTTTACAGATGTTTGTAATAGTGTGGCGTCCTATTATCAACTTATATCTTACGCAAGTACAAAAAAGAATATGAACTGCTTTATTGCTTTTAGAAAAATATATAGAGCGCCAATTATAAAAAAATCAGAGTGTGCAATTCATATGCGGAGAAGTAAAACCTTCAGAGAACTAAAGTAGACCAAAGTGGGGAGGCTTCGAAGCACCGCACAAAGAGGAGATCGATTATACTATCTCATTCTCTCTCAGGCTTAATCATATAGATGTATGTGTTTGTCTCTTTTTAGTGCCGCTATTTTTCGATTCATCGAGTCAAATCACAACAGTGCCAAAGATGTTATCACTTCAAAAAACTTATTTTTCAGGGATAGAGGTGGTGCGAGGTCGAACATAAATGTGAATATGATTCTAGCATTGTTACTTTATTTGAGAAATTATAACTTTATTATTAAAATGTATTAAAATATTGAGTTTTATATGTATAAATCAAAAAAAATTATATGTTTAAACAAAAATAACAAAAAATGCAATCCAAACCGATTCTGTTTTTTTTTACTTCATTTTAATGGGTGAAATGGTTTTTTAAACGAATAAACACGAACATAAAGCTAAATGAACACAGTGGTTCCCTCCACCTCAAGTGGGGGGTGATGAAAACCACTTTAAAAAAATAAACTATTAAAAAAAGGTTCTCAAATTTATTTATTTAAATCCATTTAATGGAGAGTCAAACAATTTACATTATAAAAAAATGAAACAATACAACTTTGTATAAACCACTTATAAAATGTGCAAATCCGACCGGTTTCGGAATAAACTTTCCTTCGTCAGGGAAAGCTTATACTAATTTGACAGTTTAGAACAATGTTTTATTATGGTATGGGTGGATCCGTTGTTAGTTAATAATGTAGATTGGGTGGGTAGGTATTAGTGTAGAGTGGGTGGGTAGGGGAACAAATCCATGATTGGGCTATATGACAATATTTTTTGTTTGTTGATAATAGATTCATTATTTTTAAAATTAAATTAAAATTTAACACCGCTTAGTAAATGTCCCAATGTCTAATAATAATTTCCTTTCTGAACTTTCTATAATAAAACAAATTGCTACAAACACACTACTTCTTGGAACAAAAAATTATTATTAATCAATACTTATGTACATTATAAAGGAAGGACCTTATTAATTGAGTATTTTAATTTAAATTGCGTTTAGAATCACAACATTCTTAAGACTAAATTTACCATTTATTGAGATCTTTTGCAAATTTTCGGTGCGGCCGAAGGTTCGGCAGAAAATCTGCCGAAACCGAAACTGATGCCGAAACTAGATTTTTTTGCCGAACTTGCCGAAACCTGAACCGAAACAGAACCTTCGGTCGGTCACTAGTCCCAACTGCTACCGTTTGGAGCCAGTGAGACGGCGCGCCGTCCCCAATCGGGGTATGATGTGAGGTAGTGGAAAGGGCTAGGAAACGGGGAAGAGGAAGGTGGGGAGGTACCTGGCTATTCAGATGTGGTCACCAAATACGGCTAAAGCCATTTGAAACAACGTTTCAATTCTAAATGGTGGTCCTACACCAGGGCGACACTGAGAGTACCTTCCACTCTGGAACGTGCCACAAATGTGAATGATGTATCTAATAATAATAATAATTGTCATAATATTACAATATTATTATGCTGCGAATATAATTGCGAACCAAAGCACGATCCGAACCACGAAATATGGGAAATTAAGAGAAACGCCGCCTACGGTTGCTTCGTTCTTTTCTCATAATTCATGATTCGGCTCGGCTGTTCGGCTCGCATGTGTATACGTAGCCTTACATGGGAAAGGAAACTGAACGCGGTTTTACTAAGAGTTTTTTAAACTGTCATAACTCATTAATATACCATTTTGGCACCGCCTTTGAAAAGGTGCACAACTCTCACATTATATAATTAGTTTTATTCCCTGCTTTAACGATACCCTTTGTCAATCTTAAATCTGTTTCCCAACGAACAACATTGATTCGTACGATAATAAATAATGATATTTATGTTCGCATTGATCATGCTGCAAATCGTCTTATGTCATTAAATGCCACTCCAGCTGGGAGTAAAGTCAGTAAACCATTAAATGGCTTTTCTTATTAGCGGACACTGAGAATAGGAATTGCAAATCCCTTGAAATTGTGAACAAGTGAGGAGAATGATCAATAATGATGAAGTTGGTTTTGAAGACAGAATTAGTGTAAAGATGACCTTCCTCAATTACAAAAACAAAACTAAAATAAAGGTATTTCTATTTTACTTTTATTTTTAAACTGTTTTAAAAGCAATATGTTTAAAAAGCAATATGCTTGAAAACTAATTATCATTGCCATATGTATAGAACTCAACGGCATTAGGTTCGGAGCTTGACTAAAACCTACTGTTATTACTTACATATGATCAAGTAGATTTATCTATCCCTCAGTTAGAAACGAAGAGCGGACGATTGATTTGTTGTGGTGTTAGTTTTAAAAAGCTTGTTTATAAATACAATGGATTCCTTGAATCTTCCTTCTTTTTAATTTGCAAGCTAAATAAGCAGTTCCCTCAGAAAAGCAGGTGTTTAACTACATGTTTAAAACTACATGTCATGTTGAAAAAAAAATTATGATCTCAAAACGTTAACACGCACTGAGTAATGAATTTTCTACAACGATTTAAATTATGCGAATTTTGATTTGCCGCCAAAACGATATGTTCGTGCCGAAGGCGTCTGTGACGTCACACCGGCCAATGTTTGTAGGCAGTCCCGGGTACTGATGACGTTGTGTTAGCAACTAGTAGCGGTACCTAAGACAAAATAAAATCAGTCCCATTTATGATTTGTCAATATTGGATAGAGTAAAAAATTGTATGTTTTTTCGAATTATAAAATTTGAAGTAGTATTTTATCACCTTTCAAAAACCGGTTTGTAGTTTTCAGATATGTTAGGAAATATTCTATTTATTTGGATTTTATTGAAAAGCCTAAATATTTTGACCTTCTGACAAACTATGCCCGAAGCCTGAGGTGTTAAGGTACTATATAAGGTAATATATTTTCAAAAACTACTCAGGTACTCATACGTCATTACTCATTACATATGTCTGACCGTGTTGTAGGTAGCTTGTTTTCAAGCTAATGGATCCAAGTGGTTTTAATTACTCTAATTAATACGATACATTTGTAAAAAAACATTTGATTTAGACGACCTTTTTTCCAGATTTTCTTCCAGTATACTTCTTTAAAGGGTGTGCCGAGTTTTTAAAAATGCCACAAAGTTAGATAAGTTTTAAGATTTTCACGGCCAAAAGCATTTTCGTTATTTGTTTTTGGGGTGTTATGCCGTGTTGCGCTACCTCCTGCTTTAGGCTAAAGAAGGAGGTAGCGCAACACGGCATAACACCCCAAAAACAAATAACGAAAATGCCACAAAGTTTCTTATTTAACCTTTCCTTAGAACGTTAACACGGTTTCCGGTGTATTTCCTGATTCCTGGAAAATTTCGAAGATTTGTCCGATTTATAAAAGCGGTACAAAGACTTCTGTAAAAAATTTTAGACCAGTAGCAATATTATCTGCACCGGCTAAATTGTTCGAATCGATTATTCATAAATACGCACTGCCACAAGTGGAGCCGTTCTTTATTTCGGAACAGCACGGATTTAGAAAAGGTCGATCTACAGAAACCAACTCATTGGTGTTTACTGATTGCGTATCAAAATCTTTAGATAAAGGCCATCAGGTAGATTGTTCGTATAACGACTTTTCAAAGGCCTTCGATACTGTTAATCATGACGTCTTACTAAATAAACTGGCTGAAATAGGATTCTCCATGAGACTACTCACCTTTTTTGCTAGCTATCTTGCAGACAGGAAACAGTTTGTATCTCATGGACTATTCCAGTCTATTCTATTTTTGTACGATCAGGAGTACCCCAAGGTTCTAATTTAGGCCCACTCCTTTTTTCCATATTTATTAATGATATTTCAGAAGTAATTCTGCACTCCAGGTTTCTTCTTTTGCTGATGACCTGAAACTATTCTTAGAAATACTAACCCTAGAGGACTGCAATCGACTCCAGTCAGATATTGATAGAATTATTGACTGGAGTAAAAGAAATCGGATTGAGTTCAATATATCTAAATGTTTAATTTTGTCATTCACTAGGGCGTGTCATACTTGGTATTACCGGTATACGACGGACGCCCGAAGTCTAAAACGTGTCTCCACCATGAAGGACCTTGGAATCATGTTTGATAGTAGGCTGACATTTCATACTCATATTCAGATGGCTTGTAGCACTTCATTGAGAATGCTGGGCTTTGTTCTGCGTACTGCAAGGAATTTTAAAGACACCCGGATTCTCATAATTCTATTCAATTCCTTAGTAAGGAGTAGACTTGAAAGTGAGTCGATAATTTGGAGTCCGCACCAAGTAAAATATTCCCTCATGTTGGAGAGAGTTCAGAAAAAATTTCTGAGATTTCTGTACATGAGGGAGTACGGCTATTACCTGTGGCTCTATCCTACCGACTTTCTTTTGGGTATACTCGGAATGAACTATCTACGTGTCAGAAGGGATGTACACCTTGCTACGCATTTCTTCAGATTGATTCGCGGATGGTTTGAAAACTCAGCTATCTTGGAGAACATTCATTTTTATGTTCCCGATGGTTATCTTCGCCATCGACAGCATAGGCTCTTCTATCTTCCGGCCTGCAGGACTAACTTGCCAATGAACAGAATTAATTCGGATATCGACATATTTAGCATCAGTGAAGCTGCCTTTAAAAGGCAAGCCCAATTAATGCTTACATAGTTTTTTTTACCTACCATGTATATTTATGTTTAATGTAATACTGTTACAAATATATTTTAAAACGCATTAAAATTTTAAATTTTGTAATGTTTTTGAAAATAAATTTAATTGAATTGAATTGAACCTCATTCACCATCTTTTGATGCAACACATTCACTGTATCTTTTCCTTCATTAGTAGATATTTATTGTGATCCTTTATGCGCACAGGGTAGTTATGGATTTTGCCGAAGAATAGTTAACGGGCGAATTTTACTAGCGGCAATGGCTGCTGTCGATACAAGCTTCGGTTAAGTTTACGATTAAATAAACTTGAAATGAGATACTGCACAATAAAAGCGACTACTAAACCGTTTTATGTGCTTTCTAACAGTGTGGGTTTCAAAATATAAATTACTCTGATGTTTCAGTATAATAAAAATAATAATACCTTGAGCTTGACCAACCCTTCGACTACACGTTCAAAAGTTCAGGTTCAATCATAAAATATAGAAAGATAGATGGCATGGAAGCGTGCCATGGTAGTGTACAGAGAGGTAGAAAGAATGCGGTTTTCGGCTTTCAGATTACCGACGCTCAGTGCCCGATTCCGCCAGCGGCAGTTTGCACCGCGTTGTGGACATCTGAATCTGGCTTCATTGTGTGCGGTTTCGTACGTTTACATACATTCTTGTCGGCGCGCCTGCGCCTTGCGCCGACTTATCAAAAAGCCGAAACCCGCATTCTTTCTGTGATTGTACACGTAAGTAGAAAAAAAAACGGGCGCCACTGTGCGTAGATGCGATTTGCAATATTACGGGTGAACGATAATAATGGTTCATGGGCCATCTTCCTTGTTTCTTTTATCCATGGCTTTAACAATGTAATCTCATCAGGGAACATTGAATACAAAAAAAATATAAAGGTTGTGGGATACTGTTAAGTAGTTCCACTGCCATCGGGTAGTTGGAATCAAAAGAAAACTAAAATAAACTTTCCACATTGTTATTATAACGCTGACGTCAATCGTACACATTCGATCCACGTGCCAGCTAGGAATAAAAGTACTGCCATCTATAATATTCAAAGAGAACAGTTGAAGTTTTCATATTACGTGTAGCAAAATACAATCAAATGCACATTAAATCTGGTACTAGTCTCAGTGATGTTGGTGATGCTGTTAATGCAATCATTTTCAAAATTGCGCATTTCAATCAGAGTAGGGACGTGCAGTCCAGTTCCATGGCAGTTGATCTCTCCATAGTTGGCATCCTGTCATACTTATTTACAATATGCATTTACATAACTCAGTGTGTAAACTCGGAGGGGTGTGCATAGTGGATGTACCACTGAATCACAAAAGTGTAAAACATATTTTCATTCAAATGCATTAAGGAAAAACTGCTTATCACTGTACATACCAGCATACAAGTAGCTGTATAGTCACGTGGGGTAACCGTAGAGTGTAAGTGTTCGCAATGATGTTTCCGAGGTGGTCGTGCCTGTTTCGCGCCCACACGTTCCCGTTTTGGGTCGCATTGAAGCAGGATATGAGTACAGTGAATCCTGATTTGAAAATAAAAATTGGTAGGTAAATTACTGTTTTTCGTGCTTTTTATTAAATTTTGTCATCTGCTATCGACATGTTTGCTTACTGATGTGTGCTATTGTGTAACCAACTGAGTCAGAGCGATGTGGTCTATGATAATTTTTGATAAAATATTGTTAGTTACACGGGTGCAAAGTAAGATAACCACTAATCTGATTTGAACACTTCTCTACGGTATGCGAATACTTACCCCGCACGTGGGGTAAGTGTTCGTAATCGACATGCATGTAAACATTTTCATATAACTTTTTGATTTATGAACTACATAAGGTTTTTATGTTTGTTTGAGATGCCTTAATGATCAATCATACCTAAAGCGTTTTAATACAAAAATCCCAATGTAAAAACTGCGTACGGTTACCCCACGTGACTCTACAAGTAACGTACGACACTGTGAATAAATTCGCTTAAGAGGGAATAACCAGACAAAACCGGAAATATGTCATTTTAAATCAAATTTAAGACGTATTGACTCTTTTCCACAAAAAAATATAAATTGATTTCGAAATACTGTTATTTTATCTAGTAAAGCTGTGTTTTAAATTTTGAGAAAATATGTTTTTTTTAGTACAATATGGTTTTACCGTAGGTCGTTGGCAGATTTGTTAAATTTTCATACAAAATTTTGTATTATACAACACACATTTCAAATCATATAATCATGCAGTAAAATAAATCAATAAATTATCTGTGAAAGCTGTGTTTCAGAAATCTAATTTTAGTATAAAATCATTTAAAAAAAGATCCGCGCACGTGTTTTGTGACGAATATACTTCAGTTTGTCTATTTATTTACGGTATTATAAACTAATATATGTAAGATAAGTTTTAAGATTTTCACGGCCAAAAGCATTTTCGTTATTTGTTTTTGGGGTGTTATGCAGTGTTGCGCTACCTCCTTCTTTAGCCAACGTTTCGGACATCGTTGCAGTGTCCATCATCAGGGCAGATCCGGCAGATCCGGTAGATGTGTAATTTTTAGTCGTGAAGTGTGTGTGTATCCGTTCCGCGGTGTTGACGCTACTGCTTGTCACGATTATTTTGTACTGGTGAAAGTTAGTGGTGCTGGCGACACGGTATCGCTTCGAAGTAAATAAGCACACACTTCACGACTAAAAATTACACATCTACCGGATCTGCCGGATCTGCCCTGATGATGGATACTGCAACGATGTCCGAAATGTAGGCTAAAGAAGGAGGTAGCGCAACACGACAAAACACCCCAAAAACAAATAACGAAAATAATATATTTAAGATTTTTTTACATTCTTATTTTGAGTAGACACTATTGAAAAGTTATAAATACTAATGATAAAAAAATAAAAACATAATTTTAATAGTTTTATCATCACGCCTTTCAGCATTTTCGAATGTAGGTATAAATTAAAGCAATTTGAATGAAATAAAATCGATATTGGGTTTTTATTTTAAAAAGCTGGTACGGAGAATAATTAATCATCGTCATCGGAACCGCCCTGTACGACCGTAAGAACATCTTTCGTCGAAATATGAATTCTCGGCCGCTGGCTGGTTAATTGGCCCTTAATATCCATACCAACTTATTATTAAAGTTATTTTTTAAGTCGATTTTAGATTTGAAATTATGCACAAAAAATTATAGTTTAATAATGTCTAAATATGTCGAGGGATCAACTGCCGGAGAATCAACTGCCAAGTCACAGTGCAGCATCGGGATTGTAATAAGAAAAAGTATCGAAAAAAGAAATTGAAGTAGGTAGGTACTTTTTTTTCATACATTGTCCTGATTTTTTTTTTGGTAATGGACCATATTACCTGCTTGAGGTTTACGTGGCTGGGTATGGTAATATTATCTGACATGTTGTTATTGTGAACGTCATTAAATATTATAGAATATTTAAAGATATTTTTCAATTTAAAAACGCATTAACAAGCTTGTTTTCGAAAGCTTTTTACGTTACGACCGACGCAATAAAATACAAGTCATTTTCGAAAATTGCTTCCTAACAGATAAAAGCGAAACAATAAAGGCTGACCATAAGTAGGTGCGTATTTTGGAAGTTGTTTGAGGTTTCGCCCGCAGAACCGATTTATGTAATGGAACGATAAAAAAACGTGCATTCTTAAACAGCCTCCTCACGGTACGATTTAAAGCACTGCTTGCAGGGCAGCACGCAGTCTCAACCGGCAGCCAAATTATTATTATTCTTTTGCCGGGCCGTCGCGTCGCACAGTGGTTGCTCATTTTCGTCTCATAAATCCTAAACTTCTTTGTTTCTTATCATAAAATAATAAAATTTTGTGTGCTGATTAAAAACTAAACAATATTTCATATTTTTATTCAGTTAATGTCATCAAAAATGTCATTTCAAAAACAATTTATCCATTGTGGGTACTGCGACAAATTAAGTTTCTGATAAAAAAGAGCAGCGGAAAAATCGTTTTTTGACGCATAAAATTCGCAGACTTTTTAAATGAACACATTTTTTTTCTATTATATAACTGTGTTTTGATATTCACAGGAACAAACCCTGCGACCTAAAGTCTAAATGAATATTCAATTTTTTTTAAAGAAAAACTCTCTTTTCATAACTTTTGAAGGTTATCCCCATCAATGTAGTTTGCGCACTTGAAGTGAAAAGACATAATGTAGGTAGGTACGTTTATACTGCCTCCGTGCTTGAAGAGTAAGGCCCTCGACTACGAATCCGCAGGTCGCTGGTTCAAATTTCGCGAGTAAAATTTATATAATTAATTTGTGATTTTTCTCTATTAATTCATTAAAAATAAATTTTTGTTTTTTAACAATTAATTAGTTAAATATAATATAAAATAATTTTCTGGAGAATTTATGGACTTTTTTGTTTATCGGAACTTAACCACACCATTCAAGTTGTGTAAGAAAGGAAAAAAATATTTAAATGAAATGTTTTTATCTTTGAAGAAGAAGATAACAATAACGAAAATATGACATACACATTCGGATAGATTTATCCGAGACGCTATCCAGGATACAAACCAATTCTTAGAATAATTGTTTCCAATAAAAAGGGTAGTTGCCCATAACATGGAAAAATAATTAGTTGAAGATAATATTGTTGATTCTAAAATTTGAAATGGGATTGACAATTATGATGGTTTGACAGAACGTGGCAATAGCGAAATTGGTTAACGCGCACGTCCCGGTTAGACGAGAGGTTTGGGTTCGAGTCCCAGTTGCGACCTTTGTCTTTTTTCTGTTTTTCTGTGTCTTGTTTTCTTTCATGATTTCATGAGAAAGAAAGAGTATTTAAATGATATGTTTGTATTTTATTTTACTTAGTTAAATTCCTGAAATCAGCTGCGATTCCTTGCGATGTTTATGTAGCTGAACTTACGCCTTTCGATTAACAGTTTGTTTGCCCAATATTTTTTTTACACATTGGATTATTGTGTTTTGTTAATAAAACCAACGCTAATTGTTGTGTATCTAAAAAGCTTCCGGCTTTTAGACATAGATGGCGGTGATAAGAACTGTCAGTAGATTCCGCTAGATGGCAGGTAGCTTAGTACCTAAGTTGTCCAACAAAAGGGTCGGGGGGCTGAGAGTGTGTGATTTCTGTAACACACGTTTTAGAACCAATTTAGCTAGCTCCTAATTAGGACAATTAACGAGGTCCATATTGTATACGCGAAGTATTAATAAAACCAGATAACGAACAAGAATCTATTTATTCCCAAAGTAATCTTCAGACTAAGTATTTGGAGAATCTGTCAGTGTTGCTACAGATAACAGAACACCACACTAATCAAATTCTTTGAAATTTCGAAAGCGACGGAGCCATGACACTGTGCGCAGCGCGAGCGCTACGTTCACAGCGCCAAGGCAATCGCCACATCGCAAATCGGATGGTTTTAAGGAAACCTCCGATTTACAGCATTGCTTGTAGCCCTGCAAGCAGTGTAACGTGCGAAATCGGATGGTGAGTAAGGCCCATTAATAATACGAACACTGTACAATAAAGGTATTTAACACTTCACTACCCTGCTTATATAATCATGCTGATTTTGAATTTCATCCCCAAAATTAAGTGCTGTAATGGCCGAAGGTCATACATATATTATCTGCCAGTGGCAAAATTCTAAAGGCGAGCTAAAACAAGTTATTCTTGAAGAATTTAAATGTATTATTAAAAATAAGATGACTAGTTGTTCTGTAAATAGTAGACCTCGCGTTCTAAATTTCCATTTCTTTTTATCCATTCTTTTTTTCTTTATTTCAGGAAAAAATAATACATTTTTTAGTATTACTTCACCTGCCATGCTAGGGATGTCCTTGTGTTATAGCAGACGATAATAATAATTCGATTATACAATTCAGATTAAGTTATGAATATTGAACATTAGAATTTAAATTAGAAAAATTAGATAGGGATTGTGGGAAAATATGAAAGATTGGGTGGATAGAGCGTAAAATATTGAGTGTGAAATATCTTATTTCTCTCTCTCTTTGGTTTCAATCCTGGGATTGGTTTGCAGCAATTTCATCTATTCGTTTCTTCCACTCTTCCCTGTCTTGTGCGGCTCTTTTGAATTCTGCATATGATAAGCAGCGCACGTCCACCAGCAGGTCCTCCAGGTACTCTCGGCGTGGGCGTCCCCTAGCGTTTGTAAATCTATCTTATTTAATGACTCAAAATAAAAATTTCAGTTCCAGAGATTAACCTTAAAAACGATTACCTAAAAATATTTTCCGGCGGACTTCTTAGGTGTTGAAATCGAGATACGTCGTTTGGCATACAGTTCCTGCATTTGCCTCTTTATTGTATCGCGGTCGGTGACGCGCATATTTTTGAAAGTGTAGATTGTATTTTTGCAATAATATAATTTTTTTTTAAATTATTAATATTTTTAATTTTTATGTAAGTAACTTAGAAGTGAAGGTTAGTAAGTTTTATAAAAAGAAATCGGTTCATACCTGTCTTGCTAGGAGGGTGCTCTGGGCGGCGAGGGCGGGGGCGGGCGGTGCGCGGCCAGCAGGTCTGCGGGCGCGCACAGCCCCAGCGTGGGCACGTACGTGTAGCTGTAGCACCGCGAGTAGCACAGCAGGTCCTGTCGCTGCGCCTCCAGCTCTAATGCGCGAAGTCGGGCGCGGTACGCGAGGTCCTTAACTTGATCGCTGAACTGCCGCCCTGGAGAAAACAAACAATCTATATAAAACAAAGTCGGGTTAGTTACACCATTTATAACTCCAGAACAGCTGGACCGATTTTCATGAAACATCGGAAAAATTCACAAAAAAAAAATTATGAAGAAAATTCTTTTCCTCATACATTTTGTATGGAACGTATTCCCATCTTTTGAAAGAACTGCGAATATTGTGATAAGTATAATATTAAATAGTGAGTGAATTCCAAAAATTCAAAAACGTCAAATGTCAATGCGCTGATTGTTTTGCTTTTGTTCTTAAACATATAATGCTACCTCTCTTTCTTGCACACTAAATGTCAACAGTCGAAAATGAGACAAACGGTGAACGTATGTCTGCACCCCTCCAATGGAAAAATATAATAGGTAATTATAATAAATCTCCGTCACACGTATAAAGAAAATGAAAAGGAATTTAATTTTTTTTATTTTACATCAGCTCACACAAGTGGTCCTGAGGAAAATAATTTCCCTCGTATGTCATCTTAGAGGATGCTGTGTGGAGGGTATTTTTAGGGAAGGGAAGGATAGGAAGTTCTGAGAAGGAAAAAGGTATGTGGGGTGGGTAGGAATCTGGGGTCAGTGTGACTAGGACTGACGGACGTATGAATCCATCCCTCCAACTGCGGTGCACGGCGATGGGTCGAGGGTGTCCAGCTGGAAAGGTCAAAAGGCCTCCCTCAACCGGTCTCTCTCGATCCGGCCCGCCACGCAGCAGGTGGGCAAGCGCATCCGCCGCCAAGACCCGGACAAACGTCACCCCATAAACCCGGGCACTCCTGCTTTAGCAATTTTTGGTGATTTATCACCAAACGTAGCGAACCACTTGGGGTTACCTATGAGTGACGTATGGCAGAGGTGTTGGTTATCCAATAAATGATTCTGAGGCGGTACGTCGTCGGGTCAGCTAGTCTATAATATAAAAATGAATCGCTGAATGTGTTGCTAAGCCCATAACTTTCGAACGACTGCACCAAATTGGATAATACTTTTTTTTGTGTGTTCGTTATTGTCAGGACAAGGTTTTTATAAAACTTCAGGTAGGCTCTGGCATTATGAAATTTGTATAAAAAAATTGTTATTGGTGGCACGCGAGGAAGCGGCTATTGCTATGGAAAGCGGGAGGGAGGGAGAGATGGGGGAGGGGAACCAGGGAGAGGGAGGGGAACCTGGGAAGGGGGAGGGGGACCTGGGAGGGGGGAGGGGAACTCGGGAGGGGGATTCGTGGATGGGGGAAGGGGGGGGGGGAGTGGAGTGGGGAGAGGGAAGGTGGAGGTGACGGAGTGGGAAACCCCTAATACCATGCGAGCAAAGCCGCGGGAAAAAGCTAGTTTCATATAAAAACGATGTATGGAAACTTAAAATAAACTATTATTATATTACTATAGAATATTATTATATGCAGGTATTGCTGGGTATTTTTTTGTGTTGTCGAAAAGAATGACGACTCCCGGGCATGGTTTTTTAAAATTATTTATTTCATGTTAACTAATATATTTTGTGCAATGTTTCAAAAAATTTATTTTTGAACTAGACACCAAAACAAAGTTTGATTTTGTTCGCTCGGAGAGCGTTGGTTGGGAACGTCACGCCAGCAAACGTTCGTAGGGTGACCCGTCACGCCAGCAAACGTTCGTAGGGTGACCCGTCACACCAGCAAACATTCGTAGGGTGACCCGTCACGCCAGCAAACATTCGTAGGGTGACCCGATCAGTCGTCGGGAGATCAACCATGACAGTTGATCTCCCGACGGTTGGTCCACCGAAATATTATTACGCTAGCGACTGTTAGGTTGAAATTTAAGAACCCAACTTCCAATACAATTCTAACGCCGCGCTTCTTGGAAAACCATTTGCGTAGTTGAAGTTTGTTATATCTTATTTTCCCTAGATCGACTGCGCATTGTACATAAGTATGCCAGGGGGCCAACTGTCAAAGGATCAACATGTGCAGGCGTTAGGTTTGGGGGGGCGACCTTGGCTATCCTTCGCCTTGCCTCCGGCTACTCGACGCTGAATTCTTTAGGGTCGTCGGGTATTTCCCCCCAATCTCCCATTTACTTTTCTTTGAGGTATCACCGAGGAACCGGCTAAGGGGCGCGGAAGCTGAGTGTGGTTCACGACTAGACCGAACGTCATGCGCATTCTTGCTGGGACTGCCAATCGATTGGAGAGGACTCCCAACCGTTTGCCATGCCCTTATTACTTATCTACTGTGTCTTCCTCCCAAACAGGTGCTTGTAGGATACGCTGGATACAATCACCCAGCGCTTGCCACCTCGTGGACTTTCACCAACCTGTCCCATTGTCTTGTCTATTTTTGTTATACTAACACATATTGTATCTGTATTTTCCGCTAAGCACTTGCATACTGCTTGCTAACAACGTATGCAGGGACATTGGAGGTCTAGTTTCGTTATCAAATGTAGAGTCGTTTTTACCAAAAAAATTAGAGTCCTTGCAAGAGCCTTAAAGGGGTAACCATCTGTTACCTATACCAGGGCGGGTATGTGGTGGGTCCTCCAATGTCAAGGGATCAACTGTCATGGAATCGTTATCATAGTGTGATGCTTTCTTTTATGGTAGCGTCGAAATTACTTCGTGGGGTCAATTCTTTATACTAGTCACAGCGTTCTAGTACCGCCTGTCTTTTTAGTTTTCATATAAGACACGTAAGAAGGAAGAGGTCGATCGTCGGTGACGTACGTACGAGCTCTCGCTGGGATTGTATAGCAATTAATAGGGTTATCTGCGTCAAAACGGCATTGCCAATTCAAACCTTTTAGGAACTTGCGGTTTTAGATCGTGCGAGTGGAAACATCAAAATATGTGCATAAAGAAGAATTAAAAAAAAAACTTCAAATCTCCACACATTTTTTACTTTATACATATTTAGTGAAAATGGCCAATTATTAGAATAAAAAGAGATTTAGAGTCGAAATTGCTGAAACTGAAACCGGCGGTAAAGCGAGTATCTTCCATTGTTTTACCCCCCAGGCCTCGTGCCTATTTTGTCGGAAAGTCAAAATATTTCCAGTTTGCAATAAAATCCAAATAAATGGAATATTATGGAACGCATCCGAAAACATAAGTAAAACTGTTTTTAAAAGATGAAATACGCTTTCAAATTTTATAATTCGAAATAAACATAATTTTTGAAAAAAATATTTTTTTAATGCAAACATAAAAAGTTTTAAAAATGGCTCGCTTTACGTTTTTTGTAAGTAATAGATAAAGAAAAAAATAAAGACAATAGGTACATATTTTATTTTATTAAATGAAGACAATATTAGCGAAACTCAATCGAAAATGTGGAGACAGAAAAATCAGAAAAATATATTGGCACCTCTGGGACTCGAACCCAGGACCCTTTGCTTACATGCAAGTGCTTTACCAACTGAGCTAAAGTGTTGATATCAAATTCGGTCACTTTTAACTGTATCGACTAAGAACTACCAGCATTATCTTCATTTTCTTAACGCACATATTATTGGCTATTTATTATATTATTATCACATATATTTGGCATATTTTATTGGCAAATGTATTATAAACGTTATCGCAAACTCATTTTTAGTTGAAAGAAAATCAAATAACTTCGTTTAAACGACTATATAATTAATTATACCAACATGTTTCAATGACAATGTTATCAACATACATAGGACAGGATGTTAATTTTTATTAATCACTTTTAGTCGTTCAATATTATTATATTCAATAATAATTGACGAAAAATTCCCAAATTTTAATATATTTTTTTAAATATATTCAGAAACAAAGTTGTACAATTTATTAACTTTGCGGTTATTTTTAAATAACGTGTGATGTTTTATTTTTAGATCATATTGTTGTTCCGAAAAGCGAAAAAAAAATAGTCCGAAGTTTTAAAACTCAATATAAATGTAGATAAACCGTGTACAAAACAACCCCAAATTGTTTGTGTTAAAAGTTGTGACCAAAACGCCCTCAAGTTCATAATAAGATAGAGTTATAGTTCTGATAGAGACACGTGTATTGTATCGTTTCGTGATATGAAATAATACAATACACGTGCCAAAATTGGTTAACCCCAAGTGTACAAACTGTCCTGTTTCCAGGAGACACATTTGACCAACAAATAAGCAAATAAGCGGTCGACCGCACTACAAGACAGTTGTGCGGAGGACCACAGCGCCAGCGTCCGGTCCGCCACTGACCGCTGGTCACTATCCAGTTGCCCAGTTGCAGGGGGAAACAGGAATAAAGTCCTAGTTCTGTGTTTTGTAGTTGTTAACAGACACGTCATGTATGTGACTGACCGCACATAGTAATCATTCACGGTAAACCGCCTTGTTAAACTTTATTTGATTACTTTAAAGTTCTACTGTGGAGGATATGTTGCTATTTATTTTATTTTTATTTTATTTATTAACAGAAACAAACATTAGGTACATTAGATACTTAGGTTATAAAAATTACAATTAATAAGTATATTACATGGTGGGTACCTGTTATGTGTTTCATTATGTCTTATTTATGGTGTAATTACCGGGCGATGTATATAGTGGGAAAATGTGTGAGGGTGTGTGTGTGTGTGTGAGCATGTGGGTATGTATGTATGCGCATTGAACAAATTACATTATTGACATGATGCTCTTTTTAAATTTGGGCAGTGAATCGAAGAAAATGTCGATGTTAGAATTTAGACCAATAATATTGAACATATGAAGAGCACGATTGATTGGCGAATTAGATGCTGCATTTGTCTTGTAATTAAGCGTGTGGAATAGTTCTGTATGGCGTGTACGTCTTAATGGTATTTTAAAATTAACTAGGGAAAGAAGTTCGGTACAGTCAGTGTTATTATTTAAAATTTTGTGTATTAATGTCAAATCAGCTATTGCTCGCCTTTGTTGTAAAGTTTGAAATGTGCATACAAAGTTATTGTTGAATTTGAAGGTAAGATATTTTATAAATTTGTTTTGAATATGTTCTATGCCATCTGCGTATACTTTGTATAGCGAGTTCCAAATTGGCGAAGCATATTCCAGTGTACTTCTGACTAATGCAAACTATACCTAACATTATTACTGTACGCGGGTTATTGAACACTTTACTTATGCGAAGAACAAAACCAAGCATTTTATATGACTGTGAAAGATTGAGTCGATGTGCTTATTAAATATAAGTTTGCTATCAAGGTAAACACAAAGATCTTTACATTCCGTTTTCGAGATGACAGGTTCATTTTATTGAGTGAATAAGAGTACTTAATAACATGTTTATTTCTGGTGAACTTCATAGTATGACATTTGGAAACATTGATATCTAAACAGTTAACTTTGCAATACTTGCAAAGCCTATCTAGGTCACTTTGTAACGTATCATAGTCAAAAAGAATGCAATGCTATTATTAGTTAGTTTCTAGAATAAATTCAGTTTTTAATATTCTCGTAAAGCATGTAGTATATTTGATATTCAACAGGTAAAAGAGTTACGAAACGTTAACGAAAGCTTAGAATTTCAAATATCATGCGGAAATGGTCGTCTCTCGGTCTGTGACATCGTGGACACCCGAACATGTTCGCCCGTGAATACTAGGCTAAACTTGAAAATGCGTTTCGATGATTTTTTAAATTTATTTATTTATTGTTTCTTTACACTGCAGGTAAAAATGTTTACAATACGATTTGTTACCTCACTAGGACAAGCCTGTGTTGAGGTTAACAATAATTATACAAGTTAACAAAATAACACAAAATTATACAGATTTTGAAAGAACAATATTGTTGTATTTCTTACAGATTGAGATTAGATTATGGGTACCTACTGGTACCTACTAAACTGATGGCGCTAGGTACTATATTAATGTAGACTTTTAGGGTGACCATAGTTTTGAGATCTGATTTAAAATAAAATAAAATAAAATAAAGTTTTGTTTTTGTTTTTAAGGATTAAGTTGTGAATAATAAATATAAGTATATAATTTAACATGCTGTAGATTTGGCAAGAGGAAGATGAACAAAAACGGTTCAAACAAAAATAATATTATTTTAGCTTATTATTATAAACATACTCATTTAGCTAATAATTTAGAAAGGACAAAGTAGAGAAAATCAATTGGCAATCCTCGACTAACACAAATAATTAAAGATCCTTCTTAAGTGTACAAGGAATTAGATGACTTTATATGTTCTGGAAGGCTATTAAATATGAGTGGAGCTTGATAAAAATAATTTCTTTGACCAAAAGAAGATTTAGTTTGAATTGCCATAAAGTTCAGACCAGAGCCAATTCTCGTAGTACGAATTTGCTGTGTTCTTTCTGCAAAATTAATATTATTAAAAAATCTACAAAGCGTTTGTGTAATATATAACTGTTTTACGTTTATGACATTACATTCCTTAAAAAGTAAATGAGTTGGATATTTTATTTTTTTCTTGAACATAACTTTAAGAATCATTTTTTGGGCAATATTAAGTGGTTCTATATAAGTCTTTGGGCAGGATCCCCAGCAGACAATATTATAAGAAGCAGAGACTGGATTATTGCAAAATAAACAGTTTTTAATTTTTCTTTGTCTAGTATATGTCTCAGTTCTTTAAAGATATAGGTAAGTCTCCTAGTATTATTTACTAACATATTAATATGATCATTCCATCATAAAAATTTATCTATTTTTGCACCAAGGTATTTGATGCTGACTACATTTTCTAAAGAGTTGCAGTTACATGTTTGAAAACAATTGTGAATAATCAAGTTGTGGGTTTCAGAAGGCTGACTTTTACTTGAAATGCTAAAAGTGATAAATTTGGTTTTTTTTGCATTCAAAGTTAATATATTATTGTTTAACCAACTATTTACCACTTTTAAACCTATATTACTTTTGTTGAAAGTTTCATTCCAAGTTTAACCCTCAAATATTAAGGCAGTGTCATCTGCAAAACTAACAATGTTACCAGGAATATTCAGACTACATAAATCATTTATATAAATAAGAAACAATATTGGCCCAAGCACACTACATTGCGGGACTCCAAAGGAGATTGATTTGCCCTCGCTTAACATCTTATTTATTTCCACTTGTTGTGTTCTGCCACTAAGACAAGATCTGAACCAGCCCATTACTGTATTATTAATGCCTAAAGATGATAATTTTTTAAGTAGCAATTCGTGGGAAACAGTGTCAAATGCTTTTGATAAATCCAAGAACACCGCTATGGCTTTGTTGCCATAGTCCAGCGCTTTAAAACAGCATCACTCGTACCTTTATTTGCTCAAAAACCGAATTGATTGTCAGAGAGTAATTTGTATTTTTCTAAGAATGAAACTAATCTTGACTTGGCCAATCTTTCTATCAATTTTGAGAGAGTATTGAGTAAAGATATGGGTCTGTAATTGTTAACCTCTAGGTGATCCCCACCTTTGAAAAGAGGTACAACCTTAGCATTCTTACAATGAGTAGGAAATATGCCACTCTTAAAACTAAGGTTAACAATGTGAGATATGGGACCAGCCAATACAGAAACATGCCGTTTGTATACCATGATACTTAAGCCATCAATACAACAGGAAAAAGACATTTTTAATTCATTTATCACTTTTGAAACTTCATAAATGCTAGTAGTTTTAAATTCAAAGCTCTCTCCTGAAAATTGAGTACAAGGTATAAAATTGTTAACAAGGCGCATTTCGGTAGTTTTATTTGCACTGCACAATTGTTTTGCGAATCTAGGACCAATATCACTAAAGAAGCTATTTACGTGATTAGTGATTATATTTGGATTCTCTTCCATTGAGATGATATTGTTATTGATTTTTAATTTTTTTATAGACACTTGCTCCTTTTGTATATTTACAGCCTCCTTTATAATCTTCCACTGTTGCTTGGTATTTCCATTGACGTTATCCAGTTTCCTTTTGTAATATGCTTGCTTTGTATATTTTATAATTTTTGTACACCAGTTTCTATATCTTTTGTAATAATCCAGCAGTTGAATATTATTTGAATCTGCTCGACATTTGTTGTGTAATTTGTCTCGGGTTCTGAGACATTTAATAATTCCATTATTTATCCAAGGTTTTAAATATTTCATGTTATGCTTTACACTTCGTACAGACGAACAACTTTCCACATGCATTTTTAAACATTTTATGAAATTTTCAGTCGCTAAATTAACATCTTGTGATGACTGAACTGACTGCCATGATTCTTTCTTTAATTTGACTTTCAGAAGATTGTGATCGATGATGGTTTTCAAGTTTTCATTATCTTTTGCTATTTTATTTAGTGTAAAGCTCATAAATCTCAGCAATATCACATCATGATCTGTTATGTCAGTAGTGAAGACAGCTCCCTCTGGTTCAAATTTAGATTTTACCATAATGTGATCGATGCAGCTTGAAATGGTAGAAGAAACTCTGGTAGGTGAAATTATGATTGGCTTCAAGCCATGAAAAGCCAAAAGAGAGAGGTATTTTTGAGTTTTCATATCGCTCAAATCCAAAGTATTAATATTTATGTCGCCACATAAAATGATCTCCTTATTTTTTTTAGACGTAGAGTCAAGCAGTGCACTCAGTGATTCAAGGAAATTATCTATATGAGCCAGGGACGGATATCTATAAACAGCTATTACACACAAGGTACTCGATATCTGCATTTTTAAGCAGTTTGCTCCAGGGAAAACAACTTCCTCAACAGTCACGTGAAAATTTTGTTTTACATAGGCAACTACACCATCATTTTGCAAATAGTTATTATTTGTGTTGTAAACTGCGTATCCGGGGATGTTAGGTATATTGGTAAAAATTTTCAGCAGAGCTTCTGTAAAAACAAGTACCTCAGGACAAAGCTCAATACTATCCAGCACGGTTATGGTTTCATCAAAGTTTTTGTTTAAACTTCTAACGTTTAAACAAAGTAATGAAAATTTGGAATGTTTTAAAAAGTTTGTGCAAGTTAATGAATCTTTAATGGTTAAATTAGATTCTGTATTATCAATCAAGTCAATGTATTTTCCAAAATCGCCATTTTAATGATGAAAATATTTTTCGGTGCCTTTCACTATTAAACTTCTACTATAACCCATTGAGGTCATCTTCGTGTTTGATTTCCCTGATTTTTTTTCCTTCTTCTTCTTTCATTAGAATTGCTCCATTTTTGTACCAAATATATTTATATTTTAATTCTTTTCCCTTTCCTTTCAAGAGTAGTTCCTTATAGTAAGGCTTTCCAAAGTAGTTCCTTATAGTAAGGAGATAATGACTCTCCCAGGAATATGATGTTTTCACGATTAGAAATTATCTTCTTATTTGCTAATAATTTTAATCTGGTTTCTGGGTTTTTCATTTTTAGGATAATTTTTTTTGGATGTCCTGGTCTTCTGTCATATTGTCTCATTGCCGAGGCAACATCCTCTGAATTTATTTTGATATTAGCACTTTCTATCAGTTTTATAGCGGTTATTTTGGGATGTTCTTCAGTCTTTTCCTCAATGCCTGTAATTTCAATACAGTCATCAAGGTTCGACTGTTCCAAGCAAGCCACTCTGGTTTCCAGATGCTTAATATTTTTATTTTTAATTGCCAAATCATTTTTTAAACGTTCAACTTCTCCTTTAACCTCATTCATGGAGTCTAAGCGGGTAATGATGTCGTCATATTTTTGACAAATAAATTCGGTTGTTTTTTGAAAATCTAACAATTTTTGTCAATGTTTTCGAGAATTTGGGTTTTTATTTTCTCTAATTTTACATCTATGTAAGACGCAAATTTTGAAAAGCCATTTTCTTTTGTGCTAATGTCTTCACGTAGTGTATTCATTTTGTTTTTGGATCTTGTGGTTGTGTATAAATTTTCTTGTTGTCACACTAGCAGTAGTTTGTATTGTATATTGGCAGAAATAGTATGCGTAAGTACTGACTGAGCAGTAAAGCGAGCAAACTGTATGGTCAGTGTAAGAAAGATGGCGACGGTTTTGGCCAATCACAAGAGCTCCACCAACTGTCAAATATATTTCAATTCCACTGTCACTATTTTCCGAAATTAATTATTCGAAATTCACTTGAATAATCTAATT
Source organism: Limnephilus rhombicus (assembly GCA_929108145.2). Taxonomy (NCBI): domain Eukaryota; kingdom Metazoa; phylum Arthropoda; class Insecta; order Trichoptera; family Limnephilidae; genus Limnephilus; species Limnephilus rhombicus. Next base: position 15,301,396 of record OV815287.1, on the reverse strand, counting down.
GTAATGTTCAAAATTTATATCACCGTTAATGTAGTGGACACTTGGGTGAATATCGCAGTGTTTCGGATTGTATTGTTTACTAATTATACACAATTATGCGATTTTTCTTACGGATCACTTTTACTGTGTGTTATTTAGTTTCGGTAGGTAGTAGTAATATGCGCTAATGAGTTATATGGACAAATAATTTACAATTAAATTTACGTTTTTGCTGTTTCACATTGTCTAACTAAGGAATAGAAAATAGTTGGGTTACAATCCTCACCAATATTAATTAGATGGTATCAATAACAAAATTAGTAATATAACAGATTTATATAATTTAAGTTTATTTTAAAAAAAAAACTTTTTTAGCACCGTTGTTATTTGAAACTCGATGAAACGAAAAAAAGCAACACTAAAAAGAGCACATAGGTACATCATAGGATTTAGCCTGCGAGAGAATGAGATAGTATAATCGGTCTCCTCTTGTGCGGTGCTTCGTAGCCTTTCGGTCTCCTCTCTGTGCGGTGATTCGTAGCTTCCCCACTCTTGTCCTTCAGTTTTATGAAGGTGTCACTTCTACCGCGTGTAAATTGCACAATCCGTTATTTTTTACGTCGTTTTACGACACAAAACGGAGGTAGCGCAACACGGCATAACACCCCAAAAACAAATAACGAAAATGCTTTTGGCCGTGAAAATCTTAAAACTTATCCAAAAAATAACAGATTAACAACGAAGAAAATTGAGTAAGGCCTAAATTATGTAATAAAATTTAACCTCCTAACCCGACAGAACGTGGCGGGTTAAAATCCTAAGATTAATTTGTATTATTTCACAATTAATTATTTAAAAATAATATATAGTATATTAGCGGCACGTTCCACAGTGAAAGATACCCTCAGTATAGCCCTGGTGTAAGATTGAATTCAGAATTGAAACGTTCCTTGAAATGGCTTGACCTGATCTGAATAGCGAGGTACTTCCTCACCTTTCTCCTCCCCATCTCCCTCCACTCCCCAACCTCACAACATGCCTCATTTGGGAATGCCATAGTCTGACCGGCTCCAGATGGAAGAAATTGGTACTTTTGTGAAGTATTCGCATACATTTTGAAAAAATAAATATGGGCGCCAGAAGCTGGCGAACAAAAGAAATAACATGGCAAAACAAACCACAATTTTTTTTACTATATTTTTTTTTAGAAAAATGTTGTATTTCTCTCGGACTAGGTGTATAACATCCATAATAAAAATAAGCTTAAATTATGCTAATTTTGTTATTGATTCAATTTAATTAATATTGGTGACGGTATTATTATTTCCCAACTATTTTCTATTCCCTAAACAATGAGCAACAGAAAAATGTTAATTGAATGCTAAATTATTTATCCAAATGACTCATTATCGCAGAAAACGCATTTCAAAGTTTAGCCTAGTATTCACGAGCAAACAAGTCCGGGTGTCCACGACGCGACGTCACAGACCGAGCGACGATCATGTTCGCGTGAAATATTAAATACTAGGCTTTTATTAACGTCTCGTAAGTCTTAAATAAAATCTCACCATAAAATCAAATCAACAGCATTTGTCGATGACATCTTCAAAATTTGTATAACCGCAATTGGATTAAAGATGCAATAAGATCCCCTATATTTTGTTACATAATATGCATGTGCAGGTACATGTTGCTTGGCATACATGTGGCAATATATTAGGGTGGTTTGAAAGCTATCTTGGAAGACAACAAATCGTTAGAATAAATTCATTCCTACCGGAAAAATTTTATGCAACAAGTGGAGTTCCACAGGGTTCACACTTTGACCCAATCTAATTTATCTTGTTTGTAAACGATCTTACAAAAATATTTCGTAATGTATCTATCTTACTTTTTGCAGATGACCTCAATTTTTTTTAAATATTTATCATTCCAAGATAATATCAAAAAATTGTTAATTTGGTCTAATGAAAATAGACTTTACTTAAATATCTCAAATTTTCAAGTAGTTAGATTTTATCGAATAAAAATCTAGTACATACATTGATAACAATGCTCTTAAGACATTAAAACAAATTAAAAACTTAGGCATCACTTTTTAATCAAATCTTTTATTTCTTAACCACATAACAGAAATCTCTAATAAGGGCTTAAAAAGTTGGGATTTATAACTAGGCTACCTAGAAATTTTAACTATTTAAAGTGTATTAAACTTTTATATTTTGCCTATGTAAGAAGTCAACTTGAGTACATGTACAAGCTGTTGAAAGAATACAAAATATATTCTTAAGTTTTCCAAAATTTAAATTGGGTTTTCCAGCAATTATGTTGAACTACAACACTCTGTTAAATAATATGAATATGCTCAAATTGTCAGACAGAAGAATTTTCACTGACTTGGTATTTCTATATAAAATTCTCAATGATTTAGTTGATAGTCCGGTATTGCTTGAATTGATAAGCTTCCGGATACCACCACGTAAAACTAGAAGTCAGAATTTATTTTAGTGCAGAAATTCTGGGACTAACAACCATATGTATTCCTCTTTGCCCAGAATACTAGTGGAGGGAAACAATTATATCAAGTCAATGAACACCTTCAATTTATCTTTAAAAAAATATAAAACATTGTTACTGACGAAGTTCAGTTATGTACAATAAAAACTGTATATTTATTACCATTCATATGCCCCGAAAAGGGACGTTAATCAATAAATAAATAATGCCTTTACTTAATGTATACTATTTTTATAAGTAGTATTTTCTTATTAATTATTATAAATGCAATTGTTGGCGTACATGACAGCCGTTTTCAATAGCGACACATTTTTTTGTAAATTGCGCTGTCTTCTCGAACGCTCCACAATCCAAGTTGGTCAGTTGTTGCAGCAGTCGGATTGGAATTTGTTAATAAAAACAAAATCAGTTACTACTGGAAACCGCAGGTGATAAAAGCTTCGCATTCAACAAAGAAATTCACGTTCAACACCGTAGGTAAAATGTGTCTAACACAAGCACTCTGATTCATTATCGACTAACTTTAGCTAGAAAATAAGATGTAAGTACCTATCGTAACGAGATCTCAATTAATCTAACATCAGGCCAAAAACCGCCAGAGGCCAAAGAACGGGCCTGAATATCTCCTCTTGCGCCCTGTTCGTTCAACGAACGTTGGCTATCATGTTGGTTATGCGGACTTTGTTTACTGCGACCCGGAACAGCTCTACAGTAGACTGGCCAAACCACTGTCTCAGGTTTTTCAGCCAAGAAGTTCTCCTTCTTCCAGGGCCCCGTCTTCTGACAATCTTTCCCTGCATTATGAGATGCAAGAACTCATACCTCTCTGGAAGTCTCATTGGATGTCCAAGATATTGATGTTTTCGGATTTAATTGTTTTATAGCATTTTTATAGCATTCCCACCCGACGCCTGTGCTCTAAAGATTGCAATCCGTCTGTTAAGATGGGAGAATCTATCAAACGGACCGCCCGTTTCTGCACAGAGTCGAGGGTATTTTTCAGGTATTTTGGAGCTCCTATCGGGTGTGAGGAAGAGGTGAAACCATCGATTACCGTCTGAATCGACCTCTCCCTCAAGAAGTCGGCAATCCAAGTACACAAGGATGTGGGAAGTCCGTAAGAATGCAGTTTGTTGACAAGTCCTCGGTGCCAAACCCGGTCAAAGGCCTTGGGGATGTCCAGTGCAACCGTTTGGGTCTCACCGAAACGTTCCAGGCATCGCCCCCAAACATGCGTCACATACGCGAGAAGATCACCGCACAAGCGGTTCCGCCGGAATCCGTATTGACGGTCGTTAATAATTTTGTTCTTCTCGAGGTATGTGAGCAGTTTGTCGTTGATCACACGTTCCATCACCTTAGACAGAACTGATGTGATCGCTATGGGGCGGTAGTTGGCCGGGTTGGAGCGGTCACCCTTCATTGGAATAGGATGGATAACCGCTTTTGTCCAACCACAGGGCACACAGCCAGTCTTCAGGGACATTTTAAAAAGCTTCGTCAAAATTGGAACTATTTCTGCAGCGCACCTCTGCAGTACCAGGGCAGGTATTCCTTCAGGCCCACTAGCTTTTTTAACATCAAGCCCTCGTAAAACACGGAGTACTTGCCGATGCCGGATCCTCAGCTTTTTCATACGAAAACCTCAGTGAGGAACCGACGGCGGGACAGCACCTTGGTCATCGAGGGTTGAGTTATCCGCAAACATTTTAACTAATAAGTTAGCCTTTTCGGTGGCGGTGTTCGCTAGTGAGCCGTCAGGTCTGGTAAGAGGCGGCAGACTGGATTTGCAGAAATTGCGACCTATTGAGCCCGCAAGCGACCAGAATTGCCTGCTACCGTGCGGGCATGCAGCCAGCTTTCTGCTGATCTGCTGGTCGTGCTCAAATTTTGATCTATTTATGATTCTCTTGGTTTCCTTTGCCATTTTGTTGTAAGCTGTTCTGTCTTCGGATGTTCTAGATGTGTTGTAGGCTCGGTAAGCCGCGTTTTTTCGTCGCACTGCTTCAGCGCATTGTCGACTGAACCACGGCTTTGAGCCTTCACCAGTTTCCTTAACAGTAGATTGGATGAAGCCATCCATTGCGGATGTGATGACTTCACCAATTTCTTGGGCACATCTTGAGGGATCCGAAGTCCGAAAACAGACAGCTGACCACGGGAAAGCATTAAAATGTGCCCGCAGACCGAACCAATCTGCTGACCTATAGTGCCACACTTTTCTCTTCAGCCTCTCGTTTGGTGGTCTGAAGTTTACAGGGATTGATGTCATCACCAGGCAGTGGTCGGACGATTCTAAAGGCGCTGTGACTTCAATCTTGTAACCGTGGGGCACAGTAGTTAAAAATAGGTCTAACAGATTGGAACGGTGAGTCTGGACATCAGGAACCCTTGTGGGCTCCTGAACCATTTGCTCCAATCCGTAGCAAAGGGCAAAGGATTCCGCTTGGCGTCCAGCCGAGTCTGTTGATCCTGAGAACTTCAACCAAGGTTCCTTATGAACATTGAAGTCCCCCAGGACCACAAACTCTGCCGTAGGGTAGCGGGGCAAGAGGTCATCAATAGTGTCGCTTAAGTGTTTGAAGAGCTCGTACGTGTCTGATTCGCCAAGGTTCGGTGAGCGGTATAAACACGCGTAGAATCTTACCGTACTGGCAAGATTGACGCGTACTCACATTACGTCGAATCTGGAGTTTTCCAGATTCAACAGTCTACCAGTATTACAATGGAAGATGCTCCTAGGAACTAGCATCATTGATCCCTTCGGCACCGGTGCATAGTCGGGAAACACGCCAAACGCGTGCCCAACATTTGTACACGGTTGACTTTTATCACATGAGAACGGGTCGTTTCTTCGACTCGTTCTTATGTTCAACAGCTCGGCTGTGGAATGATTTGCCGGCCTCTGTGTTTCCTACTTCCTACAACATGGGTCTCTTCAAGACCAATGTTATTTCCTTCCTCTCCCTCAAAAAGACCCTCCACACAGCATCCCAGATGACATAGGCCCTGAGGGAAATTATTTTCCTCAAGGCCTCCTGTGTGGAGATATGTAAAAAAAAAAACCATAATTTTTTCATTCGTAACTCCATCCATCCAGCTTATTTTGAGAATTCTTGTGGAGATCCACATCTCGAAAGCCTTAAGTCGCCCAATCAGTTCTTCAGTAAGCTTTCATGCTTCCATTCAATAAATAATATCGAAAACACATAGCATCTGACCATTCGCATTCGTAATCCAAGTTTAAGGTCGTGACTGCAGCACATCTTTTTCATGCGGATAAAGGTTGCACGAGCTTGCTCAATACGGCATTTGATTTCAACCGAAGGCTCCCAGTGGTGTTTGTGTCCAGTGGTGGTTTTCTCTAAAGTGCGTTTGTGCGTGAACTCTCATAAAAATGGTAAGAAAATAAAACTTTATTGTGTTATAATTTACTCAGACATTAAAAAAATTCACATGTCCGGCGCGGCGCGCGACCCGCGAGCGAGTTCTACATGGATTCTATACGCGCGTTTCAAAATCAGGGACTATGACTAATAGTTCATACAAACGTATGTTTCACGTGAAACATACGTTTGTATGAACTATTAGTTCAAACCTTATGAATCTGTTATCTGCAAGGGAGCGCAGCGACTATCAGATTTGTTAATACCAAAGTTGTACGGAATAGTACTATGCAAGAACTAATAGTTTTTTATTGTGTTTTACGTTGTTATTAATATTTGTTAATTGTGCTGAAGATGTTACTTTTTGTATAAAAGTCGAAGATTATGTAGCGTTAAAAATGGTGATTACCGAATTAAAAAAAAAAAAACTTTTCGCCCTAATAAAAAAAAGATTTTAAATAAAAATAAAGATCACAAATATTTCTTCGGTGTATCAATTCGGGTAGTTTAAATAATTGGATTAAATCAACAGGTTGAAGTATAGGTCTGTACGTGTCTACAGCCATCCTGATAGGTCAATGTTAAGATACTGCGTTATTTGCCTTATCTACAGGCAAACACTAAATGTTATGTTGGGGCTCTTCAAGAAATAATAGGTCAAAATCTGGATTATTATTGTATTTACAATATATTATACTACTGGGTCACACGACCGATCGTAACTGGTTACGAATTGTATCTGAGACTGGCTGGCGAGCGTTGTCGAAACTTGAGAGAATCTCTAACCCTGACGACATCTATCGAAATCAACAAAAACTGAGTGTCTTTTCAAAACACTACAGATACCAATACTGGAATCTACAGATCAGGGTTTCCTAACCAGTGGTCCGCAAGAGGGTAGAAGATGGTCCGCCGGTCAATAAATGAGCCAGTGGCCATTGTAGTATTCCGTTTCGCCCTACCCCATCCTACCGCGTTCTACCCCCTCCGTTGTGGTAAATATTCTGCCTAGAACCCGTCTCATCCTATCCCATTCCGCCCCCTCCGTTGTGGTAAATATTTTGCTAGAACCCGACCAACCCTATCCCATTACGCCACCTCCCGTTGTGCTATCCGTCCCGGGTGCCACCCATGCTAGCCTACGCCACTGACCTCAAGCAGTGGCTTAGGCTAGCATGGATAGGGCGGATAAGGTGGTGTCACCCCCCCCCCCCCCGCCATTAAATTTGGCAAAAAAATTTCGACTTCATAAAAAAATGTTCCGTCCTGGGGGGGTGGGAGGGTGGCTAGAGAACTGTTGTCTTGTCGAAAAAATAAACGTACAAGTGGTCCCGGGTCAGAAAAAGGTGGGGAACCACTGCTATAGATCGAAGAATCGTTGATCCGTACAGTTTAAGTTTAAACATTCGCGGAAAAAGTCAATCGTTTTCCAGTTTTAAGTATCCCGAAATGGCTTATCTGTTTGCACCGGAACCATAAAACCGATGCATTTCCTTGCCCCGCGATTGCACGGCGATCAGATTGCATTAGAATGCAGTTTGCTTATACACGTGCAGATATTTATGCACCGAATGCAAACTAATAATTCATCCAGATACATATGAACTACTGTGCGTTTCAGTACAGTCGAAGAGTGATAAAAAAAAATTGAGTGCAGTTACACTCGGTAGAAGCGAAACTTTACCAAAACAATCACAACCAATACTTGTAAAGTGAGGTCATAATCAAAGCTACCAATGAGCGCAGATCTAGCGTAATTTCCGTTACATACCTCAACCAATAGGAGCCTTTTAAAGTGACATCATAATCAAAGCGGCCAATGAGCGCAGTTGATGCGTCGCAGGTGCAGTAATCGTTTCATCTGAAATCCAAATCACAGCGGGGCGGGGGTTTCACTTCGAAAATCTAAATTTAAAATCAAAAATCTAAAAGGTTATTCTAAATTTGGGAGGCGGGTATGGGTACCGCAGCTCCGGGAACCATTTATTGGATTACCAACATCTCTTACGTAGTTACGTAGGTGACTTAGCAGGGGTGCCCGGGTTAATGGGGTTAGGTTAGACTGAATTTAAGAAGACCTTTTGACCTCTCTAGAACTCTCCTTGAACATCGCCTTGCACCGTAGTGGGAGGGATGGATTTTTAAATCTGTCACTTTTGAACACACTGATTCCTACCAACCCTTCATACCTTTTTCCTTTCCAAAATTTCCTTTCCTTCTTTTCCTAAAAAGACCCTCTACGCAGCATCAGCAAAGATGACATAGGCTCTTAGGGGAATTATTTTCCTCAGGGCCTCCTCCTGCGTGGAGCTATCGTCGAAAGAAAAGTCTAAATTAAATAAAAATTAAAAATTTACCGAATAGATACTTAATTTTAACCCACTTTACACTTAAAAGTGACAATGGATAGACCGGAGTGGGAAGGGATGGGAAAGGGAGAGGGAGAGCAAAATTTACAAAGGGAACAAGTTTAAGGGCCTTTAACCAGCCAGCGGCCGAGAATCCAAATTTCGTCGAAATGTGTTCTTACGATCGTACAGGGCGGTTCCAACGAGAAAGATTACTTATTCTCCGTACCAGCTTTTTAAAATAATAACTCAATATCGATTTTATTTCATTCAAAATTTGCTTTAATTTATATCTTAGGTACATCCAAAAATGATGAAAGGCGTGATGATAAAACTATTAAAATTATGTATTTTTTGTAATTATTTTTTGATCATAAGTATTTAAAATTTTTCAATAATGTCTAAGCAAAATAAGAATGTTAAAAAGTCTTAAATATATTACTTTGTAAGACCTTAAATCATAATATATAAAACAAAGTCGTGTTAGTTATAACTCGAGATCGGCTGGACCGATTTTGATGATCTTTGATTTGTTGGATTTGTCTCCGCCCCGGATAACAGAATAACTATTAAAACATCGCAAAAATTCACGAAAAAGAAAGTTATGAAGAAAATTAATTTTTTCATACGTTTTGTATGGAACGAATTCTCATATTTTCAAAGAAATGCAGCAATATTGTGATATGCTGCCCCTCTTTCTTACACACTAAATGTCGATAGTCGAAAATGAGACAAACGGTGAACGTATGTCTCTGCACCCCTCCAAAGTAAAAATACAATAATAATAAATCTCTGAAATAAAAAGCATTTTTTTGCGTAAGCTCCACTCAGGACCTATGTCAGCTTAGGGGATGCTGTGTGGAGGGTCTTTTTAAGGAAGGGTGGGATAGGAAGTTCTGGGAAAGCAAAAGGCATGAGGGATGGTTAGGAATCTGGAGGTCAGTGTACCCGAGAGTGAATCCATCCCTCCAACTGCGGTACAAGGTCTTTGCCTTGACCGGAATTGACCTTTTACCTTGACCTTTCCAACCGGACTCTTTCGACCCATTGGTCGAGAGAATCCGGCTGGAAAGGTCAAAAGGCCTCCCTCAACCAGTCTCTCTCGATCCGGCCCGCCACGCAGCAGGTGGGCAGACGCATCCGCTGCCAAGACCCGCACAAAAGTCACCCCATGAACCCGGGCACCCTGCTAAATCACCAAACGTAGTGAACCACTTGGGGTGACCTATAGCAGAGGTGTTGGTTATCCAATAAATCGTTCCCGGGGCGGCGGCACCCGTACCCGCTTCCTTTCAAAAATTCCCGTAAGTAAGTGGAAAAGTAAGAAAATCACAAAAAATTTAAATCCGTACACAACGCCATCTGTGATACTGACAAAAACAAAACACGGACAGTTGGGCATCGATAATTGCTTCCTTGTAAAACTTAATTTAATTCAAGTTATTGATTCTGAGGCGGTACGAAGTTCGTCGGGTCAGCTAGTATATAAATAAACTGAAGTATTTTCGTCACAAAACACGTGCACGGATTTTTTTAAAAATGATTTTATTTAAACTAAAATTAAAATTCTGAAACATAGCTTTCCCAGATAATTTTTTGATTTATTTTACTGCATTTATATGATTTGAAATGTGTGTTGTATATACAAAACTTTCTTTGAAAATTTAACAAATCTGCCAACGACCTTTAGTGTAATATACTAAAAATAAACATTTTTTCTCAAAATTTAAAACGTTCCTTTACTAGATAAAATAATAATCTTTCGAAATCAATTTATAATTTTGTGTGAAAAAGAGTCAATACGTCTAAATTTTTTTTATTATTTATTTATTTATAATATTTAAATTCATCATATCATTACACTCTTTCTAATTTCTAAGATTTCTACTTTGTCCAAATGAATACCTTAACATTACAATGTAGTAACTCTATTGCATTATTAAAATCAAAAGTATTAATCGTCTCCAATAAATACTGGAATAAAAATTAAATAAAAGACACCTTTTTTACAAAGCTTACGTAATCAACTTTAAACTGCCTCCCAGAAAATGTAAAAATATCAATATCTTAAAAGAGCAAAAACCAATATTGGCCAGTAGTAAGTATATTTTTTACGTACTGTTAACAGAATTTAAAAAAAAAAATTAATTGTGCTGGTTCGGACACTGGGTTGCTTTATTTTAATCATGTGTTATATGCCTATATTGCCCATTCTCATTCTTTCGTCCGGAAGGTTCAGTAATAAAATCGCACCTAGGCATTGTAACATTGAAAGTCATTTACGTGCTAATTGCTCGGTCTTTATTGGTCAAACCGGAAGGTAGACAGGAAACGTAACATTGAATATAATATTCCTTTCTCTTAGAAAAGTATCTAACCCTTTCTGACCGTACGTATATTAGAAAATACACACATACATTTTCAGAAATTTGGTCCCTATCTCTAGAATGAATAAAAATTGGCGAATTTTGCTATCCAATTTAGTTGGATTCTAGTTGCTCATTCAGGAGGTCTAGCACGGACGATCGATAAAACCCTATATCAATAAGATATTGATTAAATCAGTTATCAATATTCGCGAGCACGGTCAACAATTCCGGCCGGCGACGTTTGACAAATTTCAGCGCGGCCTCCTCAATATACAAAACACTTTGAATGACGTCGTTAATTATGCATCATAATTTGCTTATTATGGAATGGCGGTGAACTACCGAAGCTCATAGATTTGAAAGAAATAGTATAAGCGATTCATAAATGTAAATAATTAATCTAAAACGCGATCACTTTATTCCGTTCGATCTTGGAGAAATGAAAGTGGTTGATTATGACTAAAGACCTCGTTAACTAATTATCTCCCGTTTTGCCTCAAAAAGTACATGCAAAGCGCCAATGTATGTTAAGGTTAGTATTTTTTATTTTTACCAAGCGGTTTGACATTTACGTATGTATATCAATAGACAGATCCGACAGTTGTTTTTTACATGAATACCGCACAAGAGTCACAAGACTATGGCATCCCCTGTTGAGGTATGTTGTGATCCGGAAGGTAGTGGGGAGGGGAAGGAGATGGGGAAGAGGGAGATGGGGAAGTCATTTCAAGCAACGTTTCAATTCTGAATTGTGGTCTTACACCAGGGCGATACTGAGAGTATCTTCCACTCTGGAACGTGCCGCAAATATACTATATATTATTTTAAATGAATAAATTGTGAAACATACAAATTAACCAAATAAAATTTATTTGCCACGCCGAAAGTCGATCCCGCAATCTTCGGAATGAGAGTCAAGAGCCTTGCCGCTGGACTACGCCGGCAGTGTTGCTCTCGTATATCGATTTCTTATTTATTCCCTGTCAAAGGGTTAAAATGAATACAATTACCTTTATCTTAGAAAAGTAACTAATCATTCAAATGTTTTATAATAGGAAATTGTTCAACACCGGTTTATACCAACCAATGTTTCTCGCAGTGCTGCATAATCGAGATATTTCTCGTTTATTACTTTGTCACAGCATAGTTAAGAACTAGTTTCTGAGATTAATAAGATGTAATGTAGCTTTATTAATTTTACAAGTCGCGATAAAGATAACGATAACTTATTATCTGTATGTCCTCGAGTTGTACATAGTTTTAAATTTGTTTGATCCGTACCGGTAATCAAGAAATTAATTACAGAATGTAATTTTTCAGAATCGCTGGAAACGTTTAATACCTAATTTTAAAAAAAGGAACACTTAGAACCGGTTGTTTAAAAAAAATTGAACGAATCATCAAATATTTAAAGTCAATTTTAACGTTCCTAAGTGCTGTTCAAGTTCTGTTATTATATTATTACAGACCAGTTGCTCCATAAAACTGAAATACCTAATCACAATATCAAAAAATAATAATATCATAGTTTTGTGATTGACCAAAAAGAAAAATTTTCTTGTCTGTTAGAGATGTCGATTTTGGGATCGTTTATCTTGGAACCAGTGAGTTCAGCGACATTGAAGTCGGCAGCGTTCACGACAATCTGTGAGGAATAAACTAAACTTTGTACACAAACTGCATATTGAAATAGAAAGAGTACAAAAAAGGTTTATGCGTTACCTGTATATAAGGGAATATACATACTATATCACCATCCATGTATCCATCGTTGTTTTAAACGGGAATGCTCGATCTTAATACCTTAGAAGCCCGCAGAAAAATATTTTTGGGGAAACATTTTTTTTAAGCTGATCTCCGGTACTGTACTGAATCCACCTACGTTTAAGGAGATTAACCTATATGTCCCTAACGCATATACTTGTGGGAGATCCCACGCATTTTTTTTATGCTCCGAAAGCGAGAACTTCTTCCTTTCAAAATGCGCCATTAAAGAGAGCAATTCAACTGCTTAACGATTCTGCATTGAGCATCGACATCTTCAATGTTACCTATAGAGAGTACAGTAACTATTTCTTGACATACGTCACAACATAGTGAAACTGCCCCCACGGACTTATTTTCGTATTTTAAATTTTGTAATCTTCTCCGTAATAATTTTGTGTATAACTGTTTTATGGAGAACCTGAATAAAATAAATAAATATATTTGAAGTGACCATAAAGTATATATTTCTGTATGCGAAAGGAAGAATATAGGTGTCTAGGTGTCTTAAAATGGATCAGACGAAGCCGGTAATGAGAGAAATACATTTCATCAAAGAAGAAGATAAAATCTAAATGAAACATGAAACAGAACAAGACATGGAAAATTGAAAAGGTAACGGTCGCAAATGGTAATCGAACCAGGATCCCTTGTCTTACCGGAACACAGCGCCCTAAATGACTCGACTGTGAGCACATTGTCACTTTTAATTAATCGAAAGGGAAACCAATGGATTACATTTGTGATCAGTTGAAAGACTGAATTAGGTGAGCAGGGGGTAATAAATGGGAGCGGTGCGACTAGAGACAAAACTATAGCTCGTGGTCACTCGGTTGCTCGGGCGCCCTCGTAACACTGCGGCCGTGTTCCCATGCTGCGCTAGGTTCACCAGTGCCACGCATTATGTGACCATGGACTCTTGTCGATTTTTTGCCCCGCGCTTATAAAAAATACGAAATTTAAAAAATACGGCCAGGTAAGTGTGAAGTTATATGTTTTTTTACAATCTAACCTGTTTCATTTTATAGCTAATGTTATCAATTTTGGGTATCTGGGCGTATAATTTGATTACAAGCTAGATTGAGGATATCATTTTATTCAATTTCAAGATGGTGGTACTCGTATAATCAGAGCTTATTAGACAGTAAGAAAGAGCTTATTAGGCTAGTACCTACTAAGTAGCTCCCATTACACATATGTGAATTTATAGGCTCTCATTTCCCGCAAAATCGGGTTACGGGAGCGATTCTGTTTTTTTTTTTAAGTTTATATGTGGCAAATGCCTAATATTGTAACGTTGAAGCTATGATTAAATAGTAGTCAAATAAGTAAGGATTTAGTTTCTAATAAAAAGTTCCTAAAGTACGTATCAATAAATTTGCCTTTTATTGAACTTTTTCCTTAGTAGGCTCCAATTCCCCCCGCTCCCCTAATGGTCATTTTAATGGGTTTTAATAAATTGATCGAATTGCAATTTTTCGAAATCAATTTTTCGAATTCAATTGTTCGAAATGCAATTTTTCGATCTTCAATTTTTCGAAAACATATTTTTCGAACTTCAATTGACCGAAACACTAGTTTTTCGAATTGATATAAGTATGTATATAGTACCTACGTACAAGAGTATTGACGGCAAGGATGGACAATATCAAATAACCTAACCTAACGGAATCTCGTTAGTCATATGCAAGTGAAATATATATTTTAAAAGTTGATTAACAAATTCGAAAAATAATTGCGGTTAGAAAAATTATTCTTTCGAAAAACTGAAATTCGACAATTGATTTCGAACAATTGATTTTGAACAAGTGATTTCAAAAAATTGAATTCGAAAAACATCTCTGCTCCTGAATTTAATGGATCATTTCAGTATCCAACATGTTTATTGGAATATAAGCCCGCTGATATACATTGGAAAATAAAAATTATCGCCTGGCGAACCCTGCTTTAGCGCATCTGACACGTGCGACTTGCAGTGGCCGTTTTAAATACTCGTAGCAATTAAAAGTCAGTATTGATGTTTGTTCCAGATTGGGCAAATCGAACTAAAGGTTATCTTAGTTTAAAAGGAGTGCAAATTCCGGATTGCTCGTAAACCAGCTTTTTAATGTGAGAAACATGTTTGTTACCATTTTCAGTGTAGAAAATAAAGAAAAAAATGGTAATGTCTAAAAAAAGGCAATTAAAAGAATATAAGATAATCACATGAACTTCAGAGTTTCCAAACTGATTAAATATTAGGGTTGCGTGGGAATCGAACCATCAACCACTCGACTCAAAGCGAAAAATTGGATCTACTTAGATAAAGAGGTGAAGAACAAGTAAAGAATATCACTTTTAATTTACATTGGGCCCCAAATGAGATCCCTAAGGAACGCCACTTAAATTTGTATAATTGCTTACAGCCAATATTTATTTAACAAAGCGTATACCAAAAAACTCTCAAAATGTACGTTTTGTTATGTTTTTAAAGTTTATATAATTTTACATCACCACAAAAAATAATGATTCTATTTTCGTTGACAGATTGCCAGGTGATTTTGAGTACACCAGCCTCACAAAATGGAAATTATACGAACTACCGATCAATATTTTAGTTAAGTTTACGACACCTTTACGGCCGAAAGTGCCCGGCTATGGTCGTAATTTCTGAGATGCAAACAATTTACATAATCGATACTCCTTGATCCAAATATATTACAAAATTATTCAGCGAGAGAGTAATATATTATTAACATCACTAGTCTAAAGGTCATATCTGCCTCTGGCGGACTGCCCGTGTGGTTTATTCAATATTCATGGATTTGTTGTAGGTACGAAGTACACATTTTAATTTGTATAGTAAATGATAGGCTTTCAGCCTTAACGGGCATTTTTGGTCTACTCTTGATCATACTACTTGGTCTTAGTATAATATTCGTAACTTTATCTTCATAATATTACATTATGTAAAGAAAATATTGTAAAAGTGTGTGATTAGTTTCCAATTACTAAACTTTTTTAAATTCTTCACTGATGACACAATACAAAAATCAATAATTGCGGTAAAACTTTGTGGAAATACCTTTGTAGAGTATTTATTTTTTAGAGAATTATGTCACAACAACGTGTCGAATCCGACACGCTCTGATATCGAGCTGTTGACCAGGTTGTATTTTGTTTCCGATTTCCCACTCCCCAATACACCAAAGAAAATACTATTATTGTTGCTGTTGCCGTGTAATATTAATGTAATTGAATAAAATGATATCCTCAAATTATGCCGAGTATTTACTCTTTGAGAGAAGGTTATAAATTATGTTATCCAATTTTGTAAGGGACAACTTCATCACACTTGAGATGGATACACGCTTCAAAAGAGTTTTGCAAAACATATTGGACTCCCCACCCCATATCAAAAAATATTTTTACCCTCCCTTCGGACTCGACTTTGAACTCTGCTGCAAAAAACGCAATTAAAATACTAATTTCGGTTGTGGCTCTGTCTGTAACTCCAGTTCATTAATTTCATTTTCATAATTTGGAGCAAGGGCGGATCCAGGATTTTTTTCTCGGGGGGCACAAGGGGCGGACGGGCAAAAAAATCAACAATTACAAGTTCAATTATGTTTAGAAAGGTTTATGATAGTGCCAAAACAAAAGAAAAAATAAATGTTTAAAATAAATATAGTTTTTGCTTCTAAGTAAGTACTGTGATGGAATCTCCACAGTACACAAAAATACCGTCTGGGGGTCCTTCCGCCCTTGATTTGGAGAGTTTGTTTGGAGAATTCAATTACTTATCTACCAATAGAATAATATTTTATGATACATTATTTGCCATTTTAAAAATTGGAATTGATTTGTAGAGAATTCAGACTATCTTTTTTTACATGAGCTCCACACAGGGGCCCTGAGGAAAATAATTTCTCTCAGGGCCTGTGTCATCTTACGTAGCGAACCAATTGGGGTGACCTATGCCAGAGGTGTTGGTTATCCAATTAAGGTTCCCGGGGCGGCGGTACAAATTGAAAATATCTATCCCATTTAAATAAGAAACGAATTGAAATTTGGTCTAATTAGACCTCCAACTCCATAACGCCGAACGGCCGGAAACTACCGAATCCGTTTACCGCACTGCTTTGCTGTTAATACACATAGCGCATTTATGAATCAGTGCATTAGATTCGATAGACCATTCAGAGTTTTCACTTCCTCATTCTCGACCTAACGCCATGATACGATTATTTTGAGAAGCGTCACAATACACAAGTGACCTCATATTTCAGTGTGTGCCAGCGCAGTAGATCAGTGGGGTAGGTCCCGTATATTTAACACCCCTAAACACTGCCTGCACTGTCTGGTTCGCGTCGCTTCTGGGTAATAAAATGTTTACGGCGTGGGGAGGCTACGCCGCTACTGTCTGCGAGCCTTTACCGCCCCCACCCCTTCCTTCTACCGACACCCGCACTACCCACATTCTATTTTCTCAAACTACGTCCTTTCTTACGCTACTGCTTCATTTTCGTCAATTCTTTCAGGACTGGTAAATGCAGTATTTTATTTACAACATTTTTGTAAACACACCTAGTGAAAGATGCTTAACTAAGTATTTTATTTAGGTTGTGGACAAACTTATTTTAAATAATTTTTATAAAAATATTACTGTAAAAAAATAAGACATAAGTAACATTGTGTGACACGTATTCTTTGCATCATTTCAAACAAATTGTGGTATAAAATAGATCACTGCAATTAGTCACATTTCTACTATTTAAACAAGTCGGTGTCTTACTCGAAATGAATCCAAAATTACAAAACATTTTACTGCGAAAGTTTGCAGTTTTTAAAAAATTAAGTTGAAAAATATCCATCTGTAGAAAGTACGATTTCGCGCATTTTTGCAGACCAAAATAATTTGTTTTAAATTATTCATAATCTAAGAAAAATGTTTTTTTTTTCATAAATAATTTGGCTTTTTTTTTTAAAATATGAAGATAAAATGCAATATGTATTCTAATAGAAATGTGGCTTCACCGGAGAATGCTCAAGGTCCCATGGACCGACATGATCACTAACACAGAAATTCTCAGGCGGGCTAGAGTAGATAGAGAACTGCTTACGTTAATAAAAATTAGGAAAATTTCAAATCTGGGTCATATACTTCGAGTGGAGAAGTATCACTTGCTCCATTTACTATTGAAAGGCAAGATAGAGGGTCACCGAGGGCCTGGTAGGAAAAAAATTTCTTGGCTGCGAAATATACAAGAGTGAACCGGCATTAGAAGTGTGGAGGAGATATTCTGGGCAGCGCAAGACAGAGAGACATTATCAAGAGTGATCGCCAACGTCGGGGGGACCTGATAGGGCACACAAAGAAGATTTATTCTAAGGTTATACACGGTTATATTCGCTCATGTTCCCAAAATTTTCTAAAAGGTTTATTCGAACTGTCAACTAAATGTCGTGTTTTTCATCAATTTTATTATTTTTGCGGTCAATAAAGTTATCGAACCATGAAACAAAATTATTGCCTCAATATAGGCTAGCCATGTGAGGTGGGCTACGAGAAACCTCAACATATATAAACTATAAATATATACTATAAATCTCTGTTCTTCAAATATTACCTACTATTCATACCTGCATATATTTTTTTTCTATCGAAGTGAAAACTTTTTTAGCACCGTTTGAAACTCGATGAAACAAAAAAGCTCAATAAAAAAGAGACAAACAAATACATTTATAGGATTTAGCCTGTGAGAGAATGACATAGAATAATCGGTCTTCTCTTTGTGCGGTGCTTCGTAGCCTCCCCACTCTTGTCTACTTTAGTCTTCTGAAGGTTTCACTTCTACCGCGTGCGAACTGCACATTAAGTTGTTTTTTTATGGTTAAAAATTTTACTAACTTCTTTCAATAAAGATGTATTATTATAATTTACTTGATTTCCATGTTTTTCTTGAAAAATCATACACTTGTAGTGTTACACGTCAATATAGTTTATTAAACACGTTGTATCTGTGATCGTTTCTACATCGAAAATGCCCGAACCCCTGCCTCATTAAACCCTATGATTTAATACGACGAAGGTGTTTACTGGAGCGGAGGCATCAGGTAAAATTGCATCCGTCGTAAACGGGCTCCGCTTCCGTGCTCTGCTCAAGAGATCGATTCCTCCAAAGACTCGGAGTGTTCAGTTTTACTTACGCTTTAGTGAGACAATAAAAGAAACAGCTGCATTTACAGGTTTTCTCACGCTAAATAAAATAAGTCGTGAGTGTTTGGCCGGGTCCTAAAATGGGGAGTGTTTTTAAACCAATGACAAATTCTAACATTGTGGTACCAAGGGTAACCCAATTTAAAAATTTCGTATATTTTTTACATTCTATGTATTATAAATTATAACTTATCACGTCAGTATATTGGCATCTTTACGAAGACCTTACTTATGAAGGTGATGAAGACTAACAAAAAGTAAGTCGAAGGACATTAAGTACATGGTTGACAGCAGGATATACAGTAGATAGCTTTTGATAAATAGATAGAAGATATATAGATAGATAGTAGATAGATAGAAGAAAGATGGATAGATAGTATATAGATAGAAGAAAGATAGATAGATAGCAGATGGATAGATAGATAGACAGTAAATAGCTTCCTTTTAAAATCAACAGTTTGGTTTGATTTTAAGAAAAATATACAAGCCAAAAACTTGAATATTATTAGTGTGCCTTATATCAGCACGAATACAGGTAACAGGCGTAGAAATAGGTACCGCCGTCCCGGGAACCTTTATTGGATAACCAACACCTCTGCCGGTCACCCCAAGTGGTTCGCTACGTTTTGTGATTTAGGAGGGGTGCCCGGGTTCATGTGGTGAGGTTTGTCTAGGTATTGGAGGCGGATGAACAGGACACACTGAACCCCAGATTCCTACCCACCCCTTAAACCCTTTTCCTTCCTAGAACTCTCCTCTCCTTCCTTTCCCCCAAAACCCCTCCGCACAGCATCCCCAAAGATGACTAGGCCCCGAGAGAAATTATTTTCCTCAGGGCCTCCTGTGTGGAGTTCATGTAAAAAAAAATCCGGTTTTTAATTATTTGATGAATAATTTAATAAAAAACAAAATAAGTTAACCAAGCGAAACTAACTGTAACTGATAAATTAGCCATAATACTGTATCTTTAAAAAGTTGTTTCTAATATGCACTTTGAAATTTCTGAAAATATGATGCCGAATGAAATATCAAAATGACGCGACGTTTCTTGTGAATGTCTTGCGCATGAATGGATGAAAGTTCGATGAGGCGGACGTAGCGCCATCTGTCATTCAACAACATAAATAATTTCGTTGTGTTTGAATTACGAAAGACGGTTAAATTTGTTCATACGAAAATACTAAAATCATGATTAAAGAATGGGCGGGTGGGGGTAGGCGGGTTATAATTTGGGGTTTTAGGTATTTTTGATGCAAAATAAAAAAAAATAAAAAAAATCTGGATAGGGACACCCTGGTCACCTAGCGGCACGAAATATACTTTAAAACCGATTCTCATACCTACCAAATATACATAAAAAATTTCATATAAATCGGTCGAGCCGTTTCGGAGGAGTGCGACCACAAACACCGTGACACGAGATTTTTATATATAAGGGAACGTACCCATACTACGTGACACACTTTTTGCAATTTTTTACCCCCCCCCCCCTCCCCCCGGTGACCACGTGTAGTATATTCCAAGACCCCCCCCCCTACAGTTTTCACGTAGTATTTCATAAATATGGTTTCGAATCATTTTTTGGTAACAAAAAATAAAAAATGCATTATTTGGCTTATATTTGTCTTTATTAATACGGCGCTTGCTGCGTGACAGCAAGAGTGCATGCATTACAAGTGGAAAAAATATTATCAAGATAAAACTTATATCAAAATATATTGAAACCGGAACGTAATTTATGGAAACGAAAGTCTTGTTATTTTTATAAACATTTTTCATCTCAATCATCTTCAACAAACACGTTCCCTGAACTTTTTCACTTATTTGAATGTACGAGGGTGGGTTTTTAAGTTTGCGGATTGGGTAAGGAGTGGAAATAAAAACCAAAATTATTTTTCCTTTTCAACATATTCACCTACTACCCTAATACATTTTTCCGATCTTTAAATTAACTTAAAGGAACTTTATAACAGCGCGGAACCCAATTTTCTCCACATTTCACAATATCTTCCCGATTGAAGTGTTTGGTCGACGATAGCTCAAAGACTAATGACCTAATTACGATAAAACCCGGTGTTTATCCTAAAAATGAGTACTTCAATTAGTACCTAATTCAGCGGTACCCCCATTAATCACTTACCTTCCCATTCCGCGAACTTAAAAACCTCCCCTCGTAGCTCGAAAAAAAACGCGAGATTTCTAGATTGACTACGTGATAAAAACCTAAGCCCCCCCCCCCCCCGTTGTGACCGAGCGTGGTATTTTGATGAACCCCCCCCCCCCCCCTAAACAGGTCACGTAGTATGGGTACGTTCCCTAAGATTGATAATTTTATTTTAACTCTACTTAAGCAAAACGATAGAAAGAGATTCAATTTATCAACAACAAAAAATTGGTATGCATAATGTAAACCATTTCGTAGTAAAGATTAGTAGAACGTAGTGATTTCAAGTTAATCTTTGCCTTATATTCCAAGCACACGTTGCGTGTAGCCGTAAATGTGGGTTTAAATATTAATATCTACTGTGTTACATTGGATGACTTTGCACTTAGGCCCAACAAAATTACTTATCTATAAAAATATTGCAAAATGTATACATTATTGATCATCTGTAATATTTTAAATTCCACAAAGGAGATCCTAAGAGAGGATAAAACTTATTTCTTAAAGAGATCTTAGAGAGAGGGAGGAAACATCAAAGCTGGCAAGTAGGTCCGCAGCCAAGATGTAAACACAAGAATAATTCGTAAAAATACCCAATTAGTAAATTTTTATTTCAACCATCCACAAATTATTATATTGTGTGTCTCGAAGGGAGAAACAATGAAGCGCTCTGTATTGTTTCAGAGTGCTTTCACAAAAACGAAATTTTGAATTCCACACCGAACTTAAACAACCGATAAACCGACGGAACCAAATTTGTATATTCAGCATTTATAACATTGCTACAAAAGTAGTGAAATAATGAAAAAAAAATCATAGAACACTGTAAATAAATCACGAAAATTTATAATCAGGTTTTCAGGAAATGTTCAGAGCACTGAAATAATCTTTTCAGTGCACGAAAAGCCACGAACTCTAATCCCAAGGAGTTGTGTACTAGCATTCTAAACTGCATTTCCTGGTCCACCTTGCGTTTAAATGTCTTGATTTCGCCTTCCTCTCCCAATCCCGGTTCTACGTCCCACTATAAAACCACAATAAAAGCACGGCCAAACTAAAACTGCATGTCTCGTAGATCTTTTATATTTCTGCATTAAATCCAGACTGAAATTTCGGACACAAACAGAATTCACTCAAAAAGAGAAACGTCTTGGAAACAAGGTGGGACTGATGAGACAAGTTAACAGTTTAGAGTGTACTACAACTACTCGTATATTCGATGCTTTTACAACAAAAGGAAATATTATAAACATACTATTTTCTTATCTACGAGCTACGGTTTTCTCTATTTTTCAACATAGTCCTCATTTAAATTAAAGCACTGGTCATAGCGTTTCACCAATTCGCAAATGCTTTCGGTCTAAAACTCGGCTGCTTGGAAATACGGCAATCTGTTACAGCATTTTGAAGATCTTCAAAATTATTGAAGTGCTGGGCTCCAGGTCACTTCTTCATGTATTGAACTCAAGGAAAATATCCCCTGTCCTCCGAACAAGGATAGCATTCCCACCCGACGCCTGTGCTCTAAAGATTGCAATCCGCTGTTAAGATGGGAGAGTCTATTAAACGGACCGCCCGTTTCTGCACAGAGTCGAGGGTATTTTTCTGGTATTTTGGAGCTCCAGACCAGAGGTGGCTGCCAAATTCAACCTGCCTCCCAAATTAAAATAATTAATGTACTTAGTAAAAAATTACTAAATATCTAGCCAACACACCAAGCGCCCTTTCCCGGGGACCCCTTCTAAGTCACCAATTGTAGCAAAAAAAAGATTTTCATTGAGATGCCGAACAGTTCCGAACAGCCCTACGACGAGTGCCCTAACGCTATAACAAGAGCTTGAATTAAAATGGTGGAAAGTTAGGCAAATTTAAAAATATAACGTAAGAAAAATAATATGTTAGTAACAAGTTAATGAGAGTAGTTAACAGAATTTAAAAAAAAACTGTTATGCAGGGACCCCTTTGTACCGCAAAAATGTTTAATTAGTACAGCAGTGTACTAATTAAACAATTTTTTTGTAGAGCCATATTAAGTTAGGTATAAAAGTTACCAATGGTGTGTAATCTTTTTGTAATAGAATTGTAGCCAGAGACCGTAGTATAATACATACTAGGAAAGTGAACCAACATTAATACATCAAGGCAATTAAAATTTTATCTATGCAGATTTTAAAAATTATTTTATAGTCAAACGATGAATCATTTTCAAACAGCTCTAGTATTTGCGCAATCTTTTTCATTTGTACGTCATTTAAATTGCTTAAAAAACTAATATGATAACCATATTATTTTATTTTTTTTAATCAAGTGACCTAATATAACGTAGCCCTACTGTTTGGTTTTGAAATGAGAATATGCATAGTTCCTACCGGGATGTCATTTATCCAGTACCTACCCTACCTAACCAGATAACCTTGCTGGAAAAGCATTTTGAAAATGGAACAATGACAAGAAAATATTACCACATTCGAGTGCATTTGTTTCTGAAAAACTAGAAGTAGAATTGGAACTAGATATTTTGGAAACAGGTTGTTGGTGTTGTTCGCGTTTATAATCTCGTTTTTAAACTAAATAGAAGGTTTTTGATCATATGCAAAAGTAAACAATATCGTTTTATACTTATTTGTGTTGTTGTGGCGATAATTACCTCGAGCTACATCGGTGGAACTATATAAACTGTATTATTCGTGATTGCGTTGTGTGCTCCTTCGCAGAGGTTCAGTGGTAAGTTATTGGTTGTCCTTCTACCTTGCATCCATTGTTTTTCCTTACACTTATCATTACCCAATTTCAGCAAACACAATTTCGTTTAGTTTCATTGTTAATATTTATAGTCCATTTCCAAGTGCATCTGAAGCTGTAATTCGTAAGCAGTTTCGGATGCAACACCTACTATTCAAAATGTTCTTTTCAAGCTCAGTTTTAGAAGAATTAGAAGAATAAGAAATTGAACGGAATTAATGATTTGGATATAAACATATTATTTTATTTGCGTATCCGTCAAACCATCAATTTACGTAGTTAGAAAATTTCAGTCATTTTGCAAAATGGCAGAACTCTAATAGAAATGCGCGGACTACTCCATTAAAAAATTCTTGAATAATTGGTGCAGCACCAGTACTAGATACAATGCAGATAAAATTTAAAAAGTGTCGCTAATGGTTGCAATTATAGTAATGGCTGTTGTCATCGGTTAGAAATTTGCAGAAAAACTGCTATCACCATTTACAACTCAATTATTGCTCCACACTTTTAACTACTGCTCAACTATTCTTTTGCTGTGTAACAAACAAGAACAAAATAAGTCTCAAAGTCTCCAAACTAAGGCAATGAGAATAATACTTCGGCGAAATAGATTTTCGAAAATAAATAAAATGTTAAAGGAACTAAATTGGCTAACCATGAAACAGATGCTGACCTTGAACTCAGTCAACAACCTGTTACCAAAATACTTATCAAATAAAATTATATACAAGGATATTCACAGAAATAACACAAGGACATGCAAGGAAATCAGGCTACAAAAAAAGGACAAAGTGAATACGCAAAATAGTTTACTGTACAAAGGGATGAAGTTTTATAACACGCTACCAGTGAAATCCGCACCAATTGGAGGGTTTAAGATGTATTGTAGGAGTATCAAACTGGAAAAAATATAGTATGCAATATGTAATGTTATAAATAATTAGCAATTTGTAAACTTTAATGTACAAATTAGTTAAACAAAATTAATCTATAAAATAAAATAGGACAGCGCGGTTTTTTCACTACCAATGTGAACACGGCATTAGTGTGCTTTACAATTTACGATGTCAGAAAACCTGTAAAATTATTAGACTGTGAACATTTTAACTACGAAAACTGTACGGATATCGTTCCTTGCAGAAAGTTTTTAGTGTTAAAGATTTCTAAATTGCTTAAAAGATTTCCGCGACCATCCGATTTGGATAACTGTGAAAACGGATTTTGTACTTTTTACGGCCCTATTAAATTGATACTTGGAAGGTTCATTCGACTGGGCGCAACTTCCTTCAGCGCTTTGTGCAGTACTCGAATATCTCAGAGTAATGGTTAATTGTGCCTAAAATCATTTTATTTAAAAATATTTAGTTCAGTTATGTTCACGTAAAATTCCAACACGTGTTTGTGTATGTAATAATAAGATTCGAAGAAACATCATTCTTACTTTCTTAAATTGCTTAATCATGCTTAGTGGTGTGATTAATATAAGGATTTGGTTTAAATTTCTTGCGGTTCTAGATCCTAGTCGGTCCTAGTAGTAAATAAATAGCACCAACCTGAGCTACCTCGTCTTTTTCATGGTGTCAAGCGGTGTTGCTAGGCGGTAAATCTTTTTGTTTACAACATACATTCCACCAACCTACAACTAAAACGACTTTTGGACAAAGAAATGTGGAACATTTCTCTATAAAGTTATTGAATATACTCCCTCTTTCAATGAAAACCGACTTCAAAACAAGCATTAAGATATGGATTATGGACTTGTGAAGGAAGAATATAGATACAATTTTGCAAGATTAATTATTAATAATTAATAAAGATTAATGTTTATATTGCGCTTTCTTCCAAATTTAACATTATAATTTTCTTTTTTATTTTTATTTTAACTTTATGAGTAAAACCTCAAATTGTAATATTTAATTAAATGAAGACAATATAAGCGACACTCAATCGAAAATCTGAAAACAGTAAAATCAGAAAAAGATATTGACACATATCTCAATATCTTTTTCTGATTTTACTGTTTTCAGATTTTCGATTGAGTGTCGCTTATATTGTCTTCATTTAATTAAATTATAATTTTCCTCTTGTAATCTTTAAACATAGGCACTTACTTATAATTCAAACATGTAAAATGTAACCTTAGAACGGTGTACCCCAGTAAGGACATATTCTTTTCTAAAAAATATATGTATTGCATGGGAGGATATCGCATTTTAAAAACGTGAATAATAGATTGGCAAAGTGCGATTTTGCGATTTTGCGTTCAAGTCGATTTTTTCTGTTTCTTGGGAAATGGGGTAATTTTTTATGAAAAAGTATGATATTGAAAGAATTATTACAGTAAAATTGTTTTTTTTTTTTAATACATCATAAATGATAAGGTTATGAGCTTTCTATTTGTATTTTCGTAAAACGTATGCAATGGTAAAATATCAACATTTTCATGGTTTACGTATAATTGGTACTATTCTGTAAATTTCAAAATTCTAAAAGTTATGCCCTAATCTACGAGGGTGAGTCAATAAGACCGTGACTTTTTTTAATTTCCAGCTTCAAGGGCAACACCGCTCCTGTCAACAGGCATCTGTCAGTTGACTCCTGTCAAAATTTGATCAAACTGCGTCAATAAGTTTGTGTTTGACAGCCATTGACAGCATAGTACCGCGTAGTTTTAGAAAAAAATGGAAAAAGTTAATTTCGTGTACTCATCAAGCATAATTTTTTGCGGAAAAAACCATCATTCAAACCAAGGACAAGCTTTATAAATAATATGTGAACTCTGCACCATCAACTTCAATGGTAAAAAAGTGGTTTACTGAATTTCATTGTGGCCGTAAAAGCACGGAAGATGCCGAACGTTCTGGACGCCCAGTTGAGGTCTCTTCACCCGAAACAATTGAAAAAATTCACGAAAAAATTCACGTTGGCCGATCGGAGATTAAAAGTGCGAGAGATTGTGGAAGCCATAGGCATGTCACATGGCTTAGTGGTTTCAATTTTGAACGATCCTTTGGGTATGAGAAAGCTTTCCGCAAGATGGGTGTGGCGTTTGCTCACAATCGACCACAAACGCAATCGTGTGACAACTTCGCTGGAGTGTTCGGCGTTGTTTAACTGCAATATGGACAAGTTTTTGCGCTGTTTCATAACCGTGGACGAAAGGTGGATCCACCACAACACATCAGAGACTAGACAGCAGTCAAAACAGTGGTTTTTTCGGGGTGAATCGGCGCCAAAGATGGCCAAGGTGGGTTTAGTCAGCCAATAAAGTCATGGCGACTGTTTATTGGGATGCACGTGGTATAATGGTATAATCCACATTGACTACTTTCAAAAGGGTAAAACAATTAGTGGCAAATATTATGCCAACTTATTGGATCGATTTAATGAGGATTTGACAAAAAAAACGACCGCATTTGGACAAGAAAAAAGTTCTTTTGCACCAGGACAATGCAAGGGTGCACATATATGCAGCTTTCATGAAAAAAATCCATGAATTAAGCTATTTGCTCCCGCATCCGCCCTTTTCTCCGGATTTAGCCCCGAGTGACTATTTTTTTATTTTTAAACCTGAAGAAATGGCTTGGCGGAAAGAGATTTGACTCCAACGATGAAGCCATCTCACAAACAAATACCTATTTTGATGACCTCGATAAATCTTATTTTTTGGAAGGGATAAAAAATTGGAGAGACGTTGGACAAAGTGTAAAAGGAGACTATGTTGAAAAATAAAATTATTTTTTATCCAAAAACCTGTGTTTCATTAAAAAAGTCACCGACTTATTGACATGTTCTAATCAATATTTAAAAAAGTCAATTTTTTTAACAGATATGACCAACGTCATTGGCGGTTCCATTATAGTTGATTCCCCGACGGTTGGTCCCCAGGCATACTTATATACAATATGCAGTCGGTTTAGGGAAAATACGGTATTTAATTACACAAAATATTACGAAGTGGATCCCGTAAAGAGAGGATGTACCGCCGAATAACAAAATAATAAAATATATTTTCATTCAAATGCATCAAGGAAAAACTACTTGTCTGTATACTATATTTACAAGTACAAAAATTCCACACTGTAAATAAATTCGATTGATGTCCATACCAACTTATTATTAAAGGTATCTTTGAAGTCGATCTTAGGTTTGAAATTGGTAAATAATGCATAAAAAAATATAATTTTAAAATATTTTTATTTCGGGGGGCCAATAGGCGACTTGCATGGATTTCATAATGTCTTGGAAAAAATCGTATGTATAGATTTTTTTACTAATATAACGAAAATGTTACTAATTTTTTTTAGAAATTTACAGTTTTTTATTTTTTATAAATAAATCCGTTATTTGGGCTCGCGGCGTCACTACATGAAAATGTCCCGTCTCCGAAAATATTCGATTAATTTTGTAAAATTCTACACTGATTCATTTTTTTTATATGGCAACACTTTGATTTCCGACGAATTTTTGTATTTGACATTTAACATTCACTAGATTTATTGTTTGTTCTCTGCGAACTTACCGTTTGGTTTGACGTTTTGACAGATGTTACGAAGTGAACCCCGTACATTTTATGCCTTCTGTATCTGTTTTAGAAGCTTAATGCTAATGGTGCTGATTTTAACAAAATCAAATTTTAAAATATTATTATTATTATTTACAAGAACAAGTTTATTACATTTGATTTAGTCATATATGGACGTTAAACGTTATAATGATTAATGATCAATAAGATGTATCAAGGAAAACAATATTTATGAGATTTAATATTTTTTGTATGCCTCGTTATTCCCCTGTGCCATTCCGGAAAACTTCGTATTTTTTAAATGATTTTCGGCTATGTGATTATCGTTTTTTGCACCCAAATTATGTCCCGTCTTTCCGGTTCATAAAAAATGGTCTGATTTTTCGGATTGAAGTTTTAAAAAAATCGATTATAATAAAAAAAAAACGGAATGTGTTAGAATATTTGCCTAAACCGGAAAAAAATTTAAAAAATTTGATGCAAGTGGTCTCTTGTCGGGGAAAAGTCGAAAAGTCTTAGGAAAATTGGCGACAACCTTTTCTTTCAAATCCGAAATTGTGTGCAAGTGCAATAATTACTTGTATTAATAAAAGTGAAATAAAACATTGTTTTTAAAAAATTCTCTTTTGAATTTGTTTCTTTGAGTGACTGCCGAGTTCCACCCAGAGTGCGCCTCGCAACTCGAAAGTAGATTTAGTTAGAAACTGCAGTGTTGAAGTTTTATGACTCATTTCGGTTCCGACGCTTTGTTATATTACCTATGTATGTCCCATAGTTTTAAGGCGGGAGATTACATTAAAGGCTTCACGGGGACGGAAGCGTCAACCCAGATGGCGGTTTCCAGTTTTCACTATACGGAAGGAATTTAAGGGATTAAACAGATTATAGTGTAATTGTTACTGTATAGGTATAGAAACTAATCCAAAATGTTGAATTCAATAGGAATACTTTATTTTAATTTTATGTTTAATTATGCGTTCAGGCAAATATATTTACAAATAAGCTTTAAATCACGGTGTACCCGCTCAAAAAGAAGAAGACGGAGAGATATGTAAATACGAATGTTAGCGAGAGCGCGCTAAAAATAAAAACGATAATATTCAAGCAAAAGTTGTGAAAATATTTAATAAAACTTGACTCTTTTATAATAGAGCAAAAATCTCGTGAGGATTGTCTAAAATAGCATTTAAAGAAATACATTTTTTCATACAATATAACTTGTAAAATAACAAAAAAATCGTTTTAGTAATAATTTTCGGAGCACATTTTGGATGTTTTTTTCTATCGACGGAATTTCATAAACTTAATTGCCATTTGTCGTGAGGAATGTAAAGATATTATCTTTAAGAATAACATTATTTTTTTAAGAGCTTTAAAACGTTTAAAGAAAATATGTATTAAATCCGTAGAAATGCGGGAAGTCGGGCCTTAAGAGCGTTTAACCAACCAGCGGACGAAAAATCCATATTTCGTCGAAAGTTGTTCTTACGATCAGCTTTTGAAAATTATAATTCGATATTGATTTTATTTCATTCCAAATTTGCTTTAATGTAAACCTACATGCAAAAATGCTGAAAGGCGTGATGATAAAACTATTAAAATAATGTGCTTTTTGTAATTACTTTTTGATTGTAAGTATTTATCATTTTTCAATAATGTATAAGTTAAATAAGATTGTTAAAAAAATCTGAAATATATTAGTTTGAAAGTGCGCAAATAAATACACAAACGGACCAATTTTCGTCAAGAAACACATGTACATATATATTTTTTAATGATTTTATTTAAATTAAAATTAAAATTCTAAAACATGCGATACCCAGATAATATATTGATTTATTTTACTGAATAATCATATGATTTCAAATGGATGTGGTATAATACAAAATCTTTTTTGAAAATTTAACAAATCTGCCAATGACCTATGGTATAACCTTATTATTCTAAAAATAAACATTTTTTTCTCAAAATTTTAAACATGCGAATGCTTGATAAAAGAACAATCTTTCGAAATCCATTTATAATTTTTTGTGTAAAAGAGTCAATACGTCTAAAATCTGATTTAAAAATTACATAGTTCTGGTTTTCTCTGGTAATAATACCCTCTTAAGTAAAGATATTTTTTAACTTAACACAAGAGGCCATGAGGAAAATAAATTCCAGCGGGGCCTATATCGTTTTTGGGGATACTGTGTGGATGGTCTTTGTGTGGAAATAATGGAGTGAACCTGGGTGACCCGGGTCTTGAGGATACCCATGCTATAGGACAGGGATGGCGAACCTTTAAGTATCAACGTGCCATTTTTCTAAAGAAATGTTTAATGAGATCGTAGACGTGCCATCAAATAATTTTAACTTTGTGATTATTAGGAAAATAATAATAATAAATTCTTACTATCAATTAAGACCTCTTTATTTACTACTGCTAAATAGGAACATTTAGCATTATACTCGTAATTTAAATTAAAGTAAAATGATTGTGACTTCCGTTGTTGCAGGTTAGATGACAAATAACACATGTTAGGGTTGTAAGATGTTATTTTAGCAGAATCCACGCTGAACTGGAGTCATCTGTCAAACTCTCTCTAACCGACTCTTTAATGCTATTCATCTCTGAAAATAATGACTCGCAGGCAAAGGTTGATGCAAATATTATTAAAATAGCATGAGCCAGCTTCTTCAAACATTTAACTAAATGCGTTCCCAGACACATTTAACTAACATTTAATTAAATGTGTCTGGGAACGCATTCCATCTTTCCAAAATTTATTTATTATCATTTTCACTTATATTACCTGTCAATCTTTCTGTTTCAATTAATTCTAACTCTCTCATTTTTTTAACAAATTCTTGAATCCATATTGAACTAAACTGGAAATCAATCAGCTGCATTTCAAATTCATCAATTTCCAACCAATCGAATGGGGACAAGTTCAGTTTATCAAATGACGTCACATCAGGGTAAATAATAAACTTGAGAATTTCCGGTAATTCTTTGAACTGAGAAAATCTGAGAACTCGGGTTCGCTACTATACACTTCAAACTTTTTGTTCGTAGTGCATAATAAATTTTGTGATCACTGATCAGCGACGTGCCCAAAATATTGTTTCGCGTGCCATTGGTTCGCCATCCCTGCTATAGGAGGTAGGAACAGAGGCCGTCAAATCGTTCCACAACCGAGCTTTGAATTCAAGTTCTCATATGACAAATGTCAACTGTTCGGCAGAGTTTTAAGTGTTCACCGTTCCGAAGAATCAATGACGCTAGTTCTTCGGAGCCTCCTCCTTTGAAATACCAGCAGCACAAGGACAGTGTTCCCACCCGACGCCATGAAAGATTGCAATCCGTTTGTTAAGACCGGAGAATCTGTGGAGGGTTTTTTCTGGTATTTTGGGGCTACAGACCAGAGGTGGCTGCCAAATTCAACAGTGGGGCTCATTTGCGATTAGGGTTAGCAGTTGTGTTATATGGAAGTATACGCGGGCCCTACACACCACTATACGGTACGCCCAGCTTCTGAGACGCATATGTATTTGCTAAACCTTATAAGTTTAGCAAATACATAAGTTATAAGTTATAATCTTTATCATCATCATCATTACATAGTATAAAATGAAGTCGCTCAAAATGTATGTGCGCATAGATCTTTTAAATTACGCAACGGATTTTCATGCGGTTTTCACCAATAGATAGAGTGATTCAAGAGAAAGGTTTATATGTATAATACATGCTTATTATAGTAGAGAAAAGCCGAGAAATTCAAATATTCAATTCAGGCAGCGGGCAGCTGGCAAGCGGGTGGTGTGGATTTTATAAAGGTTGGGTAATGGCGTTGTGTTTCGTTAGCCACAGCAACGTGTGGCCGGGTCTGCTAGTATAGTATAAAATGAAGTCGCTCACGCTGTCTGTGCACTTAGATCTTTTAAACTACGCAACGGATTTTCATGTGGTTTTCACCAATAGATAGAGTGATTCATGAGAAATGTTTTAGGTATATAATTTGTCAAGGTTTTGTGTAAATTGGTTGAAATATATCATATATCTGGCCTAGCGGCAGCGGGCAGCGGGCAGCGGGCAGCGGACTGGCAAACGGGCGGTGTGGATTTGATTTAACATATGGCATTGGTTATGAAGGTTGGGAAATGGCGTGGCATTGTGTTTCGTTAGTCACCGCAATGTCTGGCCGGGTCTGCTAGTTATTATAAATTGAGGAACGCTTAAGTTGCCATTATGTTTGCCTGGCCGATATTAATTCATCTCAAGAAATATTATTGCCTGTTCTGAAAGGAATTAAATATTTGGTATGTTACAATGTAACAAGTTTTGAGATGTTTTATTTATATTTTTATTACTTGTTAATTGATCGTATTATTCTTTTTACTTTCTCTCCACACAGGAGGCCCAAAGGAAAATAATTTCCCTCAGGGACCTTGTCATCTTAGGGGATGTTGTATAGAGTTTTTTTTAGGGAAATGAAGAAGAGGAAGTTCTGGGAAAGAAATAGGTATGAGGAGAGGGTAGGAATCTAGGGGTCAGTGTGTCCAGGAGTGACGGACGTATGAATCCATCCCTTCAACCGCGGTGCAAGGCGATGGATCGAGGGATTCTGGCTGGAGAGGTAAAAATACCTCCTCAATGAGACTCTCTCGATCGGGGAGGCAACACAGCAGGTGGGCAGACACATTGGTCGCCAGGACCTTGATAAACTCCACCCCATGAACGCGGGCACCCCTGCTAAGTCACCAATCGTAGTCACCACTCAGATCCATGGCAGAGGTGTTGGTTATCCAATAAATGGTTCCCGGGGCGGCGGTACCCATACCCGCCTTCCAAAATGGAAGTATAATTTAAAAAAAGAAGAAATATTACTTTCGAAACGCTGTACCTATATTTTAATTCCGCGCTAGTGTTTTTCTTCCGGAAAGAAATATCATACAAAATCAGACACGTTTTAAGATTTTCACGGCCAAGAGCATTTTCGTTATTTGTTTTTGGGGTGTTATGCCGTGTTGCGCTACCTCCTTCTTTAGCCAACGTTTCAGACATCGTTGCAGTGTCCATCATCAGAGCAGATCCGGTAGATGGATACTGCAACGATGTCTGAAACGTTGGCTAAAGAAGGAGGTAGCGCAACACGGCATAACACCCCAAAAACAAATAACGAAAATCACACAAAATGTTATTTTTTTTGTCGTTTTATTATGTGTTTTTTCAGAAATTTCATGTAAAATAATGTTTTGTTGTTCATTTTTTTTTCTGCAATTTCATAGAAAATATTGTTTTTTTTTTTGGTTTTTTCGGGAATTTCATTAAAAATGATGTTTTTTTGTTGTTTTCATTTTATTCGTTTGTTTTGTTGTTGTGTCCTTTGTTTCGACTTATTATTTTGTCTCTCTTTCAAAACTACAATTTTCCCACAAGCGTTTAGAGTTCATAAGTCGATGATTTGCTCCCAGTAAAAAATAAGTGTAACGATTAGATTATCTTCCACTCCGGAACGTGCGAAAATATATACCCTTAAATAATTTAAAAGATAAAACGCTTTCTGATTCCTGTATGAATTTATACGAAAGAAACTTATAACTATATATCAATAAAACCCTTTTGATTTTTTAAATTGCCTATAAAGAGATTTTTAAGGTTCGCTTCATTGAAACGTATTTCGGCATTTTACGACCTTTGTGTTACCAACCGTGTTGAATGAACGGCAATGAAAATACGAAACAATTAATTCACGTAATGAGATTTTTTTTTACATATTGTGATACTGGTTTTACTTAAGACCCACGACTTTTACAGATGTGCTGTCCCAATTTGTGCGAGAAGCGGTAGTTTGCAGCGTGTTCAACAGATCATTTTTTTTTTAAAGGAAACCTAACATTCCAGGGTTACGAATAATCTGGCAAATATTTCAAAATCTTCCATATCCACCACAGTAAGTGGAAAATGTTGCTTGTTTCGTCGTGAAGGACTTAGCCAGCCTAGGAATCGAATACGCGACGCCTGGGTGGGATGATTCGTCAAAGAGATGATTTGAGATTTGCACGGCCAAATAATTATCGTGGTTTATTTTTGTGATATTATGCCGTGTTGGGCTTCCTTATTCTTTAGCCAACGATTTGGATACACCAAAACTAAACGCCGAAAACCACATTAATTTAACTAAATACTGAAGACGCAAACAGTATTGACGCGCGCACTTCGCCACAATCTATACATCCGCTTTGATGATGTACACTGTACACAGTAACGTGAAACGCAACAAGGCATAATACCCCCAAAATAAATCAAGATCAAAGAAAGGATAAATATCGCATTTGTCAGTAAGGATACAAATGCAAGCTAATCTACAAAAGCCAGTTTTGATAAAATCGCGTAATATGGCACAATTTACAAAGGGAACAAATGTAGTAACGGGACATTTTAAAAGTTTTTTTTTATTATTTTTTACTTATGTTATTGATAATTAGCAAACTCTTCCTTACATTCTTTCTAATTTCCAAGAATTCTTTTTTTTTTTAACTTCCATTATTGAAGTCCTCAATACGGTAAGTCTTCAATAAATGAAGTACGGTAAGTCTTCAATAAATGATTGGCAAACTTCGAGTACTGTTTAAAATATCATATATTTTATTTTTTTGTTTTTATGAGAATACCACCTGAGAGTCCCAACTGCTCCCATTCCCAATTGGAGTAAGTTTTGAGGCAGAAGGTAAGTTGGGAGGGATGGAGATGGGGTAGAGGAGGGTGGGGAAGTACATGACTATTCAGGTCTGGTCACCAAACACGGCTAATGCCATATCAAGCAATGTTTCAATCTTGAATAGTGGTCCTACACAAGGGCGATAACCAGGAGAATCTTCCACTCTGGAACGTGCCGAAAATATACCTTTAAATTATTTTAAATGAACTAGCTTACCCTTAATATATTTATTTATTTATTTATTTATATTTATATACATTTTTTTTACAGTTTTTTAGAGAAAATGTGTCCTAACTGGGGTACCCCGTTCTAAGGACACATTGTACAAGTTTTATTATTTTAATTATAAGTAAATACCTAATCTATGTTAGAATATTGCCAAGGGAAATTATTAAGTTATATCTAAAAGAAAGTACAAAACAAAGCATTATTCTTTGTTGGGTTGCAAAATTGAATCTATTTTCTTCCTTCCCATGTCCATAATCCATATTTTTATGCTTCTTTTGAAGGCGGTTATTTTTTTTGTGGTTTTCATTGCAAGAGGGAGTAAATTAAATAATTTTACAGAGAAGTATTCCATATTTCTTTGTCCAAAAGTCGTTTTAGTTGTAGGTTGGTAGAATGTATGTTGTAATGTAGATCTTGTGAATCGGCCCGAGTTTGTCTGTGTAAAGTTATCCTGATTTTTGAATGCGTACATTAGAATATCTTTTGTATATAATTGTTTCAGTGACATTAAATTCAGCGCTTTAAAAACATAGTCTGTAGGGGTTCTGATGGGCACTCTAAGTATAATTTTCAGAATTGCCCTTTGTGCTATGAGGACTGGTTTTATAGTGGAATCGCATGAGCTTCCCCATCCGATAAGACCATATTGTAGTTGAGATTGGGCTAAGGCATAATAGATTTTAATTAGCTGTTCTTTATCTAAAATGTTTCTTATTGTTTTGAAAAAATAGGTTAGTTTTTTAAATTTGTTGCTCACATTTTCCACTTGGGAGTTCCAATTTAAGTTTTGATCAATTATTATTCCAAGATATTTTATTGTTTGTATTTCATTCAATTTTGGACAGTTGCAAGGAGTTTCTCGGTTCACGTTTATACAGTCTTTATGAATTTTTATGTTTAGGTTTGTATTGAGGTTATCCGTCTGTTTGTTGTGGATTTTGAATTTAATATAATTAGTTTTTGTATCATTTAGTGTTAGTGAATTTGAATCAAGCCATTTTTTTACCCGATTCATCCCTTTTTCAGCTTTTTCAAATACAGTCTCCCATAACTTTCCATGGAATAGAAGGACTGTGTCATCTGCAAAACTAATGACTGAGCCGTGACAGTTTAGTTCACATAAATCATTTATATATATCAGGAATAAAATCGGGCCTAAGACACTGCCTTGCGGGACTCCATATTGGATTTGTATTGGTTGACTTGATTCATTTTGAATCCTGACTAACTGTAACCTTTCTGACATGTAGCTTTTAATGAGGTTTAGTTCACGTCCTGAGATTCCAATCTTTTTGAGTTTTTCTAGAAGATATGTGTGATCAATTGTATCGAAGGCTTTACTTAGATCTAAAAATATTCCGATACACTTATTTCCGTTATCGAGACTATGTTTTATACTTTTTACAATAGAGGCGATGGCATCGGAGCTTATATAAGTTTTTCAATGAACTCAGGGAGCCAACCAGCAAATCACTAGAGCTAAAATTACACAAATGCCATAGAAATAATGTTCAATAATTCAATGTCACTGTCCAGTCATAGATAAAACACAAAACATAAAATATCTCGGAGTAATAATTGATTAAAATCTCAGATGGGACCTACACATCAAAGGTATTACTGAAAAACTCACAAGCCTTGTATATTTCTTTAAAAATCTAAGAAATGTGGTAAATAAAAAGGATTTGAAAAAGGTTTACTACACGTCATGTCATTCTCGAATTGAATATGGAATTATGGAATGGGGATTTACTACACATAAATACATACACTACACAACCTGAATACAATTAAAAAAGGAATCATTAAGACCGTACTGAAAGTACCTATTAGAACACCTTCGATTGAAATTTTCAATAGTTTGACGTTCCAAATGTACAACGAATACCTATATGCCAAAAATATATTATTGAAGCTATTCAAAAATACTGAATCCTCTACTAGACCGCGTATCCATAATACTAGATCGAATAAAAATGACATAAAAATCATTCCATGTTATAAAACCATAATCGGACAAATAAACTACACTTATTTTGCAACAAAAATCCATCCAACACATAAAACTAATAAAAAAATTTAATGAGTACAAATCAAGAATAAAAATATAATAATATAATATAAAAATAATACCTCTGAAAGAGGTCAACGAAAACACCCTAATGAAGACACTAAAAACGACATAGAAGACAAATAAACTATAATTAACATTTTTTAATGTAGCTATCACTTTGTGGTTATCCATTATAGAAAAATGAAACAATACAACTTTGTATAAACCACTTATATAATGCATAAATAAATAACGTTTGTTCCGAAACCGGTAGGATTTACGCATTATATAAGTGGTTTATACAAAGTTGTATTGTTTCATTTTTCTATAATTAAACAATTTTAGTCCGCCTCGGCACAGGAACCCCTAGTGAGGAGGACTAAGAAATACATTATCTTTACCTTACATAACCATTTTATTGTGTATACTTATAGAATTATTTTATATAGTCGCTTAAATAAATAAAAAAATAAAAAAAATTAATACACTCTTAATTTCTTCTGTTAATTATTTGCGGAGAATGCTGGTCTAATTGTGTTTGGTATATTCTTTATTATGGAATTGGAAATTTTATTCTTTAGAAACATTATTTTCCTCCATTTTTCTCCCCCTGACCTTTTGGTACAAGATAAATATATGACTTAAGAAATTTATTCCTTGCATTTTACAGAACCGGTACAGTGAGACATGTTACTTACGAAACATGTTGGTTTTTTAAACAAAAAACTGGCTAAAACTAAGTATTTTATACATTTTAAATTAAAATGGTGCCACAAAATAAGTTTACTGTGTTTGAATGAAAGACAT
Organism: Limnephilus rhombicus; assembly: GCA_929108145.2. Taxonomy (NCBI): domain Eukaryota; kingdom Metazoa; phylum Arthropoda; class Insecta; order Trichoptera; family Limnephilidae; genus Limnephilus; species Limnephilus rhombicus. Next base: position 15,263,608 of record OV815287.1, on the reverse strand, counting down.
AATAATTTTCATTGGAATTCTATATTGGGGATTCCATTGTCTCGTAGGCTCCAGAGGTTGAGAGCAGCTGGGAATCTTGAGCGGTATTCACAAAAAAAAAAACATTTATTGGACCAGCAGAATCGTTGAATCTGATGCCACAATGTAACTCTTTACATGGCAGAAAGGTAATATTTCTTTTTATATTTAATTACAACCCATGCGATTTAGCAATCACCTGCGGCGCGAAGGGTATATAAAAACCGTACGTTGAAGGTATACTCGTTCAATTAAGACTTTTAATTAGGACGTTTAAACGGAGGTTTCATTTTCCCTAGCATTCCTTGCATTAATTCCCATCACATTCACATATCTTTTTTAGTTCATACAACAAGCACTTATGTCCGATACAATGTAGTAAAGAGGCGCGCAATGCAGATGAAGAGTTTGTTTACAGAAAATAACAAATTATGCAAACGATGTCAGGAACATCAAGAAGCAAGAATCTTTAATTCAAATCATAAGTTAAAAGGAAATCGAATCCTTATGCAGATACAATATTAGCGGCTAAATTATAGCATCTCGACTCCTCAATAAGCTGGGAAGCTGGAAAGTTAACAATGCAGAAATATTATACACGACTTATTTAAAATAGAGCAAAAATCTCTTGAAAATGTCTTAACTACCATTTAAAGAAACACTATAATTTTTTCACACCTATATTATTTATTTATTTATTTATTCAACGCCCAGGGGGCTTTTACATGGTTGGTAGTACAATACATTCATGACAGATGATTTTACAACAGATTAAGATATAATATGACCGGTCAGTGGTTGAGTGGGCATAGCGCTTGGGTCTCACCCGAGCGTCGCGTGTTCGATTCCTCGGCTGGCTAAGTCCTCCATCACAACACAAGCAACATTTTCGGCTTTCTGTGGTGGAGTAGGAGATTTTCAAACATTGTTGGGTTATTCGTAACCCGGGAATGTTTGTCTTTCTTTTAAAAAAAAAGAAAAAGAAAAAGAATAAAAAGAAAATTAGATAAAAAATGCACACAAGTCACAAAAATACAAAAAATAAATAAATATAGGTACTGCGATTTGATAAGTTTACAAAATATGTTTAGGAATAGTATTGGAATAAGTTTTTTACAAGTTCCACAAAATTCGCCAAGTTGATGTTAAATATGTCTACATCACCTAAGTACTGATTCCCCATAGTGTGAAATCGTTGTATGGGAGAGTGGGCAATGTAGTTTGGCTTGTAAATGCTGCAGTAGAATAGTGTATTTTGTCGCGTGGTTACTGTCGGTATTCGTAAGTTTATGAGTTGTAGGAGTTCGCAACAGTCGAATTTAGAGTTAAGTATTTTGAATAAAAATGTTAAGTCGTTTATTTTACGTCGGTCTTCTAGTGTATGTATTTTTAGAATATTTAGTAATAGATCATATTTTAAGTCTTCTAGTGGGATACTTAATTTAAAATTAATAAAACGCAGAAACTTTTTTTGTATTCGCTCAATATTATTAACGTGAATTTTGTAAGATGGAGACCAAACTACCGAGTTATATTCAATTTGGCTTCTAACTAGAGATACATATAATAGTTATGCTAAATAATAGAACCAGCTGTGTTTTTTTTCGGAGCATAGTTTGAGATTTTTTTCTATCAAGGGAAATTAATGAAATTAATTTATTTATCATTATCTGAATCTATTATAAGGTATGGAATTAAAGCTTGGGGACTGTCCTGTAAAATCGATATAAATCATATTCAATGAGTTTAAAATTCATTACTTAAATTATTATTAGGGCACGAAAATTTATATGAACGAAGGCGTAATGTTCCATACTTTTGTCAGAATCTCAAAGTTCTTTAATTAAGAGCAATTCTGTGGTATAAAATTACATTTCAGCGTATGAATAGAACTAAATACATAAATAGACTGGACCACATTTAAAATGCTCGTTTTACGTTAAATAAAGGACTAATCGTACCTAAGCCTTTGAAAAAATATGGACAAAGAAGGCTAAACTACAGGACACCTCGTTGCTTAAATATGTACAAATTTAAAAACAAATATTATGTTGAAGAATTGGCTCTCTGAAAGAAATAGTTTGTATTGGACTCTAATAAAAACAATTTTTAACTGCATCCATATTTTTTTAGTTCATATATTACGTTACGTCTCTTTAGGCTATACTAGTGATGCAACGGAAGTGTCTTAACGGAAGCAGAAACGGAAACAGATGTCAAACGAAAATCTTAGCGGAAGCAGAAGCGGAAGCGGAACCGGAAACGGAAGTGTTAATACTACGAAGAAAAAGCACAATTTAATTTTTTAAGATTTGTTTAGTAAAATTTGTATTTTGTACTTTTAGTACTCGAAATTAAACAAAGGTAAATTATATTTAATAAAAAGTAATTTGGCTGCATTTACAACTTTGAGTCTGTTTTGGTGTTTTTAATGTATTAAACCAGCTCCACTAAATAATTGCTCACTGGCTACACTGCTAGGGGGGAGCTGATCAGATGGGTAATTTCAATTTGGGAGGCGGTATTGGGTACCGCCGCCCCGGGAACCTTTATTGGATAACCAACACCTCTGCCATAGGTCACCCCGAGTGGTTCGCTACGTTTGGTGATTTAGCTAAATAATCGACCTGTTTTAAAACCAACGTTTTCTTCGACAGGATAAAGGAACAGTCATCATTATCATTACATAGTGTAAAATGAAGTCGCTCAAAATGTATGTGCGCATAAATCTTTTAAACTACGCAACGGATTTTCATGCGGTTTTCACAAATAGATAGAGTGATCCAAGAGGAAGGTTTATATATATATAACACATGCTCATTATAGTAGATAAAAGCCGAGAAATTCAAATATTCAATTCAGGCAGCGGGCAGCGGGCGGCGGGCAGCAGGCAGCTGGCAAGCGGGTGGTGTGGATTTTATAAAGGTTGGGTAATGGCGTTGTGTTTCGTTAGCCACAGCAACGTGTGGCCGGGTCTGCTAGTAAATAATAAGTACAAGTAATAAACTTTTTTGTTATTTATTTTTGGAGTGTTAGGAGGAGGTGTTAAAGGAAGAGGTAGGAGTTAATAATTTTTGGGGTTTTAAAGGAGGAGATAGCGCAACACGGCTATTGATTAAATAGCGGTGTATATAGACCGATCGTAAAATCGGGCAGATCATGATGGGCCTCCCCACATCATGATCTGGCACATATTTAATTGTCGTCAGATCATGATGTGGTGAGGCGCATCATGATCTGCCCGATTTTATGATTATGTCATTTACAAAGTTATATAGCGACATATATAGTTATCTGTTTTCATTAAGTTGGTGCACTACTCAGTGGTCACTACTTTTTGATTTGAAAATTAGACCGCATAGAAACATTTTAGATGCTTCATAATACTGAGAGTAGAACCGACCGGTCAGTGGCTGAGTTGTCATCGCTTTTGGGTGCCACCCGGGCGTCGCGTGTTCGATTCCTGGCTAGCAAGAATTCCATCACGTGACTGCTTACTATGGTGGTAGTAGAAAATTTTAAAAAATTGTCAGGTTATTCGTAACCTGGGAATGTTTGTCTTTCTTTTTTGATTACAAAGAAGAAAAAAAATGCATTTGAAATAATCGAGTATTTTTTTTTAGGCTTTTTGTAAGCCCAGAAAAAAATAAAGTATCAGGCCTATAAAAACTACTTCAAAGTTTAAAATCTTCGACTTCTGTTGTGGTTTTACTGTTTAATGTGGAAAATGAATTTCTTTAGAAAATTTGCCTGAACTTCTCTAAATGAAATATTGTAAAAAATTTGCCTGCACTTCTCTAAATGAAATATTGTAAAAAATTTGCCTGAACTTCTCTAAATGAAATATTGTAAAAAATTTGCCTGAACTTCTCTAAATGAAATATTGTAAAAAATTTGCCTAAACTTCTCTAAATGAAATATTGTAAAAAATTTGCCTGAACTTCTCTAAATGAAGTGTATGTATAAAACACGCCTTTGGCGATGTTTTTTTCTTAAATAAATCAAAACGGCTGATGTTAAATGGGAAATTAATTGTTAGCGGCCTGATATAGAATTTTACACGACGTGATGCATCGCCTTAAATATATTTGTTCATATGAAGCCATTGACCTGACAATTCTTGATCGAAGTATGAAGCGTACACTTTGTGATGTGACATTATTAATTTAAAATAAAACAATAACTTTGTAAACACCACTTTTATAAACAACACTTTATAAAAGTGGTGTTGATAAAGTTATTGTTTTACTTTAAATTAAATATATTTATTAATAAGTTAAAAGAAATGTACGCTTTTCTTGACTTAAGGAGGTACACACTGAAATGTTCTTAATATTATTGATTACTATCCAAGTAACATCCGACGTTATTATTACGCCAGCGACTGTACTGTAGAAATTTAAGAATCCGACTAGATTTAAAAATATCGAGAAATTTAAGGATATGATACCTACAACTCTGACGCCGCGCCTTATGCATAACCATATTTTCGTACGTGGAGTTTGTTACAAATCTACTTGCGTAATAGAATCGAATTATGTAAGGCAATGCCAAAAGATGGCGCCACTTACGCTAACTTAACAGTTAACAGTTAGCATGAGGAGTGTCGGCTGACAGGCGTAAGTATTATTGAATTTGTACTTTGTGAATCTGGAGAGATGAGAGATGGATGGTATGGTTATTACTGCAACTGGCAGTTGTTAATAATAATATCACGTTTTGATTTCTACCACTCGTCTATATATTTTAAATGACGTCGTTACCTGTCGCGGTGACTTTGTGCCGGTGACTAGCTGTCACTGGATCGCAAGAGATTATTTTTCCGGTTAATTTTGGAACCAGTTCCTATTGGATTTATACGAACCAGAAGCCGCTCGCATGCTAGTATGTATTATATTATTAACTAGCTGACCCGGCCACGCGTTGCTGTGTCTAATAAAACACAACGTCATCTACGGAATGGTTATCCAACCTTTATAACCACCGCCGTCTTTGAGTTTATCGCGAGAGACAGACAGATGCCGCGGAGGACATTAATTTATAATACGTAGAGATGGTGTGAAAGATTATAATAATGTACATGAAACAACTTTTCAATTACCGCAATGTACGTGACCATTTTTTTAGAAGATAGAATGGGTATAGTAAGCTATCCGTAAAAGATAGATATATGCCTTCGCGGACTTTTTTGTAGATGTATAAAAGAGAAATATCCCACCATGCATTGTTTTGTTATATCCCAAAAGGATTACGCAGCGTTTTCGATGAAAGCTACCAGGCGGCTTGACTTTTTCCGACACTTCTAACAATTATCGTTATGTTTCCCCCAATTTACACAAATCTCTGACAAATTACATACCTAAACCTTCCTCACGAAACACTCTATCTATTGGTGAAAACCGCGTGAAAATCCGTTCAGTCGTTTGCGAGTTTATCGCGAACAGACAGACAGACAGATAGACGAGGCGGGAGACTTTAATTTATAATATGTATGTAGAGAAGAAGACATTACAATTAGAACACGGGTGCAAAAATGATGTTAATGGGTTAATTGTAGACGTGGGCAAAATTGAAAACAGACAGACAGACGACGCGGGGGACTTTAATTTAAAATATGTAGAGATATATTATATACTTTGAGGTCTTCTGTTTTTTGGGTATGGAATTTTTTTTCTGATTTCATGTACTTGAACCTTTGTGCAGGTTGAATAGTGCACTTTACACGAGACAAACATGCATTGTTAGCTTTTATTAGGTAATTTTACATCATAATTAATTTTATGTAGCAGGAAGCGCTTTTTCGTGTAAGTATCAAGTAGCACGAACCCCATGTGTAAATGTAATGTCATTAGCAACACTGCCTATTATTATCATGCTACACGAAACTGAACAATTAGCTTTCTGATTTTAATGTCATAATTTCGATAAAATTATTATCGAGTATTAATGTTAAAATATCATGTAATTATAGATATTTAGATTAAAATCACGCAAAAAAAAACAAATCAATAAAGGCCTATGATTTGATAATTCATAAAATTATATAATTCTGACTTATACAGCCACGTGCAGAATGCGTTGAATAGTAGTATTCTCTTGAGTTTGTGCTGCAAAAATTAAAACAACGAAAGCACGTTTCTTCTCTACACATTTGAATAAACACGGTTTTTTTTATGAATTATTAAATCAAAGGCCTGTGATTTAATAATTCATAAAAAACGTGTTTATTCATTTGTGTAGAGAAGAAACGTACTTTCGTTGTTTTAATTTTTGCAGCACAAACTGAAGAGAATATCTACTACTATTCAACGCATTCTGCACATGGCTGTATAAGTCAGAACTGTGGGTAGATTGCGCTGTAACCCAATGGCATAAGCCAAAAGTCGCCTACAATAATGTTTAATCGCCAACTATTGTGCCTACCGAGATAATGCAGCGCTACGGCCTTCTGGAGACGGAAGATGGTCAAACGGGGAGATGTCTCATCAATAATAATAATAATGGTTTATTCCTGAATGTATGCAAAAGTACTGCAATACAATACATTCTGTATTGGGGAATAATAAAAATATATATATTACAAAACGACAATTCATTATTTACAGGGTATTAACGGACATGATTGACTTACTTTTACCAGTGATTCCTGACATTATTTGGAATAAAAAATGTTAATATTATTTTGGTTTCCGCTGACTTTTTTTACTAAATCATTAAAAAATCAGTATGTATTGATGTGAGCAGTTAGGGTCGAGGGTTGGGTGGTTACTCGGCTGACATGTGAAAGATTTTATTTAGTTTTTTTTTTAAGAAAAATAAATTGAAAAAAAAACATCGAAAAAGTCAACGGAGAACAAAATTTCATTTACCTTTTTACTCCTAATAATATCACTGTTTAAAGTAAGTCAAGTACGCTTCTTATACCCTGTATATTATCTTGTCAATTTTTATTATTATTTCCAAATCTGGAGAGTATTGCATTGCACAAAACATTCAGGAATAAACTATTATTATTATTATTGTGTAAGACATTAATTATTTGTTTAATCATATTAAACCTTGAACGAATTAAAAGGGTGGTAAGAATAAGGGAAAGGAAAAAAAAACTCCAGAAATTTCCATTATCCTGACAGAGCTCAGGTTCGAGTATCTAGAAAGCTACTGGTCATCCGCTAGATCATAGGTTCTCAACGTGGGCGATAACGCCCCCCTTGGGGGGCGTTTCAGACCTTCAGGGGGCTAAGAGAAAATTGGGGGCGGTAGGAGACCAAGAGAAACCCATCCCACCCCATCCTATCTTGCCCTTTTCCATCCTATTAGGGGGCCATCCCCATAAATTACGTCACATCTTAAAATATTTTCCCTATATCCCATTACGCCCCCTCCGTTGTGGCAAATGTATCCCCATCGAGGTATCCCATTACGCTCCCCTCCATCATGATATCCCATTACGCTCCTCTCCGTTGTGGCAAATGTAACCTTTTCATGGTATCCCATTACGCCCCCCCCCCCCCGTTGTTCTCAATTGATGTTCCGAATTCACGAGTTAGGGGGCGCTAGAAAAAATCTCAAAGTGGGCGGTGGTCAAAAAAAAGGTTGAGAATCTATGCGATAGACCAATAACAACAAATAAATATTCAATCAACGATGTTATCTTATTTATATTCAAATTGGGAATTTATTACATTATACGAACTTACGTTTTTCTTTTTTAATTTTTATTCTTTTTCAAGTTCTTATGCGTATGTGTATATTATATTATCTACGGGATGTGTGGGATTGAACTTCCCCGGAATAAGGTAAAACATGGTGACGTGTACAGAACTCTTTCTGACCTGAATTAAAACTGGCAGTAGTAGAATATTTTAATTCTTGATAAGAGTTATTTGAACATTTCTTTTTTTTTCTTTCTATCAATAGTTTATAAGTCATCGCTACTTTCATTTGAAAGGAAATTAGGCCTTAGAGGGCGTTTTTTTTATATAAATTGACAAAATCTTATTCTGTGTAATAAAAAAATAACTATTTATTTAATCTACAAAATTAAACAATTGGTCGAAATAAACAATCGTCACTTAACAAATGGCTTGAACCAGCAGCTAAATTTCAATTAAATAAGAGCATGCAATGGCAGTTATACCAGCAATTGGAAATTAATAAGAAAAGAAAAGAAATCTATATCGATAGAACCTGACCAACTAGTGAATAATGAACTAATTAATTCAAGAACCATAATAAATTCTGTGAAAACAACACTAACAGAAAATAAAGGAAAAATATCCATTAGCCAAAAGGAAAAAATAATCGAAGGAATGGATGAATTATTCGATATTATAGCCCACTTAGTGGCTGAAAAAAATTTAATAAAGGGCGAATTGAAAATACTCCGGCCGCTATCAAAAAAAATTACCCAAAATCTTAATGAGTTTAAACAAATAATGGAAGAAAACAAATCGCTCGTCATAAATATGAATGCTAAAAACGATGAAATTAAAAAAGATATCTTAAAGGAAAAAATGGCCCTGATGCATAAAACGGCCACCACTCCAGTAGCTGGTTATCATCAGAATAACCCCCCTTTAAACAGCTATGCAGGAATCACGGCTTTTGGAAGGTCATCACATGCGGTCATTATCAGTGCTACCGATAAGACAAGATCTACCTCTGACATCAAGGCCATATTAAGACAGGATGTCAAACCATCTGAGCTCAAGGTAGGCATTAATTCCCTTATTGCCGCTAAAGACAACAAGGTTATCATCAAGTGTCAGACCTCCAACGATGCTAATAAAATCAGAGCTGCAATTCCAGGGCTGACCAACGGTAACTTGGTTGCTTATGAGAGCAAACGTCTTAGACCTAATGTTATCTTGAAGGGGATCGAAAAAGAAACACAAGATTCCGAAATAATAGACATGATCTTGCAACAAAATGATACTATCTACGAAGCCACTGGAAATGATAAGGAAGCTATTAAAATTCAAAGATTCACCAACAGCAGGAAAAACGATAGGCTACGAAATGTTATTCTGATCGTCAAAAAAGAAGTACATTCGGCTATGTTAAAACAAGAAAGAATAAATATAGGTTTCCAGCGAGTCCGAGTCGAAGACAGCTGCCCAATCATGCAGTGCTATAAATGCATGGGATACGGTCACTTCGCCGCGAGATGTACTGAATCAAAAGAACGTTGTCTACACTGTGCTGGCGAACACAAATCATCTGACTGCACAAAGAAGGAACAAAAAGAAGAATTCCGTTGCTGGAACTGCTTTAAAATGGCCAAAGGCAAAATTGAGGCACCAAAACATAGATCAAACGATAGGGACTGCCCCTACCGTACCATAATGATGTTACGCACAATGGAGAGAGTTGACTATGGCTAACTCAACTGTAACTACAGCATCCGGGTCCCAGGCCAGCATAAATGAATACAAATATGAGAAAATTGAAGATTATAAGCCAAAAAAAAATAGCCTTCGAATAATGTATCTTAACGCGAGAAGTATCAGAAATAAAATTGACGAGATTGAAGAAACTTTAAAGAGCATCACACCGACTGTACACGTACTTGCAATATCCGAAACCTGGTTGGAAGATGGTGAGGAGTGCTTCTTCAACATCGACGGCTACCAAAGTGCATTTGCGTCTCGCACCAATGAAAGAGGAGGAGGGGTGATTCTCTACACACACCATTCATTAAATGCTACAACTATTGAAAAACATTGTAGTGAAAATTCCTTCCTAGGAATTAATATCCGCAATAGAAATTTTAAACCGTTAAATATCTATGTTATCTACAGAAAGCCTACCTCAAACATTAACGAATTCTTAATGTATCTTGAATCTATTTTAAATAACTGTAGAAATGATACCCTTATTTTTGGTGATTTCAACATTGACATTCTTCAAAAAAATAACACATCTCTTAAATACATCAACACGCTAGACTCTTACAACTGTTTTATATGTAACACATCCTATCCTACACGAGTAACAGATACCTCTACTTCTCTAATAGACCATATCATCTCAAACAGACAAAATATCTCCTCAACTACTGCAAATATAGATACCTGCCTAAGTGACCATAACATTTTGATATTAGATTACCAAAACAGCTTGAAACATCACACTAATAATAGAATACATTCTTTTTCAAACAACACCAAAACCGATAAAAACATGTTAAAAGCATATTTAGAATCCCACAACTTTCCACATGAAACCACCAGTAATGCCAATGAAAACTTTAATAATTTTAATGAATACATCAAAACAGCAATAAAATCATCCCAACATAAATCTGAGTTACGTATAGGAGACCAACGGAGGGGTAATACTCCATGGTTTGATGCAACATTAAATGCACTTATCAAACAGCGCAACAATGCGTTTAAACTCTGGAACAAAAATCAGCAAAGTGATATATTCACAGCACTGAGAAATAAAACAAGAAATCAAGTTACCAATTATAGAAGATATGCTAAAACTAAATACTACACGAATATACTTAAAGAAAACCTGCGTAATCCGCGACAGACATGGAAAACAATAAATGCAATTCTTACAAATAGTTCGACACCCCAGAAAGATGAAATTAATTGTCTTTTGATTAAGAATGAAGAAATAACATGCCCAACACAGATAGCTTCAACTTTTAACAACTTCTTTATATCAGTTGGGGAAAACTTAGCAGCTACAATTGCATCATATCCAGATGATTCTATCACTATAAACACGGATCAAAAAGCAATCCAGTCCCTATATATGGCCAAAACAAATAAAACAGAAGTTCTCAGTATCATCTCTCAACTAAAGTCTAATGCATCTCCAGGTTTAGATGGAATTACACCCGTGCACCTGAACTTTTGCAAAGATGTATTAGCTGACCACCTTGTTTTTCTTATTAATCAATCCCTGGATAGTGGAATCTTCCCAGATCAACTAAAGATAGCAAAAATAATTCCGATTTACAAAGATGATTGCAAAAAAAATCCTTCTAATTATCGTCCTATATCCATCCTCTCTGTTTTCTCTAGAGTTTTTGAAAAGGTTATTAAGCTTAGGCTCACTAAATATCTCTTATCAAACAATTTACTCGCATCCCAACAGTATGGATTCAGAAACCAATCTAACACAAAATGTGCTGCTTTCGATTTTGTATATGCCCTCCAAAAACATATAGACCAGGGTAAGCATACTGCAGGCTTATTTATAGATTTAAAAAAGGCTTTCGATACGGTTGACCACGGGATACTACTAAAGAAGTTAGAACACCTAGGCATAGTAGGCACTCCCCTGAAGTTACTGTGTAGTTACCTCTCTAACCGACACTGTCAGACCTTTGTTGGAAAAGGGACAAGCAGCATGGGAACGATAAAATGTGGTGTGCCTCAGGGCTCCGTACTTGGACCATTACTATTTTTAATATATATAAATGATATTACTAAATGGGGACTTAAGGGTACAATACAACTTTATGCAGATGATACAGTGATTCTTTATCACAATAATGATTTAAACGAACTAGAAAAGGAAATGGAAAGGGATATAGCTTGCCTGGCAAACTGGTTGCGATTAAACAAACTTAGCCTAAACATAAGAAAAACACATTACATATTGTTTGCAAATAAAAAAAATGTAAGTCTTAATATAAGTCTTGATAATAACCGCCTTGAAAGGGCTGATGTTACAAAATATCTTGGCCTTTTCATTGATTCACAACTCACATGGAATCACCAATTTAATCATGTTCTATCCAAAATTACTCCTATAACTGGTGTTTTATATAGATTTCGCGGGTTACTTCCTCCTTCTCTATTAAGATCGATTTACCATGCTATGATTCACTCACATCTAATATATCTTGCCGGAATCTGGGGATTTGCTACAAAAAAAATGATTTCAGAAGTCCAAGTCGTCCAAAATAGAGCCCTGCGAAATATATTCAGTCTACCTTGGGATACACACGTCAAAGACATTTACAGAAACACCCAAATACTTCCTTTTAACACCATTCCCACTTTTGAAATAACAAAAACTATATTACAAGTAATTCAACACTCGGCACATTCCAACACTAAACTCAATTACAATTGCGACGTACACCAACACAACACAAGAAATCACAACAAACTTCATATACCAAAAATCAAATCAACAAAATATGGACTAAGATCCCTAGAATACATAGCTTACACAAAATATAATCAACTACCCAACGAGATCAAATGTGCAAGTCAATGTAAAAAGACCCAAACTAACATGCTCAAACTTCATTTTATGAATGTCTATCTGAAATAATAATGTTGTGTATGTCCTATGATATGTCCACTTAATACATACAGCTATATGTTTCATGTAATGCGTATCATTCCCGCAATGAGTTTATTAACTCTTGGGAGTACAATGCTTTATATAATATACTATATTCTGTATTGTATTTTAATAAATAAAAAAAAAAAAAAAATAATCGCCAATTTTTATTCGCTCTAGATCTAGATAGTGAAGAACAAATTCTTAAACCTACGTATTTTCAAATATGTACACACGGTTTGAAAGGATTAAAAAAAGTGTATCGCTAATTACACCTTCCACGGAAATTTCAAACCAAATTCCAAATACCTTGAAAAAAAAATGAGGTACTGTTACTTGAAATTTTTAAACACGATAATTTAGTTGGTAATTGTTGTTCAATTCTTGTAGTTTAACAGTTATTCAAATATCTTAATTATATATAGAGACCTCCCAGGTAAGTATTATGGTCCTATATATTTTCTGTCTGTACAGATCATGAATAAGCAGTGTATGCACATTTATAGGCAGAATCGCGTTCATTGGTTAAAGCATTGTACATACATATTTTCGTGATCATTGCTAAAAATCAATGAACCGGTGGATGCAATTTTTAGCCATAAGTTGTTTTTAATTGTTTGTCTAGTTTGTAGGTTTTCTAGATTTTATAAATATATTATAAGTTTGTACACCGCCCCTGAGGTGATTTTTCAAAAAAACGGGCTAACAAATCATCCAAATTATTATATGATTCGTTGACTTTACAGAATTCCTACCACAGTGAGAAGAGGTGCTTGGCAAGAGTGTGCCAAAAAGAACACGCTTTATAAATAATGTTGGAGGGAGGAGACATGAGGGAAGACGGGTAAGGGAGGTCGAAGGCAGGTTTCAGGTTACGAGAGGTTTAACAAGGCGGATAGTTAACTATTCCTGGTTTCCATCGGGGCCACGACATGCTCCTCTCAGCTGTTGCACTACATCAGTTAAGCCTGGCATTGGAAGCAGTGGTGTATGCGGTTAGGATTTTAGTGCAGATAAAATCACTAAGGGCACAAACACTGTTAGAAAGAGTAATAGCAACATGACCTTGTAAAAATTCTTAATCTAATCCATAGGTTCTCAACCTTATTTTGCTCACCGTCTACTTTGAGAATATTTTTTTTCTAGAGTCCCCCATTTTTTTTTCTTACGGGGGGGGGGGGGGGGGCGCAACTGTTACAGAATCAATAATTCGATTAAGAGTATATTAAAACTGTTTAGCAAGTTAAAAAGCAATTCTTTTGTATTTTGAGTACCGGGTTGCTACCTCCTTCCTTCTTGTAATAATAATAATACACGAAGTTGATAAATATAATACAAAATTTAAAAATTTTATGTCATTTAATTTAATGTACATCTGAATGTAATGTGTGGAATCTTTCAGTTCAATTTTCACCCATTTCCCGAACTACCGAAATGTGTGAATTTTCGTGCAAGTGATAAAAATTATTACATTGCATACAATAAAAAATAATCTAGTATAACAGTTTGCTTTGCTTTATTAGTACGTGATTAGTGTATTTTTTTTGTTATTTTAAGATCATATTTTTATTACCTGCCCACACCTGTGCCTTCTCACTTCTCAACGCCCCTATTTTTCTCTGGGTTTTCTACCGCCCCCTCAGAGAGTCTCAAATACCCACAAGGGAGCGTTATCGCACACGTTGAGAACCTATGATTTAATCCATAAGCTCTACCGATATTAGTAGAGTCAACTGAAAAACATCTGTGGGGAAAAGTTCAAGATGAAAGGGTGATTTTATTGTTCCAACGGTTACGATACGTTCATTATCACAATAATGCTGCATCTCTTTCTTACACACTACAAAAATACAATCATTTCCATACATCTTCCTTAAGTGGCCTACACACGACACTGCATGTAGTGACTGCGGCAGTGACTGCAGAGAGTGTAGGTTTGAGCGAACTTTGTTAAAGTTTGTTAAAGGGCCGCTAGAACGAGACAGCGCTAGTTTGCTCAACTCCACGCTCTCTGCAGTCACTGCCGCAGTCACTACATGCAGTGTCGTGAGGAGAGCCCATTACTCGTATTAAAGAAATATGACGCCGCGTGCCGTTGCCGTCACCGTGTCGTTACCGTAGGTATTATAAGAGCAGCCAATGGCAAAATAATACACCTACTAGTAGTTCTGTAAATATTAGTCCTCGCGCCCAAAATAATATGTTTCTAATTTGATTTTTTTAAATCATCATTTATTCATGATATAAGTACTCACTAACGAAGTTCTTTGGTAGATTTATTAAACTACGAGTACTACATCGACAAATTTATTAAACATATTTCTGCCTATCGTATTAATGCATTTTAGTTCATAGAAGTATCATAAACCATTACAATCTGTAACATTATTTAGTTGTTTTAAAAACTTTTTTTTTTCATTATTTCAAATTTGAGCAAATAATGGTGCCGACCCACAAAAGTGGTTATTCCGATTTTCTTTTACACAAATATTCTTAATTTTATTGTTTCATTGGAAAAGAGGTTTATTTCCTGTAATATGTAGGTAGACGTCTTCTCAACTAGAAATATATTTTAATTATTATTTACATATCATTTTAAACATTTTCAACGTGCCTCGTCTTTATGTTAAATTATTTACATATATTATATACATATGTTTTTTCATCGTTACAATATTGTAATATTTATATATTGTAGTAGGTACTTATTGTTTGATTTGTTATCTACACATGTCTTTCTCAACTTATGTCTTCTATTTATTGCTGTTTTACAAGCTCTATTACCTGATATTATGTTGTATTATGTAAAAGCCGAAGGGCGTTAATACTATAAATAAATAAATCAATCATTTTCCCCCGAAATCATATGATTTTTTATGTGGATACAATAAATACCTACTTTATTATAAAAACCTAAATTTTTTACAACTTTTTTATTTATTTCAAATAATAAGAATTGTACAATTTGTCCAAGAAATCTATTTATCAATCCTAATGATAATTATATTAACAAATTTTCTTCGGGCAGGTAGATAATATAATATTGATTATTCCAATTTGACTGCTCGTAGTAGGCACCATGCTCGTGCAAACTCTGGAAGGATAAAAAGGGCATTGAGCATGACCACCATCTTGAAGCGGAAACGGCGCGTAACAAACAAATTTACAGAGAGATGAAATACCAAACGGTCGAGTTAAAATAGGACTTCGCCACGTTTGCTGAGTCAATTATAACAAGGTTGGGAATAAGTACTTCTTCACACAGGGCGGTTGAAACGCGCGGTTACGGAACCGAGCGGTTTGACGTGAGCTTACGAATGTGGGCGGCTACCGTGTGGTTTTGCTGTTCCTCATCAAGTCCTCCGTGACTGATCGCCGTCCACGGCGTTTTAGTTGGCAAAACTTGGGAACTGAGTACTCTCGTAGCTTTCATTGTTCGCTTTTGTAATTCTCACGGTTATGGCACGTCAATGGCACAAAAAAAGATAAAACGAATGTTTTCAGGTATTTTGGGGCTCCAGACCATAGGTGGCTGCCAAATTGAACGGTGGGGCGCACTTGCGATTTGTACAGTGTTAGCATTTGTGTACTATTAAAGTATCTGCGGGCCGTGTATAGTACGCCCAGTCTCTGAGAGGCTAACTTAATTCTGACTTCGATGGAGCCCCCGTACCTGAGCTGGAGCTACACCAAGTTCTGTTCGGAAGATTGCTTCCATTGAAGGGGACTAGATTCATCGGACATAATTGGGTCTTTGAAACATTCATACCCTAAGAGAAAACACTCTCGAGGTAACCGTCCATTCTTGGCCTCAAAACCCCTCGAGCCATTGGAGTTAGTGTGCCCTTTGGGGCTCAATTTCGTGATAGTTTTTTGTCAAACAAACAGCTTTCGTGGACTTTATTGTCATCCGCGTAGCTATGAATCGGTGCACATGACAAGAGGTCGTTGAAGTGCAACAAAAACAAAGTGGGAGACAGAACCGATTCCTATGGGACACCAGCATTTATTAAATGCGAGGGAGAGGTGAAACCACCAGCAACCGCCTGAATCGACCTCTCCCTCAAAAAGTCGGCAATCTACGTAGGTATACAAGGATGCGGGAAGACTGTAAGAAGGCAGTTTGTTGGTAAGCCCTCGGTGCTAAACCCGGTCAAAGATCTTGGAAATGTCCAGTTTGTAGTCCAAAGATCTTGCAACCGTTTGGGTCTCACCGAAACGTTCCAGGCACCGCCCCCTAAAACGCGTCACATACGCGAAAAGTTCACCACACGAGCGATTCCGCCGGAATCCGACATTGTATTGACGGTCGTTAACAATTTTGTTCTTCTCGTTGAATGTAAGCAGTTTGGCGTTGATCACACGTTCCATCACTTTGGATAGAATAGATGTAATCGCTATGGGGCGGTAGTTGGCCGGGTTGGAGCAAATTTAATAATTTGAAGCTGTAGGTACCCTACCCCTGCGGCCCGGGAACAAATTGGAATTGGTAATAATCCGGCTAAAAAGGTTGATCATCACTGTGTGTCATGTCAAAATATTTTTTTTTAATGTGCAATAAAATAAGCCTACCCGATCGTACTATTGTAGATCGATGATAACAAATAAAAATACATTTGCTCTAAGTTATCATCTAAAGGCATCATCTCGCCGTTTATGTTAAGCAATGGTATCGTGTTTCACGCTTGGCACCAATCTTATTATAATACCAACCATATGGAATAACAATGTTCCAACTGACGATATCAGCTGATTTCAGTTATGGATTGTATATTACAAATGCGCTATTCTTATATACACCAACATCAAAAAGTGCATACCGAAGAAAATAAAATGTGATACAACAGCATTATTTATTGTAATTTGTTAAACAAGGTTTCAACTGCACATGGAACCTTGTCACTCATTTACACAAAATTTCATCACACAGAAATCCATCTGAAGAACTGTCAAATTTCAAAGAGTGATTAAACCTGCTTCCTGATTAAAAATAATTGAACACGAAGATTACAGTGATTCTGGAATATCTGGCAGTATTTGGATACAAATCTTAAAAAAACTGTAGCTCCACATAGGAGACCCTGAGAAAAGTAATTTCCACGGGGGCCTATTTCACCTTTGGGGATGCTGTATTGGGGGTCTTTTGAGGATAGGAAGGAGTGAACGTGGGTCTTGAAGAGACCTATGTTGCAGGAGGGAGGAAACACATAGCCGTGTTGTTGAACTCAAAAATCTGGACCTGGTGAAAATGTACGATTTGTACAAAAAGTATTGTGAAGAGAAGAACACATATTTAGTAGAGGCATATTTTTATGACCAAATTTAATTTAAGTGCATGTAAAAATATCTGATATTTGTTATCTACGCGAAGAACATCTCGTTGCAAAGGATAACAATCTATTGACTGAACACATTTTGTCATTAAAGTACGAAAACCATATGAAACATGAGATGGCGATGGGAGAGGAAAGGGGTGCTGACAGGAAATATGATGTACTCGTCCTTTGTTTAGATTTGCAATTTTGTTTCAAATCATGTTTGAGAGTGGAAGTTCCTTCTATTTTAGAAGAGAAAGAGAATGTGTACAATTTAAGTGCACACTGTAAGTAACCAAAACCATTTATTATGCGAAGTAGAACGAAAGTATGTCAGGAAATGACGAAATCGATAGGAGAGTTCTTTAAAAAAATTTAGACTGCTTGATTGCTGAGAATAATTTGACTGAATAAATAACACGGGAGTATTTTGCATTCCGCAAAATAGTAATTATTTTAAAAACACTGCATTTATAAATTTCCTTAAAGAAATTCCCAAATAACTTCGGTTACCACGAAGTACTCGATACCTTGTCAATCCTGCAAACAAGAGATTGACAGTGCTCACATTGCCACTGAGAGGGTCATCTTCCTCCGTAGTCATGTCCACTCATTCTAATAAGAGTACTGAAATATTAGGGAATAGAATACGGTATCACTTCTACATACACACTACCTACCAAATCTGCCCTGATGATGGACACTGTAACACTATCCGAGAGGTATTAGAAGGAGGAGGCGCAACGTGGCAAAATACCCATTTTTTACATTATTTCCATAAGAAGGCCCTGAGGAAAATATTGTCTAGAGTTTCCACTGCGGTGCAATGTAACGTTTCGAGAGAGTCCAGCTGGAGAGGTTGAAAGGTCTCCGCTAACCAATCTCTCCCAATCCAGCCTGCCACGCAGGATTCAACTGATTAAATTGATTTTCTAGATTTCACTGATTTTCAGTAATTACTTACATTATATGATTATGTTATAACTGTTGTTTTTCCTCGTTTCTCCTTTTATTTTCAGAAGGTTTCTTCGACTGGTTATAGCAGTAATTTTTCTTTTTCTTTTACTAACACTATTATTTCTATTTTTATGTTACCTATTTCAGACGAATTATTCCTACGGGCTGCTACTTCTATTTATCTCTTGAATAATATTAATGTAAGTACTTGCATACTGCTTACTAACCGCGTATGCATGGACATTGGAGGGTCTAGAGTCATTCAAACAAACGTAGCTTCGTTCAATAAAAAAATAGAGTCTTGGCGTGTGCGGTGAAGGAGGAAAGTGGCGGGGTCCGCTCCAATTTCACATTTGTAGCTTTGAATAATTGTTAATGTTACTAAAAATAGGTTAATAACCTACAACTAGCCGTGTTTGTATACTCAAAACAATATAAAGTTGATTGCTTAACGAAATATAGACATTCAAATTTTGAAGCCCGTTTTATCAGAATAGGATCAGCGTCAGATGGAACCTTGATATTCCATGGGGTCGAAATGCAAAGAAGATTACTGTCTGCTTTATCATGTAAACACCGAATACCGACTAGAAGTGAAATTATTAACATAATTGACTGGAATTATGGATTATTCTGAAACAGTATGTAGGTATGTTTGTGTTTTAGTTAGAAGACCGGCGTGGCCTAGGGGTACGGCTCTTGACTCGCAATCCGAAAATCGCGGGATCGAATCCCTGCGTGGGCAAATAAAAGTGGTGTCTTCCACTCTGGAAGGTTCCGCAAATATACTACATATTTTTTAAAATTAGTTATTTGTGTTACTTCACAATTAATTAATTTTAAATAATATGTACCTAGTATATTTGCGGAATGTTCCAGAGTGGAAGATACCACCACCAATTCATGAGCCAATGAGACCGTCATTCAGAATTGAAACGTTGCTTAAAATGGCTTTAGCCGTGTTTGGTGACCAGATCTGAATAGCCAGGTACTTTCCTCACTTTCCTCTTCCCCATCTCCTTTCCCTCCCCACTACCTTCAGCCTCACAACCTACCGCAATTGGGGATGTCTTAGTCTCATTGGCTCCAGATGGAAGCAGAAAGGACTTTGTGAGATATTCACATTAAAAAAAAAACAATATAAACCTCCCATTACAGACTGATATTAATTCGCTAAGTATGCTCTGGTGTAAGACCACCATTCAGAATTGAAATGGCTTTAGCCGTGTTTTGTGACCAGATCTGAATAGCCAGGCACTTCCCCACTTTCCTCTTTCCGATCTCCTTTCCCTCCCCACTACCTTCAGCCTCACGACATACCCCAATTGGGGATGCCATAGTCTTACTGGCTACAGACGGGAGCAGTTGAGACTCTTGTGAGGTACCTATTCTCATAAAAAATAAATGAAAAATACCGTGTCGCTGTAGTTTATTATTAGTAGACACCCAGTACAACTTACATACTTCCTAGAGACGCTAAAAGGCTGTTCGAAACGTTGTCCCAAGAATGTGAAGGAAACGCAACTTGACGTATTTTAGAAGTGAAAAGTTCTTTAGCACCGTTGTGATTTGAAACTCGATGAACGAGCCACACTAAAAAGAGACAAACGCATACATATATCTATCTATAGGATTTAGGCTGCCAGAAAATTATATAATATAATCGGTCTCCACTTTGTGCGGTGCTTCGTAGCCTCTCCACTCTTGTCTACTTTAGTTTTAAAGGAGAAGGCTTCACTTCTACCCTCTTCTACACTCTTGGAGGAGGCCCCGAGGAAAAACAATTCCCCACAGGGCCCACGTCATCTTTGGGGATGCTGTGTGGAGGGTGTTTTTAGGAAAGGAAGCAGAGGAAGTTCAGGAAAGGAAAAAGTGTGATGGGTTGGTAGGAATCCGAGGGCCCGTGTGTCCTAAATTTGACACGATTGGGGAGGCTACGAATCACTGCATTAGACCGATTATTTACGAAGCCCCGCACAAAGAGGAGAGCGATTATTCTATCTCATTCTCTCGCAGGCTAAATTCTACCACCTGAAAACAACCAACTTTATTTTTGCGAGAGAGACACTGTTAGTGTTAAATCCCTCGCTAGATGGCGTCGAGACAAATTATGGCTTCATTTATTGGGGAAATACTTTGTCAAATAATTTGTCTCGACGCCATCTAGCGCGGGATTTAACACTAACAGTGTCTCTCTCGCAAAAATAAAGTTGGTTGTTTTCAGGTGGTAAAAATATAATAAGCAGTAATTGTTGAATGAAACACTAGTATATATTGAATCATTTGGCGGGTATAAGATAAGCCGCCATAGCTCAATTGGGAGAGCAGCTGACCGGCAATCAGAAGGGCACGGGTTCAAGTCCCGTTGGCGTCATGTATCTTTTCTCGGAAGATTTTTCAATGTGGATGAGTGTTTCAGGCTGATAATTATTGCTTATAATAATTGTTACCCTTTGTGCTATGCATAAAAATCTTGTCTTAAACGTTAGTTTACCAATTAAAAATAATAATGAATCAATTAAATTATTATTCCACGTGTAAAAAATAGCATGTTCGCAAAAATGTTTTAAGATGTGAAAAATGCTCCAAATAAAGAATGCTTATAAGCAAAAATCGTCATTATTCCAAGTTATCGTACGGTATGGTTTTGCTTGCGAATTTCTCGGAGATACTGTGTTTAATAAACTGACTCATACTACCCACGTGGACGTGTGTACGGTGACCGTGACCTTGTTAAACCATCTCATATAAACTGCAGCAGTTTGTATGGCGAGAGTGCAGTGTTATACTGGTGTGGGTAGTTGCATGCAGTGCAGACAGTAGCACTACTGAGTCTTCCGTGTGTATATGGCAGGTTGGGTGTGTGGGTATCTTCGTGTCAGAAGTTCATACTTGATATGTTGTACGACGTTATAAGGTCCGTATTAAACTCTAAGACATGTAGTATTAAGGAGAAAGAATGTATTAACGTAAGTATACAATTTTTCAATGATTTCCGTGAATGTATTTTATAAAGCAAGTAAAAAGAGATTTATATAGAATTTTTAAAGCGAAAACAGCACAAAACTCCCAACTGCTCGGAGTCCATGGGACTATGTTAAGGGAACGTACCCATACTACGTGACCCACTTTTTGAAAAATTTACCCCCTCCCCCCCCCCCTCTCCCCCCACGGTGACCACGTGTAGTATATTCCAAGACCCCCCTCTACCCCTAAAGTTTCTACGTAATAAATCATAAATATGGTTTTGAATCATTTCTTGCTAACAAAAAGTAAAAAAAATATATATATATATTTGCCTTATATTTGTCTTTATTAATACGGCGTTTGCTGCGTGACGGCAAGAGTGCATGCATTCCTATAATTACAAGTGGAAAAAATATTATCAAGATAAAACTAATATCAAAATATATTGTAACCAGAACTTAATTTAGATTTCTAGATTGACTACGTGATAAAAACCTAAGCTCCCGCCCCCCTTTGTGACCAAGCGTGGTACTTTGAAGCTCCCCCAACCCTCCTTGAACGGGTCACGTAGTACGGGTACGTTCCCTTATGCTTAAATGGGATAAGTTGTGCGGATGGAAAATTGGGGAAAGAAAATTAGATAGAAATACGAGGGTTGGGAATTTGGGAAGTATCTCGCCATTCACTAATGCCCTTACAAACAACGATTTCATTCTTAATAGTGGTCTTTCCTAGAGCTTTAGCCGAGTTTGGTGACTAGATCTGAATAGCCTAACTTCCGAACCTTCCTCTTCCCAATCTCCCAACCCCACCCCCACTAATTTAGCTTTAAAACATGCTCACCGGCTTTTGTGCGGTATTAATATTAAAAGAAAATAAAAAAATGGCGGCATTGAGAGAATATTTGATTAACGATCAGCAATATTTTGAATTTTCGACATTTCAACGGTGGAAAAACTCACAATGGCGTTAATCGTCTATTTTTGACAATGCCAAATTTGACGGGGGGAAAACCGAGGCCTAAATAAAACTAATCGAATCTCTTGGAAAAAATCAAGACGTGAAATGAAAATGCTCAAGTTACGAATGACCTGAAATTTACTGCCATATTTATATCTAATTAGCTGGTTCCCGGCATGCGTTGCTATGCCATTTAATAAAGAAATTGTTTCTCCCTGCGTGTCCTTTCCCATTCGTCGAGTTCCCTTCCACCTCCCCTTCCTCTTCCGCGTCCCCTTCCCCTCTCGCGTTCCCACTCTGATTCCTCCACCTTCCCTCTCCCCACCCCCCCACCTTCCCACGAACCCCCCTCCCTGGTTCCCCTCCCCCATCTCTCCCTCCCTCCCGCTTTCCATAGCAATAGCCGATTCCTCGCGAGCCACCAACAGCAATTTTTTTATACAAATTTCATAATGCCAGAACCTGAAGTTTTATAAAAACCTTGTCCTGACAATAACGAACACACAAAAAAAAGATTATCCAATTTGGTACAGTCGTTCGAAAGATATGCGCTTAGCAACACATTCAGCGATTCGTTTTTATATTATACATAGATATCTAACCAAACATTATACCATTTTCTCACAGGGGTAGGTAGATTTAACTGATTGCCACAGAAATCTTGGCTCGTACTCTTTGGATCACCCATTTCGATGTCGTCGCGTCGCGTTGTCTCATAGGTAAAAATATTATATTTTCTTCTGAATCAACACGGCCGGATTCAAGTAATTTGATCGAGTTTGACCAGGCGGGGTGAGATTTGTCCAGATCTTAGCGGCGGATGCGTCTGCCAACCAACTTCATGGCAGGCCCAATTGGGAGAGAGTGGTTGAGGTGTACCTCCTGACCTCTCCAGCAGGACTCTCTCGGAACAACGCCTTATACCGCAAGTCTTGGGGGGATAGATTAATACGTCCATCACTCCTGGACATACTAGAGACTCCTAGATTCCTCTCCTAAAAGTATCCTTCACACAGGTTCCAAAAGATGACATAGGCCCTGTGTGGAGGTAATGTAAAAAAATGTGTTTGCCCCCGCGTCTACTCACGCATCGTATTATATTATTCATGCTTTTCTAAAAAAAAAAACATAAAACATTTGAAAATACTTATTAAGTAATTCAGTCTTTCTATATTTGTATTGCCTTCCTGCGACCTTCATTATGAGTTGTAATTATTATTGTTGCGTGTGTGACAATGCTGGACTAATGGCCTGTACTCTGTACGTGTTATGTATATTTAATTGCCTTTAGATTATTGAACCCACGACTGCTAATTCGATACTCTGGATCACAAACAAGTGTTAACCCTTCCTTACCGTACATATTTGATAATATTTCAGCGGATTTCAGAATTTTTCTTGGCTATACCTAGAGCTAATACCCACCTAAAATTTGGCGGTTTTGGTTTTCCAAATGCTGGCATTACTGACTTTGCGCGCTTTTTATTGTTTTCGCTAATCGCCCGTGTTATGGCAATATGCCGTATTTGTAGATACAGCATTTTGGATTTACAGCACTTAAGAGCTATGCCGGTCATTTAAAAATATCGTCGATAGGTATTGTAACGAATTCTGTTCCACTTCGCATTCCCCTCAGGGGAATTGAGCGAAAGGGACAACTGTATATCGGGCCGAAAATACCTAAATAAAATCGTCAAAATCGATGTTTTGTATTCCTCATTTTTCTTCTCCAAAACTGGACCGATTTTAATTTTTTTTCACTAACGGGATTAGAAGAAAATATTCTATGTTAGTACGTTTTGTTTTTTTTTGAAAATACATTGTTTAGTTTGTATACTGAACGTCTTTTGACGGCGTT
Organism: Limnephilus rhombicus; assembly: GCA_929108145.2. Taxonomy (NCBI): domain Eukaryota; kingdom Metazoa; phylum Arthropoda; class Insecta; order Trichoptera; family Limnephilidae; genus Limnephilus; species Limnephilus rhombicus. Next base: position 15,239,215 of record OV815287.1, on the reverse strand, counting down.
TAAACCAGGCAACTTTATTCATTTTTGGAAGGTCCTAACTTCTACAAGAAGTAAATTATCAAAAAAAGCAAAACGTACCTACACGCTAGTGGTCGATATCTATATTATGTAAAAAAAATTGCTCTAGGGTCAAAATCCAGAGAGATAAACGGGGAATACGTTTGTATGGAAAAAACGCCGCCCGCATTCCCTCTTAATCAATTCCATTCATCGACCTACACCATATAAATTTTCTTTTATTAATATATTGTGCTTACTTCCCAAAAGAATTTACCATGGCACAATGCTGTTTCTGCAAAAAAGAACACTTCCGTAATGGCAGAACATTGCAAATTAAAATTCAGCATTCTTCCAGGACAATCTTCACCAAATAATTATCGCGGCATTTAATGCAGCGATAATGGCAAGAAACAGCTTCATTGTGCATTGTGCAGTGTTCCCAATAGTAATGTGGCACGACCAAAAAATGTTAAATAATTCGTTACCGCTACAGTACACAGTACCTACCATGTTTTTATTGTCTTTTTATGTGGGTAATTTTATTTCATTACTAAAATTTTGTATTTTTTTAATACAGTGTACAATTTTTCTTTTTGTGTGAAGTACGTTGACAACAATGTTGTCTGAAATGAAAGTAGCAAGTTATTTTAAAGTATTAAAAAAATGCTAGGTACGCCATAAATTTTCTAAAATTTATTCTAAAATATAATATAACCGTCAAATATTGTTATGTTTTGTCACTGCCAGTTTTATTTCTGGTCTGAAAGAGTTAAGTGTGTACAAAAAGATATAATATACCATTATGACTATGAATTATACAAGACTCATTGCGCTAGCTACGAAGAGGTTGAAATTGCTTCGTCGCGCCCTCTGCACGTCTATAGTTGCGATTTAAAAAAATATATTTTACTGTCTGAATTTATCAAACTAAATTTGTCAAATCATACAATTCAAAGATCTGTTTGTAAGTAGGAATTACGACAGTTAAAAGCATATGGGCCTCTAACCAGCCAGCGGCCGAAAATCTACATTTCGTCGAAACGTGGTTCCAATGAGAAAGATTAATTATTCTTCGTACCAGCTTTTTAAAATTAAAACTCAATATCATTTCATTTCATTCCAAATTTGCTATAATTTATACCTACATCTAAAAAAGCTCAAAGGCGTGATGACAAAACTAATAAAATTATGTACTTTTTGTAATTATTTTTCGATCGTAAGTATTTATAATTTTTCAATATGTCTAAGCAAAATAAGAGTATACAATTTGGGAGGCGGGAATACTTATCGATTTTATTTCATTCAAAATTTGCTTTAATTTATACCTACATTCAAAAATGCGTGATGATAAAATTATTTAAATTATATACACTTTTTGTAATTATTTTTTGATTCAAGTATTTATAATTTTTCAATAATGTCTAAGCAAAATAAGAATGTAAAAAAATCTTAAATATATTAGCTTGTAAGACCGTAAAGAAATAGGCAAACTGAAGTATTTTTGTCACAAAACACGTGTGCGGATTTTTTTTAATGATCATATTTAAACTAAAATTCAAATTCTGAAACACAGTTATCCCAGATAGTTTATTGATTTATTTTGCTTCATGATTATATGATTTGAAATGTGTGTTGTATAATACAAAATTTAACAAATCTGCCGACGACCTATGGTAAAACCTTTTTGTACTAAAAATAAACATATTTTCTCAAAATTTAAAACATTGCTTTGACAGATAAAAGAACAGTTTTTCGAAATGAATTTATAATTTTTTGTGGAAAAGAGTCAATACGTCTAAAATTTAATTTAAAAATGACATATTTCCGATTTTCTCTGGTTACCCGCTTAACAGGCTAACGAAAATATTTGCGCGATCAGAAATTAGGTCCCACAAGCAGTGTTTTTTGTATTGTAATCTGTAGGTGGCCAAAATTTTATTTCAATTTTCAATTTTCCATTATAATATTTATTAATTTATTTACGTCCTATTGGGATTTTACATAACGATAAAACAACAGTTTAGCACAAATAAAAATGATTGAAATAAAAGAAAGCATAAAATTGAATATTCTTATTAAGTTATTAGTTATTATCAAACTAACCCGCAAAATTTGTAATAAAAAATAAATTAAAAAAGATTTTGTGAATACTTAAGGGCCCGCAACCCGGATTTGTACCGATTTATTACATATTTCCCTTAAACACGGTAAATTTTAAAGCTCCTAAAAAAATATATGTTATTCTTGAAGATAGTATCTAGACTTTGCCCGCGCCGAAACGTAAATTATATAAAATTCTCTCGATAGAAAAAAATCGCAAAGTACGCTCCAAAAATTATTATTAACACGTTTGTTTCAGTTCTTTTACAAGTTATATGTATGAAAAAAATCAAAGTGTTTCTTTAAATGCTGTTTAAGATATTGCCCGCGAGATTTTTGCTCTATTTTAAACGAGTCGTGTTTTATTAAACATTTTCGCAATTTTCGCATCGATTTTGTCGCAGTAAATGTTAGCGCTCTCCTCTAACATTCGTAATTTCGTATCTCTCCATCTTCTTCTTTTCGGGCCCGGTTGCAGAGCCTTAAACACTTTTCAGGAATCTATTAGCAAGGAAAACCGCTGGACAGGGGTAAAACACACAAGGGGTATTTAAAAAGTGTCAGCTGCACCTGCTTCATCCGTACATATCGATTTCATCTTGCTGTGAATATACTATAAAAATCGAATTTAAGAATTTTAAAAAATGTACGTTCATTTTCTGGTTTGAAGAGAACGGTCATCTGAAAGAAAAAGTCGCCAAGATTCTACGAATCTGGTCGATTGAGAAGGCGTTATGTTCAAAATTGGAACTCTCAAGGCTTTTGATCGAGAATAATAAAATATTTCTTCCGCTTGACACTGTTTTTGCTTATCTTTTACCCTAGTACCTAGGAATATATATTTTTTAAATTTGTCTCTTCCACCTTCCAACAATTTTACGTAAAAGTTATAAAACATTATCATCGGAAGTCGGAAGAAGAAATTATTATCACCCATAATAATTAATTTATCGTCCATAATTTTTAAATCTATTACAGGCAATATAACTAGTTAGGAATTGATATCAACCAGGCAAACACGAAGACAAATTCAATGTATATGTACCTCAAATAAAAAATAAATTATTGTTTTAAAAATATAGATATCATGTCCAGTTGATTAGTCAAACATCTCCAAATACTAAGTTTTGAGATGATAAGGAAAGCAATATTCGAGTGCTCGCCATAAATCAAATATTATTAAATATGCTATAAAATAACACCGGGAAGCATAATGGTCCGGTACATTAGTATAACATTTTGAAATTTCCCACTTGTAACCCAGAAAACAATAGTTTTTTGTTTGTTTTACTACAAGTTTTTCTGCATTATAATTGATTTGGTGGTGTTTATGGGTAATATGAGTATTATACCAGATAGAGGGTTAAATTTTACATATAACGGCATACTCAACACAAATTTCGATTTTTTGGAGATGTCTGAATAATCAATTGGACGATCGAAATATCGAAATAATAATAATTGTTGGATGATTTCTATAGCGCCATTTTCGTGAGAAAATCACCTCGAAACAGCTGAAACAAAAATAAAAACTGAAATTCTTACAGATCTTAATAATAGCATTATTAAATTAAATTTAAATTAATTTTATTAAAAATTAGATGGAGTTCTACGAATTAAACACAAAACATTTGATATACCAACATTATCAATATTGCATTCATCTTGTGTGAACGCAAGATTCCTCACAAACTAAATGCAATCTAGATACAGATAGTGTCTTGGATAAATGCCTACTTATATCAATTTCTATTTTAATGTGCGATATTTATGAACTTTTAGAGCAAAGCCCCGGCAAGGCTAAGGTTCTGGGTTCAATTCCTAGATGTAACCGTGTCTTTTTTTTATTTTTCTATTTCAAATTTTCGTTTGATAGTCGCTAATATTGTCTTCAATGATGCAATAAGAATTATCGTTGTTCGTTAAGGCGCCGCATCCGTGCCCAAAAAGAAGAAGATGGAGAGGTATGAAATTACGAATGTTAGAGGAGAGCGCTAATATTAAAACAATAAAATCGATGCGAAAAATACGAAAATGTTTAATAAAACACGACTCGTTTAAAATAGAGCAAAAATCTCTTGGAAGATATCCTAAGTATCACAAAGAAACATTGTGAAATTTTGACAATGTTTTTCACAACTTGTAAAATAACTGAAACAAACTTGTTTATAATAATTTTCGAAGCATACTTTGCGATTTTTTTCTATCGAGGGAATTTTACATAATTTGCGTTTCGGCGTGGAACGCGTCTAGAATCTTCAAAAATAACATTTTTTTTAAGAGCTTAAAAACTTCAAATGTTTAAGGGAGATATGTAAGAAATCGGTAGAAATTCGGATAGCTTAATTTGTAACGCAGTTAAAAAAAAAATTGAATGCTTACTTAAAAGTGACGTGAAAATTACGACAAATATGCAAACCTCTAAGACAATTGAACTTGAAAAAAAGTAGTTTTTCGAGTTTTTTTTCTAAACGCACTCAAGTGTTAAGCGTTTAGTAAACTAGTTTGGCATAATTGCAGCGTGCAGCATTCAAATATGCACTTGTCACAGCGCAAATAGTCGCATGTATTAGTATGCAATACGCTTCACACTGATACAACTGTGTCATGAATGCACACAACTGCATCTCAGTATTCCTACTATGATAACATCAATACTTACATAGTTGCTTTTTAATGTAATGAAAATTCTTGTTTGTATTGGTAAACCCGTGTAAGGAGGGTGCAACGCGCGAGCTACTGAACGCTGCAAAATGCAAATATGCAAAAAGGGAAAACCAATTACATCTCAATTTGTTTACTATTTAATTTACATTAAAATTGTTTGTTCCCTATTTGGAAAGTGCCCGGAAAATTTGTTTGAACAGTGGGGTTCGTCGAGGTCGCAGAAAAGAGCGGGAAACACGTCACACTGATAGCTTTAATCGTATTTTTTTCTTCAACACGAAACATAAACATCCTGGATTTGGTTCTCGTGTAATCTGTATCAGCGGTAAAGGAATCATCCTGTTGTGTTGATGAAATTTAAAGGAAAGAAATCCTTGCAATGAATGAGTTATTCATTTTTAATTTCTTTATTTATCCCCACGTAACGGCTCTTCATACTAGCGTCAAACTCTTTAAAAATGCATACCAAGTGGTATCTAAGATTCAGTTGAAGATGTCTGTTTTAAGGTATTAGAAATGTATGTATGTCAATCGAGAGAAAAATGTTGTTAGGAGGGTAGCAGAACGGAATTTAAGATTTTGCAGCTATTTTCAGATTCCTCGATTGAATATTAGAATCCGCAAAACTTTTTTTTACAAGGGTCGTTATTACGGTGAGCCGTAATAAATTATGCAAGTTATTGGTGTCACTTGCAAAGGTCGGCCACAAAAGCAAATACGAACTGCGAATGTTAGAAGTTTGTGAAACTAATGAGATAATTTCCTAATCTAATTTTTGTCTACCCACCTCTTTTCAAAGTTTTTTCCAATTTTATTTTTATTATTCTTTATAATTAAAAATTGTCCCAGCTCAGATAGTTCTCTAAACCGCTGTATTTCCCTTATTGTCATGGTGAGAAATATGAGCTAAACGCTGTTAGAAAGAGATAACTCCATGCTTTATATTCAAACCTAGAATTTAACCACAGAAAAAAAAACAAATTTTGTCTCCTGTGATTATATGGATTAAATGGTTTTCTAAAATAAGATTTTTAGACAAAGATATTAATAATAATAATATAATATTATCGTCGTACATAAAATGCAAAAATCAGTCATTTTAAATACATGTACGATTACAAAAGATTTTTAAATATTTATATTGAGGGATCAGTAGGATTTATAGGTCCAATTAGGAATTTCACCGAGCCGAATCCTCTGATATGAAAATATCTGGAGTCGGTGAATTATTTTCCTATTTGGTCTCTGGTAGGTTGACATGTTGTTTTTGTATTGTTTTGTATTTATAATACTTATATAGTGCAATTGCATAGCGTGGATTGACAGATGATCATTTGAGGAAGTGTGCGAAAGGGTTTAGTTTTTCCTGTGGGGAAAATTTAACCCGGACATTTAAATCTGGTGCGCATAAAAAGGTTTGAGAGCGTGATAGGTACTGTGAATGGAAAATTATATATTTCGAAAATTATATACACGTCACTAGGAGAACCTGTGCTGAGGTGTTCACGTGGTATTACCATAATATTGAGTATTGAATAAGTTGTACTTTAAGAGGGAATTACCAGAGAAAGCCTGAAATACGTCATTTTCAAAAAAGTTTTTAGACGTATTGACTCGTTTCCACAAAAAATTATATATGGATTTCGAAAGATTGTTCTTTTATCTAGCATTCGTATGTAATAAATTTTTAGATTTTTTTTTAATTTTTAGTATAATAAGGTTATTCCATAGGTCGTTGGCAGATTTGTTAAATTTTCAAAAAAGTTTTTGTATTATACCACACCCATTTCAAATAATGTAATCATGCAGTAAAATAAATCAATACATTATCTAGCAAAGTTATGTATTAGAATTTTAATTTTAGTTTCAATAAAATCATTAAAAAATATGTACGTACATGTGTTTCTTGACGAAAATTGGTCCATTTGTGTATTTATTTGCGCACTTACAAACTAATATATTTCAGATTTTTTTAACATTCTTATTAAATTTAGACATTATTGAAAAATGATAAATACTTATAATCAAAAAATAACTACAAAAAGTACACTATTTTAATAGTTTTATCATCAAGCTTTTCAGCATTTTTGGATGAAGGTATAAATTAAAGCTAATTTGGATTGAAATAAATTCGATATTGAGTTATAATTTAAAAAACTGGTACGGAGAATAATTAATCTTTCTCATTGTAACCGTCCTGCACGATCGGAAGAACAACTTTCGACGAAATGTGGATTTTCGTCCGCTGGCTGGTTAAACGCTCTTAACTTACTGTACTGTCCCGTTCCTGAAGGTTTTCAGTTCAGCGATTCTTCGTTATTTATTTATTTTATCTTGAATTGACATTTGTAGCTTCTTAACATATTTATTACCTATTACGTAATTACCAATATAATATTACTACTGGCATTAACATCTAAATTGTTTTCTGTTCCTTCGTAAGTATACTAGTATATTTTCTTAATATTTATGTCTTTAGATATCTGTTAGTAGGTAAGTATTGTACATTTCATGATTATTTTTACTTGTGTCTATTCACACTATTTTATATAATGTATTTTATTGTTTTCTTTCCACCTTTACTTCATACTTTAATTTAATTTAATGTTAATTGCACTTCATTGAAGATGCTTTGGAATTTGTTCTACGCACTGCAAGAAATTGTAGAGTTTTTATTGTTCATTAGCTCCACACAGAAGGCCATGAGGAAAATAATATCCCTCAGGGTCTATGTCAGCTTTGGGGTTGCTGTGTTGGGTTGATATGGGATTAAAAGGGAATGAGGAATGGGTAGGAATTTGGGGGTCAGTGCTTTAAAAGACAAGCTTTATAAACACTTCGGGACTTTTCTAATCAAAGTGTATATTGGTACAAGTTTCATTATTATTATTCAAGAGACAGCACCGAATTGTATTACTTAGTTGAGCATGTCCTTTGCAGTGCGGTCGCCTTTGCTTGATTGCAGAGTTTTGTCACTTGCTTGCATTGTGCGGTAACTTCCTAAGACTTCATAACAGAGAGCTGGCTCAAATATTGTATCCAATTGACAATGCATATTGCATATTAATTTTGATCGAAGTATTGCAGGCGATGGACCCTAAATCGATGCGTCTCATTATCGCAAAAGCAGAAGTTTTCCGACAAAGCCCCTCTTAACCATTTCTTGGAAAGTTCTTATATGTAAATATAGTAGATATTCCTACTTCTATTTCATTTCTTTCTGGTGCCTTCTCTTATAGAAGGTTTGTTATTATCAGGGAACTTTTCATATCTCTTAGTATCACCCTTATGACATAGAAATTCTGAATTCACCCTTATGAAACGGTATCACACGAAAATAAACTGAATAGGCACTCAACAAATACACCTACCTATTTATAAATAACTCGAATATCTTCCTGTAGGTGGTATATTATGCATACTGTGTCCTATGCGTGGTACTAGTGGAAGGTACTCTCAGTATCGCCCTGGTGTAAGACCACCATTCAGAATCGAAACGTTGATGACAAGATCTGAATAGCCAGGTACTTCCCCACCTTCCTCTTCCGCATCTCATTCCCCTCCTTACTTACTATAGTCTCACAACATATCTCAGTTGGGGACGCCGTAACTATAGCCATCACTAGCTCCAGGCGTTTGGGAGCAATTCAGTGTCTTTTGCGGTATTCACATAAAAATAAGAAAATATATTGTTTAAAGTTTCGGTTCGACATTTTTACTGTTTTTGAGATCAAGAAATATACCTAATGATGTTTTGATATTTTACATTGCAAGCCAACAAAACTATTTTCAATTTTTAGGAGATCTGACATTGTTCCTTGGGACCGTCGACATAATATTATCATCTATTCGTATGTACAATAGGTACGTATAAGGGTTTTTTTTACATGAGCTCCACACAGGAGGCCTTGGGGAAAATAATTTCCCTCAGGGCCTATGGCGTCTTTGGGGATGCTGTGTGGAGGGGTTTTTCTAGGGAAAGGAAGGAGAGGAGAGTTCTGGGAAGGAAAAGGGTTTAAGGGGTGGTGAAAAATCCGGGGTTCAGTGTATCCTGGTCATTAAAGACCTATACAAACCTCACCCCATGAACCCGGGCACCCCTGCTAAATCACCAAACGTAGCGAACCACTTGGGGAGAGGTGTTGGTTATCCAATAAAGGTTCCCGGGGTGGCGGTACCCATTCCCGCCTCCCAAATTATTGTAAAATTGTAGGTTGTCCAAGAATTAAAGACCTGAACTCATTTTCGGCCACGCAGACATCATATCTTTAAATTTGGCGGCACTAGCATGTAACTCACCCTTTCCCCCAAAAAAACGAGCGGTGATCCGACATGGTAGCTGCTTCAGTTCAGTGCTGTCTTTGCTGTCGAATCCCGCTGCCTGCGAGGTGTGGTCATTTATTCGCTTTCTCAACTATTTTAACAACCCAATTTTGCACCCAAACGTCAGTAGGTCTACTAGACAAATAATTTTGAGGAAAAAGAGGCTTACGCAAAGTGCGTGAACGTTGGGTTACCAAAATACCGAAGAGCAAAATCGTGTGGAAAGCGTTCGGGTCTCTTTGAAGCGTTTTTCCAACCAAAGCGAGGCTTTTTTGAGTTTAAACATTGGTTCACCACCTAACTCCGGAATCAAAAAGGCAATAATTGACATGAGTTGCATTTTTTCCATCATCTGAAGCAACGGCCGGCGTGATCTAGCGGTAAGGCTTTTGACTCGCAATCCGAAGGTCGCGGGATTAAATCCCGGCGTGGGCAAATAAATTATATTTGATTAATTTGTGTTATTTCACAATTAATTAATTAAAAATAATATACAGTAAGTAATCTCCCTTCTAATATTAAACCAGCGTTTTATACAAGAAATAATATCGGTAATTTTTTGAGAAATACTAAAGATAAAGACCATAAATTGACTAATTCCGGAATATATAAACTCAAATGCAATGATTGACCCTCATTTTATATTGGAAAAACAACTCGTAATTTTGAAATCAGAATCAAAGAACATTTAAGGTGTCTTAATAATAATATTTTTTCTGAGTTCGCTAACCATATCATTGAAAATAACCATAGTTTTGAAAAAAACACAGGGATAAATATTCTTCATATTAATCATGAAGGAAAACGTTTAGATAACTTAGAAGCTTTGGAAATTAAAAAATCCCTTAAAAATAATGAATCTATTATCAACAAACAAAAAATATTGTCATATAGCCCAATCGTGGATTTGTTCCCCTACCCACCCACTCTACACTAATACCTACCCACCCAATCTACATTATTAACTAACAACGGCTCCACCCCTACCATAATAAAACATTGTTTGAAACTGTCAAATTAGTATAAGCTTTCCCTGACGAAGGAACGTTTGTTCCGAAACCGGTCTGATTTGCACATTAATAATAATAATAATAATAATAACAGAAAAATAAAAAAATAAAAAAATAAATAATAAATACATAATTCACATAAAATTATACAATGAAACATATATGGAAACTTTGACTAGCCAACTAGGAATGGATCCTGTTTTATGCCAGTCAAATTGACAAATTTAGTTCATATCATAATTTCATATTACTTATTTATTTATTTATTTATTTATTTATTTATTTACGGACTTACGTCCAATTTAAAACAAAGTATCACGAAGTATAGAAATGAACAATGTAAGGATTCGGATGGTACATGAAAGCAAAGACAAACAGTGAAAATAGAAGAAAAATAAGTGTCAAGTCACGTCAAGACCTTGCAAAAATTAGGGTGAATATTACATATCTTCATTTGTTTAAAGAGCGACAGAAATCATTTAAGCTAATACCAAAAAAATCAAGGTCTTGACGTGAGTTGACCAGTCTACACATTCTGGACAGTGGTGAGTTATAACCATAGTTAGTCGAGTGCTGATTGAGGAAAAGCAGGTCTTTATTTCTGAGTCTACGAGAAGGTATATTAAATGTGATGAGTTGTAGTAATGTAGGCGAGTCGATTAAACAGTTAATAATTTTGAAGAAACAAATGAGATCAGATTTTATCCGACGGTCTTCTAAAGGAGAAAGGTTTAGAGTTTGTTCAATTTCAGCATACGAGTAATTGCCTCGCTCTAATCCTAGCCTCCAAGCAATTCCCTTTAGGAACCGATGTTGAACGGATTCAATATGACGAATATGGACAGCATAAAAAGGAGACCATATAATACAAGCATATTCAAGATGGGGGCGAACCAATATTACATTGATTAATTATTTAAACATATTATTTATTGAATGAAACAAGTGTTACGATTGAATTCCTCGTAGAAGCTTTAGTTAATAACTACAATTTTGAACTCATAAAAAAAAGAATAAGCGAAGAGAAAAAACAATGTCTTAAAGTACAAATTTAGTATCGAATGCTTGTTTAACAATAGATAAATGTTTGGTCATTTAAATCGCTTGCAAAAATTGAGAATCGAGATATTCTTCAAGCGTGATGACAAAATCCATATTATAATTAATGTGATGTGGATGTTTAAACATGATTACAAAAAATAATTATAATTATAATTAACGTGAGTGACGTATCCCTCAACTTTACGAGCGGGTAAAGAAACTCAAAAAGAATGTGACTCGAAAAGGATGCAGCAAATGAATAAAAACAATTTGTATATAAATATTTCATAAGTTAGTTAGTGTATAAATAGTGACATGACAGAGTGGTTGATAACAAATTGTATTTATTTCCCTTTCCTTGCTTCATTTTTTCATCCTACTAAGATATTTTCTCTTAGAGCACTTAATATAAAATAAAACCGGTAAAGTAAATAAAATCCAAATGGTAATGTTAAAAAGAAAGATCACCGCAGGACTTGAATGTAGAACAATGGGAAGGGTATTGATAAAATAATAGACAATTATGTTCTGAAGTTATAAGTACGTGTTTTTGTAATATTACGTATAGTACGTAATTTTGTATAAATTATATTTGTACGTATTTTGTATAAATTATAGTTTACGTAATTTTGTATAATAAAAAGAAAGATCTTCGCAGGAGTTGAATGTAGAAAAATGGGAAGGGTATTGATAAAAGAATAGACAATTGTGTTCTGAAATGATAAGTACGTGTTTTTGTAATGAATGGAACTATGAGTGAGTGTTTTTTTTATTTTGTTTTTTATTTTTATTTTCTTATATATTTTAAATTTTGTTTTATTTTATATGATGAGACTATCTATTGGTCAACATATCTTCGCTTTTGATCCTCTCTAAATCAAGGAGCCAGTCGTTGATCAATTTACTCAAAACATTTGCACTTTTAGTTTTCCAATCATTAGGAATGATATTAAATAATTTAGGTCCTAAGTACGAAAATTGCCGTTGGCCGAGGGACGTCGTGATTTTTATTGGGACTATTGGATTGTTCCTTGAAAGTCGAGTGTCGTGAAGGTGGTCAATGGACGGGAAGTGTTGACGTTGTTTTTGAGCATGTAATAGAATCTTTCTAATATACAATTGTCTAACATCAAGTACTTTTAATTCCGTGAATAATGCATCACTGGGGTACCTGAATGGTTTTTTAAGGATGACTCTTAGTACTGATTTCTGAGCTTTAGCCAGGGAGTCTAATATTGTTTTGGCACATCCACCCCATCCTAGGGATGCATATTCGAGTAAAGAATTACACATCGCATAGTATATTGATTTCATATCTTTAACAGAGAGAATATTTCTTATGGTTATAAAAAGGTGTGTAAGTTTTCTTACTTTTGAGGCCGTTGCGTTGATGTGTTCATCCCATCTCAGATATTTATCTATGGTGATCCCTAGATATTTTAAACTATCCACGCATTCAAGGTTATTGCAAGTACAAGTGTTCGGTTCATTGCAAATGTGAATAGTAATATTTAGTATTACCTTAGGTTGACCCGCTTGTGTTGCACTAAAACGTATAAATTTTGTCTTGTCCGTGTTAAGAGTAAGAAGATTGTAGTCTGGCCAATGTTTGACATTGTTTATTCCAATTTCTGCTTTTCTATGCGCTTCATGCCAGTTTTTGCCCTCAAATGTTAAGACCGTATCGTCAGCAAAAGTGATGATATGATCGGCAAGGTTACTGTTGCAAAGGTCATTGATATAGATATTAAACAATATCGGTCCTAAAGTACTTCCTTGTGGTACACCAAATTCGATATTGGCTGGATCGCTTAGAGAACCACTAATAATAACTCTTTGGCTCCGATTTTCTAGATAGCTTCCTAACCATTTAAGTAACTGCCCCTGTATACCGATTAGCTGTAATTTTTTCAAAGGGATTTTGTGCGAGATGGTATCAAAAGCTTCAGCCAGATCCAGGTTATATAAGTGGTTTATACAAAGTTGTATTGTTTCATTTTTTCTACAATATTTTATACTTAATTTCACCATTACATTTTGTGTGTACAATTATTTTATATAGTCGCTAAAATAAAAAAATTAAAAATAAAATAAAAATTGAAGTTACATTTACAGATCACATGAAATGGTTCAGATTTGTGTGATATATTGAAAACACTGAAATAAATCAAAAATGTTACAGGAGCGAATAGACAATTATTGTTATTTTGTATCTTGCTGTATAGCAGCGTATCTAACTCGTTTTGGAAAATGGGGAATATTCATAACATAATTGAGAGATAATAGGATAAATTCTACAGGAGCTACCTACATGAGAAATCAATGTTATAAACTTGTATCTGAATATCTTTGTTATAAACTGTAGGTACATGAAAAATCAATATTATAAATTTTAAGTACGTGAGATATCAACTTTATAAATTTTGCGTACATGAGAAATCAATATTATAAATTGTAGGTACTTGAGACATTATTATTATAAGTTTCGCTTGCATAATGCAGTATTATCTAAAGTACAGTGACATATTATGCAAAACAATAATCATTAATGAGATTTACGATAATTCCAGTAAGAAACTCTTGTATTTTTCATTCTTAATTGATCATAAACCTTAATTACATTTATGTGTGCAAACAGTATCACATTGTTGTACAAATTAGAACTTTTATAAATTCCTATTACAACTCTGCTAGAGTTTTTGTTGTTTTGTTAGTTGTTTCCACAATGTGACCTCTCGTCTTAAGGGCCCGCAACCCGGATTTGTACCGATTTATTACATATTTCCCTTAAACGCGGTAAGTTTTAAAGCTCTTAAAAAATATACGTTATTCTTGCCGAAACGCAAATTATATAAAATTCCCTCGATAGAAAAAAATCCAAAGTATGCTCCAAAAATTATCATTAACACGTTTGTTTCAGTTATTTTACAACTCATATGTATGAAGAAATTCACAGTGTTTCTTTAAATGCTGTTTGAGATAATGCCCGCGAGATTTTTGCTCTATTTTAAACGAGTCGTGTTTAATTAAACATTTTCGCATCGATTTTGTCGCTGTAAATGTTAGCGCTCTACTCTCTCTCTCTCTGGTTTCAATCCTGGGATTGGTTTGCAGCAATTTCATCTATTCGTTTCTTCCACTCTTCCCTGTCTTGTGCGGCTCTTTTGAAGTCTGCATATGATAAGCAGCGCACGTCCACCAGCAGGTCCTCCAGGTATTCTCGGCGTGGGCGTCCCCTAGCGTTTGTCCCCTCGGTCATACCCTCCATTATGGGCATGCAAGAGGCCTTCTTGTCTTATTGCATGGCCGATCCATCTTGCGCGCCTTTCGGACAAGATCCTGGGCAGGTGCCTTCCTCATTCGATTCTTTGGAGAACCTCCTCATTTGTGTTGTGGTCTCTCCAGGAAATTCCTAGTAGTCTTCTATAGGACCACATCTCAAAAGCCTGTAGTCTCCGTTTAACTCTTTCGGATAGGCACCATGTTTCGCAGCCGTACATCAAGATACTCCATACATATGTCTTGATAAGGAGTATTCTCAGTTTCAGGTCTATATTATTCGATTCTATTATTTTCGACCTTTTATTGAATGCAAGCCTAGCCTGGTGTATACGGCTGTCGACCTCGCTCTTAGACCGACCGTCCCATGTTATTTTGCTCCCGAGGTAGACAAACTCCTTGGTGTTCTTTAGTGGAACTCCTGACATCTCTACTCTCATTTGATGTTGCGTTCGGCCTACAGTCAGCAGCTTTGTTTTGTCTTTATTTATCTTCATGTTGTAATTGTTTTGAAGAATGCTTTGCATGGTTGTTAAGGCCTCCTGCAGTTCTTCTTCGCTTTCAGCAACCAAAGCAATACCGTCAGCAAACCTTATCATATCCACCTTTTGCCCGTGTATCTTTACACCTCTATGTGACTCATTCTCTCTCTTAAGTCGTCAATCGCACTCTGTATGTAAGCGTTAAAAAGAACAGGTGACAGTGAGCATCCCCGTCTCACCCCTTGTCTTATACTGGCTTCTTTTGTATCATTGTCACATCTAATTATAGCGGCCTCATTCTTGTATAGCGTCTGGATTATTCGTCTATCTCTATATTTGATGTCAATTCTCTTCAGAATCTCGAAGAGTCTTTTCCATTCTACTTTGTCGAAAGCCTTCTCCAGGTGTTCAGAATGTGTTTTGGTTTCTTTTTAATCTTTTTTCTAGTAGTATTCGTAGCGACAATATTGCTTCTCTGGTTCCTACACCTCTTCTAAAGCAAAACTGGTCTCCGGAAAGGATGTTCTCTACTTTTGGTTCGATTCTTTCTAGAATGATATTAGTCAATATTTTTGAGGCATGGGATATTAGGCTAAGAGTTCTGTGTTGTTCACATTTCGTCGTGCCCGCCTTCTTTGGTAATACGAAAATTAGGCATTTCTCGAAATCCTCTGGTATCTTTCCAGTCTTATACATTGTCTGTATCATTTTAAATAGGGCATCTATAGTTCCTTTTCCTGCTGGCTTAATTAGTTCAGCCGGAACGTCATCGATTCCGGGTGCTTTCCCATTTTTGAGATTTTTCAGTGCGAGGTCAAACTCTTCTCTAGTGATTGAATCTCCCAAATCATCTGCGTCTACCTCATTTTCTCTTTCTATCAATGTTTCGTTGTCATTATTTCCCTTTCCATTGTACAGCATTTCGAGATATCTTTTCCATCTCTCTCCTATTTGGTGATTTTCGAAAAGTATTTTGCCGTCTTCTCCTTCTATTGCATTACCCTTTCCAACTCTCATCCCAAAGAAGTCTTTCACCGCAGCGTGAGCTTTTTCTACATTTCCTCTCTTGAGGTCGTCATTTATCTCATCGCATTTATTCTGGTAGAACATTCGCTCTACTCTAACATTCGTTATTTCGTATCTCTCCATCTTCTTCTTTTCGGGCCCGGTTGCAGAGCCTTAAATGAATATTTCAAAGGCTGACCGGAAAATCCAACAACGTTCAACTTCATCTCTCCTTTGAAAAGTCATTAAAAGTGACGAAAAAAAACTACAAAAAAATACATTGATTTAGGTTATGTCTATGTGCTACTTTTTAAAATATTTTTTCATCACTGTAATGACTTTTCAAAGGGGTGTTGAAATGCCACTTTGTTGGGCTGTGATGGAACCATTTCAAAGCTAGAGGGCTTCATAAATTTGTACTTGAAATGACGTTGCAACTTGCGATCTGAAAACGGTTTCCCTGACCTAAAAATTTCACAAAGAAAAATCTATGCAATTTTCATGGCGCCTGAAATCACGATGTATTATGTATATATTACCAACATATATTATGTTCTGCTTTATATAATGTACTGTGCATATAGTTATTTATGAAAACATTTAAATTTCATTAATGAATGAACATATAATTAATATGATGAAAACTAATAGATAATTATATCAATAATGATACCACAAGTAAGGAATAGTTGCAAAGTTTGACGAAGTAAAACATATAATTAATAATTTATTACAATTTTAAGCAAAAATTATCATGATATTTATAGTCTTGTAAGTCATTTAAAAAAGTATAATGTTGTCAAGATTAAAAGCAATTTGTTTTATGTATTTTTTTAAATATTTTTTATGTTTACCTATTTTTTTTTTCAAAACACTCTATTCGCTTCCACGTTGGTCGATAATACCTCTTAAATCATTATACCACATTAATCTATTATTATTGTATTTTTTATTATTATTTAATAACCGCCGTTTTATACACACCTTTTGACAACCTCCGAGGTTAAGGGGTAAGGCTCTCGACTAGCAATCCGAAGGTTGCAAGTTCAAATCCCGGCGTGCACAAGTAATTTTTAAAAAAATAACAATTCACCCTAAAGAGAGTGGTTTGGGTCGATAAAATTAAGAAATATAGTTATAATTTTGAGGATAATCTATGGGGACAGAACAAATAAAATATTGAAGTCATTCCTCCTTCGTACAACATGTGATTCTTCAAGACCAATGTACAATATGTTCATTCCTACCTCTCCTCAAAAAGACCCTCCACAGTATCTCAGATGATATAGGCCCTGAGGGAAATTATTTTCCCCACGGCCGCCACCTGTGTGGAGTTAATAAAAAAAATCAAGACTATGAACTTATATAGAACTGAAAAAACGCGAGAATTATTGAAATTTCATTTGATTGATTAGTGTTATTTCACAATAAAAAATAATAAAAAAGGTATATTCGCGGTACTTTCCAGAGCGGAAGATACTCTCAATTCCGCCCTGGTGTAAAACCACAATTTTTTTCAGATCTTTTTTTACAGTGACTCTACACACAATTTCCCTTTGAAGTCATCTTTGAAGATGCTGTGTGGAGGTCTTTTTGAGGAGAGGAAGGAATGAACATGGGTTTTTAAGGGGGTTGGAAAGTTGGAAGGAGGAAACACAGAGGACGGCAAATCGTTCCACAGCCGAGCTGTTGAAGTCGTAGAAGCGACCCGTTCTCATGTGACAAATGTCAACCGTGTACATATTTTGGACGCTATCTGAATAGCCAGGAACTTTCTCACCTTCATCTGAGATGAGCATCTCCTTCTCCTCCCCACTACCTTCAGCCTCGCAACATACCCCAATTGGGGATGCCGTAGTCTCATTGGCTCCAGGCGTAGGCGCGCGGTAGGGATCAGATGGGACTCTCGTGCAGTATTCATATACGTATAAAAAATACTGTTTTATTCTTATTTACAGCCTTTGGTGTAGAGGTACTATCTTAATAATATACGCGTGTACGAGATGAGCTTTTATTGGTGCTTTACAAGTTATTAGCTACTCGCTAACTAACGAGCTGTCGGTAGGAAAAGAGAGCGAGCATGTACATACATCTCACTTTATACCTAGTTCTGCCGTCCCGCTCTGGCATATTCAAAAAGGCAGGCGTGCCACCAAAACCATTCTTACACTTATATTTTATGTTATTATGTATGCGTATCAATAAAACTTTATCAGTAAATAATAAAAAAAAATTAAATGTTTCAAATAGTCACATAAAACTGTACATACGAGTAAGTTACGTATTTTACGATCTTTAATGGCTGTTCACTTTTGTTTTTTTTTTTTGGTAAATAAACCAAAAACTAAAATTATTGAAATGTTATAGATAATATTTATTTTATTTTAAATGCACATTTACAGTTATACATAACCAATAATAAACATACATTTTATTTTATTAAGTAATAATAGCGTTTTTGAATTGATGAATATTTAGTTTAAAAATATCTATATCAGGGGGCAGGAAATTTAGTAAAAGAATCATTTTTACGAGCGGCATTACTAATGGTAAGTTAGTTCTGCATCTCGGAACAACAAAAGTTCAGTGTCTGCGCGCTCTTGTGAAGTTGTCGGGGACATAAAACTCAAATTTTTGTAATATATCGGGAATACAGATGTTACCGTTTAAAAGTTTATACGCTGTTGTCAGCAAAGCAGTTTTCCTTCTTTCGTCGAGGCTATTAATACCCAGCATGCCGGACAAAAAGGCTGATGGATATAACCAGGGATAATATCCGAAGTCTCTAAGATATAAATATCTCAGAAACTTCTTTTGCACTTTCTCAATCATTTGAGAGTATGTTAAATCCACTGGTCCCCATATTACTGAACCACTTTCCAAAATGCTACGTACTAAACTATAGTATAGCAAACGAATCGCGGCTGAGCTGCAAAAGTGTCTGGAGTTGCTTAGCACAAATCCTAGCATTCTTAGAGCTTTGCTGCATATCGTTTCTATGTGGACGTGAAATGTTAGGTGCGCATCAAATGTGATTCCCAAATCTCTCAAAATAACAATGTGCTGAAGAGACGAATAAGACATTTTGTAGTTATAGTAAATCGTTTTGTTCGCCTTGGTGTAGCACATGATAGAGCATTTCTTAATATTAAATCCTAATTTATTGGTGTGACTCCATTCGACGATAGAATTTATATCACTTTGTAGCTGCAAGCAATTTTCCAAAGATTTTATTAAAAGGAATAGTTTAAGGTCATCCGCGAATAAGAGAAACTTAGAAAATTTTATGGAATGATAAATGTCGTTGATAAATAGCGAGAGAAGTAAGGGTCCAAGATTTGACCCCTGCGGAACTCCAGAGTTTGTGATGAAGTTGGAAGAGTTAAATATACCATAAGTTACGCATTGCTGTCTGTTTGAGAAATATCTTAGAAATAGACGTAGAACTTTCGCTGAAAATCCAAA
This sequence comes from Limnephilus rhombicus, assembly GCA_929108145.2. Lineage (NCBI taxonomy): Eukaryota > Metazoa > Arthropoda > Insecta > Trichoptera > Limnephilidae > Limnephilus > Limnephilus rhombicus. The sequence goes on along the minus strand of OV815287.1, from coordinate 15,219,843 downwards.
TTGGTCGAGTTTATTTAGGAGAATAAGCGGATCTACGAGTCAAAGGCTTTTGCGAAGTCGTTGTATGATACATCTACTTGATTGTTGCTATCAAGAGCTTGAGATATGTACTCCGTAAAAACCATTAGATTAGACACAGTAGATCTGCCAGACCTAAAACCGTGTTGCTGGTCAATTATAAAGGGTTCAACTTGGGTATATGAATTATTAGTTCAAACAACTTGGCTGGAGAGGATAGGATCGCCACTGGTCTGTAATTAGAGACTGGAGCCTTATCACCAGTTTTATGTAATGGTGTTACTTTGGAGATCTTCCACACGTCTGGGAATATTCCGGAGTTAAGTGAGAGATTTTAAATATATGCGAGAGGTATTAATAAGGGCTCAAAACAGCCGTTTAACACGAATGACGGAATAAGATCCGGTCCAAAAGAAGTTTTGGCTTTTAATTTTTTAGCAGCCGCGGTGATGTCAATGTTTGTGATGTTTTGAATATCAACATTCTGCGCTATTAGTGGCGTATTTTTTCCAGGTATAAAAGATTTCAAGTCCGCAACTTCCTTACTATAAGTTCATTTAAAATAGTCTGCAAATGCTTCTGGAATATCTGCTCCTGAGAAAGACTGATCATTCCAAGTAACATGGTCAACAAACCCGCCATCACTTCTCTTGGACGAGATATATTTCCAGAAAGATTTGGGATCACATTTGATATTTTTTTCAACAGAATTAATATATTGCACATGTGCTTATCGAATACTGCGTTTTATTTTTGTTCTAAGTAGTAGACAAAACATGTCCCGTTCACTTACCATTCCAGTTTTCTTCCATTTTTTGTAATGTTTGAATTTGAGCTTTATGTCACTAACAACCTCACTAGAAAACCATTTAGGATATTTCCTACCATTCCTCGAAGTGCGCTTAATTTTGAAACACATATCAAAGTATTTATAAATTATAGAATAGAAAAAGTTTGTCGCTAAATTAACATCATTTATGTCCTTCAAAGGTTGCCAATCATGAGATTGTAAATGGCAATAAAGAGCCTTAAAATCACCATGTTCGAAGTTCCATCCTTGCTTAACACTTTTATCAGTATTATTCGAGAAGTTTCGGATTTGACAATTGGTTGTGTTTTTGTTCGGCGAAATCTCTATACATAACGATGGATGATAAGCGTCTTCTTTGACTAGTGAGTATAAGGATTTGTATACTTTTAAATTAAAGTTACTTAGTACAATGTCCAGCTTGCTTCCCTTCACATTTGTAATAGAGTTACTCTGCTTCATTTGAAAAAGATTCATAAAATATAGGAGATCCATTTGGGTGCCTTTGTTACTTGAGTTCAGATTAAAGTCGCCAATCACAACAATTTTTTTATTAATTAAAAAATTGTATAATATAATCATGTAAACCTTTTCTTTATACGTATGAGGGAGATTTATTATAATTATTGTATTTTTCCTTTGGAGGGGTGCAGACATACGTTTACCGATTGTCTCATTTTTTACTATTGACATTTTGTATGTAATAAAGAGGGGCAGCATTATATGTTTAAGAACAAACGCAAAACAATCAGCGCATTTGACGTTTTTGAATTTTTGGATTCACTCACAATACAATATTTTATTTATCACAATATTGCTCCAGCTCTTTCAAAAGATGAGAATTCGTTCCATACAATATGTATGACGAAAATAATTTTCTTCATTATTTTTTTTTCGCGAATTTTTCCCATATTTTAATAGCTATTCTACTATTCGGGGCGGAGACAAATCCAACAAAGCAAAGATCATAAAAATCAATCCAGCCGTTCTTGAGTTATAAATGGTGTAACTAACCCGATTTTGTTTTATATATTAAAATAGGAATGACAAAAATGCATAGATTGTGGGTGCAAAGCATTACGTCATTAGTCAATGATTAACCAATTTAACCTCAAATGATTGTTTGTCGACGAAGAAAACTCGTGTAACTAATCTAATGTGATCTACTTTATCAAAATGGACACTGTGGTTCAATAAAAACTGGTCGTTTTAATATGTACAGGAAAATAAATTGAATTGGATAATTAGACTAGTTTCTCACTTCCTCATTACAACATTTACTAAATAAAATATAATTTTGATCAATAACACGTTTTTCAACAACAAAACGCAAACCATTTTTTTTATATTATCTGACTAACTAACCATCACGTCGTTAACCCGCAGGGGTGGGCAAAGAGAACGACCGCCAAACATTTCTGTCTTGGCACACACTCCTTGCTTCATTAACATTCATACATCGTTTCATACAAATACCCGTTATTCTGACTCTTGACAAGGCGCTGCTGAAGTATTTAGTTCAATTTATCGTGATACGAGTTGTCTTCCTCGTTCGTCTCCAACATATTCTATCATTCCCATTCAAGCCATCTATTCCCTTTGCACTCCTTTCTTCGTTCTTACGATGTACATGCCCAAACCATCTAATCGTCCCTTTCTTAATCTTACTCATTACCCTCATTACGCTAACATCAGTAAGCCTTGCAATTGTTACAATTGTCTAAATTTGTTCCACGATCATACATGGTTTTATCGCACACATACGCCCCAGGGTTCCCATTTCTACAGTATCCAGTCTACTTTCATCCTTTCTCTGCCATATATAACGCTTCTATGTTATCTAGTTTATATGTTATTATTAACAATGACGTAAGCAACCATTTTTATGTTTATAGTTTATATACTTCTGCAATTTATTATGAGAATTTCTCACGAGTTCTTACAAGGACATCTAATGAATAAAATTAAGTAAACGTAAATGACGTACCTATAAAGTAATCGATACTTGACAGAAAATATGAAAATCCGACTAATATTATAAAGGCGAAAGTTTGTATATCCATACAAACTTTGTATGTTTGTTACTCTTTCACGCGAAAACTACTGAATGGATTTTAATTAAACTTTACAATAATATAGCTCATACATCAGAATAGGCTATAGCTTCAAGCTCTGGTATTATGAAATTTATATAAAAAAATTGCAATAGGTGGCACGCGAGCTGTTTGAAAAATGAATGTAACGGGTATGGAGGGGGGATGAGAGGGGGATAGGATGTGGGAGCAGAGCGGAAGGGGGGAGGGGGGATGGGGGAGGGCGGAGGGTGGGTGAGGGGGATTTGTGTGGGGGGTGGAGGGGAAAGGGTGAGAGGGGGCGGGGGGATGGGTGTGTAAGGGCGGGGGAGAGGAGGGGGGGGATTGGAGTGGGGATAGGGAAGGTGGAGGAGACGCTGTGGGTACCCCCCTAATACTATGCGAGCGAAGCCGGGGGCAAAAGCTAGTAAACAATATTTTATGAATGCGTTTGCTCGTAATAGGTATGTTGTTTTCATTAAACCTAGGCTGGTTTAAGGAAGTTGAGCAAAATATGTTTTAGAGATACTTTTTCGTGTACTTCATTATCATCATCATCATCATTACATAGTATAAAATGAAGTCGCTCAAAATGTATGTGCGCGTTAATCTTTTAAACTAGGCAACGGATATTTATACGGTTTTCACAAATAGATAGAGTGATTAAAGAGGAATGTTTATATGTATAATACATGTAAATTATATTAGAGAAAAGCCGAGAAATTCAAAGAAAACACATTTTTGTGCGATTTAAAACGGCTGGCGGGCCGTACTATAGTCACTTTTGAAATTCGTTCTACGGAAGAAATTGGAAAATAGATTTCCTATAGTCCTAGATTAAGTAGGTATTTGATTTTCCCTTTTCAAATATCCAGTGTTGCATTGCAAGCATTGTATAATTATTGGCGAGTTAATTAGTTTATATGTATAATACATGCTTATTATAGTAGAGAAAAGCCGATAAATTCAAATATTCAATTCAGGCAGCGGGCAGCGGGCAGCTGGCAAGCAGGTGGTGTGGATTTTATAAAGGTTGGGTAATGGCGTTGTGTTTCGTTAGCCATAGCAACGTGTGGCCGGGTCTGCTAGTATCTTTATAAAACTATTATTTAAGCTACGCTAGTTGTAGCAAGCAGTCCACTACAGTTTGTATAAAAAAAAAATGAACATAGTATACAGACAATTAAAAAAATACTTATCACATAACAATAAAATAAACTGTCGCTCCAAATTTCATCGAATGATTTTTAATAACTGAACAAGTAATAATAAAATAAATTATATGTATATTTAAATTGATATTGGCGCAAGCGATTCTGATCTTGTCCTTCATACAGTTTCTTTATACATAAGGTTTAAAAACGCATTAAAAAAATGTTTCTTTTTTGACCCGCCGCGGAGAGGCGAAAAAATAAAAAATATTATTATTTGTGTTTCTCATTTAGGGTGCCTACTTATAAAACGTATTTTTACCTATCTCTAGCATAAAACAGTAGGTACCTACGCATAATTTCTCAAAAGCAGTCCAATATTGTTGTCACCCTGTGTTTTTAAAAACATAGTCAATGGTTTGATAAAATAAGATGTGGTTTTGTTCGAAATAATACGCCATTTCCTTATTCTATTTGTTTCATAGAAGATGCTAATAATGTAATCTGATAAATTAATTTTTGTGGTAACTATGTACGAGTGTTTTTTTAAATGTTAACTTTCTAACTATTGATTGATTAGAAATTAGACTAAGGGCGGGTTGTTTTACAAAATTTTAATTGTATACGTAATTTTTCCCAAGACTAAGTAAAAAACCTGAATTGGTTAAAAAAGGTCTTTGTAAACAGATAATAATGCGAGTAATTAAAAAATCTTAATATGTAAAACAGAATCGGGTTATACAGTTACACCATTTATAACTCAAGAACGGCTGGACCGATTTGATATGTCTCCGACCCAAATAGCACAAATTTCTTTTCTCACACATTTTACATGGAACGGATTCTCATCTTTTGAAAGAGCTGCAGGAACATTGTGATAAGTATAATATTGAGTTTTGAGTAAATTCCAAAAATTCGAAAACGTCAAATGTCAATGCGCTGATTGTTTTGCTTTTTTAAACATATAATGCTGCCCCTCTTTCTTACACTCTAAATGTCAACAAAATGGGACAACGAGTGAACGTATCTCTGCACCCCTCCAAAGGAAAAATACAATAATTATAACAAATCTCCCTCACACGTATAAAGAAAATGAAACGCAATTCCGTAAGTAGGTGGAAAAGTAAGAAAATCACAAAAATTATTAATCCAGACACAACGCCATCTCCGATACTGACAAAAACAAAATACGGACAGTTGTGCATCGATTAATTGTTTCATTGTGTAATTTTTAACTAAATAAAAAAAAACTTAATTTAATTCAGCTAATAAGTTAACACAGTTATTGATTCTGAGGCGGTGCGAAGTTCTCCTGGTCAGCTAGTTAGGTTCAAGTACCACAGCCCAGTCTGAAAATGAGCGTGATATTCTGAAGCTTAAAAATTCGGTCCGTTACGAAAAATATTTTAAAAAGTTAAAAAATGAGTTTCATCATATTAACTTTTGCCGGCCTTGTGATTCCTCCCTTCCATGACACAGTGAAATTTTTTCATTTTTTTTTTATTGAAAAATTTTTTTTGGTACAATACATACAATAGATACATAAATATATTGCAAATATATAAAAAGCTTAAAACAATTATTATTATTACAATTACATATATTTATTAAAAATAAACTCCCATAATAAGCAAATGCTTGTGCGTACGAGAGGAAGTATTATTTGTTTGGCTATTTTGTTTTTTTTTTGTTTTTTTGAAATTTAGTTTATATATTTAGTTTATACATTATTTATATAATATTATTTATATATATATATATATATATATATATATATATATATATATATATATATATATATATATATATATATATAAATAATAATTATTTATTTATTTTTTTAGTTAAGGTTTTCAGTATATTTTTTTAATTGTGTTTTGAAATTTTTGAAACTGTCCTATATTTTCTGGTAATTTATTAAAGAAATTTGTTCCCAAGAAAGACATGGGTCTCTTCAACACCCATGTCCACTCCTCAAAAAGATCCTCCACAGAGCATCTTCAAATATGAAACAGGCCCCTAGGGATTATTATTTACCTTAGGGCCTCCCGTGTAGAGTTAATTTTAAAAACAAGTTATTTAATTGTGAACCGAAAACATTTTTTTTTTACATTAACTCCACACAGGAGGCCCTGAGGAAAATAATTTCCCTCAGGGCCTATGTCATCTGGGATGCTGCGTGGAGGGTCTTTTTGAGGAGAGGAAGGAATGAACATTGGTCTTGAAGAGATCCATGTTGTAGGAAGGAGGAAACACAGAGGCCGGCAAATCATTCCACAGCCGAGCTGTTGAACACAAGAACGAGTCGAAGAAACGACCCGTTCTCATGTGACAAATGTCAACCGTGTACAAATGTTGGGCACGCGTTTGGCGTGTTTCCCGACTATGCACCGGTGCCGAAGGGATCAATGATACTAGTTCCTCGGAGCATCTTCCATTGTAATACCGGTAGAACAAGGATTGCGTTCCCACCCGACGCCTGTGCTCTAAAGATTGCAATCCGTCTGTTAAGATGGGAAAATCTATCAAACGGACCGCCCGTTTCTGCACAGAGTCGAAGGTATTTTTCAGGTATTTTGGAGCCCCAGACCAGAGGTGGCTGCCAAATTCAACCGTGGGGCGCACTTGTGATTTGTACATGGTTAGCAGTTGTGTACTATTCAAGTATCTGCGGGCCCTGTACAGTACAGTTTTTGTGAGGCTCACTTTTCTCTTGTGATTGATTATTTATTCATGAACAGAAAGATTCTATGAAGTATTTTTTTAGTTGTATTTTCGGTAAATTTTGTCTTCGACTAACCAATCCTACATAATATCTATATTTATTTTGACGGCCGGAGTGTGGAGGGATGAGGCTATTGACTCGCAATCCGAAGGTCGCGGAATCGAATCCCGGCGTGGGCAAATAAATATTATTTGATTAATTTGTGTTATTTCACAATTGATTGATATAAAAAATGAAAAAACCAATTTATTTTTATTACAAATCAAAGTAAAAACATCACTTCTGATGTTTAATGCTCCCAGAAAGTCCAAAAGTTTTCCCAGAAAGCGTGATAACGACATTCATGTTATATTTACAAGAAAGTCCGGAATTTTTATCGAATGTCAGGAAATTTCTCCGGGATTTTGATTTTTTGATCTGGGAACCCTATTCCCGGGGCGACCGGTACGCCAAAGGGCTCTGTTTTCAATGATTACGGGCAACCTTGAGGCAGGAATGTAGAACAGAGGGGGATAAGTGGATGGAATAAAGCGTTGTTGCCACCTGGCTCTTCTTGGTTATTTTCGCACTCATCCACATTCCCTCATCGCGAAATTTCTTATTCACTAATATAAGCCATCAAAACGCAACGGCTTCTGGCAGTAACTGCTGTCTATTACTGCATTCATTTACCGGTATAGAATGGCACATTTTCCACTGTTATTCCGAGTCCACTTTACGATGCACGTGCTGTGGGAATTACTCTAGCGGAATATGACTGGGACCGCACGATAAAATAATAACGTCCGGCTTTAAGGAGAACGGCTGCGCGGCCTTCTTTATGCAAAACTTAATTTTTGATTTGAGGACAAAATACTAAATAGGTTCTCAATCAAAATGTGCATCAAATATCTAATAACATGTGCTACTTTTTTACATTTTAAATCATAAAATATTAGTGTCCGACCGAAACAGGACTTTCTACCGAAACCGAAACTTTTTTAGACATGTTAAAAATGTATTGTTTACTGATATTTGGCTTATTTTTTGCACTTATACAAACAGTTAACATGTGTTAAATGAAATAAAAATAAAAAAAAACAATAATCGAACTTTATGAAATAAATTTTTTTTTTTGGTATTACTAAAAATTAACAAACATGTTAACTACTTCTTGGAACAAAAAAATGTCAACAATTAACTCTTATGTACATTTTAAAGGGAGGACCTCATTAATTGAGTATTTTCATTTAAATTGCGTTTACAATCACAATATTCGTTAGACTAAATTAACCATTTATTGAGATCTTTTGCAGAGTTTCGGGGCGGCCGAAGATTCGGCAGAAAATCTGCCGAAACCGAAACTAGATTTTTTTGCCGAAATTTGCCGACACTGAACCTTCTGTCGGTCACTAAAAAATATAAGCCATTAAAGAAATCAATTTTTTATGATTTTAGAAGCAAATTTGGCTAATTCGTGAGTTAATGATAAAAAAATAACTTTGCTCCGTTTATTACAGAAATGTGATGAAATGTATTATAAAAAATAAAGTTTAATGAGCGTAAATTTAAATTACAAATGCGGTTTTTTTTTAATTTTCGTTGGAACCAGGAAAATATTTTTTTTTACATTTTTTAATTGTTTTTTCATTATTAACGTAGTAGATAGGATAAGATTATTTTTTTTATAATTCTAATCAACTGATAAAAATTTCCAAAGTTGCCACTAAAATTGTGCAAAAATTGAATTCTTTTGGCCATATTTTAAAATGTAAAACATTAATAAATTATGTAGCACATACCCGTACGTACTACACAATTGGTAGGTATATATTTTGATTAAAAAATATATTATTCAATTGGGCAGGGTATTTGGGCCTCAAATCCTAAATTAAGTTTAGTTTGAAAAGGCCACACCGCGCTCCGCCGCGCCGTTCCTCTTACGGACCTCTATACCAAGCTACCAGCGACCAAATTTTTACGAAGATATTACGAAATCTGAAATACAATCGAGTTATAAAATCGTAAAATAATCTAAAACGCATCTCTGCTTACCTTACGTAAGTGCCTACATTTTTCAATTGATTTCCACGTTTAATTTATAATTTACTAGCTGGTCCCGGCATGCGTTGCTATGCCATTTAATAAAGAAATTGTTTCTCCCTGAGTGTCCTTTCCCATTCGTCCCGTTCCCCTTCCGCCTCCCCTTCTTCTCCTGCGTCCTCATCCCCTCTCGCGTACCCACTCCGTCACCTCCACCTCCACCTTCCCTCTCCCTACTCCACTCCCACCTCCGAACCCCGTCCCGCGAACCTCCTTCCCGAGTTCCCTCCCCCTTACACGTCCCCTTCCCCTTCCGCGTTCCCCTTCCACCTTCCCCGCCTTCCTTCCTCCCTTTCCAGCTCCCTCATCCCGCCAACCCTCCTCCCGCGTTCCATATATTCAATCCCAGTACATTCAGTTTTTAAACAGCCCGCGTGCCACCTTTTACAATTTTTATTCCAATTTCCATTTTTCATGTGTATTAAATTTGGTACCTAACGTAGGTACCTATTTAAAATATCTAAAATTCTTGATTCGATTCAAACTATTAGGGGAGTTCCTACTTCAAATAAATTTATCAACTTAAAGATTTTCAAAAATAGAATCCTGATTTAACAATCATTGTTTTGCAAAATGTCATTCTCAAACACGCGAACTGTCAAATGTGCGATAGTCGTTAGGTTTTCTGAAATTATCCAATTTTTTGCGCAATTTTCTTAATTTCATCCTCGTACTTCAAGGAATATTCTAAAAAAAGAATTAGCGAAATCGGTTCAGCTGCTCTCGAGATTTGCGCTTAGCAACACATTCAGCGATTCATTTTTATATATAAGATAACAAGGCGATCGCCCTCGGCGTGTAACAATCGGAATGCGGCGAAATCACGCACTTCTTTGACCGGCCGCCTGTTGTGATGTATGCAAATAAATATACATGGCCAAAATTAATGTTTTGTTTTATTTCGTGAAGTTCACAATTGACAATTAAATAAAAAAAATTTCATTAACTCCACATGGGCCCAAAGGCAAGTATTTTCACCACGGGCCCATGTCGTATTTGAAGTTGTTGTGTGGAGGATCTTTTTTGGACATGGGAGAGAATAGCGTGACAAATGTCAACCGTGTAAGGGATCCGAAGTGATCAGTAATGCTAGTTCCTTGGAGCATCTTCCATTGCAACATAGACCCCATGAACCCGGACATCACTGCTAACTACAACGAAGTGAACCACTTAGGGCAACTTATTGCAGGGAGTTGGTTATCCAATAAATGGTTCCAAAGTTGGCGGTACCCATACCCACCTCCCAAATTTATACCGTTTGCACGTTTGGGAGCCGAACATACTAATATCGCGCTGATGAAATACCACCGTTGAGAATTGAAACGTTGGGAAGGCTTTAACCGTGTTTGGCAACCATGTCTGATATAGCCTGGTAATATACCCAACCTTCCCATTACTCATCTCCTTCCCTTCACCACGTCCTTCAGCCTCACAAAATACTCTGCTCGGGTAAGCTACAGGTCCCACTGGCGGAGCAATCATACGGCGCGCATGGGAACAAATGGTCAAAATCGACTTTAAATTTTACGATTCAATGTTCTATGGCGCATTAGTATAGAGGAGTTTTTAAAATTCCCTCTTTGATACATCTTCTTTTCGGTCGAAGCTTCAAATCACCAGATATTTCCACAATATTTTTGCAAAAAGTTGTTATTACACGCATCGCGTACCTATAAGCTACACATTCCCCGATAATCTGCTCAAAGGGTCTGCGCGGTAATACTGGTAATTATGGTACCCCTTAAATCCCGAGAGTTCGAGTTCGAGTGACGTGAGAGGCACCCGCGAGAGGAGGTTGCTGTTGGCTGATAGCCGATTATACCTACTGACTGATGTTTATCGGAAGATACCATCATTTGAGCAGCCTTGAATGATTTATCTCAAGTAGATCCAAAGGCTCCAAAACATTGATTTAATATTAATTTAAGTAATAATTATTCAATTTTGTTATGGATTTTACGGCCTCCGTGGTCGAGGAGTAAGACCCTCAACTCACAATCTGAAGGTCGCAGGTTCGAACCCGGCGTGCACAAATAAATTTTATTTGATTAATTTGTGGTATTTTACAATTAATTAATTAAAAATAATACGTATATGGATATGGATCAACAACTCTCAAAAGAAGATTAAACAGACAGACATAGAAAATAAAAGATAAGATGCAACTATCATAAAAATATGATGAAATATCAAATAAAAAATAATTAAAAATATATTTTTGATGGGAGTAAATTAAAAATACAAATTACCTATTTACGGCGGAATAAAAAGTAGTCCTATATATATTAAAATTACTACCCAAAAAATGCATTTTTAAGAATTTTTTATGTTTAATTTTATTTTTCATTGTATTTTTAAAATTAATATAGTAAAATTATTTTTTAAATATTTTTCTTTTACTCACAAATAATTGCCTAAGTTGCTTCCAAAATAATGAAACACTAAAATTTTAATGGCCTTTATCTTATAATTTAAAGCAAAAAAAAATAAATTAGCTCACACCCCAACTAGATATTTGATATACCTTTTGATTACAAAAATAATTTTTCAGTTTGATTGGGTATTCTGATCTCAAATCCAAATCTAAGATTTGTATGAAACTGGCAGAAATGAGCCGCGCATGCGATCCCTTTAACCACGTTTATCGGGGGATTGCCCGAGGCTTCGAATTCGTAATTAAACTATCATTTTTATTTCCATGCCTCACAAGGAATGCGAGTTATTTATATTTTAGATTAATAAAAACAGTATGTTCTGCATCACTTTTTTAATGGACAACTCCTTTAAAAATTGTAATACGTTGTACAACTAGCGTTAGCGGTAAGCACAAGATTTTATTTTTCTAGACCATGAATAAATAACTTCGGGAGGTATTCATTTCGAAACATCTTAAATATTAGTAACACGTTCTTCAGAATTAATCAAAATGAACCCGGCAGAAAGGTCGAATCTCCAGGCCTGCTAGGGTGAATTCGACCGTACGTCCGTCCAATGCCGTGCCGCGGGCGCACATTTGTTTACACGCTTAAGTCGTTAAGATACCCATATTATTTTTCTTCTTCTTCTTTTCTTTAATAGGGCAAATTTAACAATAAGTCCGTCTAATACACGGGCCGCGAGTCGCAATTTGTATACACGGCTTCTTAAGTCGATAAGATTCTGAATATATTTTAAGCTATAGTGTCGTCTTGAGACGCTGTTTTGATAAAAAAAAAATTACCTCAAAAATTTCAACTTCGGGCACGGTTTACTCGAAAATGAAAGGTTAATCAAAATAGTCATCTAACAAATTCGACTCCAAATATGATGCAGATTCATCGCTTGAACTATGAGTTTCCAGACACCGTGTAGACGGGGCGAAAGGAAACACGTTTCGATGTGATAATAGTTGACCGGGAATAATTAAAAATACCTTCTCAAAGTTTTTTAAAGAAAAAAATGGTACCACTTTGGTCGAAGATGAATTTATTGTTTATTAAAAAAACACACGTATAGAGAATATTCAGAAGATATATAGGTAGGTACTGGCAATAATGTTAGTGACTGAACTGTGTTCTAACCAGAACTGAACGAATATAGATTTACGAAAAATATATGCCTAATTTAATTAAATTTGATAATGTCATTATTCAGTTCGATTAAAAACAGCTATAATAATAATAATAAAAAAACCTAAAATATTTGCAGAACTTAATAATAACATTATTAAATTATATACTTATATTTTTTTATTAAATGAAGTTCTTCGAATTAAACGCAAAAAACAATTTTTTTGATGAACTTAAAATTATTCCTAGATCAAATCTCATCTTTTTGTCTACAAATATGCTCAGTAATAGACAATTTTTTTTTAATATTTAAAAAAAATCAGAGTGTGTAATTCACACGCGGTAGAAGTGAAATCTTTAGAAAAGTAAAGTAGACAAGACTGGGGAGGCTATGAAGCACCGCACAAAGAGGAGACCGATTATACTATCTCGTTCTCTCGCAGGCTAAATCCTGTAGATGTATGTATTTGTCTCTTTACAGTGCCGCTATTTATTTGTCGTTTCAACGAGTTTAAAATCACAACTTTGCTAAAGAAATCTTCACTTTAAAAAACACTGTCGTTTGTTAGGAAAGAGTAACACCAACGTTAAAAAAATATTATATTGGAAAATGTTGAGAGCCGCAGTGATTGCCAGAGGTGGTCGATGAAAATATGCACTAAATGATGAACGACCTGTCTACATCACGACAAACACAGCTCGACGGCACTTCACAAAAAAACCACGACGATAATCAAAATTAACAACCAAACGGTTAAGCATTTTTTGTTCAGACCCGCAAAATTACTGGCAAGTAGTTTCGTTGAAGTTTTTTGCGGCACAGGTATAGGTACCTTTAAAATATAATTATAATAAATAACGACTGCGAGGAAAATAAGAAGCGCCAAAACTCAAACAAGCTTTTAGATTTACGAGGAGTTTCTTATTGTTTTATTTTGTGCCAACGTATAACACCATTAAAGGAGATATAAACGTAAATAATTGATCCATTCTTTTGGGGCCAATAAATAACTATGTTGACTCTTTGTTATCTATAATGTATTTATTATTGGTTGCTACCCAATTTTAATATGCTTATAATATCCTGAGGTTTAAGGGGAACGTAGGGCGGCCCATTTCTTCCGGTTTCATACAAATCTTAGATTTGGATTTGAGATCAAAATACCCAACCAAACTGAAAAATCAGTTTTGTGATCAAAAGGTATATCAAATGTCTAGTCAGGATGTGAGCTACTTTATTAATTTTTCCTTTAAATTATAAGATATAGGCTATTAAAGATTTTAATGTTTCTGGATTTTAGAGGCGATTTGGGCAATTATTTGTGAGTAAAAGAAAAACATTAAAAAAATAATGTTACTATATTTATTAGCTAAAGAAGGCTAAAGAACGTTGGCTAAAGAAGGAGGTAGCGCAACACGGCATAATATCCCAAAAACTAATAACAAAAATACTTTTGGCCGTGAAAACCTAAAATCGTATCTTACTATATTTATTTTTAAAATACAATGAAAAATAAAATAAATAAAAAAAACAATTCTAAAAAACGCATTTTTTGGGTAGTAATTTTAATGTAGGTACTTATAATTCAAAGCAAAAATAAATAAAGTAGCTCACATCCTAACTAGATATTTGACATATCTTTTGATTACAAAAATAATTTTTCCGTTTGGTTGGGTATTTTGATCTCAAATCCAAATCTAAGATTTGTATGAAACGGACAGAAATGGGCCGCGCATGCGTTCCCGTTAAATGAAATTTTCTCGTGGAAATGTTTTTAAAAAGGCTCAAATACTATGTAAGGTCCCGCAGAGATGGCGATTTAACGCTTTTGATGTGGTCAAATATTTAATAATATCTCGGGGCCCAAGGGTTGTGGCGCCAAGTGGCTTGTGTTTCTAAAAATAGATTATTGTCCGTTGCTTGTTTATGCGCTTACGCCATCGAGCGGGTAAGGGGGTCTGATAAGATCTTCAAAATTCGCGCTTCCAAAGAATCAGTCCAGCAAATTGTGACATTATGCCCCCCCCAAGCCCCTCCTCCTCTCACCACTCCTCCCTCCCTCTCCCCTTCCTCCTCCCTCCCCCCACCCACCTTCCACCCCTCCGTACCCGTTACATTCATTTTTCACGATGCCACCTATTAAAACGTAACAATCAAATACGCGCAGTTTCGCATTTATAATATTAGTATAGCTGTTGGCTAAGGTGAAAACGTAGATTAGTACCTATTTTTTACGTATTTGAATTTTTTGCTATCAAAGTAATCTCCCAACCCAAGCAAATAACAAAATGACAGCGCACGTTAAACAATTACATAGCAATGCTTTGCTTTTGAGTAAAAAAATCAGTGGCTAGATGGTTAATGTCTTAAAAAGTTTCAAAAAGCAAAGCTAAGTTTAATGTTATAGAAAAAGGTAACAATAATAAATAATCTAAACGAAAATATGAAAGAGAACAAATCACAGAAAAATAGAAAAAGATAACGGTCGCAACTGGGACTCGAACCCAGACCTCTTGTCTACTGGGGGAACTGGAGTTCGAGTTCGAGGACTGGGTTAGGACAGTTAGAGACCATTAATACCATTATCTTTTTCTATTTTTCTGAGTCTTTTTCTCATTCATATTTTCGTTTAGATTATTATTGTTATCTTCTTCTTCAATGATATATTACATTGATGGGAATAACCTTCAAAAGTTATAAAAAGAGAGTTTTTCTTATTAAAAAAAACTTAGTTTAACGTTTTAGAAAGCGAGTTTGCGGACACCGTGTTTTTCAAGTATTCAAAGTTGAGGGATATTACCAGTCATAACTGATAAAATATATATGTATAACATATAACTATATCTGCTAATTTAACAGCTACTTCAGAATAACGGGTTTTCCCACCTGCCTCGCCCTACGGGAGCACGTGACGTTACATTTGATAGTAAAATGCAACTTGACAGCTACTTCTCTTGGTTAAACTTTTGTACAGCTGAGATTTTGGACCGTAGGTGAAACAAGCCATAAAATAAATATTATATTCCACCGACTTGTTGCTCTGAAAAAATAATGTGCAACATGAAAAAGCTCTCTTCTCTGAGAATGGCGTGTAGAGGTTGGATAATCATTCCACAGCCGATTTATTGAACACAAGAACAAGTTGAAGAAATGAATCATTCTCATGCGACAGATAAAATATATTCAGAATCTTAACGACGTAAGTAAAGAAACCGTGTATACAAATTGCGACTCGTGACCCGTGTATTGGACGGACCTACTGTCGAATTTGCCCTATCAAAGAAAAGAAGAAGAAGAAAAATAATGTGGGAATCTTAACGACGTAAGTGAAGAAAGCTTGTAAACAAATATGCGCCCGCGGCACGGCGTATTGGACGGACGTTCTGTAGGGATGTAGAAAGTGAGAAAAAATATCAATATATCGATGTATCGATGTTTATTAAAATATCAATATCGACGTCGATATTTCTAGGAAAAAATATCGATATATCGGTCAAATTTTCAAAAGATTTTGCGTTTTCAAAATAATAGTGTATTCATCTCAATACTATGAATACTTCGTGTTTGGAACAAGGTATACCTACACATGTGAGATAGTATTAGTGACCACAAATACTAATGCAAAGACAATAGATTTGTAAGCTATTAATTGTTAAAATGTCAACCGCCAGATGTCATGACCCAATACAGTTACTTTTTTTCCGTTCGTTTTGATTCTAGTGACTTTATTTACATAAATAAAAAATATGTCGTTTTTGATACAATTTTTGATATTGGATATTTTGTATCGATATATCGATACATCGGATCAAAATATATTGGCTAAAAATATCGATGTATTCAATTAAAAATATCGGTACATCGATATATCGATACTTTTTCAACAAGCCTAACGTACGGTCGAATTCACCCTAGCAGGCCTGGAGATTCGACATTTCCGCCGGGTTCATTTTAATTATTCCTGAAGAACATGCTACTAATATTTAAGAGGTTTCCAAATGAAAAACTATTGAAGTTATTAATTAGAAAATAAAATCTGGTGCTCTCCGCTAACTTTAGTTGCACAACGTATTACAGTTTTTTAAAGGCGTTGTACGTTAAAAAAAATGATGGCAATCTACTGTTTTTATTAATCTAAAACATAAATAACTCGCATCCCTTGTGAGGCATGGAAGTAAAAATGATAATTCAATTATGAATTCACAGAAATAAAGTAAAATGTGAGCCTCGGCCAAACCCCCGATAAACGTGGTTGTCTCGCCTTAAATGCACACAAATCTCCTTTAATTTAAATCTGTTAATTTAAAAACATACCCTGCTTACAAATAGTCTAACAATAAATGAAAATCTCCTACTACCACCACATTAAGCAGAAAATGTTGCTTGTGTCGTGATGGAGGACTTAGTCACCAGAGGAATCGAGCACGCGACGCCTGGGTAAGACTCAAACGCGATGCCAACTCAGCCACTGAAATCAAAAGATGCGCGCACCGGTATATTGCTGCTTTATCCACATACACTCAATTGTCATCATTTTCTTATTCATTTCGTTTTAGCTTTGTAAGATAAAACAAGATCCTGCCATATTTTATTCGATATGTGACTATAACTTGTCTCGCATTTATTTAGCCTATGATCTACTTCAAAGTAAATTAGTAAGGGTTTAATTATTTTCATAAATGAGTTATCTTTTATACTGAAAAAAAAAATATTCGGAAAGCCACCATTAGAGCCGTTTGCGCTCGGTTTAAATTTTATGACTCCATACTGGCTGAAGTTGCAACCGCCATTAAAGGGTGGCAAAAATAATGTTCGTATTTTCATTTTTTACTGTCCCTAATTGCACGATATAAAATAATATGTGGGGAAATCGCAATGGCAAGGATCGAACCAGGGTTGCATTTATGCGTAGGCTATCAGTGCTGTAGCGTAAGGGCCCGCACCACAAATTGATTAAACATTTTTATTTTGAATCGATTTAAAATAAAAAATGTTTTCGTTTAAAATTAATGCAATTTGAGAGGTGGTTGTGGGTACCGCCCCCGAATTATTAAATAATCAACACCTCCTCCATAGGTACGTTTGGTGACTTAGCAGGGGTTCCCGGGATTATGAGGTTAGTTGTGCTCAGGTCTGCGTGGCAGGCCGGATCGGGAGAGACTGGTTGAGGGAGACTCTTTGACTTCTCCGGCCGGTTTCTCTTGACCGATCGTCTTGCTCCGCTGCGAGAGGGATGGATTCATACCGTCACTCCTGGCCCTAGTGACCACTGGATTCCTGCCCACCCCTTATACCTTTTTCCTTCACAGAAATTTCTCTCCTTCCTTTTTAAAAAAGATCCTGCACTTTGCATCCCCAAAGATGACGCAGGCCCTGAGAGAAATTATTTTCCTGAGGGGTTCCGAAACCGGTCGGCTTTAAACAAATATGCAAGTGGTTCAAACAAAGTAACATTGGTACATTTAAAAAAAATCCTGTTATTTGATTTTCATGGGGTTTTTTAATCGGTGGTTCCGAAACCGGTCGGCTTTAAACAAATATGCAAGTGGTTCAAACAAAGTAACATTGTTACATTTAAAAAAATCCTGCTATTTGTGTCTTTGGGAACAAGACATAAATTTCATCGTTGTATTCTTTTAATTTTTATCTCCTCATTTAATTAACTTGTATGGGGTACCGGGAGGTAAAAAAATTCAAAATTTAATTTCTTTGTAAATGTTTCTTTTCGGGTTTTCAGTCACAACATTGCTCTGAAATGCGATTTTTGAACCCCGGTTCACGAAGGTTATAGATTACCACTTTGCATTCTATTATTTTTGATTACCCCCAGGCCACCCGGTAGGGCCCGTAACGCATCTTCTGCCTGGGGGTCTACATACTCTACATATCCTAAATACGGCCCTGGATCGACCATAAAACTTGCAAGTTTCTGCCCACCCCTGAGAACGGCACGGAGGTCGTGGTCTCTAATAGACTGTTATAGAGTATACTTAGTATTGTATATCGTGAATATATTTCTCGTATATTAAAATACATTTAAGACAGGTTAAGAAACGATATTCCATAATATAGGTGACAAAATAAAATAAAACATTCACCGGCTGTGGTTAAACCATTGTGTACCGTGTACCCACTACCCACGCCACGTCTAATAGCCGTTTTACACCATCTCTTTTTCAACCCGTTTCCCGTATAGAGACCAAAGACACAAATTTTAGCTTTATTATTATTTGCATATCAACGAGTTCAGTTGGCATCACTGCAAACAACATGGTTCATGTGTTGCTTACAGTGACGCCGATTAAAATCGTAAAATTGAAAATAGAGATGAAAATAGCGACTGATTTGGTCTCTATACGGGAATCGGGCTGAAAAAAGAGATGTAAAACGGTTATAAAGCCAGTTACTATAAGCAATTAAAATTGAGCTTTGACTAAAGGCAATTTAACCAGACTCTACCGGAAATTTGTCATTTTAAACTAGACGTATCGAATCTTAACTACAAAAAAACATATAAATTGATTTCGAAATATTGTTATTTTATCCAGTAGTCACTTTTTTGATTTTGAAAACCATGTTTTTTTAAATTATAATGAATATATACTTTTGGTCGTAGCGCAGTTCAATTTTCAAATAAATTCTAATAGAGAACTCCAGTCCAATTTTTTTAATTTTTTTTTAATGAATAATGACCTTCTAACTTAAATAACTGCATTTTTATTTATATTTTTAGAGTAAGTTTTAATAGTTAAAATAATTGTCAAAGTTTTAATTTTTCAAGATCCCCCTAAGCCACCGTATGTACGGGGAATCGTGTGACGTCATCACACCTGAAAAATTACTATAGGATTGGGGAATCAGCTGATCAAGTGCCGCCATTTTGAATAGCGTTATTCGAAGCATTCTCCCTAGAAGTAGCATTACTGTTTTTTTGTGCAGTAGTTTTTCAATATTTTAAATAATAGAAATAAACTAATAGAGATACCTCTATTTTTGATACTGAATTATTTAGGCTTAAATATTGTTTCAATAAACACAACGACTAAATCTCTATAAACAGCATGAAATAACGAATAACATGAAATGTTGTTAATACTTATGGCTTATGTCATACCTACATAATCAAAGATTTCAATACAATGACTGGTGACGCGTGACGTCAGCACTAACCATTCAGTAATACCAACTTTACAATGTGTTTTGACGAGAGGTTTAAAAATGCACTTTTTAATATTTTTTTATGAACTCTACTTTAATATTATGAAATAAAACTTATATATTCAGAATCAGCGTTTATAGGTCTATATGAACATATTTTTTTAAAGCCGTAATATTTTTCACTGGAGTTCCTTATTACTTATTATAAAAATCATGTAATCACACAGTTATTATAAATCAATAAATTATTTGGGAAACCTACTTTTCAGAAGTCTGTCAATTAAGAGTAGAAAATAAAAAAAATTGAACTACGAATTTGATAGGCTGGCAACACCAATTTAACTTTCAAATATTATTTTAAAGCGCAATGACACTGAAAATACAGAATACTGTAAATGACATTTTGAAAACTTTTTTTTTCTTAAAGAAAAAATATTAAAATCGAAGAAGTACGTACTGTTGTTAAGGTAGCTACTTATCAGTCTTATCACATAAATTTGATTAAATGGTGTTTTACAAAGCAATTTGTTTTCATTTAATGTAACATAAATTTGAATTTAACAGTAGGTAGAAAGGAAGAATCACTAATGGTGAGTTTAGTTACACTACTTTTAGATCTGAATGAGTTAAATATATTCAGATCTAAAATGAGAGACATGACCTAAAGCCCGGGCAAAGCTAGGATAAATGAGAGCAATTTCTAAACCGTGCTTTATATTTTATTACAATACCTATCGCTATTCTTCATTATGTTAACACAAAATTGCAAAGGTATAATATACCTATATGCAATTATAATTTTGAGATCAATGGGTATCTTATATTGCAATGAAAAATATTTTTTTCACTTTTATGACTTATTAATTTTTTTATAAAATTGTAGGTTACACAGCATTACATTACCACCGTGAGTTAAATTTTTAGTATTGCCATTTGAACAACAGTGGCGCCATCTTATGTTTTCTACTCTTATTTGACAAACTGTAATTTTAGTTTAAATAAAATCATTGAAAAAATTCGAGAACGTTGTTTGTGATGAAAATTCATCTGTTTGTCTATTTATTTACAAACTTACAAACTAATATGTTTCAATTTTTTGTGTAGGTGCTTATTTTGTTTAGATGTTATTGAGAACTGTAACTTATGATCAAAAAGAATTATAAAAATTACTGAATTTAATAAATTATGTAATTCATCCATCACGCGTTTGAGCATTTTTATGGCTAACTCGATAATCAGAATGCGGCGGTGAACGGACGTCCTCGCGACATCTTACTAGCAACATTTTTTCGTAATTATTTGGCTAAAAACGGATTAAAAAAGATTCAAATGAGAAAAGTTTCACCAGGAAAACACAAGTCACAACACCAACAACTTTTCTGTAAGATGTATTATTAAGGAAAAATCCTGATTCTATTCGCAGTTGCAACCGTTACGTTTTTTTTTCTGGTTGTTGTTCTTTTTCATATTGCCATCTAGATTTATTAGTATTTGATCTTCTTCTTCAAAGATATAATTCATTGATGGATATATAAAGAGATATTCCAATGAAAATTGAATATTCATTTAGACTTGCATAAAAATTCAACAGGTGTTCCATATATATACATAAAATTGGATATGTTTATCTGAGACACTATCTAGGTTACAAACCAGCTTTTTAGTACTATATGATCATTTAAAAAAGGAAGCAGCAAAAAATATGTGAAAATTTTTTCTAACTTAATTTTGAATTTGAAAAATGAAATCGACGAAAATAGCTGAAGAATAAGAGATCCCAATGGCCGAGTTGGTTAAGGCGATTGTCCCAGTAAGAAGAGAGTTCCTGGGTTGGAGTCCCAGTTTCGACCGTTATAATTTTATTTTTCCGTGTCTTGTTCTCTTTCATATTTCCCTATACACAGATTTGTCTATACTTATTTCTTTGCATATCTACATCATTTTAATTTTCGTATACTTCGAAACCCGGTCAAGGAACCATTGGTTCTAAAACAAGTTCATATTATTTATTTTTAAAAGTAGTGGATAAAATAAAGTGATTTATCATTTATATTTTCAACTAGCTGGTCCCGGCATGCGTTGCTATACCATTTAATAAAGAAATTGTAACTCCCTGAGTGACCTTTCCCATTCGTCCCGTTCCCTTTCCGCCTCCCCTTCTTCTCCTGCGTCCTCTTCCACTCTCGCGTTCCCACTCCGTCACCTCCACCTTCCCACTCCCCACTCCACTCCCCCCCCCCCTTCCCCCGTCCCGCGAACCCCCCTCCCGAGTTCCTCTCCCCCCTCACACGTCCCTTTCCCTTCCCGCGTTCCCCTTCCACCTTCCCCGCCTTACCTCTTCCCTTTCCCGCTCCCTTGTCCCGCCAACCCTCCTCCCGCGTTCCATATATTCAATCCCAGTATATTCAGTTTTTAAACAGCCCGCGTGCCACCTTTTACAATTTTTATTCAAATTTCCATTTTTCATGTATATTAAATTTGTTACCTAACATAGGCACCTATTTAAAATATTTAAAATTCTTGATTCGATTCAAACTATTAGCGGAGTACCTACTTTAAATAAATTTATCAACTTAACTTTTCAAAAATAGAATCCTGATTTAAAATGTTATTCTCAAACACGCGAACTGTCGAACGTGCGATAGTCGTTAGGTTTTCTGAAATTATACAATTTTCTGCGCAATTTTCTTAATTTTTCTCTCCGTAAGAACCATCCTCGTACTTTAAGGAATATTCTAAAAAAATAATTAGCGAAATCGGTTCAGCTGCTCTCGAGATTTGCGCATAGCAACACATTTAGCGATTCATTTTTATATATAAGACTAAAAAAATAATTAGCGAAATCGGTTCATCTGCTCTCGAGATTTGCGCTTAGCAACACACTTACCGATTGTACCTGTATATTGCAACATTTTTAATTAAGCATTAATGAAACACATAAAAGTCTATAAAAAATATATACGGTTTTAATAATATGATACACCAAGTTCCAAAACCGATGATTCCTACGTAAGGATACGAAGTATTCTGAAAATGAAAATGTGTTTATTGTTTGTTTATGTAATACTCGCTGATACCTGGCATGCGTTGCAATGCCATTCAAAGAAACAAATTGATTCTCCCTGCATGTCCTTTCACGTGCATCCCCGTTCCCTTCCACCTTCCCCTTCCGTCATCTCTTCCCTCTCCGCGAACCCCACCTTCCCCTTGCCTCTCCTTCCTGCCGCTTAAATCTATGAAATACACACATTTTCATTTATACAAATTTCATAACGCCAGAGCTTACAATTATATACAGCCTATGTTACTCGCTGAAAGTGTAGCTTTTCTATTGGTGAAAGAATTTTTTAAATCGGTTTAGTGGTTTAGGCGTAAAGGCGTAAAAAAACACGCGCTTTCGCATTTTCAATATTAGTATAGATTTTTAATGAAATAAACATCACTTACGACATCAAGATATCGCGCGTCGTTGATTAACATGTTTTGGGTCACAATTTACTTTAAGATAATATGCTGTCTGTTAAGTCGCCTCCACACACAAATGACTTTACTAAACTAGTTTTAAGAAAACATGTTTTAAGGAATCGAACAATGGTCTTGACTTACGGAAGAGATGGCCGAGCCTTTCGACTCTGTGCCTTCATTTAGTACTGGACAAACCGGTAGTGTAGAGGTACTAATACAAGTATATTATTATTTAATTTATAAAAACATTTTATTTATACACAAGTTCTGCTATGTAATTATCTCACGCGTATCTATCTCGCCTTCGAAAGGAATTAACAAACTGTGTTGATTATGATTATCAACCTTCAGAAGGCGAAACAGCTGTCACACGTAATAATAATTACATACAAGAACTTGTTTACAAATAATCTCCTTTTATAAGTTTACAAAAAAATATTATTTTGTATATTGAATATTAATATATCTATACGACAGATCTATACATTGAATATCCTTCCTACTAATATTATGAAGGCGAAAGCTCGTATGGTTGTGTGGATGTAGGATGTACATATATTATGAATGTTTTTTATTCTTTCATACAAAATATACTGAATGGACTTTAAAAATTCTTTCACTAATAGAAAGCTACATTATTTGCGAGTAATATAGGCTGTATATGTATATTGATTAGCTCTGGCGTTATGAAATTATTTATTATAAAAGAAAATTGTTTTGCTTTTGGTCGTTGCTTGGTAACTTTATGCAATTATTTGACGTGCGCTGTCATTTTGTTATTTGTTTAGGTTACTATGGAGACCCCTTTGATAGTTAAATTCAAATATGTATAAAATACTAATCTACCGTAATACTATAAATGCGAAAATGCGTGTTTTTTATTGTTACGCTTTAATAGGTGGCACGGGAGCTATTTCAAAAATTAATGTAACGGGTATAGTGGGGGGGAGAGATGGGAGAGGGGGTGGGTGTTAGGGGGAGAGGAGGAGTGGAGTGGGGACAGGGAAGGTGGAGGAGGCGGAGTGGGAACCACCCTAATACTATGCGAGCGAAGCCGGGGGCAAAAGCTAGTGTAAAATAAATTTGAATAATAATAAACTTCAATAAATAAATAATAAACGATTACAAGCAATCCGGAGGTCCCCAGGTTCAATTCCCAGAGGGTAATTTCTCTGTTTATATTTTAAAATTATATGCAGTGCGTATATTTGCGTGACGTCCCAGAGTGGGAGATACTTTCAGTATCGCTCTGGTGAAAGACCATCTATCAGAATCGAAGCATTAATTGAAATGATTTTAACCGTGTTTGGTGACCAGAACTGAAAAGTCAGGTACTTCCTTACCTTCCACTTAGCCATATCCTACCCCTAATCACTACCTTCAGCCCCATAATATACCCCAATTGGGGATGAAATAGTCTCGCTGGCTCCAGACGCTTGGGAGCAGTTGGGATTGATGCAGTATTCACTTAAATTTTTTTTTATCCTTTTCTTACATTCGTAACTCACTTTTGCAGAGGTTTTGAACCTCAAAGACTCGTATATTATCTATTTTGTATTTCTATTCAAGTAAAATCGCATTATTTTTGTAGAAATTAAAATGTTGACATGTAAGTAACATTACAATTTATGCATAAGAAAATATAACGCCAAATCGCAACAAAGACATAACATTACATATTCATGAAAATGCTTTACACTAGCGACACACTCAGCTATAAAAACGCCATTGGCTTGGCCTATTTCAGAATATCGCTCGCCATACATCCCCAATAACGCTGGCGCTTTTATAGCTGAGTCAGCCACTAGCATTACTGTCAAATATTATTAAACGATGTCACGTGTCTCATGGTTTTGTTAAAATATATTATTATTCCACAGTAACTCTGGAAAATGCACCCAAAAATAATTCAAAATTTATGATTGAATCGATTTAAATTATGAAACAACAAAAAAAAAACAAAAATGCAAACCCGTTACCCCAACGTAAATATATTTTCCGTTCGAGTTTCAACTTATATAATAAATATATTCATTAATTACACATCTGACAAAGTGTTCAATAATCTTTTAATTCAAAATTGGAACTACTTAGGTATTTCAGACAAGCGTTAAAGTAAGCGACAAAATCATTTTATGAATTAATAATTTTTCATTCAAAATACGCGAAAGATAGTTATAGATAAGAAAGATAGGCCAACCCGTACAGACGGTTCAATTTTAGATGATCATCTCTCTGTTGAATGACTATTGACAAGTTAGTGTGAACATCCTTTCAACAAAGTTGGTCAATTTTTAGTTGAGCACCTAAAGTTCAAAGCATGTCTACTTGTTCCGTTCAAGTATGACTCATCGTGCGAGTTTCAAGCCGAATCGCCGCGTCTGAACACTTGTTTCAACTCGCTTGCGATTTTCAGTTCCCTGTGGGCGAAAACCTATGTTAGACATAGATACATATTGTCGCGGCATCTTTTCACAATGAAAATTTTTCTGAAATGGTCGGATGATATGATGTTTAGATTTATCGATCTCTACCGAAGCCATCCCTGTCTTTGGGATCAAAAGCAATATTTGTATAAAAATAGAAATGCCCGTGACAACAAACATATTTTTCGATATGGGTGTTGCGGGATTGACACCTAGACGTAAAAATAAGACATTCAGAACCATTGACAAGAAGAAATTAGCCAAAAAATAGTTGATACTTGAAAATGATCTTCCGTTTGCCAAATATCTCAATTTATATATTTTGTTTTTGCATGTTTTTAATGCCACTCGCAACAATATCCTGTTTTTGAAATACTCGTATCTTGAATTTTAGAAGAGTAAAATTTTATCAAAGTGTTCTTCCGAAATTTGTAAATGATTCTAATATTTAAATACCATCTCTCTCAAAATAGTATTACATAGATCTTCTTAGAATCTATTTCTTACCCAAAAACGACGTTTTGGTGCCTTTTTAATCACATATTCTCAAGATCGTTCCGCAAAATGCCAGAAATTATAGAGACGCACGCACTAATAATTTCAGTTGGCACCATCTTGATTAAAAATTTCAGTTAGATTTAAATTGAAACATGTGAACGAAATCTTGTCCAATTTTTGTCGCTCAATAAAAAATGTTCAACCAAAACTGGAAATATCATGTTCTTTTCTTCTCTATTTCATAAGCGGTGCTACATTTTTTTCTTATGAATATAATAACGTGATTTGTATTTTTACAATGTCATTATAGATATGTCGTAATATTTCAAGTTTACTAAAATTCGACTCAATTTCGAAATGAATTTTCTTCTCTCGAAAGGCAATTATTCTCAGATAAATCAGCTTCACAAATCCAACAATCATTAAACCTGTGATTTTTCACGGGTCGTCGCTACTTTATAAATACGGCTTACAAATCAATTGAAATTTTTTTAATAATTACGTGAGAATAGACCGTTGTATGGTGTAAGAAAATAATTTATATTTTAATAAAATTTGACAGTAGGTATTCTGAAAAAGACATATAACTTTAGTATATTCATCAAACTGATGACAGCAATCTGAAAAAAAATGTAAAACAGCGCACAGAGTTTTTAATTTTTTTTATTTAATAATGTTATTATCAAGTTCTGATAGTGTTTTAGTTTTTATTTTTGTTACAAGTTCTTTTTCAAACTGTGATTAAACCACTTTGATGCGACTTATTTATAAGAATCTAAATGTCAATTTTTGAAGGTGTCTAAATAACATTATTAAATAAAATTTAAAGAAATTAAACTGTGTTCTACGAATTAAACAATTAATACAACGCACAGATAATCAAAAAAGTATGAATTCGCCTCAATTAAAAAATCTGAAAATTCACTAACCTTTATACGGGATGCTGGAAATGCAGCTCGCCCATGTTGTTTTTTCGGGATGCTGGAGCAAGATGCTGGAACAAGGCAGCTCGCCCAGTTGGCTGTGAGTTGAGGAGATGAGCCAAGCTCTCGTTCAATTGATACAACATGCAGATAAACAGGTACATCGCTTTTATCACTTTTGCAACATTAAATTTATCTTCGCCGCATATTCGCACTTAGGATTCCAACATAGAAATTTCAAGACCAAAATATATGCAACCAAAATTATGCGTTTTACAATATGACTTAACTTCACTGATTTATTTTTAAATTCACTTTTACCTTGTTTTAAGCAAGCATATTAATTTATTTATGAAATTCACTGTATTTAAGTAGATATTGATACTGTAATTTTTAATTTTTTCATTTATTATTGATATCACTGTGATTCACTTTTTTTTAAAATAATATTAACTATAAATTTATTTAAGCTTTTGTGAATTTGAAGTCTTGTCTTTGAGTCAATAATTTTCTTGCTTTAGTAGAGACCTAAACAAAAGTTTTTTAAATTTTGTTGATATTTAAGCAATCAAATTAAGCGAAAATAAATTAATTTTAAACGATAAGACCCAATTCACAAATTTTAACGAAATTTATTATAAAATACTTTTAAATATTATTTAGTTTTCACAAATTTATATACACATTTTATTTATATTATTAAGTATCTATTTCAGTCTGATTTGTTATATTTTTATGAAGGTACTTTTCATCCTTTGTTTCATTTAATATGCTCCGTTGATTCTCAATCTATGGGACCAATAAAATTCATAATATTAAATTTATTTGTTCTCTTACCAACGTATTCGAAAAGCGTGAAATTATTTTCATTACTTTTGAGAACCAAACTCAAATGTTATTCAACAAAAAATATTATTTTTACATGAAACGGGAAAGATTTTGTTATTGAAAAAATAATCGAATTCTTTTACCTCATGCTAGACATTCGAAACAAAAAAAAATAAAAGAATTATTCAATAAAGCGATTTTAGAAAGATTTTATTTGAAAACAATATCCATCTATCACTTTTCAAAAAAAATTACACATCAATTTCATTTTGAGTTTGGTTCGAATGAGAATTAGATTTTTTTAAGATTATTTTTTTGGTTTTAAATTGCAACATTTATTATAATCATGAAGATGTTTAGATTATGGTAGGTATGTTTTAAATAATAAAAATCTCGACATTTTAGCAAAAACACATTAGTAAATAAACGCATTTATAAAAAGAGATTGATACATTCTACGCATTTGGTATTTTATCCAAAATTTATAGCTTATCCGCAAAGGTTTATAAAGATATCAAATTCTTAATGAATTAATTAGCATGCAATAAGTCTTTATGCTGAACTTATCAAAAAATTGTATAACTGCAAAGTTTGGTCAAAATGGCAATTAAATGAAAGAAAAAAGATCGAAAAAATCCTCGATAAAATAATATGTTAGTCAAACATAGTTAATTTTGATTATTTGTGTGAAATAGAGGTGATTGGTTTTTAAAACATTTAGTACGGTATCTGTATGGTTAAGTTACTAACTTTAATAAAAATGCAATAAAGATCAAAGATCAGGAATTTTAAAGTTAAAATCGAACAACGGTCCAATAACTGAGCGATCGCACATCTTTAAGACCCCTCTTGCACTTTTGGTACTACTTGTTGCACTTCTAAATCAAAAGGAAGTAAACGATATTTCCACAGAAAGCAGCGAAAAAATCATCCAATTGACGAGAACCATCTTATTTAAAATAGTTTTAAACTTTTAAACATACTATTATAATAGAATTTCACCTCGAATTATCACTATGAAAAGCAGAAATACCGTGGGTCCAAGTTTGGTCTACCAGAAGCCACATTTGCTACCCATTGGAGGTAGAGCTTCATGTTTAGTGCTCGAAAAAAATCTACAAAGTAATATTAAAGGCTAATATGTTATGAAACTATAAACCTTTGTGGGTAAGCCGACGTTTTGACGTTACCTCCAGCACTGTAATGCTCGGCATATTGTGGGGACTAGAAAACAAACAAAAAAATGTATGTTTAAAAAACAAGTACCTAAATCAAAAATAATCAGACGCATCCCAAACATGCAGTACAAATAATACAAATGAAAATATCTTCATGATCAGTTCTTGACAAAATGCAGTGGCAAACAATATTAAACTCATGGCGTGCTTTCCTATTTTACACTAATAAATATAATACAAAGTCCATCACCAATAAAAAATTAAATATACATATTCAATATTATCTATTTGTAACCCAAATTATTGACAAGCATAATACGAGTATATTGCACACCCACAATCACACCGTCGTAAGTCAAATTTTACCAAAATGGAATAATGGAGTTCCAAGTCCTCTTTTTTCAGCCCGATACCACTTAGAGATCAAAATGTTTCCCTTTACGCGATCGATATTTTCATCTCTTTTTTCATATCTACAATTTCAGTTGGCATCACAGCAAACATCATGGTTCATATGTTGTTTGCAGTGATGACAATTGAAATTGTAGACATGAAAATAGAGATGAAAATAGCGATCGCGTAAAGCGAAATTTTTTTAATATGGTCTCTAAGTGGAATCGGGCTGAAGAAAGAGTTGGTGTAATACCTACATAACACGGTGTTTAGAAACTCGTGTTAGGTCAAACGAGAAAATGGTGAATCTGCGTCACATCTGGAGTCGATTTAATGATATAACTTTTTTTTAAATTTGTGTTTTCGTTTGCGAATAAATCGTGTTCGATTTTGGAATTTTTTAGGACGAAAAATTAAAAAAAAATCAGTTGTTATGGGATTGATATCAGCTGTATGTCTTTTAAAAAGCTTCGAAGCATAGAACCGGCTCCAAATATTTTCAAATAAAAAGTTGAAAACAAATCAAAATGCGCAGATCGAAAAAACCCGAGTTTGAAAAAAAGGGTTTTTTGTGTGATGTAGATTCAATAGTTTCTTGCTTGTAATACGAGTTTCCGGACACCGTGTTTATTCACCAAGTTAGTATTCGGATTCCTACATTCACTATAATCAAAATTTTGATATGTGAAGGTATCTATTACACTTTCAAAGTACCTCTAAATTACTTTGCACCGAATTCAAATGACGTTCAAAGTCCGTTTCCATATTGCAATTTCCCTGTTTGAATTTATTGACTTAAGAAATTATAGTAGTGGAAACGCGTTATTAGTTCCATCAATAATATATTAATAATAATTTATTTAGCACCATTTTTGTGAAAAATCACCTCAAAGGTCGACAAACATCCCGATAAAAGTGCTCGTTTCCTTAAAATATATATATATGTTGTCTTGCACGGAATAATAAAAAAAAATGTATTGAAAAATTTGTTTACACGAGAACTAATTGTGAAATTTAAAACGAAACTAAACCCCGGAACTTCATCAGAACTTTACCCTAAACCTGACTTGAAAAGCACCCAGAACGTTTCTCGGAACTTCAAACGCCTGAAAAATTCCTTGGATCTACCTTTCTGGAATTTAATCCGAGAAAAGCATCGCGAACTCGAGATAAAGATTTGACAACGAAATGCTTTATCCCCCAAAATGATTTTTTTTAAATTTGAACATTCATATAAATTTTTATCAAGTTAAGAGGTAGGTACATATTATTACTATATATTTTTTTCATGCTAACTACAATAGAAAAAATCTAATTATTGTTTTTTTTTGCATCAGAAATTAGCGTGCACACCAGATAACTCTAAAATCTTAAGCTTAGCATCCCTTTTCACACAAAACTTAAATTTGAATTTGAGGCCAAAATCTTAGTACTTAACTAAAGTGAATAATTTTTTTTTTTTTAATGAAAAGGTATAACTATAAAATATAGATAATTAAAGTATTGAATTTTTCATGATTTCGCGTAAATTCAAATGACAAACAACCGATTCACGTTATTACAACAAATTTTTCTTAAAATTTCATCCAAAAAAATGCCCTTTTATGTTATTTAATTTTTTATTTGTTTTTCATTGTATTTATTACCTCAGTAGGTATGGTAAGATTATTTTTTTTAATAAATATAATTTTCACACAAAAAAAATCCAAAATGCCTCTAAAATCAAATCTACCAGTGCATCATAATTTTAAAACAAAAATAAATAAAATTGCTCAGATTCGTACTAGAAAGGTATATTTAGTACACCATTTGAATAAGAAAAATATAATTCCGGTTGGTTGGGTATTTTGGCCTCAAATTCAAATTAAAGTTTCAGAATGAAAAAAGTAGCGCAACTCTAGGTATCTCGTTAGGAACGATTTTTCTGATACAAAAACACAATAATTAATAATTATATTCTTCTTCCATGCTTTTCAGAATATCCATGCAAAGTTGCAAACAATTAGGAAAAACGTAAATTATTTTGAGTGTTTTCTGTGTGATGGATGCGTAAATTTTTGTATTATGTATTTAGTGAGTTCAAAACAACAAATTATATTTGTTCGATCAGGTATATTATTTTAAAACGCCGAAAATGGATCGCAATGATTTTTTTTAATGATTTTCGCGATTTTATGAAAAAAATTGCCGGTAATCTATTTTATTGTCAACCGTGTTGAATGTGTTGTAGCTATACGCTGCCTCCGCCATCTGTATCGAGTATTTCTAAAAGATTATTAATGGTCATAGGCACATCTGCCGTAACGATGAACACTGCAAAGTCATCGGCGAAGGCTTGGGAAGTAGGGAGGAAGCGCTCCACCCCAAAAGTCAGATACAGATTTGACAATGAAGAATTTTAGAATAAATATTTGCTCTGGCAATTGTGTGCTGTATGGTGAGATTACCAAATGCGGGGTAATTGGTGTACTGTATCTAGGTACTCTTTTTTAAATTAACTCTACACAGGAGGACCTGAGGAAAATATTTTCCCTCAGGGCCTATGTCATCTGGGCATGCCAGAAAGGAATGAGAGGAAGTTCTGGGAAGAAAACGAGAAAGAGAGATGAGTAGGGATCTGGAGGTAAGTGTGTCCAGGAGTGATGGACGTACGAATCATCCCTCCAGCAGGAGGTAGGCAGACGCATCTGCCGCCAATGAACCCCGTGTACCCGGGCATCCCTGCTAATTCAATAAACTGATTAGATATATTTTCCACGAGTTTTTTCAATCGGGCCAACAAGTTTTATTTGGTTTCAAATTCAAAAACCTAACCAAACAATTTTTGAAGGGAAAAACAGTTTTTTACGCCAGACGAAAAGAAATGTTAAAAAACAGATACTCACCAAAACTTGGGAAAACCGAAAAAAAAATCATTGCATCCTGTTGTTGGAGAATTTAGACATTAAAATTAATGTTTATGATAGTAGACGTGTACCAATGATTGTATGCATTCCAGTATATAAAAATTATCCTTTATCCCATGCGCATGTCATAATAATATGTAGTAAATATAATATAGATACATATATAAAGTTTCAACATAAATTTGTGTTTGAGGTTAGGTACTTCCTAAAATATATTCAATGTCTGTTAGTGTGAAAGAAAATTGGATACAATGTTTTCTCATAATGATGGTGAATAGCAAACAAACGAATTGCATACAAAATCCAGAAATAAAATATTTTTGAATTTCCCCAAAAAACTTCGCACGGATTGCGTATTATATTTGACCTTCATACTCGTATTATCTACTTTAGCAGACAACACAAAATTACTTATTATTTTCGTTATTTGTTTTTGGGGTGTTATGCCGTGTTGCGCTACCTCCTTATTTAGCCAACGTTTCGGACAGCGTTGCAGTGTCCATCATCAGGGCAGATGTATAATAGTTAGGGGTGATGTTTGTACTTATCTACTTAGGAGCGATACCGTGTCGCCAGCTCCACTCCTCTACGAGCTAGTGCTACAATAAACTTCAACATATTTTTTTGCGTTTAGCCTTGATGTAACCGTCAATTACCGGATACCAAGAACTACGACGACGACGAACGACGGAGCTAAGCTCAATAGTTCTTGGTATCCGGTAATTGACGGTTACATCAAGGCTAAACGCAAAAAAACATGTTGAAGTATATTGTAGCACGAGCTCGTAGAGGAGTGGAGCTGGCGACACGGTATCGCTCCTAAGTAGATAAGTACAAACATCACCCCTAACTATTACACATCTGCCCTGATGATGGACACTGCAACGCTGTCCGAAACGTTGGCTAAAGAAGGAGGTAGCGCAACACGGCATAACACCCCAAAAACAAATAACGAAAATGCTTTTGGCCGTGAAAATCTTAAAACTTATCTTACTTATTCTTTGTTATTTTTGCATTGATAGTATTGCTTATTCAAGGACTTGGCAATAATGCAGACATTTGTAGGTTTTTTGTACCCATATAAATCAAATAACCAAAATATTAAAAATTTATTTTACATAAAAATTATATTGTAACAAACTTAACATTAACTAAATCAGAAAATATGTAAAAATTAAAGGATGATTTAAGAATAAATAATATTAAAATATTTTCCCTTCACCCATTTACAATGAAAGCAAGAGATATTTTTGGAATTATGAATGTTCGACCAGAGCAGTGATTCCCAAACTTTGTGCTACCGCTCCCTCTGTGGAGAAAAAAAATAGTTGAAAATAATATTGTTAATTCTAAAATTAGAAATATGAGATTGAATAAAATGACGGTTTGGAAGAGGTGGAATTGTTAAACGCGCACGTCCCGGTTAGACGAGAGGTTCTGGGTTCGAGTCCCAGTTGCGACCATTATCTTTTTTTCTGTGTCTTGTTCTCTATCATATTTTCGTTTAGATTATTATTGTTATCTTCTTCTTCGATGAAATAAATTAATGTTCGTTTTTTTGAGATCCATAACTTCCCTAATCATAAAAATCTGTAAACTTATGAAAGCAATCCAAAATTGTATTACAACATTTTTTTTGGAAGAAAACAACAAAAAAAAATTATGTGCACGTATAAAGTAAATCTAAAATTGACATTTAAAAATTCAAACTAGTTTAACAAATAAACAGTTTTGGTTTCTCATGTGAGGTTTTCAAGTTGGACTAATATAATTTAATAATTGAGGTGGCCTTATGTATCTTCATACACTGGCAATACTTTATACATATATACATGGCACATCATGGACGGGCGAACCGCTTGAAGTTCATTTCTCTAACATTATTCTCTTAAAACGTTCAGCCACTCTGCTAATCGGGCTATTGGAGAATTAAATTAGTTGAATAAGAATTGTTAAAAAAATTAAACTTTTTAGTATAACTTATTTTCCTTGACTACGAAAGGCATCGGCCACTAAAGCGGTTTGAAATAAATAAATGGTCGAATGTGGCGATAAATGCTATTTTCAAAACGACCAAATTATAATTGAAATTAAGTCCTATTTACAAAACTTTGCGCTTCATTATCAGATGAGGGCAAATATCGAAAAAAATATTAATAACACATAAACAGAACGTATTTGAAAAACAAGCCAAAAAAGTTAAGGATTTAAATTTTGATTCTACCGGGATTTGAACCTAAAATTTCTATTTGCCATAATTTTTTTAAAACAATCGTTTGAGGTAGGGTAGAACGGTGGTGACGTGTTAGCAAAAAAGCTTGTGGCAGTCCTGCAAAGTTTGGGAAACACTCCAATACACGTATTTAAAGTTAGTTGATGTCGTTAATTAATGCGTTGAAGGAAAATGGTCTGAAAAAATTAAAAATACAAAAAAACATTATACATAAGTACATATGCTAGGATGACACTGAATCCGCACACCAATACAAAATAAACTGTTGTAATTTAAACAAAGAAAACTCATAAAGCAAGCGCAAAAATTAACCAAAAAAATATAAAACAACGCAATCACTGCAAATTTGTACACATTTCTAAAATAATCAAGGGTTTCTTCAAATTAACATTTTTTAAATTGTGTTTTTTTTTTCGTTTCAACTGAGAATTTCACGGATTGTTTTTTTTTTTTTTTTTAATTACAAATGAATTATTAGATTATGCATTATTATCCGTACTGCCGTGTAGAGTTCCGGAGTTCAACGCCGTCAAACATGTTGAGGTTGTTCTGTCTGGCGTATTCGTTGATCACCCATTTTCCTGTGGAAATAAACAAAAAATCGCCGCTTTACACAGTCGCCAAAGTACATTTCACGCAAGTGCTGCAAACAGGGGAATTAGTAATCTTCGCATGAAATCACAAATTTAATTAAAAAAAACTTTTGAGAAATACTTGTAGAGCCATTGAAAACTTATTTGATTTTTCAGATTCCAACCGAAACCATTTGTGATTCTATATGATTTATTTTATTATTATTGTTAGAAAACTTTTGTTCCACTCTAACGTTTACAAAAGGAATTTTAACTTTATTTTTATATACATACCTATACCTTTTTAAAAGAGTTTCATGTAACTTCCCAGATTCTGTGAAAGCATTTTTATTGTTTACATTATCAAAATAAGGTTCTAATGCAGAAATAGGTACATAGCTTTCCTGTAATGGACTGAAATATTTTCGTTTTATCTTTAAATTTCAGTAGAATCATTACGCCTGCTCTCACACGATCCGACAAAGAATCGGTATGATACGAGTTCGGTACGACTCTACAGAAAGGTAAAGCTTGCTCCGATTTGCAGCCAGGAATTGTGGGACTTTTCTGCTTTTCTTTATATCTGTCGAGCAAAAAAAACGCATCGATAGAATCGAAGAAGAAATAAAACTGACAATATTTCCCATATTGTCACAAAGAATGAAAATTAGGTGTTCTTTTATTTCTTATAACCGTAAAAAATGGTGATTCTCTATTTTTTTATTAAAATTTTATAAGCTAAGTTTAAAAAAAATCCGATTAAATTCTGATGTTATAGATACATGTTAAAACTTTATCGCAAAAATATAATTTATATAAAACCCGGCGATACTCGCTACCGGGTAAAAAATACCACAGAGTACAAAAAATTGGTTGTATTTTTTTTTCTACGCGTTCTGGCAACCCAAGATTCTAAGTACCTTCAAACCGATAGTTCACATACCCTCAACCGGCGCCCCCGGCGGAGCGGTCAGTTCGCGCACGGCGCTTATTAATGACAGACGTGTAAAGTGAGTATGGGTAAAAAATACCCGGTAGCAACGATTCTATAAAGTATAAAGGTATCATTATTTTTTAGTATTTTAGGAGTGTACCTAGTTTATTTTCGATACCGATCTCAATTTTGCCAAATTTGTAAGAAAAAAAAAATTATGTTGATTTTCGTAAGATTACTGAGAAAAACATAATTTTTTGGTTATTTTTTAGGATAAACTCTAATACAAATAAATAAACATTGAAACTTGCATTTGTAGTTTTATTTATGAACAATAGTACCAATAACACAAATACATTGTCAAAAATTGAAACTCAAGCGTCTTTTTGAAAATAACGGCAATTAAACTCTGTGGTATTTATTACCCGGTAGCGAGTGTTCATGTTCGTAAATACCTAGCGAGTACCGCCGGGTTAAACTTGTTTGTGTTTGCTCTAAATAAAATAACATGACTTCGTTAATTTTCCCATTTGACAAAAAAAATAAATTTGTGATTTCAGTGTACAAAATAAGAACAACATGAAAATACATATTATGTCGATCGTCCAGTTGATTAGTTATTAGACATTTCCGAAAAAGGGAAATTTGAGTTGAGTATGTAGTTGTAAGTAAAAGTGGGTTCCATGACAACTCATAATTAACTCAACACCTCTTTGAAAATAATAATTTCCATGACAACTCATAAAGCTATTAAAAAAAATTGAAAAATAGCCGATAACCAAACAAACGTAGCCTATTTATTTTTATATATGTTTTTCATCGCTTTTAATAACTTTTCAAAGGAGGTGTTAAGTTGATTCTGAGTTATCGGTTTCTCTTTCTGGTACAACACTTAGATTACTAAGAAACACCACAAAAATCAAATTAAACAAAATGTTGATGTTTTTGGGATTTCAATAGTGGGATATATCAAAATGTCATACGAATGTATCGGACCATTATGCCTCCCGGTATTATTTTATAGCACATTTAATTTGTAAAGCACAGACACCTGTAAAAAATATTTGATTTATGGTGAGAATTCAAACATTGCTTTCCTCTTGATCACAAAACTTAGTATTGGATATGTGTCAATAATCAACTGGACGGTCGATGCATTGAAAAATAGTAATCTAATCAATGGGTAGGTACTAGGTACATCGTTTTTTTTTACATTTTAACGTAATTGATTAGAGGCCTTTTATATTTCATATTCTTGTGTACGCGGAAAGTGGATGAAACTTTTAATTTGCGATCAAGT
Organism: Limnephilus rhombicus; assembly: GCA_929108145.2. Taxonomy (NCBI): domain Eukaryota; kingdom Metazoa; phylum Arthropoda; class Insecta; order Trichoptera; family Limnephilidae; genus Limnephilus; species Limnephilus rhombicus. Next base: position 15,182,624 of record OV815287.1, on the reverse strand, counting down.
TTTAGTGGCGTAGAAAAGCTCTGGGAATGCAATTTGCTGGCTTGCACCGGCTTAAAGAATCTGTAAAATCGTAAAACCTTTAGATGCCACGACCCGCCATTTTATTGTGATCTTTTATGGTTTTATTGGCACCTTTGTATCGGGAGAGCTGTATGGGATAGCGATTATTACAGCTTTATTTCAAATATAAAATAAACCATTAAAACAATAATAAAGCAACATATTGACATGTTATTATTAAGAAACGAAAAGTTTGGAGTACCTACCCAATTAAATTTTTACTATTTAATATATCTAGATTGATTCTTTATTTCAAAATAATTAGGAGGTACAGATCAAACGAATCTAAACATGGCTACATCATTTTAAGTTTAAACATTTAAAAATAATTTTTGCTATTTTTTCCACCATCTCATAGCCTAGCTTTACACTCATAAGTAAAAGTTTTTGTCAGGTTACTCACAGTAACGTTTACATGTGCATCCGACTTGTGGTAATTAGTGCTCACGGAAGTTGATCGGCAGTTCAACCCGAGTAAATGCTTAAGCGACCGTTTACATCTGTAAATTTATTAGCGGTAAGATTAATTACTGTCAGCAACGACCTGTGATCACGCACGGGGCATGGTGATGAGGGTAACCTTGCGGCTACTCTTGCTAAGACGCTTATGGATTTCGATAAGTTATGCCCAACCACCAAACAAGAAAGGTATATCACAATTAAGTGGTACTCACGTCTGTTGTCTTCTGGCTTGGTGACAGTCATAGATGTCCATAAGCGTTCGAGATTGTTCTGTTTGATTGTTAGAACTTCGGTAAAGTTTGAGTCACGAGTTCACACAAAGTATACGAAAAAATACGGTAGGATTTACACTTTATGTGACGATATGATGAATAACACTTCGGCGTGGTGCGAAATGTCACGATACGATCGGTGGTTAGCAACGGACTGACGATAAAGCGCTTGACACTTGTTTTCCGTGTAGGTAGGCACCCTTATTGTGCGGAAGTCCAAAATCAGGGTTCCTCCGATCCCGTATGATAATCGGAGCACAAAACGAATGAAATCCATCAGCGTTATGAAACATTCCGCCCACCAAAATACAGCTAATTGTATTTTAAAGAAAAGTTGAACGTTAAGCGAAACGCAGAATGCCATGAAACGTGACGTAGATGAAAAGAAGACGAAGCAAAAGAAGTCATTTTAAACGATAACGAGATATAGACAAGCTAGACGATAAGAAACTAAATGATACGATTAACATAGATGTAAAAAAGAATAAAACGAACCGCGAAACGATGATGATTAGTCACATTGCCTAGGCAATGGATACGATTTGGTGAATGGTCTTGTAAGAGAAGATCCATTCAAAGTACGAAACGTAGCGATAGGCACAAGATTTTTAATTATGATTCTAATCACCTCATCCGTAGAGAGTGATGTCCAATGTTTGGTTAAAGATAGAATACGAATTTCGAAATGGTTAAGTAGAAAATCCGAACGACGAGAGGCTTTGTTATGAAAATTGTGTACGAATAGATAACAAGAACCCATAAGGCGTTGGAGTTTCCGAAAACGATATATTTTTTTAATAAAAGTCCAGCAGAATATCATCATGTTGGACTAATGACGATTGAACTCGTTCCTCAGAGTGGAGTTCAGTTTTGTTAACATGGCCATCTAAAATGGGCCAAGAGTCGTTTGGCTGGACAAACCCGGAGGGCTCCGCCCACCATAACACGTTACGGTTTAGATCGGCCGGAGAATGACCACGTGAAGCGGTATCCGATGAATTATCAACCGATGATGCTTGACGCCGATGGTTAGATGCGATAACTGTCAAAAGCGATAATTGGTCGGTGTAACGATTCCCGTGACGAGTATCATCGGGTGAATCATCCGGTGGCCTCCACTTCCATCCCAATACTCTGAGAGTAAAAGAATGATCAACATTTTTTAAGATTACATCAGTGAGATAGTAGTCCGACGGTAGAAAGGCGCGAAGTTTCGGTTTGCTACAATCCCACTTCTGCAGTTCAAGTTGACCTCGTTTGGTATGTTCGATGACTTCGGATTGCGTAAGTTGAACTTGTTCCAGACTGGAACAGCCGATGACGATAGAATCGATATTTGAGTCCAAAGTGATCGCGTGGCGTGTGAGTGATAATCCGTAACCTTTCTTTTCTGTCAACGATCTGACAATACGATAGGACAGAATAAAGGCAGAGATATCAGAAGTCACAGGGTGTAATGGGTAATCCGGGGTAGATTCCGATAATTGATGACGCCAAAATATTCTTTGGAACGCGTGATTTGGCTCTTGAAGAAATATTTGGCGATACATTTGCCGCACCTCAGCAATGAACACTACAGATGGTGAACGAAAGTTTTGCAGAAGTTCAGCAATGTTCGTTTGGAGCTTGGGAACGATAAGGAAGGCATCATTTGACGATGATTCATTCACCTCCGTCACCGAGGCATCGAAGACCATTCGCAACATAGTGGTAACGGTGCCCGGACGAAGAATGCAATGACGAAGTATGTGATGCATTTCCTTGAGTAAATCTTTTCCAGGAACACGTGTCATGTGACCACTGTGCAAGTAGTCAGTCATGAAAGCGAAGTACGGTTCACGTAAACTGAGCTTTAATGTCTGTTTATGTTCGAGTGAAAGGATGATGCGCGAAGAGGCTTCACGCGAACCTGGGGAAGCGATATCCTTATCCTTTTCACTAAAAGGTAAGGCTACGATGAATTGTCCCGAAGGGTCACGTAAGTGATGAGTGTGATGGACCTGCTCATCACGTTGTTCTTCAGGGGTGAGATGTGAAGACTGAGGGAATGTGTCCAACTCCCTCAGTTTCTTGACCTTTTCAGGAAGACGGTACTGGTTGGTTTCGATAAATTGACTAGAAAAGTCACGTGAGCGATAAATGCGATACACTTGGTCACTACGTTGTTTAGTGGGCTGTGAAGACTGAGGAAATATGTCCAACTCCCTCAGTCTCTTGACTTCTTCTGGAAGACGAGACTGGTTGGTTTCGATGAAGGAGTTTGTTTGACGATCGGTAGCAAAACCAACCGAATCCAGAGGAAGCCAACCGAATGGTGAATTGATAGCTGAAGGCTGGTGAAAATCACCCGTTAATTGGGGTCTCGGTAAAGATGGCAAGATCTCAACATCTCGAAGTAGGTCAGTCGCTCCTGTGTCAGTTGTCAGTTTGTGACAGTCAGAGTCGGCATGAAGTATGTCTTGGAACAGATGATAAGATAACTGGTCGAATTGAATCGTTGGCGATGGAAGTAACTCCGTGTTGAAGGTAGTTTGTCCCTTAACATCGACATCGAAATTAGTGACGCCTGACGCGGTTATAGAAGATTGGCCTAAGCCACGGATTTTCTGAGAGCTGACTGGACGCTCGGCAGTGCGATTAGATACGAAGTGTGCTTGACTGTCTGAACAGGTCAACCCACGAAACGTTTGAAAACTGCCGGAGGGATCACGATTGATAATATGAGCAGTAGGCAAACGTACCATGGATCTGTCACAGAAGTTTGCGAGGAAAAGAACTGGAGGATCTGAAATAGAAGCTCCTTGAATGGCAAATGTGGTGGGTCGTTGGTACTCCTCTTCAGCAGAAATGTTGTCTTCCCTATGAAGAAGAGTGTGGTGCTTACGATGACATTTCTGACAATCAAACACAGATTTGCAATTCGTGAGAGAATGAGAAGGCGTGAGACAATTCAGACACCAACGGTGTGCCTTTGCGAATTGAGCACGTTCCTGAACCGATTTGAGTGCAAATGATTTGCACTTAGCGATATGGTGAATACCCTTGCAAAATGCGCACTTTGAAGTGAACGCAGTCAAGGACCCTTTGATTTCAGGTTTTGCCTTATTCATGTCACAAGTAAGCGATGACGTTTGTTTTATGACAGCTTGATTATGAAATGTTGAAAAGTTTTGTACGATAATGTTTGCGGGCTCCGATTCTAAAGATTGATTCGTTAATTCCTTGTGAATTACGACGATTTTGAAATAAACATTATCAAAAGCTTCGCGAACTTGATTTTCAATGTCCTTGTTTGCCTCATCTAAAGCTAAGATGTCAGCGTGAACGGTTTCAAAATCATTAACAATGTTTTGCAACCTCGTATAATACGCTAAAAATAATGGGTAATTGGTTGCATCTTGCAAAACGCTTTGACCGACCTCATACACCTTGTTTATTCTGCTAATGGCTACGTTCCGTCTTCTACGCAAGCCTTGTAAAGTACTAGCCATTTTTTTTTAATAAACAAATGTACTAACGAAATAATCAGGAAAACTTTATGAATTAAAAAGTAGAATTCGATATAATTTAAATACCCGTTAGGTCGTTAATAATTAAGAACTGTGTAAACTAATTCTACGATTCACTGTTTGAATTCGTTCTTTGAAATGACATTTCAATTCACGTAATATTTCATAGCATTCTTTCGTTTTGCCAAAGAAAGAATTTATTATGAGAATTTATCTAAAGGTTCGCTGGTTTCCGGCACCAAAAATGATCACGCACGGGGCATGGTGATGAGGGTAACCTTGCGGCTACTCTTGCTAAGACGCTTATGGATTTCGATAAGTTATGCCCAACCACCAAACAAGAAAGGTATATCACAATTAAGTGGTACTCACGTCTGTTGTCTTCTGGCTTGGTGACAGTCATAGATGTCCATAAGCGTTCGAGATTGTTCTGTTTGATTGTTAGAACTTCGGTAAAGTTTGAGTCACGAGTTCACACAAAGTATACGAAAAAATACGGTAGGATTTACACTTTATGTGACGATATGATGAATAACACTTCGGCGTGGTGCGAAATGTCACGATACGATCGGTGGTTAGCAACGGACTGACGATAAAGCGCTTGACACTTGTTTTCCGTGTAGGTAGGCACCCTTATTGTGCGGAAGTCCAAAATCAGGGTTCCTCCGATCCCGTATGATAATCGGAGCACAAAACGAATGAAATCCATCAGCGTTATGAAACAACCTGCTACAGTCAAATTTACGTGATTTTGTCAATAAATACGAAAAGGCCCAAATAAAGTGTTGAAATAGAATTTGGCTTTAATTAAACAATTCTCCCGCGCTTTTGTGCTGTCAAAGGCGGAAAATAATGGAGTTCTTTCATTTTCTCTGAATGACAGCTACCTGACAGCAACTGACTTCTAATTCAAACACGTAATGTTAAAAACAGAAACATTGAGAGTAGAAAGGATTAGATCAATAATTGCTATCTTGATCAATAATAGGATGCTCATTTTCAGAAATAAATAAGTGTAAATAAATACTAGTTTTACGGGGAAAAAATCGTAGGAAAACAACTGTCTTTTAATTTTTGATATTACACAACGGCGAATTTTGGAACTATTTCTTGCGGCAAGTCTATCAGCTTATTGACCGGTCAGTGGTTGAGTGGGAATCGCGTTTGGGTCCACCTAGGCGTTCGATTTTGCAATTTTGTTTGATTCCTCGGCTGGTTAAGTCCTCCATCACGACTCAGCAACATTTTCGGCTTGCTGTCGTAGGAGATTTTCAAATATTGTCGGGTTATTCGTAACCTGGGAAAGTTTATCTTTCTTTAAAAATATATATATAAGTACCTATATTTTATCAAACTGATTTGATAAGCAAGAAGGCTGGCGATTAGACCTGCCAAAAAACTTTCAAAAGAACAAGTTCTAAATTACGTTAAGTGACTTTTAGTGTCGTTTGCATTGGTAATTTGGGCAGAAATCGGTTACGTGAGCGATTTACGGGAAAAATACTGTGAGTGTAAAGCTAGCCTTAGAGAGAGCAAGAAAAAAATAAAAAAAATTGCAATGACTCATTTCCGTGAATACCTAAACTGGTTGGAAAGGGTATATCTGTGGTCTTGAGTCAAAATACGATATGTGCGAACATGGTTTATACAATATAGTAACAATCCATTATGTGTCAATAATTATTCGGTGTTAACTTTAAGGTGATACTTAAAAAAAATTAAAATCTACTCTTTCACACATGGCGATACTTTAATTATTGTAGAGAAAAAAAATTTTGCAAGTCATGCTTTTAAATATCAAGATGATTTAATTACTTGTGTTTTAAATAGTTACCTGTGAATAAATTCATTCAAAATCAAACTTTTAAATCGAAAATACCATTGAGGTGAAACTCAAACTTATAAATCGAAAATACCATTGAAGTAGGTTTTTATTGTTGATATTTAGTGAATTTTTCGCACCGTCCTCCAGAGAAAAACCATGTTCGCACTTATCGTATTTTGGACATAATAGATCAGACCGTATTGTGGAACACATAAATAGGTAGGTCCTTTATAATTACCTACACGATGAAACTTAAAATTTCTACCCAAAACTGTTGAGCTTCGAGCAGAATTTATGAATTTTAAAAATATTAAAATTAAAATTTTGATTGGTGTGTTATTGTAAAGGTGGGTAGTAACTTAGGTGTTTTGGGGAATTTTTATAAAGAACCTACTGACATTATTGCAATACATATACTACACAATGACCCATCGATAAGCAATCGGAAATAGATGTAGAGAGGGTTTATGTAGCATGAAAAATTGTCAAAATCGTCCACTGAAAATGAAAAACATATTTCACATCGCAATATAAAGGCAAACTTTAAAATAAGTACATACATCTGTAAAAATATTTTCCTAGCATGTCAATCCAACATTGATTACAGGACCATTTTACAACTCTGAAAAAATATGTTCGCCTACTTCAGCTACTTCTATATTAGTGAAATCATTTTTAAAATAAAAAATACACTGGGTTGTTTCACAGACATCCAAATATAACGTTGTCATCAAATAGGCATTCAGCGTCATTTTTTTAGCAGTTAAAAGATCGCGAATTCGAAGTCCATTTTGAGCGTTTGGATAATGTGTTATCAGCAGAAGAGGACAACTTTATTATCGTATTGTTAATCTTGTCAGCTGATTTATTATTTTATTTAAAAAAAGAAAGACATTTTCGGATTACGAATAACCCGACAATATTTGAAAATCTCCTATTACCACCACAGAAAGGCCCTCCGTTCATGGAGATACTTACAAACTACGTAATTGTGACGAAACCACAAGTACCCTCCTGATGTACTACTTTTTAATGCTAGTCTCCGTACACGGCGCTATCCGAAATATACTGAACTTGATCATTTTTCACGTGCAGCCGTGGAGTTAACACGCAGTCAAGCGATGTCATATGACTTTTTTTCCAACATCAATCCTTGCCTTCTCCACTAAATCTTTTCTTACATATTGTGGTAACGTATAATTATATAAACATGCATTTTTTTCCACTTTCAGAACAAATCTAACATTACTTTCATGTTCCAACGCTATTTCTGTCAAACGTCAAACGAATAAGTATCAGACACAAATGATGCGAGCGTCGCGCGCGATCAGCACTGTCGGTATCGTGATACTGATTGGAAACCGACAGCCACCGCGTAGCACCGTGAACGGGCACCAGCAAAATCGTACGGGGGTACTTATGATCGGCGCGTATGATACGCGCACATCGAGTATCTTGTAAGTATCTCTGTGAACGGAGGCACTTAGCCAGCCGAGGAACCGAAAACAGAACGCTTGGGTGGGATCCAAACGCGATTCCCACTCAACCACTGACAGATATTACAATTTGATAGAAAGTAGAAACGAACATGCAATCGAGCTTAACGAGGACATTCCAAATGCAAAAAAAACAACAAAATGGCGCTGAACGACCATTGATGACTTTGTCACACAATATTACTGCGAAACAACTGGGCCAGGTAAGTACCTGCGATTTGTTAAATTTAATCAATGGGTGATATTTATAGTTACCTACGTATGTATTCGACAAAGTGTTAACAATAGGAGCAAATATTTCACCCAGAATTAATAAAATATATGTCGTGCTTTTTGTGTTGTTTAAATAGGTACTATTCGTATATATTATATTAATAATTATTTAAAATATCTCTATATAGTTTTGAACTAGTAAATACCTACAAAGCAATTAGCTGCTCTATCAAATATTCTTACCGAATCAAGGTACAATAATTATTGTCATTGCAAACCCAATAAGTAGTAGGTATTCAATACAAATTTGTTATTTAAGTAAATAAATTACCGGTGCAAAATTCAATCAATTGTGCGAAAGTTAATAATAAACAAAAAATATGTTTGCAGTCAATTTCAAGTAGTGTCTACTGCGTCCCAATTAGAATCATGCAACCGTGTTATAAGTTAAAATCGTCTGAATATAATTGATAACCTACCAACAGAATTTGTCTCAAATTCGATAAAAATAGGTAAGTATTTAACTTAGTTAGTTTCGTGACTCTAATCAAGACAGCATATATTATTATATTTTTATTCGTTTACTCATCTTGTTTGATATTGGAATAATTAAATGTGTTCTTACAGAGTAAGCAATAACCTAGCTAGCTTGGAAGTGTTACCTATAAGAAAGTATTGTGTGTTTTATATATGAGAAACACGCTGGCGCATGTGCAGACGGACTGTTTGCAAAGAAATTAAAGTTTTTTTTTAAATATTTAAATAAAACCTAAATAACGAGATGGGTTGCACAGAAGTGATCGTAAACTCCATCAATTGCATGCTCAGTCAAACGTTGAATATGCTATCAAAGCAGCAAACAGACTGAAATGGAAAGCAACGATGCAACTCATCAGTAGCTAAATGACATCACATCGATCGAAAGTTAATATTATTGACATTAGAGAGAAAAGATTGAAGAGAAGATTCTAGTTGAATGAAGAAATTGAAGTCAGGAATTAGCAGAAAACTAATTATTTTATGCATCGAGAAACAAATTACAGGAATTCTTGAAAACATTTTATGCGTTTTTCGTCCTGCCGAACAGTGATCTTACTGATTGCGAATCATATTATATGCAACATTCATTTAATTTTAAGTATATAACACACATGCACTTTGAAATGCAATCGAAATTCAACCTTCTCTCATGGACCAAAATAGTGGTACCAAAAGTATTAATGTAGAATTTAGTTAAAGGCTTTTGATTATATTTCGTTGAAACTATGTCTCCAATAAAATCATTATTTTCTTCACGCTATGTTGAGCACTTTTGATAAAACTCTTCGTTTCATTTTATGAGAGCTTCTTTTTCAGTTCGTAAATGTTTTACATTGTGTTTATATGTTCGTTTTCCTTCATCACTCACACATCATGTGTTAAATTCAAAGTCTTGAAATCTGGCAAGTCTTTCAAAATCACAAATATACTTAGGTATAGCGAATTTACTAACAACACAGTATCTATGAAAGAAAATCTCATCTAAATTAAAGTAGCCACCTTCTGAAAAATTCAGCTTTCCCCCATCTGTGGCGGCAACTGCAGAAAGTGGGTTAGACAAAGAGGATAGGTACAATTCGTTTGGGTATTTATGTTTGTTGCAGTGGTGGTTTGGACTTACCCTCGTCTATTCTTCTGGAAGCCTCCTCCAGGTCACTGTGGGCATCCTTGAGAATGGCGTACATGAGAGGCATCATCTCCCAGGAGTAGTGGAACTTCTCCAGGAGTTTGTGACAGTTTTCCAGCAGGGTCTCAAGAGAGGCTGTGGATAAAAGACAAATATTTGTTAGTAATCTTATATATAAAAATGAATCGTTAAATGTGTTGGTAAGCGCAAATCTCGAGATCAGCTGAACCGATTTCGCAAATTATTTTTTTAGAATATTCCTTGAAGTACGAGGATGGTTCTTACGGAGAGAAAAATTAAGAAAATTGCGCAGAAAATTGGATAATTTCACAAAACATCTCACGTTTGACAGTTCGCGTGTTTGAGAATGACATTTTTCAAAACAATGATTGTTCAATCAGGATTCTATTTTTGAAAATCTTTAAGTTGAAAAATTTATTTAAAGTAGGTACTCCCCTAATAGTTTGAATCGAATCAAGAATTTTAGATATTTTAAATAGGTACCTATGTTAGGTACCAAATTTAATATAGGTACATGAAAAATGGAAATTTTAATAAAAATTGTAAAAGGTGGCACGCGGGCTGTTTAAAAACTGAATGTACTGGGATTGAATATATGGAACGCGGGAGGAGGGTTGGCGGGACGAGAGAGCGGGAAAGGGAAGAGGGAAGGCGGGGCAGGTGGAAGGGGAACGCGGGAGGGGGGAGGGGGACCTGGGAGGGGGGAGGGGAACTCGGGAGGGGGGTTCGCGGGACAGGGGAAGGGGGGGTGGAATGGAGTGGGGAGAGGGAAGGTGGAGGTGACGTAGTGGGAACGCGAGAGGGGAAGAGGACGCAGGAGAAGAAGGGGAGGCGGAAGGGAAACGGGACGAATGGGAATGGACACTCAGGGAGAAACAATTTCTTTATTAAATGGCATAGCAACGCATGCCGGGACCAGCTAGTATAAAATAAAAATTGATCGCTCTCAAATTGCTTCTCTTCTTTCAAAATCCACATACCTGTACAATGTAATTATTTGTAATTATTTTCAATACGCAATTTGTGTGAACATGTCACACAGTGTATTTTAAAGAAAACCTCACCATAAAAAGAAAAGACTCTTGTATTTGGTTTCAATTATTTAAAGTGTTTTCATAATTTATGACTAATTCTGAGGTAATTGAAGATATTTAAATTACTTTAAACACTTTGCAAAGGAAAACCGAAATTGGCGTAGGCGTAATGGCAGGCATTTTTTCTGTTGTTTTCCCCCTTCAAAAAGTCGATCTTTATTATTCCTTACCTACAGTCAAATGTTGTAGATCTTTATAAGTATGTTGGTACCAATTTATTTCAATAATAACTTCAGTTATTTTGTAAATAACGACTTAGATGAAGCCATAGTAAATAATGCAAAATCATACAAAATCATATGTTTTTGTTTTGAAAATTTGATCGCTTAGAAGTATTGTAGATGCTTCAATTAAATACTGCGTGTAGAACATACCTTGGCCCTTAAAAGCATCGGTCATTTTCTTCTTTAGTCTTTTAATAAGCCTATTAAAAAATAAAGTATAAGGTCTAAAAAACACACTTTCAAGTCCAAACTCTCCTATTTATAAACCACTTTTCGGTTATGGTTTTATTGTATAATGTGGCAAATTCAGTATATTTTATAATGATCGCAAAAAAAGTTGATATTTACACCCAATCTTCCCAAAATAAAATAAAATATGCATTTTCGCGTTGTTATTTTAAAAAACGGCCGCTAGTCGACGAATTCGATTTTTCAAAGTGAACCCTATTGCGTCCACCGAAGAACTACTGTTCACGCCACAGTCGCCAAACCTCAGTCACGCGTCACGCCCCGAACTTAGCGGGAGATGGATGCGTCACTCCGCGTCGCTTGATTTCGTGAAATCAATTTTAAATTTCCGTTTTATTACAATAAACAATGCGTAAAACAGGAATTAATATTTTTTACAGGCCTTTACGAAATCAACCTGTAAAACAAAACTCTCAAATACCTTTTCCAACCTTTCCAAAAGCTTTTTCTCAAGTATTTTTAAAGTCCTTCCATAAAGGGCGTGAATTCCGATTTCGATTTTTTCCTGAACTAGTGGATCGCCTTAACGATACGATTGTACCCCCCAGCAAGGAGCACTCCTGTCCCATTGAGACCGGTACGCCAGAGGGTACTGATTTTGTCGGTGCAATGTGCCCGATATAATTTTTTATTTCCTACTACATATTGATGTTATGAATGTCTTCATCTAGCGCTCAAAGATTGTCTATATAACATTATAAGACCGATTGACACGGGCGTGCACTCCATATAGGCACATAAGCACTGCCTACCCTACCGTATTTGTAAAACAAAAGAATGTAAATAATATTATAATTTATGAAATTATTGCTAAAAATAAATACACACTTTTAAAAATAGGCGCGAAAAGGCTGAGCAACCGAAACTATGCGAGCGCCACATCAAACGGCACGGCATTCTACAAATGTGGCATAAACTGTAACTAGAAACTACATGCGCGCCCTCCGACTGCTTCACTAGAATGCGGCCTAAGCATGAATTATTTCTGCTTGGAGCTAACTTCATACAAGATATAATATCAATGTTTACGAAATGCACATGGCATAGAGTAGAACTGCCGTTTTGAATTTGCTTCTATGAGGTTTTTTGTTAGTATTAGGCAGTGCTTTACGGAACAAAATTAGACAAAATGGTAATCAGTGACGTCAGTGACATCTGTTGTTATCTATTTCTATCAAATAGTTGTCTCACCAGCAGCAAGAACACTTAGCAAAATCTTGTACGAAGGGAGTTATTTGTAGTAAGTTGTTTTATTTATTTATTTGAATCAATTCGGCGTTTTCCTACTGCCTACCCTGATCAAAAACTCTGTGCACGCCACTGCCGATTGACATCCATATCTCTCAACGCTTCGAACGCTTACCCGAGTTCAGTGCCTCGCAACCTTTTCTGAGTCCTGTAAACTGAAATTATCAATAATTTGTGGCACCTTGTGGAACGTCAAGTATCCCAACGGATGAACACCGCTACACGAGCCTACAAGATCTTGAGGAATATGATGTTATGCTATGTCTTTGACACATTTTTCGGTCAGAAGAACCACAGTTAGAAAAATAAATACTTTGAGCGATAAAAATAAGTCTTGTCAAAATGAGCCGAGTATTCATTCAATAGGTATATTAATCCTCTTCGTTCCAGAATGCGATTTTTTCTATTAATTTAATCATAATTAATTGATAAGATTCATGTACACGAAATATCGCCTGTTAAAATATGCAAGTAAATTCTCCCACGGTTTCTTCAAGTAAGGTTCCAACCTTGAAAAATAATATGTATTCTGACTGGTATTATATAGATGCATTACTTTTATTACCGATTTGGAAGAAAAAGTTTATTACTAAAATTGTTTTATTTTTAAGTAGGTTTTTAATATTTGTAAATTTCATTTTGAATATTTTTCTTTAAATATGGTGACATTCTTAAGAGTTAGTTAGTCTTGATATTAGAGTGAAGCTGGAAGGTACAATTTACTTATGTAATTACTACTGAAGCTGGTAGGTACCTACATGTAGTAGGACCTACAGTTCAGTTTTGTAAAAAACTGACAATAGAGATATCGAGGGAAAGTGGACCTTCGATATTTGTCAGTGTGGAGTGGTCGAGAAGATCACCCGAGTAAGGGTAAATAGTCCCTTTTGTAATAATTGTATTTTATTGCGTTAAATAAATTGTGCTAAAGGAGAAGAAAATAAGTGTTTTCCTGTAAACTCCATTCTGTTGTGTTCTCGTACCACGATAGTAAGAAACAACTCTTTTACTAATTTATGTGTGGGGTTTAACGGTATTACAACAATTCTAACTTATAATCCTCAAAATAATATTACGGACTGTTTTTCATTGCGTTTAGTGCCTTAATATTATAATTAACGAACAGTTAACGTAACAAACAGATAAACCATAGAATAAAGAAGCACGCAAGAAATGCCACGTGAGAGTGTTTCGTAATCCGAAAGTCTGACCAAACGGGACTTAAATGTCCAATACAAAACTGTGTGCTTACCATGCTTATGAAATTCAAATGAGAAGGCGATATACAATGTCAGGCAAGTGTAAGAGAGAGAGCGAGTTGTAAATCGTTTAGAACTAAATGTGTTTGTTTCCATTCAAGTTTGTACGGTGGGCACTTCTAATTTTATTATTTAAACTACGGTGGAAACCAAAAGATCCTTTTTAAATCTCAATTAAGTGATTACCTACCTATAAATTTAAAAACATCTTCTTCTAAGCCTTAAATTTGTACGCGAAATGATCAAAATGGAAGTCAGTCAGTCATATTAACCCTCGGGCATCTAAGTGCCCGCATTGTTCGAGTCGAGCGCCAATAAAAACTCCCCGCTCCCTGCGGCCATTGTTGAATAATTCCCGACCTCCTCTGTTTGAATTCGACATAAAAAGCTACCATTGTTTGCAAACGGGTGTTTGTTGAATTACGTTTTTTTTCTCCATTGAATTCGAATTCCAAATAATCGAATTTGTTATTGGTCGAAGAAGGTCAAGGGTCGTCAAGGGTATAGAAACACATGTTCTTTTTTTTAAATATTACTTAGGTAGGTGTGTGCATAATTTGTTGGAAGTATGTACCTACCTACCTACCTTCCTACATACTTCTTAATAGTTAATAGGGATGTGGAGATGTGGTGGAGGTAGGTAGGTACTCTGTCGAAAGTTAAGGTAGTTTTTTTTAATGTCAGATGGATATTTTTTTTCTAAAATTCATTACATTACCATAGGCGGGTATAAGCAGTTGTAGGTAAAAAGGTTTCCTTGACAATTGTTTTCTTCTGTAGTCACGCAAATAAATTTAGGGAAAAATCAGAGCGCTGCAAACATTTAAAATGTCATAAGGCAAACACTAAGGTACTTTTAGAGAAAAGGGCTGCAAGTGTTCTGCGTTATCTGGTAAATGATTGGCTTCTGGTCTTTTTTTTACATGTATACCGCACAAGAGTCCCAACTGCTCCCGTCTTGAGCCAGTGGGACTATGGCATCCCCATTGGGGTATGTTGTGAGGCTGAAGGTAATGGGGAAGGGAAGGAGATGGGGAAGAGGGAGATGGGGAAGTACCTGGCTATTCAGATCTGCTCACCAATCACGGCTGACGCCATTTCAAGTGGTCTTGGGGAGAGCTGAATGCGAAAATATGCTAAATAACAGTCATTAAATTTTTATTTATTTTAAATATTTTTTAGTTGACCTTTCCTATATATTGGTATTATATTTGTATTACATTAATATTATTTTTAAACCAACGTAATTTAAAACGCTTAAATTTTTCTTTGCATTTAGCGTTTCTATACTTCCCTTTTCTTTGCATCCTTTTTCTTTACATCCTTTTTCTTTACATCCTTTTTCTTTACATACTTTTTCTTTACTTCCTTTTCTTTACCTATTTTTTGAATCTCTAGTGCATAAATTCAGCGAAATCAAAACTAAAATTTCATGGAATGGTTGAAAAGCATACATATTTATAATTTTTTTGTTTATTTTTTAATTTTAATTTTATTTCACTTCTCTACGTTTATATTGTTTATATTCATTTATATTATTTAAAAATATTTTTTTTCGTAGGTACGCTACTCCACTGATATTTACATTCATAAGCAACTTCTTGTATAAACCACCAAACTTTAATATATTATCCAAGTGTAGGTATGTAATATCTAAGTAAAAGTCAATATAATAGACAAAACAATATTTCATGTAGATAATAAATCTTATCATTCTGACTCTCCTAAAATGGGTAAAATTCCCAGTTGGACAGCCAAAGATCAGTGTAATATGTAGATACCTACCTACCTAATGTTTTTAAAAAATAAACAAATAAAAAAAAGTAGCAAGTAACTGCGTAAATTTAAAAAGAGGTAGGTAGGTTCTCTTGTGAGAGAGATAATAGGCCACTTGCATGGACTTCATAACGACTTGGAAAAAATCATGTGGATAGATCTTTTTACAAAGATTAAGAAAATGTTAGTAAAATTGTTTAGAAAAGTACAGTTTTTTTTTTTTTTTTTAAATAAATAAATCCATTATTTGGGCTCGTGACGTCACTGCATGAAAATGTCCCGTCTCCGAAAATGTTCCTATTAATTTTGTAAAATTCCACACTGATTTATTTTTTTAAATGGCATCACTTTGATTTCAGGCGAAATTTTGAATTCGTTCACTAGATTTATTGTTTGTTCTCTGCGAACTTATCATTTGGTTTCACTTTTTGACAGATCTTCTGAAGAGAACCCCGTACATTTAATGATGTACGGGGTTCTCTTTACGATTAAAAAAATACGATTAAAAAAAAAAAACGGAATGTCTTAGAATATTTGCCTAAGCCGGAATTTTTTTTTTTAAATGTGATGCAAGTGGCATATTGCAATGAAAGGATATTTTTAAAATATTTTCAAAAGAATACCTACTTTAGTTTGCACATTGCGGGAATACCTAAATAATATAAAGCACCATTGAGATTCTCAAGAATTATTACTATTATCATTATAAATAGGGGATGAGTCGTTCCACAATCTATTTACTGAGCATAATGAAAAATTTTAGTTCTACTCTAATAAATTTACACATTTAATTGCGAGACTGTAAACTGCAAGAAGGTAGAGTTACATTAGCTCCACACAGGAGGCTCCGAGGAAAATAATTCCCTCAGGGCATGTGTCATCTTTGGAGATGGTGTGAGGAGGGTATTTTGAGGAAAATGAAGTTCTGGGAAGGAAAAGTCCTGCTAGAGATGTCGAAAAGTCTCCTCAGCCAGTCTGTCCTGCCGCGCAGCTGGTGGGCAGTTGCATCCACAGCCAAGGCCCTAACAAACAACCCGTGAACCCAAGCACCCCTGCTAAGTCACCGAACGTGGCGAACCACTTGGGGTGACCTACGGCAGGGGTGATGGTTATCCAATAAATGTCTCCCGTGGCGGCGGTACCCATCACACAAATAAAATAATTTTATTGTTTACGTTGTATTTATTTGATTTATAGATACATTTAGCGCAGTATAGGTAATCGAACCAAATGCGGACCCCCGGAGACTAGTGCATAGAACTGGGTACCTAGGTATAGGTATACCATCCACAATAATTTGGAAAAGGATAAGTACACTAGACCAGGAGACTAGTGCATAGAACTGTGTACCTATGTATAGGTATACCATCCACAATAATTTGGAAAAGGATAAGTACACTAGACCAGGAGACTAGTGCATAGAACTGGGTACCTAGGTATAGGTATACCATCCACAATAATTTGGAAAAGGATAAGTACACTAGACCAGGAGACTAGTGCATAGAACTGGGTACCTAGGTATAGGTATACCATCAACAATAATTTGGAAAAGGATAAGTACACTAGACCAGGAGACTAGTGCATAGAACTGGGTACCTATGTATAGGTATACCATCCACAATAATTTGGAAAAGGATAAGTACAGATTTAACTTTATAAATGGATTAATTAATTCTTTATAAAAAAACTCTCTTTTATAACTTTTGAAGGTTATTCCCATCAATGTACCTACCTAATATATCATTGAAGAAGAAGATAACAATAATAATCTAAACGAAAATATGAAAGAGAACAATAATGAGAGAATAACCTTCAAAAGTTATAAAAGAGAGTTTTTCTTATAAAAAATTGAATATTCATTAAGACTTTCGAAATTGAATATTCATTAAGACGCTATCCAGGATACAAACCAATTCTTAGAATGATTGTTTCCAATAAAAAGGGTAGTTGCCCATAATATGGAAAAATAATTAGTTGAAGATAATATTGTTAATTCTAAAATTTGAAATATGAGATTGACAAATATGACGGTTTGACAGAATGTGACAATAGTGAAATTGGTTAACGCGCACGTCCCGGTTAGACGAGAGGTCTGGGTTCGAGTCACAGTTGCGACCATTGTCTTTTTTCTGTGTCTTGTTCTCTTTCATATGTTCGTTTAGATTATTATTGTGATCTTCTTCTTCAATGATGGATTAATTAATTAATAATAGCCATATGGTTTCCTACTATTATATCTAGTTCGGCGGGTTTTTCCTCAAACAATAAACGATGCTCTCATCCGCTCTATGCCGCAAACAGCTATGTGGACGAGCGAGACCCAGAATGGGGTAAGTACTCTCAGGTAAACCTAACACTTGCCGTTATAATGTGAGCCTAAAAAGGTGTTGGCGGTGCGGGGGGGAGGGATAGGAGTGATAGAATAGACCAATAGCGGCGCGGGGGCGTGGCGAGTGCGGTGAAACGCCTTCCCATTGGCCGAAGCGGAGTGGATCGGGGGTGAAGCACCGTGCAACAATTAAAATATTGTTGCAAAAGTTGGCGCGCCTATCAAACTTTGGCGGGAAATTTTTCAAAAGGGCGGGAAATTTAATTTTTAAAATTTTATTGCAAAGTTTTATTTGAAATCAGACGTGGGTAGGAAGATACTAATTTCTGTTATAAGTGCGTAATGTGATATATTCCTGCGTAATGATTTTCAAAATTGGAACTGATCAATTCAGACAAACGATAAAGTTCATAACAAAATTATTTCATTTTAATAGACTAATTAAATAATTAAGTTTCTAATTAGATATTTGAAATGTCTAGGAATTTCGTTTGTTATATCAAATCTGTCAAAAATTTACAGTTATTTAATGTGAAAACAGTAGGAATCACAACTGCTCCCGTTTGTAGCCAGTGAGACTTGGGCATCCCCAAATGGGATAGGTATGTTATGAGGCTGAAGATAGGGGGAGGGGAAGGAGATGGGGAAGAGGGAGGTAGGGATGTATCTGGCTATTCAGATCTAATAACCAAACACGACTAAAGCCATTTCAAGCTACGATTTATTTCTGAATGGTGGTCTTATACACCAGGGCGATATTGAGAGTATCTTACGTAGGTACCGGAACGTGCAGCAAATATAGGTAAGTAGGTAGGTACATCCTACGGTATTCGGATGAACAAAGAAAAAGAAGTTATTAAAACTATAAAAATCCGAAAACTTCAATATCTAGGACATGTGATGAGACTTCAGAGAGGTACGAGATCTTGCATCTCATAATGCAGAGAAAGATTGCCGGAAGACGGGGCCCTGGAAGAAGGAGAATCTCATGGCTGAAAAACCTGAGACAGTGGTTTGGCCAGGAATTTGGCAATAATAGAATAAGAATTTGGTAGACAACTAAATTACCTGCCGTCGAGTATGAGCATTTTTTTCATAAACATTATACCTAAAATGTAGAAAATGGTCAAAGTTAAATTGGTACAACTGTCCCCGGTCTCCCCTATTGTAGAGCTGCTCCAGGCCGCAGTCATCAAAGTCCACATAGCCAACTTGTTAGCCAACGTCCGTTGAACGGACAGGGCACAAGAAGAAGAAGATGAAAAAAAATGTTTTCGAAAATCGCTTTTTTGTATGAAGATTTTCGGAAAATAAAAAAAAACCAAATAGGGAAAGGTGGGGCGTGTTGTGACTAAATTACGAAACTGCGTATAGTAGAAAAATCTTTAATGAAATCAAAGGTTTGACATTTTAATGGAAACAAATAACTCTTTGGCTACATTATTTTGGTATTATTAACCTTGTTAATATACGAATAAAGCGACAAAATATTATTTTACAAAATATCGGAATTGTCACAACGTGCCCCACCCGTGGGGTGAGTTGTGACAGGGGTGGGGCAGGTTGTGACGAACAAATAATTAAGTAAAAGAAGGGTAATTGAGGGTCCAACAATTTTCCTTCAATGTCTGCATTCGTTATGTCTTGCAATGGTGTCCTTGTGAGAACAGCAGCAGAGGTGTTTCCCTCCTGTTCTTTTTTTATAATTTCGGACCAATTTACAAGCGAGAAAAAATAAGTTTGAATCACAAATAGATACACAAAGGAAATGTATATAGGTAATACATACCATTCATAATATGTTAAAAATATGACGTTTTACGTAATAAACATTGGTTTTATATAAACGTCAATAAAAACAAAATTCTGGGGGCGAGTTGTGAGTGTCACAATACGCCCCCGCCTCGATGTCACAACTCGCCCCACCCGACGATTTTACATAAAAATGGCCACGCAAGTAAATTTACTTGACGTACGCATTTCATTTATAGCTAAAAACACAGTCAAAAGACACACTGTTTGGAGAAAAAAACATATATCGACTTACCGAATGTTAGGAGGTTAGCAGATGACTTCGAAAATTTGCAGGAAAAGTCAGTTCCAGAACTCGCGACCGCGAATGGCGCGATGTCATACTCGTAATTGAAACTTAGAATGCAATATTTTCCATCGCATTTTTTTTTCTTTTATAGTAATTAAGGTGAATATAAAGATTTTTCTAAAAATATTTGTATTAAGCGTAATCAGTGATTTCGAAAGTTTACCAAAAATAGGCGCTGCAACAGTAAAAAATAACTAGGTTGATTAATATAATTGATGAACTTTGATGTCGTTGTATGCGGCCCTCTACTTGAAAAGTCTGTAAACCCCTGCATTCGTGCCCTTCGGACCACATGTTTCAGCAAGAACAGTCAAGCAGAGCCAAAACAGTCAGGAAGATCCAAAAATATGCAAGAAGAGCCGAGGAGAGGCAAGAAGAAGGAAGACATAAAGAAGAGGGAAAAAAGAAAGAAAAAAATAAATTAGGTATATATAACGCTCAATCCATTCATTTATTCCTGCCCATCCTAAATTCCAATATTGGCTTATTAGGTTGCCATATATACCGGTCGATTAAACTCCCACCTCCTTCCCATCCTCAGAGCACGTGTTCCTAGTCCTAACAAATCAGTGCCCCGTGGTGTACCGGTCTCACCGGGACAGGAGTGCTCCTGGCTGGGGTGGTACGATCGTATCGTATCGTATAGTTACTCGAGTTTCGTGCGCGGAGCATAAGCGCCGCTCGTGAATATCCGTCACTCTTTTACTAGTGTCTCTTTTATGCTGGGCGTCGACTACGGGTTTAGTCAGTTGTCAGTTGAAAGCTACCGATTTTAGTACTTTACTGAGCGAGTTGCATTCGCTTCTACTACTCGTTTGGCAGAAATGGCATCTAAACATGATTTTAATGTTAATTTTGTTCTGGAGGTGGGAAAATATCCATGTTCTTATAACCATGCTTTACCGAAATACGTAAGAAAGGATTTAGCGGAGAAGGCGTGAATTGAGGTTAGAAAAATGAGATTAGAAGTTAGAAGATGAACCTAAAATCTTCCGTTAGATCGATTTTTATCCCTATTAAGATAAAAAAGAACAATATTATTGATTTCAGTTGTCCCTTGTCCAGGGCTGCACGTAAAAAATGTCAACCTAAGTCATAGACATTTTTCTGGTAGCGCCATAGGTATACAGAAACCAGCTTTAAAAAGAAGGGTTGCGTCACAGTCACGTAATTTGTAAGTATCTCCTTGTACGAAGGGCCCTGCACTCGACTGAAATCTTTGATCTAAATAGTTAAAAATGCCTGAAGTAGTGTTACATTCTGTAAAAAATTGCATTAATTGTATCTATTTGTGTGACTTGATTGTCAAATTCATGTAATAATAAGAGTATTCAAAAATTACAATTGAAACATGTCTTTCATTACACGTTTACACAAGATTGATAGGGGGTACGGGGTAGGTACAACAAATTTGTAGTACGTCAAGGGGTATAGGTCTCGCAAGTTAAGTTGACTTCATCACAGTACTCACACAGATGCAAAACTTTCATACAGCGTGTTTCGTTTTAGGCTTTTAACAAAAAAGCAATTAATAATTATTTCACAATTGAGAATCCGAATCCAAAGCGTGTTTAAATCGGTAACATGAAACTAATGTTGTTTTACAACATTTTTATAGAAATACTGAAGGTTTAGGAAGAAAAATAAGTTTATTAACTAAATGTGATAATCTTTAGGATTGAATTCAAATGGGTATTCATAACTTTAAAAAAATATTGCGTTATTTAAAAAGATTAATTTATTATAATATTCATACTTATACATATAGATAATATTTTATAAAGTAAATAATCTACAAGCCGCCACATGCAGCTACACGTTTAATAGGCATAGATTTTGAAAAGTAAACGACTGTTAAACTTAATTACCAAAAGAAACATCGGTTTCGGTAGGGATAGATGGAAAAACATGCATTAAAATTCGGTTTTCAAAGTTATAAATTTCCCATATAAAACATCTCCATTGCCGCCATTTTTTGTACGAATTTGACATTTGTAAAGTTTCGTTTAAAACTCAATACGCATGAATTACTTGGTTTACCTAAACCAAGAACCTAATGTTGAAATGAAGTGTGATTTCCAAAATCTGTGCTTAAAATTTTTGCTGCTTATGGATTATTTATTTTTTATAATTATGTGTTAGCAATCATCAGCAACAGTAAATATTTAATTATGTATCAGTCATCATCAGCAACTATCTATACGTATATTATCTAAAATATAACAGATTACTAACACCAAGGTACAAAAGATTAACGGTTGAATAGGTACTAGTCTGTGATACTCCAGTTGCCTTAGACGTCAAATCATACAAGTCATTAATGTTTAAAAGTCGATCACCGTTTTTTATAAGTAAAATAATTAAATATACGGAATAAAATTTCACGAGTTGGTCCATTCAGTGATTTGCCACGTTCCGTTTCATAACAGGGCTCCATGATATCGTAATAAATATTACAAACACTTTACAAACACTCTGTAAATCTACTAATAAAGATTCGAATTAAAAATAATGCAAACTATTTATTATTTCAAATTTAAAAATTTGATTTTGTCACTTGCGAAATGTAGGTATATTTAAATCAAATTACGAACCGAATGAAGAGAATAGAACACCCTGTAAGTACAGCCTCAAAAGGGTGTCGTAAAACTTGCCTCTCTTCTAACTAGTTGCAATAAGTGGGCGTAAGCAAGACAGAGAGCCTTATCGGTTTTGTGGGCGTCGCTTGACATTCACACAGATAGACCAATACATCAATACTAAGCATTTTTATTGCTTCCAACTTAAAATGTTTTACCTATACGCAGGCCCAAAAAGGTTGAAAACCGCTGAATAGACGATAGGTAATAATTACATTGGCCAAGAATTACATTACTCGCTGGCGCCGATACGGTAGATGGGAAAAGCATTAAAAATGATGTGCTTGAATTAGAGGATTATCTACCTAGACGTTCTATATTATCTACAGGTGCAGGCAAATCATTTTATGGAGATCCTCGCTTGTTAAAGCTTGATTGCTCGCTAGCACCGATACGGTAGATGAGATAATGATTTAAAATAATGAGTTTCGCTTATATTATCTTCATTTATTTAAATAAAATAATGAGTTTTAATTAGAAGATAATGTGGGTTTTACAACAGGTAAATAATTTTAAATGGGCCCTTGCTTGTGCAGTGGTGTACCTACTGGATGGTTAAAATGGCTTCACGTTTGGATACCAATTCAAATTCAGGAAAGCTTTATTGTACTACAAATAAAATGCAACGTAGCATGAAGTACAAAGTGAATAATACAAAGGATGTGGTATACCTACAGTATAGGTACATCATATACAGGGTGTTAAGGGACGTACTTGACTTACTTTAACCAGTGATTCCTGACATTATTTGGAGTAAAAAATGTAAATGAAATTTTGGTCTCCGGTGACTTTTTTGACGACTTTTTTTTTTCAATTTTTTTTTCTTCAAAATCAAACAAAAAAAATTTCTTCCACACGTCGTCACTGGTCACTCAGCCGGGTGTCTGACGAACCCCTTACCCCGCCTCCAACTGTTCAACAACTACCATTTTTTTATGTTTTTGTAGAAAAAATAAAAGAAAAACATCAAAAATGTCACCGGAGACCAAAATTTCATTTAAATATTTTACTCCAAATAATGTCAGGAATCACTGGTTAATAACCAGTGATTCCTGACATTATTTGGAGTAAAATATTTAAATGAAATTTTGGTCTCCGGTGACATTTTTGATGTTTTTCTTTTATTTTTTCTACAAAAACATAAAAAAATGGTAGTTGTTGAACAGTTGGAGGCGGGGTAAGGGGTTCGTCAGACACCCGGCTGAGTGACCAGTGACGACGTGTGGAAGAAATTTTTTTTGTTTGATTTTGAAGAAAAAAAAATTGAAAAAAAAAAGTCGTCAAAAAAGTCACCGGAGACCAAAATTTCATTTACATTTTTTACTCCAAATAATGTCAGGAATCACTGGTTAAAGTAAGTCAAGTACGTCCCTTAACACCCTGTATATGATGTACCTATACTGTAGGTATACCACATCCTTTGTATTATTCACTTTGTACTTCATGCTACGTTGCATTTTATTTGTAGTACAATAAAGCTTTCCTGAATTTGAATTGGTATCCAAACGTGAAGCCATTTTAACCATCCAGTAGGTACACCACTGCACAAGCAAGGGCCCATTTAAAATTATTTACCTGTTGTAAAACCCACATTATCTTCTAATTAAAACTCATTATTTTATTTAAATAAATGAAGATAATATAAGCGAAACTCATTATTTTAAATCATTATCTCATCTACCGTATCGGTGCTAGCGAGCAATCAAGCTTTAACAAGCGAGGATCTCCATAAAATGATTTGCCTGCACCTGTAGATAATATAGAACGTCTAGGTAGATAATCCTCTAATTCAAGCACATCATTTTTAATGCTTTTCCCATCTACCGTATCGGCGCCAGCGAGTAATGTAATTCTTGGCCAATGTAATTATTACCTATCGTCTATTCAGCGGTTTTCAACCTTTTTGGGCCTGCGTATAGGTAAAACATTTTAAGTTGGAAGCAATAAAAATGCTTAGTATTGATGTATTGGTCTATCTGTGTGAATGTCAAGCGACGCCCACAAAACCGATAAGGCTCTCTGTCTTGCTTACGCCCACTTATTGCAACTAGTTAGAAGAGAGGCAAGTTTTACGACACCCTTTTGAGGCTGTACTTACAGGGTGTTCTATTCTCTTCATTCGGTTCGTAATTTGATTTAAATATACCTACATTTCGCAAGTGACAAAATCAAATTTTTAAATTTGAAATAATAAATAGTTTGCATTATTTTTAATTCGAATCTTTATTAGTAGATTTACAGAGTGTTTGTAAAGTGTTTGTAATATTTATTACGATATCATGGAGCCCTGTTATGAAACGGAACGTGGCAAATCACTGAATGGACCAACTCGTGAAATTTTATTCCGTATATTTAATTATTTTACTTATAAAAAACGGTGATCGACTTTTAAACATTAATGACTTGTATGATTTGACGTCTAAGGCAACTGGAGTATCACAGACTAGTACCTATTCAACCGTTAATCTTTTGTACCTTGGTGTTAGTAATCTGTTATATTTTAGATAATATACGTATAGATAGTTGCTGATGATGACTGATACATAATTAAATATTTACTGTTGCTGATGATTGCTAACACATAATTATAAAAAATAAATAATCCATAAGCAGCAAAAATTTTAAGCACAGATTTTGGAAATCACACTTCATTTCAACATTAGGTTCTTGGTTTAGGTAAACCAAGTAATTCATGCGTATTGAGTTTTAAACGAAACTTTACAAATGTCAAATTCGTACAAAAAATGGCGGCAATGGAGATGTTTTATATGGGAAATTTATAACTTTGAAAACCGAATTTTAATGCATGTTTTTCCATCTATCCCTACCGAAACCGATGTTTCTTTTGGTAATTAAGTTTAACAGTCGTTTACTTTTCAAAATCTATGCCTATTAAACGTGTAGCTGCATGTGGCGGCTTGTAGATTATTTACTTTATAAAATATTATCTATATGTATAAGTATGAATATTATAATAAATTAATCTTTTTAAATAACGCAATATTTTTTTAAAGTTATGAATACCCATTTGAATTCAATCCTAAAGATTATCACATTTAGTTAATAAACTTATTTTTCTTCCTAAACCTTCAGTATTTCTATAAAAATGTTGTAAAACAACATTAGTTTCATGTTACCGATTTAAACACGCTTTGGATTCGGATTCTCAATTGTGAAATAATTATTAATTGCTTTTTTGTTAAAAGCCTAAAACGAAACACGCTGTATGAAAGTTTTGCATCTGTGTGAGTACTGTGATGAAGTCAACTTAACTTGCGAGACCTATACCCCTTGACGTACTACAAATTTGTTGTACCTACCCCGTACCCCCTATCAATCTTGTGTAAACGTGTAATGAAAGACATGTTTCAATTGTAATTTTTGAATACTCTTATTATTACATGAATTTGACAATCAAGTCACACAAATAGATACAATTAATGCAATTTTTTACAGAATGTAACACTACTTCAGGCATTTTTAACTATTTAGATCAAAGATTTCAGTCGAGTGCAGGGCCCTTCGTACAAGGAGATACTTACAAATTACGTGACTGTGACGCAACCCTTCTTTTTAAAGCTGGTTTCTGTATACCTATGGCGCTACCAGAAAAATGTCTATGACTTAGGTTGACATTTTTTACGTGCAGCCCTGGACAAGGGACAACTGAAATCAATAATATTGTTCTTTTTTATCTTAATAGGGATAAAAATCGATCTAACGGAAGATTTTAGGTTCATCTTCTAACTTCTAATCTCATTTTTCTAACCTCAATTCACGCCTTCTCCGCTAAATCCTTTCTTACGTATTTCGGTAAAGCATGGTTATAAGAACATGGATATTTTCCCACCTCCAGAACAAAATTAACATTAAAATCATGTTTAGATGCCATTTCTGCCAAACGAGTAGTAGAAGCGAATGCAACTCGCTCAGTAAAGTACTAAAATCGGTAGCTTTCAACTGACTAAACCCGTAGTCGACGCCCAGCATAAAAGAGACACTAGTAAAAGAGTGACGGATATTCACGAGCGGCGCTTATGCTCCGCGCACGAAACTCGAGTAACTATACGATACGATACGATCGTACCACCCCAGCCAGGAGCACTCCTGTCCCGGTGAGACCGGTACACCACGGGGCACTGATTTGTTAGGACTAGGAACACGTGCTCTGAGGATGGGAAGGAGGTGGGAGTTTAATCGACCGGTATATATGGCAACCTAATAAGCCAATATTGGAATTTAGGATGGGCAGGAATAAATGAATGGATTGAGCGTTATATATACCTAATTTATTTTTTTCTTTCTTTTTTCCCTCTTCTTTATGTCTTCCTTCTTCTTGCCTCTCCTCGGCTCTTCTTGCATATTTTTGGATCTTCCTGACTGTTTTGGCTCTGCTTGACTGTTCTTGACTTTCCTTGTCCCTTCTTGCTTTTTCTTATTTCTACCTGTCTTCTTGTCGCTTCTGTCCTTTGCTTGTCTTAATAATAATATTTGGATGATTTATATAGCGCCGTTTTTGTGAAAAATCACCTCAAGGGCGCTGTACAAACTTATAATACATTTCTAAAATCTAAAAAACTACAAGCTAGGCAAACAATTATAAACAACTTATGGCTAAAAATTGCATACATCGGTTCATTGATCACCGATACGAAAATATGTGTACAATATTTTGACCAATGAACGCGATGCTGCCTAAAATTTAATGAAAACAGGACCATACTTACCTGGGAGGTCGCTTGAAATTAACACTGTATATTGTCCATTTAAAGAAATTTAGATAGAGTTCGCACGCAGATGACATTATTGTAAACACATGTTATTTAATCCTGAAAAATATTTTAATATTAATATGTAATGTATTCTTTGACGAGTGTATTTTGGAAAGTAAAAGCAACATATAAAGGTGGGAGGTGCAGTAGTACCTATGTATAAGGATTTGATCTTACTAAATGTGATTCGTCAAGAGACCGATTGATGTGTAAGGAATCGAGTTATTTTAATTCAGTAAGAAAAGTGTGATTAAGACATATCATAGACAATACAAGTATGATGCTCTCAAATAGGTATATTTAAATTACGGGTATGAGAGCCCAAAAAGGAAGGTTTTTAGTTTGGACCTAAAAAGCCTTAGGCCCAGATACTCCGAAAGCACGATCTCCAAACATAGTATTTGGCTTTCGTTTAGGTTCTATTATCTAAGGGTTAATTGTCTCGGACCGGTATTTTCCGGGACGCATAATTCGGATATGTAAGGTGGGGCCATTTCGTAGATTGATTTAAAAACCATCCAGCACAATTTGTACTTGTCTTGTCTCTGATTATCTCTTCTTGAATTCTGGTCTTTTCTTGCTTCTTCTTGGGTGTTTTTACCTCTTCTTGAATCATCTTGTCTCTTTTCAGCTCTGCTTCCTTCTTAAGAACTTGTAAAAATCTCCAATCTCAGCTGGGGGGGTCGGGCCAAATCGAATGTTCAAATTAGTATGGAAGGCACTTCTATTATTATATTCTTTATTAGAGTGTAGGCAATTGAACGCAGTTATTGAAGTTTCATCTTCGTCTTCTTAAATATAAAAATCTTGTGTCACGGTGTTTGTGGTCACACTCCTCCGACACGGCTTTATCGATTGTTTTATGTTAATTTGGTAGGTATGAGAATAGGTTTTAAAGTACATTTAATACCGCTAGGTGATTAGGGTGTCCCTATCCAAAAAAAACTACTTTTCTGACATTTTTTTTTATTTTGCATCAAAAAATACCTATAATCCCAAATTTTAATCCCCCTACCCCCACCCTCCAATTTTTTAATCGCGATTTTAGTATTTTCATGTGAACAAATTTAACCGTCTTTCATATTTCAAACCGAACGAAATTATTTTTGTTTTTGAATGACCGATGGCGCTACGTGCGCCTCATCGAACTTTCATCCACACATGCGCAAGACATTCACGAGAAGCGTCAATTTGATATTTCATTCGGCATCATGTTGTCGCGTGGGCAAACCATCGAGCTTATTTGCGTTGGCTAAAGACGGACTGACGAAAAATATCGTATACTCGACTATACTCGAAGAACAGCTAGTATCAGATAATATAGCCGTAATGGTATGTAGATACGGGTTTTTAAGGCAATCCAATAGTCGAGGAAAAAATCGAAATCGGAATTCACGCCCTTTATGGGAGAAGTTTATAAATACTTGTGAAAAAGCTTTTGGAAAGGTTGCAAAGATATTTGAGAATTTGTTTTACAGGTTGATTTCGTAAAGGCCTGTAAAAAATATTAATTCCTTTTTACACATTGTTTATTGTAATAAAACGGAAATTTAAAATTGATTTCACGAAACTGAGCGACGCGGTGTCACATGTCTATTATTTTCCGCTCCGGCCGGGGCGTGACTGATATGAAATATGTGTGCCCAGTGCATGGTTCTTGTGCCCATGCCATAAGGTTCACTTCAAGAATCCAAATTCGTAGAGTGCGGGCCGTATTGATATAAAAAGAAAAAGTTTGCTGATACTAAACTTGTTTGTACAAATCAGGGAAATATTTTATTTATTTAGTTATGCTATTTCACAAATTAAAATAATGTAGAGTAAAGAAACGTTACTTGAAACAGCTTTAGGCGTGTTGGTGACGAGATCTGAATAGCCAGGTACTTCGCCGCCTTCCTCATCCCCGTCTCTTTCCCCTCCCCACAAAATTCAGCCTAACATTATTCCCCAATTGGGGATGTCATTGCCTCACTGGTTTCAGATGGTCGGGAGCAATTGGAACTCTTGTGCGGTATTTACATTTTTTATAAGTGAGAATAATATGAATTTTAAAAAACATAGGTAACTGAAAAAAATAGGATTCCAGATACCAATATCTACAGCCTGTATGTCGGACGAATATCTACAGCTCATATGTTGGACTAATATCTACGAACTTCAGAGTGTTGACTAATATCTACAGAGCTAAGGTCGGACGAATATCTATGACGGTCCCTATAGAGTGTTGACTAATATCTACAGAGCGTAGGTTGAACTAATATCTACAGAGCGTAGGTTGGACTAATATCTACAGAGGGCAGCTGAGCAAGAGGTTGTACGGAAAAGCATAAATTACTTCGATTACGTAATTACTAATTACGTAAAGGCTTAAACGTTTAAAGTACGTACATGAAGTTTTTGCATAATATTACGCATTTTGCGGTTTACGAGGACAATAATTTATTGAACAAACATGGAGGTCATAATACAAAGATATTTATTTATTTCGAAACACACGGCACCACAACCTAACCTAACCTAACTGACATTAAAATGGTCATGGTAACAGACTAAATAATTTAGAAGGACTTGAAATAAAGAAAGCTGTTAAAACAAAAACCCAAATCCTTAATATTCAGCTAAATGTGTCCAATAGTCCGATATTAGGGATTTTTACATACGTACATACATTAATTAAGTTTTTTAAACTGCATCCGCAATATTACGTTATTCCAGTATGCTATACATAATTGCAAATCCAACCTCTGCCAGTGCTGTAGATATTCGTCAACACTTTGGTTCTCATAGATATTAGTCAGCAGTTTGAGCTGTAGATATTCGTACGCACTTTGGTTCTCATAGATATTAGTCCGATTTTTTCAGTTTTTGAAATTCCTGTAGATATTAGTAGACGCCTCCAAAAATAGTGATCTTAACAACGTGTGATTTTTTTAAAAATTTTTTTACAGTGAATACCGCACAAGAATCTCAACTGCTCCCGTCTGGAGCCAGTGAGACTATGGCATCCCCAATTGGGGTATGTTGTGAGGCTGAAGGTAGTGGGGAGGGGAAGGAGGTGGGGAAGAGGAAGGTTGGGAAGTACCTGGCTATTCAGATCTGGTCACTAAACACGACTAAAGCCATTTTCAAGCAACGTTTCAATTCTGAATGGTGGTCTTACACCAGGGCGATACTGATAGTATCTTCCACTCTGGAACATGCCGCAAATATACTATATATTATTTTTTAAATTAATTAATTGTGAAACAACACAAATTAATCAAATAAAATTTATTTGCGCATGCCGGGTTTGAACCCGCGACCTCCGGATTGTGAGTCAAGAGTCTTACCCACTGGACTACGGAGGTCGTCCAGTGGGTAAGACTCTTGGTGGACTCTTGGACTCGTGGTGATGCAAATGGTCGGAAGTTAACAAACTACAGCTTATCATCTCCAAAACTATGTAGGTGCATGATCATGGTAACCAAAAGTACGATGAGTGTGATCAAGTAATAATGGATTGTGAAAACTTGGAAAAGGTTAATACCATGAATTAGGTAGGTACTTGAAAATAATTATAGACTCAGGTACACGTCTTAAAGAAATTGCCGATTTTAACGCCAAAAGTATTACTGGGAAGTGGGAAGGTATGCTTCAAAGATTTGGGAAAAATTTCGATAAAAAAATAAGTTAACTAACTTATCAATTGATGCCCACACACAGAAGACAGCTGTTATAGTTTCCTATTTCTTGGTAAATAAACTCCGAATAATCTTAATTAGAGGAATGTGACAAATATTGAATTGTAATAATAAATATAAATCAATACAGAGAATACTTGGAGTAAGATTCACAATGAGCATTAAACAATGAATTTTCAGAAACTTTTTAATTTTTAACTGTAATGTTTTTAACATTTTACTACAACCTGCTTTGGAGACAATTCTACACAGAAAGAATATATCATAGATCCTAAAAATATGAGCAAAATAAAAACACAGAATTTTATTAATTTTAATTTTTTTAAAGAAAGTTAAACATTCCCGGGTTACGTATAACAGGACGATATTTGAAAATCTCCTACTACTACCACAATAAGCAAAAATGTTGCTTGTATCGTGACGTGATGGAAGACTTAGCCAGCCGAGGAACCGAAAACGCGACGCTAACTCAGCCACTGACATAGTTTACTTCATTAAGAGTGAACTCTGTCATCGAGAAATTTTAACATTAGGTATTTTACCAAACTGTTGCAGTCACTGTCGCATCTTTATAAACCGATTTTTTTTGATTTTTCGTGAAAATCACAAGAGAAGAAAGCATGATAATATAATTTTTTCATATACCTTCCTGGATGACAACCAACAAAAACGAGAAGCTAAGAAAAAAGAACATCGATCTACATATTTCATAGAACCTATAGATTATATAGAACCTCAACTTTCATTCTATAAATAGACCTTAGATTCTCATAGAATAGATTAGGAAACTGTTCCGCGCATTTTCATTCCGCGACAAAATATCCCCGACAAAATAGGTATCCTACGGACAAAACATCCCTAAAACAAAACATCTACTAAAACCTAACCTAACCCAACCTAACA
Source organism: Limnephilus rhombicus (assembly GCA_929108145.2). Classification (NCBI taxonomy): domain Eukaryota; kingdom Metazoa; phylum Arthropoda; class Insecta; order Trichoptera; family Limnephilidae; genus Limnephilus; species Limnephilus rhombicus. Next base: position 15,150,826 of record OV815287.1, on the reverse strand, counting down.
AAAAATGGGACAAAAATAATACATATCTACATCCAGTATCTAAAAACAATAAATTATTGTTCAATAATAGTAAAATTGGACAAAAATAATGCAAACAGACTCTAAAGCAGGGTTTCCCAAACTTTTTCTGCATTGGAACACTTTGCAAACCCGTAAATTTTAACGGAACACTTAAATTATTTTTAGGTTGTGTAATTTCTAAAAGTAAAAATTTAAAAAAAATGTTATTAAACATATTATTTTTTTAGTAAATAAAAAATAGAATGTAAACAAAACAAAATGGAATCAATAAAGCACCTAATGACTTTGTCGATTTTGAGTTCGTGAACTGCATATTTTCTTGATATCAGACAAAATATTGGTAAGTCGGATTCTAACATCTAATGTGGCGTCGAGCCTGTTCCTGCACTTTGACTTGGTTGCAGCATAATTAGAAAATCCCGCTTCTCATAAATAGGTTGTAAAAATGGAAGTAAAACAATAATAGCTTGTTTTGATAAATTGGGGTACCTACTCTTCTGACAAACTCACATAGAAATCATTGAAAGGCTGATCTTCGTATTTTTGTTTAAAGTCAGAGTCACTTATTAAATCAATTAGATTTTCATACTCACTTGCGCTAAGGCCTACTGATTTAACTGTCACAGAAAATGGATTCCAAACCCAGGAATCGTCCTTACCAGTTTTCGAAAAATATGGCAAAAGAGTTGTTTTCAAGTTATGTACGTACTTTTAAAATTCTTTGGAAACCTCTTCAAATACTTTAAAATTTAATTCATTCAAACATTCGTGTATGACTGCCGTGTTCTAGGGGTAAGGCTCTTGACTTACGGAATCCCGGAGTGCGTAAATAAATTTTATTTGATTAATTTATGTTATTTCACAATTAATACATATAAAAAATATTATTTAGTATATTTGCAGAACGTTCCACAGTGGAAGATACTCACAGTATCGCCGTGGCGCAAGACCACCATTCGGAATTGAAACGTTACTTGAAATAGCTTTAGCCGTGTTTGGTGACCAGATCTGAATAGCCAGGTACTTCCCAATATTCATCTTCTCCATCTCCTTTACCTACCCTCTACCGTCAGCCTCTTAACTTACCCCAATTAGGAAGGCGTAGTCTCACTGGCTCCAAACGGTAGCAGTTGGGACTCTTGATAGGTATTCACATTAAAAAAATATAAAAGACAAAATAAAAAAAGACAAATCAAAATGATTGGAATGAACTGATGAAATCCAAAAATGTAATTTTTTTCACCAAAATATACGGCACCATGCGCGTTTATAGTTCGACTAATTGCTAACGAGGATGTAGTAAGACTGATTGATTTTTACATTTCTGTACTTTCAGGTGCAGTCGAATTCGAAAAAAATATGGTTCGGTTCCTTGGGAACCGAAATTTCGTGAAACACATGCAGATCCGTTATCCCGTTGTTATTGTTTCCACATCGCACAGACGTTCTTATTATTGACTCTCATCAAAGTATTACACAGCAAAGTTATAAATTTCAGAGATTTTGTTTTGTTTGTAAAATGAAGATTTAGTGCAATAACAGCATAAACGGCTCTATAAAATTCCATAAAGCTTAGTCTCTGTACCTGAAAGGGTCTAGTTCTAGTGCCTAACTGAAAAACTAATTTCTTGTGAATAATTTCAGTAGTGTTGAAATATGAATATGTGTATATTAATTAAAAGAAATTGTTCCGACAAATTGTCGAGGAACCCCTGTTCAGGTTCCGCGGAACCCTAGGGTTCCGTGGAACACAGTTTGGGAAACCCTGCTCTAAAGGCAATAAATTGTTAGGTTAGGTTAGGTGAGGTTTTAGTGGATATTTTGTTGGGGGATGTTTTATCCGTAGGATATTTTGCCGGGGATATTTTGACGGGGATACCCAGGTACCCAGCATAAATGATTGAGTGTTTCCGCATAATAATATGAATTAACTTCCTCTTCACACGTGTCAGTAGGCACCTACAGAGGGAACTACCTAACAAATTTGGCAGTGGTTAAAAATTTATAAAAAAAATTGAAAAGGTAGATATTTTTCATTAGATATTATTTAAAATGTCCCCTTGCTTGAAAAAAATCACCAGAATGTTTTCCAGATAAAACTGTACCTACCGGATGAGGAATAATTATCTTCCATAAAGTTTAATTTCTTTATTCGTACCCCAATCTTATACTTTTGTTAAGAAAACGCGTCACTCTACATAGTCTCAGCAATCATGTAAAATTTAGATTAGTTACCATTGCAGTAATAACATTGATTGTAGCAGAGTTGTTGAGTGTTGCAATATGAAAGGGTTTATTACTTAGCCACTTTATGCTCACTAATAACAGCCTCTCGGACTGTTGGAAGGCAAAGGTGGAAATTTCACAAGGGTATTTATAGGTCGCAATAAGGGCTTTATGACTTGATCATTATTTAGTACCCAAAGCCCTTTGTAAAATTGCCGATGTCGGTGGCGGGGGATTGGGAATATTTCTGTAGTTGTTTGCACTTGCAGATTCAAAGCACCTAGAATTTGAAATTGGTAATTTTGCATATCTTTTGTTTAGGATGGGAGATACGTTTAGCGACATTCTAAGCTACGAAGCAAGGTTCTAGTTAAAGCTAACTCTCGCCCTAACATTTCTCCTTCCCCTTCAATCCTCAGGACTGTAACATCACTATTATGATGTCCCTCACATCACCACTGATTGTCTATGCTCTCTATACTAAAATATCTGATCTGTCAACAGTCGTGATAATAAAAAGGTCTAATATGTTTTCCTTAACATCCAACTCAATTAAATAATAATACAACATCCTTAAATTATTTCATGGTTCAAAATGGCGTTTAGGTGAAAATACTTTTTTAACTGTCGGGATTTGTGTCTAATATATTTTTGCGTTTGTTGGATTTAACTAATTTGAATTTGTAATAAATAACTAATCATCATGCCATTTCCCTTCAGGTGTAGGCAGAGATGACAGACCGCCTAACAACTCGGTCTTGTATGCAGAGGCGGCCCGTGACAAAATTTGCTAGCAGTGCATTTCACAAAAAATGGTAACATTAATACGGGAAAATATAATTGATTGATTCACAGATTCGCGAAAACCAACACCAAGTTGTAATCATGTACCTATCAACTCGATCTAACAAACTAAATTGCAATACGTTATGTATGTGTACTGGGAGTATGAATGTTTATTAACTTTTCAGTAAAATAAAGGCTATCGTTTACACAACTTTCACTCCACAGTTTATCACCAATCACAAAAATTGTTCACAGAAAACAAAAAAAATGTGTTCAAATGATCACATTCACAAAGCCAAGATGCTTACGAATATTTAATACTTTATTTTAAAAACTCTATTCATACTTTTTTCCCTTAACCTTACTAGTATTATATTAAGCAAAGGTTTTGGAGGGCCATTATTTTTCAAAAACAATTTATTCTCAAATGAAATTCGGTTGCTTTTGAAAAAATCGACGTTAATCGCAATGTTTTCATTACCACTCATTTTTAAATAAGTTTTTTACAGACCAAAACTACCGAAAACCTTTCAAAATGTGTCAATAGTGATCAGTGATCTGCCAAATGCCTGATTTCGCCGCCCCGGTGCGATGGTAGAGCTAATACATAACATTGTCAATTAGTTGTAAATTCGTTATTCCTAACTAAGTCATTCCAAACGTTCGGTAACATATAACGCATGTTAAAGGTTTTGTCATAAATCAGGATGCTTCTGCGCATGTGCGCCGCTAGTGCACGAGCGTGTCATATATCTTCACTCGTGTCTTGCCCATTTCACGGTTCCAGCCTCTGTAGACTGCCCTAGTAGAAATACCACTTTATGTGACGTCACGTTTCGGCACAACGGAAGATGCACGCATTGCTTTTTCGTATGCGCCGATGCGAGTATGAGTACGGAGTCTAGTACGAAAGTTAATTGGTAAGGTTATTATAACGAATTGGCGGGAATTCTTCGTGAATGAATGTTACGAATTTACACTTTTGACGTTTGTCGATGTTTGTACGAATTTACACTTTTGACGTTTTGTCGGTTTTTGGTAGTGCATTGCACAAGTGCACTAACGCAGGAGCCGCCACTGCTTGTATGTATCTTGCATTATAGGTACATAGTACTCTTCTGTTATTCTGACTTTTAGCATGGCCAGACTCAAGTATTTAGTATCTATCACTTGATCGTGCCATGTCTTCCTCAGGCATACCCAACTTCTTTTACCATTCACATAAGCTTACACACCTTTCTTCATTCGTTCGATCTACATAATCAAACCATCTAAACGCCCTTTTCTTAATCTTACTCATTACGCTTACACCGGCCTTGCATCTTTTTGCGAATCTCCACATTTCTTACACGTGTTTGAAAAATATAAGTAAATAGTATTTACTAAATACCTACCTGAGTTAAAATATTACAAGAATAAAAATAATTATAAAGTTATATCTAAATGAAAGCACAATAACAAGCATTAATCTTTGTTGGGTTTCAAAATATGAATCTATATTCTTCCATCCCATGTCCATAATCCACATTTTAACGCTTCTTTTGAAGTCGGTTATTTTTTAATGGATTTTATTGCAAGAGGGGGGAGTATATTAAATAATTTTGTGGCGGCCACTTGTGCCGAATTAATTGCTCCGCCACTGGACTCCGCCGAACTCGCTGGAAACACACTACGAGTACCTATAATCAGTTACTACGGCCGGCCGCACCGCCTTACTAGAAGGTCACTTCTACACCGCCATGGTGTAGAGCAACACGCCGGCTCCCTGAAGACCAGTGATCTTCACCGCCGTAGTCTCCTGACCTTCTTCACACATCATCACGCAGCAGCAACACTCACGGCACCACTGTCACTCCACTCCACATCCACGGACATTCCCTTTACTTTATTACATCTACTGCAAGAATTTTATGTTTTATGTTTTATATCTGCATTTTTTTTTGTTATATCATATCTATCTTTGGTACCTTTATCTTATTCTATTGTATACATTTTTTTTCCTATTTCTTTTATTTTTGTGTGACTATCTTTTTTATGCTTATATTTTTTTTCTTTTCACATGGTTTCTTTTAGATTTAACCAAGCTATGCTAGACGATGTTTTATCGAGATACCTGTTTATTATTTTCATTATTTTCCATCATTTTTGTGTGATTTTATTTTTTTTCCAGCTTCATATTCCAAGGAACACTATTGATACAACTAACATACTCGACTTTGTTTTTTATTTTGTTTTGGTTTCTTTGTTCTCTTTTTCTTTTTAGTCTCACAATGCTACTTTGCTTCGCTCAGAAGGCTGAACTGAACTGCATCTATCTATTTTGTTATGTTTCTTTTTCCCCTTCTGGGGGTGCGCTAGACCTCGTCCTTGCATCAACAGGAGTCGGTTGACGATGGCACGGTGCCCTCTAAAATCAATTGCGCCACCCCCAGCAACATGTGCAGGCTTTAGGTTTGGGGGGGCGACCTCGGCTCTCCTTCGCCTTGCCTCCGGCTACTCGACGCTGAATTCCTTAGGGTCGTCGGGTATTTCCCCCCAATCTCCCATTTACTTTTCTTTGAGGCATCACCGAGGAACCGGCTAAGGGGCGCGGAAGCTGAGTGTGGTTCACGACTAGACCGAACGTCATGCGCATTCTTGCTGGGACTGCCAATCGATTGGAGAGGACTCACAACCGTTTGCCATGCCCTTATTACTTATCTACTGTGTCTTCCTCCCAAACAGGTGCTTGTAGGATACGCTGGATACAATCACCCAGCGCTTGCCACCTCGTGGACTTTCACCAACCTGTCCCACTGTCTTGTCTATATTTTGTCATACTAACACATATTGTATCTGTATTTCCTGCTAAGCACTTGCATGCTGCTTATTAACAACGTATGCAGGGACATTGGAGGTTTAGTTTCGTTTTCAAATGTAGAGTCGTTTTTACCAAAAAAATTAGAGTCCTTGCAAGAGCCTTGAAGGGGTAACCATCTGTTACCTATACCAGGGCGGGTAAGTGGTGGGTCCTCCAATGTCACTCCACTCCTCATGTCCTCAGTTCAACCTTCGAGCCGAAGCCACGTCAAAATTTTGCTCCGTGTTTTTTAAATTTTAAAAATAGAAAGAGTGCAATATTGTAATCTTTTTTTGTGCACACTTGTGCATCTCCACCAGGGCTACACCCCTGTGGTGTTCATTTTTCAAAATTTTTGATTTTAAGTATAGTTAAGTGAAAAACAGTGTATAAAACTAAGTTACGCATTTTTCGGGCGTTCACGCCGCATCTCCCGGTTTCCATTATCGCGGGTGTGTGCAGTTTTGTGAGACTATAGTGCCACAAAAAACCCCGTCAAATTTAACCTAAGTTTAAGAGTTCTACATACAATTTAAATTTTTGTGTTTTTTAAAGTGTTTTTATCATAAAACAGTGTCAAATTTTCCGCGGACAGTGACGTCACTATCACCAGCATAAGCGGAAAATTTTTCTGCATCTGATGGTACCCTTGTAACTGGGATCGGTGCAGGATAAGTGCTCTTTTTTAACATTTCAAAGTTTACCACGTGTCAAATTGTTCTAGAAACTTCCATAAAATCTTTTCATAATGATGAAAGAACTTAGTTGGATTGAGTAAAGGACTGGCGTAGTGTTAGACATTTTTATTAAATTTCGCAGATTTAGTATGGTTAAGGATTTTGATTAAAACTACAATTTCGTGCCATATCCAAAATCAGACAATTTAATATTTTCTATTAGCTAAGTTTGATGGACTGTCAAATTTAAATCTCTTAGAGACATTTTGCACCTAAGGGGTCCCTCAAGGACAAGTATTGGACCACTTTTGTTTGTAACTTTGTAACAGGACGCTATATCGAAATTTTAGTGACAGTTTTGGTAATTCATTTTCCCCATTTTTTTTCCCCATTTTTGGGGAAAATTTCGAATTTCGAGGGAATTTCCCTCAAATTCCCTCGATTTACCCCATTTTCCGTTTAAAATGGTTTCGGACGAAGTTTCGAGTGGCGATTCCGATGGTGCCACTCCCATCATCGTCACTTCAAAGGATGACCGTCAATCGGTGATTCTCCGTAAGATGGCTGCACTTGAACGAGAATTGAAACACTGCAAGCCTCCTAAGAAGAAGTCGAGCAAGAATCCCACTATGACGGACGTAGTGGATGTCCCTGAAACCGACACCAACGTGGATTCAGATATGGACACGGTCCCCCCCCTCCCTGTGACACCTGTGGCAGGCCCCAGTGGAGCATCAATCTCCGCTATTCCCTTCGGGTCTCCTAACGCATCAACCAGGAAGAGGGTTCGAATCAGTGATTCCCCTAATGAGAATCAATGGAAAGTCATCCCGGCTTTGTCTAAGTGCCAACAAATGCGCACCATTATTCTTGAGGGCTCGAATAAGCTGAACAAATCGGTTAAAAGCGCACTTAACAATTTATTGGATGATCTCATGTCTGAGATCACCCATTTGATGTTGGAGATGAATACGATTGCTACTCGGAGCTCGACTATAGAAGACTTGATAAGTGCCCAGATCGAAATGTCGAAAAAGATCGACAATATCGTACAGACGCGGCCTACAACAACCAGTGTCCCTTTCCCGGTGGCTGCACCTTCCTATGCCAAGGTAGCTACAGGAGTCCCTAACTCCAAAACCTTGGTTGTGAATGGCTATGAGCGCCCCCTGCCACCCAAACCCCTTACGGTGCTCATATATCCGGAGAAACCGGAAGGAAAAACGTCTGAGGAGACGCAAAAAAACTTAGAAAAATTGATCAACCCGCGCTCCGACGGCTTTCAAGTCGTTAGACTAAGAAAAATAAAGGGAGCTGGTATGGCCATTCAGGCCAAAAATAAAAGTGACTTGGAGAACATAAAGAAAACCGAGTCCAAACTTGCTGCTAGCGGCTTGAAAATCGTGAGTCCCCTGGGAAGACTCCCGAAAATTGTGATATACAATGTTCCGAGGTGCGAGCCTACTAAAGATCAGGACCTATTCAAGGAAATATACGTGAATAATCTGGACGGACAGACCACCCTCTTGCTGGAGGATCATCTCCGTACAATGCGAAGGGTATCACTTTTTGGTAAAAGAGATCAACCCACGATGAACATGGTAGTCACCTGTCATCCCAGTGCTCGACGAGTGCTCATTGACAGCGGGATGTGTTTTCTTGGCTGAAATGCCTGCCGGACACGGGATTTCACAGGAGCAACTAGATGCTACAAATGTCATCAGTATGGTCATATAACAAAATCTTGTTCGCAAGAAAAGATCACCTGTCGCCACTGCGCCGCTGTGGGACACGACTTCGAGGAGTGCCCCAAGAAGACACAACCCGCTGTTTGTGCTACTTGCACGAGGTTTAGGAAGCCGGCTGACCATCCGACAGGAGACAGGTCCTGTCCAGCTCAGAGAGCCGCCGTCGATGCTCAAGTCAAGATGACAGACTATGGATCTAACTAATCCTTTATCCTTAGGTCAGATAAACCTACAGCGTTCCCGGATGGCCACTTTGGAGGTGCTGCGGGTCATGTCTGACCGTAAGATCGACATCATGCTTATTCAGGAACAGTACACTTGGCAAGGTAGGACTCCCATTAGTTTTCCGGGGGCGGTACTCGAAGTTGGCAGATCTCCGGGGGCGGGTGTCCTGGTCAACACCTCGTTGATCAGCCCCCTCCTTCTGGACGGCTATTCCGATGAGTATCAAACCTGTGTATGTATTAGATTTGGTGATACTGAGATCTTTTTGTTCTCAGTCTACTTTAAATACGGGAACCCGGTAGGACCCCACATCCTGAGTTTGACGCGCGCACTCAACGCGCTTAAAGGTCGTAACATTGTTATCGGAGGTGACTTTAATGCGCGCTCACCACTATGGTTTGACACTAATGACTGTAGGACGGAACGATCAGACGCCGTGGAAGACCTGATTGCCGCGCAAGGTCTTAGCATAATAAATGAACAGAGTTCTCTTTTTACCTTTTCAAACATACATGGTGAGAGCAACATTGACTTAACTCTCTGCTCTGGGTCAGTTGCAACCAGGATTTCAAGGTGGACAGTCCATGAGTGCGAAATAAATTCGGATCATAGACTTATTACTTATACGGTTGGTGTTAAGAAAACTGAGATTCCTAGATCCTCCTGGAATTTCAACACCACTAGGGCGAATTGGGATAACTTTGGGATAGCGCTACGAGATACATTAAGGGATTTTCATCATGTAGCTGCTACTGATCCGGATAATTTGGGAAATTTTTTTAACAAGGCGGTTGTATCTGCTGCCAACTCGTCTCTGGGCAGATTAAACCCAAAGACGAGCATTCGAACGCCGTGGTGGTCACCTGAGCTGACTTCGCTGAAGGGGGCCTACAAGAGAGCCTACAGGGCGCTGGGGTCGGCTAGGAGCGGCGTTCGTACGGAGGAGGAGATGGCCGCTCTCTGGGACGACCTTAGATCTGCCAGGTCAGCTTTTAAGCGAGCTGTTCTTCATGCGAAACGAGCTGCTTGGCATAATTGGGTCCAAGAAGTGGGTAACGCCAACCCGTGGAATATCCACAGCGCAATTGAGAAATCCGGTAAAGGATCTGACCGGTATTTGTCTACTGTAATTGGGAATTTTGATGGGAGGAACGCTGAGACGGTGGACGTGGCCTCTACCCTCGAGACACTTCTGGGCGAGTTAGTTCCTGTAGATTCAGTAATTGGGGAAAGTGACCACCATAAACAGATTAGAAATCTGGCACGGCTACCACCTAGAGACCTCGCCCAAGAGGATAACATGTCTAGAGTCACTAAGGCAGAAATTGAAGTTATAATTAAGGGTTTGGGTCCTAAGAAGGCACCAGGGCATGATAGGCTCAACGGCGTAATTGCGAAGCAAGTCTGGGTCCACGCCAAGGAGGAGCTCTTCCAGGTGATGGACACATGCATGAGAAGAGGTGTTTTTCCCTCAGAATGGAAGCGCGGCGTGCTCCGGATTATACCCAAGGGGAACGACAAACCATTATCAGACATAAAAGCGTATAGACCTATAACATTACTCCCTGTGTTAGGTAAAATTCTGGAGAAATTAATTAGGGAACGTCTACGGAAAACACTCTCCCCGGCCAGTGATATGCAGTTTGGTTTCGTCCCCGGGAAATCCACGGTGCACGCCCTGTCGTATGTGCTTGATTGGGTGAAGGTTTGTCCCAAGAGGTACGTTGTGGCAATTTTCCTCGACATAACTGGTGCCTTCGATCATGCGTGGTGGGCAATGATACGCACGAAGGTGAAAAACAGGCAGTGTTCCAAACTTCTGTTTAAAGTCATCGATGACTATCTGTCAGACAGAACTATTACAATCTCATTTGGTGACTTTTGCATCCAGCGGGAAGCAGACATGGGATGCCCGCAGGGCTCCATTCTTGGTCCTGACCTGTGGAATATCGCCTTCGATGACTCCTCTAGGTTACCCTTGCCTGAAGGATGTATCTCTGTCGATTACGCTGATGACAAAGTGTATCTGGTCTCTGGGGACAGTAGAAAGGAAGTGGAAAAGAAAGGCAGTGAAGGTTTGCAGATGTTCCTGGATTTTGGAAAAAGAAATAAAATGACCTTCGCTCCCCATAAGACCAAGGGTCTCCTGATGAAGGGTTATCTCAGCAGAAACAGAAACCCGACCATCAAAATGGGAGAGTCCAACATCCGTTTTTTCGATAATGTAAAATACTTAGGCGTTACACTAGATCGATCGTCCTCTTTTCTGGCTCACGTCAAGGATGTATCCAGCAAGGCTCAGGCTCTCTTTTTGAAGCTAAGGAGACTCTCCACAGCTGAGTGGGGATTGCGTAATCCGGCGTTGCGAATTCTATACAGATGTGTATATGTGGCGCAAGTTTCATATGCTGCATCTGTTTGGGAGCACCGCTTGGATAATTCGCTCATACTCTTGGCTCTCAAGAGGGGTCAACGTACGCCTCTGTTGGCACTATCCGGTGCGTATAGAACCGTTGCTTCGGACGCTTTGCCTGTTTTGGCCGGTTTATTACCAATCGATCTTGAAATCAGGGAGGTGATTACGAAGCAGAAGCTGACCAGGGGAACCCCGGCAACTCATCTTGGTGTAGTTTTAACTCCGGATGGTCCGGGGACTCTCCCTTGTCTGCTTCGATCAATGAGGGAACTGTCGCTCCAGGAGTGGCAGCTCCGTTGGGATAGGTCGAATTTGGGAAGATGGACCTTCTCCTTCTTCCCATCAGTTAAAGTCAGAATGGAAGGGGCCGTCCTAAAACTGGACCACTACGTGACCCAACTCTTGTCTGGTCATGGGGAGTTCAGGGGGAGACTTCATACCCTCTCCCTGTCCCCTCATCCCAACTGCGCGTGCGGTTGCACCAACCAGTCCGCCGAGCACATTCTGTGGCACTGTGAGATAATGATGGATGCTAGAGAGGAAATGCTAGACGGTTTGGATGTACCGATTAGACCAGTGTGGAACACTGATCTAGTTTCGAACAAGGTGAATTTCGAGTGCCTGCGTAAATTTGCAAGGATCTGGGTTGAAAGATGGCCTGCTCTCAGAGTCGCTGATTAGTTTAATATAGGTCACCAGGTGTACTTGTTCCTGATATACCACGGACTACGATTCAAAAATTTTCTTTCACTCATTTGCCTTGGATGTATATACTTTTATATTTTTAATTTATTTTTCTTTTGTTATTTTCATTTAAAAGTTTACAGCTTTACTGTTTGCAGCTCTGCAGTATTGTCAACATTTTTAGTCTACAATCTACATGTACATTATATATATGTTTTTTTTTTCTTCCCCTTCTATATTGTAATGCTATTTCACCAAAACTTTCACATTTTGGAAGATTGCGGCTATATATATATTTACTCTTCGTTTTGCAGCTCTGCGGTTTAATTTTTAATTTCATTTTTACAATTTTTCATGTTTAGTATACTTTGCCTTTTTTTACAGCATCTACTTACTGTTACCATTAAGCTATATTCATATTGCTCTGTATTATTATTCATGAGCGCCATGGGGGTCTCCAACATCAACTTATTTAGCATCAATGATTGATGTATTATTATTTTGTCTTCATTTGTTTTATTTTTTGTTCTTCTTTTTTCCCTATGTTATATAGTTTATTTGGAGGTTGAACTGAATTCCGTTGGCTATTTTGTTTTGTCCCTTTCCCCAATAAAGGGGTTGGACTTTGGGCCTTGTCCCTATTTTACTTGTTTGGGCCGGCCTGTTGGACTTGGTGGGCTCCACCCGGCGTCCGCGCCACCCCCCCTGACATGAAAGGGTTGGGGGAAAGACTAAGCGGCGTCCGAAGGTTGTCCGTCCCGCCTCCGGCTACCCGACGCTTTCCTCCCTAGGGTCTTCTGAATGGTCGTCCAATTACGTCGTCTAGGCACCACCGGCTAGCTGGCTAAAGGACGACTCCTTTGGATGTCGTAACGTTGGACACACGACCTTCTTCATTCTCACGGGGACTGCCGGTCGCCGGTTGGTTACTTTCACCATTTCTGTTTCAATTTTGTATATCTACACTTATTTCATTGCTTTTTTTTCTTTTCCATATACAGACGCCTGCAGCTCTGGAGTGTGTGGTCTCCCTCCGTTCATCAGCAACTGCATGCATAACTCATGATGGTTGCTGAAATATTATTTTTTTGTTTTCCATATCGTATTTCTTATGTACCACTAACACCTGTAGTATTAGTATACTGACCATTACAGTACAGTCTGTAGGCGATCCTACATTTCCGCCACCTAACAAAGTATGTAGGGACATTGAAGGTCTAGATTCGTTCATTAAATAGTAGAGCCGTTCATTAAAAAAAATTAGATTCTTGCGAGAGCTCCGAAGGGGCGACCATAAGTCGCCTATACCGGGGCGGGACAGTGGTGGGTACTTCAATGTCACTCCACTCCTTCATCCTTGACTTCCATTTACTCTCGTCTAGGCACCACCGGTTAGCTGGCTTACGGACGACGCCGCCGGTTGTCGGGAGGCCGGACATTCATCCTTCTTCACTGTCTCGGGGACTGCCGGTTGACAGAGTGTGGCAATACCACTTCTTCACTGTATATACTCTCTGTTATCTGTTTTTCTTTTTTTTCTTTTGAACAGTGCTCGGCACCGCCCGCTGGATTGACCATAGTCATCCGCTGTCGTGAGCTTATTACTCACGACGGTTGCTGTATATTTTGTTCTTTTTTCTTTACTTTATTTTTGGTTGAGGCTACTAACAACTCGTTTGACTGTCCATGAGGCTGATTACCTCCATGGGCTTTAGAATTGTAGAAGTGACTATAACAGTACAATCCTGTAGGCGCGCCTGCATACCGCCCTCTAACAACGTATGCGGGGACATTGAAGCTCTAGATTCGGTATACAAATGTTAAATGTAGAGTCGTTTATAAAAAAAAAGTAGATTCTTGCGAGAGCTCCGAAGGGGCGACAATAAGTCGCCTATACCGGGGCGGGACAGTGGTGGGTGCTTCAATGTCACTCCACTCCGCTCCGCTTCGACCTCCGCTACGTAGCGCAACAATAAAGACTGACTCACTACACCGACTGACGACTTTTATTTCACGCCCCGTCTCTACCGACGCTTTCCGCTCCCTCAATTTTATAGAGAAATATTGCATATTTCTATGTACAAAAGTCGTTTTAGTTGTAGGTTGGTGGAATGTATGTTGTAATGTGGATCTTGTGAACCGGCCCCTAGTTTGTCTGTAAAGTTATCCTGTTTTTTGAATGTGCACATTAGAATATCGTTTGTATATAATTGTTTCAGTGGCATTAAATTCAGTGCTTTAATTTACGATATCTCATTTCTACAGCATTCAGTCTACTTCATCTTTCCTCTGTTAGATCCATGCATCCTCATTAAAACCCAGTTCTTACTTATGTATCCTCATGAAAACCCAGTTCCTGCTTATTTTTCCGAAAAAAAAGACCCGTTTTTTTGTTGTTTATTTTTAAGTGTGATATTTTATATCTGTGGCATCTGTCTCTAAAGTACTCGTAGGTTGTAGTTAAAAATATTGCAGTTAAAAATTAAAAAGTTTCTGAAAATTCTTTGTTTAACACTCATTGTGTATCTAACATATCTGACACTAAAAACTCACGTCAGATGCAATTTGAAACATAAACTGTATCCGAAGATGTATTTTTTGGTCAAATTAAAAAAAAAACAATCATTAGGGGGGTTAACATCAGCTTTTTAACGTATTTGAAAATGGGTCTAACCGTAGACCTGGCACTAAAAGTATTTTTTAACCCTATAGTTGGCGTAAAACAAGGAAAAAAGTTTTGAAAAATCGAAATGCTCATTTCGAAAACATTTTTTTTAATTGTTAACTTAAAGAGTAAAACCTCAAATTGTAATATTCAATTAAATGAAGACAATATTAGCGAAACTCAATCTAAAATCTGAAAACAGAAAAATCAGAAAAAGATAGTCACATCTGGGAATCGCACCCAGGACCTTCGCCTTGCCGGGGCCCAACTCTACCAAATGATATATGTAATCGGTCATATTTAACTGTATCATACTTCGATTAAGAACTGCCAACATTCTCTTCATTTTCTTAACGCACATTTTTATTGACTGCTATCTTTATGAATGATTGTAAGGTTCAAACCCGAACGAAATGCTATATAGATAGTGTCTTTGATAAATTTTTATCCATTTTTATTTTTAATATGCGACTTTTTCTGCAAGTCTAGAAAGAATATTTATTTTTATTTTAAAACCCCAAATCGAAATATTTAATTAAATTAAGCCAATATTAGCGAGACTCCATCGAAAAAGTTTTTTTGGGTTCTCTCTCTCTCTCTCTCTTTCTGGTCTCAATCCTGGGATTGGTTTGCAGCAATTTCCTCTATCTATCCGAAAGAGATAAACGGAGACTAGAGGCTTTTGAGATGTGGTCCTATAGAAGACTATTAGGAATTTCCTGGAGAGACCACATTACAAATGAGGAGGTTCTCCAAAGAATCGAAGGAGTAAAGCACCTGCTCAGGACCTTGTCCGAAAGGCGTGCAAGATGGATCGGCCATGTAATAGGACAAGAAGGCCTCTTGCATGCCAAAATGGAGGGTATGACCGACGGGACAAACTCTAGGGTCCGCCCACGCGGAGAGTACCTGGAGGACCTGCTGGTGGACGTACGTGGGTTCCCTATGTGATGTGAATTCACCAGTTTCCCGCTTGTACTACGAGTTTCCGGACACCTTATATTTGCAATGTGTTTTGTGCTACTATAATTGCTACACTCGCGGATTATAATTACAAACAGAATAGATATTATGATTACAATTATACAATTATAATTATAAACAGAAAGCATATTATAAAGTTGGCTTTAATCAAGTTCACGTTAACTGTCGGCTAGTAATTATATTTACAGTACCTAACCGTAAAAATTCAAACTGTCATATAAACCTACAAACTAACAATTTTCCACCATAAAGTGGAAGCCCAAGCTAATAAATTACTTGATTGACCAATTCAAGCTATAAAAGTAGCAAGATGTATTGGATTCTCTTAGCACGCAATCGAAACAGAAACCTAGATCGGTACCTAAATGTGAGTAGTACCTAGTACCTACCTACCTACGTTTTTATTCCTAAGAAAATATTTAAGGGGATTCAATAGTCCAGGAAAAAATCAAAATCAGAATTCACGCCCCTTTAAGGGAGGAGTTTGAGAAAAAGCTTTTGGAAAGGTTGGAAAAGGTATTTGAGATTTTTTTTACAGGATTTTTTGAGAATTACTTTTTACGAATTGTTTATTGTAATAAAACGGAAATTTAAAATTGATTTCACGAAATCAAGCGACGCGGAGCCACACGTCTATTTCCCGTTCCGACCGGGGCGTGACTGAAACGAAATAGGTGTGGCGTGGTCAGTAGTTCTTCGGTGGACGGCATAGGGTTAATAGAAAAACCAAATTCGTCGACTAGCGGCCCGTATTGTAAAATAACAATTCGAAAATGCATATTTTATTTTAATTTGGGAAGTTCGGGCGTAAATATCAATTTTTTGCGATTATTTTAAAAGAAACCAAATTCGCCACATTATACAATGAAACCATATCCGAAAAGGGGTTTATAAATAGGAGAGTTTGGACTTGAAAGTGTTTTTTATAGACCTTATACTTTATTTTTTATAGGCTTATTAAAAGACTAATAAAAAAAATTACCGATATTTTTAAGGGCCAAGGTATGTTCTACACGCAGTATTTAATTGAAGCATCTATAATACCTCTAAGCTCTAAGCGATCAAATTTTCAAAACAAAGACATATAAAGTTTGTCTGCGATTTTGACCCTTCTATGTACAGAATTTGTATGAAAAAAGGACAGAATCGCTTGCGCCAACATCATTGATGATATATAGCCACTAGTTTCATTCACCTGACAACACCAGATTATTTTTAAATGATTTTTATCTGTGGAATCGAAATGTCATTTTTGGCGCAAATTGAAGCTGTCAATATTGACGCGTGTTCCTCGACTAAAACATCATAAAACCTATTAATTTACATAATTAACGCAAGGATTGTTGTTTTGGTGCATAGTTTATTGTTCTAGGAACGTGTTTCAGTCAATGAAATATACGATAGCTAAAAATTAATCAACAAAACATTTAATTCAAAATTCAAATTCGTGTTTTGTTACGAAATTTCCGTATTTTTCCTGGAATTTGCGGGCCTTTGACAGGTTAAAACGCGTTCAAAGTTTGCTGAAGGATAATTCAACACACAAACTGTTTAAAACGGTTTCATATAAGATGCTGTATCTTCGTCAATTTTTCGAATTTCCTTACAAGATTTGGTGAAAGCATTATTAACAAATACATCTTTTATAAAATGAAATAAAAAAGTGTAAATTATATTTTTTGTGTCCTAGTGCCTTCAACATATGCTTAGTACCTACCTATCTAAGCAGTGGTTTGGAGTTGGGAGATCCCATACAAATATCATCCCACACAGATAAAATAGGAATAAATAAATACAGCCGGAACCGGTAACTTACAATATTTAAAATAAAATTACAACTACTATTAATCTTTCTAATAGCTACCTACCTACACAGTTTTAGACCCAGTTTCACTATGTATTGCACTTCGTATTTTTTTTATCTTAGTTCCCTTGCTACAGGTTGTCTTGTCATTATAGCTAATATAGATAGTAATAAAACAGCTGAGTAATTAAAAAGATCCAGTGGCGGCCTAACGGGGGGGGGGGGGGGGGGGGGGGGGGGAAGGGGCGGCCTCTGTTCCCGGGGGGCCTCCAAACGCCCCCATGTTTCCTTAATAAATCCTAAACAAGGCTTTACCCGTCTGCTTGGTTCAATATATTCCCACCTCACAATCCGGAAGTCTCGGTTTCGCGCGTAAATTCTGAAACCGTCACTTTGGAACGAGATTGTAAAATAGATAGCTTTCATATTTCAAAGACAATTATAAGCATTATTTCGATCTCTTTCTGGTTAAAAGAAAAATACATAATATGTTTGCATGAGAGAAAGAGAGATATATAGCTTTCAAAATGTAAGGTCGCTCTGGGACATTTTTGTTTTTATGAAAGTATAACGCGATTACGTGTTTTGGGATGTATTTATTCCTAAACAAGCAGACGGGTTAAGGACAGGACACTAAAAAAAATGTATTTTTTTTTTTAAATTTAATTTTCTGAAATATGCATTTGTTAACAATCACCATGTTCCCTTCAGCAAAACTTTGAATGCCTTTTTCTTTAAACTTTTTTAATACGTTTTTCAACCTGGTTGATAACATATTAAACAAACTACACATCCGATTTGCGTGCACCAATTCTTAAACTGTTCGAAAATCCAGTGTCTATGGCACCACGTGGGGGAATTTTGATATCTAAAAAAAAATAAAAAATGGCGGACCGGCGAATTTTATTTTCGATTATTTGTGGAAAATTTTCAATTTCATAAAAAAAGAAGGGTGTTCTTTATTAATAAAATCCCTACCAGGTGCCATAGTAACTGGATTACCTAACAGTTTAAGATTTGGTACATGCATGCCTTAAACCTTGTTTAGGATTTGATCAAGAAAACATGGAGGCCCCCCAATACCAGGGGCCCGTGTGAACTGAATAAAAATCTTGTAAAATTACATCAACTTTTTAAACTAAGGGGAGGGGGGCTCATTCAGCTTTGCTGCCCCGGGCCTCTGACGGGCTTAGTCCGCCACCACCATGTAGTTTCAGCTTCTTTCAACGGACGTCGATAGGTTAGTGTGTAATATGAAGCTTTGTAATGAAAGCGATGACATTAGTTAAGTGTTCAATTAGTTTATAACAATTTAATAGTTAAAAACGTGCCTTCAATTGTTATTTAAGTGCAGTTATCTTTATAAATTTGGTTTAAAACATACGATCTGTATAAACGTCAAATTCTCGGTCTTGTTATTGTTTACAAACGGTGTCCATGGATACAGGCCAAATCACACCAAGCAACGTTACAACAACTGCGCCCGGCAAGCTAACAGCAACTTTGTTGGGTAAGTGCTACCTTACACTAAGGAATTTTAGTAGGTATGCCATTTTGTATGGGAAAAAAAAGTTGGAATTTCAGAAAAAGTTATTAATCTTTTTTACTCCTCCCATTATGCAGAATCACCTCCCGAAGTTAATGCACTTTACCCCCAGACACCCAGTATAATGAAAAATAAATGACTTCGTTTACACCACTATATAATTAACAATATCAACATGTTTCAATAACAATGCTATCTTTATCAGGACAAGATGTAAATTAAAAAAAAATGTATAATAAAATAAATGACAAACCAGTATACTTAGACAAATTAGAACAAAGACAAAATATTAAAAAGGAGAGGTTATTAATTGCTTAAAAAATCTAATAAAAATAGTTATATAAAATTAAGTAAAAAATAAAATAAATTTATATTGTTAATTGTATAGTGGTTTAAACAAAGTTATTTATTTTCCATTATATACTACAAATCATTCGAACATTAGAGTTATTGGAAGATGCCCAACACACCTCAAGTTATCTTATTTTTGGAAGTTAAGAGACACATACGAGTAATACTTATCTTATCTTGAGAATGGGGGCAAATTTTAAAAGTATGTTAACATTAAAACATCTGTATTGCTCACTAGTATGAAGCAGATTAGAATACAATTCCTCTGTATGGTCACCATACTACAATGTTCATTCTCAATCATTGGAAAAGGTACAAAACAAATTTCTTCGGTACATCAATTTTAAAATGAATATACCAATCGAATTTATAAATTATAATTACTTACGCGCTGAAACCAGACTTCTTAAATTATCAGATAGAAGAGTGTTAATTGATTTATTATTTTTATACAAAATTATAAAATCTTTAATTGACAGCCCTAATTTGTTGGAACTAATTTGCATTAGCATACCCGCTAGACAAACTCGTAGTAAAGATACTTTTAAATGCAACAATAAACTCAACACTAATTACTCTATATACTCACCAATACCAAGAATCCATAACCTTGCGAATAAATACTGCGAATCTATAGATATATTTAGTATTGACAGTTTTGAATGTTTCAAAAATCAACTTATCTCGATTCTATCTGCTAATAATTAACTTTTATTATTTTTTTGTTTTTCTCATAAAATATTTTCTCATCTAAACCTCACCAGTAAAATGTATACTTACTTTATAATATTTTTGCAGTTCTATTTACACTTTGTTCTATGTCAGGTCTTATTATTATTGTTAATAATATGTATAAATATTTAAAGCTGAATTGTTTTAGTTTTTTGTAAGTACAACTTGTACTATTTCATTTCATTTCTTTTTTATGTTGTAATATTCTTTACCTAACGAGTCGATTGCATTCATATTTATTCTGTTTTATTGTTTATGTAATACATGTAATTAATATTGTTAATTATATATTTGCTTCTTTTCTTGTAAAAGCCCACTAGGGCGTTAATAAAATATAAAATAAATAAAATAAAATACGACCTTAAAAATTGTCTTTAGTTTTCGAGGTATTTTGACACTGTTATGAATTTCTTGAAATTTGACAACTTTGCGTAAACATTTTCTAACCGAGACGTGAGCTGAACCACGAATTACGGGAAAGGAAAGAACGAACGAACCCGAAATGTCTATTGCAATAATTGCTCCGTCCTTTCCCATAGTTCGTGATTCGGCTCACAGTGTATACGCAGCCTCTCTTTTCGCCTCACGTGTGTATACGCGGCTTTGGATTAGTTTTTCGAGTGCCGTAAGCCGCAAGTGCCTAAGATTCGAATGTTTATTACGCAACCCTGAATAGCTCTGCTGCTTCGACGGTCCCGAAGAACAATGTCGGATCTGCTAAAAATTGAAAATGGATTTTTTGGTTTATTTTAATTTCCTTCTGATGACTTAAAAGTCTGTATTTTCGAAATTTTGAATGAAATGATATAACCTAATCTCATAAACAGTAAAAATACAGAAAAGAAACTTTAAACAGCTCTACTGCAAAAATACAAAATCGCACATCCAACATTGTTCTACGGAACCGTCGTATTTTTTCTGTCATTAGCTCCACAAAGGAGGTCCTGAGGAAAATAATTTCTCTCAGGGCCCATGTCATCTTTGGGGAAGCTATGTGGAGGGTCTTATTAGGAAAGAAGTGAGAGGAAGTTCTGGAAAGGAAAAGGGTACTAGGGGTGGGTAGAAATCTGGGGGTCAGTGTGTCCAGGAATGGTGGACAAATGAATTCATCTCTCCCACTACGGTGCCAGGCGATGTTCTGAGAAAGTACGACTGCAGAAGTCAAACTCAACCATTCTCTCCCGTTCCGGCCTGCCATACAGCTGGTGGGCAGATGCATCCGCCGCCAAGACCTTGACATGAATCCGGGCACCTCTGCTAAGTCACTAAACGTAGCGAACCACTAAGGGTGACCTATGGCAGAGGTGATGGTTATTCAATAAATGGTTCCCTGGGCGGCGGTACCCATACCCGCCTCCTAAATTGAAATTGATCACAGTCCAAAATAAAACTAGCAATGCCTTCGCCGCGTCCCTAACTTTCTAATATGTAGGTAGCTACTGTTTTATTCAAATGATTTTAAATGAAAAACTATTGGAAAATTTTATTTCTACCCTCGCCTCGACCCTAACATTCTAATAATTAGATGCCTTTTGTTTTTTTTGTTAATGTTTTTAGCTGAAAAAAAGTTGCCGGAGACCAAAATGCGATTTAAATTTTTACTAAAAACAAGCTCAGGAATCACTAGAAAATAAGTGAGATATTTTTCTTCTTACAGCGCGTAGCTACATTACGTATATCGACCTTCTTCCACAACCAATGCGAAGAACTAAGAAGGTGGGTGAATGTGTAGAGTATAGACTGTTATAGAAGTGTAGGAGTATAGAGGAATGCAGTTCACTGGAGCGAAGGTTTCGGCGTTTGAGCGCCATAAATTTTTACTACCTTCCCTTCTACGCTTTACGACATTTTATATTGGCAACGCGAAAAGACTCGCAAAGAACGCATAGTAATTAAAATTAAAACGGCCGATACAGGTAGCTAAAACTCCATTTTCCAATACCTGCGGAGATTTGTGATTAACATAGGTAGGCACATTATTTTTTTATATTTTTTAATATTGATGTTCCTCGTATATTAAAACGTAGTTAAGTTAATTGGGTGTGTTAAAGATTACAGGCAGACAGGTATTTTGTAGGTAAACCCCTCGGGCCTCAGGCCTCAGGCATATTTTTTCAGAAGATCCACTTTGCAATAAAATCCAAATAATCGGAATACTTCTGAATGTATCCGAAAAATGAAAACCGTTTTTGAAAGGTGATGAAATACGCTTTCTAGTGTTATTGTTAGAAATAAACATATAATTTTTGCATAAAATCTTACGTTTTTCTACCTAAAATTACTGATAACAAAGTAAAATAAAACACACCCCTATTTCATATTTTATTAGATCAAAATATTGTAAGCGTTGTCATCTAATTTTTTTGTCGTTTCCGAAAAAATTCACGAAGTTTCATATTTTTTCTCAAATTGCAATGCGGTCGGATATTTTGGTTTCATAGAGATGCACATTTTATTCTGAAGTGAAATTTCTTTAGCGTCGTTAGTGACTTGAAATTCGGGAGGAATGCGTCACAACTCAGTTCTACAAAAATACTCCGTTCTAATATAATGCTGTAAATTCGCACTTCGGCGCATGCCTTCCATAGCGTAGTTGGCAAGGTGCCTGGAAAGTCTCAGCGGCCAGAGAGACAGACATCAAGCGAACGGTTGTTCGAATACTACGAAATAAAAAATAGAACATTTTTATTTTGTGAAATCCAATCTTCAAACCACACATAAACAAGCAAAAGAAAAGCAAGCGACTTCACTTCTTTCAAGTTTCACTCTAACGCGTGTGAATTACACACTCTGATTTTTTCTGTAGTTAACTTCGAGATATTTCTTACCATTACAAAAGGGCGATACAACAACACATATGAGTCCTATGTGAGCAAAATCGGGATGGGGGGAGGAGTGATTCGTAATTTTTTCTCATTGCTGCATAAATAAAAAAATTGTTATATATTTCTTATCTTTGTGCATTTTACAAAGCGTTCGTATAAACATACCTTTATAATTATTATTTCTTCACGCTCGGTCAGCTGTTCTGTTGAAAATAAAAATTGCATGCTTTTATTTACCTCTAAAACGATAATTAGAACATGGTACAAATGTGTCATAATATTATTTAGTCTACGTTCCAAATGAATAATAATCAGTTTGGGAGGCGGGTATGGGTACCGCCACCGCGGGAATCATTTATTGGATAACCAACTCCTCTGCCATAGGTCACTCCAAGTGGTTTGCAACGTTTGGTGACTTAGCAGGAGTGCCCTTTTGACCTCTTCAGCACAACTCTCTCGGAACATCACCTTGCAACCGCACTAGGTTGGATGCACTAGGTAGGATGCACTATTCCGGATTCCTACCCATTCCTCAAACATTATTTTCCTTCCCAGAACTTCCTCTCCTACCATTCCTAAAAAGACCCCACCTACACAGCATACCCAAAGATGAATTATTAATTTTATTAAATAGGAATTATTTTTCTCATAACTTCCTGTGTAGAGCTAGTGTAAAAAAACAATGAGGTGTATAAATAGTCAAAAGAGTTTTATTTTCATTATTATTATTATCTGGAGAGGTCGACAAATTGGAACTTCCGATATTTTTTTATAAGGAACCGGTTCCTCACATCGGCTGCACACTTCAAAAAGCAAAAAGGTTTAACATCCCTGGTTTAACACATCAAAGAAAATCGCCCAAGATTTTCAGTGTTTTATTTTATAGCAATACAATTTGTACATTTATCAGCTTCCGGACCTACCTATGTCGACCATTGTTTATTTTAATGCTCTCTACACACACGTCGCAACCGAATACAATATAAAATATTATTACGATTTTATCGCTTTTCGACAAAAATATATATTTAGTACCACAAATAATCAATACATTTCAAAAGCAAATTGTTATGGCGATAATATTTACCTAGTTAGTGGTTTCATTCTAACTAAGGTATTTTTCAAAATCACACCTTGCAAACATATCAACGAATTCAATCGCTTTTGTTCCGCAGTTATTACAATAGCTAATATATTGCAAACTGCTTCCACCGGTTTATGTATCGAATCACAAAACGCAACGAATTGACAAATTCCACTTAAAATATGTATAACAGAAGAAATTTGATTTCCTTCTACTATTTCTCAGTGTTCCTAACAAGTGCAAATCTTGTTGGGTGATGACATGGCAACTGGCAAATGTTCCTACTTTATGAAGGATAAAATATTATAACATATTCCTACTTCATGAAGTATAAAACATTATAATGTATAACAAAAGAGATTTGATTTCCTTCTACTATTGCTCAATGTTCCTAACAAGTGCAAATCTTGTAGGCTGATGACATGGCAACTGGCAAATGTTCCTACTTTATGAAGTATAAAATATTTTAACATATTCCTACATCATGAAGTATAAAACATTATAATGTGTAACAGAAGTAATTTGATTTCCTTCTACTATTTCTCAGTGTTCCGAACAAGTGCAAATCTTGTTGGCTGATGACATGGCAACTGGCAAATGTTCCTCCTCCTTTATGAAGTATAAAATATTATAACGTTTTCCTACTTCATGAAGTATAAAACATTATAACGTATTCCTTCTTCATGAAGTTTAGAATATTATAACGTTAGTAGGAATTCCTACTTCTTGAAAAATAATATATGATAAGATAACGTATTCCTAGTTCATAAAAATATCATAATATATTCGAGTATTTATTCTTCATTAAGCCGCCGCTACCCGAAATTCTACCGATTTCTTGCATATCCCCCTTAAACATTTGAAGTTTTGAAGCTCTTAAAAATAAAGTGCTTTTCTTGAAGATAATATCTATATATTCCCCACGCCGAAACGCAAATTATATGAAATTCCCTCGATAGAAAAAAATCCCAAATATGCTCCGAAAATTATTATTTTCACGTCTGTTTCAGTTATTTTACAAGTTATACGTATGCAAAAATTCACAGTGTTTTTTTAAATGCTGTTTTATAGAGCCCCCAAGAGATTTTTGTTCTATTTTAAACGAGTCTGTTTTATTAAACATTTTCACAATTTTCGCTTCAATTACACGTTTTAAATATTAGCGCACTCTCTCCAACATTCGTAATTACATTTCTCTCCTTCTTCTTGTAAACAAATATTATTTTGTAGGTATTCCTACTTCATGAAGTATAATCCTACTAATATTATAAAGGCGAAAGTTTGTATGGAAGTATGTTTGTTACTCTTTCACGCGAAAACTACTGAATGGATTTTAATGAAACTTTACAATAATATACCCGATACATCAGAATAGGCTATAGGCTATAGCTTAGAGCTCTGGCATTATGAAATTTATATTAAAATTTGCAATAGGTGGCACGCGAGCTGTTTGAAAAATGAATGTAACGGGAATGGAGGGGGGGTCAGGGGGGGGATAGGATGTTGGGGCAGGGCGGAGGGGGGGGTGGGGGTAGGGGGGAGGGCGAATGGTGGTGGGGGAGGGTGAGGGGTGAGGGGGAATTTGGGGGGTGAGGGGGAGAGGGGTGCGAGAGAGTGGAGGAGAGGAGGAGGGGGGGGGGGATTGGAGTGGGTATAAGGAAGGTGGAGGAGGCGCTGTGGGTACCCCCTAATACTATGCGAGCGAAGCCGGGTCAAAAACTAGTATATTATAACATAGGAATGCCTACTTCATGGAGAATTAAATATTGTAATGTATTCCCACATCATGAAGAATTAAATCATATAACTTATTCCTACATAAATAAGGATAAAATATTATTAACGTATTCGTACTTCATAAAGTATAAAATATTATAACATAGGTATTCCTACATCATGAAGTGTAAAATATTATATCGTAGGCATTTCTACTTCTTGGAGCATAAAATAGTATAACGTATTCCTACTTTACTAACTAACTAACCATCACGCCGTTTCTCCGCAGGGATAAGCAGAGAGGATGGACCGCCAAACAACTCGGTCTTGGCACACACTCCTTGCCTCGTTCACGTTCATACATCGTTTCATACATGCTCTTCTATTATTCTGACTCTTGACATGGCCCGACTCAAGTATCTGATTCACTTGGTCGTGCCATGTCTTTCTCGGGCATCCCCGACTTCTTCTACCATTCATATTTGCGTCATATATTCTCCTTACACTCCTTTCGTCGTTCATTCGCTAAACATGACTTAGTCATTACGCTTACATCAGCCTTGCATTCTTTGCGGATCTCAACGTTTCTCACACGATCGTACATAGTTTTACTACACATACGCCTCGGGGATCTCTTTTCTACAGCATTCAGTTTACTTCTATCGTTTCTCTGCCAGTTCCATGCCTCACTGCCAAACATCAGGGTTGGTACCATTAATCCATTATGGCTATCTTCGCTTCTTTGGACAGTTTTTTGTTGGTGCCAACGGCGTTCAGTACTCCATTAATGGGGTTATCTGCATTCACCCTTCCTACTTTACGAAGTATAAAATATTATAACATATTCGTACTTCACCAAGTAGATATGTTGTATTATAACGCATTCCTAATTCATGAATAATTTAATATTTTAACGTATTCCTATATCATGAAGGATAGATTAGTAAAACTTTGTCCTACTTAACGAAGTATGAAATATTATAAACTATCCCTACTTTATGAAGTATAAAATACGTATTCCTATTCTGCTATGACATTATCCACTCTTCTGTGGTGTGTCATATTATTTTTTAGGGTTTCATATTATTTATTTGAAACTAAGAGTATAAAGCAAAGATACAAAGTAATAATTCGATACGCAACATTGTTACATAAGCAATTAATTTACTTACTCAGTAGAGAAATATTCTCGGGTCTAACTGGGGAGCAAGTCTATTTAATAATGCTTAAAAATAATAACGGTACACAGAAATTACTTAAAATAGTATAGTTACACAAATTCCCAACGC
Source organism: Limnephilus rhombicus (assembly GCA_929108145.2). Taxonomy (NCBI): domain Eukaryota; kingdom Metazoa; phylum Arthropoda; class Insecta; order Trichoptera; family Limnephilidae; genus Limnephilus; species Limnephilus rhombicus. The sequence continues at coordinate 15,124,208 of OV815287.1, read as the reverse complement.
AATAGGTACTAATTAATATATTACAAGTTTTGGAAAATGAACAATAAGTGAAAATAGCAATTGAATTATTATACCCAAAAATCATCTCAAATAATCAAGCAGTCTGTTTGTTTAGTAATAAAATGTAGAATTAAAATTAATCAGATGTTATTTCAATGAAATGATTATATAATTGTTTTAAAATTAATTATGTAGGATAAATATCTACAATCAATTTCTATCACAAAAAAAGTAATTTTAGAAATTATCACATGTGTAGGTAACTAATTTTGTTTCATTAGGTTTCATCTGTACAAATTTTACCGTCATTTCGGATTACCGTATTTATAGTGCTTTAGGGATTTTGTTGCTTGAGGAGACAGATTTTCTACTTCATAGATGATTTTTCTTTCATTTCAAATCAATTCTCTTTAGCTGCCATTACCACGGATCGGTGTACGAACAATCCATGCCACAATTGCCAATCCTGCAGCAGACTTTGAGCTTGATTTCAGAATATCGCTCCATATGCTGAAATAGGCCGAGCCACGAAAGTATAGCGCGCATAAAGCGTCATCAATCCCAGACATGATTGTTTCGAGGATGATATTTCTAAATTCTATCTAAAGATAGGGCTAAATATTATATTTTAAAATATTATAAACTGTTTCTTAGCGACATCTCTCATGAAAGTTGATAAGTTATACTGTATTGTTTACATTACACAAAGCAGCATCTATTTCTTGACCGAGTTGTTTAAATCTTTCGTAATTGTAATGTCGTGAGTGTGGATTTATTTTTAAAAATACATTTATTTACACATAAATTTTTTAAACTGAAGGAAACATTAATTTTAATATCCATGAATATGTCAAGACGCGATCTCAGTGAAGAAGATATAAGAGAATTCGTGCTCGATCTTGACTCTGAAATTGAGGAAAGTGAGGATATAACGCTACTTTTGACAATGAAGATGAACCTATGGAGACTGAAATTACCCAAAAAGGATCGTCAGGAAAATGGTATGAGAATTCGGGAAATTTCATACCTACCAATTGTCCACCAATTTAATGATTTTTCTCTGGCATAACCGCGTCCTCGTTATTATCAGAAAATTTGTCCGAAATTATTAAAACAAAATATTTTATTTGTAAAGCCTTTAAAAATATTGTTTAAAAGAAAACGCTGAATTGATTCAAACAAAAACACGAACTTGAGTCCTTCTGCTTCTAAATGAAGTGGAATATTTTGTTGTGTTGTATTATGAAAGGATCAATGTTTAAACATTATTTACTTACGTAGAAAGCGTAGTAATAAAGGTACGCAGGATTTCAGTCATAATACTCAAAATGCAACTAAATCATAAAGTTGCAAGTCCATGGTACATCCTTCTGCTTCTAAGATAGTTGTTGCATCATGGTATCATCATGCATCCGTATACATTTTTGAAAATTCTATTTTTTCTTCATAGGACCTGTATTTTTCTGTCACTGATAAACATGATTATTTACTTCAAGTCTGAATCAAAAACTCATTTCTTCAAATTTTGGACTTGCATCCGTATGCTTCTCGGGTACGGAATTGTTGCCACATACCTAATCCCACGGTAACCTTATAAATCAAAAACAGTACAGTATAGTGCAATACCAAATCTAAAATGTGAAAACAGTTGGAGAACCCTTATCTAACTCATAGACATGTTTATGAGATGTAAGTATTTATTTTACATCTCTTAGTTTATTTGTGTTAGTTGTTATTTGGCCAGCTCGCCGCTCTCAAATATTCTGTAAGTGTTTATTATTTAAGTCAAAAATACATTATGGGACACCCTTGAGGATTCAAATATTTTATCAAGTATGTACAATAAATATCATTAAGTGTTATGTAAACAAAGCACTCAATGGCAAAGAGAATGCTGAAAAGATTAATGTAATTGATGAGTTTAAAAAAACACTGAAATATTAGGCTTATGGTAGTGTGATAATGTTTCGTTCTTGCGGCAAATGGGTTAAGGTATACCAGAGGTTCCCAAACTTATTTTTCTCGGAGACCCCTTTCAAAATTTTTCTGATTTCATTGCCCCCTGCTGCTACATTTCTACCATATTCCCAAAACTGATCAAAAATGTGAAGATTAGATCTAACGATGGAAATTTGCGTCGCGGTTGAGTTCCAACCCTAAATTCGGAGTGGTATAAATAAAAAGAAAAATAGTATATTTTCTTGTGTTCTATTTATTAAAAAAATATATTACAGAATTAAGGGGGAAATACATGTAGATGACTCAATTTTTTTATTTCATAAATTGTTAGTATAACTATTTAAGAATATGTTCCCAAAGTTTTAAATAAAAATTTCAATTCGTTCCGATATTATGAGGGTGTTTGTGCTGAACCACGTGATAAACTTGAAACTCATTTTTCTCGAAACGACTTTTTTGGAATTTCTGTGCACTCTAGCTCAGAAAGTTTTTAATCAAACATTTAAAAAATGTGCAGATATCTTATTTATATAATTACGCTCTATGTGAACCGAAATTCTTAGTAATATCATTGTCAAAAGTATTTTTTTATTGCAAAAATTTTTTTAAAAAGGCATAAAATCAAGGTTTCCTGTTTACACACCTGTAAAAAAATTTATTTCAATTTTTTTTGGGAAAAGTTAGGTTTACAATAGAAGTTAAATAGTCTACATGTTCTTAAATTAAATTCAAAACTCTATTGATTTGAGATGAAAACTGTGGCCTCCAAAATGCACCCAAAAGCTACGTCTGATGATGACGTTCAATGTATAGCAGCTGATAATTTTCATATTTTCCAAGGAAATGCTTCGAAAAATTCACAATATTTTCTTAAATAGATGTATAAAATGACCTCAAAGTTTCAATAAATTATACACATTTCTACCATGCCAAAAAAATTAATGAAAATCATTAAAAAAAACCTAGTCCTGTATTTCCCACCTTAATAGAATTAAATATCGAATATGCAAGTTTTTACAAGTAACAGTCGCTGACCTTCTAAAAACACACTACTCAAAAAAAATTAAGGGAGGTTTTAAAAAAAGGAAATTATTGCTAAATATGGCTGATTCATAAGCCGGCCTAACTGAAAAAAAATTTCAAGCCCGTGTACCAAAAAAATAGCAAAAAATTAGGATTGCATGAAAACCGTAGCTCCTAAAAAAATTGCCAAAAATATGAAAATTATAATCTTAAAGCTTTAAATTGCTTTTTTTAAAGTCTCAATATGACCATTTTTCACCGAAATACAGCCTGTCAAAAATCACCGTAAAAATTGGATTTATTTTTCTCCCTTAATTTTTTTGAGTAGTGTATCTGCCTAAATTGTTAGTTAAAGTCAAGCCAACATTTTTGTTCTTTACTATCGAAACCAGATAAATTTTCGGGGACCCCCACACGCAACTTGTGGACCCCCATTTCTCTATCACGCCAACGTAGACCCCCGTTGAATCTCCCATGGACCCCTGGGGGTCCACCGTATACCTCATTGATTCCCAAAGTGGTCCACACTTTGGGAATCAATGAGGTATACGGTAAATATTATGGAGCCCACTTACATTTAAGAGGAATATAAACGCCAGAAATATTTCGATTCTCATGGTTTTAATTTATTTTGTGCATAATTTTATAAGAACGAAAAAAAGTTAGAACATAGAATACTTTAAAAATAGTCTTAGCCATAAAGGGGTATTTAAAAAAAAATATTAATTCTTAGTTAAGTCATTAAAAAACATTTTTTTTGTGGTTTACGCTTAAATTTTTTCTGATGTAAATAATAATTTTCCTGTAATTCCAATACAAAGAAAATGTAGTTAAAGCTTCAAATTATCCGTAGCATATTTTTTAATGTTCATACTGTAAGTCGATTCATCGTAAAGGTTAATCTAAATAGTATCTAAATAGGATTTCACGTATAACTTCATCTTAAAATGAATGTATAAGAGAGTTTTTTTCCAGAGCAATCTCCAGAAAAAAACGTGATTTCAATTTATCCCGGCCACGCATTGCCGTGGCTAACGAAACCTTTATAACTAACACCATCTGTTAAATCAGCTGGTAGCTGGTAAATCACCTGGTAGCTCGCGGCCTGTTTTCTAGGTGCCCGCGAACAATATTGGTGTGTTGAAAGTGTTTTCGAGCGTCGGGGTTACCAATGTTGAAAGGATTGTCTCTCGGGGCTGAGGAGCTGGTGGAGGATGTTTGACCTGTGCTCCACCTTCTCATCAGACGAGTGTATACCAATACTTTACCATGAGAAATAGTCAGGCTCCTGGGGATCACGGTACTTTCAGGCCGCGATCCAGTGTTCAAAGATTATATTGATGATGATTGATAACACTTTACTCTTATTTGAGTGATTTAAGATTTAATAATTTACACGAATTAGTGTTGTGAACGGAATAATCTGCTCGGTCATTCTGGAGCGGTCCCGAGATGTTTTGTCGGAGAGGTGGCGGGGGTGCCACACGTAAAAATGAATATAAGTGATGCCCATATGTGAAATAAATTAAATAATCAATAACAAAATAATAACGCTGTATGGTATGAGTCGTTAGTAGGTGTAGGTAACACGACGACTTGATCAAATAGCAAATGACGTCTTTGACCAATGACTTGGCAAAGTGAGAGTTTTTTGCATGGAAATCGACGAGTCGACGGACGTTATTACTGACTCGCCACAGCTTTTGATGTTCATCAGAATGGTCTTTTCTGACTTTTCTGTTAAAGAAGCATTGTTAGCTAATTTGACGTTGGTAACTTATAATTAAGAACATACCAAGACAGTAACTGGTAGCCATGACTACCGACAGAGCACCTGCTATGTTCGGCAGATATGTTAGATTTGTTGGTCTGTGTGAAAATAATGAAGATTTTCCTAAATTTAATTCCTATACCGTGTTATACACCAGGAAAATTTGATTGCCAAAACACGTAACCTTGGCCATGTTATGAGCTTAGTAGTTTGAATTGTGAATTTCATACGTGGACGAGCGTTGAACCATCGTCTTTTCAAAGATTTGCTTGATGAATTGGACAGTGAACATGGTGATTTGATCTACTTCGCTGAAGTAAGGTGGCTCAGTCGTGGTAAAGTGTTGGCAAGATTTGTTGGTTTGATGACAGAAATCAAAATATTTTTGCAATCTAAAGATAGCTATGAAGCAAAACTCGATGATAAAGTATGGCTGGCCGACTTGGCATTTCTAACTGATGTAACTGGGAAACTAAATAAACTCAACGAAACACTACAACGAAAAGAAAAACACATGATGAGCGCAATTTCAGCTTTCGTAAAAAAAATCGATCTATGGAAGAGGCAGTTAGAGGAGAAAAAATTTCAACATTTTCCTTCGTTTACTCTCCTTTGGACGCTGAATATCTTGCGGAGTATAACCCAGCTAAACATTTGGAGTTGTTTCACCAGTCAAAATCGGAATTCGAAAGGCGTTTTGACAACATTTTCTGTATGGAACCTTTGTTTATTTTTGTCAAAAATCCATTTTTCGAAAGCGATGTTTCACAACTAGCTTCACTGATGGAAACCCATTGCTTCGTTAAGAAAGTGGAAGCTGAATTAGAAATTATTACACTTCGCACTCTTCGCAGTGATATCATCCTTAAAAGCAGAGATAATAAAAGCGACGAAGTTTTCAAGATCATGGACCCTGTTAAATACAAAAACATAAGTAACTGTGCTCTCATCTTTAAAGCATTTTTTTGGGTCAACCTATCTATGTGAACGCGCTTTTTCTCAACTAAAAGTAATTAAAACCAAATACAGAAGTAAAAGTTAAAACTTATCCAAATACAGAAGTAAGTTAACTAACGAACACGTCAAAAATTGTATGATTTTGGGTTACACAGAAGATTACCAACCAGACTTTAGGAAGCTTTCTGAAAATATGGACAGCCAAGTATCGCATTAGTTTTTTGCTGTTCCGGTCTATTCTGTTTGAAGTGTAGTAAGTGTTAACATAATAAATAAAAAGTGGAGTAATTGTATAATGAGGTTTCCTTTATATAACTTATGTTTTTCTATTAATTCTGCGGTGCCCGCGTTGCGTATCGGGATTTTCAAAATAGCCCTTGGAGCAATACCAGTTGGGCACCACTGTGTTAAATCAAATTCACACCGCTCATTTGTCAGCCTGCTCCCCGTTGCCCGCTGCCCGCGAGCCCGCTGGGGCAACCAATGTACACAAAACCTTGACAAATTATATACCTAAAAACCTTCCTCATGAATCATTCTATCTATTGATGAAAACCGCATTAAAATCCGTTGCGTAGTTTAAAGATCTAAGCGCACATACAGCGTATGAGTGACTTCATTTTATACTATGTAAAGATTAGTGGTTAGGCATTACAATATGTTTATTTTGTTTATTCGAAAATTTAAATAAACACCTATATATCACAAGGGTGGTAGTTAGGTAGGTACTCTTGGTATAACAGAGACACCTGATGGTTTGAAAATAGAATTAAAACAAGTGAATAACTGACATCGTCTGTTTTATGGAAAATTTTCTTGTAATTGTGAAAAACTTATTAGTTGTGTATTAATTGACAAATCTCATCTCTTGTGCAAGTTTTCAAGTCACAAAAGGATTGCACTGATTGAACTTAACTATTGATTGGATGAAATTACAGAGGCCTCCAAGCTACAAGAACTACAAAACAAGGTTGGTGGGATCTGTTATTTTCCCTGGAGTTTTTCTTTGTGCCATTCTTTGTGATATATTTGTCCGCGCATGTAGAGTTTACATAATCATAATTCTTGGGTATTAAGCTCAGAAGGTCTGGGGTTATTTACACACCTCTGGCTCGCATATTATAATGCAATTAGGCTTGGATGCCCAATCCTACATACCCCGAGACACTACAGACATAGAGTAGAAATATTTGAACTCCTAAGCTAATTTGTTCGCTTTTGGGAACAGCTCATACAGGTCTGATAAAAATCGTTGTGCCTTATTTTTTCTACATTAACTCCACATAGGAGGCCCTGAGAAAAATAATTCCTCTCAGGGCCTATGTCATCTTTGTGGAGGGTCTTTTAAGGAAAGGGAGGTTATGATGTTCTGGGAAGGGAAAGGATATGAGGGGTGGGTAGGAATCTGGGGGTCAGTGTGTCCAGGAGTGACGAACGTATGAAACCATCCCTTCCACTGCGGTGCAATATGATATTCCGAGAGAGTACGGCTGAAGAAGTCAAAGGAACTCCTGCAAACGAACTCAAACCTGCAGCTGGTGGGCAGAAACATCCGCCCCCAAAACATGTAAAAACAAACCCGGGCACCCTTGCCCAAGTCACCAAACGTAGCGAATCCATATCCGCCTCCGAATTGATCTCCTTACTGTCACCGTAAGAAATATGATCTAACGGTGTTAGAATGAGAAAACACTTCGCTTTATATTCAAATCTAAAAGTTTATAACAGAAAAATTAAAATATATCATGTAATAAAAATAAGCATTAAAATGTACTTTGTCTATGAAACTGACCGCAATTCGAAAAAAAGTTGTGAATTTTTTATTAATTATTTTTACATGAAATTGGAACATTTATAATACGATTGTCTAATAAAATATGTGTGTTTTTTATTTTCGATGTGAAAACTTATTTAGCACCGTTGTGATTTGAAACGCGATGAAACGAAAAACAGCGACACTGAAAAGGACGCGCACATACATGTATAGGATTTAGCCTGCGAGATAATGAGATAGACTAATCGGTCTTCTCTTTGTGCGGTGCTTCGTAGCCTCCCCACCCTTGCCTACTTTAGTTTTGTGAAGGTTTCACTTACCGAGTGTGAACTGCACACTCTGATTTTTCTTTATCGGTAATTTTGGTTAGAAAAAAACGTAAGGTGAACCGTTTTAAAAACTTTTTATGTTTGCATATATTTAATCACTATTCAAAAACAGTTTTTCTGACAAAATAAGCTCGAGGCCTGAACAGTTAGTGATTCTTGCTTGTATAGTGGTGTACTTTATCGTAGGACTACCTACTTCGGGATAAGAGGGGACTCTTCTATAAAAAATCTGCACGTACCTACCAACCCTCATAAAAAAAATGTAAATTTGCATGACCAAGTTTTTGAAATAAATAAAAATACACACTTTTTACGACGTCGTCAAACTGCCCCAAAATTATTCACCTAAAGTCATCCAACCGTTTAAGGGGTGTCTATGAAACTAACTCCCATCTATAAATAATGCAAATGTCGACTTGTGGTGGTGTAAGGCAATAGGTACCATATGAATATCATTCAGATACTTTCATTTTTAGGGTAAATTAATGGGGCATGTAAATATCGTGAGGGATGTTCATTTTCCGTAAACGTGTACCGAATTTCTACATAAATTTCTTCGCTTGAATTGCAGACTCTTTGAGTGATCTAGAATGAGAGATAATGATGTGAGAATTTATGTTTGTTTTATTGTCGATTCCTTTGTGTTGAAGCATTTATTGGATGTAGGTAGGTAGGTAGTGATCATCATAAAAAAAGTATCTAAAATTGATGGACTGGAATTATTGCTCTTGAGTATGATACGATACGATTGTACCACCCCAGCCAGGAGCACTCCTGTCTCTGTGTGTCCGGTACACCAGGGGACACTGTTTTGTTAGGATTTGGAACAAGTGCTCTGAGGACAACCTAACAAGCCAATATTGGAATTAAGGATGGGCAGGAATAAAGGAATGGATTGAGCGTATTTTTTTTCCCTGTTTAAGCCTTCCTTCTTTTTGCCTTTTTTCGGCTCTTCTTGGATCTTCTCAACTCTTCTTGGATGTTCTCGTCTCTTTATTCTCGGCTTTTTTGGCTCTCCTTGGCTTTTCTTGATTCTTCTTGTCTCTTCTAGGATTTTATCGTCTCTTCTTGGCTCTTCTTGTTTCGTCTTGGATTTTCTCGCCTCTTCTTGTCTCTTCGTGGCTTTCCTTCTCTTTCTTGTCTCTTCAAGGATCTTCTCTTCTCTTCTTGGCTCATCTTGCTTCGTCTTGGTTCTTCTTGCCTCTTCTTGTCCCTTTTTACCTCTTCTTTAATCTTCTCGTCTCTTCTCAGTTCTTCTTGCTACTTCGTTTCTCTTACTGTCTCTTCTTGACTAATATTTGGCTCTTTTTTATTTTACTTTTTATTTTTTTTTATTTATTTACATTTAAACCCGCTAAACTACTTATGTAGTTTGACAGCAGGTACATAATGACAAATATTGGTACATTTTCAAACATCGTACACATATAATTTTATAATTTTGATGCTAAATATCAATAAAATAGATTATTTAAACTACCGAAATAGTATATACATGTAAGTAGCACCAGAAGCCTTAAATAATAAAAAAGTACAAATTGATTTAGTATGATATGATATAATAAAAAATTAGTATGTTATGATATAATAAAAAAGTACAGATGGATTTAGTATGAACAAATGAAATATAATCACAAGTAAATTAAAAGGTTTATTATTATTTAAAAAATTCCTTCAATGTGAGTTTCAATAAAGAATACATGGACTTCGGTAGGGCATCAATATAAATCATCCCTATCTAATAGCCATTTCCTTAGTTTATATTTGACTTTACCATTAAAAACGTTATTATTTTTGATTGTCATTGGTAGTTTATTGAATATTTTGGGTACAATATAGTTTAGGGTCCTTTCACCGTATTTATTGGTACATTTCGGAACCACCAATCCAATCTTGATGTTTAATATATTCGAAAGATGAATCTTGTTATGATATTGATTAAAAACCCTTATAACTTTTTTCCACTTACAACTAAGATTTTTAATTTAAAAAAAAATACAAGTGTGCAGTTCGCACGCGGTAGAAGTGCAACCATCAGAAAATTAAAGTAGGTGGAGGAGTGGCTAGGGATTAATGAAGAGTGGGTGGGGGAACATATCCATGACTGGAGGTTACGAAGCACCGCACAAAGACAGACCGATTATACTACATATCTCTTCTCTCTCCTATGGATGTATATTACTGTATCTTTTTAGTGTCGCTATTTTTCGTTTCATGGAGTTTCAAATCACAACGGTGCTGAAGAAGTTTTCACTTAAAAAAAATACAAGTGCAGTTCCACGCGGTAGAAGGGAAAACTTCAGAAAACTAAAGTAGACAAGTGTTGGGAGAGTACGAAGCACCGCACAAAGATGAGACCGATTATTCTATCGGTAAACTTTCAATCGTACTGGCAACGCTGAATACGAATATTTTTTAGAAAAACCCTTTAGAGTCACCTCAATGACTATATGGAAAACAATGCACTTAAATTTTCAATTGCATTTAAAGTGAAAATTTACATCGCGAAACGAAGTGGTGGCTATTCATGATACCTGTCATTTTGTTCTGTTGGTATTCCTGATACTATAAGGAAGTAGTTTTTTTTAGTTTTTTCAGAATTTAAATACTATTAATTATGTTTGTTTTTATAATTACGCACATCTCATGTATCCGTATGAAGTCGACTACGAACGACTCTGCTTATTTTATCAGGAATACCAATAGAAGAAAATTACAGATTATCATAAATGGCCGCAACTTCATTTTGCGATGTAAATTTTAACTTCACGCAATTGAATTTTTAAGTGCATTGTTTTCCGTCGCCCCGAATGCAAAAAGTTGCCTTTTATAATCATTGGTGAATCTAAAGGTTTTTTCTAGAAAATATTCGTATTGAGCGTGGCCAGTGCGAACGAAAGTTTACCATTCTATCTTATTCTCTCGCAGACTAAATCCTATAGATGTATGAGTTTGTCTCTTTTTGGTGTCGCTTTTTCGTTTCATCGAGTTTAAAATCACAAAGATGCTAAATAAATTTCCCCTTCAAACAATACATGTAGACATGTAGAAAAAGTTATAAAGTATATTTATTTGTTGTTTGAAACATGTACAGAGTGTTAATAATTATTACGTCAATGAAATTGCAATTGGGATGTGCAAAAACGTTACCACTCCAAGTTCAAAGCATGCTTAAATAAAGATTCTGTTGTTACTAGCTGAAAATGCTACTAGTGAAATATCAGAAATAATTTTTGATGTATATAAACGATTTATGTAATTTTGTAATCCCTGGACAAATTATTTCTTATGCCGATGACACGGCAATAATAATAATAGTAAACGGAAATTCTTGGATTGAAACATTTTCTAAGGCAAAATAATGTATTGCACTTGTTTCAACATGGTTAAAATGTAACTAACTCATCTTAAACTATAGCAAAACATTTTATTTAACTTATTATAAAAAATATTAAAAACAGACCTAAAAATTAGAATCCACAACACAAGTTGCAATCAAGAAACTATTAAATATTTAGGTGTGTCTATTGATACACATCTTAAGATGAAGCCATAGTAAATAATGCAAAATCATATGTTTTTGTTTTGAAAATTTGATCGCTTAGAAGTATTGTAGATGCTTCAATTAAATACTGCGTGTAGAACATACCTTGGCCCTTAAAAATATCGGTCATTTTTTTATAAGTCTTTTAATAAGCCTATAAAAAAATAAAGTATAAGGTCTAAAAAACACACTTTCAAGTCCAAACTCTCCTATTTATAAACCACTTTTCAGTTATGGTTTTATTGTATAATGTGGCAGTTTATTTTATAATAATCGCAAAAAAAGTTGATATTTACACCCAATCTTCCCAAAATAAAATAAATTATGCATCTTCGCGTTGTTATTTTAAAATACGGCCGCTAGTCGACGAATTCGGTTTTTCAAAGTGAACCCTATGGCGTCCACCGAAGAACTACTGTTCACGCCACAGTCGCCAAACCTCAGTCACGCCCCGAACTTAGCGGGAGATGGACGCGTCACTCCGCGTCGCTTGATTTCGTGAAATCAAGTTTAAATTTTTGTTTTATTTCAATAAACAATGCGTTAAACAGGAATTAATATATTTTACAGGCCTTTACGAAATCAACCTGTAAAACAAAACTCTCAAATACCTTTTCCAACCTTTCCAAAAGCTTTTTCTCAAGTATTTTTAAAGTCCTCCCATAAAGGGCGTGAATTCCGATTTCGATTTTTTCCTGAACTAGTGGATCGCCTTAACTGGAAATCACAAATTGATAAAACCATCTCGAAATTAAGATATCTTACATATACTTTTTACAGACTTAAGGAAGTACTCAATCTTGATAAATTGAAAATGATCTATTTTTCCTTAATAATATAAGGTATAAAATACAGGTACAATCTTCAATAATAATCTATGGCATTGTATGATGGGGGGGGGGGTGCGCTTGATGTATTTATTAAGCCTTTACAAAATGCTCAAAAGCGCATCATTAAAATTATGTATAATAGAAATAAAACATTCCCGACTGCGTTATTTTTCAAAGAGACAAAAATATTCAAAATTTTCAAAGAGACAAAAATATTTAAAAATTGTTTCGAAAAAAACGAAAATAGAATTAGCAAAAGGACTAATAATGTGTTTCAAGTTCCCCAAATCAAAACCAAATTAATACAAACACATGACAGTTTTATTGGTCCTCGTACATTCAATCTTTAACCAAAACACATTCAAATGACAGATAAAATATCACTTTAGATAAAAGAATTAAAATTATGTGTTATGTCATATATATTAAGAAAATATGCAAAAATTACTTTTGAAATGTATCAAGATATAATGGAAAAAAATAAGTAAGAAAGAGAAGAAAGAAAGAAAGAAAAGACTATAATAAATCATAATACATATTAATAATAATACATATTACATAATTTTTCGTTCAAATATATCTATTTGCCATGACGTCACATTAGGTTATAGCTAATACAATAAGCAAATGTTTTTTAAAATATACGAGGATGTTTATAAAAATGTCTGTAACGTCACGTTCTGTAGCATTATACAATCTGCACATTCGAGAAATTGGATTGAAATACGCAATATGGTTATTAAATAACTTAAGAATGAGGTAGCCCAACACGGCATTACACCCCATTAACAAATAACGAAAATGCTTTTGGCCGTGAAAATCTTCAAACGTATCTAACTTAAGATCAAATTTATGTTTAATGACTCCTTTAACCAGCCAGCGGCCCAGAATTCATATTTCGTCGAAAACTGTTCTTACGATCGTAACACTTGCACTAAAATTAAAATTCTGAAACAAAGCTTTCCCAGATAATTTATTGATTTATTTTACTGCATGATTATATGATTTGAAGTGGGTGTTGTACAATTTAAAATTAAGTTTGAAAAATTAACAAATCTGCCAACGACCTACGGTAAAACCTTATTGTGCTAAAAATAAACATATTTTCCCAAAATTTAAAACATAGCTTTACTACATAAAAGAACAGTCTTTCGAAATCAATTTATAATTTTTTTTTTGTGGAAAAGAGTCAATACGTTTAAAATTTTATTTAAAAATTACATATTTCCGGTTTTGTCTGGTTATTGCCTCTTAAATGACGTCTATAAGAACTTTTGTTAATATTGTTTAGAAAATGAGTGGTTTCAAGCTCGTTGTAAATAATTTAATTTAATAAGCGTATTAAGCCAGTAGATTGTCTTCTTTTTTCTAACGTAAGAAAATTAACCCATTTTATTGCATTATAATTTTTTTCAATCTATAAATTAAGCAATGCTTTCATCGGCAAGGTAAATAAAGTGTATTATCGACAAATTGTGTCATTGACAATTTCGCCGACGACCAAGATACTAGAAGATTCTATGCCTACGTTATACAATACATAACATACACCATACTACATTGGACGTTGATCCTGAATATGTTCACAAAGTAGTGAGTGTCTGCATCTAAATACTACTATAAATACTTATATCTAAGCCCCTGTAAGAGTACAAACAAAAAGAACTCGGGTTTCGGCTTTCAGATTATCGGCGCTCAGTGCCCGAGTACGCCGGTGGCAGTTTATACCGAGTTGTGGACATCTAAATCTGGCTTCACTGTGTGTGGTTTCGTAAGTTTACAAACAAAAATTCTTGTCAGCGCGCCTGCGCCGGTCGGCGCCCATGCACCGACTAATCCGAAAGCCGAAACGCGCGTGTTTTCTGTTCGTACACTACGGAATCACAACAAATGCAATAACGTATTTTAACCTGAGAAACACTAAGCATTAATGCGAATACAAAGTATTGTGTTTCAATTCTTAATTAAGTGACTAAAGACAGGAAACATTTTTAATTTAGCAAAGATTTTGACTATTTGGGAGGCGGCTATGGGTACCGCCGGCGCCGCCCTGAAAACCAACTGATTTATTGGATAATCAACATCTCTGCCATAGGTCACACTAAGTGGTTCATTATGCCGGGTTCCCGAGTTCATGGGGTGAAGCTTGTCCGGGTCTTGGCGGCGCACTTTCTGCATGGCGGGCCGGACCGAGATAGACCGATTAAGGGGGCCTTTTTACCTCTCCAGCCAGACTATCTAGATCCATCGCCTTGCACCGCAGTTGGAGGAATGGATTCATACGTCCGACACTCCTGGACACCAAGATTCCTACCTACCCGTCGTATATTTTTCCTTCCCAGAACTCCCTCTCCTCCCTTTCCTTAAAAAGACCCTCCACACAGCATCCCCTAAGATGACAGGCCATGATTATTTCCCTCAGGGCCTCCTGTGTAGAGCTAATGTAAATAAAATCAGAGGGTGCCATTCACACGCGGTAGAGGAGAAAACTTCAGGAAACTAAAGTTGACAAGAGTGGGAGACTACGAAGCACTTTTTTAACCAATGTTCTTCCTATAACGTTTTTCCTCTTCCGTCAGTAGATATTGTAATTTATGTATGGATGAAATAATTTTTTAACAAGGAGCGAATGATATTTTTTTAAGTACCAGCCGTTCAGTAATTTCAATTTGTAAAATATAAGTTGCAAGTACAACATTTTGTCCTGAAAAATCACTTTCATAGGGAAATCACTGAATTATAGGAAAATCACTAAATACTTAAGGGACGGATTGTACCTAAAATTTGGGGGCTTCAAATTTTCTGCAAACAAATTATTTATTTATTTATTTATTTATTTACGCCTATTTAGGCTTTTACATACATATATATAACAATATTAACGAAATTATACTTGTAAATAGTGCAGGAAACTACTGTTTAAAACACTTGCACAAAAATAAATACAAAGTAAAAATATTAGGTATTGAATTTGAACCAAACAGGATGTAGGTACAAAATACAAAAAATCCGAAATAGTTTTTTTTCTTTCAGCCAACAAAATACTGTCAATGTGTTAGTCAATTTTAATAGCTTTAGCAAAATATTCCCCTATTTGATAAAAAAAACTTCAATAAGGTATGCTTATATAATAAAATTGATGTACTAAATATATCAACAACATCGGAGTATTTGTTTCCAAGCTGTTGAATCCTTCGCATAGGAGTATAATATTGACTTGTTGACTTAGAATTGCTACAATAATATGGTAGGTACTGTCTTGTGACTGACCTGCCTGGAGAATGAAAAGAAATTACATATAATAAATCAGGGGTATAATCAGAGGTAAGGGGTATGTAGGATAGATGCAGGATAAACGCCATAATCGTAAAAGCCTTACTCTTCCTTCGACGACGGCATCCGTGGTCGAGGGGTAAGGCCTTTGACTAGCAATCCGGAAGCCGCGGGTTCAAATTCCAAATTTTATTTGATTGATTTGTGTTATTTCACAAGTTCCAGAGTGGAAGATATTGCCCTGGTGTAAGACCACCATTCAAAATTGAAACGTTGCCAGGCCCTTCCCCACCTTCCTCTTTCCCGTTTCCTTTTCCTCCCAACTACCTTCAGCCCCACAAAATACCCCAATTGGAGATGTCATAGTCCCACCGGTTCCAGGTAGTTAGGAGCAGATGGGACTCGTGTGCGATATTCGCATAAGAAAATAACCACTTTTTAATTATTTTAAGATATCGTGGAAGTCCGATCGATGAAACAAGATTATCAGGGCAGAGTGGACTGACGAAAAGCCTGCTCGTACGTCCCATAATTTGGAAACGATGAATTATTTTTACCCGTTTCAGAAAAGACATCGTCTAGTGAGACGGGTTACTTACTTGTTTGAATATGATCATCTAATCTCAATAAACGTCCGGATTGCCCGCAATTAAATAAAAAAATAGTTAAAAAATGTATTTAGGACGATCCGCAATATCGACTCAGTTATCATTTTATATCAATATAAGCGTCATAAAATTGTTTCTTCCTGCGTGTCCTTTCCCATTCGTCCTCGTTCCTTCTCCCTTTCCCTTCCCGCGTCACCTTTTTCTCCTGCTTTCCTCTTCCACATTACCCCCTCCCGGATTCCGTTAAACCATATGCAAATATAGAAAGCTTCGCCATCGTGCACACAACAACTCACCGAAGTTTCATCGCAATCAAATTAATAGTATTGAAAATAATTTCACAACGAAGAGCTCACTATTATACGTAGAAACTAATCTAATCCCCAAAGTTTCATCACAAACGGATGTGAATGGTTTAGGAACGCAATAGGGACTACAAAGAAACATTCATTTATATATATTATAACAGTCTTACTCATCATCGCAAAATAAGATACAACCTCGGAGTAAGACTGGGTTAGGTGAAATTGTTACTCAACATGGTGGGTTAATCGCGCGCATGCGCGTGTTCTTACCGCGTCGCTGTACGGGAGATGTAGTAGCTGTCAGAATTTAAACCACCCGATCATCAGGGTTAACTCAGTACCCCGTGCGTTGTAACTGACGAAATGGCGAACTTTTATGAGAATCTTGACGTTTTGAACGGAGCTTTGGCAAATATTGACCGTATCCACGGCATTCGTGCATCACAACTACGGAAAAGTTTTAAAAAAAAGGTAGATCCATTTGCGGCATTTACGGAAGGAGATTTTAGGTCTAAATATAGATTTACCAAAGTCAACATGAGACGTTTGATTGATTTGGTACGGCCGTATTTGGATGTGAATAATAAACGGGGTGGCAAAGTATCTACCGATCTCCAAGTTCTTTGTGCCATGCGATACTGGGGTAGAAACGAGGTGAGATAGTATTTATAATTGCGTTAGAAACGGTAAACAAACACAGATCAATCTCGCTGAGGCTCCTCGAATAATATGTTGTATTGACTGATGTTGACGTATGAATAAACGTGAAGTTGGCAACACGCCGCGAAATGCTAAATTGACCGCGTTTTTCAGCTTTGGAGCAGTGTTACTACCGAAAAAAAATCATAACAGCTGTCGAGAAACATTATGATGATGAGTAAAGATTTTTACCCTGAGCAGTGTAGGCTTACTCCACTGTGTAGCTACCGCGACGCTACAGAGCCGTGGTACGGTTTCATGATGAGTAAGGCTGTAAGAGTCTATTTTCGTTGTAAGTACGAGTACTTTGCTTTTCTGATCTATTCCAACAAGAGAATTGTTACTAAATGTTTCCTACTTTGAGCTTAGTATCATTCCCTTAACCACTTGGACCCATAAGTTTGTCTTCACGATACGATACGATACGATTGTACCACCCCAGCCAGGGGCACTCCTGTCCAGGTGAGACCGGTACACCAGGGGGCACTGATTTGTTAGGACTTGGAACACATGCTCTTCTTCTTTCGTATGGTGGGGGGTCAGAGGGGGACATCTAGGTCTGCGAGCCAGTCTAGGGCCTCAGGCGTTGCCCTGTGGACCTCATCAATCCCGCCGGGGAATGAATGGAGCGGGCATTCGTTGACCACATGTTCGGTGGTCTGCACCGCACCGCATTCACACGTCGCCGACTCTTTAAGGCCCCATCTATGCATCATATGAGCACAACGGCTATGGGAGCACCTTATCCTATTGATGGCAGTCCAGAGTTTGCGAGGCAATGAGAACCCAGGCTGTCTCTCAGTGGGGTCTTGCACGAGATGGGCGTTTTTGACGTTGGCTGATTGCCACTCAAGCTTCCACCTATCTTCTGGGGTGAGAGGTGTTCGAAGGAGTCTTTCTCCTTCCGTCCAGAAGGGTTTTCGAGACTTTAAGCGGCATATGCCGGGTGAGAAACGACATCATCGTGCAAGGGTTTTTTTGCAGCGCCTGCTCATGCTCTGAGGTTGGAGTTTAATCGACCGGTATACATGGCAACCTAAAAAGCCAATATTGGAATTTAGGATTGGTAGGAATAAAGGAATTGATTGGGCGTTATTGTTTTCTTCTTCATATCTTCCTTCTTCTTGCCTCTTCTTATTGTGCCTCACAACTTTTTGGTTCTCCCTGGTTCTTCTCGTCTCTTCATGGCTCTCTTATTTCTTCAAGTTCATCTTGGCTCATATTGACCCTTCTTGGATATTTTTACTTCTTACCGATCTTTCATATCTCTTCTAGTCTTTATTGACTATTCTTGCATCTCCCCGTCGCACTCTTCTTTCGCAGTGGTAACGGCTTCTAAAATAATCCTATTTCTTCTTCCTGGAACTTCCAATATCCGCTAAATATCTAGATGAAATAAAAATCTGACAAAGAAATTAAAAATTAAATATTTTATCTGCACACAAATTCCGAGTACGAACAAAGAGCACTCCCCTGGAATGTAACGAATAAAGGTCGACTAAAAAAAACATATACAATTAAGAAAAACATTTATAAAAGGTGCTCTCTAAGTGGCATCATTTATGTTGTTGTGAGATTGCTATGAAGTTCATAGCTCATCTTTCTTTTAATATAAACACTCTTCACCATCAACTAAATATTAAATAAAAGTGAAGTGGGTCTTATCTTTTGAGTATTGATGTGATTGTCTTTGAAATCCTTTGTGTTCACTCGAATTGTAAACTTTTTCATTTTTACCACTATTGCAACAATGCAAAACCAAATTTCGTAATCAAATTATGAAGTTATAATTAAATCACCTATTTTGACACATTTTCAAAGATATTAGACCAAAAGGGACAACGATATAAAAATAATGCCGCAGAGCAAAACAAACACAACATGTCTCGGGATGAAACGCGACAATTCAAGTTAAACGATTAAATAATGAACAATAAACCATTAAACAATTCAGAAAGCTTCCTCTGAAATGAAAGCGTTGCTCGATACGAAGACATTCCCAATCAAAACAATATTATTGTCTTGTATCGCATATCGCTTATCATTCTCGACCCAATCAAAATTTCCCAAGTCGTGACGCGATAACTAAATTACTATGGAGCATTCTACCTTTCACACAGAGAATAATTGACCAACTTTATCCAATACAAGTCCTGCTCTCGCGGGACCTCCGCGACAGGAATATTGTAATTTTGAATCGGAACAACTAACTGTCGGATTGTATTGCAGATAAAGTTGCTGGGTAAAGTAGGAACCAGATAAATCTAGGGTAAGCTTATTTTTGTGTGAATTACAACCATTAATCCAAAATCAAATGTATTCAGGGATTTTTTGTAGAAACTCCACATAGGTTTCTAAAATTTTAAATTCTTAAATGTTTAAGCATAAGTATGTTGGTGTGCGAAAACAATTACATTTATTTATTTTTATTTTTTTAATGTACCGCACATGAGCCCCAACTGCTCCCAACCGACAGCATAGTCCATGATAGCTTTTTGTTAGACAAGCCCCCAAAGGGCTCACAAATTCCAATGGCTCGGAGGGCTTTGAAGCAAATAATGGGCTGTTACCTTGAGAGTGTTTTCTGTTGGGGTAAAAATAAACTAGTTGAATTTAATGTTTCAAAGACCCAACCATGTCTGATTACGTCTAAAGAGGATCGAAATGAAAATCTAGTCTCCTTCAACGGAAGCAATCTTCCTAACAAGCCCTCCATTGAAATGATTGGTGTAACTCTAAGTGACCAGCTCAGATATGGGGGCTCCATCGAAGCCAGAGTAAAGTTAGCCTCCCAAAAGCTGGGCGTACTGTACAGGGCCCGCAGATACTTTAATAATACACAACTGCTAACCTGTACAAATCACAAGTGCGTAACACGGCTGAATTTGGCAGCCACCCCTGGTCTGGAGCTCCAAAATACCCTCGTTCTGCAGAAACGGGCGGTCTGTTTGATAGATTCTCCCATCTTAACAGACGGATTGCAATCTTTAGAGCACAGGCGTCGGGTGGGAATGCTATCCTTGTTATACCGGTATTACTACGAGCAACTAGCGTCATTGATCCCTTCGGCACCTGTGCATAGTCGGGAAACACGCCATACACGTGCCTAACGTACTCGTATGTACACGGTTGACATTTGTCACATGAGAACGAGTCGAAGATGCGACTCGTTCTTGTGTTCAATAGCTCGGCTGTTGAACGATTTGCCGGCCTCTGTGTTTCCTCCTTCCTTCAACATAGGTCTCTTCAAGACCAATGTTCACTGCTTCCTCCCTTCAAAAAGACCCTCCACACAACATCTCAAATGACATAGGCCCTGAAGGAAATTATTTTCCTCGGGGCCTCCTGTGTGGAGTTAATGTAAAAAAACCGTACAGTGCCAGAGAAACTGTGGCTTCCCCGATTGGGGTTTGGTGTGAGGAAAGAAGGCAGGAAAGAACCTGACTATTCAGATCTGGTTGCACCAAACACGCCTTGATCCATTTTTTACAATAACTCCACAAAAGAGGCCCTGAGGAAAAGAATTTTCCTCAAGGCCTACATCATCTTTGGGGATGCGGTGTGGAGGGTCTTTTTTGAAAGGAATGAGTGAACCTGCCTCTTGAAGATACACTTTTAAGGAGGAATAAATGAGGCCAACAAATCGTTCCACATGACTTACACCAAAACTAGTCGAAGAAAAGACCCGTTCTCATTGCCTCTGTGTTTCCTCCGTCCTACAACATGGGTCTCTTCAAGACCAATGTTCATTTTTTCCTTTTCTCAAAAAGACACTCCACACAGCATCCCAGATGACATAGACCCTGAGGGAAATAATTTTCCTCAGGGCCTCCTGTGTGGAGTTAATGTTAAAAAAAATTGTATTTTCGCAGTTAATTCAAATCTTACAGTGGAACATGGACTTCAAGCTACGTCACTATTTTTTATCTAATAACCGCTCTACCCCTCGATGACCTAACCTTGTTAAACGCATTTTCTACGAGCCTTAGCTGATAACCTCAAAACCTAGTCACTGCGGTATCCCTGGAAATGAAAAGGCCGATTCATTGGCGAAAGATGCCATTATTTCGGGGGATATTTTATATAAATTTTTAAACACCGATGACATTTTCATAAAATTGAAGGAACACACGATTTCCACATGGCAGAATCATTGGGAAGAATCTAATAAAGCAAAAGGATAAAACTTTTTCACTATTCAGCCAACGATTCCTTCAAAATCGTGGTTTTCCAGACTCTCTTTTAACAAATTCTCAACATCTCCGTTTGTCGCATGCAGATAGGGCATTGCTGCCACAATGTTCACCTGGCAAAAATTCAAGTTAAGAATTCTGCTATGTGCGAATGTCGTCTTGCTGAAGAGGATCTCAATCATATTTTTTTCAGTTGTCCTATAAATAATTCATACAAAAATTTCACCCCTCACATCAGTTCGGGCATATGGCCTCCCTACAACATTGCATGCCCGTTATCTTATTTGATTATCGATATTTGAAAAGGGATAATCAAATACCTACTTACTCTAGGACATCTATTTTCCAATTTCTTCCGTAGAACGAATTTCAAAAGTGACTACAGTACGGCCCGCCAGCCGCTTTAAATCGCGCAAAAATATGTTTTCTTTGAATTTTCTCTAATATAATTTATAATTATACCATATATATATATGTTAATAATATATGTATTGTATATATTATACATATTATAGTTATACATATAAACATTCCTCTTCAATCAATCTATCTATTGGTGAAAACCGCATGAAAATCCGTTGCGTTGTTTAAAAGATTAACGCGCACATACATTTTCAGCGACTTCATTTTATACTATGTGATGATGATGTAGATAGGTTATTGTTATTAAAACTAAATTTGTTAATATTAACCAAAAATTACACTCACAAAAGCATTCACTTGACACTGGTAAGAACACTCCTTTGGTAAGAACACTCCTTTAAAAAAATAACCTCAAATATTGGCATTATTACCTGGGAATGTTTAAATATAGAATAACTCTGTCCGCAGAATTCCTACTCCCCAACGGAAAAGTCTCGCTGTTTCTCAGATGAAGCTTGCTTTTCGCACTCGTCGCCATGTGCCGATAAAGGCCAATCCACAATGGGTGATTTGGATCACAAAGGCGAATAACAAGACGCACTGTTTACATTTCCGCGCTACGGTCGTTCGAAACGGCCCCGAATTACGAGTGCCCAGAATTAGTTCGGCCACACAAGCAGTGTTGCCAACTTAGTGGATTTTCCACTAAAACTGGTGGTTTTCAGACTTCATTTAGTGGCGAAATATTTCTTTTAGTGGCTGGTGGATTTTCTAGCGGTTTCGAAATTTTTGTTTCATTACTAAAACTATAATCTTATACATACTTCTTCGTTATACTTTCTTTAAATTTAAATGGAATTTACGTTTACTGTGTAGACAACACTGATCTACTAAAAAGATGCGCAGTGTCTTTGTACATGGGGATTCCCTGCACAACATTTTGTCAGTCAACTCTTTTATAGAACTGTCAACTTTCTGTTGTGTTATCATCGCGAGTGCGCAACTATGCCGAAACAACAATATACGCAACATTTTCGGGATTCTTGGATTCAAGATCCAAAAATTTAGAATTAGTCGTTATTGAATAATTTTTATGTTTTCGTTATTTGTTTTTGGGGTGTTATGCCGTGTTGCGCTACCTCCGTCTTGAGCGATTTTTATGTTAATTTACCTACAAACGGTCTGTTGGTTACTAATTATTATGTTTGTACTAATAAAGGAAATTAATAATTTCTAAACCTATTTTCTTTTATTAAACTTTATTTTAGTGGAAAATTTAGCGAGTGTGAGTGTAGTACTATATTTTTAGTGGTTTTCTAGTGGATTTAAAGGTTGAATCTGGTGGTAAGCTGGTATAACTGTTGGCAACACTGCACACAAGCACACACCGCCACGGCAAGGCAGCACCATGGAATTAGGACGAGAGACGAGAGTGGTTGCATTGCAATGGTGTTAGTAGCACATAAGCATCTCAATGGGCACATTTGCAATCCTGGTGTTTATTAAATTTATTTTTTATTATTTTTATTTCTTGCGACAGAACAATCCCGATTAGTTATAAAACTCATTTTGGGACGGGAGGAATTTATAGTACATAAGTAATGATCGGTCTTTGGCTGTTGGCATCGCGATTGGGTCTCAGGTCTCACCAGGCGTGCGTCGCACGAGTATTCATACCAGAGAACCAATGGGATATTTTGAATTTTGACGATATTATGAAATTAACACTTTTTATAACTGAAAACACTTTTTAAGGATTATCTTAAAGCGATTCAAGTGTAATTTTTTTATGCAACCGTCTTCTTTTTTCATATTTAATATTCTGGTTGTTAATGCTGATGTTCTCACGCTTTTAGAGGGTATAACCAGAGAAAACCGGAAATTTGTTATTTTTAAATCAAATTTTAGACGTATTGACTCTTTTCCACAAAAAAATATAAATTGATTTCGAAAGATTGTTTTTTTTTTATCTGGTAAACGCATGCTTTAAATTTTGAGAAAAAAATGTTTATTTTTAGTATACTGTTATACTGTAGGTCGTTGGCAGATTTGTTAAATTTTCAAAAAAGATTTTGTATTATACAACACCCATTTCAAATCATATAATCGTGCAGTTCAATAAATTATCTGGGAAAACTATATTTCAGAATTTTAATTTTAGTTTAAATAAAATCATTTAAAAAATGATCCACACACGTGTTTTGTGATGAATACTTCAGTTCGTTTATTTATTTACGGTCTTACAAACTAATTTTTTTTTCACATTTATTTTGCTTAGACATTATTGAAAAATTATTACAAAAAGTACATAATTTTAATAGTTTTATCATCAAGCCTTTCAGCATTTTTTGATGTAGGTATAAATTAAAGCAAATATTGAATGAAATAAAGTCGATATTGAGTTATAGTTTTAAAAAGCTGGTAAGGAAAATAATTCATCTTTCTCATTGGAACCGCCCTGTACGATTGTAAGAACATCTTTCGACGAAATGTGGATTTTCGGCAGCTGGCTGGTAAAAGCCCTCAAGTCTCTGATAACTTCACTAGAGCTAGGCAACATAAGCTTTTTTTCTTTTTACAAGAGGCAGGCATATTCTGAGATATTTTTAAAGACATTATGACGATCTGATATTTTTGTGAAATGTTATTGGAAAATCCGCATTTCACAATAAATAAAATAAACCATCCACCCGCCAATCTAATAAAAAATAATAAAGATCAACACAAACAAAATCACTTCATAAAGATGAAAAAAAAATTAATACTAATTAGACGTAAAATGTTTTACCATATTTTGGATGATAAGAAAACTTTGGATGATAAGAAGCTTTTTATTGAGAATTTAAATAAAGAAAATAATGGTATCAACTTCATTAATCTATAATGCCGTCTTAAAAAAATATATAATTTTCCTTTGAGTAACAGGAAATAACTATTTTTGAAAAAAAAAAACAAATAAATGAAATCTCTAAAAACTTTAATTTTTTTATTTAATGAAAAACATAATTATTGGATAAGGAGACGTTGCTACCAGTAGTTACAGTACTGAAGTTCAATAACTACATTCCTGAATACGGGATTTCACCATCGCGACCCATGCGAAAAGATCTTATCTCACTCAAGAATTACTTTGGCGACCGATAAAAAACCATGTCTTGTTGAACATGGTTTTGTGAAAAAACCATGGAGATAAAAATGATCCAAAAAACCATGAAACTTGTTAAAATCCATGTATCTGGTAACACTGGTGATATCTCACACTAATCGTTCGGTTCTAGCGGATCTCACTGAAAGTGAACTGAAAAAGTAAAGCAATAAGAAAACCAAAGTTCAGATTCAGAGTCAAGTCCACAATCAGCTCAGAATATTATTATCATTCTTATAATGTTTTCGTCAGCCAGTTTTAAAGCAATACTTGATGTCCACGCAAATATAAATAAAATATCTGCATTCATTCTCAATGCGTACTTTTCCTCGAAAGCCCATACAGTTCTTTCTAGGGAGCGAAGCATGAAGACGATAAAAAGTGTTATGTGACTTCCCGTTGAAATGTCAATGCTAAGAAAACCCTTAAAATAAATCTGATGTATGCTGTACTATCGTTGTATCTATTTAATATAAATCAATAAATACGTGTAGTATTTTTGCGGCACGTCCCAGAGTGGTAGATGCTCCCAGAATAGGCCACTTGCATCACATTAAAAAAAAAAATCCGGTTGAGGCAAATATTCTAAAACATTCTGTATTTTTTTTTTTTTTTAATCGTATTTTTGTAACCCTGGCGATTTTTTGAAAATTTCAATCCGAAAAATCAGACCATTTTTTATAAACCGGAAAGACGGGACATAATTTTATAGGTGCGAAAAAAGGATAATTTCATAGCCGAAAATCATTTAAAAAAAAAAATGTTTTCCAGAAAAAAGGGCACAGGAAAACAACGAGGCATATCAAAAATATTTTTTATAAATCATTATAATGTTCAACGTCTATATTACTAAAACAAATGTAATATACTTGTCCTTGTAAATTATAATAATAATAAGAATATTATAAAATTTGATTTTGTTAAAATCCGCACCATTATCATTATACTTCTAAAACACGAACGGACAGCGTAAAATGTACGGGGTTCTCTTCAGTACATCTGTCAAAAAGTCAAACCAAATGAAACGTTCGCAGAGAACAAAAAATAAATCTACCGAACGTTAAATTATGTCAAATTCAAAAATTCGCCTGAAATCAAAGTGATGCCATATAAAAAAAATAAATCAGTGTGGAATTTTATAAAATTAATAGGAACATTTTCGGAGACGGGTCATTTTCATTTAGTGACGTCACGAGCCCAAATAATGGATTAATTTATTTAAAAATAAATAAAAACCGTACACTTCTAAAAATTTTTACTAATATTTTCGTAATCTTAGTAAAAAAATCTGATCCACATGATTTTTTCCAAGTCGTTTTGAAATCCATGCAGATGGCCTATTGGCCTGGTGAAAGATCCCATTTCAGAATCGAAACGTTGTTGCTTGAAATGGCTTTAGATCAGGTCTGAATAACGAGGTACCTACTTCCCAACCTTTCTTTTCTTCATATACGTCCCTTGCCCACTTGTTACCCGATTCAGTCTTTTTTTTAACCCAACTGCTCTCAACCATTAGAGATTATGGTATCCTCAATTATTGGGGTTCGTTGTGAGACTGGAGGTAGTGACGGGCGGAAGGAGTTGAGGAAGAGGAAGGTGGGGAAGTTCCTAGCTATTTAGATCTTTTCAAAATCCATTTCAAGCAACGTTTCAATGCTGAATGGTGGTCTTCTTACATCAGAGCGATACTGAGAGCGATTCCACCCTGGAACGTGACGCAAATAAGGTAACGTTATTTTAAATGATAAAATTTTGAAATAACATAAGTCAATCAAATAAAATTTACTTGCGCACTCCACGATTTGATTCCGCGACCTTCTGATTACTGGTAGGGACCAAAGAAAATGAAATTTACTTGCGCACGCCGGGATTTGTTCCCGCGAATCGACAAACGGATGCCGTAAACATAAGTTTTATGGGGCTGATAATCACATTAAAAGACAATTTACATTTTTTTTCATATAGGATTCACTGCCTCTGGGCAGTTGAGACTCTTGTGGGATTTTCACATTAAAAAGTCAATTTACTTTTTTTTCATACAGGATTGTCAAAATTGGTCAAACTGCATGACCAGATTGGTTGGTCCTGCAGATTGAAAGCCAGAACATTTTTTGACGTTGTCTGAAGTAGGTAATTTATTTTCTGAGGCACGCAGGCAACCTTATCACTATAAATCATCGTTTTCTAATGATTTATGTCAACAATTTTATTAGTTCTCTTACATATTCCACCCAAATAAATTTAAATACAATATTATGTAAAATAAACAAAATTACGGCCAAATGATTAATGTTTTTTTTTTTTTTTTACATTAACTCCACACAGGAGGCCCTGAGGAAAATAATTTCCCTCAGGGCCTATGTCATCTGGGATGCTGTGTGGAGGGTCTTTTTGAGGAGAGGAAGGAATGAACATTGGTCTTGAAGAGACCCATGTTGTAGGAAGGAGGAAACACAGAGGCCGGCAAATCATTCCACAGCCGAGCTGTTGAACACAAGAACGAGTCGAAGAAACGACCCGTTCTCATGTGACAAATGTCAACTGTGTACAAATGTTGGGCACGCGTTTGGCGTGTTTCCCGACTATGCACCGGTGCCGAAGGGATCAATGATGCTAGTTCCTCGGAGCATCTTCCATTGTAATACCGGTAGAACAAGGATAGCATTCCCACTCGACGCCTGTGCTCTAAAGATTGCAATCCGTCTGTTAAGATGGGAGAATCTATCAAACGGACCGCCCGTTTCTGCACAGAGTCGAGGGTATTTTTCAGGTATTTTGGAGCTCCAGACCAGAGGTGGCTACCAAATTCAACCGTGGGGCGCACTTGCGATTTGTACAGGGTTAGCAGTTGTGTACTATTAAAGTATCTGCGGGCCCTGTACAGTACGCCCAGTTTTTGGGAGGCTAATTTTACTCTGGCTTCGATGGAGCCCCCATACCTGAGCTGGTCACTTAGGGTTACACCAAGCATATCAATGGAGGGCCTGTTCGGAAGATTGCTTCCGTTGAAAGAGACTAGATTTTCATTGCGATCCCTTTTAGACGTAATCAGACAAGATTGGGTCTTTGAAACATTAAATTCAACGAGATTATTTTTAGCCCAAGAGAAAACACTCTCGAGGTAACCGTCCATTCTTTGCTTCAAAGCCTTACGAGCTGTTGGAGTTTGTGAGCCCTTTGGGGGCTTGTCAAACAAAAAGCTATCATGAACTGTACTGTCATCCGCGTAACAGTGAATTGGTGCACATGACAAAAGGTCGTTGATGTGCAACAAAAACAGAGTTGGAGACAGAACCGATCCCTGCGGGACGCCAGCATTTATCGAGTGAGAGGAAGAGGTGAAACCATCGACTACCGTCTGAATCGACCTCTCCCTCAAGAAGTCGGCAATCCACGTACACAAGGATGCGGGAAGTCCGTAAGAATGCAGTTTGTTGACAAGTCCTCGGTGCCAGACCCGGTCAAAGGCCTTGGATATGTCCAGTGCAACCGTTTGGGTCTCACCGAAACGTTCCAGGCATCGCCCCCAAACATGCGTCACATACGCGAGAAGATCACCGCACGAGCGGTTCCGCCGGAATCCGTATTGACGGTCGTTAATAATTTTGTTCTTCTCGAGGTATGTGAGCAGTTTGTCGTTGATCACACGTTCCATCACCTTAGACAGAACTGATGTGATCGCTATGGGGCGGTAGTTGGCCGGGTTGGAGCGGTCACCCTTCTTTGGAATAGGATGGATAACCGCTTTTTTCCAACCAGAGGGCACAGAGCCAGTCTTCAGGGACAGTTTAAAAAGCTTCGTCAAAATTGGAGCTATTTCTGCAGCGCACCTTTGCAGTACCAGGGCAGGTATTCCGTCAGGCCCACTAGCTTTATTAACATCAAGCCCTCGTAAAACATGGAGTACTTCCCGATGCCGGATCCTCAGCTTTTTCATACGAAAACCGCAGTAAGGAACCGACGTCGGGACAGCACCTTGGTCATCGAGGGTTGAGTTATCCGCAAACATTTTACCTAGTAAGTTAGCCTTTCGGTGGCGGTGTTTGCTAGTGAGCCGTCAGGTCTGGTTGTTGAAATGTTGAACCACTCATCCTATAAATTCCTTTATGTTAAAAATATACAACGTCAAAATTTATATTGAAAAGGCATCGCAGTCGTTCCTCTTAAACACTTACGTTTTTTGCAGATTACATGTATCAAGGTGAATGAGAAACTGATAAAAACCATTAAATTAAATATGCACGATTAATACTTGTGTTGCCAAATTAATGTGACCCATTACAATTCAGGGTCAAGTTTTTAACATAAAACTGTAATTTCAAAATAATGAATTGCTGTTCCTCAAACAACACTTTAGTATTTAATGCCCTTGATCCCATCATGAAAGCACAAAAACTAATCATAAAAATAATTCTTAAAATGCCGCTTACTACCAGCACTGATACTATCTTCAATTCCTTCAACGTTATGGACATAAAACAGCTCTACTCAAGATCCATATTACTTAATTTACACAAAAACAACAAAACACCATACAAAGCTACACAAACAATACACAATACCCGAGCCAAAAACAACGAACTTCTCCAAACTCCTTTTTTCAAAACCACCTTCGGGCAAAGACACTCTAAATACATAGCTTGCAAACTATACAATACACTACCAACTACGATCAGACAAAATGACTCCTTTACAAAATTCAAACAAGATATTAAAAAATGGATTATAAGTATTGGACGCCACACTATCACAAATATCTGTAAAATAAATCACACATAGACAGAAATAACTATTCACATACAACCTAACCCATATAAAACAAATGAAAATAATGGAATCCTGTCAAATTTAACCTATAAATAGACTAGGCAGAATTTATTTCATTACTCCATCTCCAACACTTATAAAAAAACTCTCTTTAAAATATTTACCACCCTTCCTATCGCCCTTCTGTTCTAATTCTATTCATAATATGTATTTTACCTGAAATATCCTTGTAACTACTATATTAATTTATGTACGCCTGTCTCGACACAGGTATACCCTAGTGAGACAGGCATACAAATAAAACCATTGTAAATATATTTCATAATAGATAAATAAATAAAAAAATTAAAAAATATATTTTATGGATACCATTCTCCTTTGTCCAGAATGTTGAGACTTGTAAACTCAAGTCAATGGACTGAAATTTTTAGTGTAAGTCTATGTAGATTATTTTTTTAAGACATTACTATCTTAAAAAAGACGCTTTCTTACGTCTGTCCATAAAAATCTTCATATGTAAAACAAAGTCATGTTAGTTATACCATTTATAATTCGAGAACGGCTGGACCTATTTTTATGATCTTTGATTTGTTGGATTTATCTCCGCCCGAATAGCAGGATAGCTATTAAAACATCGGAAAATTTCACGAAAAAAATAATTATGAACGAATTCTCATATTTTGAAACGGCTGCAGGAATATTGTGATAAGTATAATATTGAGTAGTGAATGAATTCCAAAAATTCGAAAACGTCAAATGTCAATGCGCTGATTGTTTTGCTTTTGTTCTTAAACATATAATGCTGCCCCTCTTTCTTACACACTAAATGTCAACAGTAAAAAATGGGACAAACGGTGAACGTATGTCT
The DNA here is from genome assembly GCA_929108145.2 of Limnephilus rhombicus. Taxonomy (NCBI): domain Eukaryota; kingdom Metazoa; phylum Arthropoda; class Insecta; order Trichoptera; family Limnephilidae; genus Limnephilus; species Limnephilus rhombicus. Next base: position 15,093,800 of record OV815287.1, on the reverse strand, counting down.
GCTCTCTCCAAAAGAAAAATACAATAATTATAATAAATCTCTCTCACACGTATAAAGAAAATGAAACGCAATTTCCGCAAGTAAGTGGAAAAGTAAGATAATCACAAAAATTATAAATCCGTACAACGCCATCTCTGATACTGACAAAAACGGAGCGCATAGATAAGCTTCAATAATTGCTTCATTGTGTAATTTTTAATTTAATAAAAATACTTTATTAAATTCAGGTAATATGTCAACAAAAGAGTAATTGATTCTGAGGCGGTACGATTTTTTCCGGGTCAGCTAGTAATAAATAAATAAAATAATATTTGTAATAAATAACCATCAAATTGTCATGCAGATTTCAGAGCATATACCAATTAGTTCTTCGATCTCGAACACTTTCTCATTGCCGGAACGCTTCGGTTGTTACTTATTAGGGCGAGGGATGCTATTGGTTAGTTTTGTCATCCCAACGCTAAGGCTTACAGATGTGATCCCTGGAAGGTATGTCATATCTTTGATGACTGATAAAAGGTCAAGTTTTACACCTAAAGAGCAAGTTGCTTCCTGATACTTACCGCGCGACTTCAGGAAAAAAAAACTCTGGCCAAAACCAAGAGACGTTTTGTAAACCATCTGCTTTCGGAGTTCAGCTGACCTAGAGAGAAAATACTCGTTGAAACCCTTTTGGTTTAACAAAAGTTTAAGGGAACAATTAAGTTTCCTTAGGAAGGACCAACATAGGTGTAACCGGTGTATCAGCGAACCCATAAAGTTATTATTAACGTTTATCATACTGTCTTGCTATTATTGAACTGTTGTAAATGCGTCTCATACTTGCAAATTGATTGTACTAAAATTATAGACTAACTAGCTCAGGGATGGCGAACCTTTACGTATCAACGTGCCATTTTTCTAAAGAAATGTTTAATGAGGTCATAGACGTGCCATCAAATATTTTGACTTTGTGATTATTGGGAAAATAATAATAATAAATTCTATCAATTAAAAACGCTTTATTTACTGCTAGTGAATAGGAACATTTAGATTATACGCGATATTTAAATTAAAGTAAAATTAGTGCGACTTCTGTTGTTGCAGGTTAGATGACAAATAATAACATATTTTAGGCAATGACGTTATATAAATAGACTTGCCATAGTCTCACAAACTCAAGATTAATGTGGCAATTAATCAAAACTCTTTTGTTTTCAGCGATTATCAATAATTTCTTAATTCAAAAGTTATTCGTGTATGATAAAGATAGACGCTTAAAAGAATATGTGAATATGGACGAAACAAAAGATAGAACGCGGGCGGCATTTTCGTATTCAAAATTCAAAAGTTCCGCCGAATACTGTCTTAAGGCCGACTAAAGTAGGAGGGTGTCAAATAGCTATAATGAACAACGATAGTTTGCAAATGGCGTTCATTGTTATTGTATTTGTTGTTTCTGCTGATTTGTATGTTGTTTTACCGCAGGCAAGTAAATACAGAATCATTAGATTATTATTATAAAAAGTTAATTTTACTTAGCGACGGCATGGCATCGACTTTGTAATTTGGCTGTTGCGCATCCAGACCTGTACTTTAGTAAGCCTTGAGTTCTCTAATGACGCATAAAATCTTTGGGCGGAAAGCAATTGTATTATTTTTATAATCGATAATAATAAGTAATTTGCATGTATTTACGAATGAAATGTTATTCCTTCGCTTTTACTACTGTTTACCGTGTAAAGGAAACATTTTCTCATCACACAGAAGGGAATTTTGGCGCTTTTTAATGCAATTTACTTACTAGGACACGACCTTACTCGACGCGTGGCAGTTTAGTACTAAAGTACTAGAAATCGAGTACTCTACAATAGTCTTGTTGTTGGCTTCCCATTTTGAGATTTCTACCCCGCGTCTAAAGTATGTAACGTCTTTGATTTTAGGGTTGTAAGATGTTACTTTTAGCAGAATGCTTGCTGAAGTGGACTCATCTGTCAAATGGTAAATAACCGACTCTTTAATGTTATTTATCCCAGAAAATAATGACTCGCAGGCACAGGTTGATGAAAATACTGTAAAATAGCATGAGCCAGCTTCTTCAAACAATTAAATGTATCTGGTAATGCATTCCATGTTTCCAAAATAATGTTATTAGCATTTTCACTTATATTACCTGTCAATCTTTCTGTTTCAATTTATTCTAACTCTCTCCTTGTTTCAACAATTTTTTGAATCCATATTGAACCAAACTGAAAATCTATCAGCTGCATTTCAAATTCATCAATTTCCAACCAATCAGGGTAAATAACAAAATAGAGTATTTCCCATAATTCTTTCACGTCACATCAGGGTAAATAACAAAATAGAGTATTTCCCATAATTCTTTCACGTCACATCAGTGTAAATAACAAAATAGAGTATTTCCCATAATTCTTTCACGTCACATCAGGGTAAATAACAAAATAGAGTATTTCCCATAATTCTTTCACGTCACATCAGGGTAAATAATAAAATTGAGTATATCCGATAATTCTTTGAACTGGGAAAATCTAGGAACTCGGGTTCGCTCGTTCACTTACTATACACTTCACAATTTTTTTCGTAGTGCATAATAAATTTTGTGATCAGTGACGTGCCCAAAATATTGTGCCGCGTGCCATTAATGGCACGCGTGCCATTGGTTCGCCATCCCTGAACTAGCTGGTTCCCGGCATGCGTTGCAATCCCATATTCAAAGAAATACATTGTTTATCCCTGAATCACCTTTCCCGTGCGTCCCCGTTCCCCTCCCGCGCCCCCTTCCTAGCTAGCTTTATAAATTACAGCCTGTATGCCTACCGGTCAGTGGTTGAGTGGGCATAGCGCTTGGGTCTTGGGTCCCACCCGAGCATCGCGTGTTCGATTCCTCGGCTGGCTAAGTCCTCCATCACAACACAAGCAAGATTTTCAAACATTGTTGGGTTATTCGTAACCCGGGAATGTTTGTCTTACTTTTTTTTAAAAAAAAAAGAAAAAAAATGTTATTCTGATATATTGTGAGCTATATTATTGTAAAGTTTCATTAAAATCCATTCAGTAGTTTTTGCATGAAAGAGTAACAAACACACGTACATCCATACTAACTTTCGCGTTCATAATATTACTAGCTGGTACCCGACAAGCGTTGCATTGTGATAAATTGATTCTCCCTGCATGTCCTTTCCCGTGCGTCCACGTTCCCTTCCGCCTTCTCCTTCCTTCGACTCTTCCGTCTTCACGAACTCCACCATCCCCTGGCTTTCCTGCCTGCCGCCAAAATATGTGAAATACACACATTTTCATTTATACAAAATTCATAACGCCAGGCATTACCATTATATACAGCCTATGTTAATCGCTGATAATGTAGCTTTCTATTGGTGAAAGAATTTTTAAAATTGATTTAGTGGTTTAGGCGTGAAAGTAACAAACAAACAAACTTTTCGTCCATCTCGTACGCTGCTTAGGATTACCTGCTTTCGTTTTTGTTTTTTGGGGTCTAAGATTATCTTTGTTCGTCTGTTTAGATGATTTATATATTTATTTTTATTTTTATTTCTATTATCCTTAAAATATTATTATTTGTTACTTTTATTTTTATTTGTTATTCTATTTTATTTTTATTTATACAAGATTCACCTAGTTTAACACCTTTCCTGTATGTGATGACGTAATTGCGTTATATTTTCAAAAGACCAAAAACGTTCCGAGCGACTTTACTTTTTAAAAGCTATATACATATCTCTCTTCTTCTCGTGCAAACACATGTATTTGTCTTTTAATCAGAAAGAGTCCGAAGTAATGCTTTTTATTCTCTTTGAAATGTGGAAGCTATCTTGCATAGATATTTTACAATCTCGATCCAAAGTGACGGTTTCTTATTTTTCGTGCGAAACTGAGGGTTCCGGATTGTGAGGTGCGAATATATTGAATCAAGCAGACGGGTTAATATGTATGCTGTATTTTTGTACTTTCATCTACATATATAAATGATTATACTAAATATTATATGCTTAATATAACATCTTATGAATTTCGACTTCCATAATACGGACATTTGCCTAGCTTGGTAGTCGAAAACCATGTAAAACAAACCTGTAACAAACAAAATGAATAAAGAAAATTAAAAAAAAAAAAAAAAAAAATTCACGCAGTTTCGCATTTATAATATTAGTAAAGAGTATAGATGGATATAATATAGTATGGATGGTAAGATTGTTTTCACCATCATCCCGTTACACATCAACAAAAAGAAGAAAATTACATATGGTTTTTTTTAATTATTGCTGAAAATTAATCAACTCGTTGATTAAATATAAGTATATAAAACAGTCACTGATATTAAATATAAGATAATATTATTCTGTAATTAAATATAAGATAACATTTTTTGTAATCGCTGGCATTTTTTAACCGGGAACTTATCTACCACGGACTACAGATAAAAAAGGACGGTGCTGAGTCATGACATTTTAATAAATTCATTCAATTTGTGTTCAACAAATAATGACCTACGACAAATTCACCGATGTCGTCACGAATCTAGCAGGAAAATGTTGTTTTTCGTGAACTCAAGTAACACGAGTGGCCATTATAACCAATTTTTTTAAAATATTTTTATTCCTGCAGTATATGATGACGACAATTTTTGACTTTCTTGAATATACTGAGTATACTGTGTAGTACTTCTAAAGCGTGACTTTTCATTGTATTCTCTTGTAAGTGTTATCTAGTATGTGTATTTTTAAATCATGTGCCAATCACCAGGGGCGAACTAATTTCAATGAGCAGTGCAAACTGGGAAATAAAAAATAATCAGTATACTATTTTTTTATTAAATAAACGTTGTGGTAAGGAAAGGGAATCCATAAAATTTGCATCCACGAATACAGTTAAAAACCCGCTCCACAAGTTTTTGGTGGTAGTCCCTGCGGGCGGCTTTTGGTTCGGCTTCGCCCAGCTTGAGTGTTGGTGACCATTATATAAATCCGATAGGAACTGGTTCTAAAAATAGCCGGTTCCTCGGATCCACTGTGATCAAGTGATCCCTAGTCTTTGGGACAAAGTAACCTCGACAGGCAATGACGCCGTAAATATGTAATATACAGCCGCGTGATACTATTATTCACAACTCTTAATTACCGTCAATCATTCCATATCCGGAGAGATTCTCAAATTATTATGTTGGTTTTTGGCAAGTTACAGGGAGAAATTATTATGTTGGTTTTTGGCAAGTTACAGGGAGAAATTATTATGTTGGTTTTTGGCAAGTTACAGGGAGAAATTATTATGTTGGTTTTTGGCAAGTTACAGGGAGAAATTATTATGTTGGTTTTTGGCAAGTTACAGGGAGAAATTATTATGTTGGTTTTTGGCAAGTTACAGGGAGAAATTATTATGTTGGTTTTTGGCAAGTTACAGGGAGAAATTAACCCCTTTGTTTTGCAAACTGAATAATATCACCTGATGGATTTTTTTTTACCCGATATTCGGGCTACCTTGGGCAAGATGAAGGGCATTCATAATATTTTATGGATTGTTTGTTTGATATCTGTGAGTGGTAGACATTTTGTATAGATATATGTATACACACACACACATACATATTTACATACACTCATATTAGCCCGGTAAAGGCCCGGTGTAGTCAAGGTAAATTTCATTATAGCCCGCGCATCAAGGTGGGTGAACGATGGAAATGGGTGGGCGGTGGAGGGGGTTGTCATCGGGACTTGATTGCCTGAGACGTGAGATGCTTGGGGAGACTCTCAAATATACAAATCCGTAGTATATCTGCCAGGGGAACGTTCTCATGCGATCTGCTAACCTAAGTGGCGCCATGCTTTGACGAATTCTTAAATTCTAAACCGAATTACAACGGTAGCTTTGTTTGAAACTTCACGTACACAGTTGTTTATATGGCGCGGCGCGTGTGTCGCGGCGTTAGAGATGCACTCGAAGCTGGGTTCTTAAATTTCATCGGTACAGTTGTTACTTTCTTAATAACGTTCGATTAATAGCGCCAGTGGCGTGCAGTTGAATAACGAACAATAATAAGACAAATTTGGCAAGTAACTTGTGCCTTTGCTCATCTAATCAGCTCGCCATAACAATCAAAGGAAAATGATAATAAAAACAAATTACCAAATTTCAACGACCAACTTAGATGATACTGACAGGGTACTGTTAGACAGGGCCTGTGAATCTTAAAATCAACACCGAAACCAAAAAAAGATGCATCGAAAAGAAAACACCTAAAATATCGAAAGATCAGAAGAAGCATTGCTTTTTACCTTTTGTTGGTCCGCACGATGCAAAGTTGTATTCCAGTGAGTTTATCCCAAACCCTCAACAGACTAGCTGCGAAGATCATTTTTCAAACACGAATTTGAGGTCGTTAGAAATATTTTAAGTAGGGGCTCTCACGGACTTTATCATTAACAATTTAATCAGCTGTAATCTTAATATATAAAACAAAGTCGGGTTAGTTACACTATTTATAACTCTAGAACGGCTGGGCTGATTTTGATGATGTTTGATTTGTTGGATTTGTCTCCGCCCCGGATAGGATAATAACTATTAAAACATCACAAAAGTTAACGAAATAAATAGTTATAAAGAAAATTATTTTCCCCATACATTTTGTATGGAACGAATTCTCCTATTTTGAAAGAACTGCAGCAATATTGTGAGGGGTATAATATTGAACTGTGCATGAATTCCAAACATTCAAAAACGTCAAATGTCAATGCGTTGATTGTTGTGCATTTTTTTTTTATCATATAATGCTGCCCTTCTTTCTTACGCACTCAATGTCAATAGTCGAAAATGAGACAAATGGTGAACGTATGTCTGCACACCTCCAAAGGAAAAATACAATAATTATAATAAATCTCTGAAATGAAACGCATTTTTTTTACATAAGCTCCACACAGGAGGCCCTGAGGAAAATAATTTCTCTCAGGACCTATGTCATCTTAGGGGATGCTGTGTGGAGGATCTTTTTAAGGAATGGGGAGGATAGAAAGTTCTGGGAAGGAAAAAGGTATGAGGGGTGGGTAGGAATCTGGGGGTCAGTGTGTCCGGGAGTGACGGATGTATGAATCCATCCCTCCAACTGTGGTGCAAGGCAATGGGTCGAGAGAGTCCGGCTGGAAAGGTCAAAAGGCCTTCCTCAACCAGTCTCTCTCGATCCGGCCCGCCACGCAGCAGGTGGGCAGGCGCATCAACTGCCAAGACCCGGACATAAGTCACCTCATAAACCCGGGCACCCCTGCTAAATCACCCAACGTAGCGAACCACTTGGGGTGATCTATGGCAGAGGTGTTAGTTATTCAATAAATGGTTCCCGGGTCGGCGGCACCCGTATCCGCCTCGCGAATTCCCGTAAGTAATTGTAAAAGTAAGAAAATCACAAAAATATAAATCCGTACACAACGCCATCTCTGATAATGACAAAAACAAAACACGAACAGTTGCGCATTGATAATTGCTTCATTGCGTAATTTTTAACTTAATAAAAAAACTGAATTTAATTCAACAGCTATTGATTCTGAGGCGGTACGAAGTTCGTCGGGTCAGCTAGTATGACTATAAAATAACCTTATAAATAGCTTCGAGGCGGCGCGCGGCCTATCGATTAAAGTTGCAATTGATAAAAAAAACTTCCATTAATTTCTAGCAAAACAACTACATCACGCAATAAATTAAGGCAACACTATTCAAAACATGCATCGAAAAGAAAACGTACCTATAATCTGTCGAAAGATAGGAAGAAGCATTGCTTTTTACCTTTTGTTGGTCCGCACGAAGCAAATTAGTATCCCAGCAAGTTAATCCCAACCCTCAATAGTCTAGGAGAGAAAGAAAATGTGCGCGCCCACTGCTCTCTCTTACTCCTACGGTGTGATACAGACAATAGGCCCACACTGTGTCGATATACGAAACGTAACTGGATATGAGAGAAGGAGAGAAAGAAAATGTGTGCTCGCACCTCTCTATCTTGCCCCTACAGTAATAAATACGAAACGTAACTCTTTCTATCTTCACTTACTCATACCTCCCTCTCAACTACGCTCTCGTCGCGCATTCGCCAGCTTACTCCCCAAGTCAAGCGTGCGTAAAGAAGTTTTACTTTAAAAAAACCCGACAGCCAACTCTCAAATACTTCCCAAAACTTTTTTGATTGTCCGTGCCTGTCAACACATCACCCAGCCAACAACGTAAGTGCCTACATCTCTACTCTTCAGACAGTTGCGAAGCAGATAACGCCGAGTACAATTACTGGCAATGTTGCATGCATAATGCAGTGATGATCATCATAATATTATAAAGGATCTTGTTGTAATGTGACTGTGAGCGAATTTACTACAATGGCCACACACGACGCATAGCAACAGGCCAAACATAACTCTCAATCCTCGCTAGCGACTAAATCCCTACATATTATAAATTAAAGTCCTCCGCCGCGTCTGTCTGTCTGTTCGGATTAAGACGACAATATCCCCTAAAATATTTTCAGAATCTTATTTACGAAGCCGTGTATACAAATTGCGACTCGCGACCCGTGTATTGGACGGACCTACTGCCGAATTTGCCCTATCGAAGAAATCTTGACGACATAAGTGAAGAAAGCGTGTAAACAAATATACGCCCGCGGCACGACGGGCGGCGTACTGGACGAACGTACGATCGAATTCACCCTAGCAGGCCTGGAGATTCGACCTTTCCGCCGCGTTCATTTTAATTAATTCTGAAGAACGTGTTACTCTTATTTAAAATGTGTCTCCATGTCTCACTCCCGAAGTTATTAATGCATCGTCTAGAAAGATAAAATCTGGTGCTTCCGCTAACTTTATAGTTGAAAAACGGGTTATAAAGTTTACGTAAAATATAGTAATGGTAAGTCATTGTTTTTATTAATCTTAAATACAAAGAACTTACATCCCCAGTGTTCTGTTGGAATTAAAAAGTTATCATAGTTACGAATTCGTCGGAAATGATTAAAATGTGAGTTTTGAGCAAACAAAAATTATTAGGGTTGTGTACCGCCTTAACTCAAAAACTACTGAAGGGATTTTCATGCGGTTTTCACCAATAGATAGAGTGATTCATGAGGAAGGTTTAGGTATATAATTTGTCAAAGTTTTATGTAAATTGGTTGAAATATATAAGTGGTGAACGAGCGGCCGGCAAGCGGGCTGTGTGGGTTTGATTTGTATGCAAATTAACAGATGGCGGTGTGAGTTAAAAGTTTGGGTGACCATCCAGTAGATGGCGTTGCGTTTCGTTTGCCACAACAACAACAACCACGATTTACGGTATACTAATGAACTCTTATTTAATAAAAAATATATTGACCTTCGAAGTAAAATACCCTTGATCTTCTTAAACATAAAAATTAAAGTTTCTTTATTATTTTTCTTTTATTTTTAATAAGTAATATCTCAAATTTTAATACTTATTTTAATAACATGAAGACAATATTAGCGAAACTCAATCAATTAAAATATTACAATTTGAGGTTTTACTCATTGAGTTAAAAATTTAAATATAATATTCAACCTCGACTTGCAGAAAAGTCAATATAGTTCGGGTTTGAATCTTTTTTTTTTTTTTGTACGACAGACAGGTGAGTCCAATTACGGTACAATTTTAATTTTCTTATAACTAACAATACATGTATATAGTTTTTTTAAAACATGGTACGGTGATATCAAACACATCTATATCCGCTGGTAGGGCATTAAGCAATGCCATACCTCTTGTCAAGGTTTGCAAGATCTTGCAATCATACATATAGATAGCAGCCAATAAAAATATGCGTTAAGAAAATGATGATAATGTTGGTAGTTTTTAGTCGAAGTAGACTGAATCGGATAGAACACATTAGCTCAGTTGGTATTGGTAGAAGCAAGGCGTTGTTGGCCCTGGGTTCGAGTCCAGATGTGTTTATATTCTTTTCTGATTTTTCTGTTTTCAGATTTTCGATAGAGTATCGCTAATATTGTTTTCATTTAATTAAAAAGTTTCTTTGTTTGTCCCGAATGCGTTCCTATACATTCATCCTAATGCGATGAAACTTGGTGATTTGTTGTGCGCACACCCGCGAAGTTATCTATATATAATGGTGTGGTCTGGCGTTATGAAATTTTCACAATAAGTAACGCGCGATTGTTTGAAAAATGTGTGTAATTCATATAGTTTAGCGGCAGGGAGTGTGAATGGAGGTGAGTATCCTCTGTGTTCCCTCCTTCCTCCTCAAAAAGACCCTCCACATAGCATCCCAGATGACATAGGCCCCGAGGGAAATTATTTTCCTCAGGGCCTCCTAATGTAAAAAAAAAATGTGTAATAAGATTCAAACCATATCGGTAGTTTTGGGTCACCTTTATATTTTATCTACTTTCATGGTAACGTCAAGGCGACTGTATTTTGTCGTTTCATAGATATGTACCTATTCAGTAGGTCCTGAGTTTTGTATGCAAAATTTAAACGTTTTTATTCCTAAATTTAAAATGTCAACATCCGCCACAATTGTTTTTGCAAGTGTAAAAAGACAACAATTGTTGCACTCGATTTAATTTTTCCGTATTCTGAATCCGATTAATTTTTGATGTTCATGATTCATGACCTTTACCGTGCATAAATTTATATAATATTCATAGTAAACCACAACTAAATATACGTGCATTGATAATAAATGTATGTACCTACCGATTTACATACCTTAACTGATTTAACTTCAATAATAGATAATAATAAATATTTAAAATATATTTTCGTAACATAATATTTCGGCGGATGAGCTAATGATCATATCCTATTTCCAATAATTATTTTCAATAAGAATCGTCAATAATAGTTTTCTTGGTTCCATACAAACTCAGAATCAAGTCAACTCAACAACACCTCTTTGAAAAGTCATCAAAAGCTGTGAAAAAAATAATTTTAAAATTGCCCTTAACCCTAACCTAACCTATTCAACCTATTTTTTAAATTTATAATGACTTCAAAGGAGGTTCTGGGTTGATTTCATTCTGAGTTGTCCGGCTAACGTTTTCTTAAGGTACTATAATAATAAAAAAAGTAGCTGAAATTAAGATTCAATTTCGCCAAAAGTAAGAAAGATATCTACCATTTATCACAAAAAGTAAGAAAGATATCTACCATTTATCACAAAAAGTAAGAAAGATATCTACCATTTATCACAAAAAGTAAGAAAGATATCTACCATTTATCACAAAAAGTAAGAAAGATATCTACCATTTATCACAAAAAGTAAGAAAGATATCTACCATTTATCACAAAAAGTAAGAAAGATATCTACCATTTATCACAAAAAATCGATACAAAAAATTCTATTCAAAACCAAGTTGAATATATTCGTGAATACTCGATATAACGTTAGGCTGCATATACATTTGCGAACCGAGGTTTTGTGGTTCTGTTCGGGGTAATACCTACTTTTTTACGTGAATACACGGCTAAAACATTTAAAGCAACGTTTCAATTCTGAATAGTGGTCTTAAATCTTAAACTAAGGCGATACTAAAAGTATCTTCCACTCTGGAACGTGCCGCAAACACACTTCATATTTTTTTTTTTTACAGTGAATACCGCACAAGAATCTCAACTGCTCCCTTCTGGAGCCAGTGAGACTATGGCATCCCCAATTGGGGTATGTTGTGAGGCTGAAGGTAGTGGGGAGGGGAAGGAGGTGGGGAAGAGGAAGGTTGGGAAGTACCTGGCTATTCAGATCTGGTCACCAAACACGGCTAAAGCCATTTTCAAGCAACGTTTCAATTCTGAATGGTGGTCTTACACCAGGGTGATATCTACGGATAGTATCTACCACTCTGGAACATGCCGCAAATATACTAAATATTATTTTAAATGAATTAATTATGAAATAACACAAATTAACCAAATAAAATTTATTTGCGCATGCCGGGTTCGAACCCGCGACCTCCGGATTGTGAGTCAAGAGTCTTACCCATTATTTTTAATTAATTAATTGACCGGTCAGTGGCTGAGTGGTCATCGCGTTTGGGTCCCACCCGCGCGTCGCGTGTTCGATTCCTCGGCTGGCTTAGTCCTCCATCACGTCAAAGGCAACATTTTCCGCTTAGTGTGGTGGTAGTGGGAGATTTTCAAACATTGTTGGATTATTCGTAACACGGGAATGTTTGTCTTTCTCTAATTAATCAAACACAATTTATTGGAGAGTCTTACCCCTCTACCACGGAGAACGTCAAAATATACCTGTTTGTAGGCAGCATAAAGTATATCAATCAAACGAGGCTATTTGATGTGTTTTTAAATACGTAACTATGGTTGGCTCTGCGTCGATTGATAAATTACCAACGAACAATTGATGAAATATGCTGCTCGACGCTGAATTCCTTAGGGTCGCTGGGCATTTTCCCCCAATCTCCCATTTACTTTTCTTTGAGGCATCAGCGAGAAACCGGCTAAGGGGCGCGGAAGCTGAGTGTGGTTCACGGCTAGACCGAAAGTCATGCACATTCTTGCTGGGACTGCCAATCGATTGGAGAGGACTCCCAACAGTTTGCCATGCCCTTATTATTTATGTACTGTGTCTTCCTCCCAAACAGGTGCTTGTAGAATTTGCTGGAAACACTCACCCGGCGCTTGCCACCTCGTGGACTTTCACCAACCTGTCCCATTGTCTTGTATATATTCTGTCATACTAACACATATTGTATCTTGTATTTCCCGCTAAGCACTTGCATACTGCTTGCTAACAACGTATGCAGGGACATTGGAGGTCTAAATTCGTACTTAACTAAATGTAGCTTCGTTCTTTCAAAAAAATTTGAGTCCTTGCGAGAGCCTTGAAGGAGTAACCATCTGTTACTTAAACCAGGGCGGGTAAGTGGTGGATTACCTCCAATGATGAAATATGAAATACATACCAAATTAAATCTCAACTTTGAGAATTAGAATATTTATTAATTATTATTAATAATTATGATGCTGCGAACAAATTATAATTTATAAATAAAACACTTAACCCGATTGATTGACCGTTTGGCCTTATAAATACGTGTAGAGATAAAGTGGAAATACAATATTAATGTAATATTATGTAGGTACTGTCTTGAAAATTTACTTTGACACTATCGCAAAAATGTTGACATTTTACGAGCGTTCAAAGGTCATGCGGTAAGGCATTTGTTGATTTTTGCAATGGTCTTAGATACCTATAAATAGTACGTTACATATTCTTGTTTATGCATTTTGTTCAGAATGTTAGGTTAGAAATTGCATTGTGCACGTTGATAATTAATACTTTCAGTTTTTTTTAATCTCGATAAAGTTACGATAATGACGGTATTTTTATGAGAAGAATAAACTGTGTGTGGACATTTTTAAAATGTGTATCATATATCTGACCGTATTAAAATGTGCAAATTTCTTTTTATTCATGAATTTGGCGGCGTTGACACCACGCCGGGTGACGTCGGTGATAACCGTCTTGCCAGCCAGTGGCGTTTTCTACGTCAAAATGACGTTGTGGCCCGTTGGAAACGTTTCGTAATGTGCGGTTTTTCAAATCAATAATCATGAATAAAAATATATTAAAATTACACATTTTTGGTACAAGATCCGAATCGGAAAAATAAATAAAAAACACATAAATTTGTTTAATACCACTTTTTTTAAAACACTCTACCGGTTTCAGAAGCACCCTTCCTTCATCAGGAGAATATTATAAACGTTGCAATATTCTACTAACGAAGGAAGGGTGCTTCTGAAACCAGTAGTGTTTAAAATAAAAGTGGTCTTAAACAAATTTATGTGTTTTTTATTGTAAATTATGGCGAGCCACAAAGTTAATGCTTTTTACAAATACGGAAAAATAAACTTTAAATCTTTCTTTACTTATTTCATTTAACTTTAATGGTAGATATTAGTAGTTTGTGAAAATACCCCATTCAGTAGGAACCTACCAATTTTTTTTTTACTTTGAGGGCTCGAAACCCGGATTTGTACCGATTTATTACATATTACCCAAACACGGTAAGTTTTAAAGCTCTTAAAAAAATACATGTTATTCTTGAAGATAATATCTAGACTTTGCCCGCGCCGAAACGCAAATTATATAAAATTCCCTCTATGGAAAAAAATCGCAAAGTATGCTCCAAAAATTATTATTAACACGTTTGTTTAAGTTATTTTACAAGTTATATGTATGAAAAAATTCACAGTGTTTCTTTAACTGCTGTTTAAGATAATGCCGGCGAGATTTGCTCTATTTTAAACGAGTCGTGTTTTATTAAACATTTTCGCAATTTTCGCATCGATTTTGTCGCAGTAAATGTTAGCGCTCTCTTCTAACATTCGTAATTTCGTATCTCTCCATCTTCTTCTTTTCGGGCCCGGTTGCAGAGCCTTAACTGGAGGCCCTGAAGAAAATAATTTCCCTAAGGGCCTACGTCATTGATGCTATGTGAAGGGTCTTTTTGTGGAAAGGAAGGAGTGAACCTGAACATAGGAGGTGGGAAACACAGAGGCCGGTAAATGTATTTTTATAAATTTCTATGACTCGTTCTTGAAGAATGTAGGTAATACGCATAAAAAGCGCTTAGCAAACGGAGTCCAGAGGTCACGATTTTAACAGCAACAGTGTTTTTTTATGTATTTGTAAATAAGTTTATAAGAAAAAATAAAAGTTAATCAATAATAAATTTTAATAAATTTATGCGTATTAAATTTCTTTTATGCTTTCATACATTTCTAACGAAAACATACATTGTTGGTATTCCACGCTTATATTTTTTATAACGTAATTAACAATCTTATTTTAATTCTGCTGAATGTTTCAATTTGACCAAAGCATATTTTTTTTGTATTTATAACGAAACTGACTCGTAGTAAAGATTAATCTAAAATAGTTATTTAGCATTAAGGTACACCTTTATGTAGCAGCAGTGAGTAGGTACCTGGTGTTGGTACGTGTAGAGTCTGTCAAATAAGAGTAGAAAAAATAAAAACTGGAACTACGAAATTTGTAGGCTGGCAACACCAATTTACCTGTCAAATATTATTTTGAAGTGCAATGACACTGATGATACAAAACACTGTATACACATTTAAAATAACTTTTTTTTGTTCTTAAAAAAAAATCGAAGAAGCATTGTTGTTAAGTAACCTAATTAATGACATACATTTGATTAAATTGTGTTTTACAAAGTGATTGTTTTCATTTAAATTAACATAAATTTGAATTTAACAGTAGGTAGAAAGGAAGAATCATTAGCGGTGAGTTTAGTTACACTACATTTAGATCTGAATGAGTTAAATATATTCAGATCTAAAATTAGAGACATGATCTGAAGCCTGGACAACGCTAGTAAGTACTTAAGCTAATATTAAATAAATGTGAGCACAATTTCTAAAGTGTACTTTATATTTTATTACAAAATCGTTATTCTTCATTAGGTATGTTAACACACAATTGCAAAGATATAATAACAATATACTTATGTGCAATTCTAATTTTGAGACCAGTGGAATGAAATTTTTTTTTTTCACTTTTATGCCTTTTTAATTTTTAATAAAAATGTTGGTTACATAGCTTTAGATTATAACCATGATTATTTTTTTAGTATTGCCATTTCTACAACAGTGGCGCCCTCCTATGTTTTCTACTCTTATTTGACAGACTGTATACTGGTGCATTATTATTTTGAATTATATCTTCGATTGTTTGTTTTGCAAGACCTTGGTCGCTATTGCACGACGGGTCGAATTAGCTCATTGCATTGGTTAGAGTAGAGCCCTGACAAGGCTAAGGTCTGGTTTCAATTCCTATATGCGACCGTACCTTGTAAATGGCCTAAATGATTAAATATTATCTACAGTTTAAAGGCCCGCAACCCAGATTTGTACCGATTTATTACATATTTCCCTTAAACACGGTAAGTTTTAAAGCTCTTAAAAAAATACATGTTATTCTTGAAGATAATATCTAGATTTTGCCCGCGCCGAAACGCAAATTATATAAAATTTCCTCGATAGAAAAAAATCGCAAAGTATGCTCCAAAAATTATTATTAACACGTTTGTTTCAGTTATTTTACATGTTATATGCATAGTGTTTCTTTAACTGCTGTTTAAGATAATGCCGGCGAGATTTTTGCTCTATTTTAAACGAGTCGTGTTTTATTAAACATTTTCGCAATTTTCGCATCGATTTTGTCGCTGTAAATGTTAGCGCTCTCCTCTAACATTCGTAATTTCGTATCTCTCCATCTTCCTCTTTTCAGGCCCGGTCGCAGAGCCTTAAGGTTTTACGCTTTAAGTTATTCCAATAATAAAAATAAATATCATCCTAGACTTGCAGAAAAGTCAGTAGATGTCGCACAATAAAATAGAAATGGATAGGTACATTTATCCAAGACACTATCTAAAAAAATCTTGCTATCATACATAAAGACAGCAACCAATAAAAGTAAGCATTAATAAAATTAAGAAAATGTTGGTAGTTCTTAGTTGAAGTGTGTTACAGTAATAAATAAATACGACCGAAGGAGATAGGATCGAATAAGCTCAGTGGTTAGAGCAAAGCCCCGGCATCTTAAGTTCAATAGCTAAATGCGACCATAACTTGTTCTGAATTTTGTGTTTCAAATTTTCATTTGAGAGTCGCTTATAGATATTGTCTTCAATAATTAAATATTAAAGTTTGAGGTTTACTGTAAGTTATTCCAATAAGAGAAAAACCTTATTAGGTTTTCTCTTGATTGTTATTTTATGAGGTAGGTACACACCTGTAGGTCTATTAAAGCCACGAAAGTACCACGAAACAAAGGTAGGTGTATATATGTCGCAGGCCAATCGTAAAATCAGGCAGATCATGATGCGAATCAGGCACTCACGATCTGCCTCCAGGCATTTCACGATGTGGCTACGCGCATCATGATCTGCCTGATTTTACGATCGGCCTACGACATATATATACAGGGTATTAAGGGACGTACTTGACTCACTTTAACCAGTGATTCCTGACATTATTTGGAGTAAAAAATGTAAATTAAATTTTGATCTCCGGTGACTTTTTCGATGATTTTTTTTTCATTTTTTTTTCTTCAAAACAAACAACAAAAAAATTCTTTCCCATATCGTCACTGGTCACTCAGCCGAGTAACCGACCAACTCCTAACTCTGCCTCCAACTGTACAACACCTACCGTTTTTTAATGTTTTCGTAGAAAAAAAAAAAAAAAAACATCAAAAATGTCACAGGAGACAAAATTTTTATTTACATTTTTTACTCCAAATAATGTCAGGAAACACTGGTTGAAGTACGAGTAAGTCAAGTACGTCCCTTAACACCCTGTAGGTATATATACGACCGAATGCAATCGTTATTTCATCTGCTCGATCAATAATAAAATTATTGACCATTTCAATGAACATAATCATTTGAATCGTAAAATGGCCTATTTAATATGCTTCTGCTCGTATCTATGACCTCCGTTGCCAGCAAATTACACATGAAATCATTAATGGTTGAATCTTAAACGATTATTGAAGATTATGTTCAGTTTGCAGAATTTAATAATAATATTGTTAATTAATTTTGAAAACGCACAGTTCTGTAAATTGATGACCAAATTCGCAACACTTTCACGTAAAAATGTATTAACCACTCCGATCTATCGCGAACATGCACGTTTTTCGTCTTAAACGAAATGTCAGATTTACAAAAACTTTGTTATTTCCACAATTAAAGCTCTATAAATGATACATTTCTGAACGTAGCCTGTTTAATAATAAAAACTGTTTTTGAAAGGTTATAAAATAAGCTTTCAAATTGTTATATTACAAATACACATTAACATTTGTAAATATTAAAATTTAGAATGCAAACATAAAAATATCTAAAAATGACTGTGATGTTTTTATGTGAAAACGGTACTAAAATCACGGTTAATGTAAAAAAACAATATTTATTCTATCGTATAAATGTATAATAAATAATTCAGTTATCTCACTTTTTTATCATTTCATACAAGAATATTTAAAAAAAAAATAACAATGTCTAGCGGCGCGTAGGCGATTTAGCGGGTAAAATCCGTATCTACCGTGTATCTGATAGAATAGGTCTTTTTATGTATTTCTATGGACAACTTGAATAGGGATGTGCAGCCTGATTTATTATGGACCTTCTACTTTTTGTTTTAGGGATGTCACTAGAACAATAACGGAGTTATAACGATTTCTGTGGAAACACAGGCGTCGACGTGAAAACATGCTTATTGTACTTGACTGCTATCGTTATAGTATCGTGTACATCCAAAAATAATTTCACGGGAAGTTGGGTAGTAAAGCTAATAAACCTTAAGGCTCTGCAACCGGGCCCGAAAAGAAGAAGATGGAGAGATACGAAATTACGAATGTTAGAGGAGATTACTACTAACATTTACAGCCTCAAAATCGATGCGAAAATTGAGAAAATGTTTAATAAAACACGACTCGTTTAAAATAGAGCAAAAATCTGCGGGCATTATCTTAAACAGCATTTAAAGAAACACTGTGAATTTTTTCATACATATAACTTGTAAAATAACTGAAACAAACGTGTTAATAATAATTTTTGGAGCATACTTTGCGATTTTTTTCTATCGAGGGAATTTTATATAATTTGCGTTTCGGCGCGGGCAAAGTCTAGATATTATCTTCAAGAATAACATATATTTTTTTAAGAGCTTTAAAACTTACCGTGTTTAAGTGAAATATGTAATAAATCGGTACAAATCCGGGATGCGGGCCCTTAAAAACTTTAATTAGCTAAGTACTGCCTATCTAAGAAAACTGTGCTTACACATCAAAATCATCGCCATCTACACATCGAAAGCATTGCCTACACATTAAAATGATCGCCATAGATAATAAAATAAATTACCTGGGACTGGGACATAAAACGATCCAATCAATTTTATTAGAATTCCAGCAACTCTATTATAGACCCGTCTAATAATTGTTGCATGAACCTTTACGGTATTATTGAGTGATGTTTAACTAGGTACATTCAGTATCGTCCTGGTCAAAAATCACCATTAAAAATGATACTTTGTTTGAAATGGCGTTTTAGCTGTGTTGATTGAACAGAACTTGAATATCCCGGTACTTTTCTCAAATCCTCTCTGTCATCTCTTTCCGTTTCCTTCAGTCTCACATCCCATCCCAATTTGGGCAGTCCCACTGACTCCGGATCCAAGAAAACTTTTAAAAGGATCTAAAGCTGTTTCTCGGTGACGTGTGTCAAGGATGTCACTGTCGATAGTGAATACCTATCTGTGTACTCAAATAAACTTGCAGTGTCGAATTTATTTACGTTTACAATAAAAAAAACACACATAATTTGTTATAGACCACTTTAATTTCATTCATACTCCGCCGGTTTCAATAGAAATTCCTTCATCAGGAGAATATTTAAGTAAATGATGGCGAGCCACGAAGTTAATGCTTTTTTATAAATACGTTATCGGTGTTTCTTTGTACATATGTTTTTTAAATATAGATATTATCTGATTTTAAGAATGAGGGAAATATATTAAATATGTAATCACATTAGTAACTATTAATTGACTTTATTTCAATTGTTAAATTATTTAATTTTTCATGAGCAAGAAAGTTAAACTGTGACTGGGCCATTGATTGGAATATATTTTTTTAAATTATAGATTGATTAAAAAAGGTTTGCAAGTGCTTAACAGGAAAAACAAAATGCAAAAAAATAGGTTAGTAAGACAAAGATAAATTAAACAGGGAAAAAGAAAAACTCATTCATGAGGCTCCATGAGGCGGCATTGCATCGGTAAAAACCTGTAAGCTCCTGCATAAAATAGAGAACATAAGTAATACAATAAATCTCAAATCAATTGGCATGTACCAACAAAAAATGTGAATGGCTTTCGGTCTGACCATAAACTACACTTAGCTTCCATTAAAAGTGAACTAAAAAACATATCGACCGTAAAGGACACAAACATTAGAAATAACCT
The DNA here is from genome assembly GCA_929108145.2 of Limnephilus rhombicus. NCBI lineage: Eukaryota > Metazoa > Arthropoda > Insecta > Trichoptera > Limnephilidae > Limnephilus > Limnephilus rhombicus. The sequence continues at coordinate 15,073,766 of OV815287.1, read as the reverse complement.
GGAACAACTACTAGAAGAAGCATGGAAACGGGAAAAAAACCATTTCCAAGAACAAATTATTGAACTTCAAAAAAAAGTAATCATCAAGCTCGAAAAAAATAATGAACAAAAATCCTATGCAATGGTTCTAAAAGAGGGGATGATTCCAATCGAAGAACCCAAATTTGCTTGCTGTCTTAATCACCGCTGAAGGCAAAGAAACATCTGAAGACATAAAGAGTATTATCACAAAAACAATAAAAGCGCCTAACCTAGGAATTGGAATAAGTGGAATAAAAACAGCAACAAATAATAAAATAATTATGACCTGCTCAAATAAAGAAGAAAGTGTCCCTTAGCCAACTACTCAGTGAAGCCTCAAATAATGTTAACTGAATATTTGGAGTAAAATACCCGAAGACTAAAAGAAAATTCAGCGTTGGGTAGTCAGAGGCAGGACAAAGGATAGTCAAGGTCGTCTGATCAAGCCTCAAGCCTGCACATGGTATTGGGGGAGGCGCAGATAGATTTGAGAAGGATCTGCAAAATTAGTAATGTAACTAAAGATGAAGCAGAGACGAGGTCCAGCACACCCCCGTTTGGAGATAGGGAAATGAAAAACAAAGAATAAAAAAAAAAATTAAAAAAACTGGAGTTCAGTTCATCCAGTAAAACATTGAAACATTTAAAGATAAACAAAACGAAACAAGGAACATGGCATAAATTAACAGGTAGTATAGTAATTATTAACAAAACAAATCGCAAGGCAATTATATACATTTTTTTTAAATATAGTGAACAAAATAACATAACGCAAATGTAAAATATAGCACATAAATCATAATATATAATAAAATAAATGTTAATAAAATATAAAATAAAATAAAAATATTTAAAATATAAATACGAACAGATAAGTTTTAAAATTTTCACGGCCAAAAGCATTTTCGTTATTTGTTTTTGGGGTGTTATGCCGTGTTGCGCTACCTCCTTCTTTAGCCAACGTTTCGGACATGCAGTGTCCATCATCAGGGCAGATCCGGCAGATCACACATCTACCGGATCTGCCGGATCTGCCCGGATGATGGACACTGCAACGATGTCCGAAACGTTGGCTAAAGAAGGAGGTAGCGCAACACGGCATAACACCCCAAAAACAAATAACGAAAATACGAACAAGTCAGAATATACCATCTTTAATAATATTCCTTTAGACATGTCGTGAACGTATGTTTCTCTCAAATTGTTGAACTATTTGGAGTAGCAGATTATAAAAAAAAAAACGAAAAAAATTAAATGCTTTATTTCATGAATAACACTGGAGAAATATTTTTTTTCCAGGGTGAGCTAGATTGTTAACATTAATTGTATATTTGTTCGTTAATAATTTTACCGTAAAAATAATTTTTTTTATTTTTTTATTTTTTATTTATTTGTTATAAAAATACATTTACAGTTTAAGAATGCTTTGACTGCCTAACTAGGAAGGCCTCCCGTTCTAGGGCGGAGAATATGATATTATTGGTATGAAGTATAAAAATTCCTGTTCGGGACGACTTATTTTAAGATTTGTAATACTTCGAATTCAAATGCTACATAATGAAATGGTAAAGTGACCACCCAATTTTGACTATCGGAATTTTTAGGTCACTTGAAAAGTAAATTAATATCCTTCCTTACTAACCTCTTGTTTTGTTTTTGTGAAAATGTTTTTTTAACGAAATTTTATTAGGATACAGTTTTATTATTATTAGCAATAATTATCAGCCTGAAACACTCATCCACATTGAAAAAATCTTCCGAGAAAAAATACATGACGCCAACGGGACAAATAACAAATACATGTCCCGTTGGCGTCATGTATTTTTTCTCGGAAGATTTTTTCAATGTGGATGAGTGTTTCAGGCTGATAATTATTGCTTATAATAATTGTTACCCTTTATGCTATGCATAAAAATTTTGTCTTAAACGTTAGTTTAACAATTAAAAAATAATAATTAATACAGTTTTATGTTTTCAAAATATATTCACAATTATTTCTTCAGATATACATTTTCGACTGAAGAAATAAATATTATGTGCTCATAAATAAATAAAATCCTTGTATTATTAGCTCGCATTTTTATTTCGATTCCACAACAAATAAAATATTATACATCTGAATCATCATGTACGCACTTATCGATACTGCGTTATATATTATGTTGTAAAGGTCCCGTCAATTATAGAAGAATGGTCACTGACACTCATCAATATTATAAAAAGAAAGTTACCACGTACGTTCCTTTCGAATACTCAATGATTTCAATTTGGGAGGCGGGAATGGGTACCGCCGCCCCGGGAACCTTTATTGGATAATTAACACCTCTGCCATAGGTCACCCCAAGTGGTTCGCTACGTTTGGTGATTTAGCAGGGGTGCCCGGGTTCATGGGGTGAGATTTGTCTAGGTCTTAGAGGTGGATGACTAGGACATACTGAACCCCAGATTCCTACCCACCCCTTAAACCCTTTTCCTTCCCATAACTCTCCTCTCCTACCTTTCCTTCAAAAAACCCTCCACACAGCATCCCCAAAGATGACATAGGTCCTGAGGGAAATTATTTTCCTAGAGTAACAAACACACATACATCCATAAAAACTTTCGCGTTATAAGTAGATAGTATATCTTTATTAGAACGATCCAATTTCATTTTAATTAGAAATGGACAGTTAAAAGTACCTAATTATCCATTACTTTTGTATTTCTTCCCACGTGGGTATTCTCATAAAAATTGTTCAATCTGACTGCAGCGCCAATAAGTTCCCAGATAAAGATATAATATAACCGTTAACTTATTTTTAATTTGATGTCTCATTTATGAAAACGGGATATTTTGGCGTTCCGAATCTCTCCTCGAGGACATCGGGACAAAGTACAAAAAAACCGGACGGTCCCGTTCAAAACGGGTCAGGTTATGTTTGAGTCAGTTATAATTGTGCGACACTCGAACAATAAAACAGGAAGCAGTATTATTGTGGTATGTTATGTTATGGTTCGGATGAATAAAGAAAAATAAGTTATTTAAACAATATCAATCCGAAAACTTCAATATCTAGGACACATGATGAGATATCCAGAGAAGTATGTGATCTTACATCTCATAATGCAGGGAAAGATTGCCGGAAGACGGGGCCCTGGAAGAAAGAGAACATCATGGCTGAAAAACCTGAGACAGTGGTTTGGCCAGTCTACTGTAGAGCTGCTACAGGCAGCAGTAAACTAAGTCCGCATAGCCAACATGATTTTTTTTTTATTGAAATTTTTTTGGTACAATACGTACAACAGATACATAAATATAATGAAAATATATAAAAAGCTTAATACAATTATTATTATTTTATTATTATTATATATATTTTTTAAATGTTCTCCCATAATAAGCAAATGCTTGTGTATACGGGAGGAAGTACCTACCTATTATTGGTTTGGTTATTTTGTTTTTTTTTGTGTTTATTTATATTTAGTACTTAAAAAAAAAAAAATTCTTCTTCTTCTTCTTGTGCCCTGTCCGTTCAAAGGACGTTGGCTATCATGTTGGCTATGCGGACTTTGTTTACTGCGGCCCGCCATGAGATTCTCCTTCTTCCAGGGCCCCGTCTTCCGGCAATCTTTCCCTGCATTATGAGATGCAAGATCTCATACTTCTCTGGACGTCTCATCACATGTCCAAGATATTGAAGTTTTTAGGATTTTTAAAGTTTTAATTACTTCCTTTTCTTTATTCATCCGAACCATAACATCTTCATTTGTAACCCTGTCCATCAAGCTTATTTTAAGTATTCTTCTGTAGATCCACATCTCGAATGCCTCAAGTTACCTAATTAGTTTTTCACTAAGCGTCCATGCTTCCATTACATAAAATAATATCGAAAACACGTAGCATCTGACCATTCGCATTCGTAATCCAAGGTTGAGATCATGACTGCAGAATTTTATTTACATGCGGATAAAGGTTGCACATTGCACGTGCTTGCTCAATGCGGCATTTGATTTCAACTGAAGGATCCCATTTATATATATATATTTTTATTTATTTATTATTATTTATTTATTTTTTTAGTTAAGGTTTTCAGTATATTTTTTTAATTGTGTTTTGAATTTTTTGAAACTGTCATTAAGGTATCTTATATTTTCTGGCAATTTATTAAAGAAATTTGTTGCCAAGTATTTGTAGTTTTGTTGACCCAAAGTTTTTTTACAAATCGGAATTGGTAATATGTATTTTTGCCTGAGATTTGCTGTGTTTTTGAAAGGTATGGTTTTGTTTAGGATATCCTCTTTGTAAACTTGATGTAAGGTTGAATGATACAGAAAAAGAGTATTTAATTTTCTGACTTTAAATTCTTTGAATATGAGTTCAGATGAATATAAAAATGATATTTTTAATATTATTTTAATAATTAGTTTTTGCGCAATGATAGACAATGTCCGTTGAACGGACAGGGAACGAGAAGAAGAATATTGTTTGCAAAAAATTATTGAATGATAGACGTATCCATAAAATTTATTATTTAAAAGGGTGTTGCGAGTTGCGACTGTTGTGGCTAAGTCTGATGGCAACTACTAGTATACGTTAGACGACAAGCCGTAATTTTAAATTTAATATAAATATTTGGCCTAATCAAAAACAACTTATCATAAGGTAAACACCGGTGTTTGGGCGCTGAGGGGCCCAGACGATAAAAACACAAACCGTTCTCTTGGTACAATTAGAGACGTCTGGTCACCGCGCCACCATAAAAAATATTTTTAAAATAACTAATAATAACATACCACAAGCAGAGAGAAGGTAGAACAATAATCCATTAATCATTCCACACGAAAAATTCAACTTAAAACATTCTGCAAAACAGTTCTAATCATTAGGTACCTACTACCAAATTACCTACCTACTTTAAAAAGAGAAAAACTTTTGGTGATTTTTTTTTATTATTATTTTATAACACACCGACGAATGAAGGTGACATCACTCACGAACTACATTGCCGTATTTTCGTTATTTATTTTTGGAGTGTTATGCCGTGTTGCGCTACTTCCTTCTTTAGCCAACGTATCGAACGGCGTTACAGTGTCCATCACCAAGGAAGATGTGTGGCCTGCAGGAGTATTCAGCCTCATCGTAACCGTTCGTACCTAAGACACGAACGGCGATAGATGGTACTCTTCTGATAAATAACTCAGTTACCATCTATTTGGATATGGCAGAAGTTCGTTTTACAAACTAACTTATCGACATCTATTGAAAGATACTGAAATCACATTGCGGTAACTCTTAACATGGGAAACTGGAAATTTTATTTTTTATGTGAATATCCCAAAAGATTGCAACCGCTCCCGTCAGGGTCCAGTGAGACTGTGGCATCCCCGATCGGGGATGAAGGTGGAGGAGAGGGGAAGGAGAAAAGGAAGAGGAAGTTGGGGAAGTACCTAATTGTTAATTAAAAAGTTGACTATTTTTGAATAGGAAAAAGTATTATCAACGAATACACCTTTTTTAACCAACATCAAGCGCTCTATCTGCTTTTCATTTTTGAATGAAGAATATTCAGTTCTATTTTTACCCAAGTACCTACGGTGAAACAATAACATACGCGATAACAGAACTTGAAAAGAACTTGCACAGAACTTGAATTTTTACTATGAAATTTGATGAAAAATTCCGTGAAACAACCTGTCCTATTCTTGTTCCCTCTCAACCGCCAGAAAATTAAAAATTCTTATCTTTTTTATTTATTTTTTGTATGTTCCAACTTTCCCCACCCGCCTGAAGCCAGTGAAACAAGGAACAGCTTTCCCACTTGGGAATGTTGTAAGGTTGAAACTATGGGGAGGGGAAATAAGATGGGGAAGAATGTTGTGTCTCTTAACTTCCAATATTAGACAACTTGAGATGTGTTGGGAATATGGTTCGATTGGTTACTAGTTTGTTTATTAGGATATCGCAAATATTTACAATGATATGTTATACTGAACAGACGTCTTTAGGCTAGAGTCCTTGCTAGGACCGACAGCGGAAGCCCGCCCTATCTCACCCGGAGCCTTCGGTCATCATCGTAATCATTCGTGCCTAAGGCACGAACGGATATGGACGGTACTCTTCTGACAATCAGTTACCGTCTATTGGGATACGGCAGAAGTTCATATTACAAACTAACCTATAGACATTTATTGAAAGAAGCTGAACCAATTCATTTATTTTATTTATTTATTTTACGCCAAGAGGGCTTTTACATATTTGGTAGTACAATTAATTCATGACAGATAATTTTGAAACAAATAAAGAAAAAATTAAAATTAAATTAGATAAAAAATGCACACAAATAATAAAAACACAAAAATACAGATGTGTTTAAAAATAGTGGAATATATTTTTTAACAATATCCACAAAACTCGCCAAGTTGATATTAAATATATCAACAGCACCTAAAGTACTTATTTTTTCTATTGTTCCTGTGGGTACTCGTAAGTTTATGAGTTGTAGGAGTTCGCAACAGTTGAATTTAGAGTTTAGTATTTTGAATAAAAAGATCAAGTAATTTATTTTACGTCTGTCTTCTAAGCTGATTTTTGGAAAGTATATTTATAAACCAATCTTTCGATTAATGTAATTTCTAACAAGAACGCGACAAGCGACATCTGGCACATAATGTTCGGGGACAAGCTTTGAAAGAAATCCTTGTTTAAAAATATCAAACGATGCATTACTTTCCAGAGACCGATAAGGTATCGTGCGAAAATTTTGAAGTGTGTTTTGCAATTTTTAATCACTAAGATAAAGAGAAAACTTGGTGCATAATTCATTTCGTTTATAAACACGAACAAGGGCAGCATTTATTCAGGCGACACAGACGGCCATTATTTTAGTTTTGCACTCGGACTCTAATGACATCATGAGCCAAATAAGACGTCAAATGAAATATTTCTTCAAAATGACAATAAATTTGAATTGAACGATGAAGTCTATAGTAGATTTCTATGTTGTCAAGGCGAAGCTTAATCTTAAATCAATATTTTAGATTAATCTTTACTACGCACTGGTTTACATTATAAATACAAAAATTGAAGGTTTCCTACTGTTTCGATTAGGTCAAATTAAAATAGAGTTGCGAGTCCCAGATGTGACCGTATTTTTTTCTAATTTTTCTGTTTTCGGAATTTCGATTGAGTTTCGCTAATATTGTCTTCATTTAATTAAATATTACAATTTCAGGTTTTACTCATTAGTTGAAAATAGAAACTTTATTGTTTCGGGCAAAATACGAGGCTTGGGGTAGAACTTAAAAAAAACGTTTTTTTAGGATATACGGGGTCGAACCTATTGAAATTTTGGATTCTTAATAAAAAAAATGCTCCGAAGAGGTGTATCAATGGTAAAATGTGCCAAAAATGGTTTTTGAAAAAAAAAAAATCATTACTGGCAAAATGTTTCGCATCTTGGGGTCTAACTTTAAAATCCATTTTCTTGGGCACTATAGGGCCGAACTCACTGAAATATTGTATTCCTACTAAAACCTATGTTTTAAAGAGGAATCTAAGTTAAAACTGCAAAAAATGATTAAAGAACATATGAAATCTTTAAACAATATTCAATTTCTCCGAGTTTGACAAGCATTTGGTGGAAGCTAGCCACAATTTTAACTTCAATATTGGAATAGAATTATTACATTGTGATGTTAATGGCATTCAGTTAGATAAATTGTTAGAAACCAGAAAGAGCGTGAATGCGATTTTGAATATTATTTATGATCAAAAATTGTTTTTAAATGACCCAATATTAAACCTGTTCCCTTTGTAAATTGTTCCCCTTTGCCCCACTTCCCTCTACCCTTTCTCGTCTTTCTATTGGCATAATTGTCTATGTCTATTATTTATAATTAGTACATAGTAAGTAAACCCTGAAAAAGTGAGCGTTGCTCACGAAATATGTTGGTTTTTATAAACAATAAAAGTGGTAAAATTAAGTGTATTCTACTAATTTCGAATTAAAATGATGTCACAAAAAAGTTTGCTGTGTTTGAAGAAGCAAATGTTAGTTAATTACAAATTTGCTTTGCATTTTACTATTCATGTTAGTTTATGTTTATAATTACGAGTAGGTAAGGTATAACAAAGTTACTACACATTACGCCGTTACTATTTTCATAGTACCTTATGTACTTATTTTTTAATTGTATTGTACATACACTTATTGAACTTCTTTGTACAATTTTACATAATAAAGAAACTTTATATCTACTTGTAGTGAACTTACTTATATCTTTCATATTGAGGGGGTTTTTCACCATCCTCATCATAGATGATGTACGTTTTCGATTTACTAAACACGATTTATTTATTTAAAAAGTCTGTGTTTACTATTATATGAATAGTGGCTATATACAGGATAAGTAAACCGAGTTTTTTTACCTGTATACGATACGATACGATTGTACCTCCCAGCCAGGAGCACACCTGTCCTAGTGAGACCGGTACACCGAGAGGCACTGATTTGTTAGGACTTGGAACACGTGCGATCTGAGGATGGGAAGGAGGTTGGAGTTTAATCGACCGGTACACATGGCAACCCAATAAGCCAATATTGGAATTTAGGATGTGCAGGAATAAAGGAATGGATCGAGCATTATGATCTTGCATCTCCTTGAATCTTCTCGTCTCTTCTTGGCAGTTCTTGGTTATTATAGTCTCGTCTTGTCTAATATTGTCTCTTCTTGGATCTTCTCGTCTCTTCTCGGCTCTTCTTGGCTTTTCTCGACCCTTCGTGGCTTTTCTTGTCTCTGCTCTTCTTGCTTCTTCTTGTCTCTTCTGCGATTTTTATGTCTCTCCTTGGCCCTTTTTACTTCTTCTTGTCTCTTCTTGCCTCTTCTTGATTGTTCTCATCTCTTCTGTGCTCTACTTGGATCTTCTTGCTATTTTTCGTCTCTTAATGTCTTTTCTTGGCTCTTCATAGATCTTTTCGCGTCTCTTCTCTGCTTTTCTCGTCTCTTCTTGCCTCTTCTTGGATCTTCTAGTCTCTTCACGGCTATTCTTGTCTCTTCTTGGCTCTTCTTGAATCTTCTTGCCTTTTCTTGCATCTTTTATCTTCTCGCCCCTTCTTGGCTCGTTTTGTCTCTTCTTGAGTCTTCCAACTGCTTACCAACTCTTCTTGTTCATTCTTGTAACCAAGTTTTTTACATGTAGCGAGTATTTATTTATTAATAGTTTTATTGTTTGGATAAACTTTAAGCAGGATGGTGAAATACCCCCTTAATTTATTATGTTATGTTATGTTATATAATATACTCTTTCTATTACACGTATTTTATACACGTAAAAGTCTTCAAGGCCTTAATAAATGCATACATTTTTTGACAACGGGATTATATTTGAACGAATATACAAAATCTTATACTTAACACAAAAACTGATGAAAATAATAAATCAGATATAAAATTAAAAGATGGAAAACAACAAATAAGACAACTTTACAAAAATTTTAAAATATAAAAAAATAAAACATATATGTAACATACAATACTATCGTAATACGCCTATCATTATACGCAATCGTAATATATGCAGATTTTTTTTTCCTTACCGCTTTCTGGTATTTTAATAAAATTTATTATTATAATTTTTTTTTAATATTTTGGCAAATCAGTTAAATGTGTCCAATAGCCAGCCCTATATTAGGGATATTTCCCATAAACTCGTAAAAACCTCATTACCCCATAGAAATAATATGGTAACCCATTGCGTACACATCTGTCTCTTTCTCTCCACATGTAAGATTTTAATTTCATACTTTCTCATTTTATGTTTCGTCTCTTTCTGCATGTATGTATATATAAGCTCAAGTATTTTTTGATCTGTTTAATTTTGATCTATCTCATTCTCTCGCTGGCTAAATCCTGAAGCAAAACCGGTCGTTATTAAAAAAATCGTGGGTACAAATAAAGTAATTGTTTTATTGCATTAAATTTATTACTTCACCTCATTGAATTTTGTATTGTAAAATGGGGGCCTCAGCCCGGGTGAGCCACCCAGTGAGGTCTACATTATCAAATTATATTGTGAAATGGAAGTTAAATAAAAAATGGAAAAGTGGCAATAAAGATAGAAAATTTTCGATGATGTATTTTTACATTGTAACTCTTTTAATATTATTTGTAGAATATATCTATTGTAAGAACTTTAATAGTACATAAATGTGGTGAATTTTAATACCACGCACAAAGAAGACGATTGGCTGCACGTTTTTTTTTCCTAGAACAGTTTATTGAGTGATGTTACCAAGAGGCGGGGCTTCCACCATTTTGTGGTAAGTTACATTCCTAGTATTGTTTTATTTACATTGTGAAACAATATTGCAAATTATCCAACTGAAAACATTAACGTTCGTTTGTCTCCGTGTACAATAGGTAAATATGTGTTTGGTTTGTATCTCATGCCTCGTGCTGGACGTAAAATAAATATAAACTTAGTCAAATAATGGTTGTGTAACCAATAGAATAAGTGCTTTAGTCGTTAAAATATTTATGTCATGTTTATTTCTTGGTTACCTATTATTTCCAGTAGGTTCTTACATAGCCTCTACATAAGCAGAATGAACACATATAAAACAATGTTTGTTTTACAGGCAATTCAAGAAGGTTGTATACATTTCGAATGAATATGTTATGTGAATAGCCTGTTTTATTAAAATAATATGGGTTTTATAGATGGTCCAAACCGCAAACCTAAAAGAGAGAGGCAACTAGTTACCTACTCAAAATGGATAAAATATCACTAATGCTTGTGGGACTAGTATCCTTGGGAGCAGAGACGTGCTTTCATTACAAATAAATAAATCCATTTTAAATAGAAATTCAAAATGCCAAATAGATATTTTCCAATTTACTATGGACGTGAAATAAAAATCACACTCCCATGGACGTCGGGTCACACAGACCCCTTCATAAAATTCTTCTAATTTTCATACCTGGACCAATCTGACTTCAGCAAAGAGTTTATATGTATAATATATTTATAAATAAAAGATCAAGTAATAAAAATAATTAACTTTTATTCATATTTTAATAATTATCTCGAAATTCAACAAACTTAGTTTTCAGTCTTAATTGACTTGAGATCATATTAAGGATCCTTAATTATAGATCAAAACTAATATTTTTTCCTAGCTAATAAAGAAAACAGTAACAAAAAATCATAAAAAAAAACATCCGAAAGAAATAAAATAAAAAATTTGACAAGGATCAAACTTATGTAAAATTACTGGCAGTACTCAGAACATAGAGGCTCGGAACTCGGAACACTAAAGACAAACTGGCTTCTTGCAGTTAATACAAGCATGGGTTGTCTTTCTAGAGAGCTTTGATGGGCAAAATCTACATGTCCGCCATTTTGTTTTCAAAATCTAGAAAGAATTAAAAATGATTATAATATTAAAATGTAAGAGAATTATAGTAGGCGGGTCACATAGGCCCGAGTATATTTGTATGGAAATTATAGTCAGCGGGTCTCACAGACCCTGATCAAATTTTAAATGATTATTACTTCGAAATCTGTGAAAGAGTGTTCCGAACACTGCCTATCCTTGATAAAGGCTGTTTTTCACCATTATAATAACCCCATTTTATAAAACCAGTGATTTAAACATTAATGAAGAAAACTGCATATCTTTTATAATATATAACGAGGTTTGCACTGATCGACAAATTCTAAGCGTATAAGATACGATACGATGTACGATACGATTGTACCACCCCCGCCAGGAGCACTCCTGTCCCGGTGAGACCGGTACACCAGGGGGCACTGATTTGTTAGGACTTGGAACACGTGCTCTGAGGATAGGAAGGAGGTTGGAGTTTAATCGACCGGTATACATGGCAACCTAATAAGCCAATATTGGAATATATACATGGCACGACCGGTATACATGACAACCTAATAAGCCAACATTGGAATATAGGATGGGCGGGAATAAAGGAGTTGATTGAGTTATACATATATATTTTTTAAGATATCTTCCTTCTTCTTGCCTCTTCTCGGCTCTTCTTGGACCTTCTTGTCTATTTCTGGCTGCTTTACCTCTTCCTGGGTTTTGTGACAAATTCTATGCGTAGACAGTAAAATATTCTAAAAATGTGCAATAAACTATTTGGTTTTTATTTCAGAAAACAATATTTTATTATCCTTAGATCATTTACAGTCACTCTCAAACCATCTATTGGCTAAACCAAACATTATGCCTCCAATAAAAAAGCACTCGAATGTTTATAAAACAAACTCAACCAACATAGCACTATTTTTTGTTTATAGAGCGGTGTCTCTTGTATATTTGAGACGATACTTAAAAAAACACTTATATATGTTAAGACCTAAACATTTCTTCGTAACGACTCATAATATTTATGTCGCGTAAGTTTGATTGAGAAATCTAGATATATCATAATTGTTTGTGTTATAAAGATCTTCATGATCAGAGAGTTTAGATAATATCGCAAGTACTTGCTTGATGATTATTTTTGTATACATTACAACGAACGCAACGGTTCGAAATACCACAGATTTATAAAGCATTCATCGTATTAAGCCATTAAATCAATGGTGGTTAATGAACTCGAGGAATGATAATACTTTATTATTATGTTAAGAAATTATTGACGAGCTTCAAAAGTAGTGGTCGTAGACCTATTTCAAAAGTGTTGTCTTACTAAAGCTAATAAGTAATAACCATGGTAGTACATAATACTAATTTTTTTCACATTCATTCAACCAACTGCTCATCAGAATCGAGAGGAATACCTACACGAGCCAAAAATATGTCTATTCTTAATGTGTCTATTGAATCATGAATATTATTCAATTAATTTATTCTTTTTAATTCTTCGAATAATAAGAAAATAATATCAATTAACTTTTGCCAGTCAAGGATGGTGCGCATCGCGAAAATCCCGATTCTCTCCATATTTTGTAAATGTACCTTTATATTGCTTATTTTTTATCCATTTGAAGAAACAAAAATTGTTCTAAAATACAGATAAAATTATATTTTCGATGTGTATATTACATATTAATAATTTCGTTTTTAAACATTTAAGTTTTGATATTGAAAATGTAAATTGGCTTAAAAAATACACACCTGCGGATTCCCCGAAAAAGTACATTAAATAAAAGAAACTTAAAATTTTAAATACGGATTCCTTTCTTTAAGAAAATTTATAATAAAACTGTCACCTCACTTTTTATCATATTCATACAATTATATTTTAAAAATAAATGTTAAACTTTGTTGTTTTGGTTGGGGGGGTATAAAAGCAGATTTATCTTATTGTGAGATGATCGGTTTTGTAAAATATCTTAACAGCATAGCTCGTATATGCAATGATAAGAATTATTTTTTTTGCTTTCTAACATAAAAGAAATCACAAATGTTTGCATGACAGGAAGAGAGATATCTAACTTTTAATAATCTACGGTCGCTCTGGGACAATTTGGGTCTCCTGTTATTATAAAGGCGTGTGATTTTTGGGACAATTTGGGTCTCCTATGATTAAACGGGTTAAGAACATTAGAAAAATTAATACTTCAATTAGTATTAAAAATATTCATGAAGAAAACAATAATTGCCCTACTGATAAATGCGCTCCTAACCCCACACAATAACAACAGCCATGTCAGCCGTGCAAAATCCAAAACACGCCCATCAGCAAAAGAGTAAATATATAAAAGCAGATTTTACACGAGCAGCAACAAAGCTTGCCGTTTAAATTCTGTCGATGTTAAACATAATATATCAATATCCGAAGTGATTCTATTTAACAACAAGATAGCTCTGTTCACCGGCATGAACATTAGCATGTTAATCCTGCAGGCTGGGATATAAAATAGTATATGCTGTCGATGACGGAGGTAACCATCGGGTACATGGAAACTATTGCTCTTTATGATAGTCGAATTTTCGAACCATCCACAAATCAGTCTGAAGAAATGTGATATAATGTGCTCATCCCTTCTGATAGTAAATAGTTCACTCCGAGCATGCCAGAGGAGATAGAGCCACGGTTAGTAGCCATACTCCCTCAGGTAGAGAAATCTCAAAAATTATAAATATACCATTCAGGCAATAGGCATAAAAAAAAACATGCTAAACGACTTATGCCAAAAAGTGGTTTTTATTTATTATGTGAATAATTTTGCAATAAAGAAAAAAATCAAGGCAAATCATTATCACGGTTGTCGCGTAGCTCTTGGGAGGTAACTTATGTAAGTGAGCGGTGATTAACAAAATTAACACTTTCAAACTAAGATAAAATAAATTTCTTTAAATTATACAGAATAATTTAAAAAAAAACCTTAAGAAGGTGGAGGTAGATACTCTTGCCTTCACAACAAAAGCAAAGCAAAATATAAGTGAACTCCTCCCAATTATAGATAAAAAATTGAACAAAACTCTCTAAAGAAACACAATCAAAAATGCTAACAACAAACTAATGGAAATGATTTCAAACATGACAATCGAGATGACTACTACAAGAAAAATACGACCTACAACAAAAACTGTCACAAATAGTCTTAGCCATAAAATGATATTTTTAGGGTTGCTCTCACGTGCGTTCATAATTTTCTAATTTATAATCGGCACTTACTTTTTATAAATTGTTTAATAATGATATTCTAATTCTACTCAGGCAAAACGATAGGAAAAGCTTCAACTTATCCAAAGCATATTATTTGGTATGCATTTTGTAAATCTGTTCGTAGTAAAGATTAATCGAAAATAGTAATTTCAGTGACAGCTTCCCCTAAAGCAATTCACTAATTTTCTCGCACCATATCTTCCTTTGACGTCCGCGACTTCTTCATCTATCCATTCACGAATCATACGTTCGATCTACCCACATAGTTATACTTCATACACCACTCCTTCAAAACCTTAGAAACTTTCATTTAGAAAATATGGTAGTAATGCTGTCCTTGTTCTACCGGTTTTACGATGGAAGGTTAATCCGAGGAACTAAACGTATTTATTTGATTGCCGGCAACCCGAACGTTTATTGAGATATATTATGATAATGCAAGTACGTTCACCGCCTCACTAGGCGATGTTGGTTCTGACACCGGCATCATTGATTCCTTTGGCACCTGTGCGTATTCGGGAAATACGCCAAACGCACGCTCATTTCGCCCCTTTGGAATAATAAGGCTCCATCTGTTGCGGTAACATCATGCGATAATGAACTCTAAAGAAGCTTACTATAGATTCGTGATGATGTTGAAGCGACAAATGGAACCTTGTTTTTTTTTTTTTTACAGTGAATACCGCACAAGAATCTCAACTGCTCCCGTCTGGAGCCAGTGAGACTATGGCATCCCCGATTGGGGTATATTGTGAGGCTGAAGGTAGTGGGAAGGGGAAGGAGGTGGGGAAGAGGAAGGTTGGGAAGTACCTGGCTATTCAGATCTGGTCACTAAACACGGCTAAAGCCATTTTCAAGCAACGTTTCAATTCTGAATGGTGGTCTTACACCAGGGCGATACTGATAGTATCTTCCACTCTGGAACATGCCGCAAATATACTATATATTATTTTAAATGAATTAATTGTGAAATAACACAAATTAATCAAATAAAATTTATTTGCGCATGCCGGGTTCGAACCCGCGACCTCCGGATTGTGAGTCAAGAGTCTTACCCACTGGACTACGGAGGTCGTCATTCCGGAGGTTGTTATTCAAAAGAGTCGATTTGTCACATAAGAACGGGTCTTTTCTACCACTCGTTCGGCTGTGGAACTGTGGAGTGTGCCGGCCTCTTTTTTTAAGTATTTCCTCTATCCTACAACATCAGTCTCTTACAGATCCGTGTTCCTCCTTTCTCTCCCAAAAAGATCCTCTACACAGAATCTCCAAGACGACACAGGCCCAGATGAAAATTATTTTCCACAAGGCCTCCTCTGTGGAGATATCGTAAAAAAATGCATTTCATCGCATTGAGGATACCGCAATGCCAATAAAAGCTAACAACGTGTTTTCGTCCGACATGCAGGTTTGTAGGCACCTACCATATCATAATTTTTGTCTGTCGAATCTGGAGAGTTTATATAATCATTATTACAGAAAACTTATTAACAGTTACATGACCTATCTCAAGTTGTACTTTTACGAGGTCATGGAAATTACGATGTTGTGCATTTACATTAGAATTTTAAATTGATAACTTGCAAAACACAATATTATCTTTGAATTTATTTGCTTGTGAGATATGAGTAAATTTAATGCAACATTGCAAACACGTACCGGTGCGCTAGTTGCTATAATAGGCCCGGTAGTCGTAAAAACATAAGTTCAGTCCTATTTCAAAATAGTAAAAATGATAATGTTTGAATTATTTTCATACATTACAATTATTGAAATTTCAGGTGGGGTGCCTCAAGGTTCTCACTTAGATCCAATTCTTTTTTGCTATTTATCAATGACATAGTTTATTTATTTTTCTTTCATTCGCTATGACTTATATTATAAGAAAATTAAGTGGACTCATTTTATAAAATGACTATAATTATAATTGTTTTGACATTAATGATTTGTTTTTAAATATAAAAAAACGTAAATCCATCCGTTTTACTAGAAATAAGTATCCAATGCTCCACAATATAATATAAACCATATTAATATTTCAAAATTATCAGTTATAAAATATCTGTGCCCTGTTTTCGATGATAAGATGACACTCGTACCCCACTTGATGTATTCACAAATAAAGCACTAACACGTCTAGGTTTTGTACTAAGAACGTCCAAGGATCTAAAGCAGAGATTCCCACATTTTTTTTCTCGTGGACCACTTTCCAAATTTTACAAAACTCGTCAAAAAATGTGAAGATCAGATCTAACGATGGAAATTTACATCGCGGCTGAGTTTCAATCCTAAATTGCTTCTTATTTTGTTGACTCGGCTGTGGAATGATTTGCCGGCCTCTGTGTTTCCTCCTTCCTACAACATGGGTCTCTTCAAGACCAATGTTCATTCCTTCCTCTCCTCAAAAAGACCCTCCACACAGCATCCCAGATGACATAGGCCCTGAGGGAAATTATTTTTCTCAGGGCCTCCTGCGTGGAGTTAACGTAAAAAAAAACTGCTTTAATCACAAATTGAAGCGATTAGTGCAATCTATCACTCAAATTTTCGCTACCAGGTGTTATCGGTGGATGACACAGTGAATTGCAAACACTAAAACTTTTCTTTTTAAAATTCCTGAAACAAATGATTAACGTTTGTCCTTTGGCATTAGTATTTTTTGGCAATTGTCGTTATTTGTTTTGGGGTTTTATATTTCGGGCTAAAGAAGGAGGTAGTGCAACACGGCATAACACCTCAAAAACAAATACCACTTTGGGAAGCACTGATCTAAAGTATATTACTAGGTACACTAAAAACGCTGTGAACACACATGTATATTAATACATACAAAAGGCAAGTAAGACGCATTCTTGAACATAATTCGTTTTGTACATGTATATTAATTAATACATTCAAAATGCAAGTAAGACGCATTCTTGAATATACTTCCCCTCTCTGGTCACCTTTATACAACATAATAGATCACAAAGATCCGAAATATTATTACGGTCACCAACGATTTCGTTTTTGACTGCTAAAAATTTATTTATTGCCTGGAAACTGTTTCGAAAGTTTGGAGTTTGGAGTGCGGTGTGTGTACTGTGTATGCAGGGCAAATGAATGTCTCTCTGCTGCCCGTGAATTGTATTTCAATAAGTTTTTTTTTTCTGTTAGATACTCACTCATCATGCTAAAATATAAAATAATTAAGTACATATTGTTTTTTTTTAATTTTGGGAAAAGAAATTAACTTAAATTCTTACAAATCGGATCGACCCCCTTGCCAAATGGAAAAGAAATGACGACGTATGAGGAAAATAGCCATTGATGCTCATAAGTTTGTGGGATAAAAACCTATTATCGTTAATAGAATCATTAGTAGAATCACAAATTATCATTAGTAGAATCAATCAATACAATCAATTTATAAAACCATAATTATCATTAGTACAATCGAAACGTTACATGGAATGGCTTAAGCTATGTATGGTAAACAGTCGGCCTCCGTGGTCTAGGTGTAAAGACTCTCGACTCACATTCCGAAGGTCGCGGGTTCGAACCTGGCGTGCACGAATAAATTTTATTTGATTAATTTGTGGAAAGGACTTGAAAGAGGCGAGTACTCTTATGATGAAATTGAACAAACTTTAAACATTTTTTCCTTAGAAAAACGTAGAAAGGACTCTGATCTAATTTGCATATTCAAAATTATCAACAGTATTACTGACACACATGCTTTGTTACAACTCATCCAGTTCAGCATCCCTTCCCGTAGACTCCGAAATAATGAATTGCTGTTCCTCAATCAACATTCTAATTATGGATATCATTCTCCTTTATCCTGAATGTCGAGACTTGTCAACGCAAATCAAAGCATTGAATTTTTTGGCCTAAGCCTAAATGACTTTCGGCAGTCGATACGCAATATGATTTTTTAAAGCCTTTTAAATCCATCTTCAAGCTACTTGTAGTTATCTTCTATAATGTACTTTTATATTATATGTATTTTGTCAATGCTCTTCATCTATATGTACTCTCCTTTCAAAATCATCTCTTTTTTATTAGTGTTATTGTTATTTTGTTAATAGACTATTTGTCCGTAAATAAATAAATAAATTTAATTCACAATTAATTAATCAAAAATAACAAATAGAATATTTGCGGCACGCTCCAGAGTGGAAGATACTCTCAGTATCGCCCTGGTGTAATATCACCATTCAGAATTGATACGTTGCTTGAAATGGCTTTAGCCGTGTTTGGTGACCAGATCTGAATAGCCAGGCACTTCGCCCACCTTCCTCTTTCCTATCTCCTTCCCCTCCCCACTATCTTCAGCCTCAAAACATACCCCGATTGGGGATGCCATATTCCCTTGTGGTTCCAGACTGTAGTTGGGACTCTAGTGCGGTATTCATATAAATTTTTTTTTAAATCCGATGGATCTACTACCCTACTGCCCAACCTTCCCCATCTCATCCCCTCCCACTTTTTACAGCAGCACAGCATTCTCCAAATCCTAAAATCCTTAGTTTCGGTGGCCCCAAACAGTTGAAACTCTTGCACACTGTATAATATATAATTTTTCCTCCAAGCGAACGCGTAACGAAATGCCTGATCGATAAATACCTGTTTAGCTGGCGTGCTAAAACATTTAGGAGCTATATAAAAAATAAAAAAAACTGTCGCGTTTCATTTGTTCCTGCAGTTTTATCGTTATGAAATGCATAAAAGGCTAATGCATGTATAGTTATGTATGAATTTCATTATAAATGCTATGTGCGAATCATACACAGCAATAAAAACGCAATGAAATCCGTTGAAACTACTGGTCGTTAAATTTAAATCTCGTTGCCGACAACATTTTCAAAATATCCGGACCTCTTTAGTACAATTTTGTTTCTTTTCGGCACTAAACTATTTAAGCTGCGCGAATCGGAACGTTTGTTATTTTGGTTTGGATGAAGCCGTTGCGACTGAACAATTTCAAACTGGTTCAATATTCAATTGCTTTGAATACTGCCTACAAATATGTTACAGAAATCGTTAATTTTGATTAATTAAAACTGACCTTTTAGAATGTGCTTTGCTGACACGACCTATATAGGAACCTAGACGCTCCACACTGGACTGGAAGCCCTATGCCATCTTTGGGGATGCTGTGCGTTATTTTTGAAAAATATGAGTTTGCTTTCATGGGTCTTCAAGGAGGCCATGCTGAAGGACGAAGAAAATACGAAGAAACACCGCGGCTGCAGATTTTTTTTTACATTAGCTCCACACAGTAGGCCCTAAGGAAAATACTTCTGCTCAGGGCCTACGTCATCTTTGGGGATGCTGTATGGAGGATATTTTTAGGAAAGTAAGGAGATGAAGTTCTGGGAAGGAAAAGAGTAGAAGGGGTGGGTAGGAATCT
The DNA here is from genome assembly GCA_929108145.2 of Limnephilus rhombicus. Taxonomy (NCBI): domain Eukaryota; kingdom Metazoa; phylum Arthropoda; class Insecta; order Trichoptera; family Limnephilidae; genus Limnephilus; species Limnephilus rhombicus. The sequence continues at coordinate 15,053,731 of OV815287.1, read as the reverse complement.
GGGGTTCAGTGTTTCCAGGAGTGACGGACGTATGAATCCATCCTTCCCACAACGGTGCCAGAGAGTACGGCTGTAGAAGTCAAAGGGACTCCCTCAACCATTCCCCCCCGATCCGACCTGCCTTGCAGCTGGTGGGCAGACGTATCCGCCGCCAAGATCCGGACAAACGTCACCCCGTGAACCCAGGCACTCCTGCTAAGTCACCAAACGTAGCGAACTACTTGAGTTGACCTATGGCTGAGTTGTTGGTTATCCAATAAATGGTTCCCGGGTGGCGGTACCCATACCCCATGGAATCAATTCCATTTACATATCGATAGTACAAACAAATCATTTCCAACTGACTAATGTTTGCAATCCGTTAATTTACTAATTTGAATTAATTGACCTGCCAGTAGCTAAATTGGCATCGCGTCTGGTACCCAGGAGTCGCGAGTTCAATTCCTCTGCTGACCAGGTCCTTCATTACGTTACAAGCAACATTTTCCGCGTACTATAATGGTAGAAGGAGATTTAAAATAATGCTAAACCAAAGGATTTTTGCATAAAGTCAACATTTTTTCAACATTTCTTAGATAGATTATACCTACTCACCTATTGTTTTTATTACCACAACATTTTGAGAAGCTATTAAAATACATTACATCTACTTCCCTTGAAAATAACAAATTTAATGTGAAATAATAAATTTCAAAAAGAGATTCCCAATGGTCCACCTACTGATATATTTTTATCAAGTAATAAATTTTGAACTTTATTAGTCGCAAACAGTGAGTTTCCGCGATAATTTTATAAATGCAATGGCTCATTTGGAGTAGGAATAATAACACTGGTAGGTAGTAATGCTGTGGAAAGATTTTGCAAGGTTAGACAGACAAAATAGATTGCCACATTTTTTTGGGAATACGCCCCCTGCTTTATTAACATCGTCACTTTGGGAAGCGGGGATGGATACAGCCGCCAGGTATCCATTTATTGGATAACCAACACACGTCACCCGGTACATTTGTTGACTTAGCAAGGGTGCCCGGGTTCTTGGGGTGAGATTTGTATAGGTCTTGACTGCAGATGCTTTTGCCCACCTACTGCGTGGCAGGCCGGATCGGGAAAGACTGTTGTTGTCACTGCCGTTTTTATACCCCCGAAAACAGAGCGAAAGGGAAACTGCACTTCGGGTTGATAATCTTCTTATATGTAAAAATGAATCGCTAAATGTGTTGCTAAGCGCAAATCTCGAGGGCAGCTGAACCGATTTCGCTAATTCTTTTTTTAGAATATACCTTGAAGTACGAGAATGGTTCTTACGGAGAGAAAAATTAAGAAAATTGCGCAGAAAATTGGATAATTTCAGAAAACCTAACGACTATCGCACGTTTGACAGTTCGCATGTTTGAGAATGACATTTTAAATCAGGATTCCATTTTTGAAAATATTTAAGTTGATCAATTTATTTAAAGTAGGTACTCCCCTAATAGTTTGAATCGAATCAAGAATTTTAGATATTTTAAATAGGTACCTATGTTAGGTACCAAATGTACCTAATATACATGAAAAATGGAAATTTGAATAAAAAACTGAATGTACTGGGATTGAATATGTGGAAAGCGTGAGGGAGGGTGAGATGGGGGAGGGGGGGAGGGGGGAGGGGGGGAGGGGGAGGGGAGGGGGGGAGGGGAGGGGGGAGAGAAGGCGGTGAGAGAGCGGGGGAGGTGGAGGAGGCGGAGTGGGAACCCCCCTTACACCATGCGAGCGAAGCCGCGGGAAAAAGCTAGTACCTAAATAAAATCGTGGTTTTGTATTCCCCATTATTCTCCTCCAAAACTAGACCGATATTTTAAGATTTTTTAAAAATTAGTGCCACACTGGGGCCCTGAGGAAAATAATTTCCCTTAGGACCTATATCATTTTTGGGGATGCTGTGTGGAGGATCTTTTTAGGAAAGGAGTGAGAGGAAGTTCTGGCAAGGAAAAGGATATTAGGAGTGGGTAGGAACCTGGAAGTCAATGGGTCCAGGGTATCTAGCATGGTCGATCGATATAGGTTTTATCGAAAATGTCGGTAACTTGTCATCGCTCCCGGGAACGACTGCAGGCCGCTAACGAACAAACAACAGTTCACAACGACTAAGGGTTCCTAATTTATTTTACGTGAATTGTTATCTGTTCGTTACCGACGTAATGTAGCGATGACAAGTTACCGACATTTTCGATAAAACCTATATCGATCGACCATGCTAGATACCCTGGAGTGACAGACGTATGAATCCATCCCTCCCAATGCGGTGCAAAGTGATATTCCGAGAGAGTACTATCTGTTCTAGAAGGAAATATGTCTGTACGATTGATTTAAAAAAAATAGGTTATCTGATCTGTATTCTGAGCGTCCGTTGATGGCGTTCAAACCAGGCATTTTTTTGCAAAAAACCAACGATTTTTGGAGGGTCCTGAGTCCACTTCTGACTCCTGTACCTACGAAGTAAGTAAAAATCAAAACGTACCGACATGCTAGTTGTCGATATCTATATCACATTAAAATATATGCAGTGCTGTCGAAATCCAGAGAGGAAATTGGGGAATAATCATTGGAAAATTTGTATGGATCGTCGCCCGATTTCCTCTTAACAAACGTATTGTAATACTTGAGTACATCATAACACCACTTAATTCATTTAGCGACTTTATAATTCCACAGTAGCCGTGTCTACGTCGGGCGTCACCGAATTCTTTCACCGTCAAATATCGCATCATATAATAATGAGGAAAACTATTTGAAGATACTGGTCTAGATGACTTTTTGAGGAGAGAAGTTCCACAGGCGAACTGTTGAACTCAAGAATGAGTCGTAAAAACGACCCGTTCTCATATGACAAATCCTTGGCGCGCGTTTTATTTTATTTTTTTTGCATGAGCTCCACACAGGAGGCCCTGAGGAAAATAATTTCCCTCAGGGCCTATGTCATCTTTGGCGATGCTGTGTGGAAATTTTTTTTTAAAGTAAAGGAAGGAGGGGAGAGTTCTGGGAAGGAAGATGGTTTAAGGGGTGGGTAGAAATATGGGGTTTAGTGTGTCCTGGTCATCTGCCTCCTAGACAAACCTCACTCATGAACCCGGGCACCCCTGCTTAATCACCAAACGTAGCGAACCACTTGGGGTGACCTATGGCAGAGGTGTTGGTTATCCAATAAAGGTTCCCGGGTCGGCGGTACCCATTCCCGCCTCCCAAATTATTTGACATATTCTTCTGATGCTCTATCCTATCGTATCATCTTCCGGTGCTCTACCACATCGGAGTTTGGCAATCATCAAGGCCGGATACAGACCGGAAGCAAATATTACCTACATCACTGCGAAAGCAGCTGTCAACCAGGCCCCCTCGATTATGCACGCCATCTTTGATTTTATCGACATACAAGAAATGACTTCCGTGTAAGAATGTCTTTACATATCATGCATTATATTATTATGACAGACATCTGGCTAATTTGAAAATTCGTTTAATTTCAGATACCGCAACGCCAATGGGACAATATTTAAACTGTAGTTAACCTTATTCAGGCAACCTGTAGTTTGCGGTTACTGTGACGAAAATATTCTACGAAATATGATTTACATTATTTTGCTTACAAAAATGAGACAATCGAACAAGCTACATGATGAAATGGGAACCACTTTAACAAATGTCGCGAAAGGATTAATATCCATAACATATTATGTGGATATTTCAAAATAATATCTTTCTAATAATACCACACTCTGGGCCCTGAGAAAAATAAATTCCCTCAGGGCCCTTATCATCTGTGAAGATGCTGTGTGGAGGGTAGGAAGAAATGAACGTGGGTCTGAAAGGGCCCATAGGAACGAGTCGCAGAAGCGACCCGACCTCACGTGACAAATGTCAACCGTGTACACATATGTTGGGCGCGCGTTTGGCGTGTTTCCCAACTATGCACCGATTTTTTTTTTTTTTACAGTGAATACCGCACAAGAATCTCAACTGCTCCCGTCTGGAGCCAGTGAGACTATGGCATCCCCAATTGGGGTATGTTGTGAGGCTGAAGGTAGTAGGGAGGGGAAGGAGGTGGGGAAGAGGAATTTTGGGAAGTACCTGGCTATTCAGATCTGGTCACCAAACACGGCTAAAGCCATTTTCAAGCAACGTTTCAATTCTAAATGGTGGTCTTACACCAGGGCGATACTAATAGTATCTTCCACTCTGGAACATGCCGCAAATATACTATTTATTATTTTAAATTAATTAATTGTGAAATAACACAAATTAATCAAATAAAATTTATTTGCGCATGCCGGGTTCGAACCCGCGACCTCCGGATTGTGAGTCAAGAGTCTTACCCACTGGACTACGGAGGTCGTCAATACCGATACCGATGCCGAAGATATCAAGATCCTCGGAGCATCTTCTATTGTAATACCGGTAGAACAAGGACAGCATACCTACCTGACGTATTTGCTCTAAAGATTGCAATCCGCTTGTCAAAAGAGGAGAATCTATCAAACGGACCGCTGAACGTTTTTGCTCAGTAAAAGTTTTTTTTCGGGTATTTTGGGGCTCCAGACTAGAGCTGGCTGCCAAACTCAACAGTGGGCGTATATATGCGATTTTTACAGGGTTGGCAGTTGTATATCGTAATATGGAAGGTATACAAAAAGATCTCGATTTATTTCTGGAAGGAATAGTTGATATAAAACAAAAAATTGTTGGGTACACCTCACAAGTCACAAGAGAGCTGCTCTTGTCTGAACAATGTAAAAGCAGGGAAACTATATCGCCACCCAGCCTAGCGATTCCGCAATATTTCTGGGATCGTTATTGGATAACAGACGTTATCTCCTGTCAGATTTGTGTGATTTTTACATATTTACTGTCACATATTTTATATTTGTCCTTTGTCCTGCCTCTGACTTCCCTAACGCTGTATTTTCTTTTAGTCTTCGGGTATTTTACCCCAAATATTCAGTTAACATTCTTTGAGGCTTCACTGAGTGGTTGGCTAATGGACACGGAAGCTAAGTGTAGTTTATGGTCAGACCGAAAGCCATTCACATTTTTTGTTGGTACTTGCCAATTGATTTGAGATTTATTGTATTTCTTATGTTCTCTATTTTATGCAGGTGCTTGCAGGTTTTTCACAGATGCAATGCCGCGTCATGGAGTCTCATGAATGAGTTTTTCTTTTGCCCTGTTTAATTTATCTTTGTCTTACTAACCTATTTTTTTGCATTTTGTTTTTCCTGTTAAGCACTTGCATACTGCTTACTAACAACGTATGCATGGACACTGGAGGTCTAGATTCGTTATAAATAAATAAATGTAGCTTCGTTTAATCAAAAAATTAGAATCTTGCGAGAGCCTTGAAGGAGTAACCATCAGTTACTTATACCAGGGCGGGTAAGAGGTGGATTACCTCCACACATATTTTACATTCCGATCACTCAACGCTGAATTTTTCTTTAAGTCTTCAGGTATTTTACCTTTATTATTCAACTAACTTTCTTTGAGGCTTCACTGGGTGGTTGGCTAAGGGATACGGATGCTGGGTGTGGTTTATATCATGCTGAATGCAATTTGCATTTTTTATCGGTACTTTCCAAATGATTTGAGACTTAATTGTTTATCGTATGTTCTCTGTCTATTTGTACAGGTGCTTCCAGGGTTTTTCACATGATGCAATGCTGCCTCATGAGCTTCTTGAATGAGTTTTGTTTTGCTTTAAATATTATTTTGCTTGTATTACTAACCTGATTTGTTGTATTATGTTTTATTTTCCTGTTAAGCACTTACATACTGCTTTCTAACAACGTATGCAGGGACACTGGAGGTCTAGATTCGTTCAAAATAAATAAATGTAGCTTCGTTTAACAAAAAAAATTAAAATCTTGCGAGAGCCTTGAAGGAGTAACCATCAGTTTCTTATACCAGGGCGGGTAAGTGGTGGATAATCTCCACTGTCACATATTTTAGTTTAGATCGATTTAAACATGGATTCCTGCAAGTACGCATAATTATTTATTCATTTAATGTACGTTGTACAGAGGAAAAAGCAAATAATAGCCATAAAAACCACACAAATCTGACTGAAGATAACGTCCGTTATCCAATAACGATCTCACAAAAAATACGGAATCTCTAGGCAGGTACCCAACTGCCAGCTCTTTCGAGAAGGCTCCTTTGAAATACCTGAAGAATAGACTTACATTGCCTCTGTGCATTAGAGATGGCAATCGGTCTAACGGAACAATTTATATTATTGCTAAAATTGAAGTTAAGTGTGAATTAATGAAGAAATTATATTGTGAATGAATTGATGTCCTTGAAGTTTCAGTACCTACCTAACATTTTCTCTCACTACGGCTATGTTTTCGAGTGAACGCGAACGTCTTCTACGAGGACCATTATGTTGATCGAAAATGAAAAGTTTACTAAATAATTCAGTTTTCGATAAAATAAACCTTTGTTATTATTGTAGAAAGCAATCACTTTGTGGTTTGACATATTTAATAAAATAAAATATTTTTTTGTTTAAAACCACGATATTTATTAATTTTTTAACCGACCGGTTTCGCTTAACTTAAGCATCTTCAGGGTACAAATTAATACTAAACAAGAAATACATAGTGTGTGCTTATATATAACAAAATATAGAGGGAGACAACACGATACAAATAAACGGTCATAAAATACATTAACATAACTACTCAAGTAATGGGAAAAAACAGAAAGATAATTATGTAGACTAATGGGTTATAATAATAAATTTGGAGAAACAAAGCATCAACTGGCATGGTGGTAGGGAGCACTGGGAATTTTTATTTTTAAGGGTTTATTGGAAACAGACCTAATATGGGACTACTTGATATGTCTAATTGATTATTAAGTATATGACTTTTGGTTTTTACAGCTTTTTTTATTTCTAGCGCCTCTAGAGTGTTTAGTTTGTTACCATGCCCGTTTTTGTGTAAGATGTTAGCACCGGTGCTATGACAGAACGTATGATCTTTATCGATCAAATGATTTGCGAATTCTGAAAAACCGTTATAATTGAGGCAACGGAGATGTTCCTTTATCCTAATATTGACATTACGTGTTGTCTTACCGATATAGAAAGCCGAACAATTATTACAATTTAATTTATAAATTCCCGAATGATTTAATTTGTCGTCCTTATCTTTAGAATTAATTAGAAATTTACCTAGATTGTTATTAGTATAAAAGGCCGGTCTGACTTCAGAAGGAAGATTTTTTACACTTAAGGTAGAAAAATTATTAATGAATAAAATTCGCCGCCATTGATGTTTAATATTATTATCATTGATTTGAGGACAAGGACTAGCACATAAGAAGCGATTAACGGCTATTTGTTTTAGTTTTTTATTTAAGATTAAATCTATAAAATGTGATTCATAGCCATTATTTACCGCAATTTTTTTAAATTATTTTTAGTTCATTAGCAAAATTATTATCGGACATTGGAATTGTGACCAAACGATGGACCATTGAATGGAATGCGGAGTGTTTATGTGAAATAGGGTGATTGGAGGTGCTGTGTATGACAATGTCAGTATAAGAGGGTTTACGAAATATGTCTTAATGAGGAGGTTCTCCAAATAATCGAAGGAGGAAGGCACCTGCTCAGGACCTTGTCCGAAAGGCGTGCAACATGGATCGGCCATGTAATACGACAAGAAGGCCTCTTGCATGCCATAATGGAGGGTATGACCGAGGGGACAAACTCTAGGGGACGTCCACGCCGAGAGTACCTGGAGGACCTGCCGGTGGACGTGCGTTGCTCATCATATGCAGACTTCAAAAGAGCCGCCCAAGACAGGGAAGAGTGGAAGAGACGAATAGAGGAAATTGCTGCAAACCAATCCCAGGATTGAAACCAAAGAGAGAGAATAGGAAAATGCTGAGATAACTTGGAAATAAAAAAAAAATCCTTTAAAAATAAAGAATCTATTATCAACAAACAAAAATATTATCTTACAGCCCAATCACGAATATGTTCCCCTGGTGACCGGACAATTCAGAATGAAACCAAATCAGAAAAGTCATTAAGAGTCATGATAAAAAAAATATTTAAAAAGTTAAGTTAGGTTAGAGTTACCGGCTATTTTAAAATTATTTTTTCATAGCTTTTAATGACCTTTCTGAGGTGTTTCTGAGTTGGTTTCATTCTGAGTTGGCATGGAACCGTTCCCCTACCCACCCACTCTTCATTAATACCTAGCAACGGCTCCACCCCTACCACAATCCTTAGTAATAATACATTGTTTCCATCCACTATTTTGTAACTGTCAAATTAGTATACGTTTGCCCTGAGGAAGGAACGGTCGTTCCGAAACCGGCCGGCTTTAAACAAATATACAAGTGGTTCAAACAAAGTAACATTGTTTCATTTATCTATAATGGATAAACACAAAGTTCTAGCTGCATTCGAAAGTATAAAAAAGGGGCATTTAATAAAACTGGTTCAATTGATTATGTTGTCTCAACGTAGTAAAATCACAACATATAAATGGTCAATTCAAATATAAATTCTATTACAAAAATTTTATCAATTCGTTCACCGCGGCCTTGAAAATCAACGTAAAGCGATATCGATTTCCCAGCCAGACACTAAACCCAGTGTTGTCATCCTAGAACTTGAGAAATGCGGTCAGAACAACACGGTGAGCAGACTAATATTGGGCAGAGGGGGAGAGGGGGGGGGGGGGTGAGACATGTTGGGGTCGTGCGGGCGGATGGGGAGACTGGGGGAAATTTGAGAGTGGGAGAATGGGGCAACTCTAGAGTGATGGCTAGGAAACTGGGTAAGGAGTCTGGGGAGATCGGGGTATATAACGAAAGACTAGAAAAAAGAACGGAACTCTTTATTTTTAATAACGTATATTTTTTATATACGCACACATTATTATGCTATACGTGTTATTCCACACACTGGTGAAAAATTTCCATTGTCCATGATATTACCATTTGGAAAATATGGTGAAAGATTGTGGTGGAGAGCTTGCTAAGTCACCAAACGTAGCGAGCCACTAAGGGTGACCTTAGTGTTCGTTAACCAATAAATGGATGTGCCTGCCCATCCCTCATACTTTTTTCCTTCCCAGAATTTCGTCTCCTTAATTTTCTTACAAAGACCCTCCACACATATTTTCCTCATGGGCCACCTGTATAGGGTTAAAAAAACGTTTGCAAAAAGTCGTGAAAAAACTAAGTTAAATAGGTTATTAAGTTGGGTTACTGGCTATTTTTTTTATTCACTTTTAATGACTTTATATCACTTTTCAAATGTGTGTTGAAGTACCTCTGTGTTGAGTTGTCGTGAAAACGAATTTGCGAAGAGTGCACGCGCAGCTTTAGGAATGCCGAGCGCCGAAGTCGAAAACGCGCCTCCAACGCACAGACGAGTAGCTCTATGAAGAAATTTGGCCATTAGTAGGAAACATTTGTTTTGTTAAAAATCTATCTATCTTCTATCTATCTATCTATCTATTTATCTATATAAATAAAAATTAATCGCAATGTATGTACGCGCATAACTTCCGAACGACTGCACCAAATTGGATAATTCTTTTTTTTTGTGTGTTCGTTATTGTCAGGGCAAGGTTTGTAAAAGACTACTGGTGGCTCTGGCATTACGAAATTTATATTAAAAAAAAATTGCAACAAGATGTTTGATAACTGAATGTATGGAATGCGGGAGGGGGTAACTCGGGTAGGGGGTTCGTGGTAAGGGGAGGGTAACCTGGGGGGGGGAGGGGAACTCGGGAGGGGAGTTCGTCGGACGGGGTAAGGGAGGGAGTGGAGTGGGGAGAGGGAAGAACCAGTTAGTAAAAAATAATTTTTGAAAGATCGGTAGTCTCGATAGTGCCTATTTTAATAATTCCACCCCTCTCTGCTACACTAACTTACAGACAAACTACTCGTATCTTATCGCAGATGTTGTTTTTTTTTATTGTTTTTTTACCGTTTGTTTTTTACATTAACGTTTTGAGAAATCGTTCATATACATATTTTTTTTTCAAGAGCTCCTTCAGGAGGCCCTGAGGAAAATAATTTCCCTAAGGGCCAATGTCATCTTTGGGGATGCTGTGTGGAGGGTTTTTTTAAAGGAAAGGAAGGAGTGGAGAGTTCTGGAAAGGAAATGGGTTTAAGGGGTGGGTAGGAATTTGGAGTTCAGTGTGTCCTGGTCATCCACCTCCAAGACCTAAACAAACCTCACCCTGAGAACCCGGGCACCCCTGTTAAATCACCAAACGTAGCGAACCACTTGGGGTGACCTATGGCAGAGGTGTTGGTTATCCAATAAAGGTTCGCGGGCGGCGGTACCCATTTCCGCCTCCCAAATTAAAAATAATATAAGTAGAATCCTCCCAATTAAAATAATATAAGTGGAATGTACGCACTTTCTTTTAAAAATATTAAAAGTTTTCTTAAGTCTATTTACGCGCTTATGAAGCAATAATCAAAAGAAAACAGATCTAGAAAAAATCAATAGTTGGCTCCAATCAAATGTTTTAACAATGAATGTTAAAAAAACAGGATACATGATCTTAAGCTCAACTCGTAAAATAATTCCTCCTCATGTACCCTTAAAAATTGAAAACAACGACTTGCAAAACCTGATCCAGGAAAAATATCTTGGGTTGTGCATTGATCAGCATTTGACATTTAAACAACACATACAAGGTATTAAAGATAAAATCATCCCCTTAATCAGCGTATTTAGCCGGCTATCATATCTGTTGCCAAATAAATTAAAAATAGGTTTATATTATAGTCTCGTACAATCACATTTAAATTATTTGATTGAAATCTGGGGAAACGCATGTGAAACACACATAAATGAATTACAGGTAATACAAAACAAGGTAATCAAAAAACTATTTAATTACAAGCCCAGAACATCCACAAAAAAATTATATATGGAAACAAAACTATTAACATTAAGAAAACTATATGAATACAATACATGTCTCCTTATATACAAAATACAAAATAATCTCGTACACACAAACACAGAATTCATTAAAACGTCCCAAATACACAAACACTTTACACGACAACGCGATAACATACATTTAAATACCATCCACACTAACTATGGTAAACAATCCATTGGTTACGAGGGGGGCAACTTATATAATTGCCTCCCAAATGACATTAAAAACGAAAAGAAGCTGGGTAAATTTAAAAAACAATTATTTATATTTATTCTTGATAAACAAAATAATGAAATAGAATAGCGCGGTATTGAAATATTTATTTATCTTAATGTGTATAATTATTTCTAGTTAAATGAGTGAAAATGTAATTTTCTTTCAACTGGAATAAAAAAAAATAAAAAAATAAAAAAAATATTGATGAAAAGTCCTCGTTTTTACAGTATAGGCTTGAACAATTCACAATGCCTAAACAGTGATAAAGAGTTTCTAAAAAAATCACATATCATTACAAAGAACGTTAGATTACATTAGTCGTAGTTGTTTAAATATGTGTTACCTGCTGCATTTGAAAATTACCGCATAAAGAGGGGACCGATTATTCTATCCCATTTTCTCGCAGGTGTTTGTCTCTTTTTAATATGGTTTTAACGTTTCATCGAGAAAAATGTGAATAGATATTCACCCTAGACTTGCGGAAAAGTCAATAGACGCGAATTAAAATTTAAAAAAATCGAGTGCAGTTAACACGCGGTAGAAACGAAACTTTAACAAAACAATTTCAAACTATGAAGAACAAAGCAGCTTTGAAAAGTGAGGTCATAATCAAAGCGCAGTGAGCAGGCCAATGAGCGCAGACCTGGCGTCGTTTCCGTTTTATCTCAACCAAGAGCCTTAATAGTAGTATGCAGCCAACTCCCCCATTTCCCGCATACTTCAAAGATTCAACTCAATTCAAAAAACTCTCTATTTAAGAAAAACATTTCTAGCACACTGAATTCGCACACATAACACACACATCCACACACATCCGCACACACCCTCGCGCATACACACACACCCCTCTCCTTCAATAATTACTAACTTAATTTAGGTAAAATGTATAATTTATCACATAAAAACATAAGTATATAACAGCGATTTTCTACTACGTAATTATGTACTGTTTGTTTCTGCAAAATAAAATAAAATAAAAAATAAATAAAATAAAATAAAAAATAAATAAAATAAAATAAAGCTTCGCAGGTGCTGTATGCGTCATTTCCGTTTCATCCGAATTCCGAATCTCTAATGGGGCTAAGGAAGTTTCACTTAAAAAATTGGATAAATTTATTTCGGCGGCGATGCATAGTCGGGAAACACGGAGACGGCAGGATTAGCCGAGCTCGACTAAGTTGGGACTTTTGTTTTTTCAAATACCACACAAGGGTTCCCAATGAAATCATCAATTTAATGCATTTTCGGTTATAGTTTGCAAAATTGTGTATAAGATTTTTATAAGTTTAATTTAAAAAAAGAAATAGACCGCTAGCAATAGAAAAATTTATCAATTTTTAAAAATAACTTAATAATGACACAGAGTCATTTTCATATAATTAGTGTCTGCTTAGTGATATGTCTTTTCAATAGTGGGCATTAACTTTTTTTTAAATTTGCCTTTATTTAATTAAATGTGTGATTTTTTTAATTTATTTATTTTTATTTAGTAACTACATATATATTTATTATTTTTTATATGAAACATGTTAGGTATATATATAAAATAGAAAATATATTCGTATTCCTCTTCACTAGGAGATCCTTTGCTGAGGGGGACTATGCTTTGGATAAGTTTTCAGCGACTTCTATGGTTTAACTTCATTGTTTGGATAAGGTTTTCCAGAAACTTCTATGACGATGTTTTAAGTATACTAGTAAGTTCTTTTTTCCGATATTTCCTTCAGCCAACATTTAATGTCCTTAATGTATTTATTTTTATTTTTATTTGTTTGATACTAAGTGGGAGTTTGTTATATAACTTTACTGCTAAAAATTCAGAACTTCTTTGTCCAAATGAAGAGTTACACTTTGGTATATTAATTATGTCTGTTTATTTGGCTCTGGTTTTATGAGCATGTGAGGTGTCTGCCTCTGAATCATTTTTGTGGTGATGTACTAGAATGTTTTTGGCATAGATTTTCAACAAAAACAATATAAAATAACTCCTCTGAAATATTTTTTATTTTAAATCATCTCGAAAAAATTCACTTTATAGTTTTGGTCAACTTTCGAGGTAAAATACTCCACTGTGGCAACGGTCCAACGCAGTCACGCGCCAGAGTGGATGTTGTGAATCGCTAAAAAAAGGTTTTCGCGCCCGAGACGGGCAAGGCCCGCATTGCTGCGTGCGTGCGCGCTGCCATCTCGTACCTATTATTGGGATTATTGATACTATATGATTTATAAGCTGTCCAAAATATACGAGAGACCGGTAAGTTCACCAAATGGACTTCATGAAAACTGCATGGCGCATTGTATGGTTAACGCCTAAGGAGCCATCAAACTCACCAGGAAGGTATGGAATCCAGATCATTCTCCAGGGATTTTCCGCCTTACCACCGGGCGTGATGCCCGCCATCAGCTCCAGGAGTTTGCACCTCACAGAGCCGGACTTGCTCTTGTAAAGCTTCCAGATTTACAAGAGCAAGTCCGGCATGATCATTTGATAATGCTGGAGCTATCTCCGCATCAGTGTTGAGAGAGAAACGCTGGCTCATTCCGCATCTCAATCCCGGTGTCCACAAACAAGGCAATCATATTAGAAACAATAGAATAGATCCTGTATTTTGTCCACTAACCGTGTTCCTAGAGCTCTGGTTCTATTTTTTATGATCTGCAGTAAACAACTTAGCAGTAAAAAACTTCAACTAGAAATGCCTTCCATGTGGATTTGAATGGAATCAAATGTCGCCACTGAATTAGAACCTTTTTGACTAATAGGTCGAGACAGTCAATCAACATTACTGTCTCTCTTGCACTGTTTGAAATCTAATATAACCCTATTCCTAATTTTTTAATTTAAAATTTACGTCCGATCGTTCCGACTTTTGTATCTCGGAACACGCCCACAACACGTTTCATGTGTTCGTCTTTATTCTTTGATGATAACGAAGACCCCCTTAATTACATTACAGTCTGCAAGAATTGCTGAATATTGGATTATAATAAGTTATACGAGGGTATCTTTTTGACTTTGAATTCTTTTTATTACCTCTAAGTGACGTTATCTTATCAAATGCACCTTGAATTCCTAACACGCATAATTCAAACACGGCAAATATACAAGTATCTAGCCTTCATTATACCAGTAGGTATATATAATACTACGATAAACTAACTATACTGCTTTGGCAACATACATTGATTGCTATTTTAGAATTATTCTTCGATAAGAAATAAAAAGCAATGTAATCGTTTACCCTCAAGATTTCATCGATAAGTTGAACAGCATTTTTCTATTCAAGCCTCTTTCGCAGACAGTCTTTTGGCGGATGCAGTATTTGCCATGTGTTCGATCTTGATTAGAATGTGACCAGGTAATCAACTAATAAACACTGAAATTGGAGCAAAATACAGACCGGGATGAATCATTTTTGACCGGAATGATCATTTTTGCATACATATCACCAATCTTATCTGTAGTCATACTAACACTTATTGTATCTTGATTTCCCGCTAAGTACTTGCATACTGCTTACTAACAACGTATGCAGGGACACTGGAGGTCTAGATTCGTTCAAAATTAAATGTAGATTCGTTCATTCAAAAAAATTAGTGTCCTTGCGAGAGCCTTGTAGGAGTAACCATCTGTTACTTATACCAGGGCGGGTAAGTGGTGGATAACCTCCAGACCGGGATGAGTGAAATTGGTGAGGGTTGCCTGCTATGACTTGAAGAAAATATTATTCCTCCAAGATTAATTAGTGCTGTTTACTTATTATTAATTACTGACCCGGACATACGTTGCTGTGGCTAACGAAACGCACGCCATCTGCTGACAACGCCATTACCCAACCTCTATAACCAACGTCATCTGTTAATTTGCATACATATCGCTTACCAGCCCGCTCCCTTTATATATTATATATTTCAATTTACAAAAAACAAATTTTATACCTAAACCTTTCTCATGAATGTTGGTGAAAACCGCATGAAAATCCGTTGCCTGTTTTAAAAGATCTAAACGGGCAGACAGCGGAAGCGACTTTGCTTTATACTAAGTAATAGATTTATTAGTTGGTGCGATAGACATGGGACATGGATGACATCACGCCTAGGGTGGCCCTTAAAGTAATTAGCTGCTAAAAGTGTACATTGGAACGATATTATTGTGTGGAACTAACATTACAATATTTTTACACAAGCACCATTAAAATAAATAAAAAATACGCTTTATTTATTGTGAAAAAGGTATTCCAGCAATTTGGTTGTACTATATATAACAGACTTTTAAATAATTAAAAAATGCTTTAAGATGAAGCCATAGTAAATAATGCAAAATCATACAAAATCATATGTTTTTGTTTTGAAAATTTGATCGCTTAGAAGTATTGTAGATGCTTCAATTAAATACTGCGTGTAGAACATACATTGGCCCTTAAAAATATCGGTCATTTTTTTTATAAGTCTTTTAATAAGCCTATAAAAAAATAAAGTATAAGGTCTAAAAAATACACTTTAAGTCCATACTCTCCTATTTATAAACCACTTTTCGGTTATGGTGTTATTGTATAATGTGGCAAATTCAGTTTATTTTATAATGATCGCAAAAAAAGTTGATATTTACACCCAATCTTCCCAAAATAAAATAAAATATGCATTTTCGCGTTGTTATTTTAAAATACGGCCGCTAGTCGATGAATTCGGTTTTTCAAAATGAACCCTATGGCGTCCACCGAAGAACTACTGTTCACGCCACAGTCGCCAAACCTCAGTCACGCCCCGAACTTAGCGGGAGATGGACGCGTCACTCCGCGTCGCTTGATTTCGTGAAATCAATTTTAAATTTCCGTTTTATTACAATAAACAATGCGTAACACAGGAATTAATATTTTTTACAGGCCTTTACGAAATCAACCTGTAAAACAAAACTTTCAAATACCTTTTTTAACCTTTCCAAAAGCTTTTTCTCAAGTATTTTTAAACTCCTCCCATAAAGGGCGTGAATTCCGATTTTGATTTTTTCCTGAACTAGTGGATCGCCTTAATTGTCAGACAAAGATTTTCACCGACTTGGTATTTTTATACATAAAATTCTTGGTGAATTTTATGTATAAAAAATGGTCCAGAATTGCTTGCATTGATAAGCTTTTGGATTCCATTATGTAATTCTGAAGTCAGGATTTATTTCAATGTAGAAACTCTGGGATTAATTACCATATTATTTACTGCCCATTGCTCATTCCTCGGGGCCTCCCGTGTGGAGCTATTGTGAAAAAGGCAGGACTAACAAAATCATCTCATGTAGATTATGTAGAACGTAGTTCGTGGCCGTTCTTAGTGGGTTTAAATAATCCCATTTTTAATTTAAAAATTTTAAGATTTTTTTTTTAAATATTTTAT
Source organism: Limnephilus rhombicus (assembly GCA_929108145.2). NCBI lineage: Eukaryota > Metazoa > Arthropoda > Insecta > Trichoptera > Limnephilidae > Limnephilus > Limnephilus rhombicus. Next base: position 15,037,166 of record OV815287.1, on the reverse strand, counting down.
ATACAAATGCGATTGTTATCATTAAAGCCATTTTCTAACCAAAAAGATAAGTTAAAATGGCCGCCCTGGGGTCCTAGCATGGTCGATCGATATAGGTTTTATCGAAAATGTCGGTAACTTGCGACTGCTAACGAACAAACAGTTCACAATGACTAAGGGTTTCTAATTTATTTGACGTGAACTGTTGTTTGTTCGTTAGCGGCCTGCAGTCGTGCTCAGAAGCGATGACAAGTTACCGACATTTTCGATAAAACCTATATCGATCGACCATGCTAGGGGCCCTGGTCGACCCCACTGCGGCAATAATAATAACTTGTTTAGTGTTTGTTGTTTAGAAAGAGTCGCCAGGCCCCCTAGCACAGTCGGTCAATAAGGATTGATAGGATAACTTTCGGTAATCGTTCCCTAGCATGACTGCAGATCGTCAACGAATAAGTTAACAATGACAAGTGTTCTTAAGGGCCATTAACCAGCCAGCGGCCGTGAATTTATATTTCGTCCAAAGATGTTCTTACAATGAGAAAGATTAATTATTCTCCGTACCAGCTTTTTTAATTAATAACTCAATATCGATTTTATTTCATACATAATTTGCTTTAATTTACACCTACATCCAAAAATGCTGAAAGGTGTGATGATAAAACTATTAAAATTATGTACTTTTTGTAATTATTTTTAGATCATAGGTATTTATAATTTTTAATAACGTCCAAGCAAAATAACAATGTAAAAAAAATCTTAAATAAATTAGTTTGTAAGACCGTAAATAAATAGGCAAACTGAAGTATTTTTGTCACAAAACACATGTGCGGCTCTTTTTTTAAATGATTTTATTTTAACTAAAATTAAAATTCTGAAACACAGCTTTCCCAGAAAATTTATTGAATTATATTACTGCATGATTATACGATTTGAAATGTGTGTTGTAATTTTGTTTGAAAATTTAACTAACTCTGCCAACGACCTACGGTAAAATCATAATGTACTAAAAATAAACATATTTTCTCAAAATTTAAAACATAGCATCACTGTGTAAAAGAAGTCTTTTGAAATCAATTTATAATTTTTTATGGAAAAGAGTCAATACATCTAAAATTTGATTTAAAAATATACATATTAACGGTTTTCTCTGGTTATTCCTTCTTAACATATTGTTGGACGAGCAAAGAATTTCATTTGCCTTACTTTATTGGCTTTCGAAAAGCTCTCAATAACGTCGCATTATTCTTGATGACCGAGTTCCTCTGGCAAGCGGCAGAATAATTATTTACGGGTGTTTTAACACATAACATTTAACTGTAAGGTTTATTGAGCAATTGAAAATTAAGAATTGCTTCGTGTTACAAATAAAATGTCATCACATTAAATGTACATGTTATTTAAATTTATAGATGGCACCCATTTGATGTCAGTGTCAAATTCTTGAGAATACCTTCACTACAAACCTGTACAATTCCATAAATATCATTTTATAATACGTGTTTTGAAAACGAGAATTGCGATAGCAATTTAAACTGATTTGAAAGAAATCGAAGTCAGAATTTTATCTAGAGTGGTTAAATGCAGTGAATGTGGAGTTCTCGATAAAGTAATGTCAGTTAAAGGAGTGACATCTCCCGTTGAAGTGTAAAATGACAACAGTAAAAGATTATATTATCTAAATCGGTTAACCTAACCCAGCATAACCTATCCTAAACTAACAAAAAATGGGACAAAACTATTACAGACATCCCATAAAGACAATAAATTATTGAACAAAAATAATAAAATGGGACAAAAATAATACAGACATCCTGTAAAGTTAGGTTAAGTTAAGTTTTAGTAGATACGAGTATTTTGTTGTAGGATGTTTTGTTAGCAGGATATTTTGTCGGATAGTTTCTTAGTCAGGATAAAATGAAAATTTATTTTATCAGTATTTAAATTTTATCCTGACGAAGAAACCATTGGTTTCGATACATGTTGATAATTTTGATTAGGGGTGTATAGAAATTAATTTGTATTCATTTAATAAAAACTTCATCTTTCTTACCGATATTGTAACGACTGTAATGGTGGATCAACAACTTTCTAATAAAAGTAATGCTCTTTGCCAATTATGCATTGAATACGGAATTATTGGATGGGGATCATCCTCAAACACCCCATTGAAAAAACACACACACAAAACATCACAATAAAAATAATCCTGAAAGTACCCGTAGGAACACGACGAAAGATTTTTTTATGTTTTCAGTGTTATCCAAACACAAGAAAGAGTGTGTGTAGGACCACCAAATACGTAAACTTATCGATTAAATGAAAACAAATCACTTTGTAAAACACCACTAACTTAGATACGTTTTAAGATTTTCACGGCCAAAAGTATTTTCGTTATTTGTTTTTGGGGTGTTATGCAGTGTTGCGCTACCTCCTTCTTTAGCCAATGTTTCAGACAGCGTTGCAGTTTGCAGTGTCCATCATCAGGGCAGATCCGGCGGATCTACCGGATCTACCGGATCTGCCGGATCTGCCAGATGTGCCCTAATGATGGACACTGCAGCGCTGTCCGAAACGTTGGCTAAAGAAGGAGGTAGCGCAATACGCCATAACACCTCAAAATCAAATAACGAAAACCACTAACTTAATTTATTTTTTGTTTTCATTTAACTAAAAATGACGCCCACAAGTAAATTTGCAAAAATTGAGGGACATACTTGACTTACTTTATTTATTTAATTATTTTCGGGAAATCGACAGATTACATTTTTCCAATTTGTACAAATTTGTATAGCCAGAATAAAACCAATTATGGATAACCTCCTTGTGACTTTACCTCTGATTAAACAGCATAAAAAAATTGAAATAATAAAATTTGATTTCTGACATTATTTAAAGTAATAAATGTAATTGAAATTTTGGTCTCCGGTGACTTGATCAATGTCTGTTTTTTTTTTAATTTTTTCCGCATGTCGTCATTGGTCACTCAACCGCCCGACCCCTTTTCCTGCCCTCAACTGTCCAACAACTACTACTTTTTAACGTTTTTTTCTATTTTTTGTATAAGCAAAAAAACATCAAAAACGTCACCGGAGACCAAAATTTCATGCACATTTTTTACTCCAAATAATGTCAGGAATCCAAGCCAAGTGTTAGAATTTAGATAACAAAATTGTTAAATGTGTCAGTGGCGCCATCTGTATTATTTTCTTGTTAAATGTGACAATGGCGCCATCTATATTATTTTCTATGTATTAAATTTGTGAGAATAATAAAGAGTGTCTTTTGTTCTATTACGTAAAGTCAACGTGTTTTAATAGGTTATGGGCCCAGCACGCTTCCGCTGCGAATTAAGTGTGTGTGAATTAATTACATGTGTCAGTGGCGCCATCTATATTATTTTCTATGTATTACATTTGTGAGAATAATAAAGAGTGTCTTTTGTTCTATTACGAAAAGTCAACGTGTTTTAATACCAAGTACGTCCCTTAACACCCTGAATTTAAAAAAAATCGTTTGTAAGTTATTTCCTTCTCTAAAGTTAAACAAGTCAAGCTGTACGAGTGCTTTCCCGACATAATTGAATTCGTACCTGTCTCCGATTACCAGGACTTAAATTAGGACCATGGAATTACAATCTAGCTTGTATGACGAAGATAAGTATTTGCGTACAGACCTTCGTCCAGACATATTAACAACTACTGTCATTGGATAGCAAGATATACGTTTATAATATGTCTATAATTACGCACGTTTTCAGTACACTGCAATACTACTTTTCATTCGAATTGATATTTTACCACAATATAGTATGGTATGAAACGATGAACGAATGAAGACGGTATGAGAACGATTGTGTGATATTCATGTATATCAAATATTTTTACATTAATTATATTTAGTACGAGAGTGATGTCAGCAAAGAACACAGAATTTGTGATAGTTCTCTGGCTGGACTAATAATATAATTTTTTTGAAGAAAAATAATTCATGTAGGTAGTATGATTTTATTAAAACATTCCAGATTCAATATTTTTTATGATCTGCAGCTTATATTGAATAAAGTCACAGTTGTTTAGCCATTTGAACGCATAGGTTAACAGTTTTGGAGTCACCAGAAGAGGGTAGTTGCACAGATTTTTTTTAATGTTTGAAACTACTTTTTTTAACATTAGCTCTTTTCGGGAGGCCCTGAGGAAATCAATTCCCCAATGGGCCGATATCATCTTCATGGATGCTGTTTTATAGTAAAAAGAAGAAGAGAAAGTTCTAGGAAGGTATCTGGGGGTCAGTGTGTCCAGAAGTGACGGACGTATGAATTCATCTCAACACAGGTTTTCCTAGTGAGACAGGCATAGGACATCACAAAATTGTAAGTCTGGAATTAATTAATTTTAAAAATCCCTCCCACTGGCACTGGGGTGCAAGACGATGTTCCGAGGGAGTCCTGATAGAGAGGTCAAAAGGTCTCCCTCAATCAGTCTCTCCCGATCCGGCTGGCCACGCAATAGGAGGGCAGACGCAACTGCCGCCAGGACCCCGACAAACCTCAGCCCATTTTTATTTTTATTTTTATTTTTATTTTTATTTTTATTTTTATTACGCACCAGATTTAAATGTCCGGGTTTAATTTTCCCCACAGGAAAAACTAAACCCTTTCACACACTTCCCAAATGATCATCTGGTCAAACCACGTTATGCAATTGCACTATATGTATTATAATTAACAAAACAATACAAGAACAACATGTCAACCTACCAGAGACCAGATGGGAAAATAATTCACCGACTCCAGATATTTTCATATCAGAGGGTTCGGCTCTGTGGAATTCCTAATTGAACCTATAAATCCTACTGATCCCTCAATATAAATATTTAAAAAATCTTTTGTAATCCTACATGTATTTAAAATTACCGATTTTTGCATTTTTTATTTTTATTTTTATTTTTATTTTTATTTTTATTTTTATTTTTATTTTTATTTTTATTTTTATTTTTATTTTTATTTTAATTTTTATTTTTATTTTTATTTTTATTTTTATTTTTATTTTTATTTTTATTTTATTTTATTTTATTTTATTTTATTTTATTTTATTTTATTTTATTTTATTTTATTTTATTTTATTTTATTTTATTTTATTTTATTTTATTTTATTTTATTTTATTTTATTTTATTTTATTTGGAAAACCAACAGTTACATTATTTACTTAGGTGTATTTACTTAGGTGTATTTACATATGTATATGTTATTGAACCAATAATAGGTTTTCACTGGTGTGTATTAATTAGAGAGATTAAAAAGTTATAAAAGTTATAATAGCTTATTGGGATGGGATGGTGGGCGGGAGGGGAAGGGGACGGATCTAATCTGGGAGTGAATAAGTTATTTGTATAGGAGTATAATAGCTTGTATATGTTTAGAAGTTATTTATTGTTTATTTTTTTTAGAATTTGGGGTGCTGTGTTGAATAAGTCGAATTCATTGTATGAATTGTTAAAAAAATGTGAAACGCGGTTAATGAATGTATTTTGTTTAGAGTTAGTATTGCATCGAGGTGTGTTAAGTGTGTGATTTAGTCTAGTTTGTCTGGTGGGCACTCTTAATTGAATTCTTTCAAGTAATTCCGGGCAATCTATCGCAGAGGTGGCTATCTTTTGCAAGAATATTACGTCTGCAGAATTTCTACGATTTCTACATCTCGAGTAAAGCCGGGTATTAAATTATACCAACATCATAGTTTTACGATAAACTACTCGTACTCGAGCTAATCTAGATTTTTTGTTACTGATATTACTAATGAAATATAATGTGAAGCTTTTACGATACAACTCAATACTCGGATTTCAAAGCAAAAACAGACTCAGAAACAACCCTATGATTTCGAGCAACAGGTAGGGTGGGGAAGATGGCGCTTTTCTCTCCACATAATCTATGTCACCGGGGTATATGACCCCATTTATCAAAACATACATCTCTGTCATAAGTCAAAAGATCTGAAAACTTACAAAAATAGATATTTTGGAGACTTTGGCACTTTTCACGCGACGAGTTCATGTTTTTCGATTGTTTGTTACGTGAACTCCAGAGGAACTAAACGTGGTTTATTTATCTAAACTCTGGATTTTCTTAGTTAGCCTTCACATATTATATTCCTTGTTTTAATATAGCGCATCGTCGCAAAGACAGAGGTCAGCGGTTAGATAACTAGTTAAATATATCCTGGTAAGATACCTTCGAACAGGTGAAAAAGTGCCTACCAGCTTTGGATACTGCCCAATGCTCAAATTGATCAATTGAGCCTAAAATTGCTCCAGTTTTGTAGATTTTGACGGTGTGGTTTAGGTCGTCAGTATATTTCAATCGTAGATGACCCAAGTTTAACTGTTAGTTACGTATGCTCACATTAGTTCCATCTAGGCTAGAGGTATGAAAGAAATAGAAATTGTGGCAACAGGCAACCTTTGTCTTGATCCTAACATATTTACTCGCCTTCCTATCTCACTAGGAATTGTTTTATAAATTATGTGGATATTCGAGTTCCTAAAGTGGTTTCTAAAGTAAAGAGTTCCTCAAGTGGAGAAACTAGTAGACTCTTTCCGTGGATCTTTGCATTTTGGCAATTTTTATTACAACAGACATTTTATAATCGTTTTTGTGGTAAGCAGTAGCGTGTAGTCCAGAAAAGATATGCCTCTCCTACGAAAAACGAACCATAATAAGATAATCGAAAAATACGACAAACTTTTGAACAAATAGCATTTTTTTTTCATGAATTAGTTAAGAAATTTGTACGGTCATTTATCCGGATGGACGCAACAATCAGCGGAAGATTTTAGAAATGGTCATTTTTTTAATATTTAATGCACAATAATAATTCTCACAATTGACAAAACGACACAACCCATCTTTGGTCATGGAGCAATGAGCGCCACAGGACGCGAGCAACGTAAAATTGTTTTATGTGACTGCTTTTTTAATGTAGATGTTCATCTGATGAAGTTACTGTTAAAAACCCTAATTTTCCAAATAAAATGTTGCATTCCGAAATAAGGCATGTGAACCAGTTGGTTAATGTGGACTTAAAAGATTTTCGGGGCTAATTTTTTTTCAGTGGCCAGGTGATCAAAGTGAGAAAAAAACCGATTGCTTAAGAGGAACGGCTGTGCGGTCTTTTTAAAAAACTTAAATTTGGATTTGACCCCAAAATACATACATGTCTAAACTGTATAATTATTTTTCTAATCAAAAGTTGTAGCAAATATCTAGTACGCATATTTTATTTATTTGTGTTTCCAAATTATAAACAAAAAAGGTCAATAAAGAAATCGATTTTTTTTTACGATTTCACAGGCAAGTTTTGTGAGTTAACGGTGATTATGTTTAAAAAAATGCCCTATCTGATATTTAAACATAATGGAATGAAAATTAAATTAAAAAAATATATTGTTAAAGGGGCATTAAAATGGGCTTAAACTTAAATTATAAACGACCAATTTACGTGGGAACACAAATTTGTCGTACATAAATTTTATATTAAAATGCTTTTTTTGGGTGTTTTAATTTTTAATTTTATATTTCATTATATACAAAATCATTAAAAAAATTTGCTCTTTGATGACCAATATTTTATAATTTAAAACATTCGTAAATAAAGTAGCACATATCCATGCTAGATATTTGCTGTTAGGTACGTTTGATTATTTCTTTGTTTCTTTACGTGGTAGAAATTATTGTTTACAATTCAATTTTTAACAATAATTTCGTAAAGTTATAAAAATAACACAAAATAATACAGGTATTAAAACAACAATGTTGTTATATTCATGTTTCTCAATGAAGGTAATGGGAACCCACTAAGCTGAAGAAGGCTGGTATATTAGGTATAACGTAAAAATGTTGGGTGACCATGTGTTGAAATTTGATTTGGATATGCCATTTATTTATAAACGACTGAGATGAAAAGAAAAATGTATCAATAAATAAATGTATAACAGTGATGAATAAAAAAATCTACAATCCTCGGCTAAAACAAATAATTTAACGTCTCAGGCCTCGGCTCAGGCCCGTTTTATCGTTCCTGCTTTGCAATAAAATCCAAATGAACGGAATATTTCTAACGCATCCAAAAACTAAAAACTGTTTTCTGGATGAAATACGCTTTCAAATTTTATAATTCGAAATAAACATATAATTTTTGAAGTATAAACATTTTGCATGCAAACATAAAAAGTTTTTAAAATCGCTCACCTTGCGTGTTTTCTAACTAAAATTACTGTAAATGATAAAAAATAAAAACAAACTCACTTTTTAGTCGTTTCATCTAAAAATATTTAGTAAAAAATTCCCAAAGTTTCATAATTATTTGTCAAATTGAAGTCGGAATCTTTGGTTTCGTAAATTTGTACACTTTAATAATTTTGTTGTTAAGATGAAGCCATAGTAAATAATGCAAAATCATACAAAATCATATGTTTTTGTTTTGAAAATTTGATCGCTTAGAAGTATTGTAGATGCTTCAATTAAATACTGCGTGTAGAACATACCTTGGCCCTTAAAAATATCGGTCATTTTTTTTATAAGTCTTTTAATAAGCCTATAAAAAAATAAAGTATAAGGTCTAAAAAATACACTTTAAGTCCAAACTCTCCTATTTATAAACCACTTTTCGGTTATGGTTTTATTGTATAATGTGGCAAATTCAGTTTATTTTATAATGATCGCAAAAAAAGTTGATATTTACACCCAATCTTCCCAAAATAAAATAAAATATGCATTTTCGCGTTGTTATTTTAAAATACGGCCGCTAGTCGATGAATTCGGTTTTTCAAAGTGAACCCTATGGCGTCCACCGAAGAACTACTGTTCACGCCACAGATGCCAAACCTCAGTCACGCCCCGAACTTAGCGGGAGATGGACGCGTCACTCCGCGTCGCTTGATTTCGTGAAATCAATTTTAAATTTCCGTTTTATTACAATAAACAATGCGTAACACAGGAATTAATATTTTTTACAGGCCTTTACGAAATCAACCTGTAAAACAAAACTCTCAAATACCTTTTTTAACCTTTCCAAAAGCTTTTTCTCAAGTATTTTTAAACTCCTCCCATAAAGGGCGTGAATTCCGATTTTGATTTTTTCCTAAACTAGTGGATCGCCTTAATTCTTAGATTCCAATATAAAGTGAGGTGTTTTCGATTTCCAACACCGCATAATCAAATTTCTAATGCTAGTAAGGGAGATATAACGATATCTATGAGACCCATCCTATATTAGGTGTTCCGAAAAGCGAACGAATTAGCCTGAGGGGAAATCAATCTTTTTAAAAGTGCACATGGAATTAGATGACTGTATATGTTTTGGAAAGCTAATAAATATAAGTAGAGCCTGATACAAATAGTTATAACACACTAGCCGACCCGTAAAAAGTTGTTCCGCCATATAAATTATTTCTAGTGAATATTTTGGAGCGTCTTGCTGGCATGGTTCACTGTAATACACGCACACAAATAGATAAATTAAAATAAAACGTACAAAATTTTGCACGCAATGCGTTGTGATACATATCGAATGCCGAATGAAATGTCAAAATGACGCGACGCTTCTCGTGAATGATTTGCTCATGTGTGGATGAAAGTTCGATGAGGCGGACATAGCGACATCTGTCATTCAACAACGTAAATAATTTCGTTCTGTTTGAAATACGAACAACGGTTAAATTTGTTCATACAAAAATACTAAAATCGCGATTAAAAATGGGAGGGTCACGATACAAAATGGGAGGGTGGGGGTAGGAGGTTTAAAATTTGTGGTTAAAGGTATTTTTTAGCCAAAGGAAAAATTTGTAAAAAGAATAGAATTTTTTTCTGGATAGGAACGGGATACCCTAATCACCTAGCGGTATGAAATATACTTTCTGACCTATTCTCATGCCTACCAAATATACATAAAAAATTTCATAAAAATCGGTCGAGCCGTTTCGTGATACGAGATTTTTATATATGGCATAGAAGATTATAAGAAGTATTATTCAGGTTGGTCAAGTATTAAATACTAGTATTTTGGCCTCAAATTCAAATTTAAGTTATGTATGAAAAATGGCGAGCGGCCGTTCCTCTTAATGACCACGAGAGGTTTGTGAGGATTGTCGTCCACATTCTTGTAATAATTGGGCGGCCCGTGGATGATGATAATGTTCGTCCATAAGCATTTTTTTAAAAATCAGTATACGTTTGCCCTGAAGAAGGAACGGTCGTTCCGAAACCGGTCGGCTTTACTCAAATATATAAGTGGTTCAAACAACGTTAAATTGTTTCATTTATCTTTAATTTATTTTTAATTCTTCAATATAAAACCCGCTTATCGACCAGAGGAGTTTGGCAGCAGGTTAATCAATAAACAAGCCTAAACATAATAAATAAATGCAATGTAGAAAATAGAGATTGAATAATAAATAAATGCAATGTAGAAAATAGAGATTGAATAATAAATATAAGTGATTAGAATGCAAATATATAACATATATAGATAGATAGATATAACAAAGACAACACAAGCATAGGCATAAAATATGCACACTTAAACATACTCTATCACTTAAACATATTTCTATCACTTTTGGTGGCAATCACGCATACACACGCGGAAAAACATTCATTTCTCTGAAATTGGGTGACATTACAGCAGTTAATATACTAAATAAATGTCGGTCGTATCCAATAGGCAATTGGCTTGTCAGCGGTGTTGACTTTAGTCCAAAAAAATCTTTGAAATTGGTTACTGGTTATTATTATAAGCAATAATTGTCAGCCTGAAACACTCATCTACATTGAAAAATCTTCCGAGAAAAGATACTTGCCGCCAACGGGACTTGAGCCCGTGTCCTTCTGATTGCCGGTCGGACGCTCTGATCACTGAGCTATGGCGGCTTATCTAATAACCGCCAAATAATTCAACATATACTGGTGTTTCATTCAACAATTACCGATTATTACATTTTTCCACCTGAAAACAACCAACTTTATTTTTGTGAGGGAGGTATTGTTAGTACTAAATCTCTCGCTAGGTGGCGTCGAGACAAACTATGTCTACATTTTTTGGTGAAAAACTTTTAACTTGTTAAATATTAATTATTATTTTTAATTTATAAACTAACGTTTAAGACAAGATTTTTATGCATAGCACAAAGGGTAACAATTATTATAAGCAATAATTATTAGCTTAAAACACTCATGGTGCCATAGCTCAGTGGTCAAGAGCAGCTGGCGGCAAGTATCTTCCGAGAAAAGATACTTGCCGCCAACGGGACTTGTCCACCGTGTCCTTCTGATTGCCGGTCAGGTGCTCTCACCACTGAGCTATGGCTGCTCATCTTACTCCCGCCAAATATTTCAAGTTGGTTGAAAAAAATAAAGTTGGTTGTTTTCAGGTGAAAAAATGTAATAAATAGTAATTGTTGAATGAAACACTAGTACATATTGAATTATTTGGCGAGTATAAGATAAGCCGCCATATCTCAGTGGTGAGAGCACCTGACCGGCAATCAGAAGGACACGGTGGACAAGTCCCGTTGGCGGCAAGTATCTTTTCTCGGAAGATTTTTTCAATGTAGATGAGTGTTTCAAGCTGATAATTATTGCTTATAATAATTGCTACATTATTAGTTTTGAACGAGTTCCCCCAAGAAGTTATTCCATATCGGTTAATAGATTCTGCTACTGACCAACAAATTATTTTTAACGAACTTATTGGCATGATATATGAAGTTTTGTAAATTCGCCTTCGCAATAACAGTAGACGTTTGCAGATAATGCTGATATTACTTCTCTGAATATTCCATTTCTTATCCCCAAATTTCATCGAACAAGTCAAAATACTCATAATTTTGAACCACTAAAGTAAAGGCTGGGTAAAATTGTGTATACGTACACTCAGAGGTATGCAACTTTTTTATAGGCGTGGTGGCTTTATTGATCAATGACGTGATGCTATATTTGGAATGTCGGGATCGTATATTGTGAATAAATTTCATTTTTTCGAATGTATTATTAAGCCCGCATCATGGGATCATTTCTTCAAAGAAAAGAAGTCGAATTTCGTGAGTTTTATTGCAATCGACAATTATTTGAATATTTTATTCGAGTGAAACAAATATTACGCACAATGCTGGGCTAAGAATTGACCCCTGCGGAACTCCCGTTAACTTAATATTTAGCCTTGCTGTATCTTTGGAAGATTTTTATCTTCTGTCGATTGTTCGATAATATGTTGAGGAGTTTTAGTAAGTTTTAGGGGGTTTTAGTTTTAGTAAATTTTCCCAGATTTCATTGGCCTTTAATATCTATAATAGTGTCCTTGGATCAATAGTACCAAACGCTCTAGAGATAGTATGTCTATGAATAAGATCAGAATCTTATCGTAATTGGGATATTGTGCCGTGTTGTGCTACCTACCCCAAAAATAAATCACGATAATACAGCTGTAAAAATCTCAAATCATATTTGAGACCAGAATTTGATTTTTTGTATTATTGAGTCCTTGATTTATGTAATTGGAAAAGTTCTATTGTAACATATCAGTGCCTTTGTTTTTTTTTAATCCGTTTGCTTGTATAAGCATACAATAAAAGAGAAACTTTCTAAATATTTTAAATTGCACAAGAATGGTGTGAGCCAGTGGGACTATGGGATCCTCAATTGTGGTCCAGAGTGGAAGATTCTTTCAGTATCGCCCTGGTGTAAGACCACCATTCAGAATTGAAACGTTGCTTGAAATGGCTTTAGCCGCGTTTGGTTACCAGATCTGAATAGCCAGGTACTTCCCCACCTTCCTCTTCCCCACCTTCCTCTTCCCCATTTCAATCCCCTTCCAACTACCTTCAGCCTCACAACATACCTCAATTGGGGATGTCAAAGTCTCTTTGGCTCCAGGCGGGAGCAGCTGAGACTCTTGTGAGATATTCCCATAAAAAACATAATTAAATTACGTATAAAGTGAAACATTCTTTAGTTTCTCATCCATAAAAATTTTCATACTATTTCTCTCGCTAATTTTAGTAGAAAAAAATTTCAGTATGAGACCAGAAAATCATAGAACTATCTGAAGGGGAGATTAATTATTATCAATCAAACAGTATTTATAGCCTCGCGTCTGTCGTACACACTTGATTCACAAATAGATACAAACGGAAGTGCTGCCATCTATATTATTAATACGTTAAAAAAGCTACTTTTGTTCGAATTCAAGAATTCGTCAAAGGATGGCGCAACTTACGTTAGAAGGTTGGATGAGGACGTGCCCCCTAGGTATAGGTAGGTACTGCAGATTTGTAGGATTTGAGAGTCTCTCCGGATATGGAAAGATTGACTATAATACGTAGAGTTGTGGATACTAGTATCACGCGGCTATTTACTTTGCTACGGCTACGGTTACTTTGTCCCGGTGACTAGCTGTCACTGGATCACAGTGGATTCGAGGAACCGGCTATTTTTTTAACCAGTTCCTATCGGATTTATAAAATGATCACCAAAGCTGTATCCAAAGCCACCCGCAGGGCCTAGCAGCAAAAACCTGCTGAGCTTGTTTTTAACTGCTAGTTATGGAATTAATACACTATATTGCACTGTATATTATGCGGGATCGTATTTTCACAAAAAGCTGGTTCAATAATGGTGTATCAGACAGTAGAGGCATTATTTACGGTCAATATCGTTGGCGTGAGTGCCAAGTACACAGATGCTAAAGATTCGATAAAATAAGTTGTTCCACTCAACCTGATGGCAAACAAAAAACCTGATATTGATTTGATGCGTTTCCAATGAGATATTTATAACACTCTACATTTCTATACTAATCCCAGCGAGAGATCGTACGTGACGTCATCGTTATAGTACCTTCTATCTTTTTTGTTTTGCAAACAAGACTCGTGAGAAGGAAGAGGACGAAGGTCGATGACGTGTCCGTACTAGTGCTGTGACTAATTTATCTAATAAAAATCTCGCGTGTTTGTGGTCGCACTCCTCCGAAACGGCTAGAATAATTTTTATGGAATTTTTCACGTATATTTGGTAGGTATGAGAATAGGTCGTAAAGTATATTTTTCATACTGCTAGGTGATTAGGGTGTCCCTATCCATTTATTTATTTGATTTTTTGACAAAATTTTTTTTGGATTTTTTTATTTGGCATCAAAAAATACCTAAAACCCCAAATTTTCACCCTCCTACCCCCACCCTCCCATTTTTTAATCCCGACCCTCCCATTTTTAATGGCGATTTTAGTATTTTTGTAGGAACAAATTTAACAGTCATCCGTATTTCAAACAGAACCATGGAGCTTATTTGTGTTGGCTAAAGACGGACTGATAAAAAGTATCGTATATAGACTCATTGCTCTTCGAAATTAATACTGATTTTCTTTATTTCATTTTCCTACTTTAGGATAAAAAAATATTACGTTTTTTCAGTTTACATTTAATTTTTAAGAGATCAAACAATGAATATGTCCGTTACTTTAATGAAATACAATGAATTGAGAAAATGAGTGGTAGGTGTTGTTTTGTTTTTATCTACAGTCATCATCTACTGCGCTCCGTTCCTCTTTCTGTCATAGATCCTATTCCCTCACACTTAAAATACATTGGTAATTTTTTATTTAACAACTAAAATATTAGAAATAATTTATATGGCAGAACGACCTTCCGGATCAGCTAGTATTAAATAGATATTTCAACAAATATATTATAATTTTTTGAAATTTCAATTGTCACTCAAATATTTGCCGAATTTGTGCCCATTTTGACATACAATTCCTGTGTTTTTGAAATTCAAATGGGATGGCGATCTACGATGACAGGCGAGTGTGAGTGAGATGGAACGCTGGGCGGTTGGCTAAATAAAACATTTGTTTCCATTCAAATATGTATGTATGGAAGGTACTGTTACGGTCGTTGTTCTCAATCCTATTGATGAATTGTTGAGCCGAAATTTTGGCTCAACGCTCCTTAAGACGCCTCTACCCGAATTTCTACCGTTTTCTTGCAAACTTCGCTTAAACATTTGAAGTTTTTAAGCTCTTAAAAAATATATGTTATTTTTGAAGATAATATCTAGACATTCGTCGCGCCGAAAAGCAAATTATATAAAATTCCCTCGATAGAAAAAAATCGCAAAGTATGCTTCAAAAATTATTATAAACACATTTGTTTCAGTTATTTTACAAGTTATATGTATGAAATAATTCAGTGTTTTTTTTAAATGCTGTTAAAGACAACCCCCGCGAGATTTTTGCTCTATTTGAAACGAGTAGTGTTTTATTAAACATTTTCACAATTTTCGCATCGATTTTATCGCTTTAAATATTAGTGCCCTCCTTTAACATTCGTATTTACATATCTGTCCATCTTCTTCTTTTTGTGCGAGCCTTAAATGCACAAATACGCAACTTTTCGACCAACAGGGGAATCGAGCGTTATTCAACAATCGCTTAGTTGATCTGACTCGGGATCTGAGACGGGGGGGGAGTGTTCTAAACTATTTCGAACTTATTTGAATCACTATCGGTGTGCACAAATACCTTCAACGTGCGATCTTCACAATGATTTGCCTGTACATTTGTATGCAAATATTATTTATCCGATGTGGGTGGATTGTCTGCACCTAAATGCTTCGGGGTTCAGGGACAGTATTTAAATTGATTATCTTTATTTTCTAAAGATCTTGGACAGATAGAGATTGTGACTTGCCACAAGTGGACAAAAACATAATATCTCGACTAATTTTATTGAGTGAGCGTAGTGGAGTCCTGTTTTTAGTCGAGTGTTTGCCGTTTCCGTTTTCGAAAATCTATACTTTTTGCCTACTAAGCAAGCCCTACTTTGATTGGACGGCGATGTTTGGCTGTTGTAGGCGACTAATTTGAAATAATGGTTCAGTAAAGATTCTTTTTTGAAAAGTGAAATCGTCGTGTTGATTTTTATTTTGTTATTTATTTGCAAAATCAGCATTAAACCAATACATTGCAAAAGCGGTTAGAAAAGAAACATAATAAATACATTTAGTTAAAACATAAGTGCTATTACACGCTTTAAATCATTGTAGGAAATGTGGAAAATATCCACATTTCCTGCGAGGCAGTTAATTAACCTAGTGAGTCTTCCCAGGGGCATCACCATTGCTAAGTTAGTTCTGCATCTGGGAAAAATCAAAAGCCTGTGTTGGCAACCTGAAATTATCCGGAACATAGAATCCTATTTCAGCCAGAATATCTGGTAAAGATATAAAACCATTTAGAAGCTTATAAGGCCTATAAGCTTCTAATATAAGCCATTCCTTCTGGCTTATAATATAAGCCATCAGCAGTAATGCGACATCTCTTCTGGAACTAAGGCTGCAGATACCCAGCATTCCCGAGATAAATGTTGTTGGAAACAGCTATGGGTAAAAACCTAACTCTCTCATATAGAGGTATCGTAAAAATTTCTTTGGTATTTTCTCGACCATTAGTACATAGACGATGTCCTCTGGCCCCCATATCTGAGATCCACTCTCGAGAATGCTACGCACCAAGCTAAAGTAAAGCAGCCTTATAACTGTCCTTAACAATTCCTTTAGATGGTGTATTACAAAACCCAACATCTTTATGGCGGATTTACAAATCTTTTCAATCTACTTTCTCTATCGTATTTTCTAATTTTCTTCCCTTTACCTACACATGCGAAATCAGTGCAGTGACAGTATTCAATATGCGAACAGTGTTTCTATGATTCAGCATTCAGCATATCTATTTTGTATTCTCGAATGCGAATGATAAATAACCAGTTATTAAAAATCTTCAAATTATAACTGTTTTATGTGAAATTTGCGGTATTTATGTAGACATCATCATTATTGCCTTCAGTGAGTTTACGCTTCCTTATTTTCCCTTCTTCCAAAGAGTTCCTAACAATGGTACCTACCTACCTGAAGAAAGTTTGAAAAAGAATTATCGTTGAGATAGTGACGTTTCTCTAGACAAATTATACAATTCCGTATTTGAAATTTAAAAAAATGATACATAATACATTATGGTTTATGATTAATTTGATAGATATTTAAGTACATAATTACAAATCTTATAAGTTCAGAGGAAATTTTGGTTTTCGAATTCTAGGGGGGCTGGTTTTCTAATAACAATACAATAATGAAGTGTGTACTCGTCCCAGCGAAAGATCGTACGTGATGTCATCCAGTATCTCCGATCTTTTCCGTTTTCAAACGAGACGTGTTTTTTTACATAAGCTCCATACAGGAGGAAAACAATTCCCCTCAGGGCCTATGTTATCTTTGGGGATGGTGTGTGGAGGGTCTTTTTAGGAAAGGAAAAAGAGGAAGTTTTGGGAAGGGTATTATGGGTGGATAGGAATCTGGAGGTCAGTGTGTTGTTATGATGTGGATGCGTCATAACATAGTTAACGATTGTAATTTATTGCATTTGTAGTCAAGTACTTTTATGGGAGTTATTTATGGTTTATTCCGGATCCAAGGGCAGGTTGACAACACTGGGCGGCAGTTTTTTTTTTTCTAAGCAACTCACTCTCGACGTGAAACGGGACGGGCAAAACGCCGTGTGGCGCGGACAGTCAATTTTAAAATTTAGAAATGGTAAAGATAATTCCGTAGACGGCTGTAACTCTTCGTTATGCGGAGTGCATCGAGATAAGTGTTTAATTTACGGGATTTTACGGGATTCGCAGAATGTACGAGTTGTTCTTACCGAATAAAACAAGTTTCGGACGTACGATTAATGGCCGCCGGATTTCACGTGTGACAAAAAAATGTTACGTTTTTCTTTTGATAACATGCTAGCGACAAAATCTAGACGCACCCTGACGTCTAGAAGTTGTTTTACTTTGAAACCATTTATTGATGAAATATAACCTATGATGACCCGTAACAACGGTAAATTACACGTAGCGACATAACAGTGTCCAGGAGAATGAATCCATCCCTTCCACTACGGTGCAAGGCGATGTTCCGCGAGATCATGGCTGGAGAATTCAAAGGGACTCACTCGACCACTCTCTCCTGATCCGGCCTGCCATACAGTTGGTGGGCAGACGCATCCGTCGCCAAGACCCGGACAAACGTAACCCCGTGAACCCGGACACCCCTGCTAAGAACCATTTGGGGTGACCTATATATGGCAGAGGTGTTGGCGGGCGGCGAGTGAGAAGAAAGAGGACGAACGTCAATGAAGTTAGTACGAGTTTTGGCTGGGACTAGTTTACCTACTGTTAATTTTAAATCGGATATTCTGAGGCCAGTTCTCCCGCCTAAAAGTGATTAGCTACACGTTAATGGAGCCTTCACATTGTAATTGGTTTTTAATTTTAGTTATAAGTGCAAAATTTTGCATTCAAACAATAATCGTTTGGACGCACGCCCGAGGAGACTCGGCACTGGGTAGGTATGCCATACAAAAATGATTGATCGCCTTGCGAACATGAGAAGGTTTTAAGAAAAGAAAAAAAAATAACACTGTTTACTTCTAAATTTGCACTTAACTTAATTTTAAAAATCATTTGAAATTTACAATATTTATAACTCTAACATATTACGCGAGGATATTTGGGAGGCGCGTATGGGTATCGTCGCACCGGGAACCATTTATTGGATAACCAACACCTCTGCCATAGGTCACCCCAAGTAGTGCGCTACGTTTGGTGATTTAACAGGGGTTCCCGGGTTCATTGGGTGAAGTTTGT
Organism: Limnephilus rhombicus; assembly: GCA_929108145.2. Lineage (NCBI taxonomy): Eukaryota > Metazoa > Arthropoda > Insecta > Trichoptera > Limnephilidae > Limnephilus > Limnephilus rhombicus. The sequence continues at coordinate 15,018,446 of OV815287.1, read as the reverse complement.
CCAGGTCTTGACGGCGGATGCGTCTACCCACCTGCTGCGTGGCGGGCCGGATCGAGAGACTGGTTGAGGAAGACCTAATCTAGACCTCTCCAGCCGGACTCTCTCCGTCGCCTTGCACCGCAGTGGGAGGCGCACTCCTGGACACATAAACCCCCAGATTCCTACCCTTCCTTCATAAATTTTTCTTTACCAGAACTTCCTCTCCTTCCTTTCTCTAAAAGGCCCTCCTTACAGCATCCCCAAAGATGACAAGTGATGCTAATGCAAAAACTCTTTTAGGTCGGATTCCGCGCAGTGTGAAATGAAAAACATAATTATTAAATCAGTAAGTAATCTTATATATAAAAATGAATCGCTGAATGTGTTGCTAAGCGCATAACTTTCGAACGACTGCACCAAATAGGATAATTCTTTTTTTTTGTGTGTTCATTATTGTCAGGACAAAGTTTTTATAAAACTTCCGGTGAGATCTGGCATTATGGAATATGTATAAAAAAATTGCTATTGGTGGCACGCGAGGTTTGAAAACTGAATGTATAGAAAGCGGGAGGGAGGGGTTATGGGGGTGGGAGGGCGGTGAGAGGGGGGGGGAGGTGGAGGAGGCGGAGTGGGAACCCCCCTTACACCATGCGAGCGAAGCCGCGGGAAAAAGCTAGTGACAAATAAAATTAAAGAGGAGAGAGAGGTCTGAACACCCCACTCGGAGGCCTTGGGCCCATCACTGCTATATATGTATGTACCTTGGGCTGCTTCAAAAAGAGAAAGTTCGTCTTTTTATCGGGGCACACTTGTAAATGCTTTCAACAGCCAAAAAATACACACATATATTTTTATTTTTCATAAATTTCAGGGGTCGCTACCAAATTTCATTCAAAATTGGTCAAAGTTTCGAAAATACACGACGTTTGCAGCACTTTTGAGCCAACATTTTTTTTATAGTAATACCTGGCCTAAGACTGAATGCTGTAGAAATGAGATCTCTGAGGCGTATGTGTGGCAAAATCATGTACGATCGTGTGAGAAACGTGTAGATCCGTAAATAATGCAAGGTTGATGTAAGCGTAATGAGTAGGTAAGATTAAGAAAGGAACGCTCAGATGGTTTAGGCAAGTAGAGCGAATGAACGAGGAAAGGAGTGTGAGGAGAATATATGACGCAAATGTAAATGGTAGAAGAAGTCGGGGTCTACCCGAGAGAGGCATGGCACGACCAAGTGAATCAGATACTTGAGTCAGGTCATGTCAAGAGTCAGCATGAGACGATGTATGAATGTGAACGAGGCAAAGAGTGTGTGCCAAGACCGAGTTGTTTGGCGGTCCGTCCTCTCTGCCTACCCCTGCGGGGAAACGGCGTGATGGTTAGTTAGTTAGTAATACCTCACAAGAGTCTCAGCCTCTCTCGTCTGGAGCCAGTAAAACTATGGCATCCCCAATTGGGGTATGTTGTGAGGCTGAAGGTAGTGGAGAGGGGAAGGAGATAGGGAAGAAGATGTCACTGTACACAGAATTAAATAAGCCATACGTAGGGTAGACACACCTCTCCGAATCGCGACCCCCGCAGTATTATAACCATTATGTCCTCTGTGTGCGAACTCTATCTTAATTTCTTTAAATGGACAATATACAGTGTTAATTTCAAGCGACCTCCCAGGTAAGTATTGTCCTGTTTTCATTAATTTTTAGGCAGCATCGCGTTCATTGGTCAAAATATTGTATATATATATATATATATATATATATATATATATATATATACACATATCGGTGATCAATGAACCGGTATATATATATTCATATCGGTGATCAATGAACCGGTGTATGCAATTTTTAGCCGTAAGTTGTTTTTAATTGTTTGTCTAGCTCAGGGGTCGGCAAACTTATTAGCCAAAAGTCAAATATGTACATTACAACGATTAAAAAAAAATGAGAGCCAAGTCTATTTATTATTTAGTTAACATTTATTATAATTTTAGCACTTCATTAAATTACGGTTACGCTAAAGAAAACCTGATTTCATACCTACTTCATAAAGATTTTATTCATTAATAAAAAATAATATGTAATTTAGGAATTCATATATTTAAATCGTGACAATGGCTGACAAATACTTAATGCGCATAATGTCCTTGTATCATCTCCTTGGAAAGTTTGAGTAAGTCAGGTTTCTATGTTGTTATTCTTCATTTTAGGCACAATTCCAGGATCTCATCAATAAGACGACTTCTCAGTTAACTCTTCGTTAAGTTCATGATTGAAAAAGATAGTTTGCATGAATATGTAGAACCGAAAAGGGAAAAAACAGCAAACGCGAATTTTTTCAGCTGGTCTTAAGAGTCAGGAATATTATGCGTTGAAGATGATCATGTCTTCCTTCTCCAGGTCTTTCAAAGCAGACCACTTGTGTTGTGAACTAAGCTTACATTTGTTATTCCCCAATATTTCCAAATTAACACAAAGAGGTTCAAATTTAGAGCTCCTTATTTCCTTGTTTTTTAAATCCGGCAATTGTATTTCAAAGAGCCGCACTTGAAGGTCCAAAGAGCCGCATGCAGCTCCGGAGCCGCACTTTGCCGACCTCTGGTCTAGCTTGTAGTTTTGTTAGATTTTAGAAATGTATTATAAGTTTGTACAGCGCCCTTGAGGTGATTTTTCACAAAAACGGCGCTATATAAATCATTCAAATAGTGTTATTATTAATAGGAAGCGTGTTTACGCGAGTCTTTGAGTAATAACGTAATTTTTGTTCTTAGGCTGAATTTACAATCGAGACATAAAATGGCGCCTATGTAACATATAATAATTTAATTTATTTTAATCTAGTGGCTACATTTTGTAAAAATTTGCTTAAAATAAACTCGGTTTAAATATCACCTTATTATACTTTTTGGTTGAAGAAGTCGGGGACGCCCAAGTAAGATATATATTTTTTTACATTATCTCCACACAGGAAGCCTTGAGGAAAATAATTTCCCTCAGGGCCTATATCATCTGGGATGCTGTGTGGAGGGTCTTTTTGAGGATAGGAAGGAATGAACATAGATCTTGAAAAGACCCATGTTGTAGGAAGGAGGAAACACAGGAGCCGGCACGCGTTTGGCGTGTTTCCCGACTATGCACCGGTGCCGAAGGGATCAATGATGCTAGTTCCTCGGAGCATCTTCCATTGTAATACCGGTAGAACAAGGATAGCATTCCCACCCGACGCCTGTGCTCTAAAGATTGCAATCTGTCTGTTAAGATGGGAGAATCTATCAAGCGGACCGCCCGTTTCTGCACAGAGTTGAGGGTATTTTTCAGGTATTTTGGAGCTCCAGACCAGAGGTGGCTGCCAAATTCAACCGTGGGGCGCACTTGTGATTTGTACAGAGTTAGCAGTTGTGCACTATTAAAGTATCTGCGGGCCCTATATAGTACGCCCAGTTTCTGGGAGGCTAACTTTACTCTGGCTTCGATGGAGCCCCCATACCTGAGCTGTTCACTTAGGGTTACACCAAGCATATCAATGGAGGGCCTGTTCGGAAGATTTCTTCCGTTGAAAGAGACTATGGCACGATCAAGTGAATCAGAGACTTGAGTCGGGCCATGTCAAGAATCAAATTAACAATAATAATTGGATAATTTATAGAGCGCCGTTTTTGTGAAGAATCACATCAAGGGCGCTGAGAATAATAGAAGAGCACGCATGAGACGATGTATGAAAGTGAATGAGGCAAACAGTGTGTGCCAAGACCGAGTTGTTTGGCGGTCCGTCCTCTCTGACTATCCCTGTGTAGCTGTGATAGTTAGTTAGTTTTTGGTCAAACCCCAACATTTTCACAGCTGGTAGCAACCCCTAAAACCACATTAAAAATTAAAAAAAAAACTGTTAATTTTTTCAGACAATTGGAAGCAAATGAAGGATGCCCCATTGAAAAGTCGAAAAAATATATTTGTCATACGTTTTTGAAGCACCCTAATGTACCTATCTCAAAACGACAGTCCGATGTTCTGGAATCTATTTTTTATCAAAAAAATGAAACAATACAACTTTGTATAAACCACTTATATAATGCGTAAAACCTACCGGTTTCGGAACAAACGTTCCTTCTCCAGGGAAAGCTTATACTAATTTGACAGTTTGGAACAATGTTTTATTATGGTAGGGGTGGAGCCGTTGCTAGTTATTAATGTAGATTGGGTGGGTAGGTATTAATGTAGAGTGGGTGGGTAGGGGACTCCCCACTCTATATTAATATCTACATTAATACCTAGTGGGTGGGTAGGGGACTCTCCACTCTACATTACTACCTACCCACCCAATCTACATTAATAACTAGCAACGGCTCCACCCCTACCATAATAAAACATTGTTCGAAACTGTCAAATTAGTATAAGCTTTCTCTGAAGAAGGAACGTTTGTTCCGAAACCGGTAGGATTTACGCATTATATAAGTGGTTTATACAAAGTTGTATTGTTTCATTTTTCTATAATGGATAACCACAAAGTGATAGCTACATTCAAAAATATATTTTTTATCATTTGTATTGTAGCTTTAAATTTAGAGATTTACATATTTCGATATCAAAGTAGGCGTTTCTCACGAAGGAAGCACTTGATGTGTATTTACGTAATTGGTAAATTATATATAAGTCATCTAATTAGGTAAACAACAGTAATTATTACTACGTACGTGAAATAAAGCATGGCAGCGTGCTAATCGTTTTGTAGTTAGTATACGATATAAGTCGTTAAATTCAACACCAGTTTGGTATTTATATATAAAGGATGACGTCTAACTGACTTGCTTTAACTAGTATTCATGACATTATTTGGAATAAAACATGTTAATAAAATTGGGGTTGGGTTGCATGGTTGGGTTGACCCCGACCTTTCTTGTCCAAATAAAACCTGCTGATGTTGTAATCGGTATTACCATTGAACGAAGATAGATGTTAATGCCAATATTTACCCTTTTTTTAAAATATTTTTAGTTCATATAGGAGGGTACATTTTTACTCCAAATAATACCAGGACTCAAAGTCTGGTACGTCTCTTATCTTTTAAAATAATTTTAATTTTACGATAGAAGAACAACCTTGCATATCACCCTTTATTATTATTATTCGTATACAGGGTATTAAGGGACGTACTTGACTTACTTTAACCAGTGATTCCTGACATTATTTGGAGTAAAAAATATAAATGTAATTTTGGACTCGGTAACTTATTCGACGATTTTTTTTTCAAACCTTCTATTTTTTTAATGTTTTTGTAGAAAAAAAAACATCCAAATTTTTACCGGAAACCAAAATTTCATTTACATTTTTTACAGTGTCAGAAATCACTGGTCAAAGTAAGTCATGTACGTCCCTTTACATTCTGTTGTAGATATATGCATTTATGATCCCAGTTGCGCAGAAAAGTTTTTTTTTTCAACATTCTCAAAGTATTTTTGGGAATTTTTGTGTCACATTTGAAAGGTTTGCAATATTGGATCAAAATCCAAAGGCGAAAATGTGACTTACAATCAGGGCTGGACAGTATTTGAAATACTTGTAGTTGAAATACAAATACGTATTTTGTATTTGTATTTCAATTACTTCTTAAAAATGTATTTTGTAATTGATATTTCAATTACCTGCTGCTTTTTGTAATTTGTATTTCAAATACTTATGGCTTCAAAATAGATTTTCAAATACATTTAGCGATCTGAATAATGATAATGAAAAATAAACACACATAGATAATACATAGACTAAAAACGCTAGAATCCTGTACTATTGTCCTTTGCTATAACACTCTTACTAATGATTATTTGTAGTTCTCTTATATCATTTTATTATTTTTTTTATTATTTATTTTTTTATTTAACGCCCAATGGGCTTTTACATTTTGGTAGTACAAATAATTCACGACAGATTATTTAACATATAAAGAAATAATAAAAATAAAATTTGATAAAAAAGCACACAAGTCATAAAAATACAAAAATACAGCGATTTCATAGGTTTTCAGAAAAACAGATAGGTTTAGGAATAGTTTTGGAATAAGTTTTTTACAAGATCAACAAATTTCGCCAAGTTTATGTTAAATATGTCAATATCACCTAAGTACTGATTTCCCATAGTGTGAAATCGTTGTATCGGAGAGTGGGCAATGTAGTTCCGCTTATGAATGCTACAGTAGAATAGTGTATTTTGTCGTGTAGGTACTGTCGGTATTCGTAAGTTTATGAGTTGCAGTAGTTCGCAACAGTCAAATTTAGAGTTAAGTATTTTTAATAAAAATGTTAAGTTGTTTATTTTACGTCTGTCTACTAGTGTGTGTATTTGTAAAACATTTAATAATAAATTATATTTCAAGTCTTCTAGTGGGATATTTAATTTAAAATATATAAAACGCAGAAATTTTTTTTGTATTCGCTCAATGTTATTAATGTGAATTTTGTAAGATGGAGACCAAACTACCGAGTTATATTCCATTCCATTCCATTATAGCTTTATAATGTCACTGTTAATTATCCTGTGCTATAATAGCACTGTTATTGTACATTTTGTGTCATATTATATTATACTTATCATTGCTTTGTATTGTACATTTTTGTATCATAGTATTAGATCAAGCACTATAGGAATAATTTGACTGATTACTAGATTATTTTTAAGTTAATTACTGTAGAGCGCACTTGAAGTGAAATAATACAAAACTGCACTACATAAATGTCATCCATTTATACATATATAAAAATGAATCCTTGTTTCCCTTGGTCACGCCATAACTTCAGAATGACCTACCTATTTCATTCATTTTTTTAAAAGTTTTCTAATACTTTAAAGAAGGTTCTTACGGAAAGAAAAATTAAGAAAATTACGCAGGAAATTGGATAATTTCAGAAAACTTAACGACTATTTTAACTTCGCACGTTTGACAGTTCGCTCGTTTGAAGAAAATGAATTTAGCAGGCAGCTGTTTTTTTTTGCAACAAAAGAATTGTCTATGGATTTTTTAAATAATAGATATTTTAAATAGGTACTTATGTTAGGTACCAGATTTGATTGATTGTTCTTATAATATAGAAAAATGAATATTTGTAATGTGTGAAAAATGAAAATTTGAATAAAAAAATTGTAATAGCTGGCACGCGAGTTGTTTGAAAACTGAATGTACTGGGACTAAATATATGGAACGCGTGAGGGGGGTTGGCGGGATGGGGGAGCGGGAAAGGGTGGGCAGGGAAGGTTGAAGGGAATGCAAGAGGGGAAGGGGATGCGGTAGGGGAACGGGGACGCACGGGAAAGGACATGAAAGGACTCCTTCCTTTCCTTAAAAAAAATCTCCACACAGCATCCTTAAAGATGACATAGGCCCTGAGGGAAATTATTTTCCTCAGGGCCTCCTGTGTGGAGCTCATGTAAAAAAAACAGCTACTGTTATCATAATAATAATTATTATAATCTAACACCTAAGCCCTAAACCACAAAACTTTACAAGTGGAGCGGAGACGAGATGTGTCTCCTGAGCAATATGATTAGTCAATTTTAGCACGTCTCTATTTCACTCTGCTCAGCTTTGCTTTTTTGGAAACGCACGCTTAGATATGTGCACTTACGATAATTTATTGCAACCAAAGGTTCTACCAAAACCAAATGTATTTTGTATTTTGTAATTTGTATTTGAATTTAAAAAATGGTTAAAATACTGTATTTTCATTTTCAGCGCCCTTGAGATGATTTTTCATGAAAACGGCGCTTTATAAATCAGCCAAATATTATTATAATATTATTATTTTGCATTTTATATATCAAATACACGACTTAAAAGTATTTTGTATTTCGTATTTTAGATACATGCGAATAAGTATTTTCTAATTTGTATTTTAATTACAGCAAAGCATGAATTTTGCCCAGCCCTGCTTACAATAGTATATGAGCATCAGTAGGCACCTACATATGTATGTAGGAGGAACAGAGGGAAGAATTTAAGAATAGGAAGGAACTCTTGCAATCGAAAGGCTCACATAGAGCGTTATTAATCAATAAGTAGATCCTTTAGGATCCCAGTCAAGGGCCAATAACATATTGCCTTATTTAATGGTGTTTTAATAACTCGCTCACCTCTGAGACGTCTTCCCATACGTGAGGGCAAACGAAACGTCGGCGAAAACCACTAACTCGTAATAACAACTAATAACATATATCTTCCACATTGTGGGTATTCCTGAAGGATGGTCGAATCCGTGGGTAATCCATCTTCTGCAGCTAAGTTACTTATAAATGCATTTATCATTCTTGGAAGGCCTACTCCGAGTGTTAAATCTTTTATGGGCAAATACTCATATGATCGTGCCGCTGATAACTCCGCTATAACCTCTCCTTGCGTCGTATAAACGATGCGTGTAAGAAAAAGAGAGGTCACAACGGAGCCCTCAGAGAAATGACCAATACCTACCATGTTTTATGTAAACCCTTTGGGATAAATGCATGCCTACATATTTATACGAAAGAGAGATAAGTGCTCTATTACAGGCAGTGAAAAAACCTCGCAATTTATTGGACCTTTGGCATAAAAACATAAATTGGCAGCATTAAGAAATTAATACCCTTGTTTTAGTGTATATTACCTACTGTACCTACATAAATATACATCGATAGGTGATAAGGATGAATTGCCTGTTGCAAAATAATATCGCCAAAACACCCATTTTATTTTGTGAGGCTCAAGATACATTATAAATTGCTTTACGATCATTTCCTTATTACATAATTTGCCACAGTATACAATGAAATTAAAAAAGAGAGGTAAGTAAGTATGAAATACAGGGGATATCTACTTCTAAGTATTTTTACAATGCTGATGTAGTTCTAGGTTTATAAAATGACACGGTATTTATAAAGGATTAAAGGTATTACTTTGTCCCCCTCGAATTTAATTAAATCTAGAACATATAAGAAGATAAGTTTCAGTAGCTAGTCTTGCGGGGAACCTGGTAAAAATACTAGATTCTCATTTTAACTTTACACAACTAGCCAAACGGCAAATACCTATCACAAAATTACCAAACTACCTTAAAATCAATGCAAATTCATCAAAATAAAAATCTGCGGATAAAACTTAACTTTACAAACATGTTAGACTTAAGACATTTACCTGTATACACCAAATGTACTCTGTAGAATTATTTTCCATTGTTAATTTTAAGCGACCAGTTTTGAGAAAACGGTCGACAAAATAGGTGACCAACGAGCAACCGGCCCTTATATACTTGCGGGCGAGGTCAAACCTCCCTCCCCAAATTTGTACCACGTGACCAAATTTGGGTATATAAAGAGCGAAATTTTCATAATAAATCAGTGTTCATCCCTACTCAACAAACTCGTGTTTTATTCTTCGGAAGTTTCTCTACAACCCTGCTGCCTCCTGCTGAAGTTCTGCCTGAACGAGTACCTGGTGCCTACCTCTGCGGTCTGGACACTGCCAAGGCACCAGGCTCAGGCAGAAACTAGGCGCAACCAGGGCCACCAACCACTGGATGTAGGGAGGCCAGCTCTATTTCTACATTTCATCATCCTGAGCGTGCACTAAAAACCCGGTCCTTTTTTATAGTCTTGTGAGACGCTGATACGTCTGTTACATTGACTAATATGACAGTTTCATAGTAGGTGGCAATGGCGAAATTGGTAAATGCACGTCCCGGAAAGACGAGAGATTCTGGGTTCGAGTCCTAGCTGCGACCATTATCTTTTTTTGTTTTTCTGTGTCTTGTTCTCTTTAATATTTTCGTTCAGATTATTATTGTTATATTCTTCTTCAATGATATTAATATACTGTATAGATGGGAATAATTGTCAAAAGTTATAAAAAAAGAGTTTTTCTTATGAAAAATTAAATCTAAAACAATTCGCTATCAAATTTTCAAAATTAAAAACAACCCCTTCCTAACTAGTCATGTGTAATTACTACATTACCGTCCTAAAAAGTATAGATTATGATTTGAAAGGAAAAATAGATTATCTGCTCCGTGAAGAAATGAAAATTTCAATAGAGAGAACTGTACCAATCCACTTAAAGCTTTTAGATTATTAGGTAACATCGTGACATTATGGAAAATAGCGGTGAAGAAAATACCAACAAAGTTAGTACTAAACTTCTAAAATACTCCTCCACATGCTCCTAAAAGTTGGGAGTCTCATTTATATCGAAATCTCTTCTTGTTATCTCAAAATCTCCCAAATCTATACCAACCTAACCTACCTATCCACACCTAACACCATATACATTATAATGCCATACGGGTTAATACAAATTATTGAGCTTAATAAACTTTTAATTAATGAGCGCACATTGCATGGTTAATTACTTATTTATTTATTTATGTATAATATGTACATTAGTGTGGATCTTTAAAACGAAAGCTCGCTACGGATTTCCGATGATTTTTTAAAAAAGGTGCATTCAACCTTACGGCTTTGCTGCACAAAATTCCTATTAAAAATACCCGATCTTCAACAAGAGCGGTTCATTTTCTTGCCTTTGTAGAACATTCAAATTGAATTAAGCGTTATCTCAACAATGCGGTAACAAGATTAATGAAAGAATAACACCACCTACTGTCGCAATGAAGTAGCAATTGAGCGGGTAGAATTGTTCCGAGCGTGTATAATATTTTGCTTCTATCCGTATATGAGCATAAACAACTTGTTGACAGTTGAATGAAAATACTCGTATGTGGATATCGTAGAAAGGTACCGGTTTATTTAATTTGTTGAACAGATTTACAAATCTGTTCACTTGTGCTCCTTTTACGGCAATGGACGCTTTTAAAATTCCTATTGTTACGGCAAGGCAACAGCACAAATAAAACGTATATCATTAAACTAATTGTTTTAGGAACTAAATGATGAAATGATAAATGAAATCCAAGTCCCACAATCTGTTACAAACAAAAGTGGTGTGTCAGTAATAAGATAAAAAAAATGACGACATTTACTAAAAAACTTTAAATTCCTGTAAATATTTACTGGTTGAAGATTAGTTTGCAAATGTATACATATTATCTAAAAGGAAATTAAATTCTTTACAACTTCTTCCAAACAAATTTCTTTCTTTGATAAATATTTTAGACGATATGAAGGAATGTTTGATGAAAAATGTGAGGTAAAATGATTTTATTCGAAAATATCTACATTTGTGGAGCGTGTAAGTCAAAAACGGCTGGGATTTCGAAATTTACGTATAGAATAAAAGTTGTAGATAATTTTATGAGCTTTCACTTATTCTAAAAAAAATCCTTTGAAATGCACCGTTTCCGATATATAAGCGTAAATCCAAAAATTTTAACCTTCTCCCCCCCCCCCCCTCCCCTAGCTCACCACCTAGACGTCAAAATTTTTAGTATGTTTACACCCTAAGCACCCTGACCAAGTTTCTGAAGGAATCGCTTAGGTGCACTCTACACCTCCTTTTGGACCATTGATTTTTTTTTACATGAGCTCCACACAGGAGGCCCTGAGGAACATAATTTCCCTCAGGGCCTATGACATCTTTATGCTCACCTATGATGCTGTGTGGAGGGTTTTTTTAAGGAAAGGAAGTAGAGAAGAGTTCTGGGAAGGAAAAGAGTTTAAGGGGTGGGTAGGAATCTCGGGTTCAGTATGTCCTGGTCATCCGCCTCCAAGACCTGGACAAACCTCACCCCATTAACTCGGGCACCCCTGCTAAATCACCAAACGTAGCGAACCACTTGGGGTGACCTATGGCAGAGGTATTGGTTATCCAATAAAGGTTCCCGGGGCGGCGGTACCCATTCCCACCTCCCAAATTAAAAATTGACTGGACTATAAACAAATATGATTAAAATGTGCACTTTACTTAGTTGAAAATTGAAAAATGGGTCGGGTCAAGATGTCGCGGGTTCAATTCCTCTTTCAATGTACAAGCAACATCTTCCACTTATTATGATGCTGGTAGGAGATTTTCAAATTGTCAGGTTATTCGTAAACCGGGAATACGAATTATGACTCTTTTTCTTTTAAAAAAATAGTACCCAATAAATAGATAAGCCTCACCCCATGAACCCGGGCACCTCTGTTATTCAATGAATGGTTGCCGGGCGGCAATGGTCGCCTTCCAAATTGATAGCTCATCTCATAACCCGGGAACCCCTGCTAAGTCACCAAACATAGCAAACCACTTGGGTGACCTACGGCAGGGGTGTTGGTTATCCAAAAAATGTTTTCCGGGGCGGCGCGGCAGTACCCATACCGTCCCGTCTCCCAAATTGATAAGAGAAATTAAAGAGAAACAATGATAATAGTAGTTCCGTTATAATAAATAATATAGCTTAGTTTTGTGAATGGTCACCTCAAGTGTACATTACACTTTATAGGTAATCTAACGTAATACATTGAGAAAATAACAGATATTTTCATAAATATTATGTGTATTTTAAAATTGTGGCAGCCCTACAAATATTATCAACTTCTCTGGGAACACATATTTGAAATGATACTTCTTGTCGAGAATTATTAGCCAAGTTCCAAACCAGACCTTTTTGTAATAATAATGCGCGCGCTTTCCTATTGACCCGCGGGCTGCAGATACACCTCCTGTCGAATGCGTTAAAAGTAAATTTCACGACTCGTCCGAAATGGTTTTTTTTGTGCGGAGAACGGGGCCTTAAACCCTTTTCCTTCCCAGAACTCTACTCTCCTTTCTTACCTTAAAAAAACCCCTCCACACAGCATCCCCAAAGATGACATAGGCCCCGAGAGAAATTATTTTCCTCAGGGCCTCCTGTGTGGAACTCATGTAAAAAAAGCATTATTGGGTTTTCAGTAACATTTCAAATCGTAAATTAAACCCTATGGATGTCTTCACAAAAACTTCAAATTTACAAGCAGTGTTTTTTTACAAACAAATAGTTCGCACGGTGTTCACAAAATTAGAAATTAGATATATGTAATTAATTGATAGTAAGTAATTTTTCACGAAAACGATGCCACCAAAACTTTCAATTTACAAGCTATGTTTTTATTACAAAAAGTAGTTTGTGCGGTGCTCACAAAATTGTAAATTACTTAGATATATATATAAAATGGATGCAATTTTTTCTAAAAGTACTTACTTCATTAAACGTAGGTACATTATTATTACGGACGTTATTATTACGCTGACGTCTGTAAGGTTGAAATTTAAGAATCCGACTACGAGAATACAATTCTGAAGCCGCACCTTACGCAAAACCGAAGTTGGTTATACATCTACTTTTGTAATAGAACCGAATTCAAGCAATGCCAAAAGATGGCGCCACTTACGTAAACGGCTAGTGTGAGGAACTTCGGTTAGAAAGCGTAAGTACCTACTTTTGGATTCGTGCTTTCGTGAATCTCTCCGGGTTCATTCCATAATATATAAAATACAATCATGTAAATAAATGAGAATGTCTCAAAGTACCTACGCACTTGAGACTCTTTCCACTTTTTAAATTATTTATTCAGGCCTTGTACCGGTAACTGTACCTACGTACTGTAACCGGGACGTCTCATCAAGAAAGAAAGAAAAAACCGACCATTAAAGAGGTGTAGGTAGATATACCACTTCTCCGTTTTAAACCTGCGGGATAACATTACGTTTATTATACATCAGTAATTTGAGGTTTTCAAGTTATAATTATCCCATTGAAGATTTTTTCTGTTCATCGATTCACCGTCCTTCTCACGACTCACGACGCGACGCACGCGACAATTGCGATGTCAATATACCTAACGTCCGAGAAATCGTCACTTCATTTGGATAGGGTTCTAACTGACATTTTTTTCAAAAATGACCTTTGAATGCCAAATTATTTCTTTTGCTTATTTCTATAACCAAAATAATTTTCAGAACCATCTGTGTTGTATTTTCGTAGATATAAGTATGACAAAGTTCTAACTTCAAGCTTTTTCAATAATAATTCATTTCACAAGGTTCTAACATCACTTACACTCTCTATTTTGTTTGTATCTGACAGTTGATCTTAAATACGAGGCACATTATGGTCTGTCATTTCATTTGGATAGGGTTCTAACTACGTCTTACCATTTTCTAAGGTTTCTAAGTTTCCAAAGACGAATTTTCGAAATCTATGTAAGAATTTTAATTCATGTATTTTAGTTTATTGTATTTTAATGGAAAATATTTTAATAGGGCTTGGCCCTAGCTAGGAATAGCATTAGGGTAATGTAATTAGAACCTTGTGCAATGAATTATTATGCTCTAGCTGGTTGCACAGGGTTATATTTGTATGTTTAGGTATGTTCTAAAAGGGTAAGTTTACGTCCTCTTTAAATACTTTCATTTAAAATATGTTCAATTAAAATACTTTACACAAGGTTCAACATCAAAATCGGAAATTTGTAAACAGATTATGAGAAATCATCTTTGCGAACTTTGACACCTCATATCTCAGAACAAGGTGAAGCGAAGTTAGAACCCTATCCAAATGAAGTGCCGAAATATAAACTAACTAGCAGTTAAAAACCCGCTCCGCAGGTTTTTGCTGCCAGGCCCTACGGTCGGCTTTTAGTTCGGCTTCGCCCAGTTTAAGTGTTGGGGACCATTAATTTTATAAATTCGGTAGGAACTGGTTCCAAAAATGGCCCGTTTCTCGTATCCAGCGACAGCTAGTCACCGGGACAAAGTAACCGCGACAGACAATGACGTCATATATAATATATAGACGCGTGGTGAAAATCACAACGTGGTATTATTATTCACAACTGCCAGTTACAGTACCTAATTATCATAAAATCCATCCCTCGAGAGAAGTAGAATTGTGAATTTTATTTGTATTAATTTTAAAAAAAAGTTTGTAGCATTTTTAATAATTATAACATTTATAAAATTAGAATTGAGATGTGTAGATATTATTATATATTATTTGGGAGACCAACATTATACATTAACATAAAGCATGATAATTTCTGTTTTTTTTTTAATGGAAGGAGATGTGGAAGTGGAAGGTAGAGAAGTACCTGGCTATTCAGATTTGGTCACCAAACACGGCTAAAGCCATTTAAAGCAACGTTTCAATTCTGAATGGTGGTCTTACGCCAGAGTGATACTGATAGTATCTGGAACGTGCCGAAAATATACTACATTTAATTTTTAATGAATTAACTGTGAAATACCACAAATTAATCGAGTAAAAATTTATTTTCGCACGCCAGGTTCGATATTGTGACCTTCGGATTGCAAGTCAAGAGTCTTACCCCTCGACCACGGAGGCAGTCAGTTACATTAATTGTATCATTTATATTTATACATGTATAGGTATTTATTAGTGATGCAACGAATATAGTAAACATTTACCGAATATTCGTATTCGGCGAATATATATTTACGAATACGAATACTATAAAAAAAACTTTTATTTAATTAATAAATTATCACAGAAATGTCAAAATGTCTATGAATTTTGTGGCACTGTACTATGAACATCGAATTTTTCATTTAATACGCTTTCTTTCTCTTAGTAGCTTCAGTATTTGGCAGTCGATAGCACAGGTCAAATTGTTACATGTGAGTTAAATAGCTGCGAAGTAAAAGGAACTAAATTTAAATAAAATGTCCTCTCGTAAACGTGATCAAAGTGTAAATTTTAATTATTAGTACCTATAATTAAACAAACAGAACAAGGTTAAATAAATGAGTGTTTTATTACTCTGCCAAGTTATTCGTATTCGTATTCGTATTCGCCGGATAGTAGGTTTGATATTCGTATTCGTAAAAGTGGTATTCGTTGCATCACTAGTATTTATTATAATATATAGGTGAATTAAGTGATTAGAAAATGATAATTAAGAAAAATCATATAACAAATTGTTGAAATGTGTAAATATTTATGCATGTTTAATATACATATATGTGTATTAAGAACTGCATTCCGTGCTTATGAATTTATGGAATGTTGTATCTAAAAGTTGAAAATGTATATACCTAAATCACGGCTATTTTCGTAGTTTTGTTGAGAAGCCTGAAGTTATTAGCTTATCAATTTGAGGACACTTTACTCGTACTCCTTGAACGACGAAAAACGAGTTTTTTTAAGGATATTAGGGTCGGCGAACCTTGCTTACGTGTACAGGAGCCCGAATGAGACAAAACAGCTTGTACAAACGGTTCATTACAATTTTTGCATTACCTTTTTAAGGAAAGTGAACAGATTTATTTTCTCCAGGCGATCCGGTAGGTACCTGCCTGCCTGCATATATAGGTACATTATTTTAAAACAAATATCTATTTTTTACATTAGCTCCACACAGGAACTGAGGAAAAAAAATCAGTGCTTATATCGTCTTTGAGGCTGCTGTGTGGAGCGTCTGTCTAGGTAAAAGGAAGGAGAGGAAGTTCTGAAAAGTAGGAATCTGGGAGTCAATGTTTCCAGGAGTGACGGATGTATGAATCCATCCGCATGGCGATGGGTCAAGGGAGTCCGGGTGGACAGGTTAAAAAGTCTTCCTCAAACAGTCTCTCCCAGTCCTGCCCGCCACGAATTAGCAAGCTTAAATATGAACTGACCGAAATACCGGCCCTATGCGTATCAATCCTGGAATCCAAGATAAGCACAGGATCAGGAGACAAAAAAACATCATTACTTACATCGAAATTTCACTTCATCAATGTTATTATTTTTTTCTAAATGTGTGTTTGTGGAATGATACGACGGCCTCTGTTTTCCCTACCTCCCATAAAATAGGCAAAGCCAAGATCCCAAGTTCTTCCTTTCTTCAAAACCCTCCACAACACTGCATCCCCAAATATGATATAGGCCATAAGAGAAATAAATTGTTTCCTCAAAGGTCTGCCGTGTTGAGTTATTGTAAAAAATAACATTCAATTTCTTTGATTCATAACCTCATATTATAGAATGTAGCTGATAGGTTAATTCTTGAATTTTTATTTTTTACTCGTAATATACCTACACTAATTTAACTCTTCTGCGCAACTTCACATAATAAGTCTATCAACTAAGAGGAGAAAATATTAAAAATGGAACTACTAAATTTTTGGGCTGGCAACACCAATTTAACTGCCAAATATTCTTAATGACACTGAATATATAGAACATTGTAAATCACATTTAAAAAAAAAAAAACATTTTTTAAGGTACCAACTGAATGGCATAAATTTCTTTTAATTTAACATAAATTTGAATTTAACAGTAGTTAGAAAGGAAGAATTACTTATGGTGGGTTTAGTTACACTACTTTTAGATCTGAATGAGTTAAATATAATCTCTTCTAAAATTAGAGATATTTTTTTTAAAGTTGCCGGTAACCCGGGCGTTTATTATCATCAATAGTTATTTACATATATTATGTGAGCTACCCGACTCACTAGACAATATCTGTTCTGAGCCGGGTAGCAGTATCTATCATTACATATATGTATCAATAAAGATTAAAGTAAATAGAAATACAAAAGATAATAAATAAAAATAGAAAGTACAAAAGAAAAACTTAAATAAAAATCAAAGTATAAAAGAAAAACTTAACTAAAAATACAAAAGATTACCTACCTACATATACAAAATAAACAAAATAAATAAATATACATATATAAAATAATTGAACATTTTTTAGTGTGAAAGTTCTTTTTTTTTAAATTTTAATATATGTATGTTTAAATAACAGCAATATGATCTAAAGCCCGTTCAACGCTGGGTACTTAAGGTAGTATTAAATAAATGTGATCAATTTCTAAACTGTGCTTTATATTTTATTACAATATCGTTATTCTTCATTATGTCAACACAAATTTGAAAAGGTATAATATACCTATATGCAATTCTAATTGAGATGAGTGGGTATCTTTATTTAAATGAAAAAAAAAATATTTTATCACTTTTATGCCTTTTTAATTTTTTACAAAAATGTAGGTTACACAGCTTTACATTTCCACCATGAGTTATGTTTTTAGTATTTGCCATTTGAACAAAGTGGCGCCTTCCTATGTTTTCTACTATTATTTGGCAAACGGTACATACTTTTATTGTAGGTACTTACTTATATCTTTCAAATTCTTTTTATTGTGTTGTATATTCACTTATTATCACACTACAGAACAACTAATGGAACGTACCCATACTACGTGCAACTTTTTGCAATTTTTGCATTTGCCGATTATAATCTAGATTATTTTGTTCAAAACGTACAAGAGTCTTGTTAGATTCGTACTAGTTTTTAAGTTGATTGGAGTAATAAGTACATTTGATTACATAAGGATTGAAGTAATAAGTACATTTGAATTACACAAGGATTGGAGTAATAAATACATTTTGATTACATAAGGATTGAAGTAATAAGTACATTTGGATTACATAAGGATTGGAATAATGAGTACATTTGGTTGATCACTTGGTAATATTAGATACCTGGCAAAACTAAAAATATTTATTGTTGTATGTAAATACCTATTTTAATTGTAAATCTCTAATTTTAAGTCACGGTTGCAAATATTTGTATGTCACCAGTTTTAAGTCAGTAGTAATAAGTCTTAGTTGTAAGTCACTAGCTACATATAAGTCTTAAATGTAGGTTCCTAGTTATAAGTTTGAAACCTAGTTGTAAGCCTATCGTATTCATTTTATTTTATTGTATGCTTATTATATGTACAGCGCCCTTGAGATGATTTTTCATGAAAACGGCGCTTTATAAATCAGCCAAATATTATTATTATTATTATTATTTGGATTACATAAGGATTGGAGTAATAAGTACATTTAGATTACATAAGGATTGGAATAATGAGTACATTTGGATTACATAAGGATTGGAGTAATAAGTACATTTGGATTACATAAGGATTGGAATAATGAGTACATTTGGATTATATAAGGATTGGAGTAATAAGCACATTTGGATTACATAAGGATTGGAGTTATATATATTAAGTAGTTAAACATAATTTAGTATGAATTCATTAATAAAATTAATTTAATTTAAACAGCACATCCTAAATAAAATATGAAACATTTAGATAAGAAACCCTTTCCTTTGCATGATCAATGGAATTGATATTTATTTATTTATTTATTGTTTTGGAACATTTACAGAGTATTAACAGAAAAAAGTCATTGGATTAGCATTGTAAAAAGCGTACATGTTAATAGTCCACTTAAAAATGTTCACAGAATGCACAGTTTAATAGTTGTTAACAGAAATTAGGAATATCAAAATATAAAAATATAAATATAGTTCTATGTTTTCCAAAGTATGTGGTTTTCCTTGATTTTGCAATCGTTACTAATGTTTCTCTTTTAGTCTCTATTTTATACACCACTGTATATTTAAGGCGCCGCAACCGGGCTCAAAAAAAGAAGATGGAGAGATACGAAATAACGACTGTTAGAGGAGCTCGCTAATATTTAAAGCGATAAAATCGACGCGAAAATTTTGAAAATGTTTAATAAAACACGACTCGTTAAAAATAGAGCAAAAATCTCGCGGGGGTTGTCTTAAACAGCATTTAAAGAAACACTGTGATTTTTTTCATACATATAACTTGTAAAATAACTGAAACAAATGTGTTTATAATAATTTTTGGAGCACACTGCGATTTTTTTCTTTCGATGGAATTTTATATAATTTGCGTTTCGGCGCGGCGCGGGGAATGTCTAAATATTATTTTCAAGAATAACATAGGTATATATTTTTTAAGAGATTTAAAACTTAACGTGTTTAAGGTGATCCAATAGTCCAGGAAAAAATCGAAATCGGAATTCACGCCCTTTTATGGGAGGAGTTTAAAAATACTTGAGAAAAGGCTTTTGGAAAGGTTGGAAAAGGTATTTGAAATTTTTTTTACGGGTTGATTTCGTAAAGGCCTGTAAAAAACATTAACTCATTTTTTACGCATTGTTTATTTTAATAAAACAGAATTTTAAAATTGATTTCACGGAACAGAGCGACGGGAGCCTAGCGTCCGTTTCCCGCTCCGTTCGGGGGCGAACAGATAAAAAAAAAACGGGCGTGACGAGTTATGTAGCCCCTCGGTGGACGGCATAGAGTTCACTTTGAAAATCCAAATTCGTCGACTGCCGGCCGTACTGTAAAATAACATCGCGAAAATGCATATTTTATTTTATTTTGTGAACTTCGGGCGTAAATATCATTTTTTTTTGCGATTATTATAAAAGAAACTGAATTTGCTACAACCGATATTTTTAAGGGCCAAGATATGTTCTACACGCAGTATTTAATAGAAGCTTCTATAATACTTCTAAGCGATCCAATTTTCAAAACAAAAATATACGATTTTGTATGATTTTGCATTATTTAGTATGGCTTCATCTTAAGGGAGATATGTAAGAATAAGTATAAATTCGGGTAGCGGCGGCTTAAAATGTGAAAAAAAAATTGTTCCGTGCATTTCGCACTAGCCTGTATAGATACTATAGCCTGTAGCCTGTGTGAAACTTGGTGTCACTACCGAATCAGCTCGATGGAACGACTCCGGATCCAATATATACCTAGCAGTGCATCGACAATGTTTACGGAACTAGGACTGAATGGATCCACCTGCTTGATCACACACCGGGTCACAGGATACGGCTAATGGCTTCCGGCAATGGTGGTGTTCGCAGCCTTCCAGCACCAAGCGCCACTCCTGAGTAAGCGCTCAAGCGCTGGGCCTGAGCTCAATCAAGACCACGCCCTACGTAATAATTGATTTTATTTGTTTTCTTTACTATTTTTCTTTCTATTCTATGTACTTAAATCTTTCAAATTACGTTTATTATGTTATGTAATACGTATTAACTTATTTTTACACTACGGAACAACATACGTAAAAGCCTTCAAGGCGTTAATAAATAGGTAAAAAGTTTTCACTACACTTTTACAGTTGCTTCCATTACATAATTTAAAATGTACTGCGTAAATATGCACAAATATATGGACACCCAGGTGGAAGGAGAAAAGTGGGAAGACCCAGACTTAGGTGGGAAGACGAGTTAAGAGGGGATGCAGCACAGCTTCTACAGGTACCAAACTAGAAGTCAGCCTCTGAGGACATGAGGAGTTGGAGGTGAATGTTGCAGGAGGCCAAAGCTCGATATGGGCTGTGGCGCCGTCGAAGAAGAAGAAGATTTGGAACTTGTGGGATTGTACTATCCTCACCACGTCTTAAATAAAACATTATTATTATTATTTACTAGCTGGTCGCATGCTTTGCTATGCCATGCGTCCCGCGAACCCCCCTCCCAAGTTCCCCTCCCCCCTCCCAAGTTCCCCTCCCCCTCCCAAGTTCCCCCCCCCCTCCCCCCTTCCAAGTCCCCCTCCCCTCTCCCGCATTCTCCTTCCACCTTCCCCGCCTTCCCTCTTCCCTTTCCCGCTCCTCCCGTGTTCCATATATTCAATCCCAGTACATTTTTAAACAGCCCGCGTGCCACCTTTTACAATTTTTATTCAAATTTCCATTTTTCATGTATATTAAATTTGGTACCTAACATAGGTACCTATTTTAAATATCTAAAATTCTTGATTCGATTCAAACTATTAGGGAGTAATATATTTATCAACTTAAAGATTTTCAAAAATAGAATCCTGATTGAACAATCATTGTTTTGCAAAATGTCATTCTTAAATACGCGAACTGTCAAACCTGCGATGTTTTCTGAAATTATCCAATTTTCTGCGCAATTTTCTTATTTTTTCTCCGTAAGAACCATCCTCGTATTTCAAGGAATATTCTAAAAAAATAATTAGCGAAATCTGTTCCGCTGATCTCGAGATTTGCGCTTAGCAACACATTTAGCGATTCATTTTTATATATAAGATATATTCATTTTAATTTTTTTTTAAAACTTTATGAGTAAAATCTCAAATTATAATATTTAATAAAATGAAGACAATATTAGCGAAACTCCTTTTCTGATTTTTCTGTCTCAGATTTTCGATTGAGTTTCGCTAATATTGTCTTCTTTTTATTAAATAAAATATATTCGTTGAGCCAAGCCATTTTTGTAATTTTATCAGAATTTTAAATTGATTTAAATTTAAACCGCGGCACTTTTAGGTACAGATTGTGGTGATCACACTTCGCTTCAACAATTACTTCAAGAAACAACAATTTATAGGCGCAAAATAGGTTATAGATACTTGTTTGGGTTATTTAAGTAATTCATGCGTATTTAGATTTAAACGAAACTTCCAAAATGGCGGCATAGGGATAGTTTTACACTGGAAATTTTGAATTTAAATAAAAATGAAATTTTAATGTATCTTTTACCATCTATCTTTATCTAGCCAAACGTACATAATTAACCCGTTTAATCACAGGAGACCCAAGTTGTCCCAAAACATCATATGCCGTTATAATAACAGGAGACCCAGATTGTCCCAGAGCGACCGTGCATTATTAAAAGTTAGATATTTCTATTTCTGTAATGCGAATATTTGTGATTTCTTTTATGTTAGAAACGGAAAGAAATAATGCTTCTCATTGTCTTAGAATTATATGAGCTAGGTTGTTCAGATATTTTACAAACCTGATCAAAAGCGACGGTTAAATTTTGCGCCCATTTGTGACGTAACCCACATTTAATTTTAAAATAAAATTGTGTGAAAGTGATAAAAAGTGAGGTGACATTTTTATTAAAAATTTTGTTTAGAAAAGGAATCTAAATTTAAAATTTTGAAGTTTATTCTATTTTAATTACTTTAATTCAAATATTTGCAGGTATGCATTTTTTAGCCAATTTACATTTCCAATATTAAAATTTTAATATTTAGAAACAAAAATGTTGATTTCTAATAAACATATCGGAAAGATTATTTTATCTAAATTTTAGAACAATTTTTATTTTTGCAAAAGCGTTAAAAAAACCCAATAAATAGGAACATTTAAAATGCATGGGAAGAACCAGGAATTTTGCGCGCAAACCTTGACAGGCAAAAGTTGACAGAGAATTATTTTCTTATTATTCGAAGGGAAGTAATTAGTTGTTTCTTGTAGTAATTTAACTTGGTTTAATTTCCAAAATCAGTGCTCAATAAAAGTGCGGCGGTTAGGGAAATATTTACCACAAAGAACGTAGTTAGTAATTATTTGATATCCACGTATAAATTTAAACAAATGAATAGGTATACAATCACTTCTTCAATAATCGCTAATTTACTTTGTGGCGTCATTAAATATAATTTAATTATTTATTTTGTATCAAATAATCAACGCATGATGAAAATATTTTGTAAACGGATTGATGATCTTACTTTTATTTTGCTTCTATCATTATTTATTACTAATTATTAACATTACTCTGTTCGATGTATCTACCAAATAATATTAAATAATATGGATAAGTATACAAGCTATGACTATTTAATATTAATTAATAATTACGCCAGGTGGAAGAAAGATAGAGAAATAACTCAGGGATAGATATCGTCAAGAGAGGATGAATCCGTTTATCACATCAAGATATACATAGACCATCGGTTCTCAACCTTACTTTGCCTTAAAAGTGTGTTTATCGGAAGTAACCTGCCAGGTAAATATGTTTTCGGTATCTGTTCGTAAATAATACAATTAGATAAAGTCTAAGAATTCATAATTGTACAGCGTCCTTGAGGTGATTTTTGACAAAATAGATGCTCTACAAATTATCCATTTATTTTTATTATTATTAAACTTGTGAGGTGCTGAGTTGAGTAATTCGAATTCATTATATAAAGAATGGATCGGCAACCTGCGGCCTGCGAAGATTCTCGCCGCAACGCACGTGACGGACGATATCATACACAACGGAGTGAGAGGGAGTGAGAAAGGGAGTGAAGGGTTAGCGAAGAGGGAGCGATTTGCAAATCAACGTGATAGGTTTGTGTAATACCACACTTAAAATGGCCTTTAAAGGAAAAACTTGATGGATTACTATGGGGGTTTGACTTCTAAAAAGTATTAGGGAGTTATATGGTTTGCTGAGCAAATAATTACTATGTTTGGTAGTACATAAATTAGTCAGCAAGCTTTTTCAATTCTGAATTATCGAGAAAACAAACACTGTTCTCGGTTATCGGATTCACATTTAGACGCAATTCTACGCGACTCTACTTAAAAAAGCTAATATAAGAAAACTTGCAAGTCAAATACAGCCACAAAAATCTCATTGATTTTATTAACTTTTTTTTTTTTACAGTGAATACCGCACAAGAATCTCAACTGCTCCCGTCTGGAGCCAGTGAGACTATAGCATTCCCATTGGGGTATGTTGTGAGGCTGAAGGTAGTGGGGAGGGGAAGGAGGTGGGGAAGAGGAAGGTTGGGAAGTACCTGGCTATTCAGATCTGGTCACCAAACACGGCTAAGGCCATTTTCAAGCAACGTTTCAATTCTGAATGGTGGTCTTACACCAGGGCGATACTGATAGTATCTTCCACTCTGGAACATGCCGCAAATATACTATATATTATTTTAAATGAATTAATTGTGAAATAACACATATTATTCAAATAAAATTTATTTGCGCATGTCGGGTTCGAACCCGCGACCTCCCGATTGTGAGTCAAGAGTCTTACCCACTGAACTACGGAGGTCGTCAAACTACAATTAATGTCGTAAAAATATACAATAAGCGTTTTATTTTTAAAACTAAAATATTTGTACTTACACAAATATTGTCATAATATTTGTACACAAATATTGTCATAATATTTGTACACAAATATTGTCATAGTATTTGTACACAAATATTGTCATAATATTTGTACACAAATATTGTAGGTTTTTTTTACAATAGCTCCACACAGGAAGCCCTGGGGAAAATGCCGAGTGGAGAATCTTTTTAAGGAAGGGAAGGATAGGAAGTTCTGGGAAGGAAAAGGTATGAGGGGTGGGTAGGAATCTGAGTGTCAGTGTGTCCAGGAGTGATGGACGTATGAATCACTCCTTCCAACTGCATTGCAAATAGAGTCCGGCTGGAAAGGTCAAAAGGCCTACCTCAACCATTCTCTCTCGATCCGGCCCGCCACGCAACAGGTGGGCAAACGCATCCGCTGCAAAGACCTGGACATACCTCACCCCATGAACCCGGGTACCCCTGCTAAGTCACCAAATGTCAGGTATACTGTAACGACATATGACCCAAGTGCGGCCCGCACTAATCTCCATATAAAATATTTGGCCCTTTTACAACAACAGGTTGCCGACCCATGGTATAAAGGGCTAAAAATGTGTAAAGCAAGGTGAACAAATGTGTTTGGTTATGAGTTAGATAGGATGGTAAAATACTATTTTTTTGTGCATTATTTGCCAATTTAAATCTAAAATCGACATAAAAAATACCTTTAATTATTATAAGTTGGCATGGATATCGAACGAATTTATTTAGAGTGTTGATTTTTATAATTTGTAAGTTGATTTTTTTTAAAGAAAGACAAACATTCCCGGGTTACGAATAACCTAGAAATGTTTGAAAATCTCCTACTACCACCAGACTAAGCGAAAAAATTCAGAAAAGCAATTTTATCTTTGATGGATTTTAATGAAAATATGTTTTATAGGTACTTCGGTTATTCGGCGGTATATTCTACCTGCACACCCCTTCGATGAAACTTAGTTATGTTCTTGGTGTAAGTAGGTATACCATATTTTCCCTAAACCATGTGTATATAAGTATATCAGGTCCCCTAGTACGGTCGATCGACAAGGATTGTATCGATAACTTCCGGCAAATTCTCATCGTTGCCTAGCAAGATTGCAGATCTCCAACGAATATGTTCTTTAATACATTCGAAGTCAACTGTTGATTATACGTTAGCGATCTGCAGTTGTACTGGGGAACGATGAGAAGTTACCGAAAGTTAACAATACAATCCTTATCGATCGAACGTGCTAGGGGACCAGGGGTGCAACTGCCGGGGAGCAACTTTTATGGAATCGTTTTGTATGGTTGGTCGAATGACATTCCAAATTATATTCGTTTGAGTAGTTCAGTGTAGTCTGTCACACAGGTGACACAGGTGGCTATTTATTATAAAAACGGCACGGAATGAGAACTGGAATTTGTCGAATTTTTAATGCTTTCCAGTGACGATATTCCGAAAAATGAGACTGACTCCTCGTCACTCAGATAAAGACGATAGAAGAATCCGAGTCCGAAAATCGAGGTCAGGTATCGTAGAAAACGATTTTGCAAATTCTCAATCCTTTTTGTGTGTGGTATGTAAATTACCCGGGATTCCAAATTTGAGAGGCATACTCCAAAGAACTGCGTATATTTGAGAATTACATCATTATAATTGTGTTTAATTTTTAAAAGATTTGCTGTTTCTAAGCACCCACAAAGCCAAGTAACATGGAAAATTTTGCAACCACGAATTCCTATATATATTTTTATATTTGGTAGACCCATAGTTTACATTAAAATAAAGCATGATAAAATCTAAGTTACATTAATTGTACTATTTAAAGGTTACCACTTGGGTATTATAATGTATAAGTGAATTGACAGATGATTTAAGAAAAATTACATAAGAGATTGTTTAAATGGGAATATGGAGGAGGTACGATGGAATAGGATTAATAAATAGGAATTTTGTCAATCTGGTTCGTTTTTTTGGATCTAGGTATAAGTTGGATTCGTTGTAGGAGTTCCGGGCAATCTACGACAGACTAGGATATTTTCTGTAGAGTAGGTACATCAATCGAGCTTCTTCGATCTTCCAATGAAAATACATCGAAGTACGTGGCCGAATCTTGGGGATAGGAAAATCTAAGAATCGTAGGAAACGATTTTGAACGTGTTGCATATTGTGCATATACGATTTGTGTTGCGGGTTGCATACTAGTTACGCGTATTCTAGTGAGCTGCGAACTTAAGCAAAATGTAAGACTTTCATTGTTTTAAAGTTATTCAATTTTGTATACTTTCTAAGAATGAATCCTAACATTTTCGAGGCTTTTGATGTTGCTGGGTCGAAATGAACATCGAATATAAGCTTCCAATATCACTCCCAAATCTTTGACTTCTGTTGTGTCAATTAATTCTGAGCCGTTCAGACCGCATTCACTTGTGATATTTTTTATTTCGTGTGAAACACTTCTTTACGATCATTTTAAGGTTATGTTGTGAACAATAAACCTAAAGACGGTTAGAGTTCTCCTGCTTTCGACAGTCAGCAGACAGGATAAAAACCTTCATATCGTCTGCATAAAGTAATGATTTGAAGTATTTGAAGCATTGGCCTAAATCATTAACGTAAATGTTTTATAGCAATGGTCCCAATAAAGATCCTTGAGGCACACCTGACGGGATGGTTACCCAGTGCGATTCAAAGCCATCAAGAGTTTTCAGATGCTTGTTTGATGAGAATCTGGAAAAGGCAAAGAGTGGATAGTGCATAGTGCACAGGTAAAGGGACTCACCAGGCTGTGGAGCATGCGGCGCCTGCGGCACCAGGTGCGGCGGGTGCGGCGGGTGCTGCGGGTGCTGCGGGTGCTGCGGGTGTTGCGCGTGTTGCGCGTGCTGCGGGTGCAACGCGTGCTGCGCGTGCAACACGTGCGGCTTGAGCGCGGGCGGGGATAGCAGCACCATGCCGGGCGAGGAGGGCGCCGAGTCGGGGCTGAGCGGCGAGTCGGGCGCGCGGGCGGACGGCGGCAGCGGCGCGGTCGAGTCCGGAGGTGACGGTGCCGGGGCGGGTGGAGCCGGCACGTCCGCGCCGCTGACCGTGGCCTGCGCGCGCGCTTCGTCCTGAGCCTGGGCGCGCCTCAGCGCGGTCTGCAGAGCCATCACCCTCTGTCTCTCCGCCGTCAGCCGGCACTTGTCGCAGTTGCAGTAGCGGTACTTGCAGTACCTCTTGTGGCCCTTGAGGGCGATCTTGAGACGGTGGTTGCGGCATCGCGCGCAGTTGGGCGGCGTGCGCGGGCCCGCGGAGGCACTGCTGCTACCCCCGGAGCCGCCCTCTCGCCAGCCGCCCCCCATCCCCTCGCTGCATGCCGCCTCCACCGCTCCCCCTGGATATTCTACCTTGAGCTGAATCTTTCCGCCGGGTCGGGACGGCGGGGAACACTTACGTTCTCCTCGTGCACGATCCGATAACACCACAGAATCTCATCAAATTGCCTTCGTTATCTCTCCGATATTGATCCAACTCAAGTTAACGATTCAATACCGATTTAGACTATAGGGTATCTCGTGTAACTGACCTACGCGCGGTCATTCGGTAGATTATCAGCCTCACGGGCGTTGTGCAGGGTAAATATCTCTGTATACGCGGAGAGCAACAAAACAGGCTTACTTAATCGTCATGTCGCCTTTGCATTTAATTGAGTTCCGCACAATTTAATTGAGTTCCGCACACTACCGCGTGGCAGCTCAACGCACTATCTCGTGGGGCACGAGTTTCCTTGTTGAGGTCGCAGACAACCTGGGTGGCTTAATAACCCACTTGACAGTAGGTACCTAATATCACCTCGGCTTTTATCGCAATCTTGTCAATAATTTAACGCAGTTCATGTCCTTTCAAGATGCAACAGTGTAACACTATTGTGCATTCGAGTCAGCTGAATAAAACGCCGATCGGATCCCAGACGGTGTGGGATTCACAACTACACACGCGAACGTTTGAACGAGTAAATGTACAAATTTGACAGTGTTTCGAAGCGAGATACTCGCGGCCGGCGCTGCAAGTTTTGTTTGTAAACAAACCGGCGAAAAACTTTAATCGAAGTGAGTTCGCTTTACGCGGCACTTTCCGCGAAAAGTAGTCAATAAAGCACTGCAGCGTTGAAGCGAATCGCGACTATTTGATTATCATGCAAGTAATAATTATAACAATAATAACAACTGTCACTTTTAACACATAATCAGATACGGCGTGTTCACAACTGTGCACTCGTAATAATTGCAGTCGAGAAGATAAAGTTTCTGCGATAGTGCAAGTTACTTCTCCGAGAGTTCATCACACGTTGTTTGCGGGCAGTTTGACAGCTGATTAAAGTGATCGGAGCAAATTGGCACGAACACTGGGGCAATTATGTGGGTCTCGCGAGGAGAGTGAGTGCCCGGGAGGAGAGTCACACAGAATGTCGGTGGGATGTTTTGGAGTGAGAATTTGGCGCGGTTTTAGCGGACGGTGTTCTGCACAGACGGGATTGTTTCGGGTCGGTATACCGAGCGGACGGGTCGGCCGACAGATCGCGACTGACTCGGGCTCGCTGAGACGCGGAGGGAAGGTTGAGGTTCCCAGTTGTCACGCGGCCAGCTCTATGCAACTGCACAGTGCACATGCAACCGGCAACCAGCCGCCTGTCTGCGTGTGTTGGTCACCTCTACACTCTACACGCCACACACTTATTGGTAGTAGTAACTGCATCCACACTTGTGGTGGTGTACAGGCTACGGGACCTTTGTTACCGTACTATTTATGCAATTTCTTTCTGTCTTACACTGCATTATACATATTAAGTATAGTAAATTCTTAAATAAATCGCAATTTGTAGTCTAGATTATGAATACGCTGTGTTTATACAAAATACACATGATAATTTATTCTTGTTAGATAACGTTTATCTCTCATAAAATATGATTCTAATCGGAATCAGCCTGCAACCTGCAACATGATATTAATAACGTGGAAATACAAAATGCATAATATCTTGTCATAATTTGATTTTATCCTAGGTAGGTACATTATTTGTAATAAGGATGCATGTATTTTATTTTTTATTTTTTATTACACGATGGGCTTTTACATTATTTATTTATTTATTTATTTAATTCAAACGGCATAAGTATGCCATAAACATTAATTACATGTCACAAATTCATATTCAAAATATTAGTAATGGTAAAACAGTGTATGTATAACAGTTAATTGTGACGATACATTGGGAAGTGACACCAGAGATACATTTACATGCAAAAATCTATAATAGAAATAAAATTAATAGTGACTAAAAAAATATGATAGCATAGCCGTCTTGTACCTCTGTTCCGTGCAGTTAAATAGATCTATCACATCTGCATATCTATTAGTAACTTCATGCAACCTAGGTAAAAGTGAGTGTTTCGTATACTCAGTCCGATTATTGTTACATTTAAAAAGGGTTTTAGAACGAGTGGTTCTCGTGGGAATATGAAATTCAATGAGCTTAGTTAGATCAGGACTGTCTATTCTACCATTTACAATTTTGAACATTAATATTAAGTCTGATATAATTCTTCGATCTGACAGTCTTAGTAAATTTAATTCTTTCATCAAGTAATTATAATTTATGTTTTCAATGGGAATACCGAGGTTAAAATTAATATATCTTAAGAATTTGTGTTGAATTTTTTCGATTGAATCTGAATGTATTTTAAAATGGGGGGACCAGATCGAGGAGTTATATTCGACTTGACTACGTACTAAGGATGTATACAAAATTTTTAAAGTTGAAATATTCTTGAAACCTCTGGAATTTCTAAGAACGAAGCCAAGCATTTTGATACCTTTATTATAGATTGAGTTTATATGGGATATGAAGTTTAATTTAGAGTCGAAAGTTATGCCCAAGTCACTAATTTCTTCGACAGAGGTAAGGGTAGAGTTGTTAAGTTCATAAGGATGAATAATTTATAGTTTATAAGTTGAGTATCAAACAATGAAGAAAATATATTATATGTATACATATAATAAAATATAATGAGAAAATAAAATACACAATACAATGTAACAACAAAAGCAAATAATAAAATAAAAATACATATTATGTAAAAATGATAAGAAGTCTCACATTCAATATAAACAAAAATTGCAGAAATTATGTGAATCTATTTGTGTCTAGAAGAATAAAAGTGATAGAATATACAACATTTATACTGATTAGTTTTAAGATGAGATGTATCACCTAGATTAGAATATTTATTTCCGCTGTGAAGTCTCGGAAACGGAGAATTTTAATAAGCTAGTGTCCTGGTGTTATTGAAATAAAAGGGTAATAAATGATGACATGATTTTTTGGGAACATGGATATTGATAAATTGAAGTAATTCAGGACAGTCAATTTTGTAATGTATAATAAGTATTTTATGTACTAGTATTAGATACATCTATACTTATTCTTCTTTATGAAAGTTGCAATATAGGCATTTTATCCAGGAGGTATTTGTAATCAATGTTTAGTATAGGAATATGCAATTTATAGTTTATAAACCTTAGAAACTTCCGTTGAATCTT
Organism: Limnephilus rhombicus; assembly: GCA_929108145.2. NCBI lineage: Eukaryota > Metazoa > Arthropoda > Insecta > Trichoptera > Limnephilidae > Limnephilus > Limnephilus rhombicus. The sequence continues at coordinate 14,987,272 of OV815287.1, read as the reverse complement.
TTCAATGTTGTCTGAATTAGTGTTGTGAAAGGGAGACCAAAACGTAGAGTTACATTCATCTGACAAGGGTTTTATATAATATAATAAATGTGCCTAAATCATTGAAATCTTTTGCAGCTCTCAAAACAAAGCCAAGAGTCTTTATGGCTTTATAATATTATTAATATGACATTCAAGTGAGTTATAGCAGAGAAGCACATTTATTAAATTAATTCTAACGTTTGAATGGTTTCTGACATTTAAATATGAATAAATTAAATATGCATCAATAACGAATATAGATCGATACTCTTGGCTCAATTGTTTCACAGAATTTAAACAATTCAATTTCAAAGATAATTTTCAAAGTTCTATTCAAGTTCTGTTTTTATTTCATAAAGGGCCAGCGCTTCACAGTCTCACAGAACTGATATAATGACAGAACTTGAATAGAACTTCTATAGAATTTGAAAATTAACATTGAAATTTGACGAATTGTTCATATTCAAGTCCTATGAAAGTTCTATTCAAGTCCTGTGTTCTTTTCATCGTGGGCCAGTTTTTCACAATACTTATTTGGATAATAAACAGAACTTGGCTAAGACTTTCGCAGTGATTTCAAAGTTAATTTTCAAGTTCTGTAAAGGTTCTTTTCAAGTTCCGTTATTATATCACTATTGGCCAGTTGTTTCACAAAACTGAAATAATAACACAACTTGAATAGTAAAAATAATCAATTAATTATTTATATTTAGGGATCAGTGGGATTTACGGGTCAAATTAGGAATTCCACAGAGCCGAACCCTCTGGTATGAAAATATCTGGAGTCGGTGAATTATTTTCCCATTTGGTCTCTGGTAGGTTGACATGTTGTTCTTGTATTATTTTATATTTATAATACTTATATAGTGCAATTGCATAGCGTGGATTGACTAGATGATCATTTGGGGAAGTGTGTGAAACGGTTTAGTTTTCCTGTGGGGAAAATTTAACCCGGACATTTTAATCTGGTGCGTAAAAATTATAGTCTGTACAATTCACACGCGGTAGAAGTGAAACCTTCAGAAAACTAAAGTAGACAATAGTGGGAAACACCGCACAAATTGGAGACCTATTATGCTATCTCATTCTCTCGCAGGCTAAATCCCATGGATGTACCTATGTGTTCGTGTCTTTTTATAATAATAATAATAATAATAATAATAATGTTTATTCCAGGATGTGGGGAGGATAGTGCAATCCCACACGTCCCATAAATTTGTACATATTTACACAACAGATAAAGTAAAAAAAAAAAGTAAATTTTTAGTGTCGCTATTTTTCGGTTCATCGATTTTCAAATCATAACGGTGCTAAAGAAGTTTTTACTTTAAAAACATTTATTCATCAATAATTTTTTACAATTTTATAAATTTTGTTTATTTGTCATCGATTCTATTGACAAAAAGGACACTGCTCAGCTATAAATTCAGGACTTCTCCTGGAATGCAGCTGGTTTTTAGCATGCCTCCAATATAATACACAAAATAAACAATTAAATTAAATTATTTTTATTTATTTTTGGGATGTTATGCCTTGTTGCGCTACCTTCTTCTTTAGCTAACGTTATGGATAGCGTTGCAGTATCTATCATCACGGCAGATGGGTGATTAAATTAAAATAAAATAAATACAAATAAATTAAATCACAAACAAAAATCTCAGATTTATATAATATAAAAAAAACTTATTTTTTTAATAAGTTTTTTTTTACAATAGCCCCACACAGTAGGCCCTTAGGAAAAAAATCCCTCAAGGCCTATGTCAGCTTTGGGGATGCTGTGTGGAGGGTATTTTAAGGAAGGGAAGGAGGGAAAGTTCTGGGAAGGAAAAAGCTATGAGGGGTGGGTAGGAATCTGAAGGTCAATGTGACCAGGGGTATGAGAAAGAGGCTAGAGAAACAAAAAAGGCTATGAATCCACCCCCCCCACTGCAGTGCAAGGCCATGGGTCCGGCTGGAGAGGTCTAGATTATGTCTACCTCCAGCAGTCTCTCTTGATCCGGACCGCCACGCAGCAGGTGAGGAAACGCATTCGCCACCAAGACCTAGACAAACCTCACTCCAAGAACCCGGGCACCCCTGATAAATCGCCAAACGTAGCGATGGTGACCTGAAGCAGGGTTGTCGGTTATCCAATAAATGGTTCCCGGGGTGGCGGTACCCATACCTGCCTCCCAAATTATGTATTATAGTGTTGTAAGTCTTTTGACAATATTTCGTAGTTTCATAACTCATGATAGAAATTATAATGTGATGTGGAAAACAGAAAAAAACAGACGGCCGGCGTAGTCCAGCGGTAAGGCTCTTGACTCGCAATCCGAAGGTCGCGGGATCGAATCCCGGCGTGGCAAAAAATTTTTTAAAAATTATTTTGTGTTATTTCAAATTTAATATTTGCGGCACGTTCCAGAGTGGAAGATACTCTTGGTATCGCCCTGGTGTAAGACCACCATTCAGCATTGAAACGTTGCTTGAAATGGCTTTAGCCGTGTTTGGTGACCAGATCTAAATAGCCAGGTACTTCCCCACGTTCCTCTGCCCTATCTCCTTCCCGTCCCCGGGGATGACATATTCTCACTGGCTCCAGACGGGAGCAGTTGGGACTCTTGTGCGGTATTCATATAAAATAGTTGCGCTAGTGGCTACCTGCTAATACGTTATCAGAAAGTACAAACGCCGGATATACCTACCAATGGGAGTAAAGATTATTTTATGCACTTTGTAATGCATGGCAACACGACTGATAACAAAAATTCATACGATTGTTTGGCGAGGAATTAATTTCTTTTATCTTTTGTCCAGTACAAATGGCGAGCAATTCATTTAATAATGTTTTCTTGTCTGAGCAAATGCTAATAACGTGTAAATTCATTTTAATCAAATAACACATTAAAATATAAATTACTTTCAATTTTATTGCTTTATTATATAACAAAATGCCAACCAACATGGACGCCATTAAATGTACTATTTTTATTTTTAATTAATTAACTGTTCATCAACGAAATAAGAAATATATCTAATAATAATCATGTAATTAAGTTAATTATTATTATAATTAATTATAGTTAAGTAATTATTATAATGACAATAAAATAACAATGTTTTTTTTTCCACCATATTATTCATTTTTAATCAACCGGTTTCGCTGCGACCCGAACCTTCTTCAGAAAAGTGGTCGAGGGGTAAGGCTCTTGACTCACAATCCGAAGGTCGCGGGATCGAATCGAATCCCGAAAATTAATTAATTTTAAAATAATATATAGTGTATTTGCGGCACTTTCCAGAGTGGAAGATACTCTCAGTATCGCCCTGGCGCAAGAACACAATTCAGAATTGAAATGTTGCTTGAAATGGATTTAGCCGTGTTTGGTGACCAGATCTGAATAGCCAGGTACTTCCCCGCCATCCTCTTCCCAACGCCTTTATCTATTCACTACCTTCAGCCTCACAACATACCCCAAATGGGGATGCCATAGTCTCACTGTCTCCAAACTGGAGCAGCTGGGACTCTTGTGAGGTACACGCATAAAAGTAAAAGTAGGCATGGGGAAGAGAAATAATTAATAATTGGGCTGTTTGACAAATCTAACTTTTTAAAAATTGTTGTTATTATAATTATGTATACACCTACAAAGTGTTTTGCAACGAAAAATAAAAATTATTAAAATAAAAATAAGAAAAACAAAAATTAGAGGAATATCAAAAAGAAATTTAAAAACAAACAATCGTAATGGCAGAAAAATTGAATTTAATCTAATCTTAAAATCACTAATAAGGGCTCAATGCTTCATACGAGTTTACGACTTTGAGCGAGCCAGGGTCAAGGGAGGAGGGAAGTGCAAATCCGACTGAAGGGGGTCTCACTTAAGCTATACGATTCTGTTCCGTATAGACAAACACAACCGATTACAAACGTACGCGAATCCAAGTCGAATATTGCGTGAATCGTAATATTGAAATCAACATAGGTAAATACTAAGCACCTACCCAGAAATGATTACACTCCCGTTTAAAAATTACAGTTTTTTTTATTCTCCGTTTTTAATGGGATTCGAAAACAGAACATTTGTATTGGATAGCGGCCACCAATTGGAAATGCGCGGGAGTTTGAGCAGTACGTATCTGTGCTGCAGGTTTGAGAGCGCGCGAATATTGATAAATTTGAATTTACGGCGGGAATCGTCTTTGTTTGTAGGGGTAGGTACCTACTCGCGTACTCGGCAATGGCATGCTTTGCTCTATGGTCGAAGGTAGGCTGAGACGTGTGAAGTGTGTAGTTTCTCGTCGAATATTGGAAATGGCTATTTTGTAATCCTCTTGCGTTGATTGTTGTGAACATATAAGTAAACGGGCGTGCAAATTCCTTACCAAATTCATCGAAAATGCACTTTGGTATTTTTTCGTATTTTTCTATTTAAGATGAAGCCATAGTAAATAATGCAAAATCATACAAAATCATATGGTTTTGTTTTGAAAATTTGATCGCTTAGAAGTATTGTAGATGCTTCAATTAAATACTGCGTGTAGAACATACCTTGGCCCTTAAAAATATCGGTCATTTTTTTTATAAGTCTTTTAATAAGCCTATAAAAAAATAAAGTATAAGGTCTAAAAAATACACTTTAAGTCCAAACTCTCCTATTTATAAACCACTTTTCGGTTATGGTTTTATTGTATAATGTGGCAAATTCAGTTTATTTTATAATGATCACAAAAAAAGTTGATATTTACACCCAATCTTCCCAAAATAAAATAAAATATGCATTTTCGCGTTGTTATTTTAAAATACGGCCGCTAGTCGATGAATTCGGTTTTTCAAAGTGAACCTTATGGCGTCCACCGAAGAACTACTGTTCACGCCATAGTCGCCAAACCTCAGTCACGCCCCGAACTTAGCGGGAGATGGACGCGTCACTCCGCGTCGCTTGATTTCGTGAAATCAATTTTAAATTTCCGTTTTATTACAATAAACAATGCGTAACACAGGAATTAATATTTTTTACAGGCCTTTACGAAATCAACCTGTAAAACAAAACTCTCAAATACCTTTTTTAACCTTTCCAAAAGCTTTTTCTCAAGTATTTTTAAACTCCTCCCATAAAGGGCGTGAATTCCGATTTTGATTTTTTCCTAAACTAGTGGATCGCCTTAATTTCTTTATTTGACTCGTTTATCTTGGACAGAGGCACACCTTTTCAGGCTTAATGGACTGCACGCCGCCTATACCCGGATACGGTTTGGTACAAGGTTAGTATCGTGTTGGTTACACGTATTGGAAAAGCACCGAATCTCTGCCGTTTGATGACATAGCAGATAACAGATAACTTAACCCGGGTTCATGGGGGTGATATCTGTCTAGGTCTTGGCGCGGATGCGTCTGCCTACTTACTGCATAGCAGCCCGGATTGGGAGAGATAAGTTGAGGGAGACCATTTGGCCACTCCAGCAGGACTCTCTCGACCCATCGCTTTGCACTGTGGTGGAAGTGATGGATTGATACGTCCGTCAATTTTGGACCCCTAACCCCCGGATTCCTACCCACCCCTCATACTTTATCCTTCTCAGAACTTACTCTCCTTCCTTTCCTTCAAAAGGCCCTCCACACAGCATCCCCAAAGATGACTTGGGATGATTCGGGAAATCGACGGTATTCATTTTATTTTATTCGGGAAACTAACGGTTTACGTTAAGGCGCCACATCCACGCTCAAAAAAAAGAAGAAGGAGTGATATGTTATTACACGAATGTTAGAGGAGCGCGCTAATATTTAAAGCAATAAAATCTATGCGAAAATTGTGAAAAATGTTTAATAAAACACGACTCGATTAAAATAGAACAAAAATCTCGTGGAAGGAATCTTAAGTATCATTTAAAGAAACATTGTGCATTTTTTCACAACTATAACTTGTAAAATAACTGAAACAAACGTGTTTATAATAATTTTCGGAGCATACTTTGTGATTTTTTTCTATCGAGGGAATTTTATATAATGTGCGTTTCGGCGTGGAACGCGTCTAGATATTATCTTAAAAAATAACATATATTTTTTTAAGAGCTTAAAAACTTCAAATGTTTAAGGCGATCCAATAGTCCAGGAAAAAATCTAAATCGGAATTCACGCCCTTTTATGGGAGGAGTTTAAAAATACTTGAGAAAAAGCTTTTGGAAAGGTTGGAAAAGGTATTTGAGATTTTTTTTACAGATTGATTTCGTAAAGGCCTGTATAAAACATTAAATCATTTCTTACGCATTGTTTATTCTAATAAAACAGAATTTTAAAATTGATTTCACGGAACAAAGCGACGCGGAGCCTAAAGTCCGTTCCTCGCTCCGTCCGAGGGCAAACTGATAAAAAAGGGCGTGACAAGTTATGTAGCCCTTCCGTCGACGGCATAGAGTTCACTTTGAAAATCCAAATTCGTCTACTGCCGACCGTATTGCAAAATAAAAACGCGAAAATGCATATTTTATTTTATTTTGTGAACTTCGGGCGTAAATATATATTTTTTGCGATTATTATAAAAAGAACTGAATTTGCCACATTAAACAATAAAACCATATCCGAAAAGCGGTTTATAAATAGGAGAGTTTGGACTTAAAAGTGTTTTTTATAGATCTTATACTTTATTTTTTTCTAGGCTGATTAAAAGACTTATAAAAAAATGACCGACATTTTTAAGGGCCAAAGTACGTTCTACACGCAGATTTTAATTAAAGCATTATTTAGTATGGCTTTATCTTAAGGGAGATATGTAAGAAATCGGTAGAAATTCGGGTAACAAAGCATAATGTATACTAATAAAAATATGCATAACAACATAAAAATGGAAAGTTCATAAAATGGTGGTAGCATTAGATAAGTATCTAATTGTTGTTACAAAGTATCGAGAGATCGCCTGTGGCTTTAAGGAGTGTGGTGCAGAGGTAAAAATGTCAAATTGTGTAAAGTGTGTATTGAGAGTGTATAATGCACGAAAAATGAAAGAGTTTTGCTTAGAAATGGTGCTGCATCGAGAGAGGCTAAGAATTTTGTCATCTGGTTCGTTTGTTGGAAGTAGTAGTTGGATTATCTCTTTGTAGATGTGTGGTATAGCCGAAATAAAACCAAAGATGGATTTCCTCCTTGCGACTTTATCTCTAATAAGCCAAACATAAAAAAATAAGAAAATTATTTAAATCAAAAAATTGCTCGCGAAAGGTGAGAAAATCATTTATTTAACAGAGCTTATTCTGGTGTAATTGAAAATGTCATATTAAGATAAGACATAATATTATAATAAAAACAAGACAGGATACATCAAATTAAGTTCAATACAGAATTAAATAAAACAGTAACAACTAAAACTCACTCACGATAATAATAATTCAGAAAAAATTTTTTTAACTTACTGCAATATTTACAAGTGGCGTCAAGCGAGTAACGTAATTGCAAATGATTTATTTATAATACGTGGTAATCTAACTTCTAACAAGTAACATTGAGAATTTACAACTTTTGCTGAATCAAGCAGTGAAAACTTGTGAGAATTTTGGGCTAGAATTGAATATAAATAAAACAAAATACATGCTCATAAGCAAAAAAAAACGCATTGGATGAAAATATTTATATTGCTGGAACAAAACTAGAGAAGGTACAGAGTATTGTATACTTGAGCTGCAATGTAAATGATATATGGGATCCTTCAGTTGAAATCAAATGCCGCATTGAGCAAGCACGTGCAACCTTTATCCGCATGAAAAAATGTTCTGCAGTCATGATCTCAACCTTAGATTACGAATGCGAATGGTCAGATGCTACGTGTTTTCGATATTATTTTATGGAATGGAAGCATGGACGCTTACTGAAGAACTAATTAGGCGACTTACAGAAGAATACTTAAAATAAGCTGGATGGACAGGGTTACAAATGAAGATGTTATGGTTCGGATGAATAAAGAAAAGGAAGTAATTAAAACTATAAAAATCTGAAAACTTCAATATCTTGGACATGTGATGAGACATCCAGAGAAGTATGAGATCCTACATCTCATAATGCAGGGAAAGATTGCCGGAAGACGGGGCCCTGGAAGAAGGAGAACCTCATGGCTGAAAAACCTGAGACAGTGGTTTTGGCCAGTCTACCGTAGAGCTGTTCCGGGCCGCAGTAAACAAAGTCCGCATAGCCAACATGATAGCCAACGAAGAAGAAGGTAATATTGATTTATTTATTCATTTATTAACGCCTTGAAGGTTTTTACATTTATAAATTATTGAGTTTGATAATAAGTGAATACCAATTACATAACATAATAAATAGAATTTGAACGATATAAGTAATTACAATACAAAGGTATGAAATTTCATCATTATGTAAAGTTATACAAAGGAGTTCAATAAGTTTAAGTGTATTACGAGTACGAAATAAGTACTATGCAAGCAGTTACAGAGCAACTTGTTGTAACTTTGTTGGTATTATTATTAACATAAACATGAATAGTTTGTTTTAAAAGAAGTTTGTAATTAGCGAACATTTATAAACATATTGTTTTACGGAACATAGCTAAATTAATACACACGTAATTTGTGCACACGTCAATAAAAGTGTGATGGATATAAATACGTACAATACAATAGGCCATTTGCATCACATTAAAAAAAAATCCGGTTTAGGCAAATATTCTTAGACATTCTGGATTTTTTTTTATCGTAATTTTGAAACCCTGACGATTTTTTGAAAATTTCAATCCGAAAAATCAGACCATTTTTTATAAACCGGGAAGACGGGACATAATTTTATGGGTGCGAAAAAACGATAATCATTTAAAAAAAGAACGTTTTCCACGCGAATGGCACAGGAGAATAACGAGGCATACCAAAAATATTACATCTCATAAACATTTTTTTCCTTTTTTTAATTTTTTTTTTTATTATTTCAACAAATACATACATAAATATATAATTTAAACAATTTATCAGTAGTCCCGCGAAGCTGCCACATGGCTGCTTGTCTGTATGTTCTACCTCAATATATTATAAACTCATTAATATTAGAAGTAAAAAAATAATATGTATAATTTGAAAAGTGTAAAGGAAATTGAAGACCTCTGTAAAAAGATTTAATATTACAACTATTTAAAGGAAATGTAATAAAAAATAACATAACAACCAATGGGATAATACAATAACATAACAACCAATACAATAACATAAAAACCAATACAATAACATAACAACCAATACAATAACATAACAACCAATACAATAACATAACAACCAATACAATAACATAACAACCAATACAATAACATAACAACCAATGCAATGGGATACAATATTTTAATAATCTTCCCTAAGAATTTAATAAAATAGCAGATTTGGTATCATTTAAGAAAAAGGTACAAATATTTAAAAAAAATAACTGCCATAACATCACCAATCTTTCTTTTTTTTTCTTTGTTTATTTTTTTTTTTTTTTACAGATCCATCGTATTGATCATAAATCATTATAATGTTCAACGTCTATATTAGATACTAAATCCAATGTAATTTACTTGTACTTGTAAATTATAATAATAATAAGAATATTAAAAAAAATGATTTTGTTTAAATCAACACCATTACCATTATACCTCTAAAACGGGTACAGACAGCATAAAATGTACGGGGTTCTCTTTATAACATCTGTCAAAAAGTCAAACCAAATGATAAGTTCGCAGAGAACAAACAATAAATCTAATGAACGTTAAATGTCAAATTCAAAGATTCGCCTGAAATCAAAGTGTTGCCATATAAAAAAAAAAATCAGTGTGGAATTTTACAAAATTAATAGAACATTTTCGGAGACGGGACATCTTCATGAGCCCAAATAATGGATTTATTTATTTAAAAAAAAAAACTGTCCAATTATTAAAAATTTTACTAACATTTTCATAATCTTAGTAAAAAAAGTCTTTATGAAATCCTTGCAAGCAGCCTATTATCATAGAAAGTTCTACAAATGAATTCGTGTAATATAATAGTGTAATAACGAGAGTATTTTTTATTTTTTTTTACTATTTAGTTCCCGGCATGCGTTGCATTGCCACTTAAATAAAGAAATTGTTTCTCCCTGCGTGTCCTTACCCATTTTTCCCGCCTCCCACTCCCCTCCCGCGTCCCCTTTGCCTTCCCTCTCCTTCTTTCCCCTCCCCATGCCTCTTTCCATCCCTTCCGCTAAACCATAAAACTCATTTTTCAAACAACTCGCTCGCCACCTATTGCTATCTTTTTATACAAATTACATAATGCCTGAGCTCACCAGTGTACAATGTGTACATATATAGAAATCTTCATGGGGGTGCGCACAACAAATCACTAAAGTTTCATTGTAATCGAATGAAAAGTATATGGATATAGTGTATTGAATAATTACATAACCCTACAGCTCACTATTATACACAGAAACCATTACGGACTTCAAATTTAAAAAAAACGGGGATTCAAATCCCCGAAGTTTCATCGCAATCAGATGAATGGTTTAGGAACGCATAAGGGACAAAAAAGAAACATTCATTTTTATATATTAAGATTATAAATTTGGGTTTCACCTATTTGGGGTGATCTTGTCCAGAATTTTTTTTTAAATTAGATAAAAATTTCAACACATTTAACACCACAGGCAAATTTGTTCGGTAATCGGAACAACTCATATAGGTCTCGCAGAAATTGTTGTGTCTCCTTTACTATCATGGTTAGAAATATGATCGAAACTCTAAACGGTGCGAAATAATGCAAAATATTACAAAATCATGTGTTTTTGTTTTGAAAATTTGATCGTTTAGAAGTAGGTACCTATTATAGATTCTGCGAGCAGAACACATATTGGCCGTAGAAAATAAAGATAAGTCTTTTTATAAGGCCAAAAAAAAAAGTTTTAGGTTTATAAAAAAACACTTTCGAGTGCAAATTCTCTTACTTATAAGCCCCCTTTCGGATATGGTTTTATAGTATAACTAGCTGACTCGGAAACTTCGTACCGCCTCAGAATTAATAACTGTTGTATTAACTTATCAGCTGAATTAAATTCAGTTTTTTTATTAAATTAAAAATTACACAATGAAGCAATTATCATTTCAACATTTTTCAACAACAAAAAACCTAATTTGTGCGCATAGTAAAAGTGATTACGATTACTATCAACAACAATAATCTATAAAATTTGGTTCTTGTTAAAAATAGTACGCGTATTTTTTTTGTGGCTAGTTTTCTGAGAGTATTATACCATTTTGGAATCTTGATTAGATGCATAAACTTAAAAAAAAACTTGCCATAGTAGTGTCCATACTTTTTTTTACACCACGATGAGTGAAAATGGACTGAAAATAAAATACTTTCATAATTTTTAGAAAAACAATAATTTTGATTGATTTTTGTGTAAAAACTACAGGCATTCATGGATTTTTAAGGCTTGTAGTGGATAGCCGTTCTACATAGGCTGCCGATACAAAAAAAAACAGAAATATTTGAAAAATTGTGGTCATGGTAGTTAAAAATATCTTAAGAGATATCTTATTTCAAAGGATTTCAATTTTTTTTGTACATTAAAAGAAATGGTGCCCGCTTATCGTTGAATTTTGGGACACGTTGTACCTACACCCAAGCAAGCATATTTTAATTTATATACTTATATACCTACTAGCTGGTACCCGGAATGCGTTGCAATGCCATTCAAAGAAATAAATTGATTCTCCCTGCATGTCCTTTCCCGTGCGTCCCCGTTCCCTTACACCTTCCCGTCTTTCTACTCCCTCCTCTTTTCCTTCGCCGCGAACCTCACCTTCCCCCTGCCTTTCCTCCCTCCCGCTAAAATATATGTAATACATACATGGGTTGTTCTTTTTAACATTTACCACTCTGTCACATTTCCACCCCTCCGTCACATTTGTTTTAGCTATAACTTAATTCTCTCTGCATCTCAGAGGGAAAATTGTAGCAAGGGGGAAAGGAGGCCTAAAATGCCTGTCGGGGTGACAAACACGACAGAGTTGACGTACGACATAAAAGTTGTAGGAGACAAGTTTTTGAGATTTTTTAAAGTATTTTATTAAACATCACATAAAATAATAATCACTGTTACTTGATAGGTTATAACTTTGGAGTTTAAAAATAGTTTTTTATTTTTTATTTCTGTACCCGAGAAGCTAATAGCCCATCCAGATTCACGGCGAGAAGCCCCGAGAACACCCGAGAAGCGTGAATGTGAGGAGTTTCTCGCATTCTCTTTCTCGGGCTCGCCTGTTCTCGGATCGCTGTCGGTAAATTTGGCCGCTTCAAAGGATTTCTCGGGCGAGAAGCAAGAAGACTACTACACTCACGTTTTGTCTCAGTGTTGTTTAGTGAGCGGTTGAGAGTAGACGTGCGTTATATTTTTGTTTTTGTTTCGAAAATTTTGTTTCCTTGTGTTAAAAATCAACAAGAGTTGCAACTTATAGAATATTTTCAATCTGAAAAAACAATAAAGACAAAAGTTTGAACCACGATGCGTGGAACAGACAGAACAGAACTCAAAAAGAAAAAAGATTCCCCTTTTGCTAGTTAACGGAAATATAGAAAAATGGTGAATGATTCCTCCAAAAATGAAATTTATAAACCTATATGGTTTGCATATAACGCTCTGGATTCCTTTCTAAATCAAGGGCTAACTTTAACGTTCAACGTTACAACGTTCACAAAATTACGATATGCCATATATATCGTCTGTAATGTCGTCCATACCGGATGGGAAACAGATCACGAGTGAGAAAAATGAGAGTGTGGATAAGTGCTTGTTCTCGTGAGAAGTCTCGCCGTGAGTCTGGAATCGCCTTTACGGATGCAAGTCCAAAGAGGTAAATGTTCAAGAGAGCCAAAAAACATTTTTTTCTCTAACCATAACTTCTTCGGATGTACATGCTGATTGCTAAAAAAAAAGTTATTATTAAATGAATTAGTTTTGTTTTACAAACGAAATATTTTATATGTAAAACCTTTAAAAACATTTTTAAAAAACGCTGAATCGAGTCAAACAAAAACACGGACTTGAGTCCTTCTGCTTCTAAATTAAGTGGAATATTTTGTTATGACATGTGGTGTATTATGAAAGGATCAATGTTTAACAATTGTTTACTTCCATAGAAAACGTAGTAATGCATAATTTGAGTCGTAATACTACATAATACGCAGGATTTCAGTCATAATACTCAAAATGCAACTAAATCATAAAGATGCAAGTCCATGGTACATTCTTCTGCTTCTAAGATAGTTGTTGCATCATGGTAGTTGCATCCGTATACATTTTTGAAAATCCTTTTTTTTCTTTACGATAGGACCTGTATCTTTCTGCCACTGATAGCTGTAACATTATAGAATATACGCAAGTCGAGGTGGCAGGAGACATCTGTGATTTGTATGAAATACACTTCTACCACGAGGAGTTACAACTAAAATATAAACACATATTTTTTTTAAATGCACACAGTCGTTACGTCTTTAGTATAGTAGATTTCAAAGTAATTATACAATAATAATATTGGTTATTCTGTTAAATTTTTCTCCAATCTCTGGTGGAGACAACTTTATGTAGGTTGAAAAGACGAACAACCCACATTTTCATTTACACAATTTTCATAACGCCTAAATAAATAGAGCTTACGTTAGTCGTTAGTTGGTGAAAGAATGTTTAAAATCGGTTCAGTGGTTTAGGCGTGAAAGCGTAACAAACAAATACATGCACTTTCGCATTTAAAATATTAGCATTTATTTGTTTATACATATGTATTAAGGTGGTCCAGGCCTGTATAGTAAATTTTTTTTTTCAAATATAGATGTAGCCACCCATTTTATTTGTTACACCTATCATTCCTATTATGTGTAAAAAATTTCAGCCCCCTATCTTATATACAAGGGGGTGCTCATCGAATTAGAAGTTTCTGACAAAAGTTCTGAATTTTAAGTAAAACACGTAATTTAAGGTTTATTAATATTACAAGTATTTTATTCAAATAAGTATAAAACTATTTAAATTTGAATAAAATTTGGTAACAAAGCAATAATTAACATAATATTAGTCGCAATCTTTCAAAACTATGTTTGTTAACTCCTTTTTGAATGTTTCAGTAGAAACGATTTTTCTGTTTTGTTCAACGATGTGAAGTAAAAAATTGCTTTTCTTTCCCATTCTTAGTGAGTATTGTGTTGTGATCTTCAAATAGTTTAACACCTCTCTCCGCTGTATCATTAACAACACGCAAATTTTTGACTCAGCTTTTGCCTTGAAGGTAATCAACATTGTTATTCCAAGTCTTAGGAGGTAATTACAAGAAAGAGTCCTTGATATCAAGAACTAAGAGCGTTTTCAACGTTCCTAGTGTTGCAGAAGCTTCTAATATAAACTCTGAGGCAAGCTTAGCAGAATCACCTCGTACTGAACGACTACCGCCATCAGAATTTATTTTTTGAACAATGGCCTGTTTTTCAGCATCAGAGAGCTTCTCAGAAAACAAGGTAAATGAGACTAGTTCATCAGGCAAATACCATAAGTGACGCTCTAAGACACCCCTAGCAGCTATACTGATTTCGGAATCAATGGCTTCGTACAATTTTAAGCTATTCCAAAATATTAAGTCATTTACTGGTGCATCTGCTGCCAAAGATGCTTCGATTCAAACTTTGGTGTAGATGATAACTAACAAATCGAACAATTTGTTTTTCTTCTCTCTTGATTAGTTTAAATCGTATTACGATCAAGCGCACTGGTAACGTATTGTGTAAATATGTCACTTGTAGACAGCTCAACGCACTACAAACTCATCTTTGGATTTATCCTCTAATATGCTAGCATTACTAAAAGTGCTACTGAAGCTGCACTGAAGTTCTAACTCTTGTCTCGACACAACCGAAGATGAAGCATTATTTTCAGCAGCCATTTCTTTCAATTCTTCAGATCTTTGTTTCCGTTGTAGAGAACTTTCTTTGACCTTTTCTAGTTTCTTGTCGATTGAGGTCATAATCACCTCCCGGGGCGGCGGTACCCATTCCCGCCTCCCAAATTGATCAAATGATTGTTCCAAATCACAATGGTGCTAAAGAAGTTTTCACTTCAAAAACATAGATGAAATTACTCAATTCTTGAATCTTTCATAATTGTAAATCGAAATGCAATCTTTGACATGAAAACAGTTTTTTTTTGTTATATGAATACCTCACAAGAATCCCAGTTGCTAGACTATGGCATCTCCAATTTGAGTATATTGTGAGGACGAAGGTAGTGGTGAAAGGGAAGGAGACGGGGAAGAGGAAGGTGGAAAAGTACCTGGTTATTCAGATCTGATCACCAAACACGGCTAAACCATTTCAAACAAAGTTTCAATTCTGAATGGTGGTCTCACACCAGGGCGATAGGTACTGAGAGTATCTTCCACTCTGGAACGTGCCGCTAATACACTATATATTATTTTAAATGAATTAATTGTGAAATAACACAAATCAATCAATAAAATTTATTTGCCCTAGGCGGGTTTCTATCCCGCGACCTTGTTTCAGTAGAAGTTTTCATTCTGTCACTTGAATGATTTTACCAAACCGCAGTCGACGTGTAATCATGTCAATACTCTGTTAATTTTCCAAAACAATAAATAATAATAAACGGCCAGGTTGCCGCAATAAAATCTGAATACGTAAGTTTAGTAACACATCGCACAGTTATCTACCTGTAATATTTCACATGACTTGACGTAATGCCTATTCCGCAAAAGTAATATGGGTGGTAACTTGCTGGACTCCGCCTCTACAACCATCGACTCTTTATTAGTTGTAGGCCACTAGCAATAAATCTAAACTGTAAGAAGTTATTAGTTATAAGGAGTGGCGGTTCGTGGTCTATCTCATTGGGAGTTTAAGATAAAGCCATAGTAAATAATGCAAAATCATACAAAATCACATGTTTTTGTTTTGAAAATTTGATAGCTTAGAAGTATTATAGATGCTTCAATTAAATATTGTGTGTAGAACATACCTTGGCCCTTAAAAATATCGGTCATTTTTTTATAAGTCTTTTAAAAAGCCTTTAAAAAAATAAAGTATAAGGTCTATAAAAAACACTTTCAAGTCCAAACTCTCCTATTTATAAACCCCTTTTCGGATTTGGTTTTATTGTATAATGTGGCAAATTTAGTTTCTTTTATAATAATCGAAAAAAAAGATATTTACGCCCGAACTTCACAAAATTAAATAAAATATGCATTTTCTCATTAATATTTTTGACATTAATCAATACGGCCAGCACTCTATGAATTTGGATTCTTGAAGTGACCCTTATGGCATGGGCACAAGAACCATGAACTGGGCAACACCTATTTCGTATCAGTCACGCCCCAACTGTCGCGGGAGACAGTCGTGTGACTCCACATCGCCTAGTTTCGTTAAATCAATTTTAACTTTCAGTTTTCTTACAATAAACAATGCGTAAAACAGGAATTAATATTTTTTGCAGGCCTTTACGAAATCATCCTGTAAAAAAAATTCTCAAATACCTTTTCCAACCTTTCCAAAAGATTTTTCTCACGCATTTTTAAACTCCTCCCATAAAGGGCGTGAATTCCGATTTCGATTTTTTCCTGAACTAGTGGATCGCCTTAATTGGAGATTAAAAGATGGAGAAAAACAATCCCTCAATTATGTACATGAAAAAATCCTATGTTGGTCTTTTACTATATTATACTAGCTTAGCTTATAATATGTACCGGCTTGGGTTGCAAAGTCATTTAAGGTGATCCAATAGTCCAGGAAAAAAATCTAAATCGGAATCCACGCCTCTTTTTACCTTATAAACCGCTTTTCGGATATGGTTTTATTGTTTAATGTGGCAAATTCAGTTCTTTTTATAATAATCGCAAAAAAAATATATTTACGCCCAAAGTTCACAAAATAAAATAAAATATTTTACAATATGGCCGGCAGTAGACGAATTTGGATTTTCAAAGTGAACTCTATGCCGTCTACCGAAGGGCTACATAACTTGTCACGCTCGTTTTTTTATCAGTTCGCCCTCGGACGGAGTGAGGAACGGACGTTAGGCTCCTCGTCGCTTTGTTCCGTGAAATCAATTTTTAAATTCAGTTTTATTACAATAAACAATGCGTAAAAACCGAGTTAATGTTTTTTACAGGCCTTTACGAAATCAACCTGTAAAAAAAATCTCAAATACCGTTTCCAACCTTTCCAAAAGCTTTTTCTCAAGTATTTTTAATTTTTTCCTGGACTATTGGATCGCCTTACGGGCCCGCAACCGCGCTCAAAAAGAAGAAGATGGAGAGATATGAAATTACGAATGTTAGAGGAGAGTACTAACATTTAAAGCGACAAAATCGATGCGAAAATTGCGAAAATGTTTAATAAAACACGACTCGTTTAAAATAGAGCAAAAATCTCGTGGGAGGCTTCAAGCATTATTTAGTGAGGGCTTGAATACCTGCCCTGGTACTGCAGAGGTGCGCTGCAGAAATAGCTCCAGTTTTGACGAAGCTTTTCAAAATAATGAAATCTGGCTCTGTGCCCTCTGGTTGGAAAAAAGCGATCATTCACCCTATTCCAAAGAAGGGTGATCGCTCCAACCCAGTGGCGGACTAAGCCCGTCAGAGGCCCGGGGCGGCAAAGCTGAATGAGGCCCCGCCCCCCCCCCCCTAGTTTAAAGTTGATTTATTTATTTATTTATTTATTTATTTATTTACGGATTTACGTTCAATTTAAAACAAAGTATCACGAAGTATAGAAATGAACAATGTAAGGATTCGGATGGTACATGAAAGCAAAGACAAACAGTGAAAATAGAAGAAAAATAAGTGTCAAGTCACGTCAAGACCTTGCAAAAATTAGGGTGAATATTACATATCTTCATTTGTTTAAAGAGCGACAGAAATCATTTAGCTAATACCAAAAAAATCAAGGTCTTGACGTGAGTTGACCAGTCTACACATTCTGGACAGTGGTGAGTTATAACCATAGTTAGTCGAGTGCTGATTGAGGAAAAGCAGGTCTTTATTTCTGAGTCTACGAGAAGGTATATTAAATGTGATGAGTTGTAGTAATGTAGGCGAGTCGATTAAACAGTTAATAATTTTGAAGAAACAAATGAGATCAGATTTTATCCGACAGTCTTCTAAAGGAGAAAGGTTTAGAGTTTGTTCAATTTCAGCATATGAGTAATTGCCTCGCTCTAATCCTAGCCTCCAAGCAATTCCCTTTAGGAACCGATGTTGAACGGATTCAATATGATGAATATGGACAGCATAAAAAGGAGACCATATAATACAAGCATATTCAAGATGGGGGCGAACCAAGGAGCAGTAAAGAGTTCTTAGGGTATTTATGTTTTTGAAGTCAGAAGTGGTTCTAGTGATAAAACCAAGTAGTTTGAGAGATTTATTAACAATCGTATTTATATGTTCCCGGAAAGAAAGCTTGCTATCAAGAGAGATACCAAGATCTTTAATAGATTGAACAGTTGTTAGGCAATTATTATTTAATTTGTATTCGAAAACAATCGGATTTTTAGATCTGTAGAAGGACATAATTTTGCACTTATCGACATTTAGTTCCAAGCAATTAATTTTACACCAGTCATTGAAAGAGTCAATATCTGATTGGAAAAGAAGTCATGGTAGTTTTTGATTATTTTTAGGATCTTATTGTCATCAGCAAAAAGCCAAAAGCGTGTGTGAGAGAAAATACGAATAATGTCATTTATAAACAAGTTGAAGAGAAGCGGGGCTAAATGTGCTCCTTGCGGTACGCCGGATGTTACTTCAATAATAATAGACTCAATGTTATTTATTTTAACTCTTTGTTTTCTATTGCTTAAATAAGAATTAAAGAAAGATACCTATAGCATATAGCTTGGCCATGAGGATAGCGTGTTTTACTTTGTCAAAAGCTTTAGAAAAGTCGGTATATAGAACATCTACTTGTGATTTATCTTCTAGGCCATTGACTACGGTGTTGGTGAAGGAGAGTAAGTTTGTAGTGGTAGATTTAGCAGATCTAAAGCCATGCTGTTCCTCAATCAGCACATTTTTGAAAATAGGTGTTATTTTTTTTGTGATTATAGATTCAAAGATTTTAGGAATATGAGATAACATCGATATAGGTCTATAGTTTTCTACGTTCGACCTATTACCCGATTTAAAAATAGGTCGTATATAGGAAACCTTCCAGGAATCCGGAAAAGTGGCAGATGATAATGATAAGTTATATAATAAACAAATTGGCTTAGATACAACAGATTTACATTCTTTCAATAATATTTCAGGTATACCATCAGGACCAGTGCTTGTTTTGCTGGGAAGATTTTTTAAGTAATTGAAAACATCTACAAGTGTGATTTCGCAATTATTAAGGTCAATAGTATTAGCATATTTAAGTGGAGGGATGGTGCATATGTTATCAGTATAGACAGAGGAGAAATGTTCAGCAAAAAGGTTGGCAATATCGAAATCGTTGGTGGCGTGAGTATCATTAAAAAATAAACTTGAAGGGAGATCGTTATCAATACGTTTTTGTTTAATAAATTTCCAAAATTGTTTAGGGTTAAGATTTAATTTTGTCTCAGTGAGTTCAATATAAGATTTATAACACAAGTTAGATTCAATTTTGGATAATTCTCTTAACTGAGAAAATTTTTGATAAAGCGCTAAGTTGTTCGTTAATTTGAATAACTTGTGTGTTTTCTTTTTTTCCATAATCAAATGCTTTAGTTTCATACTGAACCAAATAGGAAATTTAGGCTGGGAAAAAGTTCCCCTTGGAACGAACAAATCTATAGCATGAGTTATACATTCGTTGAATTTAAATACAGCATCGTTAATATTGTTGTTTGATAACATACCTGCCCAGTCATATTGGGCAAGGTACCTATTCATGCCAGTATAATCACCTTTGTTAAATTTGTAGTGGAATGTAACTGCTGATTTCAGAGTGTCACTTTTGAAAGGATTAGTGAAGTTAATATCGAGTGGTGGATGATATTTATCTATTGGTAATATTGAGTCAGTAGCTTCACATACACAAACGCTAGGCATATTGGTAAATATTAGATCAAGACAGTAACCTCCACAGTTATTGATCGAGTTTAATTGGTACATATTCAGGAAGGCAAAGAAATTTACTATTATGGAAGCATGAAGGGAAACATTATTAGGAGTTTTCACACCATGACTATCATTAAGCCACACTATTTTAGGAAGATTATAATCACCACAAATAAGTAAGGAATCGGCCTTTATGGAAACACGCTCAACTGCTTCAGTATGTGACTTATAGATTTCTATTGAAGAGGAGGGGGGAATGTATACACAACCAATGACAAGTTTCTTGGAACCAAGTAGAACACAAATAAATAATTGTTCAGATACATTATTAGACGATTCAAGAATGTGGCAAGAGTATTTTTTTTTAATACATATCATTACCCCACCTCCTCTACACTTGTTAGAAGAGGAAGAGCGGTCACAGCGAAAAATAATGTAGTCATGGAGTCCAAGTTCTGTTGAAGCAATATTGTCTGATAGCCATGTTTCAGTAAAACATAAAAAATCATAAGGGCATAAATTTATGGAGCATCTAAAGGAGTTTAGCTTAGTATTGAGACCACGAATATTTTGATAATAGGTGGAAAAGTTAGTATTAATAAGGTGTCGATTCTGATTCAGCCTAAAAAATTGACTCGAGATAATTCGCGTCTCTCAGCGGCTTGGCGGGCAGGACAGTCAGGGGAGCCAGTGTTGTGTGTGGACGGTTTTCTGAAGAACTTGCAGGTAGCACATGCTGGTGGCTTTTCAGGAGTCGGGCAAGCATCTCGATTGTGTCCAGGTTTTCCACAGTGAGAACATGTAGGCATGTCTGCGTTACATTTCGACGCCGTATGGCCGTAAAGTTGACAGTGTCCACATTTTAGACTGTCGATCCAATCCCTTACGGTGTGTATTTGCCAGTCCATAGCCAGTTTAGAGAAGCGAATGAGGGAGTGACGAACAGAAGGAGGAACTCTGAAGACATGAGTGCACGATCCGGTACGAGGTCCTACTTTGTGAGAGAACTGCAATTTATCTTTCAATTCATTAATTTGTAGACCGGTTTCTTCGTGTGTTTGCTGGTGGATTGCCAAGATGATGTTCTCGAGGGGCACAACTTGAGGTAGACCATGGATAGCTATCCGAGGAAGTTTATGTGAAGAAACTGCTGCTTTCAGACCAGCATCGGATAGGGTCGGTGCATTGGCAAGTTTTATGGCCTCTGCATCGGTACTTGGATGCACGACTACACCTCCGTTCCTTATTTCTCGTACCCCCGTGATTGTAATTCCCAAAGATGATGGGTTAGTTGAGGTTTTGAGAGTTTCAAGAGTACTGCTGGAAGGAAGTGACTTGTCATCTTTGGGGAAGATAAGTACGGCTGGTCTCGCAGGAAGTATAGGGGCATTGTTTCTAGTGTTCGGTGGATATTTCGGGAGGACTTGGTCGGACGTAATCGAACTATACGTTCTGTTCCCATTTTCGGGTGTTTGATTAGAAGACATATATTTGTAGGTCTTCAATTCTCCTTCAAGGCTCCCTAACTTTACACCCATTTGACCGACATTACCCAATAGATCGGTGAATTTAGGGGCGAGTTTCGCTATTTGTTCCTTGGTGAATTTGTTAGATGTGTCCATTATGATGATATTTAATAGGTTTAAAATAGAGGTTGCCTTTGCCAGGAATTGTTGGGCAGAGTTTTCTTGTTCCATTATAATATTATGGATTATTATTAGATGTAGGTAGATGTTAGAATGGTAGAATATTCTGTTAACTTTTTGTCTATGGCTTCAAATGTCACTTGACTTCAAACTGCAAATTCAAATTCAAATTCAAATGGTTTCAAATTCAAATATCACTTGTCATGTTAATTTCAAGATTTTGTTTTTAAATTCAATCTTATAATATATCTGTTCTCACTGTAATTATTTATTAATAGAAAAACGATCCACTATTTTAATGTGATACACTTAGTTTTGTGTGAAAAACACAATCTAGATATCGATTTTTGAAACTTTTTGTAGGACAAAAATATTTTGTTTTGATGTAATTTTACAAGATTTTTATTCAGTTCACACGGGCCTCTGGTCCTGGGGGACCTCCAAGCGCCTCCGTGTTCGCTTGATCAAATCCTAAACAAGGCTTTAAGGCACCAGGGCACTGTAAAAAAACACTTTTTTTTTCATTTTCTGAAAGATGCATTTGTTAATAATGCTATCACATAAAGTTTCAAGGAAATTCTAAGAAAATTTAAAGAAAGTTTTAAACAGTTTGTATGATGAATTATCCTTCAGCAAAACATTCAACGCGTTTTTCTCGAAACTACGTTTTTCAACCTGGTTGACAATATATTCGAAAAACTATACATCTGGTTTGCATGCACCAAGTCTTAAACTATTAGAAAATCCAGTCACTATGGCACCACATAGGGATTTTTTTTATAAAGGTCCCCCTTTTATATTTTTTAAGAACGCTGAAAATTTTCCATAAAAGAATGAATATAAAATTCGCTGGTCTGCCATTTTTCCTTTTTTTAAGATATCAAAATTCCTCTACGTGGTGCCATAGATACTGGATTTTCGAATAGTTTAAAACTTGGTAGATTCAAAAGTAAATGCAAATGGAATAAAATGCATACAGGCGGATGTATAGTTTTTTTAAATATATTGTCAACCAGGTTGAAAAACGAGTTAAAAAAGTTTCGGGAAAAATGCATTCAAAGTTTTGCTGAAGGATTATTCAACATACACACTATTTCAAACGGTTCCACATAAAATGCTATAAAAAACATTTCGTGAGAGCATCGTTAACTTCAGAAAATGAAATGAAAAAAAAAATTACAAACATTTTTTTACAGTGTCCTGGTGCCTTAAATCATTATTTAGGATTTGATCAAGGAAACATGTAAGCGTTTGGAGGCCCCCTGGGACCAGAGGCCGCCGCTTCCGCGCCCCCCCCCCCCCCCCCCGCCCCTCCCCGTTAGTCCGCCAATGAATCTTTTTAATTACTTACCTATTTTATTACTATCTATATTATCTGTAATGATAAGATAGCCTTCAGCAAAGGGCCTGAGATAGTAATAAAATATGAAGTGCAATACATAAGTGAAACTGGAACTAAAACTGTACAGACATTAGAAAGATTATTAGTAGTAATTTTTAATGAAATAAAGACAATATAAGCGAAACTCAATCGAAAATCTGGAAACAGAAATATCAGAAAAAGATATTGACACCTCTGGGACTCGAACCCAGGAACTCTTGCTTTCCGGGCAAACGCGCTAACCACTGCGCCACGGTGCCGATATCAAATTCAGTGGTTAGCGCGTTTGCCCGGAAAGCAAGAGTTCCTGGGTTAAAAATTACCGAATTTTTATTTTAATTTTATTTTAAATGCACATTTACAGTTATACATAACCAATAATAAACATACATTTTATTTTATTAAGTAATTATAGCGTTTTTGAATTGATGAATATTTAGTTTAAAAATATCTATGTCAGGGGGCAGGAAATTTAGTAAAATAATCATTTTTCCGAGCGGCATTACTAATGGTAAGTTAGTTCTGCATCTCGGAACAACAAAAGTTCTGTGTCTGCGCGCTCTTGTGAAGTTGTCGGGGACATAAAATTCAAATTTTTGTAATATATCGGGAACACAGATGTTACCGTTTAAAAGTTTATATGCTGTTGTCAGCAAAGCAGTTTTCCTTCTTTCGGCGAGGCTATTAATACCCAGCATGCCGGACAAAAAGGCTGATGGATATAACCAGGGATAATATCCGAAGTCTCTAAGATATAAATATCTCAGAAACTTTGCACTTTCTCAATCATTTGAGAGTATGTTAAATCCACTGGTCCCCATATTACTGAACCACTTTCCAAAATGCTACGTACTAAACTATAGTATAGCAAACAAATCGCGGCTGAGCTGCAAAAGTGTCTGGAGTTGCTTAGCACAAATCCTAGCATTCTTAGAGCTTTGCTGCATATCGTTTCTATGTGGACGTCAAATGTTAGGTGCGCATCAAATGTGATTCCCAAATCTCTCAAAATAACAATGTGCTGAAGAGACGAATAAGACATTTTGTAGTTATAGTAAATCGTTTTGTTCGCCTTGGTGTAGCACATGATAGAGCATTTCTTAATATTAAATCCTAATTTATTGGTGTGACTCCATTCGACGATAGAATTTATATCACTTTGTAGCTGCAAGCAATTTTCCAAAGATTTTATTAAAAGGAATAATTTAAGGTCATCCGCGAATAAGAGAAACTTAGAAAATTTTATGCAATGATAAATGTCGTTGATAAATAGAGAGAAAAGTAAGGGTCCAAGATTTGACCCCTGCGGAACTCCAGAGTTTGTGATGAAGTTGGAAGAGTTAAATATACCATAAGTTACGTATTGCTGTCTGTTTGAGAAATAACTTAGAAATAGACGTAGAAGTTTCGCTGAAAATCCAAATTGGTCGAGTTTATTTAGGAGAATAAGCGGATCTACCGATTCAAAGGCTTTTGCGAAGTCGTTGTATGATACATCTACTTGATTGTTGCTATCAAGAGCTTGAGATATGTACTCCGTAAAAACCATTAGATTAGACACAGTAGATCTGCCAGACCTAAAACCGTGTTGCTGGTCAATTATAAAGGGTTCAACTTGAGTATAAATGAATTTATGAATTATTAGTTCAAACAACTTGGCTGGAGAGGATAGGATCGCCACTGGTCTGTAATTAGAGACAGGAGCCTTATCACCAGTTTTATGTAACGGTGTAACTTTGGAGATCTTCCACAAGTCTGGGAATATTCCGAAGTTAAGTGAGAGATTATAAATATATGCGAGAGGTGTTAATTTGATATCGGCACCGTGGCGCAGTGGTTAGCGCGTTTGCCCGGAAAGCAAGAGTTCCTGGGTTCGAGTCCCAGAGGTGTCAATATCTTTTTCTGATTTTTCTGTTTCCAGATTTTTGATCGAGTTTCGCTTATATTGTCTTCATTTAATTAAATATTACAATTTGAGGTTTTACTCATAAAGTTAAAATAAAAAAAATAAAAAGTAGTAATTTTATTTTAAAAATTGTAAAATACCGGTTCAGGCTGTATTTATTTATTCCTATTTTATATGTATAGGATGATGTTTGTATGGGTCCTCTCTACTCCAAGCCACCTCTTAGATAGGTACTAAGCATATTTTAAACGCACCAGGACATTAAAAAAAAATTGTTACTTTTTATTTCATTTTCCAAAAGATGCATTTATTAATAATGCTTTCACCAAATTCGTAAAATTGACGGAGATACAGCATCGTATATGAAACAGTTTTAAACAGTTTGTATGTTGAATTATCTTTCAGCAAAACTTTGAACGCGTTTTTCTCAAAACTACGTTTTTCAACCTGGTTGACAACATATTAGAAAAACTATACATCTTATTTACATGCACCAAGTCTTAAACTGTTCGATAATCTAGTCACTATAGCCATTACAGTATTATCCGTAAGACGTGTAGGCAACTGCCTAGGGGCCCCGCATTGGGTAGGGGATTCTAGGGTAAAGAACCCCGAGACGTGCATTGCCTAGGGGCCCCGCATTGGCTAGGGGATTCTAGGGTAAAGGGCCCCGAGACGTGCATTGCCTAAGGGCCCCGCATTGGCTAGGGGATTCTAGGGTAAAGGGCCCCGAGACGTGCATTGCCGAGGGGCCCCGCATTGGGTAAGGGATTCTAGGGTAAAGGGCCCCGAGACGTGCATTGCCTAGAGGCCCCGACATGTTTAAGGCAGTGTAGGCCACTGCCTAGTGGCCACGCATCGGCTAGAGCCCCCTGTGGTAAAGGGGCCCCGAGACGTGCATTGAATTGGGGCCCCGACATTGCTACGTGGGTTTTTCGCCAAGTGGCAAAGCCAAGTATACATTTCGTAAAACAACTTTAGTGTTGTAGTGCTGGTCAGGAACCCACAGATTTTATCCCGTAGGAAGCGCCAATTCTGGACGGGTTATGGAACCTGTGGTTCCCAAATATGCTCAGGGTGTGGATCTTAAACCACGATATGTGTCGCTCTCCAAGGGATGGTGTGCCAGGTACATAATTTAAAAGGCAGAGTTGTGAGAACAAGCTTATAATTTTAAAAACAAGTAGCAATCAGGGTTTTAAATATGTCATTTCACTTACCCCCATGAACCGACCTCTTTTATTAAGAATACTATCGCTAGCTAGCTAATATACTGTCCATCTAGTAGCTGCAAGGCCCAGGCGGCATTTCCCCATGCAGGATCTGGATAACCCCTCACCGAAGCCGATATCTTGAGACAGTTCCTCCGCCAAAGGGAAGTCGTCAAGCGGCCTTTCGCCGCGATCAAATTAGCAAGTCATCCCCATGCAGGATCTGGATAGCCCTCACCGAAGCCGAGATCTGGAGACAGTTCCGCCGCCAAAGGAAAGTCGTCAAGCGGCCTTTCGCCGCGAACAAATTAGCAAGTCATCCCGCCGCCAAAGGAAAATCATCAGGGGGCCTTTCGCTAGAAGGATTAGCATGTAGGGAGGCCGCCCTCGGTCCAGACGAGAGTCAGGGTCGGCGTAAATTTACTCTTCCGCCACAAAGATCGGCAAATAGCATCGCGGGCTAACGGAACCCCAATCATCCGTCAAAACGGGCTCTGACCCAAGTGTGATCGGACGTATTTCTCATGGATTAAATCTTTCCCGGTTCTGGCATGCCTGGCCGCCATACAAGTTTACGTTGCGGAATCTCAAATAATCCCACCAAAGGAATGCAAACTCGCGATCACACAATACGTTCACGTAATCACTTTTACCGCCCGGCATTTCTCAAGTAAAAAGGAATTATTTTCCCGTTCAAATACTAAATTCTCACAAAAACTCCATTGACTGTCGCGTAGCTAGGTTCCGGGCCCAACTCTCCGAAACCTACCTATACAAGAAGTGACGTATTGCCGCGGAACTGCTCCAGAGGTCACCCCAGGCCGTCGATAAAGTCAGAGCTGGCACTCTAATAATTAATAACAAGTTCCTACCTAATTACGATTTCGACGGGTAGAGTTGTTAGGATGCAGTACAAATAATAAAGATGTTAATAATTATATTTAAAGTAATACGGATTTGTACTGCATCATAACAACATGTTTAATCCGGCCCTGACTATGATACCAGACGAGGAAAATTTACCATAAAAAATAGAAAATAAAATTCATTAGAAAATAAAATTCATTCAAGAATAAAACGCATTCAAGAATAAAACGCATTCGAAATTTTCTGAAGGATAATTCAACATACAAACTGTTACAAACGGTTTCACATAAAATGCTGTATATCCGTCAATTTTTCGAATTTCCTTAAAAAAATTGGTGAGAGCATTCTTAACAAGTGCATCTATCAAAAATGAAATAAAAATTACAAAAAAAATTACAGTGGTCTAAGGTGATGGAACTTGTGATCAACGACAAACTGCTCACATACCTCGAGAATAACAAAATTATTAACGACCGTCAATACGGATTCCGGCGGAACCGCTCGTGCGGTGATCTTCTCGCGTATGTGACGCATGTTTGGGGGCGGTGCCTGGAACGTTTCGGTGAGACCCAAACGGTTGCACTAGATATTTCCTAGGCCTTTGACCGGGTTTGGCACCGAGGGCTTGTCAACAAACTGCCTTCTTACGGACTTCCCGCATCCTTGTGTACGTGCATTGCCGAATTTTTGAGGGAGAGGTCGATTTTCACCTCTTCCTGGCATTCGATAAATGCTGGCGTCCCACAGGGATCGGTTCTGTTACCGACTTTGTTTCTGTTGCATATCAATAACCTCTTGTCATGTGCACCGATTCATTGTTACGCGGATGACAGTACAGTCAATGATAGCTTTTTGTTTGACAAGCCCCCAAAGGGCACACAAACTCCAATAGCTGGGAGGGCTTTGATGCAAAGAATGGACGGTTACCTCGAGAGTGTTTTCTCTTGGGGTAAGAATAACCTCGTCGAATTTAATGTTTCAAAGACCCAATCATGTTTGATAACGTCTAAAAGGGATCGAAATGAAAATCTAGTCTCCTTCAAAGGAAGCAATTCTAAGTAACTCTAAGTGGCCAGCTCAGGTACGGGGCCTCCATCGAAACCATAGTTAAGTTAGCCTCTCAGAAACTGGGCGTACTGTACAGGGCCCGCAGATACTTTAATAGTACCTACACATTTGCTAACCCTGTACAAATCGCAAGTGTGCCCCACGTTTGAATTTGGCAGCCACCTCTGGTCTGGAGGTCCAAAATACCTAAAAAAAGCCTTGACTCTGTGCAGAAACGGGCGGTCCGTTTGATAGATTCTCCCATCTTAACAGACGGACTGCAATCTTTAGAGCACAGGCGTCAGGTGGGAATGCTGTCCTTGTTCTTACAAGTATTACAATGGAAGATGCTCCGAGGAACTAGCGTCATTGATCCCCTCGGCACCGGTGCATAGTCGGAAAACACGCCAAACACGCGGCCAACATTTGTACACGGTTGACATTAGTCACATGAGAACATTAGTCACCTGTTCCTCCCTCCTACAACATGGGTCTCTTCAAGACCCGTGTTCACTCCTTCCTTTTCTCAAAAAGACTCTCCACACAGCATCGTCAAAGATGACATAGGCCCTGAGGGAAGTTATTTTCCTCCGGGCCTCCTGTGTGGAGTTAATGTAAAAAAAGAAACATTGTGAATTTTTTCACAAATTTAATTTATAAGATAATAGAAACAGGCTTGTATCAGGAATTTCATATAATTTGCGTTGGCGTGGGCAGCATCTAGACATTATCTTCAAAAATATCATATATGTGGTATGTAAGAAATCGGTAGAAATGCGGGTTGCGGCGCCTTAACCTGTTTTTTGTTTAAAAAAATCATCAGTTTTAATGACTTTTCAGAGGAGGTGTTGAATTGGTTTCATTCCGAGTTGTCCGGTCACATAATTTTACAACACTGGAAAAAAAACACAATTTGCTGACTCGAGGGGGATCCGAGTAAACAAATCCGCGGCGTGTTTTGCATATTTTTTTTTTTTTTTACTGTGAATACCGCACAAGAATCTCAACTGCTCCCGTCTGGAGCCAGTGAGACTATGGCATCCCCAATTGGGGTATGTTGTGAGGCTGAAGGTAGTGGGGAGGGTAAGGAGTTGAGGAAGAGGAAGGTTGGGAAGTACCTGGCTATTCAGATCTGGTCACCAAACACGGCTAAAGCCATTTTCAAGCAACGTTTCAATTCTGAATGGTGGTCTTACACCAGGGCGATACTGATAGTATCTTCCACTCTGGAACATGCCGCAAATATACTATATATTATTATACAAACGTATTCCCCGATAACTTTCTGGATTTTGACACCAGCGCAAATATTTTTAAAATAACATAAATAACTAGCACGTTTTGTTTTTTTTTGGTAAGTTACTTCTTGTAAGAGTTAGGCCCCTTAAAAATCGTTCACAAGCAGACGTTCAATAAACAATTTAGACAATATATTTAAAAAAAAAAGCAAAACGTACAGACGTAGAGTATTTTCTTCTAATACAGTTAGTAAAAAAATCTTTAGTTTTACTGGCTACGGCCTTGAGTACTCGGGGGAGTAAGATCGACGGTGACAGCAACAGTTTGGTAAAAATACCTATAGTTCAAATTTCTCGGCGACCGGTTTTCCTCTTTATATTTTTACACAAAACTGTTCATGATAGGCTTATTTATTACTATTTTATAATCATTAAAAAATTGTTCATTATCAAAAAAGTAAGAGGCGCTCAGTGTAAGAGTGGCCTAACCCACATCAGCGAAAACATCAAATTGTTATATATTTTTGTCATATCTCCGAAGCCGGTTCCAAGCTAACTCAGTATCAAGTCAACTCAACATCTCTTTGAAAATTCAAGCAATAAAAAAAAATTAAATAGCCGTTAACCCTAACCTAACATAACCTATTTAACAATTTTTTTATATTTTTTATCATCACTCTTAATGACCTTTCTGAGGTGGTTCTGAGTTGGTTTCATTCTGAGTTGGCCGGTCACCCTTTGAAACCACAGTGGCCCAATTTTAGTTTTCACTGATTTCAAAGGAGTGAAAACTAAAATTGGGCCACTGTGGCTTCATAGATAATATGACAAAAATATATAACAATTATGTTTTCGCTGATTACGAATTTTTGTGGGTTGGGCCACTCTTCCGCTCTGCCCCTCTTACTTTTTTGATAATATTCATTGAAAAGTTTAATTTTTTCGAATAGTGGTTGTTCTATGGAATCGTTTTCTGTAAGAATAAATAAATCATTTTAATATATTATTTGTAAAATACCTAATTCAAAATCTTGTACAACAATTTAGAAAATTGCCACATTGATTATTATGTCCAACCAACCATCATAGTTATTTTTTCCAACCGCATTAAAGTAGCGCTTACTGCCATCTATGAACAAAAGCAATAAAAATCTTGTGAGTTTGTGAACACTCTTTCATGCTTTTGACAATGCACTCAAAAGCTTCTTTTACAAATCCATAGATGGCAGTAAAAAAACTGCTAAATTATTTCAATTGATTCTTCTATTGCCAATAGATGGCAGTACTTGTTCCGTTTAAGGCGACTTTGTTAGCAGCTCTTCGTTAGACACAATAAACACACGAATAATAATTATACGTGTGTTTATAATTGAAAATTATTTTTAGTATTATATTGTCGATGTCGGTACACATTATATTTGGTATTTTTTTCCTGCGAAATTTTTAAATATTCCTAGACCTTTAAAAAGTGCGTTCAAATCATTCCAGAGCCGAGGTGGTAGAAACAATTAAATAAATTCTGTTTTTCTGATTTAATCGGTCGAAAACAAGTGTTTGTTCGTCAAATCCATATTTATTGTGTAGGTAATATTATATTTCTAAAAAAGTATTCCAGGTTAGATAATTTCGATTTTGAAATATTTTATTAATTTTTTTCATAAAAATAAAAGTACCTATACAACATGTGTAGATACCCACCTAACTATTTTGATGATCGATTTTTTTTTAAACAACGTAATCGGAAAAATTTTACCGATTTTTTGGGGAAAGTCGCAAAAAGTTATTTTTTAAAGATTCCCTTTATTGTTTAGTACCTCTCAGATCTTAGAATAGAAAGGTGTAAGGTCTAATGGATGGATAAAATAAAGAATTTTTATAATAATTCTTTTTTATTAGGAAGCTGAAGAATGAAACAAAAATACCAAAAATCATTGTTAAATCGCAGGTCTAAATTTTATAAACGTTGCTTCGCATCCATTATCTTTGGGCATTATTAGGTAAAAGGGGACTGCGGGCAGT
Source organism: Limnephilus rhombicus (assembly GCA_929108145.2). Taxonomy (NCBI): domain Eukaryota; kingdom Metazoa; phylum Arthropoda; class Insecta; order Trichoptera; family Limnephilidae; genus Limnephilus; species Limnephilus rhombicus. The sequence continues at coordinate 14,955,858 of OV815287.1, read as the reverse complement.
TCCGAAAAAAAAATGTAACTTATGATACTGTCGGTTTGTGTTCTATAATATAATTTGCCAGTACAAGTCGATAGTCCAGTTGATTAGTCAGCCATCTCAGAAAAACCGAAATTTGACTCGAGTCTGCAGTTATATGTAAAAGTGTACCCTCTATCTCTATCTGGTACAATACTCAGATTGCACATAAATACCACTAGAAAAACTTGTGAATTAAATAAAATATTGATGTTGACTGCGGGTCTCTACTAGGAGATTTCAAAATGTTTTTCCAATATACCGGACCGTACGCCTTCCTGTTTTATTTATTATTTTTTTAATTTATAAACTAACGTTTAGACAAGATTTTTTATGCATAGCACAAAGGGTAACAATTATTACAAGCAATAATTGTCAGCCTGAAACACTCATTTACATTGAAAAATCTTCCGAGAAAAGATACTTGCCGCCAACGGGACTTGAACCCGTGTCCTTCCGATTGCCGGTCGAATGCTCTGACCACTGAGCTATGGGGGCTTATCAAATACCCGCCAAATAATTCAATATATACTAGTGTTTCATTCAACAATTACTGCTTGTTATATTTTTTCCCACCTGAAAACAACCAACTTTATTTTTGCGAGAAAGACATTGTTAGTGTTAAATCCCTCGCTAGATGGCGTCGAGACAAATTATGTCTGCATTTATTGGGGAAATACTTAAACTTGTTAAATATTAATTATTATTTTTTTAATTTATAAACTAACGTTTAGACAAGATTTTTTATGCATAGCACAAAGGGTAACAATTATTACAAGCAATGTTTTATTTTGTAGCATTGTTTTATTTTGTAGCATTTTATGTAAAGCACATTCACGTGTGAATATATCGTATCAAAACTTAGTATTTGGAGATGATATAAATTAAGGAATTTCAGATTATACGTTGCTGTTTGAGATAATATGCTTATTAATGCAGTATATGTACCTATATTTAATTAATCATTCGTTGCATACTTACGTATAATAAGCGGGTTTTTCACCGTTCTCCCAGGAACATAAATAATCACAATAGGTAGAAAACTCGGCTAACTTATCCGATATTATTAATAATTATTACCCTCTATTCTTGGGATGTACCGGCAAATGGGGTTACTCTGCCTTACCAAGGGTGTCTTTGCCTAGCCCATTATATTTTTACTAAACTGCTCACAAAGTAGTTATTTTAATGAACATTTCAAAGTTTCATGTATTTTTTTTTACATGAGCTCCACAGGAGGCCCTGAGGAAAATAATTTCCCTCAGGGCCTATGTCATCTTTGGTGATGCTGTGTGGAGGGATTTTTTAAGGAAAGGAAGGAGAGGGGAGTTCTGGGAAGGTCTTGAGGCGATTTTTCGCAAAAACAGCGCTATATAAGTTGTCCAAATTTATTATAAGGGGTGGATAGGAATCTGGGGTTCAGTACGTCCTGGTCAGCCGCCTCCAAGACCTAGACAAACCTCACCCCACGAACCCGGGCACCCCTGCTAAATCACCAAACGTAGCGAACCACTTGGGGTGACCTATGGTGTTGGTTATCCAATAAAGGTTCCCGGGGCGGCGGTACCCATTCCCATCTCCCAAATTGTTATATGTATGGCGATGCTGATGCTTTTTAGCGTATGTAAAACTAATTTTTATAGTAGGTTCATGGTTCATAAGTCACTAGGAAATATAGAACTTAAAAAGAAATCATGATTTGGAGTTACTTTGCCTACATTAGGGTTTTCAAAAACATAAGTAGTTACATAGGTACATTTAATTAAGTATAATTTTTAAGTTTTTACCTGCGAATATATTTTGTAGGTGTTTTAATGCATATTGGAAGTAACTATTTTCAGGTGTTAAAATTAATAAATATTTATGAAATTTTTTTTTCGGATGTTTTTTTAACGAATTTGTTTGCAATTATTTTTCAGTACAATTCTCGAGAACATGCCTCACAAAATGAACCAATGTTGGTTGGAGAAAAGCAATTTTTAAATTTTATCTTTATGCTTTGAAGAATCGGTATGCTTTATGATACATTATTATATAGAGTTTGACGAGAATCTAAAATTTCTAACAATTATATTTATCTTCATTTTGTATCTTTTTTAAATTTTTTTTATTGTTGATACATTATTTTACAAAAATTTCATAGTACAATCCAGTAGAGTTGGCTTCACTGGGTTGTTTACCCGTGCTGAGGCCCCCATTTTATAATATAATAATTTATACATAATGCAGTTTGAAAAAAAAAAGAAATATACAATGTTGGTGACGAAACAAAAAAAACCATTTAAAATAAAGATAAATTTAAACTAAAAATAGAGATCAAAAATTAAAATTAACAAACTAAAAAAAAATAAAAATAATAATTAAATGAAAATCGGCGAATATTATGTTTTATGTGTTTGTGAGTGTTACGTGTTTTAAATTGGGTTTGTGTGTTGCGTGTATCTACTTCTAATCTTGCTAAATATGCATAAAAAAAATTATATTTGAAAAATTAGTCCAAGATAATATTGTTAATTCTAAAAATTTGAAATATCAATTTAACAAATATAACGGTTTGATGGGGGCAGTGGTCGAGCCGTTCGTCCCAGTTAGACCAGAGGTTCTGGGTTCGTTTCCCAGTTGCAAATGTTATCTTTTAATTTTTGTGTGTCTTGTTCCCTTTCACGTTTTCGTTTAGATTATTAGTGTTATCTTCTTCTTCGATGATTTTTTTTTATAAATTATTTATTAACCAAGATATTACAATATATACAAAAAACAATATATTTCCTTTTTTTTGGTATAGGTATACCACCTCACTTGGCTGAGCCTGTTCCGAGGTGGCATTATATGTGAATTTGTTTTTTTTTAATTTTTGAAACCCTCAAAAGTAAAAAAAAATACTTTTGAGGGTTTCAAAAATTGTTGAAAATCAACGTGAGTCCAGGGGTTATAAGGGTATTAGTAGTGGGTGGGAATCTGGGGGTCAGTGTGTCCAGGAATGACGGATCTATGAATCCCACTGCGGTGCAAGGCAGTAAGGGAGTGAGTAAGTCAAAGGGACTCCCTCAACCATTCTCTCCCGACACGGTCTACCTGCTGGTGGGCAGACGTATCCGCCGCCAAGACCCGGAAACCTCAACTCATGAACCAAACGTAGCGAATCACTCGGGGTGACCTATGTTCTATGGCAGAGGTGTTGGTTATCCAACAAATGAATACCGGGGCGGCGGTTATTACCCCCAAATCGACTCCAATGGTCATTTATTATATAGGTAATTTTACACAAAGCATTATGACTTTTTCACACACAAAAACTGCACAAATTATCCAATTATTATTATATTACTACTATGTAAGGAAGTCTATATTACACCTACGTATTTTATATTTCTTTACAATGTAACCACAACTCAGTCGGAGTATGACAGGGGCGTGCGGTGGTTAATTTATTTACTGAATAAGGAATTCCTGTGAAAAATATTCTGGCTTTAAAAAAATATGTTCATATAGAGTATATAGACCAATAAACACTGATTCTGAATATATAAGTTTTATTCAATAATATTAAATGCAGAGTTTTTAAAAAATTATTAAAAAGTCCATTTTAATCGGGTCGTAAAAACACGCCGTCAAGGTGACGTCACTGTTCGACGTCACCGTAAAGTCATTGTATGGGAATGTATGATATGACACAAGCCATCGTATACATACTGTTTATAGAGATTTAGTTGTTGTATTTATTGTTTGTTTGTTAGGCATAAATAATGTTTAAAAAATATAGGTATCTCTTATTAGTTTATCTCTAATATTGAAAATATTCAAAAACTATCTACTGCACAAAAAAAATAGTAATGTAATTTCTAGGTAGAATACTTCGAACAACGGAATTCAGAATGGCGGCAGTAGATCAGCTGATTGCCCGATCCCATACTAACTTTTCAGGAGTGATGACGTCACACGATTCACCATATATACGGTGGTTTTCGGGGGTTTTGAAAAATTAAAACTTTGACAATTATTTTAATTACTAGCTGACACGACGAACTTCGTACCGCCTCAGAATCAATAGCTGTTGAATTAAATTCGGTTTTTTTATTAAGTTAAAAATTACGCAATGAAGCAATTTTCAATGCGCAACTGTCCGTGTTTTGTTTTTGTCATTATCAGAGATGGCGTTGTGTACGGATTAATATTTTAGTGATTTTCTTACTTTGACAATTACTTACGGGAATTCGGGAGGCGCATACGGGTGCCGCCGCCCCGGGAACCATTTATTGAATATCCAACACCTCTGCCATAGATCACCCCAAGTGGTTCGCTACGTTTGGTGATTTAGCAGGGGTGCCCGGGTTCATGAGGTGACTTATTTCCGGGTCTTGGCAGTTGATGCGCCTGCCCACCTGCTGCGTGGCGGGCCGGATCGAGAGAGACTGGTTGAGGGAGGCCTTTTGACCTTTCCAGCCGGACTCTCTCGACCCATATCGTTGCACCACAATTGGAGGGATGGATTCATACGTCCGTCACTCCCGGACACACTGACCCCCAGATTCCTACCCACCCCTCATACCTTTTTCCTTCCCAGAACTTTCTATCCTCCCCATTCCTTAAAAGGATCCTCCACACAGCATCTCCTAAGATGACATAGGTCCTGAGAGAAATTCTATTCCTCAGGGCCTCCTGTGTGGAGCTTATGTAAAAAAATGCGTTTCATTTCAGAGATTTATTATAATTATTGTATTTTTCCTTTGGAGGTGTGCAGACATACGTTCACCATTTGTCTCATTTTCGACTATTGACATTGAGTGTGTAAGAAAGAAGGGCAGCATTATATGATTAAAAACAAATGCACAACAATCAACGCATTAACATTTGACGTTTTTGAATGTTTGGAATTCATGCACAGTTCAATATTATACCCCTCACAATATTGCTGCAGTTCTTTCAAAATAGGAGAATTCGTTCCATACAAAATGTATGGGGAAAATAATTTTCTTTATAACTATTTATTTCGTTAACTTTTGTGATGTTTTAATAGTTATTATCCTATCCGGGGCGGAGACAAATCCAACAAATCAAAGATCATCAAAATCAGCCCAGCCGTTCTCGAGTTATAAATAGTGTAACTAACCCGACTTTGTTTTATATATTAAGATTAAAACTAACTCTAAAAATAAAAATAAAAATGCAGTTATTTAAGTTAGAAGGTCATTATTCATTTTTTTAATTTTTTTTTTTTTTTTTTTTTTATTAAAAAATTTTGCTCCTAGATATTGATGACTCAATTGTCCAATTTTTTTTTTACATTTTGGAGTGGTAAGTATTGATGTTTGTCTAAGACTTTTGTTATTTTTAAATGGTGCAACTTGATTTTTAATATTATCTTTATAAATTTGTAATGTTGCATGATAAAAGTATTCTGCACTTAATTTTCTGACTTTAAATTGTTTGAATAAAAGTTCTGACGAATATGAGTAGGGTTTTTTTAAAATTGTTTTTATTATTAGTTTTTGTGATATGTAAATTGTTTGTGTTTGATTTGTATATGTACCGCCCCATCCTATAATGCCGTATTGTATAATTGATTGACAGAAAGTGAAGTATGTGGTTCTAAGTAATTTTTCGTTAAAAATATCTCTTAAACATCTAAATATATATGTTAGTTTCCTTATTCTGTTGTTCAGGATATTTATGTGTGGAGACCATTTTAAACGCTGGTCTATTGTTATGCCCAGGTACTTAATATCAGTTTTGCTTTCTATTTTTGAACATGATATATTACATTTGTGGTTTTCTGTATTTGTCACAGAGTGGATTATGAAGTTTATTTCTTTAGGTGTTTCTTGTTTTTTAATGAAAAATGGCAAATAATAGGTTTTTTTAGAATTTAAAGTCAACAGGTTTTTATCAAACCATAATTTTAGTGCATTGATATCTGTATTTGCCATTTTGTTTAATTCAGACCAGGTGTTTGCTTTTAGTAGTAGGACTGTGTCGTCAGCGTAGGAGACAATGTCTCCATATTTAGAAATATTGAATATTTATTTATTTATTTATATTTATATACATTTTTTTTACAGTTTTTTAGAGAAAATGTGTCCTAACTGGGGTACCCCGTTCTAAGGACACATTGTACAAGTTTTATTATTTTAATTATAAGTAAATACCTAATCTATGTTAGAATATTGCCAAGGGAAATTATTAAGTTATATCTAAAAGAAAGTACAAAACAAAGCATTATTCTTTGTTGGGTTGCAAAATTGAATCTATTTTCTTCCTTCCCATGTCCATAATCCATATTTTTATGCTTCTTTTGAAGGCGGTTATTTTTTTTGTGGTTTTCATTGCAAGAGGGAGTAAATTAAATAATTTTACAGAGAAGTATTCCATATTTCTTTGTCCAAAAGTCGTTTTAGTTGTAGGTTGGTAGAATGTATGTTGTAATGTAGATCTTGTGAATCGGCCCGAGTTTGTCTGTGTAAAGTTATCCTGATTTTTGAATGCGTACATTAGAATATCTTTTGTATATAATTGTTTCAGTGACATTAAATTCAGCGCTTTAAAAACATAGTCTGTAGGGGTTCTGATGGGCACTCTAAGTATAATTTTCAGAATTGCCCTTTGTGCTATGAGGACTGGTTTTATAGTGGAATAGCATGAGCTTCCCCATCCGATAAGACCATATTGTAGTTGAGATTGGGCTAAGGCATAATAGATTTTAATTAGCTGTTCTTTATCTAAAATGTTTCTTATTGTTTTAAAAAAATAGGTTAGTTTTTTTAATTTGTTGCTCACATTTTCCACTTGGGAGTTCCAATTTAAGTTTTGATCAATTATTATTCCAAGATATTTTATTGTTTGTATTTCATTCAATTTTGGACAGTTGCAAGGAGTTTCTCGGTTCACGTTTATACAGTCTTTATGAATTTTTATGTTTAGGTTTGTATTGAGGTTATCCGTCTGTTTGTTGTGGATTTTGAATTTAATATAATTAGTTTTTGTATCATTTAGTGTTAGTGAATTTGAATCAAGCCATTTTTTTACCCGATTCATCCCTTTTTCAGCTTTTTCAAATACAGTCTCCCATGACTTTCCATGGAATAGAAGGACTGTGTCATCTGCAAAACTAATGACTGAGCCGTGACAGTTTAGTTCACATAAATCATTTATATATATCAGGAATAAAATCGGGCCTAAGACACTGCCTTGCGGGACTCCATATTGGATTTGTATTGGTTGACTTGATTCATTTTGAATCCTGACTAACTGTAACCTTTCTGACATGTAGCTTTTAATGAGGTTTAGTTCACGTCCTGAGATTCCAATCTTTTTGAGTTTTTCTAGAAGATATGTGTGATCAATTGTATCGAAGGCTTTACTTAGATCTAAAAATATTCCGATACACTTATTTCCGTTATCGAGACTATGTTTTATACTTTTTACAATAGAGGCGATGGCATCGGAGGTTCCTATATTTTTTCTAAATCCGTATTGATTTTCAGATAGTATGAAGTTTGTTTCAAGATATTGAGTGAGCTGCTTCTTTATGACTTTCTCTACTACTTTTGAAAGATTATTCAATATTGTTATCGGTCTATAGTTATTTATATCCGCTTTGGACTGGAGGTCTCTATTACGAAGAAACGTTCTTCCTTAAACTTTTTTTGCAATTTTTCACTACTTTGTGTTCATAAATGCAATTCTCTTCTTTTAGTGATCCACTGCAAAGTAATATATCTATGGAATGTTATCATTTCTACACACTAACGTAATAAAACACTCTTTGCACATCAACGTCGTTTCTTTAAATGTTGGACTTTTGGCAAATATCTGATTCTTATTGTTCACGGCTTTCAGTTCTGTTTTCAATTTTCGTAGGCTTTTCTACTTCTATCAATCTGATTTCAATACTTTTTGTGTAACCGAACGAACTGTCGAACTAGTTACATTTAAACCATGTATAATGTTCTAATTTCTAATGACCAAATGAAGCCGATACTTTATGATGCTACATTATAATAAATAAAACCAAAACTTTGTTAAGATCACTATTATTTTTTATACCTATTGCCGACCCGGTTTCGCCAGCATCATAGCTTCATCAGGACAATATAATACAATCATTATTTTACGGCATAAAAATTGTAAAGTCATTATCAACCAAAGAAACCTAAGTTACCGTCAGATATTAGAGTTGTTCCCAATTCATAAAGAGCACACACTTTCCACTCCTCTATATGTATACCTTCTTCCTCTAATGCAACACACTATAAAATTATCTGTAACACATGTATTAGATTTTAGTGTGCAGGTTATTAAGGGACGTGTATACTTGAGTTATTTTAACCAGATACTCTTGACATTATTTGGAGTAAAATAAGTCAGCGAAATTTTGGTCTCCGGTGTCTTTTTCGATGTCTTTTTTTCCAAATTATTTATTTTCAAAATTAAACAAAAAAAATTCTTCCACATATCGCCACTGGTCACTCGGCCAAGTAACCGCCTAACCCCTAAGTCCCGCCCCTAACTGCCCAATATCTAATAATTTTTTATGATTTTTTTTTTAAAACATCGAAAATGTCACCAAAGACCAAAATTTCATTCACTGTTTTTACTCTAAATAATGTCAGAAACCACTGGTTAAAGTGAGTCAAGTGTACTTCCCTGATCTTAGACCTATACCCCGACCCTGTATAGAATATTCTGCAATGAGTATAGGCCCTGATGAAGCTACGGTAATACCGAAACCTTGTCGGCAATAGGTGTAAAAAATGAACGTGATGTTTAAAAGGTCATTGTTTTATTTTTAATTTTTAATTTATATTAGATTCACACGTTTATTTCAAATGTTCGTGTAGGTACCTACTTAGTTATATTATCACACTCGATGGAATTATTTTATGCAAGCGATTAGGTTGGAAATTAATCTAAGGTTTTGATTAACCGATCAGGCAGTCAACAGTGAAAACTTACCGTATCCACACACAGATGGCTCTCAACAACCCCTTACTCTGGAACTTTTTATGGAAGAACTAGGAAACTTCAAATCTTCAATGATGGTATTTGTCGACAAATTTACTTCGACAAAAAAAACAGCCATGCAAAAATCGTTGATAAACTTAGGTACAACTTACAACTGCGACTTTTTCCAGGGAGTTTCCACTTTCAGATTTCCCTCGCAGGCAGCTGGTAACTGTTCGGATTTGGTTGTAAGAGAAAGAGAGAGAAGAAGAAAGTGGAATGAAACAGATCGATCAAATAAAAGCTTAGCTTTATTAGTCATTATAATAAGAAAGAAACATACATGATCCGGTTCAACAATTCTCCACACAGGTGGTTACATGTTTCTCAGACAAGTTTAGTGAATCAACAAAAGGGTTTTATAATTTTTTTTTGCCTTTGCATCGTCATATCATCAATAGTCAAAACGTTTATTAAGTTTAGTATACATGTATTGGATTGAATCATTGCGATAAAAGTGTTTTATATTTTTTGTTAAACTAGTACACCGAACAGTTGAAACTCTAATAACATTTACAGACAAAGACACACGCCTTAATAGAGACAAATAATAAGCAAGAGACAATGTATCATTATTCCATATAAGTAATATAGTAATAGTAATTGAAAGAATGCGATGGTGTGTGCGTCGACCTTCTGCACTCTTTTCCCGGGGACTTGTACTCCCTTACTAAACTTCTAGGACAGATTCCGCTCTCGGATCTCTCCTTCACGAGACCGAGGTTATCTCATCTCTCGGAGTAATATAAACATTTAGGTTAATATACTTTTATCTATAATTTTATAACGGGGACTCTGTGCGGCGGCTAGGGGCGACCTTAAAATATGTTTTATTTACAAATGGTTAAAATCCTAAAATGTATACCTCGACCTATCCTTAAAAGTAAATACAAAACGCGAGACGTCTAAATTTATCTAAAATTTTTGTCTATAATAATTTATGAAATTTTGCTCTTTACACCAACTTTAGAAATATCAATACAAAAATACTCTTTTTGAATAAAATTTTATACACGCTTTTTAATATAATTTTCGGTCGGCCTCCCCGCGCCGCCGCCCGGCCCCGAGCCCATTTGTACTAATCTGCGGGCGGACGCCACTGGCCAGTGGTCGCACTCTAGACTCTAGACTCTAGGTGCGCCACTGATCTCTTCTTCCGCCACCAAACAACAAACAAACATTCTTTCCATATAAGAAGACATTCTTTATTCAATATAAATATATATGCGCGAACGGGGGTCGTTCGCAAGTTTAACATCTGAAATTTTGAAAAAAATAACACTTATAACGACGAAATCGTATTTTATACAAAACTATATACTTTTATTACAGGATCATCGATGTTAAATTATTAATTTAGATAATTTTTTTATAAACGATTTATAATTTTTTCGAACAAATATATAAGATCAGAAATGAGTAAGCCGAAATCATTTCTGAAGTATCTTTAACTGAAAAGGAAAAGGTTGATTGCTCTAGTAACCTCGAAAGCGAGCATTATCTCGAATATTGATGTCTTCTCTCGTCCTGTGTGGACGGGACGGGATCTCTACTCTTCCAACATTATACACACTTCCTGCATAATCTAACTGAATGTACCGAGAGGGTTATGTTTAAATATGTTTAATACTTCCGGAGCTGAAACTGTAGCTATTGCAGTAGGGAGGTGAGCCGGTGTGGTCTGGATCTGACCTGACCCGCCCGGTCAGGGGTGCGAGCAGACCCCACCGGACCCGCCTTGTGGGGTGAGGGCCATGAGCGCAGAGCGGTCAACGTGCTAGAAACTTAACCCGGTGTCTGCGTGCTGCGCGGAGACGTCAATCTGAATACTGAATACTGAGACGGGAGACGGTAGATCTGTTTGAGGAGGATGCACTTTGGAACTGAAAACCTGTTGACCGAAATGGGGGAGGAGCCTGTACACGACTTAACCTAGCGCGGGCGGCGTCTAATCGGCCGCCACGCGACTCTCGCTAAATCTAGGTAATGTAATATTGCATATGTTAAGTGACGCATGACGCTTCAAATGTAAACAAAACGAGTCTCTTTATATTAAGAGTTAATTTTTCTTACGTCAAATACTGAGAACTAAGACTAGAGTAAGGAGTATGACGTATGTTATGTAACGGTAACAATAAAATTACTTCATTATCATTATTATAATAATAACGTTACGGGACGCGACTGGGGGCGGTGAGCGGAGGGGAGCGGTGTGCTTTGGTTGGGCGATTAGTTCTATTTAGGGCCCTTTTGTATTATTTTTTTTCGTAAAAAATCAACATTTTTGAAGGCACTTTTGATCGGACGAGGTGGCCCAGTGTATTTTTTGAATGAATGATGCCTAGATGCCAAAATTTTGTATCAGAAAACTGCGGATAAACAGGAATATATTTTTTATTTTATTTGGTCGCCTTCGTACTATTGCAATCGGTTTTGTAATGTGGTCAGTGTCAAAGTGGCTATTTCAGATTTGAGAGCACTCCGCCGGGATCCCCTGGCCGCTCGTGCAGGGTGTGGGGTGGGGTGGGGTGGGGGAGAGGGGGACCGAACAAGTAACTTCTGTACAGTAACACAACATCGGAGGTTAACAAACAAAACGTCAACTGAACGCCTATATGGGCTATGAAGGTGCTCCTCAGTCGCTAAGAGATTACCAACAATTGTACATATACTACATCCCACAGTCGAAAAGAATAGTGAATTAATCCTAACGTGTGTCCAGACTGCGGCGTCGGGACTGCGGGGCTGCGGGGCGCCGGGGGCCGGGGGCGCTAGGAGCGCAGGAGCCCCGGCAGCGTCGGCAGCGTACCCCGCGGGGTCCCGCAGTACCCCGCAGTGCCGCTTCCGTCCACCGCTCGACACACTCAGTTCCGAACGCGTGACAATTGATCCTCTTCTACAGCAAATCATCACACTAGATAGGATTTTTATAAGAAAATAGAATTTAAGGCAGATTTTGGTAAAAATTACACACATTTTTAATATTTTTTTTGCTTAATTTTTTATAAAGATAAGGCGCGAAGGTGCTTCAATTAAGCTTGTACTTTTTTCGTGATATTTTAGACCGGGGGTTTCCGAAACATTGCCAAGAAGTCGATATTGTTCTGTAACCTAAAACGGATCTGTCAACAAATAAACTAAACCGAATACGATTCACCGTCCATGGTGACGCTACGGTGGAAACTTGAAACACTTCTACGCACCCTTATACAAATATACAAATCATACGGAAAGACCGAAATATTCATCCAAACGGCTGTGTGCAAAAAGGAAAAGCCAAATGTTCCTTATCAAACTGAGAGCCAAATTATGAGACATATCCTGAAGAGATTTGTATCGCTGTAGATCGGTGAACTGAAACTATTAGTGGTGCCTGCGCCATCAGGTGGCAGCGTGGTCGCGAGCACCACGCGGGCCGGCCCTTTCAGGACCGGCCTATTGCTGCCCTGTCAACTTGACTAGGTCCCTACCTCTCCAGCTATCGGAGACTCACCAAACCTCGCTCATATGTACAATTCTTTGGTTACGAAACTCTGTTCAAGGAAAAGCTCCGAGAGACCTTATCGCTAGTGTTTATATTACGTCAATCAGGGTTTTTATACATAATATTGCACGGGTTGTTTGTAGTTAATGCGGTGTGAAGACGTCATGAAACCCTCCCCAATTCCAATGGGTTCAATCACAAGAATCTCTACAGTAGTAGTATTAGCCCTTAATTAACTTTTATAAAATTGAGTAACTATTGTAATGGTTTGTCAACTGTATTGACTGAGATTAGCTGTACAAGGGGAACTACTCTACGACAAGTTACGAGTAGGTATACAACGAAGGTTATTTTCATATTCGTTCAAATTATTATTATAGCCATCCCTTCTAACAACGAATTACTCCTTGATGAATTTAACTATATTTACAAAGTCAAATTTTCGCTTCTCTCGTGGTAGGTAGAACATCTCGCCCGATTCTTATCTTATTAGGGGATACATTCAAATCTTAAGTTGTAAATCTATCGGTTATAGTTATGTTTGATAATTACTTTGCTATTTGAAGAAGTCAGGGTGGGTTTCATCGCGTCGTGGGAATAATCCAGTTAAATAGCGTATAGGTATAAGTATTGTATTGATAACGGTAATCAACGGCCGACCAGAGTGGAAGTTAGACGGTAGAACACACGGCCCAATCGGGCGATACGAGTCGCCGCCATATTATAACTAAATCACACTGATTATTATTACGGATAAATTAATTACGAAGATTACAAAGGTTACTATAATTATTAACTACTTAGTTATGACTTTTCCTGCGCTTGCCCCGTTCCTGCTGGCAACCTTGCAACCTTACAACCAACACCTCGAGATCGCTGCACCTTCCGGATCCGGCCACATCTTCAGCGGAAGTGACTAAAGGAATAGATAGGTACCTACCTGGAGGCAATGCGCAGTAATATTGTGTAAATATTGGGCGCTTGGACCGCTTCACATCTCACTGCGCAGTTTAAGCGATACACAAAACATAAGAAAATATATAGAAATGAAAGGGATGAAAAAATAACGAAACCATAATGTGGTAAAAGAAAAAAATTCATATAATTCAGATATATATTAAGTTCACATATAAAAAATAAAATAAGGCTAAATAATTCAATCATTTGGTTTGAAATCATTGGTTTACATAATTAACTAAAAATTATAATTGTTTTATGTACAGTGATTTGGTATAATTACTTTAGGATTACTGGGACAAAAAGATGAACAAAACATGAATAAATAATAAGAAAATGTGTTCAGATATCCCGGGGACCAAAAGGGTTGACTAGGAGACTCACCACTGGTCGCTGTGCGCTAAATCTACCTTCTTAACTACCAACCTCCTAACTACCCATCACTTAATTACCTTCCCTTAACTACTCTCTCCTCTCCTTAACTCTATTTCTAACATTCTTTAATCCTTCTCCTTAATACTATCTAATCTAAATAATTCATAAATTAAAACCAGTCAAACGAATTGTCAAATTGCGCAAAAATGCTGAAGTAATACAATAAAGGGTTTTGTATGTTATAATTATCTATACATGTCCTGAAGTCCTCGACAGTCCATTTAGCATATAGCCTGCGGGATGGACTTAAATCTTTGGGCTATTTGTTAGCTACGAGTTAACACACTTTGTTCGTTTGGTATTTGTTTAGTGAGAAAACTATACAAATTCTAATAGCTAATTTACGTTAGTTTGCGGCGAACCCGGCTGGAATTATTTACACGTTATGTCTACTCTAGTCTGGTCTGCTGTCTCCACCAGTGCCAGATCCACTGTCCCCAGCTGCCACAGAACAGAACTGGCTGGGAACTGTGCCCAGACTGGTGACCGGTGACTGGTGACTGTTGACTGGTGACTGTTGACTGGTGACTGGTGACTGGTAACTGGTCATCAGACTGAGCCCGAAGCAGTCGGTATCTACTTTCTCACTTCGGCCCGCCGACAATAAATTGACACCGTTCATCTTTATAATACATGGCCGTTTGATCTGTCATATTTTATACAACTTAAATCGACGAAGAAAACCGAAACAACACAAAAAATGTTGCCAAAATTACAATAAATATAAATTTATAAACGTACAACCACAGAATAGTTATAAATCTTGTTACCGTAAAATTACAATATTTTTTATCATTTTTAAATTTCATAGAATTTTGAATAATTTTATTATTAAATTTTTCCTTAACATTTTTATTTCGTAGGACAATAATTTTTATTTATCAATTTTTGAACTGAAGGCCTAAATGCGAGTGTCGTCTTTATTGGTGTGTAATATATAACTTTCTTTAAATTTTTAATTTGTTTTATCAGCGCCAGTTAGTTTCTGATAGAACATCGACTAGCTTTTGACACCCGAGAAGGGCCTAACAATCAAACCAGTCCAGCTTTTAAAGCTGCTAGTCAAGATACGTTATGTAAAACTTTTAAACAAAATTTAAACAGTTTCTTCTAAGGTTCAAAAGCTGGCCCTGTCCTAATCTTCGTTTTTAACATAGTTTCATCTTCACTGGCTCCTGGTTATTCTTGTCGATCTATTCCAGCTGCTCCAAGAAGTTGGGAGACTTGAAGTATTCTGGAACGGGATCGTCCAGTCTGGAGATGACCTTGTAGATAGATTTCTTCCAGGACTGTTCCGCGTCCTTTCCTCCCTGGATGGCCCGGAAGAACTCGCGAAGGGTCTGCTCTACCACGTACCGGAAATTTGATGGGACCTGAGAAAACACAGAGAATCATTAGCATCCTGAAAACAATGCACCAATGACATCTAGCAGGACTGAGACAACGGAGAAAATAATACTTGAAAAATGTACAGGATCGTAGTGAGTAGTATGTAATGAATTGAAAGCGAACCATCGTACAAAAACCATCTAGCAAAGATTTTTATGATCAGTAAAGACTTCATAACATGACAATGCTGCGAAATGCTGCACATCACAATTATATACCATGAAAGATGACAAAGTCCACTTTACTTTGCGGTGAGGATTTACCAATTGCAAAAAATATTTTCTATGACACATTTCAAACAATTATATACCTAAGTTTGAATGTAAAATAGCTCTTTAGATGACAATATCAACTAAAAACTTTGTGTAACTGTGCAAGATACCAGTTTTAACAATTTTTACTGAATTTGATACCGATCCCATGAAATTCAACTATGATTTCGATCCAAGCAATACGGCGTATTCGAAACGCGATACGTTGCAATTACTGATCAAATCACGGTGTAGTTATACCACGACCGATTGACTAAGATCTTTGAGGGTGTGTAAGTCAGTTCATTGTTCATCGTGGGGTTGTGTGCGGGAGGGTTGTAGGTTGGGAGGTGTTTGGGGTAGAGTTATATCGCACCTGAGGGCCGCATACCTCTATGTGGTTGTTCCGGTTATAGTGCAGATTGAGCACGCGGTAGATCTCCGAGTCAGCGGCCACGTGCAACTCCTCTGCACTCTTCACGCCCTCACTCACCGCCTGGCGTGCGTACTTCTCCATCTGGATGTAGTAGAACTCTCTGCGGATAAATAAAACAAATTGCCACGTTAGAAAACGGAAATAACAAGAAAGAAAGTAAATTAGACTTTATCGACAATATTTTTATATTATTTAGATTACGTTAATCTTTAGGAAACACACTAATTTAGCGGATCAGTAATCAAGAACAAAAATTTGCTATAGAAATTATAAAACAGAAGAATAACTTTGCAATCAGTAGTATTTATTTATGATGTGTGCTATTATAGACTTATTGTGACTATATTCCGGACAATTCGGAAATCTGTTATTTCTGAGAATGTATTGGCAACTGCAAATGGCAATCTAGGTACAAGCGAGTATCTAAATGACTCAGTCCTGATATTGTTTCTATTAAAAAAAAATGATTGAGCAGTTCTAATTGAGATAATTATGCAGAGTAAATCAAGGTTAATACCATCAATTCTAAAAATAAAATTAATAATTATTTCCAAACATGTTCATAATATTGATTATACATATAGTGGTTTTTACAAAATTATTTGTTTTCATTGAACTAAAAATAAAAGTTTAAATAAATTTTATTTATTTATTGCTTCTTCACAATTTATATACATATATTTTTAGCAGGTAATTATTAACCCCACTAGGGTTCGCCTATATCGGGGTCATGCAAAACAGTCAAGTAAAAGCTAAATAATAAAATTTCAAATAAAATGATAAACAGAGAAAATAATAAGTGATAAAAATATATGAATTAACAACAAAGTGTTGAGATATCAGACAAAATGTTATCATTCATTATATCATTAGTTCATACCATTTTCAACAATTGATAAAATTTAAAAAATATATGTCCTTAAGCTTTTTTTTTAAATATGTGTAAAAAATAACTTAATGAAAAAAATAAAGATTTATAAGCGATTACATTAGAGCGAATCTTTCTTATGCAATATTAAAGTGACTATCAAATAATTATGAAATAAATATGAAAGAAACCGTTTTGATCACAACATTATTGTTTTCATTCCATTTAAGTGCCCGTTTTCATTAAAATATGATTGTATTTTATAGTGTAAGTGACACCTTAGAAATGCCATCTGTGTGATGTTTTAGCTTTGACAAAGTTATGGGATACGATAACCCCTATATATTTATACTAATTACTTAAAACAATTGTTGTATGCATTAAAAAGTTTATCGGGCAACGTAAATAATTTTAATTTCAGTCAATTATTATCGATATAGATTCTTTAATTTAGTTTCTTGTTTCATAATTAACAGTAATTATGACAAAGCTCATAAAATACGAAACGTTCCGATAATGCCAATTCAGATAAAATGCATTTTCGTCATGAAAATAAGCTTCCATAACACGAAGCTGCAAAAAAGTGCACCAGAGAAAACTAGAAACAAAATTGTTAATTAAAAGTCCTTTTGTGTCGCTTTAAGCCACAAACAACGCATTTTCTGTTTGATGTGGAAAGCAGGCAGAATGCTTTCTGTAAGGCCCGAGAAGTACGAGTAATATCTGCCTTATGCGTAGAGTTGTAGCTAGTACAGGACCTAACTATACTTGCCTCAAGTGCGGTTTCATTAAACCAGACATTCATAATTAGTTGCTTATTAATAACGCGTTAAATTGTTTATCATTTTGGGCGGAGTTAGATGTTCAGTTTAGTATTTAGCGCCTTTTTTTAGATCCGTATTGATTGATTCGCATCAAAGTTTTTCTGAAAAACCGCACAAAGTACCAGTCGTTCTCATTCAAACTCGTTCTCAAAGCAAACTGTCGATTTTCTAATGGGAAATAACGGAAACATGCATCGGTAGGACTTTCCGTGGAGTACTTGAGAATGAAAAGGCAAACGGAGAAATTCAGACATTGCTTTCTGCAACATTCTACATTTAGAAAAAAAGTTTTTAAATAACGCGCCAAAAGCGCGCGGTTAGTGCAGCCTGTATGGGCGCTTTTTACTTTTAGGCATCATCGGGAGCTTACACGGAATTAGAGAGAGAGGATAGATACAGATAGAGAACAGAACAGAACGCTGAAGGTAACAGTTTTGAGAATAAAAACACTCTGCTAATCGATTCTCCTGAATTTTTGACTAATATTGTAAGTAACCCAACCCTTGCCAAATGTGGAAGGACAACAAAAAACCACCTCCGTATTTGAGGGATAAGGCTGTAATCTAGCAATCCGGATCTCACGGTTTCAAATCCCGACGTGCGCTTGTAAATTTTTATTTCACAATTTAATAATATAATATGAGGTATATTTGTGGCACGTACATGGTGGAAGATATTATCAGAATCGCCCTGGCGTGAGACCACTATTCAGAATTAAAGCGGAGCCTGAAATGGCTGTTGCCGTGTTTGATTACCAGATCTAATTTTCCGCTTTCACTCTTCCCCATATCTTTTTCCTTCCCACTATCTTCAGCCTGACGATATACCCCAAGACGAGATGTCATAGTCTCACTGCTTCCAGGCGGTTGAATTTGAAATAAGTAGAATAAGAATGCCTGTAACTTTTCTTTATTTGTTTGTTCATTGAAAATTGGACTATAAAAGCATTAAGATCTGCATAAGCTTAAACGACAAAGTAGTATGACAGTAAGTAAGTAGAAACAGTAAGTAGAATCCAGTTTACAGTGAGTAGATTCTTGCAATTTCAGCCGCCTCCTAAACAAGCCAACACTCGAGATGATCCTCAACTGGCTCTCTCGTGTGCATCTTTTGTTCTAGCAAACCGTCGGGTGTGGGTGGCAATCTCTCGCCTCACCTATTGCAACTAGTTGCGTGGTGACTGGTGGTGAGACTTGCATGTTAGCGAATGTAAGAACTCTCTCGGGAGATGTAAATGAACCCTTAACGAAATTAAAATTAAAAGCAAATTAAGGCCAATTAAAAACCTTACTCCGTAGCGATCGTTGAATGTTTGTACCACGTGAATAATTCCAACACCACGGGTGATATTTCAGTTACGTCAAAAACCTGAAACGTGTTAGTTCCACGTGAGGGGCTGGTGAAAGTTCCTTTTGTTTTTCTTCCCGGCTCCCTTGCGAGATCATCGCATTCAACCCTTACTTAGCGAGATATTAAATGTCTCCGACTGCACTTCTTGCCCCGTCCTCCCCGCTACCTGTGCAGTGTGTTCCTACTGTGAAGTGGGATTTCTCGCCTTCTTGCAACTTGCAACCATTGTTACTTATCTGATACGTTTGCAACTGAAATTACCAGAGTAGAAACGCGCAAGAGAGACTCAAAAAATCTTACCCAGTAAAATACAATTCTCAAAATTAATGGTTGTTCCACATTAAAAAATCATCTAAAATTGATGTGTTTTTCATTCATTGGGAAATATTCCCAATACGCCCGGTGGGGCCGTGGGGCGCAGAGGAGAGAGGGGAGACTGGGGCCGACTGGAGCGCTGTACAGATATTCTGTGAAGTGAGCCAATTAGAAGGGAAACCAACTATAGTGGCTTGGAAAACACTTGCGACATATTAATAAAAAAAATGTCATTTGTACGTTCGCGTCTCGATTATTCACCAGAGACCGCGTCGAGATTTTTTTTAATTAACTTGCAACGGAAAAGAGAACAATAGATTGAGTTCATCCAAGTAGGTACAAATAATAAAAAGATCAGACTTTTGGAAATTGCTTAATTTAAAAAATATATATATGTGTGGCTTCCTCGATATTTAATCTTTTAATTGTTTTTCAAGTTGTTCTTATTCTTGGAGTTCATGAGGGATGTCATCCTGATTTGGCGATTTTTTCTTTATTTGTCTTCAACTTTCAAACCATTGACATTGGATTGTTAGTTTTTTTAATAGACAAAAAAATGTATAAAAGACTTAAGATGAAGCCATACTAAATAATGCAAAATCATACAAAATCACATGTTTTTGTTTTGAAAATTTGATAGCTTAGAAGTATTATAAAAAAGCCTTTAAAAAATAAAGTATAAGGTCTATAAAAAACACTTTCAAGTCCAAACTCTCCTATTTATAAACCCCTTTTCGGATTTGGTTTTATTGTATAATGTGGCAAATGTAGTTTCTTTTATAATAATCGCAAAAAATTGGTATTTACGCCCGAACTTCACAAAATAAAATAAAATATGTTTTTTCTCGTTGATATTTTTGACATCAATCAATACGGCCCGCACTCTACGAATTTGGATTCTTGAAGTGACCCTTATGGCATGGGCACAAGAACTATGCACTGAGCAACACCTATTTCGTATCAGTCACGCCCCAACCGGCGCGGGAGATAGTCGTGTGACTCCACGTCGCTTAGTTTCGTGAAATCAATTTTAAACTTCAGTTTTCTTACAATAAACAATGCGTAAAACAGGAATTAATATTTTTTACAGGCCTTTACGAAATCAACATGTAAAAAAAATTCTCAAATACCTTTTCCAACCTTTCCAAAAGCGTTTTTTCAAGTATTTTTAAACTCCTCCCATAAAGGGCGTGAATTCCGATTTCGATTTTTTCCTGAACTAGTGGATCGCCTTAATGTGCTGTTATTTGGTTATTTATATTAATATACGCTTGTACGAGCATTTACAAAACACGTACATATTCGTACATAATAATTTTGTGGAACAGTAATTAGAAACCATAAAGTAAAAAATGCTAATCAAATTATATAGAACCCATGCAGAAGAATAGTAGGTATTTTGTTAAAATTTTGAGCTATATTATTATAGCCAGTTTTTAACTATACCTACATATATATTCCGTGGAGTTGAACACATCTACAACTTCTATGAAAGTATTGTTAACTGCATGCAATCTGGATAGAAGCGAGTATCTACGAGTAGATAACTCAGTCCTGATATTGTTATTGCAATTAAAAAGAATTTTAGATAGAGTGGTTTTGTTGGTACATGGAAGTTAATCAAGCTTAATATATTAGGGCTGTCTATAATACCTTCAACAATTTAAAAAAAAAAATTCAAGGCGGAAATAAGTCTTAAAATTATCTATCTAATAAATAAATAAATAATTATTTTTATTTGATAAACTAACGTTTAAGACAAGATTTTTATGCATAGCACAAAGGGTAACAATTATTATAAGCAATAATTATCAGCTTGAAACACTCATCTACATTGAAAAAATCTTCCGAGAAAAGATAGATTGCCGGTCAGCTGCTCTTGACCAATCTTGTCTTAAACGTTAGTTTATCAAATAAAAATAATAATTGATATTTTTGGCAAGTTAAAGTATTTCCCCAAAAAATGTAGACATAATTTGTCTCGACGCCACCTAGCGAGACATTTAACACTAATAATGTCTTTCTTACAAAAATAAAGTTGGTTGTTTTCAGGTGGAAAAAATGTAATAAACAGTAATCGTTCAATGAAACACTAGTATATATTGAATTATTTGGCGGGTATTAGATAAGCCGCCATAGCTCAGTGGTCAAGAGCAGCTGACCGGCAATCAGAAGGACACGGGTTCAAGTCCCGTTGGCGGCAAGTACCTTTTCTCGGAAGATTTTTTCAATGTAGATGAGTGTTTCAAGCTGATAATTATTGCTTATAATAATTGTGAATAAATAAATTATTATCTATAATCATAATGCAAAAATGCTATTAAAATGAGCTGATGGTCGACTACAAAAGGAATTTGCGAATAACCGTACCAGAGTGAAGCAAGCACGTACACTGTAGGTAACTACGCTGTTCACGCTTGAATGACGTGCATAAAAAAACATCGCAACAATCTACCATCCAGCTCGTCTCCCGCCCGATAAGGGGCCCCGTGTGTGATACTCCAGATGGAAGCCGCACCACTTTTGTATCGCGGATCTGTCGCTTTCTCTTACGCCTCAGTAGGCGGGAGAAATTAACCACGTTTGCTCGCGCGGGCGGCGCGGTGAGGGCGGTAAAGGGCGGGGACGGGTGGGGTGGGCGGCGTGCGATTTTTTTCCAGCTGAATGTGGGCGGAAGATGTGAATGGCTTATCATGGGAGAAGCGCTAATAAGCCTGGCTAATTTTCCTAGCCTAGTGGCAGAATGCGCTTCTCGCCGAGAGCGGGATGTGACTTGTTCATTTTATTAATGCTCATGTCAATTTTCGTTACATTTTTTATTATTTTACACGCTTTAAAGATATGAAAACTACCGCATGCTCAGATTTAATGGAGCAGTGGGAAATAATTAGCCTGAGAGCTTTGTATTATAACTTATAAGATTTATTGTTATATCTTCAGATATCTAAAAAACAGCTTATTTTCATGATCTTGCATTGAAAAGCTTTAAAAAAGAAATCGTATCCAGAAAGACGGTGTTCGGATGTTCGGAAACTCACAGTACCAGCGGAAAACTGGTAAATCTGGTGACTGAACAATTCAGAATCAACTCAATTCAACACCTCCTTTGAAAAGTCACTAAAAGTGATGAAAAAAAATGATTAATTAGCTTACGTTAGGTTAGGCTATGGACTATTTTTTTTTCATAGCTTTTAATGACGTTTCAAAGAGGCGTCGAGTGGAGTTGATTTTGAGTTGGCATCGAACCGTTGAATCTACGTCACAAAGATCCAAAAAACGTATTTTTTTCATCAGAGTATATTGTTCTACTTTTTTTATCTTCGTCTACTTATGTCGGCATCTGAAGGATTAAAAATATATGCTTATTTACAGCTGTGTCTATACTTTTATGCATTTTAAAAGACATTAAAAGGACAGATATTAGCTACTAGCGACAGATTCTTCTCAAATTTATACTAAAATAAATCGATGTTAATAATAAAAAGCATTAATAATGAAAAGCTCAAATATTAAAAAAAAGTTATACCGCATTATCATTACATAGTATAAAATGAAGTCGCTCAAAATGTATGTGCGCGTTAATCTTAAACTACGCAACGGATTTTCATACGGTTTTCACCAATAGATAGAGTAATTGAAGAGGAATGTTTATATGTATAAAACATGTAAATTATATTAGATAAAAGCCGAGAAATTCACAGAAAACATATTTTTGTGCGATTTTAAACGGCTGGCGGGCCGTACTATAGTCACTTTTTAAATTCGTTCTACGGAAGAAATTGGAAAATAGATGTCCTAGAGTAAGTAGGTATTTGATTTTCTCTTTTCAAATATCCAGTGTTGCATTGCAAGCATTGTATAATCATTCATTACATTGTATAAAATGAAGTCGCTCAAAATGTATGTGCGCATAGATCTTTTAAACTACGCAACGGATTTTCATGCGGTTTTCACCAATAGATAGAGTGATTCAAGAGGAAGGTTTATATGTATAATACATGCTTATTATAGTAAAGAAAAGCCGAGAAATTCAAATAATCAATTCAGGCAGCGGGCAGCGGGCAGCCTGCAAGCGGGTGGTGTGGATTTTATAAAGGTTGGGTAATGGCGTTGTGTTTCGTTAGCCACAGCAACGTGTGGCCGGGTCTGCTAGTACCATATAAAATCGACTCTAAATGTGATATAGATTCTCCTGTTTCTCTTAGAAATACTTGCACGGGTACATTGATGTAATGATCGAAGGCTGTGATATGATAGGCAACCTCCGATAAGAGAAAGCACCACTGTTAAACGCTGGAACCAGGAATACATAGCTAAGACAATTTTTTATGCATATTTTAGTTTGTTTTCTTTTCGCTGCCACTGCATTCTTGGGTGTTTGTAATGGCAAACACTTGCAGATAAAGTGGCAACAACACTCGGCACGGCGGCCAAGTGACGTGTGAGTATTGCTAGCAACTCGCGTCTCCCGCCCTCCCTTCCGCCCCCGCCCTACCCACTCCGCCCACCCGCCCCCGCCCAGTCGCTACTCGCAAATCAACTAATTACTGGAGGTGCTCGGGGAAACTTATCATCAAGGATCCATCCAGTATCTATCTACTCGCGGGTGACAGTTGACAGTTGACATATATGCTTTATATAGAGCGACAAGTCATGCCCGTAATATGACCTAAAAATAATGATTTAAAATGGTTATAATTATAAGTTTTATATTAAAATGTAAAAGACTAACGTTGTCTTATTTTTCTACTGGTATAGATTAGTTAAAGTTTTTAAATGGTTAGTAGGTACTTAAAGTTTTTAAATACAAAATTCTAATATGTTAACTATGGTAAATTGGTTTTAATCAAAGATATTCATCAATATCTTTGGTTTTAATTATAAATTTAGGAACTTTTCTTGAGTTTTAAATCATTGAATGAATTTTATGAAAGAAAATGTAAAAAAGGTCCCAGCATTGACCGGGCTTTACGCAGAGTTTTTCAAATCTGATGTAGACCTTATTCTTGTTGAAGTGAAAACTTCTTTAGCACCGTTATGATTTGAAACTCGATGAATCGAAAAATGGCGGCACTAAAAAGAGACAAACACATAGGTACATCTGTAGGATTTAGCCTGCGAGAGAATGAGATAGTATAATCGGTCTCTTCTTTACTATATCTCTTTATATATCTCCACAGATAGTATAATATCTATACATAGTATAATATCTCCTCTTTGTGCGGGGCTTCCTGGCCTATCGGTCTCCTCTTTGTGCGGTGCTTCGTAGCCTCCCCACTCTTATCTACTTTAGTTTTCTGAAGGTTTCACTTCTGCCGCGCTCGAATTGCACACTCTTTTTTTTTGAAAGACAGGTGTGTAAATTTTCATTAATCTCGAAATAAAACTGTAGACTTGTATAAAAATCAAATCTACGCCTCCAGCCAAATACATGTACAATGTAGGTACATTCTTATTTATATAAATAGAAGATTAAGAAGTATATCCTTGTTAAAGATCAATTCAAAGATGCTCACATAGCCTTATTTTTTTAGGAATTGTGTTTAAGGGGTTAACAGTACGATAGGTACCTAAATATCTCACCAGCACCGCACAAGCACTAACCCAAATTCGAAATTATTAATGATTTGGTATTATACAATGGAAATATACAAGCAACGTATTGGCTGCTTTTATTTAAAATTATTATTAATGTAACCAATCTATTATGTGATTACTTTTTAATAAAAGTGTAGGTATGTTTAAAAGTATTATAAATTGATTTAAAAAATACTGCCGCAACACAGGCTAGCCTAGTGAGGCGGATTACTGAAAAACCTAAATTTATAACTATTTTCCATTCTTCATTTATCTACTGTTCATATTTTTTTCTGTTGATATCCTTTTGTACTTGTGTAATTTTAAACCACTGTAAACATTAACACTGAATATGTACTTTATTAATCTTGCAAATTTCGTTCAATAATTTTTATTACCTAATAGATATTTATTTATTTATTAGAGATAATATATTACAAAATTATTACATAAAATTTATAATACATTCCTCCCAATGAGTTTAATAAAACTCATTTCGGGAAGGACAACATTATACATCTAAAGGAAAATTATTTTTACATAAGAACACGGAAATCAATGAACAATACATACATTTTTAAATGGACTAGACACACATGATACAGGTAATTGAAGAATATACAAGAGTTACAAAGGAAGGCAGCTAAATTCGTCACTGGTAAATAAGTTAAGTTGCTGAGAAAATATCCTTTTAGAGCCTTTGCCAATATTTTTTGTTTGATTTTGGTAGTTTTAGGACATTAGATAATGCGTTGTATTGCGTATGTGCGATGTATTGTAAGGAGTTAATGCCAAATTTAGTTGTTTGAGTAGATGACGATAGGTGTATTTGATTTTGTGATCGTGTTTTGTGCTGGTGTATATCGGAATTAAAGGCTGGTTTAGTGTTGGTGTGTGAGAGTGTTGAATTATTTGTAGGATGGCAGTGGTGATGCTATATTTTGGCAGAATATAAAATAATAATAATAACAATACATAAAATGTCATCAAATCAAATGAATTTAGCTTGGTACCTACCCATTTATTTTCTTGAGTTGAAGTCTTTATACATATTTTATGAAACTTCTCAATTTTATCTATCTATAATCAATCAGGTTTCAAATACTATTTGCTGCATTAAAAATCTAACGGAAATAGAATCGAAGCAAAAAAGAATCCCTTACTGTTCCTTATAGGTAGATAGTATCTGCTCATCCTTTCTTACAAACACAATTTACACAGGTCGGTTGAAATATTCGTTGAGAAGTGTTTGCGCCCGATAGTCTTGTGACTTTTGAGAATTAGTTCCCGTGAGAACTTTTCTCCGGGCAACCCCAAACAATAAAGCCCGCCTAAATAACTTCTTACCCTCCGTCTTGGCGCGGGGTATTGTTGCTTCTTTTTGTTTGGGATATGAACCCTCGGTCAAAGATTACGCAGTACGAAAACAATTTTTCAAAATCGTTAAAAAAAATGTTTTTTTTACACAGACCAACTATCCAAGTAGGTACTTACCTGTCTTCCAATTTTTATTAATTATTATTATTAAGCTATGAAATCGAGAGCATTTTAAATTTGTTTAAATGTAGTATCCCAAAACTTATTTTTTTTACTCCATACACATACTTGGTGACGCTGCGCGGAGTGTCTGTTTAGGGAAGAGTAGGAGAGGAACTTATGGAAAGGAAACAGGTATGAGGGGTAGGTAGGAATCTGGGTGTCGTTAAGGATTCATCCCTCCCACTGCGGTGCAAGGCGATGTGAATCTGACTGGAGAGGACATAATGTCTCCCTCAAACAGTCTCTCACAATCCGACCGCCATGCAGTAGATGGGTCGCGTTCGCCGCCATGACCTAGATAAACCTCACCTCATGAATCAGGGCACCCCTGCTAGGTCACTAAACGTAGCGAACCACTTGAGGTGAACTATGGCAGGGGTGTTGGTTATTAAGTAAATGGTTTCTAGGGCAGTGGTACTTATACCCGCCTTCAAATTGTGCTTCGACTTAAAGGAAAAACTGTTTTGATATTTCGTTTATTATATTTATATTTCGTACCAACATAGGACATTAAGATTTTCACACGATCGTTCTAGGGGTTTGCGTATTTCTTAAGAAAAAAAAATTAGGGGGGAACTTGTAACGTGCTAAGTTTACCGGTATTATTTCTTTCGAGCTTTGACCCTATTTTATAAAAGCTCTCAAAAGATTCCTACAGCAAACTTTAAGATTTTAAGGCACGTAGTTGTAAAACAACTTCTCATAATATAACGTTAGAAGATTTAGAGAAGAAAAAAAACTTTCTAATTGTAGAAAGTCTCCATTATAACGTAAGTAATACATTTATTTATTTATTTATTGCTTCTTCACAATTTATGTACATATATTTTTAGCATGTAATTATAAACTCCACTAGGGTTCGCCTGTATCGGGGTTAATAATTTCACAATTTAATAAAAATAACACACGCAAATATCGGTCATGCAAAACAGTTAAGTAAAAGCAAAATAATAAAATTTAAAAATAAAATGATAAACAGAGAAAATAATAAGTGATAAAAATATATGAATTAATAACAAAGTGTTGAGAGATCAGACAAAATGTTCTCATTCATTATATCATTAGTTCATACCATTTTCAACAATAGATAAAATTTAAAAAAATATATGTCCTTAGGTTTTTTTTTAAATATGTGTAAAAAATAAAAAAATGAAACAAAACAATGATTTGTAAGCGATTACATTAGAGCAAATCTTTCTTACGCAATATTAAAGTGACTATCAAATAATTATGAAATAAATATGAAAGAAACCGTTTTGATCACAACATTATTGTTTTCATTCCATTTAAGTGACCGTTTTCATTAAAATATGATTGTATTTTATAGTGTAAGTGACACCTTAGAAATGCCATTCGTGTGATCTTTTAGTTTTGACAAAGTTATGGGATACGATAACCCATATATATTTATTTATTTATTGTTTCTTTACCTTTTTAATTTAGGTGTTATTGTTTAAATTGAAATTTTGAACTTCATTTTGACTTGAGATTAACAATTTTATAGAGTACACAAAATAATGTGTTGAAAGACAATATTGTTACAATAATATTTCTCACAGAATGGGCCTCTACTGCACTATAGGAACAAATACATTATAACGTAAAACATATAGAGTGACCATTTGTTGAAATTAGCTTTGAAATAACATTTTTTTTTGCAAGTTGTTTAATCTATAATATTTAAAATTAGGTTCGGTTAGAAAATTAATATGTAATGGTAAGTTAATAAGAAAATAAAAAAATAATATATTAACAGTAAATATACTGTAATAAATAATCAATATGCTATTAATTTAGAAATGACAATGTAGAAAAAGTCAATTGGCAATACTCGGCTAATACCAATAATTTAACCATTTTTTTAAAAGTGCACAAGGAATTAGATGACTTAATATGTTCTGGAAGGCTATTAAATATGAGTGGAGCCTGATAGAAGTTATTTCTTTGACCAAAAGAAGATTTAGTTTGAATTGCCACAGAGTTAAGACCAGACCCAATTCTAGTAGTACGAATTTGCTGAGTTCTTTCTGCAATATTAATATTATTAAAAAATTTACAAAGTGTTTGTGTAATATACAGCTGTTTTACATTCATGACATTACATTCCTTATAAAGTATTCCTTATAAATACCGCAGTTATCTGTAAATGATAACCTGAGCTAAGCTTGAATTGAAATGAAAAATGAAATTTAAATGATTTTCTGTAAAATTTGAATTTTTAAATAATTTACTAGTTTCTTCGAGATTTGGCAAGGTCGCATAAGTCATTCCAAAATTTGCAGCAGATGTACGCTTCTATTCACCCTATTTTTTTCAATTCATCCTTATACCAAACCTTGCGCCATTCACTGGAGGTATAAATCTTAGAAGAGAATCCAGCGGTAACTTCCAGTTTCGGGGAGAAACTAACAAAGGAATCTTCGCTCTTACCTGCGTATTGAAATCTTCTTCAAGACGTTTCCCAAGAAACCCGGAGATACGGGAACATTGTACGCCTCACCCCAAGACAAGAGAATTGAGAATATTATATTTACACATTTTTACCATCATATTAAAGAATATTACATTGGTAGATTTCTCCAAAGATACTTATATTATGTAATTTTCGTTACAGTGCTGCAATATAAGATTCGGTTTTTAGAATCTCGTAGACCAGCTACATACCTACTTTATTTGATAGGTATTGGTTAAAAGATATCAACATGCCTGCTGTACCTAAAAGATAGCGATATTTGAATTAGATATTATCACAATATTATGATTTTTTGGTGCGGCATAGCAACTAGAACTGACAGGTCAGAGATAGTATACCTCAACGACGGATTTAATGAAATTATTCCGTTATTTTTATTTTGTTCACAGACAGCAAAAGATCGGCGTTTTATTGTTCGATTTTCGCAACAAAAGGGAATCCCTTTTACCCTCCCTTGTGAATTGTTAACCTACTGAGAGCCCTATATTCCAAAAGGGGGGATGTTTTTGAGGCAGATTTACGAAGAAACTTACCCTCAATTCCGCGTACAAACGTTAGAGATTCCTATCTAAATCCTACAGATATTAGTGGAGATGAGGATAGTGTAATTTTAGCTCTGGATTATATCTACGAAATATACGAATATGCCGATACAAAAATGAAAAAACAAAATGTTTGAAGGGTATTGGTATTGATTTTGTATTCGAATTCACATCACATGAAGGTAAGAACCTAATCTATGTTCGATATTTACTTAAATAAATGTAATCTTTCGCATGAATGGTGGTTTGGTTATTAGTAGGCAGTAAAATGCATGTCGATACCATTATCATTAATAAGAATTGGCTCATTAAGTTAGCACACTAATGGTGGCATATCGATTGCAAATGATGTGAGAATAATTAGAAAAGTGCTCAACTAGTCGTGCGCTATGTAAACGGGCAATAAAACATCGCAATCTTATTGCGCTGACAAAGTAGGTACCTAATCAGAACACCTAGAAAGAGTTCAAACCCGCATTGCATTTGTGCAAAGCGATCATAGGAGCGATTGAAAAGTTAACTGCCACTTGGTTGAACCGGAATTACTTACTGTTGTTGGAAGATATTGTTAACCTCATGATATAATATTCTTGCGGGAAAAAAATAATTTTTGTTGACGTTTATGTTATGTTATGTTACCCCTACCTTCTTGAAATTATTACATAGCCATTTGTCAAGACATATCATGAAAATAACAATGATATCGTTAATTTCAAACATTGCACGACGACCTCCGTAGTCCAGTGGGTAAGACTCTTGACTCACAATCCGGAGGTCGCGGGTTCGAACCCGGCATGCGCAAATAAATTTTATTTGATTAATTTGTGTTATTTCACAATTAATTCATTTAAAATAATATATAGTATATTTGCGGCATGTTCCAGAGTGGAAGATACTATCAGTATCGCCCTGGTGTAAGACCACCATTTAGATTTGAAACGTTGCTTGAAAATGGGTATAGCCGTGTTTAGTGACTAGATCTGAATAGCCAGGTACTTCCCAACCTTCCTCTTCCCCACCTCCTTCCCCTCCCCACTACCTTCAGCCTCACAACATACCCCAATTGGGGATGCCATAGTCTCACTGGCTCCAGACGGGAGCAGTTGAGATTCTTGTGCGGTATTCACTGTAAAAAAAAAAAAAAAAAATTGCAATTAACTCTACATATTTGTGATTTTGTGTAAAATAGCTAACTTCTATCTTAAGTAGAATAGTATTCTTCGTATTTCTTATCTCTCTAAAGTAGATATTTTTGAAGCTTCTAGCTCATTTTTTTCTTTTTTCAAAATTGTAAACTAACCAAAATACAAATTCGAAACCCAATGAATAGTTGGTCAAAAATTAAGATAACGAATAATAATAAAAAATATAAACAAAACACGTTACAACTATTTTGATACCCGCTACATATTTAATGGCAATATGTCTAGCTGGGGATTAATATCGAACAGACAAACATAATGGCAACTGCAACTTACATGTCATTCAATTTACGATATATTGTTTGTTATGTTTAATAGATAAATTATGGCTGAACTTTGTTCTTCAAAAGTATTATCCTGTTCTGATGACTGACTGCGAACTGAAAACCGTTATGTTTACCTACAATTTTACAATTGAAAAAGCTGAATATAATATCATCGTTCAATGTACGGTTCAACAATATTTTCTGCTTCAAACAAATAAACAGATTTCTTCGTCACAGAAAATCTGAAACATACGACATTGAGAATAACAAATATGTTTCCAAATCGTTGGTACTAATTTTTGAAGCAAAATTATGCTGCATATGTGCTCGCAGTATGCAATAAAACAAGCAGTGTTCATTATGATAGAAATCGCTGATACCCCTCCGTCTTACACCTAGTTCCCCTCATTACAGGATCTCCTTGTGAGGAGGACTCAAAAACTATTCTACATCTCTTTTATATTTATATTTCATGCATATATTTTACTAAAATAGTAAGTAATTATAATTTAAAAATAATAATAAATGATTCAGTATTTTCTCCGTAGTGATGTTTGGCAGACCCTCCTATGCAAATGCGAAGAGCTCGATACGAGCAAAACGGCATCGCAAAAGGGTATTGACAGGTACAAGCAACGAGCCATGCCCCCATACTTCCACCGATATCACACGGTCCCTAAAGTGCTAGGAACTAGCGATGCTTCTTTCAGGCCAAGCGGCATTTCGGTAATCCTACAGTTTCAGGCAGACGCGACCCAAATACATGTTTTTAGCGCTCATGGTGGCGACCGATGTGTGATGGCTGATTTCATCGCGGTAATAGAAACTCGATCGATTGGGTATATTGCTTTACAGTTACACAAGTACAAGTATAAGTAGATACACATTGCTGTCGGTGCTTGAAGAAATTAACAATTTTCAAATCAGAGAAAACATTATTTCCTATAATTCAAGGATACAATATGAGTGCAGGCAAATCAAAAAAATAGAACAAATTGAAATTCAGGGAACAGTAAATGAATGGTTCTTAAGTTGTCTGTCTAAATGAAACCAACATGTAAAAAATAATAATATATTGAGTGAACCTCCTTTTCAGAATTTGGAATCCCCCAAGGTATAGTTCTAGATCCAATATTGTTTTTCATTTTCGTAAAAGACATGTTATCAATTAAAAATTTGGAAAAATAAGTCATCGAAAGGCAAATCATTTTAAATAGCTCACGTTCGGATGCATGTGTGCACATCGATATTGATTCAAGCTACTTTGAACTTTTTGGAACACCCGCCGTAGTTCCCCCTTACCCCGCATTAGTCCTACTCCACTACGCAAGCAATAATCTATTTATTCCAAATTTAATTCTGATTTACTGTACAAACCTAGTGAGAAAAATACTTGACTCCGGAGATCACTTTGAAAATCGTTATTGTGAATCTAAAGTAATGCTTACGTTTTACTAGTCTGTTGGTTTTAGTGTTTGATTTAATATTAATCGGTACATTAAGTAAAAGAAAACAGTAGACTTAATGAAACTAGACACGTTTACTACTCTTGCCATAAATTTATTTTAAATAATAATATTTACCATAAATTTATTTTAAAGTATTTACGTTTTCAAAGTATTTACGAAGCACAAAGAAAAATCTCAGTTGTTCAAAAATGTCGAGGATAATGTTATTTTTGTGGAAATATTTAAAATATTTCAGGTAGAAATCAGAAACGCAATTCGAAGCCTTGCCCAAGTTCACGGATCGTCCGTTACGTTTTCCAGAATAGTGGGTCCAGATTAACGGATTCGTTAATTCGCCTTGTTCGTTACTAGAATTTTCTCAAATGGCAGCTACCTCCCACGGCTGGCCGAGCAGGCCGCGGTCCGTTTGAGGGGCATACATTTACGTATTTTTATATTTCACAAGAGCAGCCGGCTGCATTTCCTCTGTAGGAAATTCAGTCAGCTTTCGAGTGACCAGCGCCAGAGTTGGACACAAAACTGAAGCAAGTTTTGCGTGGACTAAACTTACATGTCGAAAGGTCACAATGATTATCACGTTCATGGAATATCCTACGTAGATATGTAAAAGATACTTGCATGTTCAAAGGAGTTTTTCTTGGACTTGGATTTTTCGAACTAATTATTTTCGTTGAATTTCCGGGCTTAACAGCGGGTGCAACAATCATCGGCAATAAATTACCAAGGAAAAAAATGGACGGAGCAGATGGAGAACAGGCGGTGAAAACTTGAAAAAGGGATACAAGATAAAGGAACTTGAAATAAAACTGGAATAACTACTTGAGAATAAAACTGGACTCAAAAAAGAAACTGAGGTGTTTCATTTGGAAGAATTAGGAAAAAATTCTTATTAATTTTTTTTGAAAAACAATTGTTGCACTGCCCTAGTATTCTCTATCTTAGTAATGTAAGTGTAATGTAAAGTAAATCAATACAAAAAAATGCAGAAAAGCTGCAGGAATCGGAGCGTTTTAATAAAGAATTTTCTGTAACGAGTCAAGTTTTTGAACTGTTAATTCGTGGTGGAATTCCATTGTATTAGAATTTCTAATTTTCTGTAAAGTTTTATTTCTTTCTACAAAGTTTTCCACGCATATCTCACAAGGGGAAAAGAAAATATTAGACTTAAAATAATTAACAAAACAAAAAAAAACATATATTTTATTGTAGAAATTCCCGGTTATGTTATTTTACAAAAGATGTAAAATGGATGTAAGAAACAAATATTAGAAATAAGAAATATGCAAATTAATATATAAAAATGTGAATATTTGTATTAGACCAAATGAAATGGAACTATTTTAAATTAAATAAATAAAAAGGTACATTTATAATTGTAATTGGCTTAGCTAGATAATAGTAACTTAACTAGTAATTTGGAAGGCTACTATTTTAACAAAATTAAACTTCTTGTAAAACTACATGATAATAGGTTTATACTGTCATAAATCTCAATGATCAACAGATATTTAGTATTTCAATAGAGTAATAATTATGTGGTTATGTATTTTTGTGGTTTCCATTACGACCCTTGCTCTAGTGCATTACTCAGTTGGCAATGAAGAGCCCCCTCCCTCTTTCCCTGACTATTTCCCTCCCAGCCGAGAATGACCGTAAACCTAATGATTTTCTCTCTTTGCATATTTACTGGCCTATGCCTTTCCTCTTCCATCCCCTTTCCGCCCCGAACGGAGGTTTCGAGGCCTCTCCAAACTTTTGTGCAGCAAAAAACGAGGTTTTTGCACTGTTAGCCTACGCGATTTCACTCATGTGGTCAAGTATAGAGTTTTTATAATGAATTATTATGCGACCGGGATTGCATTACAGTTGAAGACAAGTTTCCAAACACACAAAGTACCTAATTAAAATCGCAATTCTTACAAACTAAATAAATCATTAAATTAATTTAGCGTCCTGAAGCAAGCAATTATTATATACTATTGCAATATTAAGTCCAGTGCACTTCGCAACCTAAGTAAGGGTTTTTTCAATATATATATGATACTAAACTGCTCTAAAACAAGCCTAGTATTAGAAATTTTAAGTAGAAATACTCTTGCTTCTTATAAATTGCAAAATTAAACCTATTGATTCACTATTCAGAGGCAAGCATGTATTTAGGTATTGTAAATTTTTTATTTAAGTTTTTATTCCAGCAGGGCTGGGAGGGTAGTGCAATCCCAGTCTGCCATATTACATAAAAAATGAAAATAAAATTCGAACATAAATAATAATAATAAAAATGAATCACAAAATTAAAAACAAAATAAAATTAAACAAAAATAAAACAGAAATTAAAATTTAAAAAAGAAATATTGGTTTTTTTTTATCGTCCATCAGGGAGGTCGCCTCATCATTTGCATCCATCGCTCATTCAGTGGGGAGCTGAGCCACCCGGATGCAGCCACGACAATGATGTTGTTTGATTTTCGTGTCCTGCTCCAGAAGCTGGCTAGCCGGTGGCGAAGTAATGCTGGGAATGAGTGCACCCTCCCTTCGGTGAATATCGTGGAGGCGCTGCAGAACCTCAGTAGTTGCATAAGTTGCCTGTATGCATTGTTGTAGCACACCCTCAGTTTGTCCCATTGCGCTGCTGGATATTGCGTCCACAGTTCAGATGTGTACAAGGCAGTGCAGTATGTCTTGAAGAGTAATTTTCTGACGTCGTCGCTACAGTGGTAGAACCGCCTTGAGAGCATTCCCGCCCGTATGTTAATTGCTCTTCTTTGTCGTTCCATATCTTCTATATCCTTCATGTCTTCGGTTAGGATATGTCCCAGATACTTAACCTGTGAGGCCACAAGCAGTTCGTTTCCTTCTAGATATATTGGAGGAATATTCAATGGCTCCTTGTTGTGTTTGAAAGCGACGATGACTGACTTTTTAGAATTGTACAACAAGTTATGAGAGTTTGCGTACTCTTCGCATATTTGCACAAGTCGTCTCATCGTAATGATAACCTACTGATGACTGTATTGTAATGATGACCTACATATGATAACCAATTTAACTAATGTTGTCAATTTTCGTTATTTGTTTTTGGGGTGTTATGCCGTGTTGCGCTACCTCCTTCTTTAGCCAACGTTTCGGACATCGTTGCAGTGTCCATCATCAGGGCAGATCCGGCAGATCCGGTAGATGTAACAAATAACGAAAATGCTTTTGGCCGTGAAAATCTTAAAACTTATCTAATGTTGTCAAGTTTATAGTTTTCTTGTAATGATCCCGAATTTACTGTCATTTTAAAGTCAAGTATCAAACAATATAAGTAAATACTCGTAGCACTAAATTGATTCAGTATCATTATGTTGAATTAGTACATCGAAGTACTCATTTGCCTAGTGTAGGTCTTGCGCATTTCCAAATGTTTGCCTCAGAAATTTACTAAACGTCCATTAGAAAATCTTACAGGACAAGAAGGTTTTCTTTCATTATTTCAATGAAACATTGAACATGATGGGTATTCAAGATAAAGCTATGTCCGTAAAAGTCTAATTAGTTTAAATAATTGTTAGTTAATTGACTATCTATCGTTTTTTATACTTTATTTTTAATTTAAAGTGGAGATTGAATAAAAACTAAAATGGTCGTTATGAGCTAAAATAACAATTATGAACTAAGGCACTAGTGTACAAGAAATAAGTTGTAGAACTCAAAATTCTTTAAAACTAAAACGTGGTATTGATTTAGTATCATCGAAGCGCGCGATAACCGATATAATATTCTACTCAAATCTGCAGTTTGAGAGGAATCTGGCACGTTACTAACACCTAGTGTCAACAGGTGTCGATCGATATTGTTGATTCGGCGGCTGTGTGTCCAAATATATAATGTATATTGGGGTGGTTAATTAAATTAGGCCTGATCAACTTAACACCGCGACGCGAACATACATCCCCGTTACAAAGCGTTTAACCGTTTAACCCACACCAGTGGTGGCGCATTGTCTCTACGCGGTCCACTGTCTGGTACAAGTACACGGGTACCCGGTATAATACTGTGTCTGAACCGCGCGTCTGCAAATGGACCTCAAATTAGTATTATGATTACCGTTTAACTGCCGAATTTGCAATAGTAAACAATGTGTTAGTCTAAATGATGCTGTAACTCATTTCGTTGTAATAACATTTTTCTAAACGTTTTATGCACTACTTTTAGTGCAGACCAATGAAAATCACGAGAAAAATTTTGTTTCATAACATGTTGTAACAATTATTGTTTGATATTTAACAACTAGAAACTATCAGTGAGCAATAAAGGTTAAGAATAATAACTAAATGGAAATCATATTTCTGTGCATTACAGGTTCACGTTTGGACGTTTATTCTTTATTTACGTAACGCAGACCCGTGAAAATTTTCACATTAGTCTTAATTTTCGATAAATCAGTCCCAATTTTGAAAATGGCAATCATAATAATTTTCTTTTAAAGTTATGACATATATATATAGAGGTAGGTGCTTTATCGGAGTAACAGACAGATTCACAACTAGGTTATCTCCAAATCAGTGTAATCGAGTTACACACGAAACTATTATTAAAAGAGATAAATTAAATATAGCTTTTCACGTCAATTTATCTTGTCTGTAGGTAGATTAAAACTTTTTTTAATGAACAATAATAATTAACATCCAACATGGAATATTACTTCTTGTCTGATTTAATATTGTAGGTACTTACCAGATGGATGTTTCAAAGCTCGGTAGCTCATTATTGAAAGATTGATTGGCGAGCTGTAAATGGTTGAGAATCTAGTAATTTCATACTGCCAACTCTGAGATAATTACGGGACGCCAGAGCTCACCATTCTAGTATATTGACGAACAGATTTTCAGCTTTGTCGTGCGTTTTATTACCACATTTTTACAGCATAGATAGTATGAATAGAACACCCTTTACAAACAACCATAAAAATAGAGAATATTATGTAGGTACTGGTCGTTACGCTTTGATTGAAACAGGAGTGCTCTTTTTGAAATGTATCTCCTATCTTTCCCTCCCCTAATCAATGCTCATTCACCCTACTTAAATTCAAATCACGAATTTCGTGATGAACTTCAAATTACGACAAAAAATAATAAAACAAATACGCTTGAGGGGTGCTTAAATACTACAATTGACAAGTATTAAACCGCGTTTAAATAAATGTGATATTTAAAAGTGCGAACGTTCATAATATTTAAATTTACCGAATTAATCAGCAAAATTTTTTAAATCATTATATTGTAATTGACACAATGATCGCATTAAATTAATTAGTTTGGTCGATTAATTCATTACCATTGAAGTTCAGTGTCACAATGTGACAGGTGTGACAATCCGAATTTCAGATTTCAATCGTGCAAAATTTAATTTTATATTCATCAGTTAAAAATGTTTTGCAAGCTTAATTGCGCAATTTAAAAAATGCTAGTAAAAAAATAATTAACCATGCGGAGAATTATTGGGATTGAATGAAATGATTTTCGGTGTTAAGTGGCATCTATTATACACCACAAATGGGGCGTTTAACATAATGGTTATCTGTATGTTAGTTAATAGCTAGAGCAATCAGTGGTTGAACTGGTGTGAATATTTAGCGAATCTCCTGGTCAGAATTTGGAATCCCCCAAGGAATAGTTCTAGGTCCAATATTGTTTATCATTTTCGTAAATGAAATGTTATCAATTATTATAAGCAATAATTATCAGCCTGAAACACTCATCCACATTGAAAATCTTCCGAGAAAAGATACATGACGCCAATGGGACATGTTATCAATTCCAAAAAATTGGAAAAATAATTCATCGAAAGACATATCATTTTAAAGAGCTCACGTATAAAATTTAATTTTATATACATCAGTAAAAATGTTTTGCAAGCTCAGTTGCGCAATTTAAAAAATGCGAGTAAAAAATTAATAAATCTTTCGGAGAATTATTGGGATTGAATTAAACGATTATCTGTGTTAAGTGGCATCTATTATAAACCACAAATGGGGCGTTTAACATAATGGTTATCTGTATGTTAGTTAATAGCTAGAGCAATCAGTGGTTGTACTGGTGTGAATACAAACCCTACGCCTATCAATATCAATAACCCGAAAATTAGCCGCATTGTAGCCAATTTCATGGGCTGCGGGTAGTGAACGCCCTCGGTACATATATCTACGTGGCGTAGTCCTATGCATGCTTTGTAGGCACGTAGACCCACCGAGCAGTGTACACAGTGTTGTGTACTTACCTGCATCGTGCTTAGTATACTGTATAGAATATGCATAACATAACACTACTAGTGATAAATAGATTGGAAGAAGCTTTTGCATTATGCAAGGTGAGCTGATAATATTGAAATTGAACGCAAATTCAATACCATGAATTTGCGTTCAATTTCGCACTCTTTAAATGTAAGAGAATGAGCGTGACTTCGCTGACAGATTTGCATTTTTTTGGATGAATCGGATTTTTAGTGACATCTACGGTTAATTATACCTATATATTATATAAAGGTATAATATATACAATATATTATACATTTGTAATGTAAATGTACTAAGAATAAAAATAAATAAATAAATTAACTTTTTGTATGTTGTCTGAGTCAAAATCTTAACATTTTCACAAAAATTGTTCAATCGATATAAATAACATCGGTGTTTGCCTTGCTTGTCGTGTGTAACATATTTAAACACTCGTCTATATTGTGGTATAAACTAGTATTTCTGTAAACATTTAATTAGTAGACTTCGCGTCCAAAAAATTGTTTCCTTTTGTTTTCTGTATTTAAAAAAACAAACCAAAATTTCCTTTGATATCACATCTTTGGACATTATATTTAATAAAACAATATTTTTTTATTTCAAATAAAGAATTATACAATTTGTCCAAAGAAACATCACTATCTGAATGTCAATTATTTCTCAAATTTTCTTCAGACAGGTGTGCAGATACCATAATATTGAAAAACGCAAATAAGGAAGTCCAAATGAACACGATGATTTCATATTTGAAAAAAAAACAGTCTTTTCTGAACCATTACAACGGCCACCATATTGAAACAAACACATTTATAAACAGACTAAAAGAAAAATGGTGTAGCTAAAACAGTCAATTGATGTCCTATTTAATATGTTTGAAAACCATTAAAAATGAACGCATCCTCTTGTTTACTAGTTGTGGTGGATCAGGGGGCATATCTTATATTATAATATAAATATTCTACACATTTGTAAGATTTTTCGTTGTTGTAAAGTTGGTAAGAGTCATTTGAAAAAGAAACACGGATCCATATAAGTAGTGAATACTTTATTTTGTGTGGCATTTACCTTGAATAATGAGGGGCTGTAAAAATATTAAATAACTAAGGTAGGCAGTACAACCTAAGTAAGCCATTGCGTGATGATGGGTTGGCTCGCTGGGTTCATTTAGTATGATGATTTACATAAAAAGTGTTTGCCGCTAAGACACGACAGTGGAATGATACACCGTTTTCTAATTTAATATCACTTTTCCGCCGGGGTGGGTAAAAGCTCTCTTATCTTGTCCACCGAAACGGTCGAAGCAGTTATGAAAGCTTATACGTGTCACGGCATGGAATTAAATTAAAGAAAATATGTTAAAAATAAAACTACCCTTAAAATGAAACCACATAAGAATCATGGTATCTATTTAAAAAAAATGGTACCTTAAACAAAAGTCGCAAAATAAATTAATAACTTCTAACTTGTCACAAACTCAAGATTATCAGTTGTACCAAAAAATCACTTCTTAAGATATAATGATATATTTTTAATTCACTCAAGATGGGCTGTTTCACAAAATTTGAACAATTCAGCAATTTTCAAAGATAAAATTCCAGATCTTGATAGTTCTATTCAATTTTTGTTATTATTTCATCATGTGATGGTTGTTTTATAGTACGTGGATAGTAATATAACTTGTATACGACTTTCAAAGAACCTGAATTTTAACTTTGAAATTTCCTGTATTGTTCAAATTCTTTGATACAATTCATTCTTGGGGTTTATTGTGTAACGCTGCACTTTATGTACTAAATATGATATCCCCGGATAAATAATATAAGGAAATCCTTTAAAAAAGACAGTTTTAAATTTCCCGTTTTTGTGCAACAAAGAGTTTTGAGTTGACTTGTACATAGACCGTGGTTTACCGAAAATGGTTTTTACGGGTCGAGCTTAAGATCATGTAGGCTGTTTTTTTAACATTCGTTGTTAAAATATTTTATTGGAGCCAACTGTTTACTTTAATCTTTACCCCAGTAGAAAATTGCAATATCATCTGCATATAAAAAGATTTCACCATTTAAAATTAATTATTGCGAAATATCATTGATCTAAATTTGGAACAGTAGTAGACCTAGTATTTTGTGTATACTTAATTAAAGACATCCCCTTGTAAAAGGTTTCTTATCTCTCCGATGCGATTTATCAATCACTTTAAGGCCTTGATTAGTAAGTGATAATTAGTCAGAACCTTAGCGGCCCATTTTCTAATCCACAAACTTCCGCCCAAAGCAAACAATTTTCCTAATGAAACAAAGTGATTAGCCGATACTCTAAAAGAGGTACGGCCGCCGTTTTCTCAGATGTTTAATATTTTCCCAGAATTAAATTTTTATTTTCTAACTTGTCAGCTTTAATGGGGAAGGCGAAGGGTAATGTCACAAGGGACAAACTACACAACCGCAAATTTGGGAGTGTCGGACGCACCTTTCCTTTTTTTTCTCTGACTTAGCGATATGACTGTTTTATTTTTTATGTAATATTTTATGACTTCTACTTATCTAGGACGTGACTTTTTCTATTACTAAAATGTACACGCTAAAAAAACATTCTTGCGTTGTATTTATTGAACATGTGTATCCAATAAACAAAAGAACTTAACGAAAAATGGAAGTGTCTACATAAAAGAGAGCTCTGTTGTGATCATGTTATCTTTCTCATAAATTACTCAATGAAAAAAAACACAAATTACATCGGATCTCTCAGCGGCAGGACCACAAGTAGTAGTAGTTTTGATAATTATTTCGGTTGTTTTTCACTGATTAAATGTGCGAGTGAAAAAGTCGTGACAGCGCTTCATGAATCTTCCGCGTGAAAATTTAATTAGCCAGAGTATTAAGTAAAGAAAAGAGTTATGCTAATGCGACACAACACTCGTATATATTACTTTAATCATATTTATAACAAATGAGTGTAAACCACACCAAATATCACTTCGGCCACAAAGATAATAGCTGCCACACGCCCACGGTCTGATACTAATATAAACATTATTGTACTGAATACTAAATCATCCGTCACGAGGCGATGGTGTGTTCTTGGGCGTAAGTCCCAGGGGACGACGAGCTTTCTGTTAGTAGGTACTGTTGGTAGGTACTGTTAGTAGGTACTGTTGCTTTGGTACTTGATAGCGAACGGGCGTATGTAAAATGAAAACAAGAAATGGTTCGCAGATGGACTGGCTTATCGGCTTGCATGTCAACTTCACCGGACTTAACGGCCCTTTGGCACAGCAAGTGATAAGTTATGGTCTATTCACAAGGGACTTGCTTTATAAGAACTTGTAGTTGTTACACCTTCACTTCGAGTTTTCGCATGCTTTGTTGAATAGATAATTTATTTAATTTCTTACTATTCTTAACTTAAGTAATGCTACGTGTTTTCGGTATTATTTTATGGAATGGAAGCGTGGACGCTTACTGAAGAACTGATAAGGCGACTTGAGGCATTCGAGATGTGGATCTACAGAAAAATACTCAAAATAAGTTGGATGGACAGAGTTGAGAATGAGGAAATTATGTTTCGGATGAATAAAGAAAAATAAGTTATCCGAAAACTTCAATTTCTTGGACATGTGATGAGACATCCAGAGAAGTACGAGATCTTGCATCTCAGGCAAAACATAATATATCTTTATTTACTATGTAAGCAGCATTATATGTATAAGACTGATTACTGTGAACTATCTAAGCAGCATTATATGTATAAGACTGATTACTATCAGCCTGAAACACTCATCAACATTGAAAAATCTTCCGAGAAAAGATACTTGCCGCCAACGGGACTTGAACCCGTGTTTTCAGGTGGAAAAAATATAATAAGCAGTAATTGTTGAATGAAACACTAGTATATATTGAATTATTTGGCGGGTATTTGATAAGCCCCCATAGCTCAGTGGTCAAGAGCAGCTGACCGGCAATCAGAAGGACACGGGTTCAAGTCCCGTTGGCGGCAAGTATCTTTTCTCGGAAGATTTTTCAATGTTGATGAGTGTTTCAGGCTGATAATTATTGCTTATAATAATTGTTACCCTTTGTGCTATGCATAAAAATCTTGTCTAAACGTTAGTTTATAAATTAAAAATAATAAGAACTATATATCAATAATTCCTTAATATACTAATAATAACAATCTTTTCCAATAATTCTTTAACTTCTTCACCTTATTCTTGTAATCCATCTTGTTATTATTGTAATTCACATAACTACATAAA
Source organism: Limnephilus rhombicus (assembly GCA_929108145.2). Classification (NCBI taxonomy): domain Eukaryota; kingdom Metazoa; phylum Arthropoda; class Insecta; order Trichoptera; family Limnephilidae; genus Limnephilus; species Limnephilus rhombicus. Next base: position 14,912,934 of record OV815287.1, on the reverse strand, counting down.
CTCTCTTATTGTAGAAGAATTTGTGTGCATAGTATCAATTAGTGAAAAATTCAACCTATACTAATGAATGTATATCCGCAAACTGTAAACTTCCCCCGCCATAACACAGGGTCATCCCTAGCATGGAGGGTGAAATATCACAAAAAACTATATGTAGTTTCGATAATTCATGTATTCAATAAATAAATAAATAAATAAAATAATGCAGGGAAAGATTGCCGGAAGACGGGGCCCTGGAAGAAGGAAAACATCATGGCTGAAAAACCTGGGACTGTGGTTTGGCCAGTCTACTGTAGAGCTGTTTCGAGACGCAGTAAACAAAGTCCGCATAGCCAAAATGATAGCCAACGTCTGTTGAACGGACAGGGCACGAGAAGAAGAAGAACTATTCTTAAAAAGTGATTTGCGCTAATAATAAAGAAACAAATCAATTTACAAATGAAACTAGTAAATAATTGCGTACTTTACGTACGTTAGGCCGAGTTATTGATCTTATTGAACACGTAATAAATATGGTATAAGGGTAACTTTAAAATATTTCATAATCTGCTCGTTCATAGATAGCGGTAGTTTAACTATTTTAGCAAAACCTCCTTTCGTTGTATTGTATGAAATTGTTTGTTTGCTGCTTAAATACGAAAAAATAATAAGAATAAATAGCACAAAGGGTAACAATTATTATAAGCAATAATTATCAGCCTGAAACACTCATCCACATTGAAAAAATCTTCCGAGAAAAAATACATGACGCCAAGGGGACTATATATTTTTTCTCGAAAGATTTTTTCAATGTGGATGAGTGTTTCAGGCTGATAATTATTGCTTATAATAATTGTTACCCTTTGTGCTATGCATAAAAATCTTGTCTTAAACGTTAGTTTAACAATTAAAAATAATAAGAATAAATAGATTTGTCCGCATAAAAACTCCATTCTTCAAAGAAGGAATGCAAATACAAATTTCTATTGAATACCGTTATATTATTGTATGTGTAGATATAACTTTTTTGATAGAATTGGGTTTTATACGAACAAAACTATACATACTTATATATTTTTTTAATGTAAATACCTCGCAAGTGTCTTAACTGCTCCGTTTGGAGCCAGTGAGACTATGGTATCCCCAATTGGGGTATGTTGTGAGGCTGAAAGTAAAGGGGAGGGCAAGGAAGGTGGGGAATTACCTGTATATTAAGTGAAGTTTATTCAAAATGCGTATTTACGTGCGTAAACAAACAATCCTAAAATAATTAAATTACCGCTACCTATGTGTGAGCAGATTATGAATTATTTTAACTTTACCCCTAACTTATATTTTTACATTTTTATAATTTTTTCAAAGCTTCAGAGCTCATTTTCGTAACTACACTGAAAGCTGAAAAACGGTGCGTTGAGGTAGATATTTAAAACAGAAAAGCAGTGCTGAGTTGTTTCTTTATGCAAAAATATTTGTTCAGATAGAAAAAATAATTTTAATTTTATTCAATATTCGTCGGAATGTTTTTCTACCCTTGGAAAAAGGGTTGGGCTTTTGATATTATACCGCGTGAGCCGCCTAGCGAGGCGAAGCAACAGTCTCGGTGACCATTTGTATGTAAACACGAGCAAAGTAGGCGGAGAAGATGTGACCAACCCTTTCAGGCCGCCCTCGCCCCCGCCCCCGCCCACAAGGCAGCGAGCGGAAGGTGGCGGGCGGCAGGCCGCTAGGGCGGGCCCGTAGAGCAAGGCGGTCATAATATTATTAAATTATGTCACGTTTGTCACGAATTTCTCTACGGATCAATTTTTTTTACATTAACCCCACAGAGGAGGCACATGAAGAAAATATTTTCCTCCAGGGCTTATGTCATATTTGGGGATGCTGTGTGGAGGATCTTTTTAAAAAAAGGAAGGAGAGAAAAGGGGCATGAGGATGGCTAGGAATCTAGAGGTCTGTGTGTTCAAGAGTGATGGACGAATGAATTCATCCCTCCCGCTGAGAGGTCGAACGGTCTCTTCAAAACGACCTCTCCAGATCCGACCCACCACACAGCGGTGGACAGGCGCATCCGCCACCAAGACCTGAACACACCTCACCCGATGAACCCGGACGCCCTGCTAAGTCACCAAACGTAGCGAACCGCTTAGGGTCACTTATGGCAGAGGTGTTGGTTATCCAATAAGTGGTTCCCGGGGCGGCGATACCCATACCGCTTCCAAATAATAGAAAACGAGTAGGCACACAATGTTTTCCTGGAGTGCATACAAAAACAAAATTTAAACATAATAAATAATAATAAGAAATAAGTTCGGCATGAAAACTATCATTACCTAACTATAATTCTACACTGAACACACATATCTCATTAACTTGTGAATCTAAATCTACTGTCTTTTTTCAACTGAATGTCATAGAACCAGGTGCTTTGAATTTTAAGAAAAAAAGTTATAATATATAACTTAAAAAGAGGTAAGTCATTTTGAAGCTTTTTTGCGTATCTTTGTAAATTGTGTAATGTTTACCCCCTGAAGCTCTCGGGGGAGGGTGGTAGGCGCTTTCAAAGGTCCGCAGCTCAATTAGCGGTCTCTAATTAGCACAACTACCCTTCAAGCCTGGCCATGGAAATCTTGCCATCGCTTCCTCTTAACTATCCCTAAAGGAGTTAAAGGTAATAATTCTACTACACGCGCGCTGGATAGCTTTAAGCTCAGAAGAAAAACTGCAACTTTGTGAAGCAGAAAATGGTAATACATACAAAAGTGCAATCATAAAAATAGTGTCCAAACAAATCAACAAACTTTAACTCGTCGCTTTTAGTGACGTGGTTAAGTTTGCTAGAAGTTTGCGTACGCCAACGCATGAGAAACTTTTACAAGTAAATATTTAATTAATCGCCAAAGAACCTTAAAAAATCTCACTTCAAAGGAAGTCCTCGGGCATGGCCGCCACAAGGAAGGCTGTGGTAATTAGCAATGTGAAATTGAAACCTTTTTTTAACGGTTGGCAAGGCTTTGGCCGCGAGTGTGAACTCAAAGTTGGCCACTTTGCGGGCTTTGATTTTACTTCGGAACTTGTGGGCGGCGGTTGCGCTGGACTGCAAGAAATGCAAATTCCGCAATGCTTTGTTGACACTTTTGCATGTTCAGTAATTAAGTGCCAATTTACAAATTAAACAGAATCACAAAGAAGTTCACAAGCTTCCTTTTAAGTTCGGCAAAAATTTAACTGGACTGCGGCAATGCAACGTGCTCCACAAACAATATTTTTTTTAATAAAAACGTAAGAACCCATTGCTTAAATTCTATTTTAATAAGGTATTGGATCTCTTTCAAATTTTAAATACTTATTTAATGACGAGCTTAATGATTAGTATAGGTATTTAATACGTATTTGATTAAAAAAGAAAGTCAATTAACGCACCGCCAACACTTAGGAAATTACTTTTCCTAACTGAAGAGTAATTTTGCTTATCATGCACATTACTTAAGCCTGCGGCTAATTTCAGCCATTACCGTTTCTTTTGGGTTCCTCCCCGCGGCTTAATGAACCTACGCCACTAATTAGAGGTGCGCCCGATGTATGCCCGAGCGCCATCTTTCTACGTGGTGTGGCAAGTGTGATGCACGTGGAAATGTCTGTGCACGTGGGCCAACGTGGGAAAACCACTGACAACAAAACTTAAACAAGATGCTTTTACGCTGGCAATGAAAGCGTGCACACTGATTTCAATGAACACGTAAAATTTAAATTTCGTTTGTGAGAATCGCATTTTTTAAAAGGATGATTTCTGAAAATGTAATTGCAAATCTGTTCGACTAAGCAGCAATAACTCTAGAAAGCTGTGAGATCTGCTCTTACACAACTATTCGAAGCTCCCACCTCATTTCCATTGTGAACTACCGAGCTTTTAAAATCATAATTGTTTAAGTCGCCGCTACCCGAATTTCTACCGATTTCTTAGATATCCCCCTTAAACACTTGAAATTTTTAAGCTCTTAAAAAAATACATGATATTTTTTAAGATAATATCTATACATTCCCCACGCCGAAATGCAAATTACATGAAATTCCCTAGATAGAAAAAATCACAAAATTTGCTCCGGAAATTTTTATATTCACGTTTGTTTCAGTTATTTTACAATTTATATGTATGAAAGAATTCATAGTGTTTCTTTAAATGCTGTTTTAGACATCTCTAAGAGATTTTTTATCTATTTTAAATGAGTCGTGTTTTATTAAACATTTTCACAATTTTCGCTTCAATTCTTTCGTTTTAAATATTAGCACGCTCTCTACAACATTTGTAATTACACATCTCTCAATCTTCTTCTTTTTGAGCGGGGATACGACGCCCTAAAACAAAATAATATCTCAAACGAAAGTTGAAACGTAGACAAGGTTATATAGTAAAATTTGTATATTTTTAATAGCCATTAACGTGGTTGTTGACGTGAAGACATTGGCGTATTCTAGTATTTCTCTATTTTGGGAGTAATTAATCAAATAAACAATAAAGTAAAATGAATATAATATAATATATTATATTATAAAGTAATAGCTACATTCAAAAATATAAAATAATAAACAATAAAGTGTCCGGCGATAGTGGAGCTGACATGGCGGACCCACCCTGAAATAGGAAGGGAAAGAAAACAAGTTGGTCTGGAGGGAAATCTTGACTAGTTGTCTAGTGGGTGAACTGGGGGTGTATTAGAGGTGTATTAGAGGTGCGCTGGCACCTGGGGAGGACACGCAAACAAACCTACTTACCACCTTCCCGTTGTATTAAAGATTATTAAAAATTGTATGAAAATATGTGTAGTCATTTCGTTTTAATTGACAACGTGCCTATATATGGATGAAAATCTAACCTAACCGATTGAAATATATACAGAAACTAAATTTTTAAAGTAAATTCTTTTTTTTAATGTGAATATCGCACAAGAGTCCCAACCGCCTGGAGCCATACAGACTATAGCAGCCCCGAGCGGGATATGTTGTGAGACTGAAGTTAGTGGAGAGGGGAAGGAGATGCAGAAGAAGAAGAGGAAGGTGAGGATGTACCTGACTATTTAGATCTGGTCACCAAACACGGCTAAAGCTCTTTCAAGCAAAGTTTCAGTTCTGAAGGGTGGTCTTACACCCGGTCGATATTGAGAGTATCTTTCACTTTGTAATGTGCCGCAAATATACCTTATATTATTTTAAATTATTAAATTGTGAAAGAAAACAATTCAATTAAATAAAATTTAGTTGTGCACGTTGGGATTTGAACCCACGACATGTGTTTGCTAGTTGCCCCAGAAGAAAATAATTTTTTTGTCTCATCACCTACCCCTCAGTGTAGATATTATCGGTACATAAGTTCTAAGTATTACAAAAGTACAATTAGATTCATAATATATATTTATACATTTCAGAATCGATCTCAATACGAGTACCTATGTCAGAACGCCCTTAGATAAAATGATATTCTGTATTTAGTACCCTAAGAACATTCCTATTGAAAGACGATAAATTATTTAAATAAGTATTATAATTTTGGTATATTCTTCATTTCGTTGCGAATATCTATGAACATTCTTGTCATCGCATACACAATATTTTAAAAAAATGTAATCAAAAGGTGGCCTCTTTTAATTTCTCGTCGCGTGGTCACATTAATACATTCAAATTACACGGACTAAGCGCAGGAAATAGGCTCCTTCCGACATGCAAACTTTACACTAATGTCCCGCAAAGGGTGGACACCTCACTGAAGCGATCACTCACCATACATAAATAATAAATAGCCAAACAACATTACAAGTCTCACAAAAAAAGGTATAAAAATTTTTAAGATGAAAAAAAAAATTGAGAAAATTATTATTTTGTATTGTGCCAAAACATGTTCTCAATTTTTTTTTCTCAAATTTGTGAAAATTGTAAATCAATATAGAGGTACATCTACGCACTTTGGCAATTTCAATACACAGTAAAAAAAAATTAACTCAAAAGCATAATATTGTATACACCGAAAAGCTCTTCGTTTATTTTTCTTTACCAAAGGTTTACAGTACTTTACCTCGGCCCAAAGGTGAATGTTTCCCCAGCGTTAATTAATATTGTAAATATGGAATTCTCATGCTTACAACAAGTAATTATTTATGTCAGACGTTTCGTGTGATATCATGTCCCAAAAATTCCACTTTTAATTTTATTATAAAGTCAAGGAATTCCACGTTTTAGGGTGTTCTAATGACGACGATTTATTAAAGAGCTTTGGTGACATTCTGATAAATGCAAAGGTAATATTATAATTTACCCAAATAAAAGCAAGAAATGAAATAAGATAAAAGTACCAAGTACTTATCTACCCATGAAAGCAATTTTATTACAGCATTGTGGTTTTTACCTTGTGTCTCTATTTTGTTAGCATATCTTTGTTTCATTGTCTATAGATAAAGCAGTCCCCTGAACGCGACTTGGTCACAATTAGATCGGTGCATCCCATCATTTAATACCATTGTTTGCGCAGTTGGCATTGTTTGCACGCCACTCCAGTCCAGGTGAGTTTGGTTACATGTTCGGGTCTTTTTTCCATCAGATACCATCTAAGATAATAGGGGCCCGTGGCTGATAAAGGCTAATGCTTGGTAAGACCCGTCACGTATCGCGGGAGGCGAATGAAATCGATCGCGACCTAATCAGTTTTCCTGAAAAGCCAGATAGGTAGAAAACCCGCTAGTTACTAACTGGGAAAAGGTTACCTCTTCACCATAAACGAGTATTATTTCTACACTGTATAAGGCTTTGATACTTGGTAATATTGCAGTAATCAATAAAAAAATAACTTAATAAATTTCAATCAATGTCTGATGTAAATAAATTTGATACAGCGTTCGAAACAAGATTTGTAAGGGTGTTTTAAATTTTACCCCCAACAGGAAAGACGATTCACATCAAGTTTTTACAGTTGAACAGTAATTTTTTTGCGTATTCTTCCGTTATTATGTTGGCTTTATGTTTCTACAAAAAAAAATTAGCCATTAACGTCGATTGCATTATATTAATCAAGTTTTAAATACGTCAATAAATGCTGTCGATTTATATCATTCTTGATTCCTTTTTATATTTTAATTTACTTATAGTTTGATTCTTCGGATGAGTTCTACTCAGATGAGTGCCTAAATAAATATATTTTATTTTAAATAAATTAAACAATTTAACTTTGTTTGAACCACTTTTATATTTGAGTAAATCCGACCGGTTTCAGAACGACCATTCCTCCTTCAGGGCAAATGTAATAAAATAAATAAAATTAAATATATTCAAAAGTTTATTTTATTTTCTCAATCGGCAATAGAATCAATGACTTATTTAGTTAAGCTTTCATAATGTATAATGTAGTATGATTATGTTCATGTCTAGAAGCCGCCATACGGTTATGCGAGGGACACGGGACACGCCACGTAGCTGATAATAAATTCTTTCATCACATATGGCCGTTGGCTAGCACAAGCACAAAGCCTGGGGGTGCTTTGTCTTATCTTTCGAATTATCTGAAGGCTAAACGACAAACAACTTTTCTGATAAAAGCCGAGGCATTATTGATTTTTCCTCTTTGCGCTATCTGCCACTATCTGCAACTTGGCAATCGTGACTCACCATGGAAAATATTGCTTGATAAAATAACTGATTATCAAGAAACACTGAAAAGCTTGCTTCGACAATAAGCAGTATTCGAAACCGTAGACCTTTTTTGTCGAAAATGCAACTTGGGTCAACGATTTCTTGCGACTCGAGATTATAGTGGTTTGTTTGCTGCACAATGACAATGCAGATATTAGAGTTGGTTCTATGCACGTAAAATTATAAAGACGAAATCACCGTAATATTTGAACTATTTTGATTGTTAGGTCATAAATAAATGGCTAGATGTAGCTAATAAAATGGTTATGATTTTTTTTATGTAGATGCAGCTGCATGTCAATAGAAACTGGACGTATAAAATTCCAATGAACTTATCATGATATATCTCCTGTCTTCTTAGAGTTCCATCATAATAAATTGGGGTGCAGAAGTAAAAGGAGACTTTGGGACTTACCGGAAGTTGGAGAACCACTTGACGAGCTGCGCCGTGTTGTTCTTATTGAACTTGATGTCAGGGAAGTACATCTTCAGCACCGCGGAACTGGGGTAGCGCACCCAGAAGAACATCAGTTTGGCCTTTCTCAGGTGCATCGGTGTCAATGTAGACGAGTGCAAAGGAGTCAAGGAAAAACATGGCAAACGTTGTAAGTTTACGCACAATACACAAAAATCATTCAAATCATGAAATAAATGCAAAGCAAGCAGTCTGAATCTGAAATATATGTATCGAAAACATTGGCTTGCTGTATATTCCTGAGCACCGTGGATTGCATTTGGAAGCTCTACTGTGTTTATCCGCTAAGCCTTAATTTATTGCTAATCCAGTAAAAAAATATAAATCCAATTCCCTGAAGAACCGCGGAGTTAATCTCAGATTTATTTCCTCGCGTTCATTCCTGCCAGTCAAAGACCTGATTTCACTTATTGGATTTGATTTCAACCCCGTCGTGTAAACTACAGAGTACAGAATGTGAAATCATCGAAGGAATTCTCCCCCAGGCACAAGGTAAAGATATCAGTGTTCGCAGCAATGCTGCAATATGATTGTGCGGCTTCATTGACAGGAAAAGAAACAATACGTTAAGCCCAAAGGTGAGACCTTACAAATCGTAAGGTTAAACATTCCGAGAAATAAGATACATACCCTGGACGGAATACCGTGCGGGAAATGAATTGATTTCATTTCTGTTTTGTACGCAAGAGAAAAACAAGCCACAAAAGTGTTAACCGCAAACTTAACTCGAATAAGAACAATTTAATTGTAAGGTTTTTCATTCTAACCGCATTTAATGACATCGAAAAATCAATGAATCATTTAATGGTTACACTACCTAATAGTTCATTTACGTTTAGACAGACAACTTAAAATCGCAATTGATTTCCGTTGGAACTTTTCAATATAATGAAACATTATTATGCAATTAGGGTAATTTTTAAGGGAGAAACTTTTATGTCTTTCATGGCAAACATGGTCTGAAATAAATTATTCAGGGCAAGATTGGTGGACTGTTGCTTTATAATGAACGGTTTTAGAAAAATGGGGCTTTCGATAAGGCATTTCAGGGGAAAAGTTTAAATTTAAAACTACATTTAACATTCCTTTTGCCAGTAAATTCTTTGCGACTGAGGTCGCGGAAATGATAGTTAAAGTTTGTAAGATTGAATTACATTACGTACCCAGCATTGCCTGAATAATTAATATTTAATAATGAATAAATTTGAATATGTTAATGCTGTTTTATATTGTAAAGGATATAGTAGGTTGAATTCCGTCATAGGTGAGGTCCGTGGAGTTGCAGTCAGAGTGCGGGTCCGTGGAGTCCATCGGCCTCAGTGCGGGGTGAGAGTAGTCTCCTTCAGCATGTCGCGCGGCGGCCAGCAGCGCAGGGTGCAGCAGGGCGGGTGCGTGGGGCAGCGGTGGGGAGTCCCGTCCGACCTGCTCCAGCAGACCCATGGAGGGCGGGCTGCCTAGCTGACCTTGTCCTCGCCCCAGTCGACCCATGCCCATTCCTCCCATCCCGCCCATGCCGCCCATTCCGCCCATACCCCCCATCCCTCCCATGCCTCCTACACCGCCGTGGAGACCCCCGTGGTGTCCAAAGAAGGGACTGTACGGGGAGAACACTTGGGATTCGTGGAGGGAAGGATTAGGAATGGCTACAGATGTGGGAAGGGAAACAGGGAGCATCGAAGGAGGAGGATGATACGGCCGCGGAGAAGGCGAGTCCGCCGGTCCAGGACACGGAGAAGGTCCTGATCCATCTTGAGCCAGGATTCGACTGACGGTCCTGGGGGTGATCCGTGTGTCTGTCACCTTGTGACGCTTCTTCTTCGGTGTGACCACAAGGCTCAAGGCCTCGTTCTGCTCGGGGTTACTGTCCCGGTCGGATGTGCAGAAGGGGTTGCCCGGCCCCGCCATGTGACCCATGCCGCCGTACAAGCCTCCCGGTGTAGCTCCCTGGGGTGGTTTCGGCGCCTGGAACATTGCCGCTGAAGGCGAAGGTCGGGGATGACTCATTTGTATCATGGGGCCAAGGCCTCCGTCTGAACCGGCACCACTTGAGTGCATCGGCACGCTGATCGGTGGGAATGCCGATCCGTTCATTCGGGGCCCATTCATTTGTAAATTTGAATGCATCATATTGTTTGGGTGAGACATCATATGATTGGGAATGTTACTTAAATTATTTGGAATATTCGAATGGTTTGGCGTATTACCTGATTGGGGGTTCATCGGAGGCCTGTCAGAGGGCTTGAGGCGAGGAGACTTTCGCTCGAGTAGTTGAGAAGCCAGCATGAGATCCTTGTTGAGCTGTTCGGCCGCTGCTGCTGCCACTTCAGATTGCTTGCCAATGTATCTTCTTTGATGCATGAAACGTGTCACTATTGAATCTATCAGCCCCGACAGAGATGCGGATATTTCTGTCTTGAGAACGTCGGCGAGGCCTTCCAGATCAGAACTCGATACAGGTCCGATCGAGTTAGCATTATTTCTCATCATACTTAATCTTTCAGAAAGTTCAGATGGAACTGAGGGTGTTTTCGACTGAACAGAATTTGGCGGAGAATGTTGGTTCTGAGATAGGTGTTGCTGGCGTTGTTGTTCTGCTGCTTGTTGAAGTTGTTGCTGTTGTTGTTGGTGTTGGTGTTGCTGTTGCTGCTGGTGTTGCTGCTGCTGTTGCTGTTGCTGTTGCTGCTGTTGCTGGTGCTGCTGCTGTTGTTGCTGCTGATGGTGTTGGGCCGCAGCCTGGTGATGCTGTTCAGCCGCATGGGCCGCAGCGGCAGCAGCTTCCTTAGCCATTGCCTGTCGTACTCCTTGTTCCATAAACAGTTTCTGACTCACTCCTAAGTACATTGCCGCAGCGTTGCTGATTGCGTGATGTGGATGATGCTGATGTTGCATCGGATGAGGAATTGGCGATTCGTGATTCGGATGAGGCAAATGTGGCATCATGGGAATAGCACCGTTAAAATTTTGTGGAATTCCATGAGGATGTGCCATGTGTGGATGCATTTTAGCAGACATCATTTTACTCATTACTTGTGAAAGCATATTCGGAGTGGACGTAATCGGTAGCACTGGGGTCGGAACCCTCTCTTTGACAGGAGATGATGGTGGTGATCTAGGGGATAACTTTTCTTCGTGCACACTATTGTCGTTATCCATATCATTATCGTTATCATTATCACTATTTAAATCTTCGTTTTCGTGAGTTTCGGATTCTTGTTCCATTCTATTGCACAATTGGACGTATTTTTGTTGCATTTCAGCTAATTGTTCTTGCATCGTTCGTAGTTGAGATTTCAACGCATTTTTTTCAACGATTTTTTGGTGAATTGGTGGTCTGTCAGAATCTTCATCGTCTTCGTCATCCAGCATGAGTCCCTGTAAATTGAGACCCAAACCGAGACCGGCCGCTGCATATCGCTCCGCTGCACTGTTATCGTGTTGTTGAGGTTGATATAATTTTCTTTTTTTGCAACCATTCACTTGCGGTTGAATCGGGACAGGACTCGATCGCATCGTTGACACTATATTTTCCACTCGCGCACGTTTCATATCCAAAGGAACAGGTTCACTCTTCAATCCAGGTGAAGCTGGTGCATCTTTGTCCGCGAGCCGTTCTGGCTCCGCCTTGGGAGTGACAAGAGCCTCCACTGAGGCCGGAGAGGGCAGGGAGCGACCGGAGTCGGACCCGCCTCCGTTGACTCCACTGAGGGCCTCGTCCATGAGCTCGGCTTGCTGCTGCCGTCCTCCGATGCCGGCTTCACGCAGACAGTCTCTCATGGCAGCCGCGGCGGCCGTTGCCTCGTCTCCACTGTTTGAGTCGCCTTCGATTCCGTTCATTCGTTTTCCACTAACTCCCACATCACCGTTATCACTCGCGTCGCGTGAACCATTTTTAATTTCGTTATTATTATTATTAATGCTATTATTATTATCGGTTTCGCCCCCGTGGGCGTGAAGCTCCCGCTCGAGTTGAAGAAACTCCTTCTTGCGGCCTTGCAGGATGTCTCTGAGCATGTGGTGCGCCAGGTCAGGCGGCGACAGGCCCCCGGATCTCGCGGGGCCTTCTTCAGCCTCGGGAGTTCCTTCCTGTTTCACTTGCCGCCCTAAGAGCTCGTTGAGCATCTTTGCTGGCCCGTACCCCGGCCCGAAGAGGCCGAAGTGTTGTTGATTTTGGCTAAAAATAGCGCCGTAAAGTCCGCCACTCATGAAGCTAGGTCGCGAAGTAAAGTTCGGTATCGAGGAGTAACTATTTCTGGGCTCGCCGGCGTCCACGCGCTGTCTGGCTCGTTTCGCTTTCTTCAGTAGCTTATCTCCGTACAAGCCGAAACAATCTGTCTCCTCCTCCGATGACATCATAGGAAGGACGAGCTATGATTGGCCGAGGGATCGACCTGTGGAGGGGATAAGGAGAGACCCCACCCTCAGCCCCCACTAGCCGGCCTGTGGGGAACCTGCAATAAGGTGAGCGGTTAGTACTGGCACTAGCTTCGGTCCCGGTACCTCATACCCTACACTCTACAGTACTACAGCACGGGAGCGGGGGGCAGCTGTGCTGACAGCTGCACGCCGCTACACACACGACACTTACTACACACTACACACATATTGTATTGTTAAGAATGCATCGACTAACACACGATCATCGTATTATTATTGTAATGCAAGCAAGTCTTATGACTTCTGACAAACAACCAAGAAACATGTTGGATCTTTGTATAGGTATACAGCTTTATAATATTGAATTCTAATAAAAATATATTTACAAAAATTAGGCACTTTTAAAAGGTTTCTTAACGTGTTTCAAACTTCTCATCTTTTTCAAATAATTGCTGTTATTATATTAGAATTTGTTGCAATTGTTTAAAATATAAATAAATTATCGAAACCGGAATCTTATCCGAAACTAGTAAGTTCAAAAAATAATTAAATCTCTTCGTAAAACACCACTATTTAATCAAAATTATCAACATGTTTCGAAACTAAGGTTTCTTCGTCAGGTTAAAATTAATCTTAATGTTAAATAATTGTTATGAAAAAAAAAATAGTTTATGTTAATCTTATCCTAACGAAAAAACTTTAAATTTCATGATATTATAAGTAGGTACTAAACAAATCATTAAAACGAATCCCAGTAATCGTAAGCCACAACACAGGCATCTGGTAGTCGCAAAACTTGTAAAGAAACTTTTTTAGATACTAAACAAATTTTAGAATTTCTACTTAATTAATTAATTAACCGTTATTCTCCATTTGATAATCGTTTACGAAGTATTATAATTAAGTATAAGGTTCAAGCGTTTAAATTTATAAACGAAAAGGCGCAAGAATCTACGCATTTCACCACCCTTTTAAGGCGTTATTTGACTCCTTTAAAAGTCAGGTTAGAAGTTCACATTAAAAAATGTCGCCGACAAGTAAGAAGGTTTTAGTAAAAAGTTATCATTCTTTCACCGCCCTTGTTCAACAGAGTGAAGCCTTTCAAAGTCCCTTTTAACTTGCAATAAAGCCCGGTACAAAAGAAACGGCGTCAATCCGAAAAGTGACGACATCAAAAGTGTGAATTCAGTAAAACTGTATCTTTAAATCAATGTTTTTTTTTTAAGTTCTCGTTGAGGAGGGTGATTCGTTATTTGTTTGCGTTAAAGTTTATGTTTCCTATCGTTTTAAAGCATTACATTTTGTTTACCTCACTGAATAGAAAATAAAAACCAAAATTGCGTTCCATGTTTCCCATTCAGTTCTAACCCATATAGCACACGCGTTGAGCCTCTCTTACACTGCCTGGCATCGTATATTGCCATTAAGTAAAATTGATCGAAACGCAAATTTCATAATGATGAAAAAACGAATTTCTGCATAAATTTGAAATTTGAGCAAAGGATGGTCAGACTTTTGGATCGCGAAACACACCCTCATCTCATTTCTTGCGTTCTTTATTCAATGTCAGATTCAAAATGACCGTTTTGCGTTTCGCCTCTCTGTAAATTGTACGTTCAGTTTCAAGATGGTTGCCGTTTTAATCGTTAAATGAAGGTTATTTTTTCAAATGTGAAATCAACATGTTTATTTTCTTAATAGCATTCCTACCCACCTAAAGAAAGTAAAATAAAATACGAGTGTGCTTTAGATCACACAACTGAAGTAAAACTTCTGCTCCATATATATGAAAGAAAGAGAGAAAGAAAATGTGCGCGCCGACTGCTCTCTCTTGCTCCTACAGTGTGATACAGACAATAGGCCTGCACTGCTGACAAATTGTATAATTCGTTACTTGAAATAAAAAATAACATAGTTTATAGGTAGATATTTAAGTGCCTGCTTACAAATCTTATGATTTCAGAAGAAATTTTGATTTTGGTTTAACAAATAAGAGAGAATTAAAAACACAATACTTTTTTGAACGCGAGGTCTACGTAACTGTTCACATAAGTACTGGTGTATTTACGAATTAGGTATATAGTTGTACGGTGTGCGAGTGTTGTGACTGATGACCAAAACGGAACTTGGAATGTTCTGTGTATTATGCGGTATTGTCAGTGTCTCCACGGTGAGTGAGCACGACATTAACTCACTCGGAGTGGACTCACTTATTATCATACTGGGAAATGAGTTTTTTCCCCATTGTGCTCGCATCGATCTCGACATCCGGCCGCAGATGGACATCATGTTTTTTGCAAGACAAAATACTCCGGAAGTCAGAGGCTGTAAATGATTGTCACGGGAATGACTCCGCGTATTAGTAACCCATACAAAGTCAACTGATTCGTTTGTCTGAAACTCGTTAGAATCGTTCTGAATCCCTATAGATTTCTTCTATGGAAAAGGTCCTTGAGGTGATATAATTCTGTTTTTCTCGCGGATTAACTTCTTGTCAAACTGCGTAGCTTTATCAAATGAATCACAATGGACGCGCACGAACCTAGAGAAGTCGTTCCTTGTCAATTATTTACTTTAAAGGCCAAATGGTTCCAGCTTACATCATAATTTGGTTTCATGTCTACTTAGAATGAAACCAACTCAGAACCACCTCAGAAAGGTCATTAAAGGCTATGAAAAAAATCATTTTAAAATAGCCGGTAACCCTAACCTTTCTTAACCTGTTTAATCAATTTTTTTATATTTTTTTATCACCACTCTTAATGACATTTCTGAGGTGGTTCTGAGTTGGTTTCATTCTGAGTTGGCCGGTCACGCATAATTTCTCCAAAGCGAAGATATCTACCGATTATGTATATTCGGAAGAAGATCTACGCTACCTGAACCACAAGCTTTTAAAAACGATCGTAAAAAATCCCTCAGGGCATGTCATCATTGGGGATGCTGTGTGGATAGTCTTTTTAGGGAAAGGAAAGAGGGGAAGTTCTGGGTTGGAAAAAGGTATGAGAGGTGAGTAGGAATCTGGAAGTCAATGTGTCCTGTATGAATCCATCCCTCCTGCTGCGGTACAAAGCGTTGGATCGAGACAGTCCGGCTGGAAAGGTAAAAAACCTGTCTCTACCAGTCTCTTCCTATCCGGCCCGCCACGCAGGAGGTGCGCAAACGCACGTGCCGTCAAGACCTAGATAAACCTCATCCCTGGCATCTCTGCTAAGTTACTATACGAAACGAACCACTTGGGGTGACCTGGGGCAGGGGTATTGGTTATTTAATAAATGGTTTCCGGGGGCGGTGTTACTCATACCCGCCTCCCAAATCGCCTAACTTAGGGTGATACTTCTGAATAACGGTGCTATAAAAATTATCCACATTAATAATATTAATTACTGTGTGGACTGAAGTTCAGCGAAACGCCAAATACAATAAAGTATTTTTTTTGCACTCTTAGGTATGCTTGAAGTCGAATCTTTGAAGTATTTTTTGTGTAGAAAGAAAATATATTTATGTACCTCTAAATGCATTTTTTGATAGTTTAACCCAAGGTCCGAACCAGTGCGAACCATTTCACAGCTCAAAACGTATGTAAAAATAATTTATAATAACCACAATTTTTTTCTCCAAGATTTTTTTCTTAGAGAGTACACCTACATTGGTTAACAGAACAATAATAAATCTAAATTTACAAACTAACTAATCTAAAAATTACACCATTAATTATACCATCACGAAGTTTTCCCGCAATGGTAGGCAGATAGGATAGACTGCAACAACAACTTTATCTTGGCTTACAGTCCTTACTTCAATCACATTCATACAGCATACTATTATTCTACATAACTCTTGACGACGTGGCTGTCTTCCTCGCGCGTCTGTTACTCTGTACCTATTCGGAATCTTATTAGATTCTTAGATTGTTAAAATTTCTGAGAATTACTTTAAATTAGAATTCCCCCTAACATGCGCAACATGCTATATTGTGCAGTGACCTGTTGAGCGAACATGACCCCATGAGAAACAAAGGCTTTCCATAAACAATAATGCACCATAAATAAATTCACCATAATAATTGGTAACATTAGTATATTCCCGCGCCGGGTGGGGTGGCTTATGGCGGAACATGGGAATGTTCACTATTCACCCCCTCATTATAATATTTGTATCGCGTTATTATTCAAAGGGATGATATGGTTAAATTTACCCAAAACAGGGCTTCAAAATGACCCATTATCATAAGAATGTTTAATACTAACATGAAAATTTGTATAGCGCACTTTTCGAGAAAACATCACCTTAAAGGCGCTTAATCGTAGTTTTATACTTTGACGGCCTCCGTGTAAGACTCTTAACTACGAATCTAGAGGTCGAGTTTAATAAATTTGTATTATTTCATAATCAAATCATAGTAATATTACACAGTGTATTTGAGTCACCAGAATGGAAGATACCCTTAGTACCACCAAGAAGATACCCTTAGTACCAATTCAGAATTTTAATCTGGCTTGAAATGGCTTTAGCCGTGTATTCCTATCCCCATCTCCTTCACCCCCCCACTATCTTCTGCCTCACATCATACAATACATATCACAACATAGTAGGGATAGCATGGACTCACTGGCTCCAGACAGCTGGGAGCAGTTTTTTTGTTATATAATTTTTTATTTTTGACTTTATGAGTAAAACCTCAAATTGTAATATTTTAAATTAATGAAGACAATATAAGCGAAACTCAATCGAAAATCTGGAAACAGAAAAATCAGAAAAACATATTGACACCTCTGGGACTCGAACCCATAAAGATAGTTGCCAATAATATATGCGTTAAAGAAAATGAAGAAAATGTAGGTGGTTCTTAGTTGAAGTATGGTACAGTTAAACATGACCGAATTTCATATCGACACCGTGGCGCAGTGGTTAGCGCGTTTGCCCGGAAAGCAAGAGATCCTGGGTTCGAGTCCCAGAGGTGTCAATATGTTTTTCTGATTTTTCTGTTTCCAGATTTTCGATTGAGTTTCGCTTATATTGTTTTCATTTAGTTTTTTTTTTACATTAACTCCACACAGGAGGCCCTGAAGAAAATAATTTCCTTCACTGCCTATGTCATCTGAGATGCTGTGTGGAGGGTCTTTTGAGAAGAGGAAGGAATGAACATTGGTCTTGAAGAGACCCATGTTGTAGGAAGGAGGAAACACAAAGGCCGGCAAATCGTTCCACAGCCGAGATGTTGATCACAAGAACGAGTCGAAGAAGTGACCTGTTCCAATGTGACCAATGTACAAATGTTGGGCACGTGTTTGGCGTGTTCCCCGACTATGCACCGGTGCCGAAGTGATCAATGACGCTAGTTCCTCGGAGCATCTTACATTGAAATACCGGTAGGACAAGGATAGTATTCCCACCCGACACCTGTGCTCTAAAGATTGCAATCCGTCTGTTAAATTAGGGGAATCTAGCCTGTTTCTGCACAGAGTCGAGGGTTTTTTTCAGGTATTTTGGGGTTCCAAATTCAACCGTGGGGCGCACTTGTGATTTGTGCAGGGTTAGTTTGTTGGGACTCTTGTGCGGTATTTGGCTATTAGCATCCTTATATTCATAAACCTTTGTACCCCTTTCCATCTCCTCCATATGTTATGTATGTAAATTGTAGATTAAGAAACATTTGTACCAGTCTGAAGAAGGCTTTAACATGCTGAAGCCGATTAAGATCACAAAAAAATTAAATTGTAATAAGTTTTATATGTGTGTTCATTATATTATTTAAAAAAGGTCATATCTCACACTGAAAAAGTACAAGACTACGAAAGGCTAAAACGGCCGGCGTAGTGCAGCGGTAAGGCTCTTGACTCGGACACCGAAGGTCGCGGGATCGATTAATTTGTGTTATTTCACAATTTATTAATTTAAAATAATATATTATAGTATATTTGCGACACGTTCCAGAGTGGAAGATACTCTGAGTATCGCCCTGGTGTAAGACCACCATTCCGAATTGAAACGTTGCTGGAAATGGCACATGCCGTGTTTGGTGACCAGATCTGAATAGCCAGGTACTTCCCCACCTTCCTCTTCCCTATCTCCTTCCCCTTTCCACTACCTTCAGCCTCACAACATACCCCGCTCGGGGTTGCTGTAGTCTCTAGTCTGTACGGTTCCAGGCGGTTGGGATTCTTGTGCGATATTCACACTAAAAAAAAAGAATTTACTTAGTTTCTGTATATATTTCAATAGGTTGGGTTAGATTTGGCGTTGGGTTGGGTTTAGGTTGGGTTGGAGCAGTTGGGACTCTTGTGCGGTATTCATATAAAAAAATAAAATAAAATAAAAGTTTTGTAGGTATAACCTACGAGTTTTAGAAATATAGACTAGTAATTCAATATGATATTGCATGCTTGCAAGTTGCAAGTGCATGCTTTTAAATCTCTAATCGATGGGTGCAGTAAAAACGCCATAATATTAAGAATCTCCAGCACAGTTCACTTCATAATAACCAGCATGGTGAATCTGTAAGCATTATAAAAGGAGGTCACCCTGTACTGGTTAATATTACAAATATTCATACCTACTCGAATTTCTGGTGTTTTTGTTTCAACGATTAGAGAACACTGCTAGCTGTTTATCTGTGCGTTTATCTAATACGTATAGGCGTTATCACCAAACCATGTTTTCCTAGCGATTGCAGGAAAGACGCCCCTTATAATGAAGAGAAACACAGTAAAACAGTCCTAAACTACACCCACTTCATCGTATTACTAACTCTGTTTTATTGCTATTATTCCGATAACAGACTAATCTTCCACACTCTGTGCCTGTGACACAATATCTGACCGTTAAGTATAACTTCAACGTTGCATAGATTATTATGTCATTTGTTTGAAATTGAATACCGATCGTCCAATTAATTAGTCAGACATTTCCGAAAAATCGAAATTACAGTTGAGTAATCCAGTTATTTGTCCATAGACATATGAATATCAGTAGACCAGAACATAAAGATGAGGGGAGAAACCAACTATAGCGGGGCGCAGAGCGGGAAGATGACTTTGGAGATATGTGATTCGTCGATAACTCAATATGACAGTATATAGGCATCTCGCATTATAATATCGCCATTTAGTTCTTAAAAGTAAACTCTGCTTTTGAATAAATAGACCTTTTTACATGGGAGCGCGAATTGCTCGCCGCGTATTGAACAAATTTGCGAAGTCTAAATACGGCAAAGTAAAGTTCGTTTATTTTCAGTCTTCAATATTATGTTGCCGTTTTACTTTTACAAATAATGTTACATAATTTACTTACCCCGTACACATCGGCGAGCACACGCCATGTATCTCGAGTGATAGTATATATTTAGACGTTTTCAAAACACAAACCATGTGTTATTTCGTAAAATGCACCGATGAAGCAGAAGAATGTGACGTCATTTTTTAGATTCACGTTAGCCATACTCAATCCCAGCCGATTCCAAGGAACCGGTATGGGGAGGGGGAAATAATACGCTTTTATCACTTAGGGCTGGTCTACTAATATTCATGTGTCTATGGTACCCTCCAACTAATATAATACTTTTATAATTACTCAGAAACACCATCATATAAAAATCAAAATGTGCTTGTTTGGGGGTAGGTATATGAGTTTTGAGTTGTTTATGTATTGCTAGGTATATTAAGCGTAGGAAATGTTTGAAACTTTCAAAATACCTTCTTTTCATCCTCGCGAAGATTTCTGGATTATTATAACCACATGACAATACACATGAAACGTTTTTTTAATCATTACATAAATGCTTACGAAACTGTCGCAATTTGAGAATGAAATTTTGCAAGCCTTCGATTATTAAATAAAAAATTGAAACTCTTTAAATTAATGAATTTAATCGAAGTACCTACTCACTTATGGTACTAACCGAAATCGAATACTTTGAATATAATAAAAAAATTATATTTATTTTAAATCGAAGAGGGATTCGCGGGAGAGGGGAGTGGAAGACAGGGAAGGTGGAGGGGGAACGCGTAAGGGGAAGGGGACATGGAAGGGGAAGGGAAACGGGACGAATGGGAAAAGACAAGCAGGGAGAAACAATTTATTTATTAGTGGGATTGCAACGCATGCCGGGAACTCGCTAGTCAATTATAAAAACTTTTACACAAAACTTTAGCACAAAAACTTTTAGCAAAATAAACTAAAAATTCACATGTTCTGAGTCACTAGTGGGAAATTTCAAAGTGTCACAGATACTAATGTACCGGACCGTTATGCTCCCCGGTGTTATTTTATAGCATATTTTATATGTAAAACACAGACACGTGTAAAAATATTTGATTTATGGTGAGCATTCGTGTATAGCTTTCCTCATTATCTTAAAACTTAGTATTTGGAGATGTCTGACTAATGAACTGGAACGATATTTTAAATAAAACGCAGAATTTAACACTATCTAAGCTCCGCCATCAAGATTCCAGCACTTTCTGTGCACTGAATGTAATCTCCTCATTTGTAAACATGTTTAAATTTTGAACGACTGATAAACAACCATTTATGTATAGTAAACGGTTGTTTATCATTTGTGCAAAATTCAAAACACGTTTATTAGTAAACCCCGATGTTTAAAATAATTCTATGCGCAGATACATTGGCTTGATATAAATCTTGTCTATACGTTCTCCAGGTTTAGAGAGATTTCATGGAATCTATACAATATATTGTGTAAAATATAATAATAATAATTACAGTTGGAAATTTGTAGAGCGCCGTTTTCGTGTAAAATCACCTCAGGTGAGTATGTACGGAGTACTCAGCTTCTCATAAGTTTCAACGCTGTGTTTTGTAAAATTGTAGCATTTTTTTTATTGTAAGTTGTATTCGTATTATAAAGTGCAATAACCCATGATGGAAATGACATTGCGATTTTCAAATACTTTATTATTTTATTTTTATATTAGATCTAAACAGGTGGCCCTGAGGATAAAACTCCTTCGGGGGCTATGTCATCTTTGAGGATGCTTTGTAGAGGATTATTTTAGGGAAAGGAAGGAGAGAAAGTTATGGAAAGAAAAAATGTATGAGGAGTGGGTAGGAATCTTGGGTGCAATGTGTGGGTGGTACGTGGTGCAAGACGAAGTGTCGAGAAAGTCCTGCTGGAGAGGTCAAAAAGGCTCCCTTAACCAGTCTCTCGATCCGGAAAGCAGTGCAGAAGGTGGGCAAACATATTCGCAAACATATTCCTAGACAAACCTCACCCGTGAACCCGGCACCTCTGCTAAGTCACCAAATGTTGCAAAAACCACTTAGAGAAATAGAAATTCCGTTTTTAGTATTTGTAAGTATTTTGATTGCTTTTAGACAGTAGGTAGATACAAGTATAATATGTTTAGCATATAATATTCAAAGCATTGTATTTATGTAAAAGTTCTGTATTATGGTGGGGTAGGCATTCTCCTAAGAACCATTAAAGGGCAATCCACATGATAGTCATTATTGTTTTTACAGGGTAGTTAATCGGTCAAACGTCTGTTGTGCAGGGGCGTGCTGTCACTGCTTACCAATTTTCGCAGTTTTCCAAATAAAATAACAAAATCGTATGTATCACACAATAACACTCGGTATTTTTGAAAATTCCGAAAGTCGTAATGGGTATGGTGTAAAGTGGTTAAAAATGAAATGTTGCTTTGATTTTGTTTATAAATCTACCAGGAGCACAAGCGTTTACAGGAGTAATTTAGCTGAAGTAGGGATAAAATAACATCATTATTAATTCATGAAATAGTGTGGAAGAAAAGTGGTCACTTCCACCGCTAATTAGTTGGAAATTTCTGGCTCAGTGCGGTAAGGGGGCATATCATTAGTTTTCCAAATAAATAAATAAATCCTACGTGTTTTACAAAAAAGGTCAATTTATTTGAAAATTTAAAAATCTTATCTTTTTAAAAAAAAGTTGAAAAGGGAAATGTTATCTTAATGATGCTTCGGAGTTTGTTTAAACAATTAGAAAAGCGTTGTTAGTAGAAACGAAAATGTATGAATCTACCAGGAGCACAAGCGTTTATAAGAGTACTTAGTTTAGCTGAAGTATGGATAGAAAACATCATTATTAATTCATGAAACAGTATGGAAGAAAAGTGGTCATTTCCACCGCTAATTAGTTGAAAATTTCTGGCTCGGTGCGGTATGGGCGCATAGCATGCTTGAGCCATATGGCCGGGCAGTGTCAGCTAACTTCCCCATATATTTATGCGATCTTATCACTTTTTTCTCTACACAAAGAGATATCTGAAAGCGATAACGAAAACGAAACGGTTAAGTTGTTTATCTATGCATGTGTTTTTGAGGGTGGACACCAAACCCGAGTGACCCTCTCTGAACTTTCTGAAGAGAAGTTTTAATAAGAATACTAATCACATGTGAATTTAAGAAATAAATAATAATACCTAACAATTAACAATGTATTTTTAAGAGAAACAATCTTGAACTGGGTTTTCTCTGATTATTTTAGGTTCGGAATGAATTATTTTTGAAACTTTTCATGAGCTTTGGAGCTTTGAAATATCATAATATAGTCTTCACAAATCAGGTTTGTTTGATATTTTTTTAAATGATAATAATTTTAAAATATTGTGTCATACTCCGAGTGGCTCAAACGAGAGAAGATATTTCATTTTGAAAGGCGGGTATGGGAACCCCCGCCCCGGGAACCATTTATTGGATAACCAACGCCTCTGCCAAAGGTCACTCCAAGCGGTTCGCAACGTTTGGTGACTTAGCAGGGGTTCCTGGGTTCATGGAGAGTTTGTCAAGATCTTGGCGGCCGATGTGGGTCGGATCAAGAGACTGATTGAGAAGGTTATTCAACCTTTCCAGCCAGAATCTTTCGACCCATCGCCATCGCCTTGCACCGTAGTTGAAGGGATGGATTCATACATCCGTCACTCCTGGACACATTGACCCCCAGATTCCTACCAACCCTTCATACCTATTACATTCTCAGAACTTCCTCTCCTCCCTTTCCATAAATAAACCTTACACACCGTATCCCCTAATATGACATAGGCCTTAAGGAAAATTATTTTCCTCGGGGCCTCCTGTGTGAAGCTAATGTTAAAAAAAAATCAGAAAAAAATAATGCTTTATTTATGCAGTAAATTTTCATTAAGCCCGAATTACTTGAGTCCAAGTTGTGACTGTTTTCTTTTTACTTTTCTTATTCTATTTTTATGTTTTTATTGAGAGTAATTTCATTAATATTATTTAAAATGATTAAATATTTTTATACATGGATCGAATGAATCAGTCACAGTTAACGATGCAACTATGATCACCCTATACACCTACATATTCAAATTTTATTATTATATATCTACCAACATATTGGACGTGCCTAGCTTCATTTATAATATCGTCTACTCCGCGTACTCGTACATTCACAAAAAGGCGAATCGGTCTATTTCTCACACAAATCGCTCGCACACACACTCACCTTTGTATGAATTCAAATTGCCTGAGCTACAGACAATTTCCATGGAAGAACTGACAAAAGCCGTGAGCACATATCCTGCCATCAGAAACCCATAATATATTATTTACGGCAGGCCATTTTCCTACTACGTGTCCTAACTAATTTCAACATAGGCCGACTAATAGCGCTGATGGTGTCTCTACCTCCAATTAGATGAAAAATATGCTTTCTAGAACTCTTCACATTTCATTCACGATAAATATTAAAAGATATAATTTCTAGAAATCTTCACATTTCATACACGACGAATGATGAATTATGTGATTTCTAGAACTCTCCACATTTTGATTTTATACTTTTATATGATTTCTAAAACTTTTCACGTTTTGTACACGACGGGTGTTGAAAGACTTGATTCTAGAAACCCCCAATTTCGTACACAACGAATGATGAACGATATGATTTCTAGAAATCTTCGCTTTTCACGTACGACGCATGATTAAAAAAAGTATAATTCTAAAACTCTTCGCATCTCGTACACGACGAATGATGAATATCATTTACAGAAATCCTCCTATTTCATACACAACCAATGATGAAAAATAATATTTCCGGAAATCTTCACATTTCGTACACGACAAATGATGAAACATATGATTTATAGAAATCCTCCCATTTCATACACATCGAATGATGAAAAATATGATTTCTGGAAATCTTCACATTTCATTTAATTGCGAGAAACAATTAACAAAATTTCTGCCTCAATACAGGTTCACCTAGTGAGGCAGGCAATGCACAACTAAAAATACTGTATAACTATACTACTCCTGTGTAACCTTTCTTACATTACTTTCTGTTTGTTAATTTTTCTGTACTGATTGATGTAATCTATTTGTAAACTACATTGAGTATGTAATTTTTTTATTTTTTTTAGTTATATTGTTGTTATTTCATTGAATAAAGATTATTATTATTATTGTTATTATTATACATGACGAATGATGAAAGATATTATGATTTATAGAAATCCTCTCATTTCATACACAGCGAATGATGAAAAATATGATTTCTGGAAATCTTCACATTTCATACACGACGAATGATGAAAGATTCATATGTTTTCTAGAACTTTTCACATTTCATACACTACGAATGTTGAAAGATTTGATAAAGATATATTTCGATAACTTTTCATATGTCACACACAACAAATTATGATAAACATGATTTATTTGTTTATTTACGCCCTTGGAGCATTTACATTTTTATTTCTAGCAATTATTTATTCATTTCATACACAAAATACGAAAGATAACTAGGCATTCTTTAGAAAATACGATTTTACTGAAACATCAATAATTTACGAAAATTAGTATTTTGGACACTCGGGAGGTGGTAGTAGACGTATATAATATGATATATTTATGTGCATACCATGCAAGAGTTCCAACTGTCCGGAGAAAGTGGAACTATGACCTTCCCAATTTATATTAGTTTTTGAGGTTGAAGGAAGAGGGAGGGTTCGGAAAAGAGGAGAGAGATGGAAGGTCCGGAAATACCTATGGGATGTACTTAGCTGGTCAGATCTAGATACCAAACATGGCTAAATTGAAAGGCATGGTTGATCTACGAATGTGTAGTTGCCAAGTGAAAGGCTCTAACTATGTGGATATCTATTATTATATACATTCGTACTAATATTGCGTTCCTAACTTAACCTTACTTCCTTTTACCTCTTTTATTTTTTTATCCAAAATTATATTTATTAACACTTGTTTTTAATTCAATTCTATTTTAAATTTCCTGGCCTTCGTTAACATATCGATCTATAATAAAGAAAATTATTTCAAGCAATAATTGTCAGCCTGAAACACTCATTTACATTGCAAAATCTTCCGAGAAAAGATACTTGCCGCCAACGGGACTTGAACCCGTGTCCTTCCGATTGCCGGTCGAATGCTCTGACCACTGAGCTATGGGGGCTTATCAAATACCCGCCAAATAATTCAATATATAAAAAAGAAGGACACGGGTTCAAGTCCCGTTGGCGGCAAGTATCTTTTCTCGGAAGATTTTTCAATGTAAATGAGTGTTTCAGGCTGACAATTATTGCTTGTAATAATTGTTACCCTTTGTGCTATGCATAAAAATCTTGTCTAAACGTTAGTTTATAAATTAAAAAATAATAATTAATATTTAACAAGTTTAAGTATTTCCCCAATAAATGCAGACATAATTTGTCTCGACGCCACCTAGCGAGGGATTTAACACTAACAATGTCTTCCTCGCAAAAATAAAGTTGGTTGTTTTCAGGTGGAAAAAATATAACAAGCAGTAATTGTTGAATGAAACACTAGTATATATTGAATTATTTGGCGGGTATTTGATAAGCCCCCATAGCTCAGTGGTCAGAGCATTCGACCGGCAATCGGAAGGACACGGGTTCAAGTCCCGTTGGCGGCAAGTATCTTTTCTCGGAAGATTTTTCATTGTAAATGAGTGTTTCAGGCTGACAATTATTGCTTGTAATAATTGTTACCCTTTGTGCTATGCATAAAAATCTTGTCTAAACGTTAGTTTATAAATTAAAAAATAATAATAAAGAACATATAGAATTACGGTATTATTATTTTTTAAATTAATATAAATATTATATTATGAGAAGCATAAAAATGCTGAAACATCAAGAATAATTGTTTGTCCCTACCAATTTCAGAATGCAACACTTTGCATGCAATGTTGTGGCATAGTAATGGCGCAACGTTATCTGTAAATCTGTCATTTACTTTACTTAATCGATATTAAATGTGTACCTAATTCCAGGTCACAGTGGAACGATTGTTTAGTCTTATGTTTTCAATCAAAAAATCTTGTAAGTACCTATCTAATACCTAATGCGTGGAATTAAAAGTAAATCACAATTCCACCGCGATCGGTTCTTTATATTTTGTATTTACAGCATGTGTTTCGAATTAATGTTGCCATTGTCCCGGCGACGACTATTATAGACTAATTATTCTGAAAAAAATAATTTACTTAGATAGTAGGCTTTACTTATCAAGATGGATAATTACGATAATTTGGCTTTTCAGGAAATGATTGAACAGGTTTAATGATTGGAGACAAAGTAATTTATGGATTTTTCACGTGGACTTCGAATTCTAGTAAAATGATTATAATAGAACAGTTGTATCTTTACCTGAATTATTTTCAGAAATAATAAAGAAAAAATATATCTAAATAATTATTATTATTAACCTACGTTTGTTTGTCTAAATCTGCAAATTTTTGCAAAGATTCAGGATACAAAATTCTTCTTTGTCAACCTGATTAATTATGAAAATGTACCACCCAATATTAGAATAATATGGCTGCCCATAATAGATGGATAAACGAGGCCTACACTACTGCAGAAAGGCATCTCATTTAGGTTAGTGCACGTTATCATTGTACGATTAGGCAATTCTTGACCATAATTTTTTAGGCGAGAACGCCCCTTATATAATTAATTATTTGTCACGTTCCTTAGGATATAAATCCCGCTTGTATTTGGGCTATGCTCCACCGATCTCGTTGTAATAAAGAAATAGAAACAGCTCAATCTAGTTCTAATAAAATCAAACGATTGGTGGTTATTTCTTCATACAATTTAAACCCTATTCTCTCCTAGCACCTCGATTCAATCAAAATAAGTCAGTTTCAAGATTTACGATGCTGGACCGTTGAATCAGGGGAGCATAAATTGCATCAGCGACACCAGCGCGCGGTAGCGGTGGGAACATCCACTTGGCCCGTTAAGTGGATAAGCAGACAGCATAAACTGCTAATCACAACACTTTGCTCTCGGCATGTTGTATGAGGCTGAATGATTCTTGCCAAGTCTATTGCGTCTTCCCGTCCGCGGTACAAGCCGCGGTGCAGGCCGGACACCGTTACCGACAACGACCGGCAACTGACTAATGGAAGTTACCGGATTTACAGACGTTCCATGATCATTTGTCAAAGGAAGGAATGTGTTAAGAAGTCCTATAAAGGCCTTGAAGGTGTTAACAAACAAAGATGGCTACGAAGACAAAAGATGGGAGAACCGCATAAAAAGTATGAAATCGATTTAGCAGGTTAATTATAAAAGGTGATTTTAAATATTAAATATCAAAATGAGCATATTTGACATACCAACCTAAAATGTTAAATTTGTTGTATTTTTAAAAAATCATTGGACTACAGATTTTATACAGACTACCTACCCATTTGTAGTTATAAGTTTTCTTATTTTAACATTTTTAACATTTTGGAAGATATGTATATATAAAATTTTGAAGGTATTTTAAAGAGTACTGAATAAATATATCTGCTGTTTTAGAAATTTCATTTTATAGCACTATTCCTCTTGCCATGCCATCTGTTCTGCTGGTGGTATCAACTACGGTGACGACTACAAATGAAGTTTTCAGGCAGGCATAGAATGATATTCTAAAAAGACTAAATCATATTATATTTATCATCGAAGAAGAAGATAATAATAATAAATCAAATAATAAGGTAAGACAAAGATCATGGGTTCGATTCCCAGTTCCTATCGTTGCCTTTTTTTATTTCCTGGGTCTTATTCGCTTTCATGTTTCGTTTACATTTTCGTATTATGTTCTTCTTCAATGATTAAATATTACGTTAATATAACTGTCAGAAGTTATACTAATAAAATTGTACATTATATATTTTGAAGAGTGATCGTTTTTAATTCTGTGCTAATAGTCAATTTTAAGAGATTTTGATTTTTTTAGATGGTGCATATATATTAATTCTGTTTTATTTTAGAGCATTTTGATGTCACCATATTTATATTTGTAACTTTGTATTACCAATAGTTAGCATTGTAGATATATTATTGCTATAAAATAATCTACCATTTGCAATCAAGATGCTTTTAAACTAGTTATGTGCTTTTTTATTTTACTAGTTTTAATACATGGCATACGAGAAATACGACATAGTCACAATTTAATGGAGCATTTAATTGAATATTTGCGTCTTAATTGGAATCTAACAAGTTTACCAGCAATTGCGAAAGTCAAATTAAAGAATTATGTAGCTTTTGATTGACAAAACTTCCGCTTTCTCCCCTATTTATTATTAACTCGTAATCTTATACACTCGCTGGAATCTTATTACGTCTCCAAAAGTAAATGGACTCGTGGGGTGAACTAGACGATCTAGAAAGTTTCCCCCTCATTTATTCAGAAATCAAACGACAAATTAGAATTAAACGACGGTTGCACCTTATACCTACTTACATCTTCAGGTGGATTCAGGTGAAGCTAATTGATTTTGATCAAAATCATATCCACAAACAATAAAGAAACAACTTTCGAAACAATCGATTCGAAAGGCTTTTTCTGGCTGAAATTGTAAGGCCAACGCATTTTGGTTGAACTCGAAACGACTTTTCTAGATCTATGAAATTCCAAGTAACCGGCCAAAAACGGCTACATAGTTGTATTTTAACAATTATTTGGCTTTTCTCTCAGCGTTAGCTGCAATAAATACGAAAGATCTATGTTTTTATTTGTTTCTATGGCAAAGTTTGTACATCGTGATGAGTATAAATCATAATATTCGAATAAAGCAGTTTTCGTAGTCCTATCACTAGGGTTGTTTTAGTTTCACATTTTTGTGTTTAGTTTAGTCTAGTTGCCTTTACACATCATTCATTGTCTTCGTAATTTGATTTTATTACGGGCTCGCAGCCATATTTTTACTTTGTTTTAATTTAATCAGTTTCTCTTCGCATTTTTCCAGTAAAATCAAATATTTCACTGTTCGACAGATTATTATAAAAACCCTTACAATTTGTTACGTTTTTAATTTCCAATAAGAATTAATATAAAGATAAAAGAAAATTATCAACTCGAATGATTGACGATATTTCAACGAGTTTTATTCGTTCTTTAGACTGCGTGTCCCTTGAGCTTCCCCACGGAAGGACAGGAATTAGCTCTCTTCCTTTGGACTAATAGCAGTATCAGAGCGGGCGGCACCAGGAGCGCATACGGTTCAGTGGATCACCATAAGTATTTACGGCGGAGCGCTGGCGAACTCTGGGCGCGCATTTAAGTTTATGAATGTTAATGAGGAAGCAGGAAAGAGGATGTCATACACACATCGGAGGAACAGCTCGGAGTAGGTGCACTTGGGCGGTGTTCGCTTCTGGCAGCCTGGTAGCACAGCGTCAAACTCCAGTCATTTTGTTGCAAATTTTTATACATTGAATGATATTTTAGATATCTAAATTTATAGATATAATAAGCATTTTACATCAACAAGCTTTTTTCTTGCCCTAAAGCATTGGCAAGTAAATCGTATTTTGAAATCAAAATAATTTACAATAATTACAATAATTTTAATACAGATATCGATACTGTCATTAGTCACTATCCGCAAGAGTGCAAAACGAAAACCCATATTTATAGATAATAGTGTTTGGACTACCAGGCTACTGCAGCGCTTCGACAATATTTTTCTCATGAGCAGGGCTGCCAAAATATGGAGCATTACAAAATTGAAATACTTCATGTATTTTTCACACGAAGTACAAGAAGTGCATAGATCCAAATGGGCGAATAGGGCGATGTAAATTTATTTTTATTTATTTATTTTTTATTTAAGTACATAAAACAGGCATTATGCCCAAAAATTTATATACATGGATGATTTAAATTACAAAAATTATAACAAAAATAATATCAGTAATAATTAGCTACTCGTAAATATACAAAAGTGAATGACGAACAAGAATGAGTAAAAGGTAGAGTACAAAAGAATCACCAACAATTTATTGTGGAAGGATAAAAAAATGAGTGTGCTTTAGACCACACGACCGAAGCAAAACGTCACTAACTTATATCTCCCTATCAGCTTCCGTTCGCCTCGCCCGACCGTTGGCTTCGCCCGAACACACTTTTCATGACGCTCTCGTCACGCAGTCACCAGCTTAGGGGGTATATATTAATTACGTGAGCACTTTTTTTTCCAATCTAGACCCTCCTTGGTGAGATAAATTAGGGCCACTTCATATATTCTTTTCAAGTAACGTGAGATTTTGCTGCCCCCCCCCCCTTTTGAGATCGCGTAATTAATGTATGCCCCCTTACTCCCCAAGTCAAGCGTGCGTAAAGAAGTTTTACTTAAAAAAATACCAAGGACGCGCAGTAGCAAGGATAGCCAGATAGCCTAAAGACGAACATAAAAATTGGTAGTCAGCTCAGCCACAGAAAACGTTCATTAGTAAACAGTTTTGCTGCATTGTGCTGGTTTCTAAATCGTGACATTTTAGGTGTTGTCGTGACAGGGGGCTCGATAATGGTGACTGTCCCGATAATCGGAATGGATGGCAACCCTACTCATGAGGCACTAGGTCACCGATCACACGAAAAGTAGAAAAAAACAACAACTTAAATTTTCTAGCATATTATTAGCACGAAAGATTTACATTATTTAGTCACGACTGCAAAACGTAAATGTTATTGCATTATTTATTATGTTAATCAAAAAAACTATAGGTAAAAGAAAAGTTGTTTTGTTTCTATTTTATTACAGTTTATAAATTGTTCAACTACAAAGTTTCGGTTACTATTTACTATTGATTTACTATGGAAAGATACAAAAGAAAATACAAATTACATATTACGAAGCTTTGCCTGTCCAGCTAGGAAAGTTTTCCGTTCCAGGACAGACAAATTGACAGGTTTAGTTCATATTATACATTAATACATAATTATATAACAAAAAAAAAAATAGAAGAAGAACCTAGTAGCATATAGTATATTCGGATTTACCGAATTAACCTGATAACATATAATATATTCAGATTTACAGTGTATGAGATAAGTAGGTAAGTTAGTAGTATTGAAAAGTGTAAACCAAGTACCTGATAACAAGTTGGAGGAATTACAACAAGATTTACAATATAAAGAGATGAAGTTATGTGTTATGGGTTAAATTATAATATCTTGTAATAAATTATTACAAAGTGGGTAAACCAAATAACTTTTCATTTAATTATAATGACAAGTCACAAAGTGATTGCTTTCTTAAAAAAAATTAATAAGTGTTAGTTTGTTTATTGAATTATTAGAACAAAATCGTTTCTAGTTTTCTGCAACAAATAGCAATATATATGTTTTCGGCAATTGTGTTTATTATGACAGAATCTTTATATTCGTGGCCTTTCTCCCGAGATCTTCATTGAAACCTCTCATTTTCTAGGAGGATTACAAAAAATTATATTTGAGTTACGAAATGTTTGTGGTAATCGCGGTTAAGTGCCACGCGTCTGTTCGCAGGGCTACGCCCCCCGTCCCCATTGCCGAAAGTGCCCCCGAGGGGCCCCGCAGCTCGCAGTGGGGACTGAGGAAGCCCCAGTTAAGATTGCCGGACATTGACAATCACCACCCGGGAGATCGGATTTAAATGGGGGATCTCAAAGACTACGAAATCTGATTATTCGTTTGTCCCCCTCGTTAACGGTTAAACTACAAGGTAAACATGGTTCATGCTATATGTAAATATATTGACAGGTAAATGTTTTACTTCCTTATAAAAAACCTTAACTTATTGTAGATAAAGAAACGTAAGGACTGTCGACCAGAAATTTGCACAATATTTTTCTTCATGGAATTTCTACTCCAACGCAACTATTTTCAGCTCCCAACGCAATTTCCATCAAGAGCTAGGTATATCTACAATTACTTTGAACTTTGCTTAAACTTTCGTCACTATAATACAAATAATAAATTTGTCGGGTAAAAGATCAACAAATAAGTCATTTTTCTTATATCCACTGATTTGAATAATTCTTTTAACAGGTAATGATGCTTGTGTCGTGATGTGTTGTTTTTGTGTCGTGATGGTACTTGTGATAGAGGACTTAGCCACCTAAGGTTTCTTTTATTTTTTATTCGTATTATTCTTCATATTTATTTATTATATTAAATTATTGGTGATGTGCTGCAATTGTCTCACAAGGAACTGACGTGTTGAGAGCAGGCGCAGTTTATTAACGTAAGTAGTTTATAACAAAAATACAAATGACGTCAACATAATATTAGATACGATAAAAATAAAGTAAAAGACAATCAGCAGGAAATGCATATTTATGAACTCTCAACGCCTGGGTGGGACCCAAACTCGATGCCAACTACGCCACTGACCGGTCGTAAGTCATAAAAGTTTTCTGAAAATACCCAGCCGTTTGACAATTGTTGATGATAAATAATCACGTGAGGTTCATTCCCAACGGTAATTTGATTTATAGGTTTTATTATTTCTAGGGAGTAACACAAAAGGATGTGGTATTCTGAATAATGTATCCATGATTGATTGTTGACTGAATGTGTAAAGAAAAACATACGCATTATATCTATCAGGAATCAAACAGACTATGAGATGTTTATCTATCTGGAAAAATCCTTTCCACATAGTTTCTCTGATTTTCCAGGCAAAGATAAAGAAATCAATATTTATAAATTTAACTAGCGAGTTCCCGGCATGCGTTGCTATGCCACTCAATAAAGAAATTGTTTCTCTCTGCGTGTCCTTTCCCATTCATCCCGTTTCCTTCCGCCTCCCCTTCCACTCCCGCGGCCCCTTCCCCTCTCGCGTTCTCACTCCACCTCCCCCGCCTTCCCTTTCCTCACTCCCTTCTTCCGCTTCCACCGTCCAGCTCGCGTGCCACCTATTGCATTTTTTTACACAAATTTCGTAATGCCAGAATTCACTATTACATATATATGAACCATCGCGGGCATGCACACATCAAATCCCCAAAGTTTCATCGCAATCGGATGAATGGTTTAGCAATGCATAACAGACATACAAACATTTTTAGGTTTTTATATATATGTATTTACACGATACGGACCATTAAAGTATTCACGTATGCACCATTATGTTAAAACTAGTACATAATTATTCAATATATTTCACTTTTGTGTATGTATTCGTCGGTTCAATGCCAACTCAGAATCAAATCAACTAAACACATATTTGAAGTCATTAAAAGCTATTAAAAAAAATAATTTTAAAATAGCCCATAACATAACCCTAACCCAACATAACCTATTCAACCAATTTTTTTATGTATTTTTTCGTAACTTTTAATGACTTTTCAAAGGAGGTTCTGAGTTGTCCGATAACCGTATTCATGAATGGGCTACGTGGTGCAATCCGTATTATAGGAACAAGCTGGAATTAGAGATATATTAGTTCTTATTTATATATAACTTCTGAATTGCCAGTTATGCACTTGCCAACCTTCCTCTGCCCTCATATGCCCCACCCCCTTCGATCTCCCTTTTCCACCCCTAAGAAATTTGGCAATTATATTTTATATATTGATGGATTCATTTTTAAAAGTTCTGAGTGAATCAGTGTTGAGTATTGTCGTGAGTCAGAGATAATCAACATTAACTACAAAGGGCTTATCTTGATGTATTCAATTGGCCCCGGAAGAAGCAGTTTAAGTTTGTACTACCCCTTGACCATAAGTTGCCTTGAGTTAACCAACTCAAATCAGACCGTGAGACGTGTTACTTACATCAAACAAATTGAATGGTAACTTTGTATCATTTTGTTAGATATTTATTCAAACATTGATGCACACGGATTCTTTTATAAAACTAAAATCTAACAAGTGACATTTCGTATTTCACTTACTTGTGTATTTTAGCAATCGATTTTTATTGCTTATAGAACTTTGTACCCACAACTAATTCAGACACAAGGTCACAATCGTTTAATTGCAAAAGCTCAGTTTGAAGTTCAATTAAAATACACTGGTGTCATTTTGTTAAATGCTTATTCAAACATCGATAAACACGGATATTCTTTCCACCATTTTATAAGGCTTAAATATAAAAAGTTACGAAATACTTTCGCTCTACCTGTGTATTTTTGTAATCGAGTTATATTGCTTATGGAACTTTGTGATTACTTTCATATTACAATAATTCATACACTATCCCACGATCACTTTATAGATATCCTGTAATTGCAAAAGCACAGTTTGAGATTCAATTTAAGTACGGATTTAATAAGGATACATACAGTTCGATGGTCCCGAAGAACAATGTCGGATCTGCTAAAAATTGATAATAGTTTCTCTGGCTAATTTATTGCCTTATTTTGTTGATTTAATAGTCTGTATTTTCAGAATTTTGAATGAAATGCAAGCTACGGAAACAACACTATATTTCTTGATCTCAAAAACAGTAACAATGTAGAGCTCAACAGCTCTACCTTGTTCTTCGGGACATCTTTTTTTAATATTGTGTATTACAGACTGTGTGTCAATTAATAATACACATGTGACGGTAAATAAAATGAACTTTAAATAGTAACATGATATACATACATAATATTATATTGGGTAATGAGTAGCACTTAAATGCCACTTGAATTCTTCAAGCTACTGTTAAAGATGTCCGCAGTTTTGGAAGTGTTATTTAACAACACCATACCTCGTGTCATGTAATGCCGAGCCAGTACGTCCGTTCTGCTTCGTGGGATACATAGAAGATCGTGGTACCGTCCCTGGCCGTAGTTGTTCAACACATACAACTTATAACATTCCAGGAGGTGTGGGCTATATATTAAATTATTAATGATTTTGAACGCCGTTACTGCAAGGGCCCCACTCTTCCTTGACTGAAGACTTTGGCAACTCGTTTCTGTGAGCAGATCTTCATGATGCATGAATCGCGGGTACTCCCCGTTCATTCTCATATACAGGTATCTAAGAAACTTTTTTTGAATCTATTCCAATTTCTCAATGTATTTTTTCTGGTATGGGGCCCAAACAGCAGAGGCGTATTCATGCAGTTATACATACCCATCATTTCTTCAGGTTTTGGAAACTGTTTGCACGATCTTATGACAAACCCTAGAATGTTTTTACGAGTATTTAAATACCCCAATACAAGGACTCAGAACCAGGGGCATTGGTACGTCATTCATTAGATTCACATGTACTGCATATGTACTAGTCATCATAATAACTGCATACCGTTAAATAAACAGAGATTCAATCATCTTCATCCGTGTTTACAAATATCCCAATTAAGCGGACAAGCAAACGCTAGTCAATTACCCAGCGTGAAGTATAATGCATGATGGAGACTAATTCTTTACGACCTCCTCCAATTCTCTCATTTCCGGTGTCGCTAAAGGATGAATTTGGAACCACATATAATTAGAGCACGTACAAACATTACTCAGCAAATACAGAATAGCTCGCGCTATCAACAACTAGGTAACCAACTGAAGACCAAAAAACAAATCTATAACTTCCGCGTGGTCCAGTTATAAAATAAATATTTTTAACTCTCGGTTTTCCCTGGTACAAATTTATGAAATGAGTATTTAAGAGGGTATAACCAGAGAAAACCAGAAATATGTCATTTTTAAATCAGATTTTAGACGTATTGACTCTTTTCCACAAAAAATTATAAATTGATTTCTTATTGAAAGATTGTTCTTTTATCTAGTAAACGCATGTTTTAAATTTTGAAAAAAATGTTTATTTTTAGTATAATAAGGTTATATATCATTATTCGTTGGCAGTTTTGTTAAATTTTCAAAAAAGATTTTGTATTATACATCACCCATTTCAAATCATATAATCATGCAGTGAAATAAATCAATACATTATCTGGTAAACGCATGTTTCAGAATTTTAATTTTAGTTTGAATAATAAAAATATATATACATGTGTTTCTTGATGAAAATTGGTCCGTTTTGTGTATTTATTTGCGCACTTACAAACTAACGAGTCGATTGCATTCATATTTATTCTGTTTTATTGTTTATG
The DNA here is from genome assembly GCA_929108145.2 of Limnephilus rhombicus. Taxonomy (NCBI): domain Eukaryota; kingdom Metazoa; phylum Arthropoda; class Insecta; order Trichoptera; family Limnephilidae; genus Limnephilus; species Limnephilus rhombicus. Next base: position 14,876,120 of record OV815287.1, on the reverse strand, counting down.
TAATACATGTAATTAATATTGTTTATTATGTATTTGCTTCTTTTCTTGTAAAAGCCCACTAGGGCGTTAATAAAATATAAAATAAAAAAAATAAAAAAAATATATTTCAGATTTTTTTACATTCTTATTTTGCTTGGACATTATTGAAAAATGATAAATACTTTTGATCAAATAATTACAAAAAGTACATAATTTTGATAGTTTTATCATCACGCCTTTCAGCATTTTTGGATGTCGGTATAAATTAAAGCAACTTTGGAATGAAATAAAATCGATATTGAGTTATAATTTTAAAAAGCTGGTACGAAGAATAATTAATCTTTCTCATTGGAACCGCCCTGTACGATCGTAAGAACATCTTTTGACGAAATGTGGATTTTCGGCCGCTAGCTAGTTAAACGCCCTTAAAGGATCCCTTGAGGTGACTTGTGATCGAAATAACGGTGATATGAAATTTTCGTTTACCTTGAAAATCCGTCAGAAAAAAGCTGTGCAAAGCTCAAAAGTTTTAGCAGCTTCAGACGGATTTCTGCTTTACTCAAATAAAAAAATAAAAAAACAGCTTTTCATTAGATTACAAATCTAAGATATCAATTTAAACCTCAAATCAATTGATATAAGAAAGGTTTTCAAGAGCGTTGCAAAACGACAAAAGATAAATGTGTTAAGTTGATACAAGTCGGTTCGTCTAATGATTGTAGGGTCCATGTGTGATGGATGCAGGAAGTCCGCAGTACAGGATCAAGTGTCACGACATTAAATGATCCTCACATCCCTGAGAAAGGTCAGCGAATGATCCGGAGAGGCTGCGACTGACGGGTCCCTTGTGCATTACAAAATTAATTAATAGTCTCGATGTAGCTTTTTGGATGCAAAGTGGAGCATAGACTCGTTCGAAGAAGTGCGCTGATGTAATGTTTGATGCCATTATTAAGATGCGGACATTCTAATTAACACACTTAATGCTTAACGGAAGCAATATCATCAACACCATTCTAGTTAATAATTAATTCAGTGTACAATCACTATCATTTTTAACATATTCACGTTCATATATTTTTAGAAGTAAGGAATGAGGTTTTCAAACGATTTATGATTTATAATAAGTTATAATATAATCAATGATTTAGACAATTTAATTAAAATATCAAAACTCTTTTATCGTGACTGTGTTGACATTACTAACAATAAACAATTGCGTTGTTTTATAAATTAATGTTGATAAAACTTAGATCCCTCGTTTAGCAGCTTTCGATAAACAATATAAAAAATGCTTTTTAGAAAAATTAATATCTATATACATGACGTATTCCCTTTCTCTTTAAATATTAGATCATTATAATAAAGTCCCGTCAAACTGCTTGGCACCAGTGAGACTATGGCATCCCCAAATGGGTTATGTTCTAAGGCTGAAGGTAGTGGGGAGAGAAAGGAGGTGGAGAAGAGAAAGGTGGGGAAGTTCCTGTCCATTCAGATCTGGTCGCCAAACGCGGCTGAAGCCATTTCACGCAAAGTTTCAAGTCTATTATCAATTATTATTTTTATTATTTACGTGAGATAAGTGTTTATAGGAAAAATAACAAAAAAATTAATACAGAATCTGAAAGAAAAATTGAAGTACTAATACATACAAAGAAAATTAGGAAAAGATTTTTTTAATATGTTTTTATATTCTAATCCAATTCATCTCGTCTGCCATGTCTCAAAAGTAACGAATCATTTTATCAGTTCCGTATTAGACCAGTCTGAAGATGGCTTTAACAGGCTGAAACTGGTTACGGTCACAAATAAATTAAGTGGAAATAAGTTAAAAATGTATTTTATTGTATTACTAGCTGGTCCCGGCATGCGTTGTTATGCCATTTAATAAAGAAATTGTTTCTCCCTGAGTGTCCTTTCCCATTCGTCCCGTTCCCCTTCCGCCTCCCCTTCTTCTCCTGCGTCCTTCCCCCCTCTCGCGTTCCCACTCCGTCACCTCCATTCCCTCTCCCCACTCCACTCCCCCCCTTCCCCCGTCCCGCGAACCCCCCTCTTGAGTTCCCCTCCCCCCTCACACGTCCCCTTCCCCTCCCGCGTTCCCCTTCCACCTTCCCCGCCTTCCCTCTTCCCTTTCCCGCTCCCTCATCCCGCCAACCCTCCTCCCGAGTTCCATATATTCAATCCCAGTACCTTCAGTTTTTAAACAGCCCGCGTGCCACCATTTACAATTTTTATTCAAATTTCCATTTTTCATGTATATTAAATTTGGTACCTAACATAGGTACCTATTTAAAATATCTAAAAATTTTGATTCGATTCAAACTATTAGGGGAGTACCTACTTTAAATAAATTTATCAACTTAAAGATTTTCAAAAATAGAATCCTGATTTACAAAATGTCATTCTCAAACACGCGAACTATCAAAAGTGCGAAATCGTTAGGTTTTCTGAAATTATCCAATTTTCTGCGCAATTTTCTTAATTTTTCTCTCCGTAAGAACAATCCTCGTACTTCAAGGAATACTCTAAAAAAGAATTAGCGAAATCGGTTCAGCTGCTCTCGATATTTGCGCTAAGCAACAAATTCAGCGATTCATTTTTATATATAAGAAGATTATAACGATTCGTTCTAATTTTCGGATTGTCATTTTAAACATTTTTTTGTAATATCAATTGGAATCAATTTCGTATCCCCATAAATGAAATGAGTTTTATAGAAGTGTCTGTTTCGTCACCGGCAGAATGAAATTGGATCAAGCAAATTAGCATCGTTAAGTCTGATGATTCGGAGGTATATTATGGTGCATACTCCGGGCTCGTGTCGTTGGCATTTTCCAGCTTCCAGTGTTAGCTGTTAGCTGCAGATTAAAGAGCGCGATGATGACGAACTACGCTTTGACAATTAAGATTATTTAAATTGGCGCTTTGTTGATGAGATGCTTTCGTTCGCCATGCGTCATTTCAAACTGCCGTGTTTACATCTAGTTTATCCAGCGGCTTTCAAATGTGAGAAAAAACATATTTTTCATATTAATGATAAAGAAATTGTTTCTCCCTGCGTGTTTTTTTCCTATTCGTCCCGTTCCCTTTTTCCTCCCATGTCCTCTTCCCATCATGCGTTCCCCCTCCACCTTCCTCGCCATCCTTCTCCCGTCTCCCGCGAACCCCCCTCGTTCAATATATTCATTCCCGTACATTCAGATTTTCAAACGGCTCGCGTGCCACCTATTGCAATTTTTTTTTTAGAAATTTTTATTTTTCATATATTACAAACATGAGAACAATCAATCAAATTTGATACCCAACGTAGGTATTCACCTATTTAAAAAAATATAATTCTTTATTATTTTCAAAGTATTCGATTTATACCATAGGTGATTTAAGTACCATAGGTGAGTACCTACTTCAATTAAATTCATTAATTTAAAGAATTTATTGTCAGTTTCGTAAGAGTTTTGTAATGTAGATGTAATAATCTAGAATCACGCGCGAGGGTGGAAAGAAGGTATTTTGAAGGTTTCAAACATTTCCTATGCTTAATATAGCAATGCATAGAAAACTCATTTACATAGAAACATATTGATTTATATATATATAGATGTAGGACGTAGGTAGGCACACAATCAATAAATTAACCTTATTTTATCTATCGATGATTGTAAGGAAAGTAATAACAATGTGTTTAGTTTTTAGACATACGAACATACATAAAAAAAAAATATTTTTTCATTCGTTTCAAGCTTTGCAACTGGAATATTCTAAACGGTAGCCGGAAACTCGTAATACAAGCGGGAAACTTCTGAATATTTTTTCGGCAACTAAAAGGTTAAACAACTTTTGGTGCCGGATTAAAGTTCTACGCATTTTAAAATACGTAACGTAACACGTGATGTTAACCCTCTATCGACAGGTATTTTTCTAATTTGACGTATAAAATTCCAATTTTGGACACGATTTACACGAAATCGAAAGCTCATAAAAAAAAAAAAAATGGATCGCAAAATCGACTCCAAATGTGATGTAGTTTCACCGGCTTACGGAAAATGAACACAGTGGCACTTCAACTTACCTTCGAAAAGCGATATAGTCATGAAAAGTTATGTAAAAAAAACTGGGTTAAATACGTTAGGTTAGGTTATGGGCTTTTTATCATCAGGTTCAATAACTTTATATCACTTTTTATAAATGTTTGGAAGTGCCAATGTATTAAGTTGTCATGGAACCATTTTATAAAGTAATTAACAATTTTATTTAAATTTTACTCAAGCGAAACGATAGGAAAAACTTCAATTTATCCAAACTCATATTTTTTGGAATTCACAAGGTAAGCAAATTCGTAGTAAAGATTAATGTAAATATTTATTTACGTTTCACTTTATGCTTCGCCTCAAGCCTCACAACATACCCCATTTGGGGATTGGATTTTGTTTTTTTTTAAATTTTTTTTTTTCAAATCTTAGACATTGAATTCCTGGTAAGGCTTTGCGTTTGTTTAACGACTCAATCGGACTATTCAGGTATTTCACAACCTTTCTGTTCCATGTTACCTTATGTTTAAAAAAAGACAACGTGTATAGAACATAATATAAAAATTTTCTCCACGGGCAATTGGTGCGGAAAAATCTTTAAAAACATTTGTTTTTCAAAGTATTTGACTGTATAACGCTCCGTCATATCAAACTATTATTTTTTGCAATTCATTTTGTATACAGATTGAGTAGCCGTTGGTTTGATGTGGTGTCGCGGTTTTATAAGCACTTCCTGCGGACCAATTTGCGTCCCGTACGTAAAAACCGTGTGAAATATTGAAGGATTAACGCTTCGGTGACAAGTGCTCGCGGTGTGTCTGACAAGGCGTGTCTACTTACCAACATACAAACGTCCAAACACACTAATATTCGTATTATTATACACATTCATCATTTTGCTAGGAAATATACACCATATGCCTACTACACTCTACTTACATGTGAGTACACTGCACTCGTGTAAATATACACTAGACACCGCTCAATTGATTCCTAGAAATTAATAATGGGTACCTATACTATTCGTACGTACTTACGAAAACTAGTCCCAGCGAGAGATTGTACGCGATATCATCGTTTTAGTAACTTCGTTTCTTTTCTTTTTCAAACAAGACGTGTGAAAAGAAAGAGTATGATCGTTGACGACATCCGTACGATCTTTCTCTGGGATTTGTTTACGTAACTGATTGCTTTGTCGAAAAATTCATTGAATCCTTTGAAAAATGAATTTTTCTTCAAAGAAATTTGGTATATTATCGTTTCGCGCGACGTCTGTTTGACATTAAAATGCAGCTGTTAATTATTACTATTTGTACACGTGGTTCATAAAAATATCCCTCGATATTTTATATATAATATGTATTCTTTGTGATGAAAGATGAACATCAATTATAATATTTGAATCGTTAATACCTCATAATATCATAGGTAATATTATAAGAAATTAATGGTCGTCTTTCATCACAAAGAATACCTTCAGATCTTGACAACTGACAATTGACGTCTTGTTTTATGTTTTGACACTGTCACAATGTTTTAACAATTTCTTATTTGAATCATTAAATGGCTTTAGTTCTGTGACAGAAGGAGAAGAAAACCCTTTAAAATACCTAAAGATATCATACAAGAAATAAAAGAAATTGGTATTCTTCTTTCATCACAAAGAATACCTACCATCAGCTCCGGACTACTGACAATTTGACGACTTGTTTTTTTTTGACACTGATAGGTAATGATGTAAATGTGTTGCTAGTTGAAAATAGTTAGTTTGACCTATACTTAAATTATTGTCTGAAAAAGAGCTAGTTTCAAGACCTTTAAACGTTTTCGATGCTTTAGCAACAAAATTTATGTTTCACAAGTCCTGAATTGGGCTAACAAGGGCTGAAAACAGCAGTAATCACGATTGCTATGAAGGGAGTAAAATAGAAATAGGCTATTTGAAGAAAACATACGAAGCCAGTCCAAGACATGGAGTAACCAGTAATAACGGCAACTGCCGCGGCTGTGTGATTGGCGCTTAGCCAAGGAGGCGTCTTTTTGGCCCGAACAAGACTTTAATTCTTAAAGTTAGACAATTTAATTTTCGTTATTTCGCGCTTTATTGCTGTTCTTGTTTTGCTGATACGGCGACTGCCATGTGGGGGAAGGAACCCGGCCTGTTTGCGTGTCGGCGAGTCACGTACAGTCGTACATATGCCCTAACCCACTGTGCAACTTGCAATATGCAATGTGCACTAATCGCATCAAGTGTTGGTGGCGCAACCGACTGCAACTTTCTGTTCGATACAAGTTTCAAAAGCTTGACTGGAATTTTGAAGCTTTCAGTAAAATTCGCGTTGTTTTTTTGAAGATGGAAACAAAACGCGTAATATATTTAGGAACTATGATTTGACTGTAAACATTTATACTAGGGCAACACCGGCGCGGAAGAATGCGCACTTGACCAAAAAACCCACAGCTGTCAAAAGCTGGATTTCGACAATTCATTCCATCTTCAATCGCCTAACCTAACCGGCCCACAATTCTTTTGTAAACCATTCTGGTATTATTGTCGTGGATTCATATAATTTTATTAAATCAAATAAAAGTTAAATCAATTACTAAAACGAGAGTCCTTGTTGAATAATCCGCGACCCATGTGAAGTTTTAATGACTGGTAAGCATTATGACGATCATTTCTATAATATCAAAGGTTTATTTTTGCCGATTTGTCGAAATTTGATTTTATAGTGCAGAAATACCTAATTTTGTCTTATTGTTTGAAATAAGTACACTTATATCTAATGCCGTAGCTGATGATCAAAATGACCGTGCGAGCTGAAAAAAATTGTATTTTCCTAGAAAATTCTAGGCTAATTTCAATGTTAGAGTTTTCGGGCTGATCCTAAATTCAGACAAACAGAATCTGCTTTGTAGATAAGATTCTTGTAGTGTTTTATTATTACTCTTCTTCTTAATATATAAACTAGTCTGAAGCTCATATATGATTGCTAACGGAAGTTATGAAAATGGGTAAAGTTTTTGGGACATACGCCATGAACCAAAGCATAATATCTTGGCAAGCATCTCTTGTTTTACTATTGTTCAAACTGCGATGTGTCCTACCGTCTTGTATTTGTGGGGTTGGTAAATACCTAATGATAGTAATGATAACACTAAAGCGTTCAAATATCGGGGTAGAAAGAACCTAAATAACGAATGCTACAGTAACACACCCCTATTGTTGTCCACGATTCCCTAAAGTCAATGATAAGTATGTTTCCAGGTCTGTTGATTGGAGGTGGGCTCCAAAATACCCGGTACACAAAGAGGCTAATCCTGGACATTAGACGGTGGTCATCAATCATTTATCCATTGATTGGTCAGAGCTCTTTTGTCATTAGAGGTGTTCGCTGTCCGTGCGTCGGATAGTGAACATTGTCCTGTCTAAGTGTCCACCCAAATGGACACTAACGACTTTAAAAATGTCCAAACACCTACCAAGTTTCACAGCACGCCTCGCAACCCCAAGTAAAAGCTTCTAAGTGGGTGGGAGGGCGATTTCCTGACATAGAGCGTCCTTAATTGAAGGACATATCTAAAATCGACAATAACATGAAATACTACCCCTTTAATGTGATTACTAAAAAATTCTAGAGATTCATTTTAAAAATTTTATATTTTTAAATTTAAAGGGTAATATAAAATAAAAATACAAAATACAAGGAAATGCAAAAAAGTATGTAAGTGCAAACAAAAAAATCGCATGGCCAAAGCCTGTGCGTGGATATCATAATAATTTTTAACATATTTCTATAACTTTGAAATGTTGAGACCTTCCTTTATATTTTTCTATCTTTTTTTTTGTTTCATGTATGGTTTAATTTTTTTAGTATTATCTTTTTCTTCAACGAAATTGTTATTATTTTCAAATTATGATTTCACGAGCCTAAAAAACAGAATAGAGATTTTTTAAATCCGAAGTCTGCTTGACATACGTATTTGTAAAATTCTAACTAAAAAAATCTGTGCTATGCATAAAAATCTTGTCTTTAACGTAAGTTTATCAATTAAAAATAATAATTAATGTTTGACCAGTTAAAGTATTTCACCAAAAAATGTAGACATGATTTGTCTCGACGCCACCTAGCGAGAGATTTAGCACTACCAATGCCTCTCTCACAAAAATAAAGTTGGTTGTTTTCAGGTGGAAAAATGTAATAAGCAGTCATTCTTGAATGAAACACTAGTATATATTGAATTATTTGGCGGGTATTAGATAAGCCGACATAGCTCAGTGGTAGAGCACCTAACCGGTAATCAGAATGACACGGGTTCAAGTCCCGTTGGCGGCATGTATCTTTTCTCGGAAGATTTTTTCAATGTAGATGAGTATTTCAGGCTGATAATTATTGCTTATAATAATTGTTAATAAATATTTTATTTCTCTTCCAGAGTTTGAAGTACAATACATATTTGTTTTTTGGTATTCACCACCTCACTAGGCTGAGCCTGTTCCGAGGTGGCAGGAATTTAGTCAAATTTTGATTACTTAATCTTGTAAGAAAAGAATAAGATAAATTTTTAAATTTATATATGAAAAGATAAATTGAATGAAAGAAAAAGAAAATGAAAAAAGTTGAGAAACATAAAAAATAAGTTGTGTTATCACATTCACTTTCATAATACTACACTTAACAAAAGGGAAACATTTGAAAAAAATAACGGTAACAGTTAAAAACAAACGGTAACGTTGCTTGAAAGCTGTCATTATTCCATTTTCAAATTTAAAGTTAACAGTTGTTACCGTAGCGGAGAAATTCTTCGGTATATAACGAAGTCATTACGCGGGAGTAAGAATGGACATTATGAGCGATGCACAATATGAGGTTCTGAAGTCGGTTTGGTGCCATATGGCACCACACCTGGTAGGCTTGTTCCGCTAGAACTACCCACGGGTCATCCGAGGGGGTGTAAACTATATTATTTTATTCTCACGGCACAGACAAAGGTATGGGGTTGGGAATTGTTTATCGGAACAGTCTCAATTAGTTTCTTGGCCTGTGGGGGTGGTTTCATACGTTATACTCAGAGGTAATGTGACGAATATTGTACCTAATACAATAGTTACTTCAGAAGGTGTTTTTATTTTTATTCATATTTTATTATTTTTTCATGAGATGCACTTTTGGGTTTGACGTATTTTATTTAGCAATCTTTTTTCGACTAAATTAATTAGCATAATATTAAGTATGTATTTTCGAATGTTGGGCGTCAACAAATTGTCATTGCGTTTTCTGTCAATTTAAAAAAATATGTTTGTAGGTATGTCCCTAAAAAAACAGAAAAAGAATAATCATGCATGACTTGAAATTTGCAGGAATCTCCCGGAAAATGCATCATTTTTTATCCTAGTAACTTTCAAATTGATTACCATAATACAACCATTTGCGTATTTTGATAGTCGAAAATCACGTAATAATATTTGTACAAAAACAATTACGTAAATATGGAAAATACAACCTTTTTTTAAATATGATAATTAGATTTGAAAACGGACAATACACAATATTGTATGCTATGCTATTTTATAGAATCCTATTGGCTATATTTTATATTCCAATAGCATTGGTTTAAATTAAATATTACTATTGCGTTAGCTAAAGCTTGAAGCATGTTTCTTGTCTGTCTGGAAATTCTAGGTAAAAGTAACTAATTTTAACACACCACACAATTTTCACCATGACCTAAGAATCTTTGACACACCGATTTAAATGTCATGTAATAAGAAGATTCCATGACAGTTGATCCCCGACAATTGGCCCTTTGGCATACTTATTTATTTATTTATTTATTACGCGCCCTAATGGGCTTTTACATTCTAGTATATAATGGTAAGTTATAGTTTGTAAGTTACACGGTTAAGTACTTCTAAACTAATACAACAAAGAAAATATAATACATTGAAAAAAAAGTAACAACAAAAGCATATAATAAAATAAAATACATTGGTAAAATAAAAATGATAAGAAGTCACACATAAATAGATACTCAGTATATACAAAAATTTCAGAAATTATACATGTCTATTTGTGTCTAGTTATATAAAATAATTGCAATAAACACTGTTTTATACTGCGTTATTTTTAAGGTGAAATATAACTCTCAAATCAGAATATTCATTTTCGAGACTGTCGAGTCTCTGAAGATACAATGTACATTCGGTTTAGAGGAAATACATTTTATCTACTTATAAAGAATATAACTAAGTGTCTCCGAAGGGTTGTGCAGAGAGGATGTAACGCCAAATAACCATAGTATAAAACATATTTTAATTTTTCAGTTCAATGTTGCAAATATCTCCCTTCTAATATTAAACCAGCGTTTTATACAAGAAATAATATCGGTAATTTTTTGAGAAATACTAAAGATAAAGACCATAAATTGACTAATTCCGGAATATATAAACTCAAATGCAATGATTGTCCCTCATTTTATATTGGAAAAACAACTCGTAATTTTGAAATCAGAATCAAAGAACATTTAAGGTGTCTTAATAATAATAATTTTTCTGAGTTCGCTAACCATATCATTGAAAATAACCATAGTTTTGAAAAAAATACAGGGATAAATATTCTTCATATTAATCATGAAGGAAAACGTTTAGATAACTTAGAAGCTTTGGAAATTAAAAAATCCCTTAAAAATAATGAATCTATTATCAACAAACAAAAAATATTTTCATATAGCCCAATCATGGATTTGTTCCCCTACCCACCCACTCTACACTAATACCTACCCACCCAATCTATATTATTAACTAACAACGGCTCCACCCCCTACCATAATAAAACATTGTTCGAAACTGTCAAATTAGTATAAGCTTTCCCTGACGAAGGAACGTTTGTTCCGAAACCGGTCGGATTTGCACACTATATAAGTGGTTTTTACAAAGTTATATTGTTGCATTTCTAAACATATTTTCATTCAAATGCATCGAGAATAAAACTACTTATCTCTATTATGTATATACCAGCGTATGAGTACAAAAAATAGATTAAGGTTTAAAGTTGGCAAGTAATGTACATTTAAAAAAAAATAAAAATTAGATCAGAGATCAACTATCGGGTCACACACAGACGCCAAAGTATGCTATTTTACTTTCTGAAGTGAATCCAGTTAAAGATAACTAAATAGTATAGTCAATATGTAGGTAGGTTGGTTAAAATTCAGGTAGGCACTGAAAAGTGTAAGTATTTAAAGTGGGTAGATACAAGGTACCTAGTGTAAAAGTTTCCCCAGAAGTATCTCTTACTTCCCAATCACTTTACAGCCTCTTGCTAGATACATAGGTATGTATTCATCCGCCGATGTTTAGTGCGGGAGATGAATGCTGATAATTAGAAAACGAGGGGGCAGAGTTGATGATTTCAAGCCTTTAAAACCCCCCTTTTAGACAAAAGATGAGTGAACGTCCATTTTTAATGCCGGGTCAGTCTTCCGCCCGTTTTCATTCAATCTCAGCTCTCGCTCCACTAACGTATAGGCCAGAGGTGCGCAACCGTGAGGGAAATGCTTAAATAAATAAATAACTAAAAAACAAAATTAGAAATAAATTAATGTGTGAACAATTCACACAAGAGATTGCAAAGAACACATACGAAACACTTGAAAAGTTTGAATGTTAAAAAAGGTGATTTTTTTTAAATAGAGAACTCCAGTCCAATTTTTTTTTTTTTTATTTTTTTTTATGGATAATAAAGTTAGTTTTAATAGTTAAAATAACTGTCAAAGTTTTAATTTTTCAAGATCCCCCGAAAACCACCGTATGTATAGTGAATTGTGTGACGTCATCACTCCTGAAAAGTTACTATAGGATCGGGCAATCAGCTGATCAACTGCCGCCATTATGAATTCGGTGTTCGAAGTATTCTCCCTAGATTACTGTTTTTTTTGTGCAGTAGTTTTTGAATATTTTCAATAATATAGATAAACTAATAAGAGATACCTTTATTTTTGAAACATTATTTAGGCATAAATAAACATAAACACAACAACTATTATTTATCTAAATCTCTATAAACAGTATGAAAATAAACCAAAAACACGAAATGTTGAATGGCGTATGTCGTACACTTCAAGTTGTGATTTCAAATTTCAATACAACTTCAACATGCTATCACCAGGTGAATAGTTAGCAGTGACGTCACCACTAACCATTTTGATAATACCAACTTGACGCTGTGTTTTAATGAGACGTTTTAAAATGCACTTTTTAATACTTTTTTAAAAACTCTTATTAATAAAACCCATATATTCAGAATCAGAATATATATATATTCAGAATTCATAAGTAAGGGAGATACAACGATTTCTATGAGACCTACATGGGTTGTGTCTCCCTTACTATCAAAGTGAGAAATATGATCTAAACAGCAATGGAAACAGAAAACACTACGCTTTATTTTAGAATCTAAAAGTTAACCAAAAAAGAATAAAAACGTACACCTTTATGAAACAAAATTTCCGGCCGCAATTTGAAAAAAAAAGTGAAACTTTAAATGCAATTCACACGCGGTAGAAGTGAAACCTCCAGAAAAATAAAGTGGACAAGAGTAGGGATGCTACGAAGCACCGCATAAAGAGAATACCGATTATACAATCACATTCTCTCGCAAGCTAAAGGCTCTTTTTAGTGTTGCTATTTTTCGTTTCATCGAGTTTTAAATTACAACGGTGCCAAAGAAGTTTTCACTTCAAAATTATTTTTACATGAAACGACAAAAAAGTGAGGTGACTGACGTTTATAATACATTTGTCTAATAAAATATGTACCTGTTTTCATATTTTTTTATTGTCAGTAATTTTAGTTAAAAAAAACGAAGGTGAGCCATTTAAATTTGTTTTTATGTTTGGATGGAAAATTTTTATATTACCATTTTTTTTTAAATTTCGATTATAAAATTTGAAAGCGTATTTTATCACCTGTCAAAAACAGCGTTTAGTTTAAGCATTCGCTAATAACAATATTCCATTTATTTGGTTTTTATTGCGAAGCGGAAATATTTTGACCTTCTGACAAAATATGGCCGAGGCCAGAGGGGTTAAATCAGTCTCCTTTTTTACGCACGTTGTATGCAATATACATTAATATTAGTTTTTTTCCACGTGCCAATGGTTCTGTATTTCTGCCAGGAGCTTTTCACAGGTCCGTACCAGCGCCCAACGTGCACAGGCTTAAATAGAGCTTACGTGCTTTTCAAAATTTATATTCTAACCAATGAGAAGATTCCAGGCGAATGGAATATATTTACGGGTACTAATTAATCGAGCATAATGAAAGTGAATGTAAATATCGAAATCGAAAATCTTCGATTATCACATTTACAACAAAATGCTAATATTTCATATAAAAATACACCCACCATAAATAATTGTTAAAGTGTAATCGAAAATATGCTGGTTTCAATCATAAAAATGTCATTACAATGCTTAAATATATTTTGTGGAATTTCTCAAGCTCTCTTCGCTAAGAAAAAAATAAGAAAAGTTTTTAAAAGCATCGGATATTCAAACGTGTCGTTTTGTCCGTTTTTAAAGCTAAACAATATTTACTCACGTAGAAATTAAAGTTGCGAATATGAAAAAATAGGTGCATTTTCATAGAGATTCTTGCAAATTTGATGTTTTTTCTGTTTTTTCTGTTTTATAGCGTCCCGCCAACTATTTTTTTTAGTTTACAGTAAACATTATGATTATTTGTTGATGCTCACCATTCGATATTATGTTTGCTACTTATTTCGATATTATTATTCGATATTATATATGCTACTTATTTTTAAAAAAATGCTACTTATCGTCCAGGCGATTAGTCCGACATCACCAAATAGTAAGATTTGAGTTAATGTGGAGAGCAATGTTTGAGTGCTCACTGTATACACGGGAAAGAATAACTGTACGTTGCGTATAACATTTTGAAATATCCTACTAGTGACCCAGAAAACATTTTGTTTTCAAAATCAAAATCAAAATCATTTATTGTACAAAATTTACATTTAGTACAAAAGGTATAACTTATAGGTACATATATCATATTTCTTCCAGTTAACCTAACATGTTATGCAGATATGAACACAAATGAAATATATATATATATATATATATATATATATATATATATATATATAAATAAATATATATTTAAATCAATACAAGTTTTTCTGCCATTCTAATTAATTTGTTGATGTTTATTTATTTTTTATTTTTTTTACATGAGCTCCACACAGGAGGCCCTGAGGAAAATAATTTCCCTATGTCATCTTTGGGGATGCTGTGTGGAGGGTTTTTTAAGGTAAACGAAGGAGAGGAGAGTTCTGGGAAGGAAAAGGGGTGGGTAGGAATCTGGAGTTCATTGTGTCCTGGTCATCCACCTCCAAGACCTAGACAAACCTCATCCCATGAACCCGGGCACCCTGTTAAATCACCAAACGTAGCAAACCACTTGGGGTGACTTATGGCAGAGGTGAAATTGTAATCTGTGAATTATACCGAATAGAGGTTGTACACTTTTACATATAACTGCATAATCAAATTTCGATTTTTCGGAGATGTCTGCCATAACTGGACGACCGATATGTATAACCACAAAACATCTTATAATGATATGAAATAAAATTTAAAAAAAAAAACTACATAACTACTGACTATTTTACCTATAGATATAACCATTTTAAAGATTTGTAAAAAGCATCATTCAGTCATTCTCTAGTATCCCGAAGATGCTCACGATTATCATTAACATTTAACAGTAAATTATTTGTAAAATCGTTCGGGGTCACACTGTATAAATATCCATACACGCGTGCTGTAGTTACGTATTCATTAAGAGAGCTCCAAATGAAAGCTAAAAAAATAAAACTGGACTACTCGGACGTTGAATGAGGAACGTGAATGTGTATGTGAAATTTGCCGAACGTACATCCGCTCCCATACCAGCGCTCTTTCTATATAACTCCTCTAGATAGGTATTATATAACTTTTACACGGCTCCTACTGCTATATTGCTCGGACTTTTACTTGCTTTGGATAGGTATATAGCCTAGCCAACCTACGAGCGTAGGTCCGGCCTAACAATAGCAGTGAAAATGTTTTATCTCAGAGTAGATTCCGTTGTATTTTTCAATAGAATTTCAGTTAAATTCTGGTATCTCTCGCGTATTGTATGGCGCATCGATCTTTGAGACTGTCGCTGTTGGTAATTGAAAATTTCTGTCCGATGCTTTTGGGGAGGAAGCCCTCTTTGCAAAACGTTACCCATACGTGAGACTGACTCTACGTTAATATTGCATTTATACCACGTTTACACATAACATAAAAGCTATTACTTATTTTCAAAATATGGACAAATAAAATCGCGGAACTTTTCTTAGGATGCTTTTTTACAGTATTTGAACAAGTCACCAAACTGAGTACTCCAATTTAGAGAAAGTCACAGGCAAAATGGAAGGCATAAGAAACAGAGGAAGACCACCAATTCGCTGGAGCGACCAAGTTATCACTGGGGTCCGGCACGTCGCGCGTCGCAGTAAAATTGAAGTAGAGGTCACGATCCTCTGCAATGAGGAACTGACTTGAGTAAAAGAAGAAGAAATTACAAATTTTCGTTTTTTGTTTTTGGGGTGTTATGCCGTGTTGCTCTACCTCCTTCTTTAGCCAACGTTTCGGACATCGTTGCAGTGTCCATCATCAGGGCAGATCCGGCAGATCCGGTAGATGTGTGACTGATGTCATATGTGTGATGTGTGATCTGCCGGATCTGCCCTGATGATGGACACTGCAACGATGTCCGAAACGTTGGCTAAAGAAGGAGGTAGCGCAACACGGCATAACACCGCAAAAACAAATAACGAAAATGCTTTTGGCCGTGAAAATCTTAAAACTTATCAGAAATTTCAAAGTTTAAATTCCAACTTTGTGAAAGTTCTGCGATTATTTCATCATGGGCCGGTTGTTTCACAGGACTTGAAAATGACTTTTCACAGAACGTGTATATTAATTTTGAACAATTCATAAAAAAACCAAGTCAATTTTCAAGTTCTGTGAAAGATTAATTCAAGTTCTGTTATTAAAGATTTATTGATCAGTTGCTTCACAGAATTGTAATAACAACAGAACTTGAACAGAATTTTTTTTCTTTTTTTACACGAATACCGCATAAGAGTCCCAACTGCTCCCGTCTGGAGCCAGTGGGACTATGGCATCCCCAATTGTGAGGCTAAAGGTAGTGGGGAGGGGAAGGAGATAGGGAAGAGGAAGGTGGGGAAGAGGAAGGTGGGGAAGTACCTGGCTATTCAGATCTGGTCACCAAACACGGCAGAAGCCATTTCAAGCAACGTTTCAATTCTGAATGGTGGTCTTACATCAGGGCGATACTGAGAGTATCTTCCACTCTGGAACGTGCCGCAAATATACTATATATTATTTTAAATGAATAAATTGTGAAATACACAAATTAATCAAATAAAATTTATTTACCACGACGGGATTCGATCCCGCGACCTTCGGAATGCTAGTCAAGCGCCTTACCGCTGCACTACGCCCGTAGAACTTGAAAATTAACTTCAAAATTTGATGAACTGTTTAAATTCTGTAATCTTGCAGTATGCACCAATTACGGAGTTTTGGAAAAGGGAATAAATAGAACGTTTACCCTCAGGTAAAATAATATAAAAGTTGAAAATATCTCTACTTAAATTCTTTTAGTGATTGTAAATGTTTTTTTGTTCACTTCATTCTAAATCCTTGTATAATATAATAATTTAATTTAAACGTGATTTATAGGGTTCTACAGGGTATGGTTATTTTATTGTTTGACAGCTATTTCGCCTTCCATACATAAAAACATCTAGACCTAGTAGAATTTTTAACACCTGTCTGTGCAGTTTTTTAGGTATAAATAATAATAATATAGGCGTTCACCTAAGGCTTTCTATTTCCACAAGGCGGCCTGTTGTGTCACGTAATAACAGTAAAAAAGCAAAAGATGCAATGAAAGACGAGATGAAACGCCATGTTTGAGGCAAACGATCTCCAGAGATGAAGAATGTCACGAGAGAAACGAGAAGAAGAGGATCTTCTTTGGAAGACTAATGGGAAAACGGTCACTACTTATTTATTTTGCTGGGTGGACATTCACACGTCACGTTGTCAGGACTCTGAATGTAGTGTATTCGAGAGGGAAGAAAAAGTCATGTGTACACGTTAATGGCAGTAAGTTCTAGGGGTAGATATGCAAAATAGTTTGGTAAAATTTTGAAACAAAACCCATTCTTACTAAATAAATATTATAAAAGGCATTTTTGTTATTTGTATTCGCTAGATCTCTAATTAGGTTTTAGTTAGTTCTGGATAGTATTAATAAAATCAAAATATTGATTGTAAACTGTGAAATAAGGTATGTTTTATTTCGATAGATATTAAAGTGATAATTTGGTTATGTGTATCATGTAACACGAAATAATTCAAACTGACATATTATGTCTCTTATCATTCGACCACCAATTTCATTTTTGACGTTAATTTGCAAATTTACTGATTTATTTTCCTTCCTTATTGTTTTATTTATTATATACAAACATACCGCATACCTAAAACACACACTACAAAATATTTATAAAATTTCTGAACTATGTTGCCTATACACTATATAATCGCTTCCAGGTATGTACAAGGGAATCCAGCAAAATAAAAAATTCACAGTAATGCTTTAAAAGAATATTTTTTAAGTACGTTTAATGATGAAAAAATGTAATTCTCTTGTCATGTTCAATTGTCTTGTTTCTTTTTCTCTTCTTTTCTTTTCCATTTAGTTGTAATCATCCATATTTTTATAGCCTTGTTCCTTTTTTCTTTAATTGTTTTCTATTGTTGTTTGTTCTACTCAACCTGTCTTTTATTTCTCGTCTATATTGTATTTGAAACTTATATTTTTAATATCTAAATACCTGTGTAAAATTGTAACTATTTCCTCCGACCCATGAATTTTATGTTCCTCCTATCCTAAAATTAGTTCTGTAACTCATCGGGATTGCTCTAGCAAGAAATAAAAACAATAAAAAATATACCTGTTTTTTTAAGCACGTGTTAAAGGAAAATTACACAATATGAGGTTATTTGATAATGATAATTAGGTTTAAATATAACTTCGTATCCACCCCTCTAGCTGCACAGCGCACCTCGCGCCTGCATAGAGAACTGCGAAATACTGCATACTGCCCAGGTACGCGATGCACTTACGCGTGAGTCGTACTCTCACCCACGCACAATACTGCACGCACGCACACCACACCGCCTTGAAGCAACGGTGTCAAGTATTTGAGTAGTACGGTTGAGATAAGGCTTCTGCCTTCCTCCCCCGGGATGGGGTGACACCCCAACACCCCCGGCAACCCTGACACCCCACTGGGAAGTGAAACTACCCCGGGCGCATCGTCATGCGATGAAGGAACTCGGGCCATGTGAATTATGACGTCTTGCAAATTGCACAAATAGATTTTGAGGCCTCACGTTAAAAGCATATATGTCAAGATAAATAAAGGACTTATCATGAATAACATATTGCATTTCGAATAATAACATTGGCTTTATTATGGTTTTGCATGTATTTTAATCTAGTATGGTTAAGATTTATTAAAAAAATTACATTGAGCTCGAGGAATAATCTACGGCAGTACATTTTACTCCAGGTTACACATTTATGCCTGAAATGTTAGTAACTTATTTGTAGAGAAACTTTTCTTCTATTTTTTCTGAGTATCTAATATTTACTTAGCTCTCTTAGGAGCTATAGCGCAATTTACAAAGGTTAAAAAAGTAATACACAACGAATACTATTATTCTGTACAAAACTAGTCCTTTTACTGGTGAAACAACATAATTTAATACATTTATAATACGTTCTACACTCTCGGCTAAATACAAGTAATTTTCTAGTTATAAAGTTTCTTTTATTTTTTATTTTAACTTTATGAGTAAAACCTCAAATTGTAATATTTAAATAAATGAAGACAATAAAAAAACTCAATCGAAAATCTGGAAACAGAAAAATCATAAAAACATATTGACACCTCTGGGACTCGAACCCAGGACCTCTTGCTTTCCGGGCAAACGCGCTAACCACTGCGCCACGGTGTCGATATGAAATTCGGTCATGTTTAACTGTACCATACTTCGAACTTCGACTAAGAACCACCTACATTATCTTCATTTTCTTTAAACGCATATATTATTGGCAACTATCTGGAAAGCAAGAGGTCCTGGGTTCGAGTCCCAGAGGTGTCAATATTTTTTTCTGATTTTTCTGTTTCCAGATTTTCGATTGAGTTTCGCTTATATTGTCTTCATTTATTTAAATATAAAGTTTCTGTTAAATTTACTGTATTAGTTTTAAATATTATAATTTTATCACAACACACATCGAATGGAATGAACTTTAGACTTCTACTTCCCATAAATCACTCCTTCTTTATCACCGTCCTTCGAAGCCTCTACGTCTCGTAAAGGGGTAAGTTTGTTGGAAAGGAAAATGCGGAAGGGTTTGATGGAAAGAGGGTTGGTTGGTGGATGCCATGTTTATGTGAGTCTGTATATTTTTCTACCCCACGATGAAGGAAAGAGTTGAGAACGAGACGGGGTAAGTAGGACCCCCAACCCTTGAGGGAGGCGAGGGTGGGCAGTGCTTGAGCGCGGTCTCAAAACATCATTTCAATATTCCATGCTGAAGCTTTAATGACTTGAGAAACACAGCCTAAGAACGTCATTTGTTGTCTGGCCAGATAATTCACTCCATCTTTTGTTTTTACTTTTATAATAGGCCACTTGCATCACATTTTTAAAAATTATTTTCCGGTTTAGGCAAATATTCTAAGACATTCTTTTATTTTTTATCGTATTTTTGGAACCCTGGCGATTTTTTGAAAATTTCAATCTAAAAAATCAGACCATTTTTTATAAACCGGAAAGACGGGACATAATTTTATAGATGTGAAAAACGATAATTACATAGCCGAAAATCATTTAAAAAAAGAACGTTTTCCACACGAATGGCGCAGGAGAATAACGAGGCATACCAATAATATCTCATAAATATTTTTTTCCTTGATCCATCTTATTGATCATAAATCATTATAATGTACAATAAAAATCCAATGTAATATAATTGTACTTGTAAATTATAATAAAAAATTTAATAATAATAGAAATATAATAGAATAGAATATAATGCAAAAATAATATAAATGCAAAAATCGGTAATTTTAAATACATGTAGGATTACAAAAGATTTTTTAAATATTTATATTGAGGGATCAGTAGGATTTATAGGTTCAATTAGGAATTCCACAGAGCCGAACCCTCTGATATGAAAATATCTGGAGTCGGTGAATTATTTTCCCATCTGGTCTCTGGTAGGTTGACATGTTGTTCTTGTATTGTTTTGTAATTATAATACATATAGTGCAATTGCATAACGTGGATTGACCAGATGATCATTTGGGAAGTGTGTGAAAGGGTTTAGTTTTTCCTGTGGGGAAAATTAAACCCGGACATTTAAATCTGGTGCGTAAAAAAGAAAATTTGATTTTGTTAACTTCAGCACCATAACCATTATACCTCTAAAACACGTACCGACATCTAAAATGTACGGGGTTCTCTTCACAACATCAAAAGTCACCAAATGATAAGTTCGCAGAGAACAAACAATAAATCTATTGAACGAATTAAAAAATTAGCCTGAAATCAAAGTGATGCCATATAAAAAAAAATAAATCAGTATGGAATTTTACAAAATTAATAGGAACATTTTCGGAGACAGGACATTTTCATCAAGGCCTACTACAGAACAGGCCTAGGCACGCTACCGCCGAATTACGAAGTCAGTGCTGTCATATTTTAGTGTTAGTATGCGAAATGAGAGTCGATTTTCGCCATGAAGTTTTTAGGTTTTAAATCTAAAGTTTTACGAAAATTAAAATGTTAAAATTATTAAAATTAACACAGTTAAAAAAGGAAAGGAGTAAAGAAATAAATGAAGTCATATATTTTAATAAATATGTATTTTTTATTTAAGAAATTACATAACATACAAAACACATGTAGTAATGGAAATATATAACAAATCGTATTTTTTTAATTAAATTGAATTACATAGGTATTATATTCACACAATAATGGACACATTACATTATGCAGGAAATAATTGTTTTTAATAATAAATTCCTCGTGAAAGTAATGTTTATACTGGAAGATTGGAAGTGCAATTTGAGCACATATGAGATGGACACATACATAATATAATAAATAATAAGTTTACAAAAGAAGAGAATTGGTGGCATGTATTTCCTAATAAAAAAAATAAGATATTATAAGCTAGGTATTTAATTTTTGAACTTTTCTATTACTTGATCCTGAACAACTTTGTACAGTAAGTTCATCGTTTTTGTTTTTTGCTAAGTTACTTAAGAGGATTTTACAGGTTCTATGACAAATGTTTTCCAACATTATTTGCAAAGTTTTTTTACAATTACATTCATTTAAATCATTTTGAAATAAAAAATAATAATTTAATTTGGTAACACTTATCTTATTCAAAATATAGAGTTGATTCTGGCCACTAATAAAAATATCAGGACAAGAATCTAAAATTTTTTGCAAACTGAACCATACCAATGCTGTTGCAACAGTGGGACTCTCAGTCGGTAATATTAATTTTCCTCTATCTAATTCCAAAATTAATTCTGTGGGTACATTTTCAAGTTCTACCTCCTTATCTAACGACTGAAGCCATGCTACACATATATTACATTTCTTTGATCGCAATTCTCTTCTAACATTATACCCAGCAATGTAAGTTATAATTGGCATTAAATTTTCAGGAATGTTTTCTAAAGAAAATTCCGAATCTATTATCTCATTATAAATAGTTAAATCCACAAATATGTCATCAATTGATGCACTTGCTTGCGGAAGAAGTGTTTTCAATGGAATATTATTTCCCTTGCATACTAATATAACGCTGCTTTTAAAGCGAAGTTTTCTTTCACTTTCTAAGACCTGAACGTAGCTAATGTAATAGTTAGCTCCACTCATTTGCCGATAACAACCAAACCTCGCTTCCAGATCATCGTTCTGAAACTTGCCCAGCAATAGGTAGTCTATTTTATACACGGAGAACATGTATGGGATTAATGACAAAAATGAATCTAACGTGGTGATGAGAGATTGGCATGTTTGCGCACTTAAGGAAGCGCTGACAGGAATCGTAACCCTCCAATTCTTTAACCATCTCAACATATTCTGTAAAAAGTTTATGTTATCCAAACTAGTTTCTCTCATGGGTTCCCTATGTGGATCGTTAAAACGTTTTCCTTCGAAAGCGCTATGTACATTAATAATTTTCCACCATCTACAAAATATATTTAAAAAATGTAATGTACCCTCAGGGTCTACAAATGTTTCAGGCTTTTTGAGTGCAACACACTTTAACCCTGCAATAGTTTTTTCATTAAAAAATTGTAAAGCTAATGAAACATTTTGTTTTTGAATGCTACTAGGATACAATGCTTTGTATGACAACATGTGTCCAAATTTAAGAAGTGACTTCTCCTCCAGTTGGTATACTAAACGCAAATGTTGAAATTGAGCTTCCAATGTTACATCAAAGTTATCAATATTAGGAAATTTAATTACGCAATTGTCACCCTTCTTACATATCCAATTATTACGCACACATTTAATTATGTGAACAGGATCAAAAATAAAAAATAATGTTCTACTGTTATCTATCGGGTGAGGCACACTGGGAAGTAAAATTTTATTGGGTTGGAATAATTCAAATGCTTTCCTATTGATGGCATTATTATCGGATATTAGGGATATGATTTGAAAGCCAATATCTTCAACCTCCTTCATAACATTTAAAATCATTGATTTCAGCTGTTCGGCAGTCAAATTATTTACTGGCACTATACTAACGACATCTTTATATTTTGACAAAATGCTAGAAATCATGAATACTTGAGCTGTTTTTGCAATTTTCGATGGATCTGTTTTACTACTTCCATACAAATTGCCCCCTTTAAAATTAAGTTGAGGACTTATATAAATTTCATCCAATTGCAAATTCACTAAAAGTTCATCTTTTTTTAAAAATTGTTTTTTCGTTTTTAAATATTCTACGCTACCCTTTATATCATGATCAAATAAACTAAATTTTGAAACCAATTTCTTAATATTTCTAGGGTGGGGAATGCACAAATAATTAGTATTATATAACATATGATACACGGCCGAAGAATGTACAAACATAGATGCAGCAAATATTAAAGTATTGCCACTGTACCTACGGAGATTTTTAAGGGTAGCGGCATGCTTAATTTGTTCTATAATGAACATAATTCGCAGATCAGTGTCTGGAAAGTGTCTTTGCAGCATCATGAGAATATCATTTAAATCTAAAGCGGGGGTATTGTCATGGATCGATGACTCGATAAAATTGATCAGTTCGTTTAAATCATCCACACTTTGAATTAAACTCATGTTTTTTGGGTGTCGACTTTTACTCACTAACTTATCACCTAAAAATAAATCTATTTGTAAGTCACTCATCACTTTTACAGCCCCTAAAACACAAGGCGTATCACTAGCACCGATTAAACACAAAACTTTATGTGCTGCTGTCTCCGTCAAAACCCATTCTGGTTTAATTAAATTTGAAGTTCTTCCAGAAGAAAAGAATTTTGATACGTCATCTAAAGATTTAATAGCCTTTGCTTCTTTGTGCTTCTTAAAGTCTTGGAGGCTCTGTTCAAGAGCAGCTTCCATCCGGGATGCCTCCACATCGCAGAGTCTCCTTGACGCCTGGGAGATGGTGGACAGGTATTTGGGGGTATTGGGAAATATTGTAGGGACTGAACCCTCACGAAGCTTGGGAATTTTGCGAGGCACATCTATAACTTCCCCGCGAACTGTGCATTTGTCGCTTCGTGTGATTGATGATTCATCAAAATGCTTTATGCAAATGTACGGATTTTTGATTCCA
The DNA here is from genome assembly GCA_929108145.2 of Limnephilus rhombicus. Lineage (NCBI taxonomy): Eukaryota > Metazoa > Arthropoda > Insecta > Trichoptera > Limnephilidae > Limnephilus > Limnephilus rhombicus. Next base: position 14,852,036 of record OV815287.1, on the reverse strand, counting down.
GAGAAATCCGTTGGAATCCTACGAAGCCATTTTTTCCGTAGAACATCATTTTTCGGTAGGGCAAATGTGGATACACTTTCATGTTGAGAGCGATAGTTGGATTTACAACCAATCACACTGCAGCACCTTCCCATCTTGTTCTTGTTAATCACCTGAAATAAAACATAAACGAAATAAGTCACAGGTATTTAAAAATGCAAAATTTGGTTTAGTTCAGGGTAGCGCGTCACGATTAGTGTATTTTTACAAAACAATTTGAATGAATTTGACTTGCGTTTCGGACAAAACATTAAGTGCAAAGCTCTTTGTAATTGATCAAGATAACACTGTATTTATATTATACAGCGCATTGATTAGGTGTATCAATAATAACAAGTAGAAATTTGATTTAAATCGCTCCTTAGATAAACGTTTATTTTAACCACTCTCAAACGACAGATAACCTCAAATATATAAAAATGATTTTGTTGAAAATAATGTTACGAATAAAAGACGTGGTAATTAATATAAACGCATTTCAAAATTTAATCTAAATCAGTTCTATCAGCTTAAAAAGTAACAAGTAAAAAGTCTCTTTCATTGATATAAGTACAACGCAACTTGTTGATTATTTGTGAAACGTCAAATAAGATTTGTTTTTTTTTTTTTAACTAAATCAGCATTATAAATACAATAACCACTTACCAGTTCAACTTCCAAGTAAACTTCACTGTTTAAAGTAGTCGAATCAGTTTGTTTATTTAATATGTTTGAGATAAACAACACAAATCAGCAGTCACAACGAGCGTCAAGCAACAACCGCCGCATAAATAAACCAATCCCAACCGCCGCCATTTGCAAACTTGAAACTTGACAGCATAAACAAACCAAACATCTTGACAGCACTGAATTGATCACGTGACATTTTAAAATCCGCCGGGCGCCTAGGCCTGTTCTGTAGTAGGCCTTGATTTTCATGTAGTGACGTCACGAGCCCAAATAATGGATTTATTTATTTAAAAATAAAAAAAACTGTACATTTCTAAAAAAATTTACTAACATTTAATAAAAAGCAATCTTAATAAAAAGAACTATCCTCACGATTTTTTCCAAGTCGTTATGAATTCAATGCAAGTGGCCTATTATCACAGGAGGTTATCTTGTGCTTCACCTATCAACGACAAGCGTGGGACTTGTAAAGTAATGATTCTAACATGTATGTTAACAACATAATTATATTTTTAAAAATTGATTTGAATTTTGTAAAAAAAACTTATACGATTAAATAACTATATGTAGTGTTTTAATTCACCCAACAGGTATTATGTAAATGATGCATTTAACGATGTCAGTCTTCTTCGTAAATAATTTGGATTCCAAAACTGCAGCATTTTAAGTAATTTCAATGATTATCATCTCAAAATAACGATACTCTGTCGTGCTTGGTCTCTCGTCTAGATATACGGGAAGTTGGAATTTCACCCTTAAGCAGTCGCGTAACCCTATAAACAGTGGAAAAGGAGCGAGCGAAGCAAGTACGACTCAGAGGGGTAGTTGGACAGGGATGAATTCTTTTTATTTAATGTGAATACCACATACCAGTTCCGACTGCTCGCAACCATCTGGCCAAGGGTCTGTTGCATCTGCAATTGGGATATGTTGTGAGGCTGGAAGTAGTGGGAAGGGGAAGGGGAAGGAGATGGGAAAGAGGAAGGTCACCAAACATGGCTAAAGCCATTTAAAGCAACATCTAATTCTGAATGGTGGTCTTTCACCAGGGTTACATGAGTAACTTGCACTGTAGAACGTGTCGCAATAAATTAATAAATAAAATAAAATAAAATTAAATAATAAAAAAAGATAATATTATTTTTATTGAATTAATTTTGAAAACATATAAATAATAATAAATGAATATAAAATAAATTAAATTTATTTGTACAGCCCGAGGTTTAAAGCCGCGACCTTCGGATTATTAGTCGAGAGCCTTTCCCCTTGACCCCTGAGGATGTCAACTTACAGATACTAAATATAACGAAAAAAACTAATATATCTGTAATTAAATAGTAAAAAAGGTGGAGTCCAACTTTTTACATAGACCTCTTTCAAATTTACGTACAATCATCAATGTTCCGATTTTTCCTTTCTATTTGGGCAATTCTTTTCAATCCGTCAGTCCATTTATTCTTTAGTTGAACTCTGCTCTTATTTTCAATTCGAACGAAGACGATTTACACTTCAATAAATAATGTGATTAGATAAACTCAGGGTGTTAAATGTTAACTTACAGGTAATTCTGTTATACAACACTTATAATAAATACCCTGATGCATAATTTATTAAGGTTCTAGGCTTGATGGTATTATAATATTCTATGACAAAAAACCCTTGCAACATTTATACATATATTTTTAAGTAGATTATGATGCTAAAAACTTGCACACAATTTCTAAGACTTGATTATTGTTAATCAACAATAAAATAAGCCTTACATGTGTTAGGAGCGGAGTTCTACCCTGCTTGGAGGAGTCCAGAGAATCATGAAGGCTGTAGGTTGTGGGTGGAGGGTGGTCTGGGTGGGAAAGGGTTGGAGGGCTGGGTGGGTGGGTGGAGGGGGTGGCAGTCATCCGAGTGCATTAAATAACCTCAGATGGAGACGACTTGCGAGGCTGCGCTCAGGAAGGAGGATTTAATTCATAAGGAGAAAGATGTGAATGTTTGTTGGTTCGGGGTCGTTAACGGATTTTAATGAAGAAAATATAAGAAGTATGTGGATCTGAATGGGGGTCGCTCTTGATGTGCGCTGAGCTTTCTTGGCTCGAATTTTAATTGGGAGTTTTGATATCTCAATTGATTAAATAGATGAAAAAAATGCAACATCCAATTATTTAAAATACATGCCCATATAAAGGGTATTACTATATACCCTTAAATAAATGAGACATCCTGTAATTAATATCTGCTATAATACGTTAATAATCTGAAGCAGACTGCCCTCAAAGGTTAAGTGTTATAAATATCCGTGTCTCCGTTAAAACTACTGAACTCCACCATGTTTTCCACTGTGACAAACAAAGCACTAAGTATTCATAACATTCAAAAATTTCACCGAACTGCCAACACACATATAAACTTTTTGTATAATTTCAAAACCTCTCCGTAGTGCAACGATTCAAAAATAATTAGTTCTGAATATAGCTGATAAGTTTATTATTATTTAATAAAATGAAACAATGCAACTTTGTATAAACCACTTATAAAATGTGCAAATCCGACCGGTTTCGGAACAAACGTTCCTTCGTCAGGGAAAGCTTATACTAATTTGACAGTTTAGAACAATGTTTTATTAGGGTAGGGGTGGAGCCGTTGTTGTTAATAATGTAGATTGGGTGGGTAGGTATTAGTGTAGAGTGGGTGGGTAGGGGAACAAATTAGTATAAGCTTTCCCTGACGAAGGAACGTTTGTTCCGAAACCGGTCGGATTTGCACATTTTATAAGTGGTTTATACAAAGTTGCATTGTTTCATTTTATTATAATGGATAACCACAAAGTAATAGCTACATTCAAAAATATTATTATTTATTTTATTTATTTATTTACACATATACGGCACAACACGTGCCATTAACATAATTGACATACCTATAATAGTACAACAACATGGAGAATAACAGTATAAATGTTAGTAAAATTTAATTTAAGAAAAAAGGTGAAAAGTAAGGTAATAAGTAGTGTATAAAAACTATAATGTATAAAAGTAAATTATAAAGTGAATAGTACAAACTATAAATTATTAGGTAAAAGTAAAAATAAAAATTTAAAGATAGAAATAAAACAATAAAATGTAAAATATACAAATAAAAGATACCTATCTCAAGGTACCTACAACGATTTGTTTGTAAAATGATAAGGTTTTGTTGTAAAATGATAAGGATTTGTTGTACTGACATGTATTTACTGATATGTTTTTCTGTACAATGTTTCTAAATTTGCGATATCATGTTCATGTTTGAAAAAGCCCTTCGGGAATTTAATAAATTAAAAACATACCTGCTTTTAGATGAAGAAAGAAAACTGAATCAAGTATCGGCATGTAGATTAGAGCATAATAGGCCCAAAAAACTTATATTATAATATAGTGGTTAATAATGTTAAAATTATTTTGCACACCAAAGTTGGTCTATGTAAATGCATGTTGAAACTTGTTCAAATATCTCACCGGAGATGGCCGCCATTCTCCCTCAAAGAAATAAAAATGTTCGCATTAATTAATTTGTCATTTTTTCTAGATGGCTCTGACCTATCTACCCCCTCCCCCTTCTGGCCTCTTTGTCCCCCACCACCCCCCTCCCCACGGGACCACCAAAGCTCAAGTCAGCAGTCGCAAGCAGCTCGCAATAAAAGGTAAGCCGTAATAAAAAACGCTCTAAGTAAGCATCGAGCCTCCATTATATGCAAACTAAAATCAATACGCAAGCTGAAACCAGTTAGCGGGGTTCCCGCTGCAATTGTGCAGACTGAGATTCATATCTGAGATTTGCAGATAGATTCAAAGATGTGTTGCATTTATAGATGTGATAATGCAATATTGAGAAGTTGATCACAGAATAATCAGTAGACATTTAGGCACAGTTGGTTCGCAAAAATGCAAATGTTAGATTGTCTTCTAATTACTCGTACCATTATTATATTATGAATGTAATATAATATTTAGCAATAAAAATATTTGAAATACTTTTTCACTTTTATCTCCACTTTTTTCTGTTCTCTTTCATGTGTATCATTTGTTTTGTATATGTACATATATGTATAAGGTATAAATTTATTTATTAATTCCATTCTCTTTCATAAAAATGTATACCTATCAAAATGACATTTACCTACATAATTTCTCATTTCTCCGCCTTTTTAACATGATCATTGTTCCAAAAAGGTGTAACACGATTTATGTTATATATTAAAAAAAAACTTTATGTAATGTTTTTTAATGTAACTGTACCATTAGGATTAATAAATGATTTTTTTTTAAATCAGGTTATTTCGTTGTTTTTAAGGTTTTTTGAAAGGTTCCCGTTAAAGGCCTATTCTAGGTGCATTTCAACTTTCTATCAAATTATAATAAGCTGATAATCTTACTAACACGAAAATTGTTCTCTTTTGCTAATCACAATTTAATTCTTAAAAGAATTTAAATTTTAATCTTAAATCTTAAATTTTAATCTTAAATGGATTTAGAATCGACACTTATCGGGAACTTACTAACTGGCAACAAATAAAATAGCTCTAAATGGCCTTTTCATGACTTTGCCACAACTGGAGCAATAACTGGGCCTAAACTTGTCAATATTATTTTACATTCAATGATAAATGCAACATTACATTATGTACATTACTTTATTTTAAAACAATATGGACTGCTGTTCCCGCAAAACATTCGTTGTTAGTACAGATACAAACTCATTAATTTTTCATCAAAATGTAACTGTTTTCCCAAATAATACGAAATATAATTCAGTTGTGCTTCTGGATGTGGCACTTTTCTCTTTTACGTTCAATGTTCAATGACGTCCAATTTTCGAAACATTTATTCACAAAATTGAATTCCCATTCGATTTGAATAATTTTTAATGCGACCTGCCAAGTCGAGGTGCGCTCATGAATAATAATGCAGATAAATCGCAGAGACAAATGTTAGACAAGTACAGCGCAGTGGAAAAATCTCGAGAATCTTGTTGACCTATATAATACTTTAATGATATCCAAATTCCGACGTCTCTACAATAATTGCATGAACCTTACCCACCGGGCGCGACCCGTCCCAACGTCTGTGCTCCTGGCCCTCCCCGTTCCGTGTTTGGGGTAGGTCCACAGTAAGACTGGGGGGGTTAAGATGCATCCGAGAGGGTTGCGTCACCCCCTAACCTCCTCACCTAGCGCCGCCGCGGAACGTCACGGTGCAGTAATACAACCGAGCAATGTGGGGAATACAATATTATCGCAATCGTCATCAATGAAACGTTCGTTAAAGAAATCGACTTTTACTTATTGACTTACACAGATTTATAATGTATTTTTCGCGTGAAGATCTACCTCCAAGAACACTACAATAGTTCATTATAGACGTACCATTATAAATGAAATATTTCGTTTCAAGCATTTATTAGGTGCAGAAGTAGACATGTTATTGTGCAGTTCACCTTGGTGACTAAATTTACTGTAACTAAAGAACATTCAGTAAATTATTCCGAAGTACTTGCCTTACCAGCACGAGACATCACGTCAGGGCAAACAGCTTGATGACTCGACGCAGGACCAAATGGAATACGGTCCAGACAACAGCAGACGGCGCAGCAAGGCAGTGGGGGGCGGGGGGAGGGACAAAAAGAGACCCACACCACGATCGTCATCAACCCTCTTTAAGATACATTTCCAAAGAACCCTTTTTGCTACCCCCAAGTAAGACAAAGAGTCCTTTCTCCACCTCATTCTGCTTTATAAGACAGGTACCTTCCTCCGGTAGACGTTCCCCCAAAGTGAGTTGTGAGCTATGAGTGCCTGTGCACTTGTGCAGTTTACTTTTTATACAACTAGGACATGGATAGGTAGGCATACGTATAAAGAGTGCGCGTATGATTGTCGGAGAGATGTACCGAGGAGAAATCTCTCTCTCTTTCATTCACACACAATCAAGATGGTAGGAGCCACCAACTCTTGGCAACCAACAAATCATGGGAAATTTAAGAAATTATTTCTACTACCCGCACAACTCGCACACCAACTGTTGATTATTATGGTGATATTGACCCACTATTAAGCTAATGTTAATAGTGAGTTAAGACTGACTTTCGATTAGGAGATTTTAAATGAAAAAAAAAAGATTTCACATCGGGATCAAGGAACTTGGTTCAGATGTGGGACTTCAGGGTTCTTACACACATTTATCCTATCTGTATATATACTTAACGTGAAGCTCATTGCTTATATTCAATATTTCGAGTAATCTTTACTAGGAATTGGTTTATTTTAAATACCATAATCATGCTTTGGATAAACTGAAACTTTTTATATAGTTTCCCTTGAATGGAATAAAAAGAAAATTATTAATTAGGGGAGCAGGGGGTAATGGGAGCCAGCGGGTAATGGAATGGGAGCGGTGCGACTAGAGACAAAACCATAGCTCATATTCTCTCGGTTGCAACTCGGGCGTCTTCGTCACACTGCCGCCGTGTTCCCCTGCCACACTAGGCTCGCCAGTGCCACGCATTATGTGACCACGGACTCTTGTCGATTTTTTTTATTCCACGCTTATAAAAAATACGAAATTTCAACGGCCAGGTATGTAAGTGTGAAGCTAAATGTTTGTTACAATCAAACCTGTTTCATTCTAAAGCTAATGTTATCAATTTTGAGTATATGTGCATATAATTTCATTACAAGCTAGTTTGAGGCTATCATTTTATTCAATTTAAAAATGGTTGTATTCAGGTAAACAGAGCTTATTAAGCTAGTACTAAGTAGCTCACATTACACATGTGGGAATTTATAGGCTCTCATTTCCCGCAAAGTCGGGTAATGGGAGCTATTCTGTTTTTTTTTAAAGTTTATCTGTGGCCAAATGCCCAATAATGTAACATTTATGCTGTGATTAAATGATAGTCAAATAAGTATGGATTTAGTTTATAATAAAAAGTTCCTAAAATATCTATAAATTTTGCCTTTTATTGAACTTTTTCCTTAGGGGCTCCAATTCCCCCCAGCTCCCCCACTTTATAAAAAACATAAGCGTAAACTAATACAAATGTTTTTTTTTTCTTTAAGATATATGAACGCACATAAAAGAAAAATAAATTTAAATATAATTTTATGGCTAAAATTATGTGTGACAGTTTCCCTTCATTAAGTCTTTTTTTTTTTATAAAATTGTTCGCAAAACAAATCAAAACCACTTTTGCGCTTGAAATCGTGATTTCCATTTTTCTCCATTTTCCGAGCGATTTTTATTCCTTTTACTCGTGTCGATATAAGGCACACTAAGAATATTTAAATTATTGGCGTTTCCGTTAGGCATGTTTTAAATTTATAGCATTTATTTATATAGATTTTTTTCAAATCGACAAAGGTTCACGTCGCCAGAGCTACATACTTTTTTACAAACACAAATCGGTGTAATGGTGGACAGAAAAGGAATACTTGGTGATTTGTTTTGGCTGAAGAACGTTGTAAGTCGCCCCAGACCAGGAGGGGGTGAATTGAAGTGCGCAGAGCTGCATCAGGAATCAGGAACCTATACTTAGAAAGAAGGTTTTAAACTACTACAAGAATTTACCAAAAAATACGCAACGTATTAATTTATCTGTTGAATAAATGACGACCATGTTCAAATTTCATCGTATGTTTGGTGTTAATAATACATTAAATTGAATTATATCTTCTTTATATACATAAAAATCTCACGTCACGATGTTTGTTCGAGATAAATTCCGAAACTACTTAACCGATTTTTATGAAATTTGGCTTATTGTATATAATTTGGTCCAACTTAAAAGATAGTTTTTATCTCGATTATTTCAATTAAATGTTTGTTATAGGACAATGCTTTGTAATTATTTATAAGTTCCATAAGATTCTTTAAGATGGCGGTGTGAGTTAAGGCGCCGTATCGCTGATCAAAAAGAAGAAGATGGAGAGATACGTAATTATGAGTGTTGGAGAGAGTGCGCTAATATTTAAAACGGTAAAATTGCTGCGAAAATTGTGAAAATGTTCAATAAAACACGACTCGTTTAAAATAGAGCATAAATATCTTGGTGGCTGTCTAAAACAGCATTTAAAGAAACATTGTGAATTTTTTCATACATATAACTTGTAAAATAACAGAAACAGACGTGAAAATAATAATTTTCGGATTTTTTTCTATCGAGGGAATTTCATATAATTTGCGTTTCGGCGTGGGGAATGTATAGATATTATCTTCAAAAACAACATATATTTTTTTAAGAGCTTAAAACTTCAAATGTTTAAGAGGGATATGTAAAAAATCGGTACAAATATGGGTAGCGGCGGCTTACTTTATCGAAAAAAATCATTAGGTTATCTAGTTTGCGTAACCATCCAGGAGATGGCGTTGTGTTTCCTTAGCCACAACAAAGGGGAGGGTGAGCCAGTAACATATAAATAATTTGCAGTTTTTAATGAAGAGTATTAATTTAGGACTTTGTGACTAAAATTTTGATTATAATGTTGAATTAAATTATTACGTCAGATTCGTCTCTATTATTACGTCACCCCCTCGCGTTATGAAAGATGAAAATAAAGGCTTGAAATTTTTTCAAAATTGGCGAAGACGTGAAAGGGTTGTCCTTTGTACGATGCATCCCCGCGAGCGCAGGACGAGGGTGGGGGAAAGGGGTTGAAGGATTACTGACGGAAGAAGAAGGAGAATGAAGGATGAATTATGAAGGAAGATGGGTGAACGAGAGGGGCTGATGATTGAGAAAGATGGTGGATGTGATGATATACCTACTTCAAACACTTTAATTGCTTTAGGCTCAGACTGGAGGCAGTGAAAAATACAAGAAGTGACCAATTAATGTAATGTAATGAAACACACTAATTTCAGTTGTGGGTGCATAGTGCGTTAAAATATTTATTAAATAAAAATTTATTAAAAAAATTGGAACTGTAGTGAGTATACATCATATTAGACATGCGATGTAGGTTCCAAAATTATTTTAATATTTATTCGAAATACGTATTTCTTTTGTTTAAATGTTTGGCAGATGCAAATATCGTAATTATATAAGTTTATTAACATTTCATAGGTAAATTTCTTCTTTTGAAAGGCAATGATTCTAAAGCAAAAACTTTCATCTTCCTAAATCGTACAAATTATAATACTCCGTGATTTTTGGCGAGTCTTTTCTAGTAATTAATGAGAGCGGCCAAACTCCTACTATTTTAGAGTATATAAAATGGTCACGTTAAAACACCTATCACATGTTGTTATAACACGTAATTAGAAGTTTTTTTACATTAGCTCCATACAGGAGGCCCTGAGGAAAATAATTCCCCTCAGGGCCTATGTCATCTTTTGGGGGTGCTGTGTGGAGGGTCTTTTTAGGAAAGGAAAGAGAGGAAGTTCTGTGAAGGAAAAGGGTATTGGTGGTGGGTAAGAATCTGGGGGTCACTGTGTCCAGAAGTGACGGATAATTTGGGGGTCAGTGCAAGGCGATGTTCCGAGAGAGTACGGCTGTAGAAGTCAAAGGGACTGCCTCAACCATTCTATTCAGGCAGATGCATGGCAGGCCTAACAAGTCAAGACCCGGACAAACCTCACCAAATGTAGTGAACCACTTTGGGTGACCTACCGCAGAGGTGTTGGTTATCCAATAATGTGTTCTATATAACGTTTCTGATGATATTTGTCCGCCAGAATTCACAATATTATGTGCTTGCTTTAAAAAAGCATACGTTACATAAAAAAAGCTTTCAAAAACAAATCTCTTTTCGCGTGTTTGTGGGAGATGACGAAGCTGCGTAAATCATTAAGGAATATGCACGATGTACCCCTATATCCTTTTCAGTTTCAGTTCGGGGGAAGTGCATTCCGGAAGTCCCTCCAGTCACGTTTCTTCACTCCTCTGCATACTTGTCACGCATCCCTTTGAAATTCTTAGATTACTCAGGGAAACGCAACCTAAACTAAATTGTGACCCTGTGATAAACGCGTCAAATACGAAAAAGCTTAAATGGACCAAAAATTATTAAACTATTTCTGAATTAAAAAACTATCTATACGATTGACAGAAAAACTTGTGAAAATGCATATTTATTAAGTATTGTACGAAATTATTTGCAAACAGCCTCTGAAAGGAGCATATGGAAGAATAGTTTAAACGATACATTCGATAAAATTACGTTCATCGATCTAATTGTTATATTATATTATTAATTGTGTCAATCTTTCGACCACTGGTCCAAATAAACAAGCATAAGAATTGCTAAAACGCACCCCTTTCATTTCATTCTTGCAGTCATTCAAAACACGTTCATAAATATGTGGCACCTCTCTAAAAAGCGCGAACATTCACTCCAATCCAACTGTGACACATATCAAAGAGAGCCACATTTTTCCACGTGTCACATGTTTTGCACTCTCCCAACCCTAACGGTGAAGATAAGGGTGTCGTTGCAGTACATCGCACGTGTTGACACGTAGTTATTGTGTCGCGAGACTTTCACTCTCGGGGAGCTTTGTGACGGTTTCACTTTCAATATAAGTAGGTACGAAATACTCTACTTCTTGTGAAAGTTCTTATCTGGGGACTTAAACACAACAAAGCCCCGTAGTTTAATGTGTTTTTTTAATGCAATTTTACCATAAATTTGGGTGAGTGCGCCCACGATTTGTTTAATTATCGAAATTAGAAAGAAAGAAATCATGTTTTTTCAGGTTGCATCATAGTAATAAAAAATACTGTGTGCAGCTCCCACGCGGTAGAAGTGAAACCTTCATAAAACTAAAGTTGAGAAGAGTGGGGCGGCTACGAAGCACCGCACAAAGAGGAGACTGATTATTCTATCTCAGTCTCTCGTAGGCTAAACCTTATAGATGTACGTGTTTGTTTCTTTTTAGTGTAGCTTTTTCGTTTCATCGAGTTAATAATAATAATTTTTATTTTAGTAATTTGTACATTTAAGTTTACAAATTTTTAATTAATTATAATATTTCGTATTCAAGATAATTAATTATAATATTTCATATTCACTATATTTTTCTAGTTTTATGTAGCTCCTACATCTTGAACTTTCCAATTGGTGTGGACTTAGTTTCTGGTAGTGTGCTATATAACTTCATTCCCTTGTACAGTAGACTGTTCTGCGTATTCGCTTTGTCCTTTTTTTGTAGCCTAATTTCCTTGCACGTCCTTGTGTTATATCTGTGAATGTCCTCGTTGTATACAATTTTATTTGAGAATTATTTGGTAACATGTTGTTCAATATTTTGTGGATAAATACCATCGTGTTCAAGGTCAGCATCTGTTTCACGGTTAATCAATTTAGTTCCTTTAACATTTTAATTATTTTTGAAAATCACAAGTTTCAAATCACAGCGGTTATTTGAAACTTGCGATTTTTGAAGTTTTCACTTCAAAAAGTAAAATAATATTAGTATAAACTAATTGCTATTTTTAAATCGAATACAGTTCACACGCGGCAGAAGTAAAAACTTCAACCGAACAATCTCAACCAATAGGAGCCTTGAAAAGTGAGCTCATAATCGAAGCGGCCAATGCGGCGAGGTTTCATTCCATTTCATTCTCCCGCAGGCTAAATCCTGTAGATGTATGTGTTTGTCTCTCTTTAGTGTGGTTTCCGTTTCATCGAGTTCCAAATCTCAATGGTACTAAAGAAGTTTTACTTAAAAAATTATTACTTTGAAAATGCATTTAAATTATGAAAAGTGAGTGAAAAAAATATTATTAGATTTTTGAAACATACAAGGGAGCATAGGTACATTAATTACGCGAGCTCAAAAGGGGGGGGGTCCAGCAAATTCTCACGTCATTTGAAAAGAATATACGAAGTGGCCCAAATTTATTTCACCAAGGGGAGGGGGGGCGGTCTAGATTGGAAGAAAAACTGCTCACGTAATTAATGTATGCCCCCCAACGTATTATCATGCATGCAAATTGATGTATTTTAAATCTTACAAGCACATTTAGTGTTGTGTTTAATTTTTGTACTTATTTTGTTGTTTTTACGTTTTCGAAATAAAGAACGACTTAAAACAAAGGGACGGTATCATGCCAGAAACTTCTTGCCGCTTGTTTTCAAAGGATAATAATAATTTGGGACCGAATGTGGTTACTTCAAGTAGCAAGGTATACAGTTTCTTCTTTGTGTCTTAAAACAATGCCACGGCGTGGTGTCCCTTTGTGTCGGGGCCTAAGGTATGATGATTATTGTACGGTGGGTGTCCCCGGACACGAACCCTGGCGTCGTGGGAGGCGAGTTCAACGCGTAGCCACTCAGCCACGAGAAGGTAATCTGATAAGCTTGGTTTCTCTTCAGACAAACTGATGTTAAAGTGATTTTATCTGCTTGCATATCTCCCTATAGAATGTACAGCCACCTCTTATACAGCAAGAAACCATCGTGGTAAATATAGCGAAAATAGCTCCAGATTTTGCTTCTGATCTTTGCAGTTTCAAATTAGGGATGTCGAAAGTGTATGTATCGATATTTATTAAAATATCAATATCGACGTCGATATATCGAGGAAAAAATATCGATATATTGGTCAAATTTTCAAAATATTTTGCGTTTTAAAAATAATAGTGTATTCAGCTCAATATTATCAATAGTAATGTTTGTACACAATGTGCATTATTTTAATTGTACAAAAATCTCAATAAAAATGAAGGTATTTTTATCAGTAGATATTTATTTTTATTGGGTAATAATTAGAAAAATATCAAAAACTAAAAAGCTGTCTTTTAACTTATATGTAAACTCTTTGTATGCGTCTCAGCAACATTCTATTGGCCTATTATTCTGTCAAAAAGGACTTCGTGTTTGGAACAAGGTATAGTCAATAATCATAGACAATTGGGAACCAACACATAGTAGTGGCTTAGAAAAAAATGACGAAAAATAGCATACATTTCTATGTACCTACATATATGAGATAGTATTAGTGATCACAAATACTAATGCAAAGACAATAGATTGGTAAGCTATTAATAGTTAAAATTTCAACCGCCAGATGTCATGACCCAATACAGTTACTTTTTTCCGTTCGTTCCTATACGGTTTTGGATTCTAGTGACTTTTGTTACATAAATAAATAAAAATATTGTATTTGATTCAATTTTCGATATTGGATATTTGTATCGATATATCGGCTAAAAATATCGATGTATTGAATTAAAAATATCGATATATCGATACTTTTTCAACAAGCCTAATTCAAATCTACTGTTTCATGTAGAAATGCAGACATAATCCTTACTAATTGTAGTCGTAATAGACAATTTAATAGACCGTGCAAATATCTGGAAAGTTTACGTAATATTGATGAATACGATAATATGAAATTGCGTTTTGATGAGAGACCACAATTTCAGAATCAATACCTAACTTTAAATGGCTTAAGCTATCGTTTAACCTGATCGCCATGCATAACTCAATCTTCCTCTTGCATCTCACTTCCCCACTTCTTTCGATCTATCAATATTCTCCAAATTGATGATATCTTATTCTCATTGTCTTCGGGGAATTTGGAATAACTGGTGGCTTTATTAATTAAAAAATCAAAAAGAGACACTGATCAAGAAGAAATGCTTTAAAAAATGTAGGACTATTATTATACAATTATTAATAATTTTTACCATACCATGGACTAAAACAATAAAAAATCAGAGTATGCAATTTACACATGGCAAAAGTGAAACCTTCAGAAAACTAAAGTAGACGAGGAAGACTACGAAGCACTTTTTTATCAATGTGAAGGATGATTTTTTTCCATATTTTTGACGTCGAATTCCAGTGCACCCGTTCCTGCACATTTGGTCATCTTATCAATATTTGTATTTTCTTCTTCAGGGTCGCTAGATGTCGCTTTCCTTTGTTCTTTCTTCGGCTGTTCATTTTGGAGTGGTGGCGGCTAAATGTATGCAAAGGTTAATCAGGCGCTTTGTACCACTAAACCAAAGAAAAATTTCGTGGGACCGTGGATTTATCGTATTATATTGGAACCAAGTACCCGTGAATTAAATAAATCTTCGGATATTATTTTCTCGCAGGCTAAATCGCATATAAGGCGCATCCTGTGGATGGATGAGTTTGCATATCTTTTTAGTGTCGCTCGTTTCCGTTTCATCGAGTTTCAAATCTTAACGGTGCTAACGAAGTTTTCACTTCAAAAATTTGTTAGTCCGCATTTAAATTTTTTAAACATTAATTTGCATAGTTAATATAAGGTAACACGAGAGAATTAGTTGTTTTAAGGTAAGAATGTCTTTACCTGCTCTGAGATAAATTATTATCCAAGAAACAAAGCCTTCATTGTTGACAGATTCCTTTATATGGGTCCCGGTGAATGAAAACCACAAGATCTGCTGTGAATGGACGCCACCCGAAGGTCTGCTAACAATGTGAAGGTATTTCCTTTCAAGAATACGATCCAGGAACATTATTTCAGGCTTCTTTTACTTGGAGATTGAGAAAGTGGTGCTAGATTTTTACAACTTGCGTTAATTTAGTGATTTAGTGACTCACGTAAACTTTCGATCCATTACTTTTAAAACTTTACTCAATTTAAAATTATTAAGAATTGTCAGTAGTGTGTTTCATAATCTGTTCTTATAAGGACACAATATATACATAAGTATATATTTTTTTGAATAATTAATGAGTAAAACTTCAAACTGTAATATTTAATCATTAAAGAAAATATTAACAACTCTCAAACGAAAATTTGAAAGAGAAAAACCGCAGAGCCCCGGCAAGTTGAGATCGTGGGTTCAATTCCTAGATACATTCCTATCTATTCCTGATTTTTCTTTAAAAAAAAAATCGTTTGATTATAATAACATATAATTAATTTCTTTGGAAAAATAATTATTCCGTATTTAAATATTTATATTTTTAGCATTCAAATTAACTTTACCTACTTTTTATAACAAAGTTTCCGTTTGTGATCTTGGCCTTAAACAAGATATAAACATATCACACAATGCTTAAAACCAGTCGTAAATTATACTTTACGAAGCCTTAATCCAGGGGTTTTCAAATTTATTTTGAAACATATTTAATTCTGATGATGATTTTATTGGTAAACTAGCGAGTTCCCGGCATGCGTTGCAATGCCACTTAAATAAAGAAATTGTTTCTCCCTGCGTGTCCTTTCCCGTTCGTCCCCGTTCCTCTTCCACCTCCCCTTCCCCTCTCACGCCCCCTTTCCCTCATGCACGAGTTTCCTCCACCTTCCCCGCCTGCCCACCCTCGAACCCCCCTTCTTCTTCATCCCCATCCACCGCTTTCGAATTCACTATCCCCTCCCACCTTACCTCCCTGCCATGAAACTATATGAAACACACAAACAATAACACGCAACTTATTGTAATTTTTCCATAACACCAGAATTCACAAATATGTTCATACACATATCCATATAGAAACCTTCGCGGGCGTGCGCACCTCAACTCACCAAAATTTCATCGCGATCTGATGAATGGTGTAGGAAATAATTTCCTGACGCCAGAGCTTATTATTACATATAGAAACCATCGCGGACATTCGCGCATCAAATCGCCATAGTATCATCGCAATCAGATGAATGTTTAGCAACGCATAATTCCATGAAGCCATGGCTCACCATTATGAACAGAAACCATCGCGGGCATAGTTTGCAACGGTTTAGCAACGCATAAGGAACAAACAAACAAACAAGTAAGCAAGCGTGCGAACATACATTCATTTTTATATATTCGTATATACATTCATTTTTATATACTCGTATATACATTAATTTTTATATACTCGTATATACTAACTAACTAACCATCACGCCGTTTCCCCGCAGGGGTAGGCAGAGAGGACGGACCGCCAAACAACTCGGTCTTGGCACACACTCTTTGCCTCACTCACATTCATACATCGTCTCATACATTCTCTTCTATTATTCTGACTTTTGACATGGCCCGTCTCAAGTATCTGATTCACTTGATCGTGCCATGTCTTCCTCGGGCGTCCCCGACTTCTTCTACCATTCACATTTGCATCATATATTATTTTTACACTACTTTCTTCGCTCATTCGCTCTACGTGCCCAAACCATCTGAGGGTCCTTTTCTTAATTTTGCTCATTATACTTACATCAGCCTTACATTCTTTGCGGATATCCACATTTCTAACACGATCATACATAGTTTTTCAACACATACGTCTCAGGGATCTCATTTCAACAGCACTCAGTTTACTTTCATCCTTCCTCTGCCAGTTCCATGCCTCACTGCCATACATCAGGGTAGGTACCAGGACTCCATTGTGGACTGCTAGCTTCGCTTTTTCATTTTTATATACTCCTATATACATTCATTCTTATATACTCGTATATACATTCATTTTTATATACTCGTATAAACATACATTTTTATATACTCGCATATACATTCATTTTTATATACTCGTATAAACATTCATTTTTATATACTCGTATAAACATTCATTTTTATATACTCGTATATACATTCATTTTTATATACTCGTATAAACATTCATTTTTATATACTCGTATATACATTCATTTTTATATACTCGTATATACATTCATTTTTATATACTCGTATATACCTACATAGATTAGATGCAAAATAATTATGCATTTTTAAAATAGTTAAAAATGAGTTCTAAAAACGTTAAACCAATATCTTCTTCATAAAAAGTATATGGGAAGGCACCCAAAAGGGAGATAAAACGCTTAAAATTAGTACGTTATCATTTAATTTTGGGTAGGCAGTAGGTACTTCAAACTCATTTTCGTTATTTGTTTTTGGGGTGTTATGCCGTGTTGCGCTACCTCCTTCTTCAGCCAACGTTTCGGACATCCGGCAGATCCGGTAGATGTGGGTATATCTGTCGGATCTGCCCTGATGATGGACACTGCAACGATGGCAGATCCGGTAGTTGTGGGTATATCTGTCGGATCTGCCCTGATGATGGACACTGCAACGATGTCCGAAACGTTGGCTAAAGAAGGAGGTAGCGCAACACGGCGAAGAGGAAGGCGGTGAAGTACCCGGTTATTTAGATCTGGTCACCAAACATGGCTAAAGTCTTTTCGTTATTTATTTTTGGGGTGTTATGCCGTGTTGCGCTACCTCCTTCTTTAGCCAACGTTTCATTTCATATACCCACATCTACCGGATCTGCCGGATCTGCCCTGATGATGGACACTGCAACGATGTCCATCATCAGGGCAGTGTCCATCATTGCACTGACACTGCAACGATGTCCGAAACGTTGGCTAAAGAAGGAGGTAGCGCAACACGGCATAACACCCCAAAAATAAATAACGAAAATGCTTTTGGCCGTGAAAATCTTAAAACTTATATGGCTAAAGTCATTTCAAGCAAAGTTTCAATTCTAAATGGTGATCTTACACAAGGGCGATATTAAAGTATTTCCACTCTGGGACGTAACGCAAATATACTATATATTATTTTAAATAGTAATTGTGAAATACTACAATTAATCAAAAAAAAATTATTTGCGCTTGACGCGATTTGAACCCGTGACCTTCGGTTTGCTAGTCAACTTACTCCTTACCCCTCGATTGTTTGAAGGATTTTTTTTCTTCAAGTGTATATTTTCAGGTTTAATTAGCTGTAATAAGTTGTAACTGATGGTTTTAGTACAAGATTTGTTTTGTTTACATAATTGCTTAGCAATATCTTCATAATTGTATTTACATTTCAGTGTTATTTATATCTTAAGAGGTAAATAATAAAAATGCAGTTTTAAGAAATCTTAGCGTGTGACCAAATAATAATACATTAAGAATATTCCCACACCGAGGTAAATAAGAAACGGTAGTAATTGTTTTGTTCGAAGACTTTAAAGATGCAACGCGGGAGAGCAAAATGGTTAAATCTGGACCGCCTGTTTGGGATGCTGCGCCCATTTGATCCGTCAGTCGAAGATATTCAGCCATCTCGATCACACATAGCATTAGTTAAACAGTTAATTGATTTAGTTATAAAATTTCAAAAATACTTTTTAAACTCTTTGATTACCGTTCAGTTGATTCGATAGGTGCTCTCACTACACATCGATAATGTTCCATTTGCTGTAAGTCATACTTTGTGGTTTTACTAACAAAAACGAATATTTAAATTAATTTCATATTTTTAATTACAATTTTTTTTATAGTATACATTATTATTATTTCAGTCTTCCAATTTTTATCCATATCATATATTGAAATTGTTCATATAATTTATTGCTTCCATATTATATTATTTTTTAAAAAGTATTCCGCCATTAGGAAGGTATAGGTATGGTTACCGCCGCCCCGAGTACCATTAAACAGTGACCCCGACATCTCTGCCGTAGGTCACCCCAAGTAGTTCGCTACGATTGTTGACTTAGCAGGGGTGCCCGGGTTTATGGGGTTTTTGTAGGTGTTGGCGGTGGATGCGTTAGCCCACCCATTGCGTCCACGGCCGGATTGGAAGAGACTGTTTGTCTCACTTGACCCATCACCTTGAGGGATGGATATATATGTCCGTCACTCATGGACTCATTGACCCCCAGATTCCTACCATATATTTTCCTTCCCAGAACTTCCTCTCCTTCCTTTTCCTAAAAAGACCCTCCACATAGCATCCCCAAAGATAACACATGCCCCGAGGGAAAATGTGTTGAAATTGTTCAAATTGCTTTTTATAATATTAACTTACAACAATATACATATTTTAAAAAACTTCCTCCGAAAATAAATAAATTTACCCTTGAAAAGGTCGATATTTTGTTATGTTTAAAATGCTTTTGTATTTTCAATTTTATATAATTATTCTAAAGGCTTTTTTACACTAAATGAGTTTATCCTTGAAAAATATCGAAATTTAATTTTATTTAAATTTTACCGCTCCCATATATTTTTATATTTAAGTCACTTATCAATTTTAGATTGTTTTCATATTGTTATCTTAGAGTCTTGCAATACACTTAACCAAATTACTTGAAAATTGTCCTCCACAACACTGGTGGACTCCTAGCTTGGAAAATAATACACAATATCTGTAAATAAACACTTAATTTAGATGAATAAAAAATTAAAAGTAGTCTCATTAAAAAAAAGGTAAACAGATATGTTGGAACTCCATATAAGTATATCTTTGTATTGTGTGTTCCATATGAGTGTTTTATTTTGTTTGTCGTGTCATTTTTCTCACATTTGACTGATTCCTAATTTTTTAACATTTTTTAAAGAAGATACATTTGTTTATCTAATCTTTCATCACTTGCAATTAAACATTCACTAATTATTTGATATTTTACGCATTTATTGAAAAAAAGTCACCACTTCTCAAAGTGAGTGCACATCTTCCATGCATGAAGTAATCAGAGGGAATTAAAAAAAGGAAGTGGCACCACCTTGGCAATCATCGAAAACTTAAAAGCATGAATGAAATCGTAATAATAATACTACAAAATGCATTACTCATTACGCGCGTGTGTGACGTATCTTCCATTCATTATTCTAGCTTCATGGTCAGCTGGTCCTTCAAGCTTGGGAGCTCCAGCCCCGGCAGGAAGGAAGCGGATGTTGGAAAGATGGCGGGGCGTGTTCCTTCCTCCCGTATGAAAAAACGCAGGAGGCCGTGATTCGGAAATTGAAATAATAGCGGACGGTCTAGTGCGCGTGCGACGGGAGATATAGTCCATTGGTAAGGGGAAAAGGTGAGCCGGCGGAAGAGGTAAGTCGAATGATGGTAAGTACGTACGGTTAATGAGATTAATTTAATGCGTCTAAAAATGCCGTAATCGTAAGTTAACATTTTAATATTTTCTATCACCGTAACTATTGTGCTGTGCCTATAGTGTGTTAGTGATAATTTTACTAAGCTGTTTGTTTACTTGTGTTCTTCCACAATCGTATAATATAATATCTTATTTCTCCAGATCAATGCTTCCTAGTCCACTTATCGGGTTCCATGTCAACTCAGAATCAACTCATCTCAATACCTCTTTGAAAAGTCCTTAAAAGTCATGAAAAAAAATATAGAAAAATAGCCCGTAACCTAATCTAACCTAACCTATTAAACCATTTTTTTTTCATCACTTTTAATGACTTTTCAAGTGAGGTGTTGAGTTGAGTTCATTCTGAGTTATCCGGTCATCTTATATCAGATATCAACATCTTTATTTGAAAATATTGCTATTTAATTTTTTTTTTAAATACATCAAAACGAAAACTAACGACAGATACAATTTAATGATTTTCGTATCTGTCCTTTTTTTAAACAATCCCGCCAGCACCTCGCCACCGACAGGAAAGCTTAAAAAAATAAAACAAAACAAAATAAATCATGTTTTTCCGTTCCATCAGAAGCTACTAAAGCTAAAAACATAAAAATATTTAGACCTTCCATAAATCATGCATCTTTTTAATAGCAACATTAATTATAATTATATATTGATAAAACATGAAAGAATTGATTCACGCCTAAATGACAATAATAAGAATGCATTTTTACGCAATTTTATATTTAATTACTTGATAGGTTTCTGACAAAACATCGCCTCCTCTACGATATTATATTACATTTCCAAAATATTCCCATGAGTATCTAAGAATTCCCACAGGTCTCGGATCTTTTATATCCCACGATATTAAAAGTCTTCCCACACTGAATAATCGCCGGGTTCCTTCCGACTTCCTTGTGTCGAGTATCACAAGTGACATCGACACCCCGCATGGTTAATAAACCACCTCGTTAACCAATAATGACAAGACCCAGTAAATACTTTCTGGCGGAACTTGGGGTAGGTAAAGTCAGTAATGATAAAACTCAGCCAGAAGAAAAAAAGAAAACCACAACAGCTTTTGTGAAGGAGTTAGTATCTGTAAGTGTTACGGGAAGAGATTTTATGTGAATGGACTGAGGATGTGAAAGGGAAGTGACGAAATACTATTAAGATGTGCAAAGGGATGAAATAATGTTCCCACGTTTTTGTTGTTGATGGATAGAAATGAGGAGTTCAACCATTAAAATTTGTTGAAAGGATTGACCACTAATGAAACCTCATTATATGATTTATTATAATAGTACCTGGTTAGGCTGTGCAGCAAAGGGTACTGGAATAATAATATTATATCATTAATTATCTTTGACAACTGCAAACTAAACGTTATTTAGGGCGATGGAAATGAAAACGAAATGTAAACCAAAATATTCCTTTTTTTTTTTTTTTCACAGTGAATGCCGCACAAGAATCTCAACTGCTCCCGTCTGGAGCCAGTGAGACTATGGCATCCCCAATTGGGGTATGTTGTGAGGCTGAAGGTAGTGGGGAGGGGAAGGAGGTGGGGAAGAGGAAGGTTGGAAAGTACCTGGCTATTCAGATCTAGTCACCAAACACGGCTAAAGCCATTTTCAAGCAACGTTTCAATTCTGAATGGTGGTCTTTCACCAGGGCGATACTGATAGTATCTTCCACTCTGGAACATGCAGCAAATATACTATATATTATTTAAAATGAATTAATTGTGAAATAACACAAATTAATCAAATAAAATTTATTTGCGCATGCCGGGTTTGAACCCGCGACCTCCGGATTGTGAGTCAAGAGTCTTACACACTGGGCTACGGAGGTCGTCAAATTCCTTATGTGTTTATTGAAGTTTTGCATTTATCTGTTTGTAAATTTGTGTGTACCTTTCGTTTCCTGTGCACTACGTAAAACAAAACTTACATAAATATATAGATTACCATTGTGTACGATTTTCATAAAGTTAACTTTTTAAAAATACCTACGTGGGCATTCCAAGCAATCGTCCAAACTACGTATATCATTGTTTTACCAGTCAATTGTAATATCACACATCACCTCTGATATATGTAGGTCAGTGAATTAGCAAGTTTATGGAGTGAGGTTTGTCCGGCCAATGCGTCTGCCCACCTGCTGCGTGGTGGGCAGGCTTGAGAGATACCGGTTCAGGGAGGTCTTCTATCCTCTCCAGCCAGAATTTCTCGACCCATCGCCTTGCACTTTAGTTGGAGGGATGGATTCATTCGTCCGTCACTATTGGACACACTGCCCCCATATTCCTACCCACCCCTCGTACCTATTTACTTCCCATAACTTCCTCCTCTCCTTAAAAAAACCCTCCACATAGCTCCACAAGGTGACTGCTCCTGTGTGGAGCTGATGTATAAATATGGTATCTACCTGCGGTACGGGCATGCCTGCAGAAAGTTAGAAAAATATTTTTTCACTGAGTTATTGACGTTTCTTTCCACAAACTGTATAGTTAATTATGTGAAATAAAAATATAGTTCGTGAAAATATATGGATTACTATTAAGTACGATTTTCATAAAATAAACATTAAAAAAATACCAACGTAAGTCAATACGCTTTTAATGACTTAAATAATTTGGTTTCGTGGATACATTTTTACATTGTCTTTCCTTTACATCATGACAAATTGCAAAGTTTTATTTTACTTTTTCAAAAACAATTCGTATAGATTTCGCCGTTCAAGTTTCCCGTTACCCCGAAGAAACTAAATGATCCACTGTGCATTGTCAAACGGAATAACGGAAGTAAATGCACGTCAATTGAACGGAAAAACGTTTAAAAGTTGGATAGAAAGTTTAATAGATCCAAGCAATTAGATTAACAACTACTGCCACCAACTATCTTGCAAGGAAACGGTATCTGTACATTTTTAAGTCACGCTCATGCAAACTTCTACGATAAATGAATTTAATGTTGGGTTGTTGTCAGTGCCGTCATCCTTAAAATAGCCTTCGGGCTTTCTTTAAATGAGACAATAGATATTATATTTTAACTGGG
This sequence comes from Limnephilus rhombicus, assembly GCA_929108145.2. Classification (NCBI taxonomy): domain Eukaryota; kingdom Metazoa; phylum Arthropoda; class Insecta; order Trichoptera; family Limnephilidae; genus Limnephilus; species Limnephilus rhombicus. Next base: position 14,828,465 of record OV815287.1, on the reverse strand, counting down.
AATTTTAATTAGGTACTTCATGAGTGCTGGTATCAAAAAGTCTATTTATTTTAATTGTTCATATAATATTTTGGATGGTACTAAATCATCAAGAAATAGTAATACCTTAAACTTATATATGATCTGTCATTTGCCATTGTCGACAACAAATCTACAAAAATGGAAGCGAAATTCACGATACCGTAAAGTGTAGACATTCACTATCAGTAATAAATACATGTTACGGCCTTTTTATAATGTTTTTAATATAAAACGAAATAAACATACAATATTTCCAACACAGTTACGTTAAGTAATTCTAAGACAGTAAAATCTTAAATCAAAATAGAACACGTCCCTTGGTCACAATCACGAATACACGCGCAGACATAAACGCATTTTTCGGAAATTGGAAGATATTACAGTTATCATACTAAATAAGTATCGGTCTTATCCAATCGAGATTAGCTCAGTTGTTATCGGTGTTGACCCCAGTCAGTCTCTAGGAGGAAGATTCAAACCACAGTAAACAAAAAAAAAAATAAGTTTTCAAAGACATTTATAAAACTTTTATTTATTTCCACTTAATTTATTTTTTATCGTAACCGGTTTGAGCCTGTGAAGGCTATCTTCAGACAGGTACAAATGTTTCTTAATATACAGTTTATATACATAACATTTGCGGGGAGAGGGGGGGGGGGGGGGTGTATTATGTAATGGAATTCCATCACGAATTTTCTGTATCAAAAATAGAAATATTACATATGTATATTTGTTTAACATTTTTTTAAAATATATTTTTAATTAGGATATGTAGCTAAATCTACTTTCGCCAGGGTTTTTAGACTAATTCATCGAAATCTTTTATTATGTTGAAAACTTTAAAAATATAAGAGAAACAGTTAGTTTGGAATCGTGATAGAACGATCTTGAACGAGCTACAAATAGTTATATTAAAGATAGTTGTATAAATTTCACGACGCCAGCGTTCACTCTAAATGTCTGATTAACTTTTAACATCAAATTCAACTGCACTGTAAAATTATAACAAGGATGTGAAAGTATCTAGTACGTAGGTACTCCCTATAGCATTATTGTCGGCGTAGCTAATTTGAGATTTCCTCGCGTTTCTTCGAAGTAGGTGTCGTAGAAAAAAACCAACCCTCTCCCAATAGTCCCAGCCCCAATATCATTGATACCCTATAACATATGCCATTAGCTTTTATGCTTAGATGTAGATAGGGACCCGGAACTAAACGCCAAGACGCCGAGTCATCGACTTGTAATTAAAACTCCCAGACCAAGGGACCCGCATCCATTGTGTCGGGTTGACTTGTGTTACAAATAATATCGATTCACGGTATGAATTTCAGTTAAAAAAAAAACACGGCAAAAATATTACTGAAACTTTTTAAAATTGTAATCATTCAGTTTTGAACCAGTGACCTGAATAATTTATCGCTCAATTTTTGCAACTTTGATTCACGTGTAAAATGGAATTATTTGTTTTGTTTTTTTTTTTATCCGATGATTGTGTTGTTGTATCTTTTTATCGCACAATATTATTATAAATACAAACTTGGGTTTTCTGAATTTGTCTGCAACTCCGTTTAAATGATCTCGAACACTTTTGTTTTTATTTAAAAAATTGGAAGTGTTTGCTTGTAGAAGACAATAGAAGATATTTATACAGGGTGTTAAGGGACGTACTTGACTTACTTCAACCAGTGATTCCTGACATTATTTGGAGTAAAAAATGTAATTGAAATTTTGGTCTCCGGTGACATTTTTGAGGTTTTTTTTTTTCTACAAAAACATAAAAAAATGGTAGTTGTTGAATAGTTGGAGGCGGGGTAAGGGGTTCGTCGGACACCCTGCTGAGTGACCAGTGACGACATGCTGAAGAAATTTTTTTTTGTTTGATTTTGAAGAAAAAAAAATTGAAAAAAAAAAAAAAGTTGTAAAAAAAAGTCACCGGAGACCAAAATTTCATCTACATTTTTTACTCCAAATAATGTCAGGAACCACTGGTTAAAGTAAGTCAAGTACGTCCCTTAACACCCTGTATAATATTTCACGACCAAAAGTATTTTTCAGTTATTTTTGGGGTATTATTTCGTGCTGCGCTACCTCCATGTTTAGCCAACATTTTGGATTTTCGTTATTTGTTTTTGGGGTGTCATGCCGTGTTGCGCTACCTCCTTCTTGCCATTGACACTGCAACGATGTCCGAAACGTTGGCTAAAGAAGGAGGTAGCGCAACACGGCATAACACCCCAAAAACAAATAACGAAAATGCTTTTGGCCGTGAAAATCTTAAAACTTATCTAACATTTTGGATGGCTTTACAGTTTCCATCATCAGGGCAGATGTGTAATCGATGCCCTTATGAAGGACACTCTAACACTGTCCGAAACGTTGGCTAAAGAAGGAGGTAGCGCAACATGACATAATACGAGTACCTACCCCAAAAATAAATCACGATAATACCTGCCTACAATATAATAATGTACTTTCACTAGAAAATTATTGTAATTGCTATTTTGGACATTGGAAATGATTTTTAGAGAGTTCAGAATATCTCCATTTCACGAAGCGAAAAAATTGCTTCCACTTTTTTTATCTCCAATTAGTCCTATTTGACCTCCAATTCTTCAAGTGCAAAAAGTACAGAATGAGGTCCCCGCGCACCTAGTATGCAATTGCGCCCCTTTTAACTACCTCGTAATTTTTCGAGGGTCTGCGCTGATAATATACTAAAGGATCTGACAGTAGTTACCACTATCATAGTCCACTAGCTAGAGCAGTCACCGTCCTGGATGTCGATAGATCTTGGCACAATCAAATTAAAACCATGATAATAACATTTTAGTTCTTCATTTTTTCAATGCGTATGATTTCATATTGGTATTATCTTTAAACAAAGTACGAATATGGAGTATATTTGTTTCCCGTAGGAATCTTTCAGCGGATACTGATGAAGTTCTAGCTTCTAATTAGGTACCCAAGAAAAACACCTTTCTAAAGATACTGAGGTCTTTATCAAACACGTGACGTCAACTCGAGCTGAGTTGGAAAATTTTTAAATAATATAAAATGTATTATTTCTTGAAAAAGAAAAACTTGACCTCCTTTTGGTGCTATAAGCAATGGTTCAGTTGAAATGATTGCTGTAAGAGGTATTGTTGCGAAAACATTTCATCGCAGAACAATAGGGGCGAATTGTTTAACTTTCCTAAAGAAAACCTTAATTTCGCGTCTTAAAAACTCTTGACAAATAAACGTCTCGGTTTCGTTGGGATTCATCGGCTGAAATTACGACACATTTTTACTGTTTTTATTAGGATTAACAAAGAATAAAATTTTCAATTGACTTGTAGTTAAAACTTTGAACGGCAACGTGCTTAGGAATTCTCATTGAAGCAAGTTTTTCTGTAACTTTGGTTTATAGATGTTATGAAACATGATGGATGTTTTGTAAAGGAGGCTGAAAGAAAAAAACAATTAATAAGGGTGCTTTATCAAAAAATGTTATCTTTTCAATTTCTCTTATCTTCACTGAAAATGGGATATCTCTCGTTAATAATCTATGGTAGTTTTTTTTAAATGTTAATGTGAGTTTGAGTGGTTCATTTTTGGAATTCAATAAAACTTTGAAACAATTTAAATCAATACTCAATCGTTAACTATCGCCAATAATAATAATCATCGCGAATTGGCACAGAGGAGCGCACTGAATCCGGTAAATAATTTCATACATTCAACTCCATTTAACACACTTTACGAGTGGCGCAAACATATAAAACACATCTGAAACCGAATTGGTTCAGTTAAAATAATAAATTTCGCGACCCGCGGAAAATTGGTGGAAAAAAATTGATTAGGGCGTGGTACTGCCAAACCTCCCCCCATATTGGACGGGGGCAAATTGCGCCCATTTTGTGCGGCTAGCCACCCCCCTCCCCCTGCTCCCCACATCCCACCACCCACCAGTCGCCGAGCCTCCCTCCCAGTCTACCGGGTTTTCCACCCTTAGGCCGGCTTACGTAAATATGCACTATTCGTATGCATTTATCTCCGGGCAGATACTGCACAAAACTGCAGCCGGACCTACCCGTCTATAGACTACGGGACGTATGTAAAATATATATATCGGCCGCAGGACGTACGATACTCCGAATAGGTGGTCAAATGCAATCCTGATTTCTGCCAACGAACTGGAATTGTTTAATTATAAAGGAAGGTACTTATTTACGATCGCCGATACCTTAAACAAACGAATGAACATTACTAAAATCTTTCGTCTCGTTCACATTAAAGAACCTAAAGCAATTATCTCTGCCAGAAACAAACTCAGCATAAAAATACGAAATTGTGTTTTATCTTTATTCTCTTCACCATTTTTTTCCACCTTACCCCAATAATCATGATGACGTAGACTTGCTAAAACCTTTATGAATAAAAACGTTGGATTATTTTCATTGTATTATGTGGGCATATAAAATAATTATTCATCTAGAATTCCCCTACACTTGTTCATATGTGCTGCAGGTGATTGCATATTGCATTTATCCAATATGCAACTTTGTTTGCACATCGTCTGTGTTTTAAGCCTACTCTAGCCCAATACTATTGCTGCAGTTGGAACTCATATTTTATGTGTCCCTACATTCTCGTTTGCACATATTTATGGACGTTTGGTTCCTAGCTATTGTTTCGCAAACCAAATTTAAACGAGAATCGTAATAAAATGACTTGTGTCGGGAACAATGGATGAATACATTGGCTCACACCAAAAATTATATGTATTATTAGTGAATTATTTAAAATTTGTGAAAATAAATTTTATTTTTTAGAACTACATTTAAACTTTGTGTAAAAAAATGGTTACAGTTACATAACATCTACTGGTAGCTCCTACACCTAAGTTCAAATCTATTTTTTAGGAAAACACTTTAAATTGAACTTTTGAAAAATATGATGTTACCATTTTTTGAACTGTGAATTTGGTGACCGGACAACTCAGAATGAAACCAACTCAGAGGCACCTCAGAAAGGCCATTAAGAGTGATGATAAAAAAAGTTTAAATAGGTTAAGTTAGGTTAGGGTTACCGGCTATTTTAAAATTATTTTTTCATAGCTTTTAATGACTTTCTGAGGTGTTTCTGAGTTGGTTTCATTCTGAGTTGGCATGGAACCGTGAATTTATATGTTCAAAAGCTTAATGGCTTCCATTTAATTATGTCAGAATAAAGCTGACTTTTTATTTTTACTGCACAAGCGTTCTAACTGCTCCCAAGAATCTGGAGCCAGTGAGACTACGGTATCCCCAATTGGGGTATAATGTTATGAGACTGATGAAAAAGGTGCTCCAAAAATACTATATATTATTTTTAATGAATAAACTGTGAAATAAGACAAATTAATAGCATGAAATTTATTTAAACTTTGGACCGGAATCTGAGATTTTTTCATGTCGCCTGATTATAATGAGATTTTTTTAAGTCGGACAAAAGAGGTTCTGCTTTTGGTAGCATGCGTAACTTATTATAACATCACAAAGAATTTTTTACATAAAAAATATTTTTAAGCTTTTTGTCGTAACATAACTAATCTATAGATATTCCTCACGCACACAGAAGGGGCTGTGCCGGCGCCTATAGCGGGAAGTTGTACGGGTGGCGGGGGAGTGGGTGGGAGAAGCGGGTTGGACACGAGGGGGTGTCTGATCTGAACCGGTATTACGGTGCAGTTATTGTTTTACGTTGATCAAGGCGGAAAATGCAAATAAGTATGCAGCGAGGATCGCCATCCGTAATTTATTTGGATGTAACGGCATCAGTTTTAAATCAAAATTTTAATGAAAATATTTTATTATCGTAACAGTAAAATTAACAAAATGAAATTGTTCACGTACTTAAAAAAAAACAATTAATAAATAATAAAACTAGTTTTTTTTTGCACGAAGATAAAAGTAGTAAAAGTCTGAAATTTGAAAAGCAATTCATTTTAGCATTAAATGAAAGAACGTGACAAAGTTTTGATATCAAGTATCGTATCAAAATTATAAATTATATTAGATTTAATGCGCATCAAATATAAATAAAATAGTATTATTCTAACAATTATTACAAGCAATAATTGTCAGCCTGAAACACTCATTTACATTGAAAAATCATCCGAGAAAAGATACTTGCCCCCAACGGGATTTTTCAATGTAAATGACTCTTTCAGGCTGACAATTATTGCTTGTAATAATTGTTACCCTTTGTGCTATGCATAAAAATCTTGTCTAAACGTTAGTTTATAAATTAAAAAATAATAATTAGTATTATTCTCGTTGGTTATTGTATCATCCTACACGAGATCAGATGCAGGAAGCTTTAAAGCCCCGCATCTACGCTCCAAGCCTCCCACGCACACAGCCTCTACGACTCATCTACGCTGTCTACGTTGGTCTACGTCAGTATAACGAAGCTACGTATTAACGAATAAAGTGAACGGACGAACGTCCGAACAAACTCCCTCTCAACCCCTTGGCCCGACGTATCTGCCACCCCTCTCCCATCCCCTCACCAGCCATCAGCCAGTGCCCCCCCACCCCCCATCTCCTCCCTTCGATCCCACCCCGCACTGTAGCTTTGCATTTCCTGGTGGGTATTTGGTAATGCATTAAAGCCAGTAATTGAAACGTATCCGAATAATAAATAAAAATTCCCAGATGAATAAAAACACATGAAAAGTCATCATTCATAATTTTGAAAAACTGTATAATTTTTATTTTTTTAATGATTTTTTTGAAACATACAGATATATATAACAATACAAGGGTTTTAAAAAATATTTAAAATAAGATAGAATACTAAAATTATAAAGATATTATATAATATAAATGTATTTAAACAAACTAAAAAATAATACAGTAGTACGCTTACGTATTATATAAAAAAAAATCCCACATAGGCACATCTATTTCATGAGTACACTGTTTTTTTAAGCAAATTTCCGTACATACAGAAATCCGTATATACAGAATTACAATTCAAAACACACGTTAATTATAGATTAAGAACTAGTACCTGCAGATACTATTAAAGCGGGTAAATATTTGTATCATTGGTTGTCATCCAAGTTTATTAACATTTTAAATGTGTATGTCGATATGTTTTTAACACTATTTCTATGGACTTATAAAATTTATTATAAATTTTTGATTCAATAAAAAGCATGTCTCTGCGCAAGCCTACTTTTTGAGGAGGAACCTAAAGTACATTTTGTATTCTATATTGTTATAGCGAGTTTCGTTTTATGTAATAGAACATATCGAGAAAATATATATTTTAGGCATCGTAGACAATACATTTTCTTACATCTAAGAGTTCACCTTCTTGGAATAATTGCAAGGAGGCGTAGATAATAATATCCTTATGCAAAATTATTTTTAGGGTTAATTTTTAAGATATTCCTGGTGGCTTAATGTCGGTGTTATAAACCCCACTTCCAATTATTTCATAAAATACTGATGAATGCACCAATGTTGACATACCAATTTCTGTCTTCGATATCAACTATGTTATTTAAACGTTCAAAGTGTAAGTCAAATGTCTAAGTTTACTTACAAGCATTTTTGTGATCTGTCTATTGTAATTCCTTTTTTAACTGTATTCCCTGATATCATTTCCGTAAAGTTATTGGATGAAACAGTGTTGTGAAACCTTATATTTAGGCGAGTTAAAGGTGCCGCCCTTTTGGTAATTATAGAATGGAATGTAAATAGTTTTTTCAAAGTTCAGGATGCGGAATTATTTGCATTTTCAGAAACTTCGTTGAATGATTTACCAAGAACTATGATTGCAATATTATCAGTATTCACATTAAATAGATCATTATTTTTTTTATACAAATTAGAAACAACAACGGACCAATATCTTTTCCTTGTGGAACCCCATGTCTTACAGATTCTGGTTGAATTAACACAAATTTTTGTGCATTATCTGAAAACAATAATTATTTTAACCACTTATTATATTCGTGGAACTGATAATTTTTTTAGTACAAAAAAAATTATTTACGAAGATATAATTTTGATCCAAACTATAAATTACAATTATTAAATTTCAATCCTTGAAACAGTGTTTGAAAAGAAACAAAAGCTTTTGTAATGAAAACTGTTTGATTAAAAGTTCACCCGAAAAAAAGTTTCGGTCGCTACGTGCAATGAACAACTAAAAACTATGCCTGTTGTCGGTACTTAATACCTACCCTTCCATCGGTTCAGGAAAAGTTTAGCTAGTTTACGAACGAAGCTATGTATTGACAATTTGAGAGCCTCAAATTGTCAATACATAACTCTAACAAACTTACTGAGTAAAGGAAATGTATTGATAATATTGTTATTGTCCGCGTCTGTCGGATTAAATCGCGAATGTGTTTGTCGTTGTGCGTGTGAGCGTATATGTATTTTACAATTAAATGTAATATATCTGTAAGTACTCGCATCGGACGAATCCTGTTCGATCAGACAAACCAACTATATGTGACGCGAGCCGGTGGTAGCTCAAAATATGCATTTCGGAAGCACGGAATTTGATCAATTCTAGTTAGAATATTTATTTTATGCTTTCAATTGTCAGTAATATTTAAAAAACTTTGTGACTTTAAATTTTGCTCTAGATGTAATCTATAATTTATATTGTATTTTAATAAAGAATGCAATTAAAACGTGATCGTTTTGTAAATCCATTTTTAACTAATTTCCCACAGTCCGATTTCGAATTTCACAAATGAATGTACAATACCTATATGATTGTTTTCGCTTAAATTAAATTTGTCACCTGAAGTGTAATGTTATTCCGGAACATTTCAGTTTCAGAAACTCAAAGAATTTCACTACAAAAAAATCACCAATCAACGCCAGACCCCATTAAAAACATCTAAAAAGTTACTATAATATGCATACATATTATGCGTTTTTCAATTTTTCAAAAAATGCAACCATTCTGTTCATCCATCAGTATTAGATCATACCATTTTTAGAGATATAGATAATACATAACTGACGATGTTTGATGATTGTGAGAGTTAGACGGATATTAAATTTAGAAATTTAACCCTCTATACTATATCACCAAAGGTGATATGGGCCCTGAGGGAACTTTATAAGCAAGTTCTTAATTTTCGAATTTTCATTTTCCAACTTAAAATTGGATGTTTCTTAGTGTCTCGAAAAAAAGGGGATCTCTTAATGTAAGTGTAATTATTTATTTTATTTTTTATTTTAACTTTATGAGTAAAACCTCAAACTGTAATATTTAAATAAATGAAGACAATATAAGCGAAACTCAATCGAAAATCTGGAAACAGAAAAATCAGAAAAACATATTGACACCTCTGGGACATGAACCCAGGACCTCTTGCTTATTTATTGTTACCGCGCGTGTAAGGTAGTGAGTGCTTTGAGTGAGGCGGCAACCAAATATTAAGAGGGCCTCCCACTACTAATAATTATGCCGCCAAGTAATGGGCCGAAGACCAAAAGCTCTCCCGGCCAAGGGGAAACATTAAATATCGGAAATATTGTCCCTTAATATTGGGGGAAACATGTGGCGAACGACTGCCCGCTCCATTCATTCCGCGGCGGGATTGATGATGTCCACATGGCAACACCTGAGGCCCTAGACAGACTCGCAGACCTAGATGTCCCTCTCTGACCCCCCCCCCCACACGAAAGAAGAAGTGTAATTATTTCAATGCATTCTTTGCTTCATAACGCCACATCAATGGTACTTACCTATTTTAAGTTCAGTTAAATTTGCTTTAAAAGCTGAAAATGACTTGACTTGAAGTGACTTATCGTTCAATTTCTAAAGAAACTTAAAAATATAAGAAAGGTTCGCAAGCATACTTCACTCAAACTAGTTGAGGGATTCTGAAAATGGATTTGCCGTCAAAATTAGGGGATTAAAAAATTCACGAAATCAAACGTGGCTGACTGTGGGATGTCCACTGAAAAACCGAAAAGGGTGGAATGGTACAAAACCGTGGCTGGATGAGCATTATAATTCATGATACATGCGGCTCCGGCGTGACAGACTCCAAAACCTTTTAAATATTTGCTGTGGGTACTTAATTCGAATAGATTTCGACTTGAGGGCTCGACTAAACTCTGCATAGGTATTTGAGGGTTAAAAGTAATATTGACCCTTGATTTATTTTTATTAAAATTAAAACAATAATCATTGGAAAGTAAAAACATCAAGCAAAAATATTATATTGTTTAACTGGATGCTCTAAAATTTATCTAACCTGGTGAGTTAAAACTAAGAAAATTCTCGTAAATATTAAATTATATAATTGTACGCACTAAAAGGCATGAATGAGCCTGAGTTATAAATCTAAAACGTTAATAGTTCCTAAATATTACTTAATATTTTTAAATGGACGCACTATAAGCCATCAAGCCTGATGAGAGTGATGAGACTGGTGAGTTAAAACTCCAAAATGTCTTGTAAATAAATTGTATAAATGGACGCACTATGAAGCACCAAGCTTTGTGAGTTAAAGCTGCAAAATGTCTTGTAAATATTGTATAAGTGTACGCAATAAAATACATCAAGCCTAATGAGTGCATTTTCATTTGGGTAACCGCCATTGTTATAAAATGTATCCGACCCGGAGACAGATACTGGTTAAAAATGCCAGCTTAAAATGGATAAGTACTCTTAAATCAAACTTTTTTTAGTTCTCAATCCAACAATTTATCGGAACTTTCATGATTACAGAACATTAACTTTCCTTGCATGAGAAGTAATAAATTTGTGCAGAAACTTTGCTCCGACTCCAAAATTATATAAAAAGTTATCAATTTTCTAGGTTAATGTAAAACGGTATATACGCCATCTGCGAATCTTAAATTGTTGACAGCAGCGCGTGCTATAGCACCTTTCAGGCACGTGGTAGGGTAGATGCACTCCCATTGATACCTAGTATTCTGCACGGTAAAAGATGCACATTGCACATTAGGTATACAGCACATGCATATGGCTGGCGCATCAATAGATCAGATGTTCCGGTTAATCTGAAAGAGGTGACTTGCAAATTAAATTTGGCATCTCATTTTACAAGATTAGTTACATTTTGAAGACAGCAACAAGGTGTTTGTTCTTAAAACGTTGTTTTATCGTGTCCTGAAATTATAAACCGACTACCCTAAATATTAAAACTGAGATGACCTAGATCAAAACTAAGGAACATTTAGGAAAAACTGTATCATTTGCCGTCGGTAGTAAAGAAAAAAATGTGTCGTTTACAGAAGGTTTAGCGAATTGTGGGTCAATTAGTGCCAATAGATACTTAATTATATATAAAGATAGCAGCCAATAATATGTTCGTTAAGAAAATGAAGATAATGTTGGTAGTTCTTAGTCGAAGTATGATACAGTTAAAAGTGACCGAATTTCATATGGGTTCCGTAGCTCAATCAGTAGAGCTCTTGCCATGTAAGCAAAGGGTCCTGGGTTCGAGTCCCAGCGAAGCCAATATCTTTACTGAATTTTTCTGTCTCAGATTTTCGATTGAGTTTCGCTAATATTGTCTTCATTTAATTAAAAATTAGAAATGTTTTTACTGATTATGTTAGTAAAGTATTGTCAATATGCAACCACGTATTTTTACATAAAGTTGAAGCAATTTTATTTGTATTTTAAGTAAAGAAACAGTTAATTTTATTTAAAGTAAAACGGTGAACGATTATTTGTCCCCCTGGTTGACATAAAGATTTTGCATTTGAGCCTATTTTTAATGTTTTAGTCGCTCATTTTGGTTATTGCATACTTTTGTTGAGAAATTCATACTTGCATACTTCCGTTGAGGAATTCGGTGACCGGAAAACTGAGAATGAAATCAAGTCTCCACCTCCTTTGAAAAGTCATTAAAAGTGAAAAAAAGGTTAAATAGCTTAATAGGTTAGGTCATGGGATATTTTTCAATTTTTTTTCAAAACTTTTAATGACTTTTCAAAGATGTGTTGAGTTGACTTGATTCTGAGTTGGCATGGAACCGAGGAATTCATAGTCCTTCAATTTTTTAATGTGATTATCGCTCATGAATCCCAACTACTCCCAACCGCCTGGAGCCAGTGAGACCATGGCAGTCTAAATCGGGGTATGTTGTGGGCTGAAGGCAGTGGGTAGGGTATGAGAAGGAGATGGGGAAGAGGCAGGAAGGGAAGTATCTGGCTCTGGTCATCACGTTTGTTTAAAGCCATTTCAAGCAACGTTTCAATTCTGAATGGTGGTCTTACACCAGGGCGATTCTGAAAGTATCTTCCACTCTGAACGTGCCGCAAATATGTCTTATAGTATTTTAAAAGATTAAATTGTGAAATAACACAATTTAATCGCACGCCGGGATTTACCCCGCGACCTTCGGATTGCTAGTAGAGAATCTTACCCCTCGGTCACGGAGGCCACCAAAATGATTATTGATCCAATATTTGTAATTAAAGAGAGTGGGCGATCGAAAGAGCGATTAAATAAACTATTTTTTAAAGAATCTACAAATAAATTTTTAATGACGTAAAATGAATATGTTCATAGGTACGGAAAAGTAGTAATGATACTTTATCGTAATGCTAAAAGTTTCAATGTTTCTTTTGTGATATTCAACAAACGACCCACCTTTCGAGTTAATATCAAAATATTGCTGAAAAAAAAAGTTATTCAGATTTTGCAGCTTGCGCCATGTGCATCTGAAGATGCATCAGCCATTATTTGCAGCAAGCACATCGATCAAAAGATTCAAAAATGCAAAATTAAACGGAAAGTGCCATATTTTGCAAAATACTCTCTAACACTTTCTTTCGGTAACAAAAGAAATAAGGATGAACATGTAATATGTACTCGTACCTATTTAAACCAGGTAGAAAAAATATGGAAGGGATGAAGTTTGTTTTTATTTGATAAACGATTGACAGTTGGCAGTTGATTGATAATAACACACAGTAAAAATGTATCGTTTTCATTGGGTATATTGCAGATATATATTTTCTGAAACAAAACTGAACGTTTACGGTCTGGTGGTAAGGCTCTTGAATCACAATCCGAAGGTCACGGGATCGAATAAATTTTGTTTGATTTATTTGTGTTATTTCACAATTAAATCAGTTAAAAATAATATATAGTTTATTTGCGGCACGTTCCAGGGTGGAAAATACTCTCAGAATCGCTCTGGTGTAAGACCACTATTCATAATTGAAACGTTGCTTGAAATGGCTTTAGCCGTGATTGGTGACCACATCTGAATAGCCAGGTATTTCCCCACCTTCATCTCTCCCACCTCCTTCCCCTCCCTACTACTTTTAGCCTCATTACATACCCCAATTTGGGATGCCATAGTCTCATTGGCTGGGACTCTTGTTAGGTATTCACATAAAAAAATATATGTTATTTTTTAAGATTAGCTCCACACAGGAGGCCCTGAAGAAAATAATTTCTCATCTTTGGGGATGCCGTGTGGAGAGTTTTTTTTTTAAGAAAAGGAAAGAGACAAAGATCTGAGAAGTAACGACGGACGAATATATCCATCGCTCCCACTGAATGAGAGGGTCGAGAGAGTCCTGCTGGAGAGGTAAAAATGTCTCCCTAAGCCAAACCAAATCCCGCCCGCCACACAGTAGATGGGCAGACGCGTCTGCCGCCAGGACCTAGACAATCTACACCCAATGAGCACCTCGGTAAGTCACAAAACGTAGCGAACCACTTGGGGTGATCCACGGAAGAGGAGTTGATTATAGTATAAATGGTCCCCGAGGTGACGGTACCCAAACTCCCAAATCAAAATTATACGATGAGGTCTGGAGTTATGAAATTTTGAATTGCTTTTTCATCTGAAAATTTAAGATAATGCAACAATTTTCTCCACAATGCATAATTTCCATTCAATTTTCATGAGCATGGAGCTTTGAAATGTCCGAAAAATAATATTTTTACAAAAATGTTCAAATATCGGGCAAAGCCGGGTAGAAACCACTTGAGATGAAAACATTATTAAAAGATGGTCAAAATAATAAAAATCTCAACATCTTCCCCTAAAATTTGTTGATTTTTCCGAAAAAAAATATCCTTAGAACTTTATATAGGTATCTAACTAGTTGAATTAAAAAAAAACTGTTACTAGATACCCCAAATCACTTAATTGTCAATAAGAATATTTAAAAGGAATCAAACTTTCTTTCCGTGATTCTATTATATTTATTCGAACCACCTTTCGATCGATTTCCGAAAAAGTCGTCAAAATTTATTAGCTGAACGCGCGCCACCTGGTTTTATATCGCAGCAATATCCAGACAATTATGATCTTATGAATGAAATCAATGATCCCATATGCACTCACAAGAGCTCCGTCGAGATAGAACCAATCTATTTGCACGAATTTGTCTTGTATTGTGAGCCAATGTTGCGGGTCTTACCGAGTGTTATATGGGCTGTTCTCAAAGGACAATGCAATAGTAAGTTTGTACGATGATGCTTACAACTCAAAAGGTCTTCTGAACACTTACACACCCCTAATTATATCAATGAAATGAACAGGGTGTTTCTGAAATAAAGTATTAATGAATTAAGTTTAATTTAAGCCCCTTATGTATTGTCCCATATTGTATATATTGAAATACAAAAGAGATATGCTATAATGTCCGCGCAACTGTCGCCGGATTACTACCTAATCGGAGTAGTTTGCACACGAAAAGAATTTGTTCATTCCGTTGAATTTTTGAAGGTCGTATTGATTAATAATATAGTTTGAATAGGGAAAGATTTCGTTCATTTAGTTGGTGTTCGTTAATTATTCTTTCATTTAGTTTATTCGTTAATTGGTAAACAATATCGGAGACACCCGGAAGCGCAGTCCCACCCAGCAAAAACTGCGGGTAGCACATCTCTTATCTTATATATAAAAATGAATCGCTAAATGTGTTGCTAAGCGCAAATCTCGAGAACTGCTGAACCGATTTCGCTAATTCTTTTTTTAGAATATTCCTTGATGTACGAGGATGGTTCTTGCGGAGAGAAAAATTAAGAAAATTGCGCAGAAAACTGGATACTTTCAGAAAACCTAACGACTATCGTACGTTTGACAGTTCGCGTGTTTGAGAATAACATTTTAAATCAGGATTCTATTTATGAACATTTTTAAGTTCATAAATTTATTTAAAGTAGGTACTCCCCTAATAGTTTGAATCGAATCAAGAATTTCAGATATTTTAAATAGGTACCTATGTTAGGTACCAAATTTAATATACATGAAAAATGGAAATTTGAATAAAAATTGTAAAAGGTGGCACGCGGGCTGTTTAAAAACTGAATGTACTGGGATTGAATATATGGAACGCGGGAGGAGGGTTGGCGGGACGAGGGAGCGGGAATGGGAAGAGGGAAGGCGGGGAAGGTGGAAGGGGAATGCGGAAGGGGAAGGGGACGTGTGAGGGGGAGGGGAACTCGGGAGGGGGGTTCGCGGGACGCGGGAAGGGGGGGGGAGTGGAGTGGGGACAGGGAAGGTGGAGGTGATGGAGTGGGAACGCGAGAGGGGAAGAGGACGCAGGAGAAGAAAGGACACTCTGGGAGAAACAATTTATTTATTAAATGGCATAGCAACGCACGCCGGGACCAGCTAGTATTTCAATATATTTGGTCCCATCTATTTAACGTCTCAGTGACATTTCAATAGATTTAAAAAATTGTCATCACGTGTCATTTAAATACTGTTTAAATAATTCAATTTTATATCTTAAACTATCAAACTTATTCGGGTGTCTGGGCGTCCACGTGAAATCTGATTAAAAGAACTCAAATTTGTTTTGAATTTAAGTTTCCTTTTAAAAATTGGAATTGGTTGTGTAAAGGATTTAGACAAGCGACAAAGTAGGTATGTAATTTTTTGAAGAAAATTATTTTAATTGCCATTTTCGAAAGTGGAACTGATTTGTCGAGAATTCAGAATATCACCGTTTACATGAGACAGGAAGCGAAAATTGTCATTTTAAAAGTAGGAATTATAATATCTAGTGATTTTTACGGGTGCTCGCTAGTTATGCATCAAACAGTTTTTGGATTTTTTTTACAACAGCGGCGCTTCAGAGGCTGTCGATTGTTTATGAATTTAAAGTTACATTATAAATTTACGTTATGAATAATAAGTTATACTACATAAATCGTTACTTTTATTTTTTTGATTTCCTTCAGAATTTTCCCCAAATTGTATAGTTCGCTAGTTGATATAGACCTGGTCTCTTTTAGTGGAAAATTGGCATATCATTATTTTTACCTTAGCCCACACGAAATATGAGATAAATAAACACAAAAAAATCGAATATTCTGTAGTGAGGGAGGGGGGTCAAATAAGCTCAGTGGTAGAGCAAAGCCCCGGTAAGGCTGAGATCTTGGTTTCAATACCTAGATGAGATCGAATCTTTTTCTGATTTTTTTATTTAACATTTTCGTTTAAGAGTTGGCAATATAATCCTCAATTATTACGAAAAATATCCCTATCATTAAAAGATACATTTATATTCACATAATATTATTATAAAATAATAAACGTTAATGAAATCTTTTGGAACCAATCTGTACGTTAATAAATAAAATCATTGTTCAAATTTCAAATCGTTGCCACTTAAGAAGCCATATTACTGGCAGCTTGTTTCCAAAAATGACTCAAGTTTGCCATAACCGCTTTTGACAATGAGAAAAAATACTAATAAAGATCAGATTGTTACAGCTACATAAATATTCCCACAGAGCAGGGTCCAAAACCGAC
The DNA here is from genome assembly GCA_929108145.2 of Limnephilus rhombicus. Taxonomy (NCBI): domain Eukaryota; kingdom Metazoa; phylum Arthropoda; class Insecta; order Trichoptera; family Limnephilidae; genus Limnephilus; species Limnephilus rhombicus. Next base: position 14,811,673 of record OV815287.1, on the reverse strand, counting down.
CAGAATTAAAAACACACCCCGAAGGATCCTTTGCAACCTCTCCCTTATTCTCATAAATAGTGTACGAAACAGAAAGAGAGAAGACACCCGTGATCTAAGTGGCAACTAGTTGAAGAACCCGCATCATGCCCATACTAAGGGTTGGACAAAGCGAGCTTTCAACAATATCTCAAGAAGTAATAAATAAAACATTGTTTCCCGCGATGTGCAACGATACAAATGATTCTACGCTCCTGCCTTAACTGATACAGAAAGGATTTCCTGTTCTTTGCTAGACACTTCCTTCCTTGAGATGCGAAATATTCTTAGACACAATAAATATTTCAAGTTACAAGATACGCGTAACCGCTTTGTCAATATGTTTTAAAAGCGATAGATTTTAAAAATCATAAATCTTTAACCGAATAAACTCTAACTTAACAATTCATCAATTTTCAAACTTAAATTCAAATTCCGTGAAAGTCCTATTCGATTTCTGTTACTATCCAAGTACGCGATTAATTAAGAACAATTCAGAACTTTCACAAAACTTGAATTTTAACTTAGAAATTCAAATTCCGTGAAACAATCCGTCCTCTAAATGCCATTTTTGCACTCACACTTATATTCACACCAAAAGGTAATTACCATTCAGTTTCAATCGAGTTTTTGATTTTCACACTACTTGTATTTGTAAAGAATTGAACAAACAATATGGCGCCTATTCTGTCATACTATCCAAGAGTTAAATACACATTTCAATGCTACAAATACTTTTGAATTTCATAGTGAATCATGTGTGCAAATTTCACGATACCAGAACTAACCTCTTAAAAGTTTTATCAGTAGATGTATAAACTAAAATCATATTTTTGTGCATTAATTTAATATTTTAAAGAAACTTTTCTTAAGATATCGTAATAAAAGCGGTGTTCATCCTTCCGGAAAAGCTTTCAATATAAACAAAAGACCCTAATTGATGTTATAAATAGCCACATCCCCTTCATTTAGATTGAGGTAAGACGTTTCTTCAGGTTTTAGCCTTTCAACACGCCCTACAGGTGTATAATGACGTCACGCTCGGGTGACGTCACACTTGTTCAAAGAAAGCTATGTAAGAGGGACCCTGGACGCACTTTATTAGCGTCCTTGCGTGCATAAGGAATACCTGCATATTTAATGAGTGTAAATGTTCTTATTAGGGGAAGAATACCTGGATTTATAGTTCACATTTTTTTACTAGAATTTTATTAATAGACGCTGAAGATAAGAAGAACCAATAATGGGAAAAAAATAAACTGTTCAATGATGAAAAAAAAAAAAAGTTTTTATATTGTTTAGTGAGTATTTCAAAGCACCATAGCTCATGATGGAAACTAGATAGTGAACTAAAAAAATTGGCTAAGTTGGCATCGCGTTTGGGTCCTACCCGTGTTCGATTCTGGCTAAGTTTCATCACGACACAAGCAACATTTTCCGCTTACTTTGGTGGTGGTAGGAGATTTTCTAATATTGGCGAATGTTTGTTTTTTTGTCTTAAAAAAAAGGAGGTGCTTACTAAATAAAGCAAAATCATGTAATTTTGGTTTGAAAATTAGGTCGCTTAGAAATATTTGAAATGCTTTAATTATATATTGCGAGTAAAACATATATTTGCCGTTAAAATAATCGAGTAATTTTTTTAATTGGTTATTTTATAAACCCAGAAAAAAATAAAGTATATAGGCATTTCGGTTATGGTTTTATTGTATAATGTATAAAATTAAATTCTTTAGAAAATGATCGTAAAACATTTAAATATTTCTGCGTGAGCCTCGCAAAACAAAACAAAACACGCATTATGGTGATGTTTTTCTTGAATAAATCAAAACAGGCGGCTGGTGTTAAACGGGAATTTAAACCTTATTGCCGTCCACATAGAGAGTATTATTGTTAACATAGATTTATTTTCTCTAGTAAATTGATAATGTGCATATGTAACCTACCTACTTTCTTGAATAGAAAAAAAAAATTAAATTCGATAAATTTCTTCTCCGTGATAGTTTTTTTAATTGGTTGATCAATATAATTATTGTCAAATTAGTTATAAATATTTATTTTGGTATTAAAAATACTGTGATTCAATTGTTCAGCTCATTTATAAATCAACAATTACAATAAAAATGTGTTTTAAAAATCTTCACGTCATTCACGTACATCTATATCTATAATATAAAAATTAATCGCTGAAAGTGTCGCTAAGCGCATAACTTTCGAACGGCTGCACCAAATTGGATAATTTTTTTTTCGTGTGTTTGTTATTGTCAGGACAAGGTTTTTATAAAACTTCAGGTGAGCTCTGGCATTATGAAATTTGTATAAAAAAAAATGCTAGTGGTGGCACGCGAGGAAGCGGCTATTGCTATGGAAAGCGGGAGGGAGGGAAAGATGGGGGAGGGGAACCAGGAAGGGGGGTTCGTGGGAAGGGGGGTGGGTGGGGAGAGGGAAGTTGGAGGAATCAGAGCGGGAACGCGACGAACGGGACGGGAAGGGGACGGGAAGGGGACGCGGAATTGGAAGAGGAGGTGGAAGGGAACTCGACGAATGGGAAAGGACACGCAGGGAGAAACAATTTCTTTATTAAATGGCATAGCAACGCATGTCGGGAACCAGCTAGTTAGTTATAAATATTTATTTTGGTATTAAAACACTGTGACTCAATTCGAAGTGCGTCATTGTTCAGCTCATTTATAAATCAGCAAGTACAATTAAAATGTGATTTAAAAATCTTCACGACATTCACGTATATCTACGAGTATGTATATAAATCAAAATATGTTTGCTTGGGGATATATGGGTATATGATATGTCTATGCGTTGCTAAACCATTCATCCGATTTCGATGAAACTTTGGGTATTTGATGTGCGCATGCCCGCGATGGTTTCTATATGTACTGGTGAGTTCTGGCATTATGAAATTTGTATAAAAGATTGCAATAAGCGGCACGCGAGCTTTTTGAAAACTGAATGTACCGGGACTGAATGTATAGAATGTGGGAGGTTGGAGGGAAATTCTATTCAATTCAATTCAATTTATTCATTTTTAAAACATTACAAAATTACAATTTCAAAGTGTTTTAAAAGAGAGAAAATATTAAGATTAATCGATCTAAGCAATTTATACATCAGACTAACAGCAACAAAACTTGTCGTTTGAATTGTGCTTCAATGATATTAAACCCATCGATATTCGAAGTGATTCTATTTAACAACAAGACAGCTCTCGGGAACTCGGGAGGATGGGGGGGTACTCGGAGGGGGGTTCGCGGGACGGGGGAAGCGGGAGAGGGGAGTGGAGAGAGGGAAGGCGGAGTGGGAACGCGTGGGGGGAAGGGGGATGCGGGAGAGGAAGAAGAGGCGCAAGGGAAACGGAACAAAGGGAGAGGACACGCAGGGAGAAGCAATTTCTTTATTAAGTGGCATAGCAACGCATGCCGGGAACTCGCTAGTTGTAAAATAAAATAACCACAAATACAAATATAAACCGCAAATAAATTAAAAAAATCAACTTTAATTGGTGCAGAAATTTAATTTCTAATAAAAAAATATAAAATAACATCCTTCCCCTGAACTTACCCGCTTAGTATATTGGTACCTATTGGTACAAGGACTAACAGGAAGCGAATCGACCTTGCAAGGGCAAGATAAGAATCACTCAAGTGTTTCCATATAAGTATTATGAAAGGAGTTTTTTGTCCGTCTTACGTAACCACAACACAAGCAAACACACACACACACACACTAACTTATGCAGACCACGTTTGTTGATATCAATTTAATTCATAAAGTACATCGTGGTTTATGGGCTGTTGCTTCTGACTGGATTGCTTCCGGTACGTAAGGAATTTTGTAAAGATTTGGTTATGAATGAACTTCAGGTGTTGTGTTTTGATATCAAATTCTGTCACCTGATTTATTTAGAGGCGTTTGAATATCACCTGTGCCTTTACGAGTACCTCCCTAATAATTGCTTTGTTTTGCATTTTTAAATACATTTATTTGTATTTCGATTTTCTTTTCGTGAATGAGTAAATTAATGAAAGCAAATCTTGGAAGTAGAAATTAACCCGCTTCCCGACATCTGATCGAGCTGAAACTCGGCAGACAGACTTGTTGCCGATGACTTTTATCAACACTCACGCGCACACACACGCATTTCTCTAAAATTGGCTATTAGTGGGCCTAAGAGACAAGATATAGCCCGAAATTGAAAATAAATCTTTGCGTTTTTATTACGTGTTGATGTTTTTATATGAATGCTGCTCGAAGCCAGTCTACAACATTCCCGATTGGGAAATTTTTTATTTATTTTTTTTTACTTGAATACCACCCAAGATTCCCAACTGCTCCCGTTTGGAGCCAGTGAGACTATGGCATCCCCAATTGAGGTATGTTGTGAGGCTGAAGGTAGAGGGGAGGGGAAGGAGCTAGGGAACATGAAGGTGGGGAAGTACCTGGCTATTCAAATCTGGTTACCAAACACGGCTAAAGCCGTTTCAAGCAACGTTTCAATACTGAATGGTGGTCTTACACCAGGGCGATACTGAAAGTATCTTCCACTCTGGAACATGCCGCAAATATACTATATATTATTTTAAATGAATAAATTGTGAAATACACAAATTAATCAAATAAAATTTATTTGCCACGCCGGGATTCGATCCCGCGACCTTCGAAATGCGAGTCAAGAGCCTTACCGCTGGACTACGCTGGAAATGTTAGGAAGTAGAAGGGAAAGAGAATGGGGAAGGTTGCAAGTACCTGTCTATTCAAACCTGGTCATTAAACATAGTTAAAGTCTTTTCAAGCATTAAATAAAATTTCTCAATTTTTCATCTTACTTTTAGAGCAAAAAAATTGTACGTAAGAAAACGCAGTTTTTTTGTACACAAAAATTAAAACCAAATAAATCTACACGCCTTTGATTAGTAGGTACATATGCGTACATAATATTAAGGTTCAGATAAATAAATGCTTATAAATTATTAAATTTATTGCTCTCGTAACTGTTACTCTATACTTATCTATGTTATCTCGTTGGATAGAAAAAGATTATCATTTAACAACTAGGAACGTTTATCCTTAATGCTTTTAATTATACAAGTATCGATATGCTCATAAAACAAGATAATCTTATTTCTTATCATGCTTTGTTTAGTACCTACAGAGAGGAGGGTAGATTTCACATTTGATGGACAGGTGTAACTGTGTGTGGATATTACTCGTAAAATATACATACTCTGGTAATATTGTGTAGACAATAATTTTCGTGTAAGGCAGATGGATGACAAATTCAATTGAAACAACAAGTTTTTGGTTTTTAATAACGAGTTTAAAGTATGGACTAAATATCAAGAATTCTTGTGGTAAAAAAATACTTTGACAACATTATATCTTAAATTATTATATCATTATCCCTACATACAAGTGATTTATCACCATTGTGGTTAATGCGCCGATTCAAAATAAGAATAAATTAAAAATAATGTTAATATAATAATACATCCAATTGTTCATCAATGGCCAAGTTGGCGTCGCGTTTTGGTCACACCCAGGCGTCATCCTCGTCTGGCTAAGTCCTCTATCACGACCCGAGCGACATTTTCCACTTACTGTGGTGGTGGTGGGAGATTTTTTAAATATTTTCAGGTTATTCGTAACCCGAGAATTAGTGACCGACCGAAGGTTCGGTTTCGGCCAAAAAATCTAGTTTCGGCATCAATATTTTTTATAAATTTAGTTTGTTTTGTAGAAGTAATATAAAAAAATATTATTTCTTCTCATACCTACTTCAATTATTGTTTTTTTTTTTTAATATTTATTTAATTTAACACGTGTTAACTACGAGTTAACTTAACTGTCTGAATAAGTGTAAAAAATAAGCCAAATAACAGTAAACAAATGATTTTTAACATGTCTAAAAAAGTTTAGGTTTGTGATGCCGAAACTGAGACAGACACCGAAGTTTCGGTTTCGGCGGAAAGTCCTGTTTCGGTCGGACACTACGCGAGAACATTTGTCTTTCTTTAAAAAAAAAGCTTTAATTTAATAAAAGTTAATCTTTGGTTCGTTTGCAGGCGAATTCTTTTATTGATATTTTATAATTGTGTTTTATGATTATTGTCTGTGTTTTTATATCATGTTCTTAAATAATAATTAAAAAAATATATTTTTTAATTCTGATATAAATCGACATCGTCTCTGCATAAGGCCGACGAAAAAATATACAATTTTTATTAAAAAACGGACTTTTCTTCACTGAGCTGCTAGAGATTTGGATTGAAAAATCTCTAAATGAATATGAAGCCTTGTCTTATTGTTTACAGTTCAATATACCGTATTAGAAACGAATGCAAGTTAAATAATTGCGTTTACCAAGAGATTTTGCTGATTCATATAAAAAACAAATCGTGCTTATAATATTTTGCACTTATATAATATGTAGGTATTATACTCCCAATAACGCGCCTAACACTGCCGTTCCAATCATGACAAAGCATTGTATGTATGTATCACTGATGAAAGTCTTGATAAATTTTAATTTCTGAAGAAAAAAAATCATGAAGTCACGATAATTTATTACTTTCCTTTCTTGCGGGGTCAAAATCTTAATGTTAGTGACCCTTAAATACTAGGCACCTAGTAAAGTAGTACCTACTCGAGGTGCCAGGGACCCCAAAGGTGTATGCACGAACTCTGGGACCCAGGTGATGCCAGCAGGTGAGGGAAGGCAGATGTTTCATAAGGCACGCTTTACGGTACATGGTTCATATTATTCACCGTCGTGGTAGTGTAGTAATAATAATAGAAGCTACTTTATTATTGGCGAGGGGGTGAGCGGGACCCTACCATGAGGACTGAGGACTGAGGACTGAGGATGTCGAGGAAAGGTGAGCACACGATGCGGGTTCGATCCCCTTGCAAGTTCACGTTTCGGTGACTTGCCGTTTTTGGTAATTGGTTGGTACACAAATTAATTGCAGGAATGTGTTGATGTTTATTTAAAAAAAAAAACAATAAGTAGTTTTAAAACTCATACTATACCTAGTTGGCACACAAGAAGAAAACTTGTTGTAAAAATTAGAACATAAATATTTTTATCAACTTTTTTTTCATTATAGTAAGTAGTAGTTTTATTACATATTTTACAAAAAAATACAGTTTTCTAAATACAATTTTGTGCAATATTATTCTTTTCTAATGTAAGCTGGTACTTGTGCTTAAGAAAAGAATGCCTGGCATAAGCCAAAAGTGTATGTATTCTTGGTGTACCTTATATAAGTATAAGTAAAAGGCATATAAAATGCTTGCCAAACGGAGTTCAGAGATCATGATATTTTATTTATTTTGTGAATAATTTTATGACAATGTAAAAAAGTTAATCAATGGAAACTGTCACAGATAATTTCACCCATAAAATTGCATATTTAAAAAGCATTATCTGATGTGCGTTCATATTTTACTATATTTTTAGTAGTATACGTTTATATTTTTTATAAAGTAATTAAAAAAATTATTTTAACTCTACTCAATGGAAGCGGTAGGAAAATCTTCAATTTATTAAAGCATTTTAAGTATTGATGTACCCCCATAAATAAGCCCTGCTTATTTATGGGGGGTACATCAAATACATGTATTATGTAATTAATTATTGTAAAAAATTTATTATAATTTATGTAAATAAAAAAATAAACAAAAGAAATAAAAATAAAATAAACATTTTTTTTGTACTTATATTGTCAACCGATTCGTAGTAAAGATTAATCTAAAATAGTGTTTTAGCGTTAAGACGCCTTTACCCGAATTTATACCGATTTCTTGCAAACCAATAAAACCAAACAATATAATTATAACATTTGAAGTTTTTAAGCTCTTAAAAAAATATGTGTTATTTTTTATGATAATATCTAGACATTCGTCGCTCCGAAACTGAATTTATATAAAATTCCCTCGATAGAAAAAAAATCGCGAAGTATGCTCCAAAAATTATTATAGGTAAACACTTTTGTTTCAGTTATTTTACAAGTTATAAGTATGAAAAAATTCACAGTGTTTCTTTAAATGCCGTTTTAAACGAGTTGTGTTTTATTAAACATTTTCACAATTTTCGCATCGATTTTATCACTTTAAATACTAGCGCTCTCCTCTAACATTCGTAATTTAATATCTCTCGATCTTCTTCTATTTGTGCGCGGTTTCGGGGCCTTAATCTTCGCCTTAATTATAAATTCTGCTATTCCAAAGTGACAATTCCAATGTTCTTTTATGGGAATGTACCTACATAATTATGTTTATATTCAAGGGAGAGTAAAAGGCAAGAGATATGTATGTATGTATTCTTTAAACTATGTGTGTAGTAATTTCGACCCAAGCATATAAGAGAATCTTCAATCACACCAGCTCTATTTGTTTCTGCCTTGACGAGGTCGATTAGATAGCTTGAATGACCACGTCGCGCGTCGGTTACGAGCCATGCGCCTCACAATAATATAAACCAGCTTTCGTAACATAAACAATATAATTGTTAGAACACATGTCGTCAAAGAATTGATACATGAACATAGCATGTGCCAATCAACCGTAATTTCATGGATTCACCCAGGCGATAACCCCATAAAATCAGGTAGTCGAATCCTTATTTGGCGATTCTATTTACTGGGTAATTGAGGCCTCCGAATAAAAAAGACGACTTGATCAAACGATTGACAGAATTGCAAGGTTTAATTGGAGTAACTTTATTGCTAAAGCGTGCTTTCACTAGCAGAAAGCATAAAATGCATATTTGAGCCTCAACCGTCTCTATCCAGTGAGACCAAGTTAAGAGGCTGAAGGTATTGAGGAGGGGAAGAAGGTGGGAACGTACCTGGCTATTACAGACCTGATCGTCAAACATGGCTACAGCGTTTTCAAGCAACGCTTCGATTCTGAATGATGGTCTTTCACCATGGAAGCAATAATTGCTTTCAGAGTGGTCAATAGCTATAGCGATAGTGGTCGATAGATATAAAATCCTCAGCTTTCAATTATTGAAAGCTGAGGATTTCGACGAAAGGTCAAACTATCACCTTTTGAAGAATTATTAAATTAGAAATTGAAGTAGCGCGGTTTTTTAAATCAAGTTTCAGTAATTAATATTAGGTGCCTAACTAAATGTTCAAACGTAGTTCAATAATTAGAACAGGTTGTTATTAAATTCTCACACATAAATATTAACCCATGCGAATGTTTAGGTTAGATTAGGTTGTGCTTTTGGTTTCTGTTCGATGGATACATATGATGAAATCATATAGGTATGGCTATAATAGGCAGCCATCGTATGCAGGTTCAATGAAGTTATCAGTCTATTTGGAATCAATTAATTGCAGTATCGAATAAACGGGTATTCCATCAAAGCGGCCAGAAAACAGATGCAGATATGCTACTTGTCCGCATTCGGGGACATTCGAGGAAAGGTGGCCGTCTGAACGGAACAATAGAGCCACCTCGAGGGTTGAACTATTATTGGGGGTCGCTTCCACCCTTAGCAATTCGGATACTAATGGAATGTTGAGACCTTATCGTTGAGACGAAATAAATTTTGAAATAAAATACGCGTTGTGGAGAAATTTTCAAGCTGGATGTCAAAATTCGAATCACATACAAATTGGAATGAATTTGTAACTCAAGGAACATCATTAACCATAATTCTGATTTGAACCCTCTTAATTTGAATACAAGAGTCCCAGCCACTCCTAACCGTCAAGAGCTAGTGAGACTATAGCATCCCCCATTGGGGTAGTTGTTAAGCTGAACGTAGTGGGGACGGGATGGAGATGGTTAGAATGTAGAATGTATGGGTATTATGCTTGAAATTTATACCTAACCTAACCTAACCTAACCTAACCTAACCGTCAAGAGCCAGTGAGACTATATTAGAGATTATTATTGAGACTGTATTATGCTTGAAATTTATCGCAAAATTCAGAATCCATAGCATTACTTGGGTTTTGAAAAAATGGAGTTGGGTTTCGGTTTTTGGGAGAATGGTAGTGTCAGGGATCCTGTCGAGAAGAATTTGCGAATCGTTTAATCAAGGATTCTGACCTATTTTTTGACACACGCAGTACTTTTAGTAGAAAATTGAAGGCTGTTTTCCTACAAAGTGCACCAACTTAGACATACACTTCGTTTATAATTTTAAGTACTCTTTTTTTCTGTAGGTATAACATTATTTTTTATCTATATAATTTTTTTTTTCTTACCATCAAAATTTTTTCAAAAATAATTTGTAAACTTTTATAAGAATATTGCGCGTTTCTCTCATCTCTATATTTGTAAAATAATATTCTTATGTATATTCCTTTATTAATATTTGTATTTTTTTATCTGCTGTAAGTCAATTCGTGAGAAATAGTTTGGATGCCGGTGAGTTCTCTAGTTGTTGTTTGTATATTATTGTTAATAGAAATCTGTATCTGTATTTTCTACTTAATAAAAAATAAATTTAAAAAATGACCGTGATTATATATACCCATATTCCGCATATTCTATAAGTTGTGGACTAATTAAAAATATACTACGTTGTAAATGCTGCAGCGTTTCCCAATATTCGTCATCTTTTTGTTCGCCCCCATGCCCCTTATTTGCAGTAATAAGTAAAGATCCGAAACAGGGGGGCGCAAAAAGTGCAGCTTTCTTTATTTACTGCACAGCAAACCCTGACATGCAGGAGAAAGAAAACAGAATAAAATGATTTAAGGGGGGGTCATATCGCACTGAGGGTGGTTATAATATGCGCTTCTAGACTTTCGCAGTCTGAAATACATAATATCCGGAAACTACTGGTGAATCTACATCACATAAAATAATCCAAAAAAAAATTCGATCTGAACATACATATATTTTTTTTACACTTTTTTTTCGGCATCTAAAGAGTAACTTTTGAAGCTTGGATAACGCATTTTAAAACATAATAAACAGAAGATAATCCCATAGAGATTCTTTGTTTTTTATTAAATTTTACCTTAAAATTCCAACTTTTACTCGAAAATGAATGCTCAAATCGAATTATGATGTGATGTAGATTCAAAAATTTTCCACTTGTACCACTAGTTTCTGGACACCACGTATAATGTAGAAAATTACTTTTAATACGAACATAATTTTTCATAAACTTATTTTGAAAAACTGTCCGCATAAATTATTTTCTATAGGATTATCTTTAAAATCTCTTGCTTTACCTAGACAAGGATTAAATCGCCTTTAACTGGCACGTGTAACGTGATTGCCACGCGCATGGAATATTTATTATTATGCTAGTAATTATTATTGTACTTATTTTAATAACGATTCATTTGAATCAACTATATTTATTGTATAATTATTTTTATACGACCATCAATACACGAGACTTGTTCGGCATTTATGAAACGAAAATCAGTAAGGCAATGTTTTTTTTTAAATCGTAAGATAGCAGAAATCAGTGTATTTGAAGCTGAAAATTTCAAGAATGGAGAGCTCAGATATCATGAAAAATTGCACAGCTTATTAAATTTGAAGTTTTGGGTCAACACAACTGTCTACCCGCAAAGAAATTTTCATCGTTTTCCATGGAATGCCCATTTAAAAACGCTTTTTTTATCACATTTGTCTTGAGCATGTATATCCCCGGCATCCCCGATTGGAGTATGTTGTGAGGTTGAATGGAATTGGAAAGGTATGGATATATGTCTTTGTCTTTGACTTTATCCTTTCTAAATTATTAGCTAAATGATTATCTTTATAATAATTAGCTAAATTAATATTATTTTTGGTTAAACAGTTTTTTTTTCATCTTCATCCTGCCAAATTTATAGCATATTATATTATATACATTTATTTATTATTTACAACATAATGCTTTTTAAAATCAGATCACTAAACTATGCTCACCCTAAAAGTCTATCTAGCGCCATCAGTTTAGTAGGTACCCATAACCTCAACCTGTAAGAAATACAACAATATTGTTCTTTCAATATCTGTATAATTTTGGGTTATTTTTTTAATTTGTATAATTGTTAACCTCAATACAGGCTTGTCCTAATGAGGTGACAAATTGTATTTTACACATTTTTACCTGCAGTGTAAAGAAACAATAAATAAATAAATACATGTGGAAAACGAAGGTTGGCAAGTTCAGATCCGGTTCCCAAATGTGACTAAAGCTATTTCAAGATTTTCTTTCTGAAAGGTGGTATTTATTCAGGGCGATACTAGGAGTATCCATCACACTAAAAGATGGACTGAGTCACATTTTTTTAAATATTATTGTATTTTGTCATATTTTTCGTTTGCAAAATATTTTAATTGATCAAAAAATATAAATATATATGTATCATTGTACATCCTAAAAGGCTTTACATGAACTAAATCATCTAAAGTAAGTGGATCGTTTATTTACCCTGCGTTTATTATGTAAATATCTAAAGGAAACATTTTCTTCAAGAATAGATTGTTAATCCGCATAGCTTTATACAACCGGTGCAAAGTTGCAAAACAACCTTTTCGGTCTTAAAGGGATGAAAACAAACCCATCCGTCCCTCAGCGTAAGGTGTTCGCGAACCCTTTTGTGAAGAAAGCCCCGCCAACACCCCCCGCCCCCGCCCACCCCCGGAATAGAACCTACCTGGAAAGGTGAATAAGAAGAAAAAAGAGTATCATCCAGAAACATGTGGAAGAGGATTCATTGAACTGTGGGTCCAAAGAAACTGATCTTTTCTCATAAAAAAATGACCTGATTTTTTTTTGTTGTGTCGGATTTGTATATGGTCCATAGATACCTGAATATTTAAAGAATTTAATGCCTATAATTATAATTATTTGGATGTTTTATGGATAAACTAGCTTTATTACCCGGAGTTGCGTCGTCACAGATTTAGATACTCGTTTGTTCGAACTTCGAACGTTTTTCGAACTCGTTTCACGGCCTCCGTTGTCTATGGGAAAGGCTCTCAACTCCGGAGGTCGCGAGTTCAAACCCCGGCGTGCGCAATTAAATTTTATTAATTATCATTAAATATTAGTTATATCACAACTTATTAATTTTAAATAATATGTAAGTATATTTGCGGCACGTTCCAGAGTAGAAGATACTCTCTGTATCGCCCTGGTGTAAGACAACCATTCAGAATTGAAACGTTGCTTGAAATGGCTTCAGCTATGTTTGGTGGCCAGATCTGAATAGCCAGGTACTCCACCACATTCCTCTTACCCTCCCTACTATTGTCAACTTCACAACATACTCCAATTGGGGATACCATAGTCTCACTGGCTCCAGACAATTTAAACAATTGAAAAATATGGAACGATATTTTTGCGTCTTGTCTCATTATATGGCATTAGGTAGGTACCTACCTCTCACAATCACCGAAAAGATAAACTAAAGATAATGATAAATAGTGTTCATGAATAAGGCCAATTTTTCACATACTTCGACTGGAAATGACCAAACTTTTTTACATACCAAAAATCTATCGTGAATTAATAAAAACAATTTCATTGACCTGTCTGGGACCTTATCGAAAGGTCAAACCGTGACATCTTTTTTTCAAATCCGTAAATATAACTCATTTGTAGATTTTCCGTTTAGTTTTTAAAAAATTGAATTTCTAAGAAATTTATGTGAAGCAACTGTCAGAATTAATCCAATAAATCGATTTCAATCTCAATTCCATGCACGACCACTTACAGTTAACAATGCACACAATCATGCTGGTAGCAAACTGTTTTAAAGACATTATAACATGTTCTGTATAACATTATACCACCATGAAAGCCAATGGACTTGTTAAGATATAATAAAAGAAAGTAATTGTGTTTCAATTATTTTAAACCATAGGTCACCCCAAGTGGTTCGCTACGTTTGGTGATTTAGCAGGAGTGCCCGGGTTCATGGGGTGAGGTTTGTCTAGGTCTTGGAGGCGGATGACCAGGACATACTGAACCCCATCCTACCCACCCCTTAAACCCTTTTCCTTCCCAGAACTCTCCTCTCCTTTCCTTAAAAAAAAACCTTCCACACAGCATCCTCAAAGATGACATAGGCCCTGAGGGAAATTATTTTCCTCAGGGCCTCCTGCGTGGAGCTCAAGTAAATAAAAAAAAACCAGGGTCTCTTCGTGACCTGAGTTCTCTACTCCCCTATAATAAACTAGTTGGTTCGTAATACTTCATACAAAAATAATATATAAAATTAGTACTTAATACATAAGTTAGTACTAAATGCAATAAAAATAACTAAAATTATATATTACATTTATAATTAATACTTAATACAATAACAAATAATAAAATTAGTATTTATTACATAAGTTAGATCCTAGTAGATACTTAATACAAAAGTTAGTACTAAATACAACAATGATAAAAAAAATAGTACTTGATGCCTAAGTTATTACTTAGTACAATAATAATAAATAAAATTAGCACTACATAAGTTAGTACTTAGTACTAAATACAATAATTAAAAATTAAATTAGCACTTTATGCATAAATCAGTACTCGGTACAAAAATAATAAAAAATAAAAAAAATATATATAATATGTTGATAGGTTTAATTCCTTTTTATTAATTTCTAAATAAAACACTTGTGTTGCAAAGTTTTTTTTAACTAAGAAACGACATTTATGTTTATTAATATCACTTTGAATGGTTTTTTCTAACAATCAAATAATAGAATAACAAAACAAATGACAATCGATGATTGCATTCTAATTGACATTATAGGATTCAAATTTAAAGGGAATATATTTCCTTTACATCTCCCCCCCCCCCGCGGGAAAGAAAATTATTGCAAAAATTTTCATTCATCTTCGATATCCTCTTCATGGTTCATCAATGCAGGTGCTGGAATTAATTTCGAGATGTGGAAAAAATTTGATTCTAATTTTTTTCGACCAGTATTTATCTTGTAAATTGAGTTTGATAATTTTTCTATTATTTTGTAGGGTCCGATTCTCAATTCGTCGAGCTTCTTCCTGTTAAGTTTGTTTCCATTCTCCACAAAAACAGTATCACCAACTTTGAAGTTAATATGTCTCCTGGTTTTATCGTAAATCATCTTGTTGTAATTATGTGACTTTATAGTATTTTCCAGAGCTTTTTTTCTGTCTTGAATCAAATCGATGTCAGTCTTCTTAAGTTTTAACTCATTTGGCAAAATCGTAACATCTTTGCCGTTAAGTAGGTACTGAGGCGCATAACCAGTGACAGTGTGCTCCGTTTCATTATAGTTTTTTACACAATTACGGGCTATAGTTGTCCAAGCCACTTTTAAGTCATTTTCGTTGATTTTGCATCTAATTTTATTGACTAGCGTTTGATTTAATCTTTCATTTAATCCATTTGAGAAAGGCGAGTTTACTGCAGTGAAAATGATTGGAATATTTTTTTCATCCAAAAATTTTTTGAATTCTCTAGAATTAAGACCCGGATATTGGTCTGATAGTATCATGCCAATGTCATTAGTTTCTGTGGAGTTTAAGAGTTTGATGAAATCGTTGGTATTTTGAGTTTTTGACGTCAAAATATATGCAAACCTCGTGAAATGATCTGATAGCAGGTGCAAGTATCTCTTTGTTGACCGTGAACCCCCAAAACCACCTATCGTATCAATAGAACATATTTCAAAAGGTTTTGTTGCGGGACCCAAGTAGGACATCAATCCATATTTATTTTGACCTCTTGATTTGTTCTTTAAACATACTGCACAACTTTCGCAAGTTCTCTTTATATTGTTTGTCATGTTTTCTGATGTGTACCATGAGCTTATCATTTTTTGCATTTGATTAATTCCTATGTGACCTAGGTCTGTGTGAACATTTTTGATAAAATCTATGCTGAATTTTTCTGATAGAATTATTTTTTCTTTTTTTTTTACTTTCTTGTAATAAACATTATTCTTCGATATCAATTTATCTTTTCTGCACTGTATCTTCTCATTTTTGACCTGATCTTTTAAGATATCTTCTAATTTTATTAAGTTGACAACTTTTAATTGCTCATCTTGGTTCTCATCTGGTTCTAAGACTGGGTTTCTGCTTAGACAATCAGCTTCAATATTGTACTTTCCTGGAGAATATTTAATTTGAAAAT
This sequence comes from Limnephilus rhombicus, assembly GCA_929108145.2. NCBI lineage: Eukaryota > Metazoa > Arthropoda > Insecta > Trichoptera > Limnephilidae > Limnephilus > Limnephilus rhombicus. The sequence continues at coordinate 14,795,543 of OV815287.1, read as the reverse complement.
CATATTGGGATAAGTAATATGTTAAGTCACCAAGCTCTTCATCGGTTCTAGATTTGATATTCATATTTTCCAGCGGTTTGTGATCTGAATAAACTGTAAATGGTTTTCCTATCAACCAGTATTGCCAGTATCTCACTGCCTCTTTTATAGCTAAGCATTCTAAGTAAATTGCTTTTTTCTTTTTCTGTGCGCTGTTTAATTTTTTCGAAAAGTAAGCAACAGGTTTTTCTTTTCCATCAGATTGTGTCTGTTTTAAAATAGCTCCAACACCCTCTAGAGAAGCATCTGTATATATATTAATTGGTAAATCTTGATCAAAAATTTCCAAGATCGGTTGTGAGCATATTAGGTTTTTCATCGTTTCAAAAGCATTTTGGCATTTATCAGTCCAAATAAACTTTTGATTTTTCCTTAATAAATTATGCAAAGGATCTAGTATTATTGCACTCTTCGGAATGTACTCATGATAAAAGTTGATTTTTCCTAGAAATTGTCGCACATTCTTTTGTGTTTTTGGAATAGGAAAATTCTTTATTGAAATCAAATTATCCTTTACTGGCTTGACTGAATTATTCTGAATTATATGACCCAGATATTTTACCATATCTGATGCAAATGTGCATTTTGTAAATTTTAATCTAAAACCTTCTGTTTTGATTGCATTCAGCAGCTTTGTCAGATGATCAATGTGTTCAGCAAAAGTTTTTGAATTGACAGCTATGTAATTGACAGCAAATTCGTTTAGTTTATATTTTCTCAATATATTGCTTAATATCCTCTGAAAAATTGCCGGAGAAGTCTTCAATCCAAAAGGCAGGCAGGTCCATTGATAATGTCCCTCCTGTGTTACAAATCCTGTTTTTTTTTTGTCTTCAATCCGCAATGGAATAGACCAAAAGGCTGAGTTTATATCCAGCGTTGAAAAAAATTTGCAATTTCTGGTCTTTGTCATTAGGTCTTCAATCAATGGAAATGGTTGAGCTTGAGGTATTACTATTTTATTTAAGTCTCTGAAGTCTATGCATAATCTGGATCTTTTGTTTTCTTCTTTTTTAAATGCTAGAGTGACCGGTGCAGCAAATGGACTGTACGACTCTTCTATCAGTTTATTGTCTAATAATTTTGCTATTTGCTCTTCTATTTCCTTTTTATCTTCTACACTGCATCTGTAAGGCCTCTTACTACAATATTTATCCACTAATAAGTCTATCTTCGCTTCATATCCATTGACAGTGCCAACATCATATTTACTCTTCGCGAACACTGATGTGTATTTGTCTATTAGTTCATTTATTTCTGTTTTTTGATCATTATTTAAATGATTCATTGTTATTTTAAAATCTTCTTCTTTAACATGTTCGTTAAAATTAATTCTGTGTTTTTCTATATGATTAAATTTAGTATTCGTTTTCATATCTGTAGAATATTTTTCTTTTTTATTTGTATTATTTAGGCAGAGTTTCTGTGATATTTGTAAGTCTTCACTTTGGATAAGTTTGAAGTCTTTTATCATGTCTAATCCAATCAAAAAATCATACTTGAAATTGTGTTCATCAATAATGTACACATCAACTTTATTCTCCAATTCAAAAATTTTTATGTTTAACGTTGTCAAACCACTCGTCTTTTTAACACCATTAATCGTTACTAAATTTGCTTCATTCAAATTGTTTCCTTTTCCTTTTAGTTTCAATAATTTAGAATTAATTAGAGAAACATTTGAACCTGAATAATAAATTCAGTATATTTTTAATTTATCATTTAGTAATAGTTTGACTTTTATTAATGGTGTTACTATTAGTTTTTTTGATCATTTTCATTTAATTCAGTTTCTATCACTGAATTGTTTACATGTTTAATGGCATTTCTCTTAAATTTTTCATCCTCTTTTGTTTTGAACCAGCATGTAGCTTCAGGGTGGTAACGAATGCCCTTATTCAATTTTTCACAAATTTTACATGGATTTTTACCCCCATTTTTATTATGTTCTGCATTTCCAAATGTTTTCTTATTCATAAATCTTTTTTTGTTGACCATATGTTCATACTTGTTTACTTCATTAAACAAATCTACAGTATCTTGTAATCCTTCTCTATCGATCTTGTTAAGTATGAATTCTGGTAGTCCGGAAGCAACAAGATCTATCAAAGTACCGGTGTCAATTGATCTTCTCACATCCAATAGAAGTTTTTCTTTTCTCATAGCATAATCCAACAGAGAACCATCTTTGTATCTAAATGATAGTGCGTATGTGACAGGGTTCCATCCTTTGTTTGCAAATGATTCACAGAATTTGTTTTTCCATGTTGACCACTCTGAGTTCATTGTTAGTTTTATAATCATGGAACTGTACCAGTCTATACAAGATTTATCCATGAACAATCTGAGTATTTCTATTTTTTTTCCATCCATGGTCACATCAAACCGCAAACATTCTTTTTCAAACACTTCCATCCACTGGCTTGCATTTGTATTTTTAGTGCAGAATTTTTCTATAACAAACTTCTCAGCAATGTTTTTTAAGCTCTGTTGCTTATCTTCCATTAACTTTTCAATTAATTTTCCTAATGCATCTTCTTTTTGATGTACTTGTAAACTTTTTTCGTCCAATTCTTCGAGGTATTGGTCTCCAAACTGTAGGTTTCCATCTTCGTCTACATATGTTTTTTTTAGTTCTTCTGTCATGGTTAACCAGACTCTTCTAACCTGGTATCTTTTTTTCAAACTATTTTTTATTTTTCCAAAAGCACTAGTTTTCATTATCTCCTCGTGATAGCTGGCGGATCGTAGCATTTCTGGTATTGTAAACACTTTTCCATCACTTGTGACTATTTTTGTAATGCTAATAATATTTGATCTGCCATCGCATCCAGGTAATAGCGTAAATTCGAATTGAATTTTCTCCATTTTTGGTTTAAAACGAAATGTCGTTTTATAATATGTTGATAGGTTTAATTCCTTTTTATTAATTTCTAAATAAAACACTTGTGTTGCAAAGTTTTTTTTAACTAAGAAACGACATTTATGTTTATTAATATCACTTTGAATGGTTTTTTCTAACAATCAAATAATAGAATAACAAAACAAATGACAATCGATGATTGCATTCTAATTGACATTATAGGATTCAAATTTAAAGGGAATATATTTCCTTTACATATATATATATATATTACATTAATAATTAATACTTAATAATAAAAATAAAATTAGTACTTTATACGTAATTTAATTCCTAGTACTTATTACGCATGTTGCTTAATACAATAATAATATAATAAATAAAATTAGCATTTAGTTGGTATTTACATAGTGCTTAAATACAATAATGACAATTAAAATTAGTAATCAGTACTTAATTAATACATAAATAATTAAAAATGTTCATACCTTTACCTATCTAAAAAACCAACACAATTAACTATTCATTGATATATTTAATACGTCACTCATTACTCATTACGGTTAAAAATTATGAAATTATGTGTATATATATTTAATATGTTGACTATATTCGTTGGTAGGTATCATCATCTAGCCAATATACTTAAAATAAAAAAAATAAAAAAATTATACATTAATTTATAATAAGTACTGAATATTACAATTTTTTTAAATAAATTTACTAAGTAATTAAACATAATTTATTGGCTAGAGACTACTATAAATAAATGTTATTCAGCTGGTGACAACACGCTCGTGACGTCACGGATTCCCCTTTAGAGTTACACTAGCGTATTATGTATAATAAGTATAGAAAAAAACCTATTCTTCGGTTGCCCCACGAGCCTCTTTGTGTACCGGTTATCATTCCTGCCGCTTAAGTTGATGGTTGCAGGAAAAGTACAATTCTAGAAAATATAAAAGTAGCTGGTTAACGTGTTTTTAGAACTATTTTTTATAGAACCAATAACCAGCATTAACGGAATGTATTAACTGCAATTACAATGCAGGAAACAGCAACGGTGATGGTAAAATAAATTGTTTAATTATATGCCCAGTTTTGTGGTGGATTGGGCTCGACGATCATCTTTGTAAATCAATTAATATAGCGTCTTGACTAATTTTTTTGACATCAAATTAATATATCAATATCCTGTAGCTCTTATTGGAAATGACAGACTCATTTATCTAGGAATACGAGATGACAAAAGCATTGAAATTTTCATAACGCCAAATCTATTTAAAATCTTCTTCATACAACAGATTTCTGCTTTTCGATCACTTGACACAGTTATATACATAGTGTAGTGCAATAAAATACCAAAAGTATGAACAAATCTTTAAAAAAAATCTTGTTAGATGTTATCTAGTTTTATATTTTTTAGTTCAGTAACTTCATAAAACGATCATTAGACTAGACTCATATCTGTACAATATGACCGTCAAAAGGTTCATAAATATATGAAATATGCCTCAAACATTCTTTTGAAAATTCTTTATGGGCTTTATGAGGAATGTCTGGTTCGAACGCGCACCCTGCAACCGCATATTAGGAATCCCCCTTGCTACTTGGCGGTATAGCACCGATGAGGTTCTATCGACAGCTGCACTCGCTTCCCCCTTCTTCCTTCAACCATCCCTTACTTACTCTCTTCCACACTTCTGTTCAGTTAAGTTATACATTTTCAAACACACAAATAAAACGGTCGTTTTTTTAAATAGAAGCCGGAGAATTCAGCTGCGTAACGTCTTTTAACTTTTTGACACAGTGTCTTAGAACTTAAAAAAATTTAAGTAAATTCAACAAGATTGTTTTCTTGCAAGGTATTTGATTTTTTTTCTCAAGAAAATTTCCTTGTATGTTTTTCTTAACCCATTACAGTTAAAAAATGGTTTTCGTTAGTTAATGAAATAATTTAAGCTAACTGCTAGTTGAAATAATATTATTTTAGATAAACGAAACAATGTTACATTGTTTGAACCACTTGTATATTTGTTTAAAGACGACCGGTCCTTAGTAATAATACATTGTTCCCACCCACTATTTTGTAATTGTCAAATCAGTAAACGTTTGCCCTGAGGAAGGAACGGTCGTTCCGAAACCGCTCAGCTATAAACAAATATACAAGTGGTTCAAACAAAGTAACATTGTTTCATTTATCTATAATGGATAACCACAAAGTTATAGCTACATTCAAAAGTATAATATTATTTTTACTGATTTGAAGACACTAGTTATCAAACTTTATGTTAATATGATCCTTGAATGATTTCAGAGTTTTTTTAATGCGTCTTCGTTAGATCTTATATATTTATCATTACAACAGTATTTAAATTCTATTAATGAATGAGTAATCTTTTTATATCCATGCTGAATAGTTATAAATACAAATATGTTATTACCATCGACCCTAAAACGAGTTTTGAATTTATTTTTTAAGCAGATTAAAGTAACTTCATCTATAAATAGGACATTTTTCAACCTATGTATACATTTGCTAAGTATTTTAATTATATTTATAAATCGGTAATTATTTTACGGATGTTGGTAAATTAGCTAGAAAGAAATATAAATGACCCTTGGCTTTTAACTTAGGCTAAGAATATGTTTGTTAGCAGATTTTTGTCAACGTAAATGTTACACTCGCAAAAAAGTACACGAAATATCAAACACTGTAAAATACGTTTTTTTGTCGGTAAACACCAAGCCATCGCATCATTTCAGCGGGTGTTAGTATCGTCAATCGAGGTGCGTCGGATGTATTGGTCTAAGTCGCAAGAATTTTATAAGGGGGGTCCCTCATTATGGGGTGGCCCCATCACATGGGGGGGTGCAAATCGAACTTCGATCGGAGGGTACTGCAGCTGACTGATATGTAGGTGACTGGGTGCCGTCTTTCCAGGCCTAGTCATCGGCAAAGGAGGGTGGATTATAATCGACACATATATTTGAGGGTGGCATTCAGGTCTACGAATTTCCAACATTTATTTCACCACTTATCATTGAAGATTCTTGTAGTCAATAACTATATTCGCATTCTTGTCATTTTCGTAAGCCGCTACTGTCACTTTACTGCTACTGAATAAAGACCTCAAAGAGCTACTTTAACAATTCTGGAATACTTTTTTTTCTTTCCTAGAACTGTACTAAACACTTACTAGTGTTGATTTGTCGAATTTTAGGACTGCTGCGAGCTTTTTTCCTATTGGGCATAGACCAAAAACAAGGGTTCTGCAATATTCGTAACATCCTTAAATTAAAATCAAATTATTCTGCACAATCTCTTTATCACGCATATTAAAATAAACCGATAACTTTTTCGTTTCCTTTATCCATCATTGGTTTCTTCCATCTTTTTTGAACTCAACTTTCATAGCACATATGGTATGTACGTCATTCTGAGATGCCAGAATAAAAAATGAAGCGAGGTGTGTGTGGCAAGACCGCGATGTTTGGCGATCCATCCTCTTTGCCTGCCCCGCGTGATGGTTAATTAGTTAGTTACATTTAATTTGGTACTCAGCATTATGAAATTTTGGTTATCCACTAGTCGCTCTTAACCGACGATCTATTAAAATAACGGCTTCGTAATCCAACCATTGGATTTAATATAATAATATAGCTCACTCGCAACTTGATATAAAATCATTCACGGATGATGAGATTTTAAATAGACAAATGATAACACCCAAACCAATTGAGCCGAAAGCCACGACTTGCGAGTTGGTGATCCTGGTTGAATTTTTTTCATTAAACGCATTAAGGGCGCAGAAAATGGGCAGATGCGCACAAAGTAGTACGAGGCGAAATCTGTATGTAAAAAGAGGGCACGCGCAGTACGCTCGGATTATTCAGCGCTCTGAACCTATTGGCGTCTTTCCTTTTGTTTCTCAAGAGGGAAAAATGCAGTTAGGGGTGGCGTCCATAGACGGCGTCCGAGCTACCCCCGCGGATGGGGGATGATTTCAATCAAAGCCTGGCGGGAGCGCTGGGGGGGCTTGTGGATATACTAGATTGTTGCTAGATATGGAGTGTAGAATTCAGTTGTGGTAGGTCTATTCAATATAGCAAATAATATCATTATTTAACCGTAGATGATTTTACTAGAAACATATTTTAAATCATTATGATTGAAACTAATGGCAGTTATCTGTTGGATAACGCTGAGATTTCGAGTCAAGATTGGGATTTCAAGTGCAATGGAACAAATTTTGCAACCACATCTCTTTCGTGAGATATGAAGCTTTCAAATATTCATTCGAACTGACAAATAATAAGACTATACAGAATTCCACAGGTTTTATAACTTTTGAAGGTTATTCCTGTCAATGTAATATATCATTGAAGAAGAAGATAATACTAATAATATAAACGAAAATATGAAAGAGAACAATACACAGAAAAAGATAATCGTCGCAACTGGGACTCGAACCCAGAACCTCTCGTCTAACCTTACAGATTTCGGTAAGTGGATAGTATTTTAGTAGCAAATAAATTTTATTTGATTAATTTGTGTTGTTTCACAATTTATTCATTAAAAATAATATACGGTCTATTTGCGGCACGTTCCAGAGTGGCATATACTCTCAGTATCGCCCTGGTGTAATACCATCATTCAGAAATGAAACGTTGCTTGAAATGGCATTAGTCGTTTTTGGTGACCAGACCTGAATAGCCAGGTACTTTCCCACCTTACCTTCCCTATCCCCTTCCCCTCCTCACTACCTTCAGCCTCACTACATACCTCACTGGTTCCAAACTTGAGCAGTTGGGACTCTTGTACGGTATTCATACAAAAATAAAAATAAAAGATTCTGGGTTCAAGTCCCTGTCTTCGTTTAGATTATTAGTGTTTATTTATTTATTTATTTATTAACGCCCTTTTTCGGGGCTTTTACATATGAATAGTAAGAAATATACAGTATTTATTGTACATAACTGAACTGCCTTCGTAACAATATTTTATATTTGTTTAAAGATAAATTGAAGATGTCCACTGACTTGGTATAATTGTTTCCCTCCATTAGTATTCTGGGTAAAGAGGAATACATATGGTAGTTAGTTCCAGAATTACTGCACTGAAATAAATCCTGACTTCTAGTATTACGTAGTGGAATCCGGAAGCTTATCAATTCGAGCAATACCGGACTGTCAACTAAATCATTTAGAATTTTATACAGAAATACCAAGTCAGTGAAAGTTCTTCTGTCTGACAATTTGAGCATATTCATATCATTCAAAATAGTATTGTAGTTCAACATAATTGCTGGAATACCCATTTTAAAATTAAGAAAACGTAAGAATTTGTTTCGTATTCTTTCAACAGCTTGTACATGTATATTGTAATATGGGTTCCAGACGGGAGAATTGTATTCAAGTTGACTTCTAACATATGCAAAATATAACAGTTTTATACACTTAATATTGTTAAAATTTCTAGTTAGCCTAGTTATAAATCCCAACATTCTTAAGGCCTTATTAGAGATTTCTGTTATGTGGTTAACAAATGAAAGATTAGATTGAAAAGTGATGCCCAAGTCTTTAATTTGTGTTAATGTCTCCAGAATATTGTTATCAATGTTGTAATTGAAGATCACTGGAATCTTTTTTCGAGAAAATCTAACTATATGACATTTTGAGATATTTAAGTAAAGTCTATTTTCATTACACCAAATTAACAATTTGTTGATATTATCTTGAAGAATGTTGCAATGGTAAATATTTTGAATTATTCTAAAAATGTTGAGGTCATCAGCAAAAAGTAAGATAAATACATCATGAAATATTTTTGAATTTTGAAAGATCATTTATAAACAAGATAAATAATATTGGGCCAAGGTGTGAACCCTGTGGAACTCCACTTGTTGCATAAATTTTTTCCGACAAAGAGGATTTTATTCTAACAATTTGTTGTCTTCCAGTAAGATAGCTTTCAAACCAGGCTAATACACTGCCACGTATACCAAGCTTTTCTAATTTCCAAATGAGAATTTTATGGGAAACTGAATCAAAGGCTTTACTAAAATCAGTATAGACAGAGTCTACTTGTTTTTTTTTTCTTTTAAAGCATTGGTTATAAAATTTTCATAAATAATCAAGTTAGAAAGTGTACTTCTACCTGGCATAAATCCAAACTGGTAAGGTGATATTACAGGTTTTATTTGGGCAAAAAGTTTGTCAAGTATTAGGCTTTCAAATAATGTTATCTTCTTCTTCAATGAATTCATTTTCTTTTTGAAAAGATGTTTTAAATCTAATTAAAAAAGGTTGCACCGATTACAAACAAACATTATAGATATGCTCTTCAACGCTAGATAAATATCTAAGCCGGCATCACATATCCGTATTAAATACTCACTTGTTTTTTAAGTACGCAGGCTTAATGTTTTTTTAACTACGACCTGATCTCTAGCAAACAATATTATTAAACGCTTGACGCGTGTTCCGATCTGCCGTCAGAGATGTGACCCATTCCCACCCCTATCCGAGGGTGGGACTGAAGTTCACCCAGAAAATCCATTCATGTTTCTTTCATAACGATTTTTATGCAATTATGTGTGTAAATGTTGGTCCTTTGTGCGGACACACTTTAGGGCGGGTCTCTACTCCCATCTTCGCGCTGGGATGATTGTAGTGTGCGGGAAATATTCGTTAAGGAACATTAAAGGTTAATGCATATTTAATATTTCATAAATATGTTTTATTATTTTTTTACATTAGCTCCACACAGGAGGCCCTAAGGAAAATAATTCTACTCAGGGCCTATTTCATCTTTGGGGATGTTGTGTGGAGGTTTTTTTTATGAACTGGAATGAGAGGAGATTCTGGGAAGGAAAAAATGTATGGGTCTGAATCCATCCCTGAGTGTTGTTCCGAGAGAGTACGACTGGATAAGTCAAAGGGACTCCCTCAACCACTCTCTCCCGATCCGGCTTGTCACGCAGCTGGTGGGCAGACGCATCTGCCGCCATGACCCGGACAAACCTCACTCCATGAACTCCGGCTAAGTCACCAAACGTAGCGAACCACTTGGAGTGACATATGGCAGAGGTGTTGATTATCATTATTATTCAGGTTTGCATTTATATTTTCTTTTGAAAATCAAAGAATAAGCACGATATAAAAAAATCAAGGGAAAAAAACGTGTAATTTAAGTTAACCAGTTAACCGTTACGCCACTTTATAACAGAGTAGCAGTGAGGGTAGATCTTCACACAACTCGCTCTGAGCACAAATGCTTTTCGATTCATTCACATTCATACTTTTGTATGTCCAACAGTCCTCAATTGGGATGTGTTGTACGACTGTAGAGACTGGTGAGAATAGGAGATGAGGTAGGGGAAGGTGGGAAAGTATCCGGCTAGTCAGATCTTGACACCAAACATGGACAAATCCATTTTAAAAAACCTTTCAATTTTCAAGTTTTTTTTTTCACTATATAAATCAAATCAACAAAATTATTATGTTGTACCCATATTATCCGTGCATGTATGCATCTCTAACATCTGAATCACTAGATCGTTCCTTTCTGTGGCGCCTCGGCCATCTTAATTAATATATTTTTCTAAAATTCATCTACATCCTTTCTACTTGTCGAAACCAACTTAGCGTCGCTTTCTTAATTATGTGAATTACTTTTACATCGGCCTTGCGTTCTTTTTGGATTTCAAAATAAAGCACTATTTACAATAACTATTGAACACACAATGATGGTAAGTAAATAACATTATTAAAGCATGCGTGCTATTTTCCATGCTAGCCGTGAACAGTGAACACCTCTGAAGCTTGCTGACACGGGCGTCGATTAATTAACTGCGCGACGCCGATACACCTGAACGCCTAACCAACAAGTAACAGAGTCATAGCAGCAAGTATGAGCAGGTTTGGAGGGAGCAATAGCAGCGAGGAGGGCCGGCGTCTCGTGGTGCGTGACTTGAAGGCGACTACAGGAAATGCTTATTGTTACCAACTACTTCGGCGTTTCCGGCTCCTGCCCGGGAACTTCCGGCGCTTCCGCCGCCGCGGAACGCATGCGTGATATACCGGTTGTAGTTGTGAGAAGTTGTTAACCCTTCATTTTAGTTTCTCAGTATAAGTTGAATTTACCCAAACAATCTAATTGCATAGATTTTTAGATAAGTTTGTTATTGCCATCTACGATAAAACACGAGGTTCGGAAATAATATGAACACTTTAACAGAGTGTTTTTTTAAAATTTTTTATTATTGCATTTACTAACAATGTTTTTTTTACATTAGCTCCACACAAGATGTCATCTTCGGGAATTCTGGGTTGAGAGAAACTTTCGAGAACGGAAGGGGAGGAAGTTCTGGGAAGGAAAAAGGTATGAGGGTGGGTAGGAATCTGGGGGTCAGCGTGTCCGGAGTGACGGACGAATGGATCCATTTCTCCCACTGCAGTGCAAGTCAATGTGTCACTGCTGTGAAAGTCAGTGTTACGAAATAGTTCTGCTGGAGAGTTCAAGAAGATTTCACTCGACCAGTCTTTAATAGGTAGGCAGACGCAACAGCCGCCAAGACCAGGACAAACCTCACCCCATAAACACGGGCACCCCTGCTAAGTCACGCACCCAAAACGTAGCGAACCACTTATTGTGGCCTAAGTGGTAAATAAAATAAGTCAAATAATAAACATTAATTTCGCATAACGCTATTTTGTGACATTTCACCATAAGTGACCAGTACTCAAATTAACTTTAATCTAAGTATAATATATTTTTTAAATCTTCTCTGGGGTGCTCTTCTCACATATGTATATATTTTTTTCATATAGTGTTTTATACATAGTTTAAACAACGCAACTTACTTCGAAGTTATTTTAATGAATAATTAATTATGTATAAAAATAAAGACAATGGTTCGTAATTTTTTTAATTAAAGGAAAAAAATCATTTTAAATCCCTTTTTAACCATTTTTATGAGTCCAGTTAAAGATGAGGTTCAATGATTATACTGAAAGAAAAAAAGTACTATAATATTAGTATAAACTAATTTCAATGTTTTAATTTCATTTTGTTCTTAGCATAATCGGGAGTTCTTTGTAAGGGTTAAAGGGTACACCCTTAGCGCCTTAATTCTTGCCGGTTAAGGCTGTATTTCTAACCTGCGACAGTTCCGGTCAGGAAGTAAGGCGGAAGCAGCAGGAATGGAAGACCGTGTGAGAACTCAGAGGGTTACTGTTAATGTATTCATTACATTACAGTAGGTAATGGGTAATGGGGCTGGTAACACGAAACTAATTATTCTCTACACCTGTTGTGATATTCTTAATAGGGGTATTTCAGTTAACGAGATTGCCCGATTCAAAGAGAAGGGATTTAAATATTCAGATGGTCAAAAATTTCCGCTTTACGATAAAATGCAAATGAATGGAATATTTCTGAACATATTCGAAAACTAAAACCTTTTTTTGAAAGTTGATATAATAGGCTTTCAAATTTAATAATTTTAAATAAAGGTGTAATTTTTTAAATATAAAAATTTTGCAAGCAGACATTAATTTTTTTTTAAATGGCTCATTTTACGTTTTTTCTAATTAAAATTACTGATAGCAAAAAAAAATAAAAACACGTACTTATTTTATTAGACAAATATATTATAAACGTTATAGTCGCCTCATTTTTTTGTTGTTTTATATAAAAATAATTAATAAAAAAATTCCAAAAATTTTTTTTTTTTCAGATTGATATTCAAAACTTCGGTTTCATAAAGGTGTACATGTTACTTTTTTGGTGGTTATTTTTTGATTTGAATACAAAGCGTTGTATTTTGCCTTTCTATCATCGTTTAGAACACATTTCTCACTATGATAGTAAGGGAGTTACAGCGATTTATATGAGACCTATGTAAGCTGGGACAAATATGGTATCCTGTGATTAAACGGGCCTGTATTTCGTTTGAAGAGTACACGCAATAAAATAAAATAAATTATGGCCCACAAAATATTGGTATAGTAAAATGACAAAAAAAAAACAAGTTAAAAACTGAATTTAAACAAAACAAAATATGTGGAAATAGGCAATAAAAACATAAAGTTAAATTTGGCAGTTAATGATGAAAAAAATAAATAAAAGTAAATGAAATCTTAATACCTGTTGTAAAATGGCATTCAAAACACAATTCACGTTTCGAAGAGATATTATTATGTATATTAAAATTTGCCTAACACCTCTGCCCCAGGTCACCCCAAGTGGTTCGATACGTTTGGTGACTTTACAGAAGTGATTGGGTTCATGAAGTGAGGTTTGTCCGGGTCTTGGCGGTGGATGCATATGCCCACCTAGGCTAGGGAGAGACTTGAGGAAGTCCTTCTGACCACTCCAGCAGGACTCTTTTGACCCATCGGCTTGTAATGGGAGGGTTTGATTCACACGTCCGTCACTCCAGTTCCTACCCACCCCTGATACATTTTTCTTTCCCAGAACTTCACTTCCTTTCTTTCCTTAAAAGACTCTTAAAAGATGACTTTTTCTCAGGGCCTCCTGTGCGGAGCTAATGTAAAAAAGGTGAGTAATAGCACTAGAATCAATAGCAATACACTACCCCGTTAATTTTCACGGCTTTGCTCTAGTATAATAATATGATAACTTGGTTTCAGCGTCATAATCTAAGAAAAACTAAAACTCATAAAATTTCTGATTTTAGAATATCTATTTTAAGGCTTTCATGCATCGGCAGGAGGCAGTTGCGAGTGGGTGGTAGGTGCATCTTTGTATGGTGCAGGGTGCACCGCGGGGGAGTGACTGCGCTTTAAAACAAAGCTTTTGTTTACATACAAGTAGGATGGCACAAATGCAGCATTACCGTCTTGTTAAGCGGAGAAAAGCCGGCAGATAACGAAGGCTTTGCCGCAATTTTTCAATAGTATTTATAAGGAGTTTAATGAAGAAATTGATTGAGGTGATCATGTTACTACTTATTGATGAGTATTATTTGTATTAAATGATGACAAAATCTAATATTTTTCTGCAACACGTACACAACCAACCATTAGAGACCCTAAAGCCCTAAAAATATTTATTAAAATATCTATGAAATCTATCTCCCTGATACTTACATGTAACATCTACAATCTTATCGCCAAAACCGTAAGAATTTCATTCGTAAGAATTTTTTTGGGTCTCCGCAATTATTTACGCAAACGAAATTTTAAAATGAAAAATTTAAATCGTTTAATAATCGATATTAGTCAGAAATTTTTCGTGATAAATAAATATCTATGAAATCTGTGTTATCTCCCTGATGTAGCATCTCTTCTTCATTTACGAAAACGTCAAATCATCTTTATATGTACGAAACGTAAACGTAAAGTAAACGTCAAATGTCAAACGTCAAATGGATCGTCTTAAACCATAGTGAACTAACTCACTTTGCAATTTTTGAGTTAGAGCTTGATATGTGGGCTCCAAATCATAATCTAGCTCTGCCAGAATGAAGAACCAACCAAAGAATTAGTGTCTATGATTGGTCAAGACAATATTTCCCCGATTGGTTCTTCCTGGTATAGCTAGATTACGATTTGGAGCCCTCATTTCAAGCTCTACCTCAGAAACTGCAAAGTTCACTATGGTTTGACACGATCCAAATGTTCAATACGTACGCGTGCATACGTCCTCACTACAGACCACTAGCCAAATTGTGTGTGTTTGCGCTCACTTTGCCCCAATCTTTCAACCGTGTTTCAACAAACGGAGGAAATGGAAACAAAAAATGTTTATAGTAATGTTCAAGCAAACGTTCGATGAAATGTTCAAGTTCACTGTCGGAAGAGACCTGGCTTAATAAGATGCATGATCTGGGCTACAAGTTTGTGGGAACTTGCTATATTTATCGACTCGCTTTATAAAATTAAATGTAATCTATATCAGCACTTTGCTAAATCCTACAAATTGTAGTAGCTAAGGTCCATAAGTTGTTTTATTGATTTGTCACATAGTATTATTTTTGTTTCAAATTTATTTTATGTTACTGTCACATGTTTTAATAATGTTGTTTTATATTTAGTTTATCAGTTTAATATAACTGCATGCTTTAAAAAATGCATAATTTTCGATAGTGTCGTGATCTTTAAGTGAAAGTAGTGTGTTTGCCAGACATTTTTATAGTGTGAAATGAAATCCTTCATGTAAAGCAGACTGTGATAGCCCCCTCTACAAAGTTAATATTTTTAAATTAAATCATTAAAACGGAGCGAAGCAATAACTAAGTGTGGCGAAAAAATTACGAGATTTTACGAGAAAGAGCTGACAAAAGTTAGTAGGAAAAGAATGTCATATCCTTCAAAACATTGAAAACGACAATATCCAAAAACCACAATGAAAACATAAAACGATTGTGCTTTAGACCACACGACTGAAGTAAAACTTCACTAACTTATATCTCCCTCTCAACTTCCGTTCGCCTCGCCCGACTGTTCGCCTCGCCCGATCACAGTTTTCGTAATGCTCTCTACACGCATTCACCAGCTTACTCCCCAAGTCAAGCGTGCGTAAAGAAGTTTTACTTTAAAAACTACAAATATTCCTGGTATTTTCCTGGAGAAAACGTATACCCAAATAAAAAATATTTTTAATCTTTACAGTACAGATTAAACGCTCATGGTTTAAGATTTCATATTCAAAATTTCTCCGAACTACCATTGTAGTTGGCCACCATTAAAAATATAATCACAGTATCCTTTATAAAATGTAATTAAGAAAAATACGAGGTTTAAATTCATTCATGAGCCATGATATAATTTGTCAGAATGGAAACAAAGCAGACAATATTGTGATATAGAATCAACAAGACCCTTGTTTCTCTAAAGACGCGCAACAAAAAGATGTCCTCTCATTATGCGAGTATTTATGCGCGGAGCAAGCTGCAAGCAGCAGCGAGGGAAACCAATTCTACGAAACAACAATTGCGTATGAGCGCATTGAGCCGTGATTACGGGCCTCCTTCAGTACAGTGTGCGATCCTGCTGCATTCCAAGGGACGAATCAGAGGAAAGTTCTAAGAAAATTATGGGAAAAGTGATATTAGTGAAGTGGTTTTTCGAA
Source organism: Limnephilus rhombicus (assembly GCA_929108145.2). Taxonomy (NCBI): domain Eukaryota; kingdom Metazoa; phylum Arthropoda; class Insecta; order Trichoptera; family Limnephilidae; genus Limnephilus; species Limnephilus rhombicus. Next base: position 14,779,539 of record OV815287.1, on the reverse strand, counting down.
GGTAATTCTGGCCCTTCTTTTAGAGGGGCTCGCAAGTATTCGATTCTCGACGAATCATCTTGGCGACTACCACCATACATCTGCGTCGAGGTTCGAAGGCAGGCACATTTTGTAACACTCGTGTTGCACACTCGTCGGCGCCGCCAGTTTCCCGCGACCAGTCTAATAGTTTCATAAAACACGACTCGTTTGAAATGGCGCACAAATCTCATGGGGAATATCTAAAATAGCATTCAAAGAAACACTGTGAATTTTTTCATACATATAACTTGTAAAATTACTGACAAAAACGTGGTTATCTCTCGACAGGCCAAGATGCCAAACACAACGTCCGTAACCAAGTGGGTCGGCCGATGACCCCATGAAAATTTTTTTATGGGCATTTAAAACATTGAAATTCTTTTTTTTTTGTTGTTATTTTTCCATTTATTGGGCTGGAATATAACCTATATTTGACGAAAATATTTTTTCCTGTGATCAACGATTTTTTCACATTTTTTTTAAACGGCACATTATGTATTAATCCTTTGCGCAAGGAATACCTATACCACTAGAAATATATTTCATGTATTTAAGTAGATATCAGAAGGATAGTAATTTTGGGGTCTACCTTCAGCCGGAGTTGGCTGCGGAAGAGTTATAAAAATTTCCGGAGCATCTTGTATTTTGCGATTTTTTTGCAGCGAGGGAATTTCATATAATTGCCGTTTCGGTGTAGGGAATGTATTATCTTCAAGAAAAACATATATTTTTTTAAGACCTTCAATACATAAAGGAAAATATGTAATAAATCGGTGGAAATGTGGGAAGCCGGGTCTTAAGTTGTCGCCTCTCACGTCCTTGCGAGAGTTCGTACGTCATAATTAAAGTAACTTCCGTCTATTTCAATTACCAAATAAGACGCAGAAGAAAGAAGAGGACGATGTCTCGCTGAGGCTAGTTCAACAAAAATTTGAGTGAAAAATTTATTGGACGTTAGGGAACGTACCCATACTATGTGACCAACTTTTTACAATTTTTAACCCCCCCCCCCCGCCCCCCTCCCGGTGACCAAAAACCTAAGCCCGCCGCCCCTCATTTGTAACCAAGCGTGACATTTTGAAGACCCCCCCCCCACTAAACGTGTCACGTAGTATGGGTACGTTCCCTTATTTGAATGTAAATTGCAGTATTTCAATAATTTACTGAGCCTCGTTCAGTTTTTTGACATTTGAATGTAATTTGCCGTATTTAAATAATCTAATAAACCTCACGGAATTTATCAACATTATTGAAATGTAAATTGCAGAATTTAAACAATTTACTGATCACAAATTTTCTCAGTCCGTACCACATCTTTCATTTCTCATCCCACAGACGAAGTTGCAACATTGCACTGCCTCGAAGAACAGGGGATGTTCATAGAGCTATAATATTTCCGGATATTACTTTCTTCCATTTAAACAATTTTAAATTTTCTGCTTACCCGTTCTTACTAAATTTATCTACAAAGACGTAGATAATTTTTCAATTATTCAATAAAAAAAATTTATAATCAACATGTGTTAATCTAGATATTAGGCGGGTTAAAAAAACTAGTAACTAATGCAATGGTAATTTTCTCAATAGAAAATAATCTAAAAAGACGAATAATATAAAAAAAAAATAAACTTAAAAGTATGTAAGTACAAATAAAATTATTCTAAATAAAATATATTTATTTGGTTTTTATTTTTGAAAACCGCATGCATTGAGTTGGGGAGGAACTTATTTAAGCACCTGTAAGAAACCATGCACTTGATGCAATCCTCTTTTGATTGCGTCTTAAGTCCTTGTTCCCATTGCGCCACATTGTCATCGAGTTAATTCAGATTTAATTACCGCCCCCGTCCTCGCGGCCGCCCCACAGATGGAGCGGCCGCCCCCGCTCCGCGCCGCCCCCCCACACCATCCCGCCGCCCATCTTTGCCTCCCGCTGCCTCCTCCATTGTTCGGCGGTAATCTCCCATTCTTATTGCCATATTACGTATTATGACAAGAGGAGTTTTCCATATATAAAGCAGTGGCGCGCGGCGGATCTACGCAGGGGCGGACTTTAAACTTAGGTTTGAATTAAATTAATAAGTAAAGGGTCAAAATAAAATTGCGGAAATGTTCATATTTATAAAATAAGCTAATTTTTTCTTACTCCCGAAAAAAAATTTCTAATTATTTCATTTACAGAAATTCTTTTTGGAAGCGAATATTATTTTCATTGCCTGTTTTGGGTGCAAGATTCGCAAGGTTGTGTTAAGCGATGTATTTGACTTTACTTAAACCAGTAATTCCTAACATTATTTGGAGTAAAAAATGTGAATGAAAGTTAGGTCTTTTTTTCATCAAACGATTTTTTTCTTCCACTTGTCGAATAACCAAACAACACATCATCCCACCTATAAATGTCCAATTACTAGTGCTTTTTTAAATATATTTAGTGCCAGTAAGCCAAGTACGTCACTTTAACCCCTGTGTACTGGAGACGTGAGTTTTCTTTCAAATCGCTACTTCTTGGGATTATATATATAATAGGAATAAGGATGTCTATTTTAAGCCAAATACCAAATGACAAAATATGTATAAGGATGTTTATTTTATGCTAAATACCAAATGAACAATATGTATAAGGATGTCAATTTTAAGCAAAATACCAAAGGACACAATATGTATAAGAATGTCTATTTTAAGCTAAATAACAAATGACACAATAAGTATAAGGATGTCTATTTTAAGCTAAATACCAAATGACACAATAAGTATAAGGATGTCTATTTTAAGCTAAATACCAAATGACACAGTATGTATAAGGTTGTCTATTTTAAGCCAAATACCAAATGACACAATGACAAATCCGCTATTATACCAAACTGATTGAGATACAGGATACATTGTTCATAGATTTTTCGTTTTCGCAGTAAAAATTCTCGGGAAGGTGGCTGGCATCATGAATTTATCTTTTTTGAATACATTTTTTATTTGGATTTTCCAGGTCTACGCAACTGTGTATAGTTCGCAAAGTGGTTTTCGTGATTAGCTATGTACATACCTTAGAAAGATGTATTAAAATGTGAAAGTAAATAGAATTGCCTCATAGGGTAAATGGACAGAGACATTCACCTAAAGTAAGTAAATGCTCTTTACCCTGATAGATAAGTGTACCGGGAACCTTTATTGGATAACCAACACTTCTGCCATAGGTCACCCTAAGTGGTTCGCTACGTTTGGTGTTTTAGCAAGGGTGCCTGTGCTCACGGGGTGTGGTTTGTAAAGGTCTTGGAGGCGGACGACCAGGACACACTGAACACCAGATTCCAAGCTACCCCTTAAACCCTCTTCCTTTTCAGAACTATCCTCTCCTTCCTTTCCTTAAAAAAACCTCCACACAGCATCCCCAAAGATGACAAAGGCCTTGAGGGAAATTATTTTCCTCAAGGCCTCCCGCGTGGAGCTCATGTAAAAAAGGTGTTATTGTGATGAAGAAAGGGGAGTTTTTTAAAGTTGTTCTGTTTTCCTGGGTCAGTTTTAATGGCTAGTCCGCCCCTGTGCCCGCCCTGGGCTACGCGGTGCATGCATTCATTTAATCCATGTTTCCTTGCGTTTTTTCCGATGAGCACCGCGCGATATGGAATGGATTTCAAAGGAGGTTCCACGGGTGCATGTTAGAAAAACGGCTTTTATCGTAATACCTACAAATACTTACACACACTGTCTACTTGTTACTTACTGACAATTATTATTAATGACAATATATGAACCATTGGAGCATGTCAGAATGTTGAAATGTTATAGTCCACGTTAAAATAATGTGCAGACCTTCATATTTACACTTTACCAGTTTTTTCAGGGTTCATAAGCTCATTGATGGAAATATCGTTGCAGTTTGAAAATTGACTAATTTATCCACCATAGTTTAATGACTTAGCTGCATTGATCACGATGGAAATAGCATGGCGGTGTTTAAATTTCATGACGCCGTTTAAGGCGAAGCTTAATGCTAAATCACTATTTCGATTAATCTTTACTACGAATCGGTTTATATAAAAAATATAAAAAACTTAAGCTTTTACTATCGTTTCCATTGGGTAGAATTAAAATAAAATTGTCAATTAAAATGCATTTTTTCATTGGAAATCCATGAATGCAGATAAGAAATTACCGTTAAAAAGTATAATTTAATAGATCTGTTTCCTTTGATTTTTTTTCCTTCTTATAAAATTATTCACAAAATAAATCAAAACCACTTTTGCACTTGACATCGTCGCCTCTACTGGTAGATCCATTTAATGCTTATTACCTTGACATTATAAGGCACACAAAGATTACCTACACAAGTTTTGGCTTATTGCTTCATGATAACAGTTTTTCTTTTACTTAATATCTAAGCTTATAAATGTTAGACTTCTAATTCGCTTATTTAATATTGATTTTTACTGCTTATAATAATTGAGTAAGAATCCTGATATGATAATGATAGAAACGATGATACGCCTAATAAAATTCCCTGGTAATATCTCCACCAATTTGGCAACTTCAGCTCACTGCAATACGGTTGCAGCTGAAACTGAGCTCATGCGGTTGCAGGGTGCAGTTTGCAGTTTGCAGTGTGACTGACTCCGTGCGGGATGTGGGATATTTGCTTGGCTGTGCACTCCACCCTCTTTGCCCATCTCTGGCCCTCAGCCTCCCATTGTGAAAGTCTGGAGTATTCTTGCACGGATCATTGCGTTCCATCCCGCCCGTTATTGCATTTTATTGCTTTTTAAAGAGGGACCTCGCAAATTGGCTTTCAATCATTAAATTTGTTTCAAATATTCTGAAGTTTCTCTTAAAATTTCGACAAACATCAGAACCATTTGCTCATTGATCACTTTCAAGAGTTTAGATTGTAAAGAATAATTTATTGTATAAAAGGGAGGGTGTAAACCTACATAATCCTTTTCGTAGAAGCATATTTCCCTGTGTACGTTAAATAAAAATAAGGACATAATAACAATTTTCCTTTGACAACGTAATAAGTCTTAAAGCATTTCAAACTTCGTAACAATTTACTTTTGATATACGAACAATCATTAATGAAATTCATACAACTGGTACACAATTTGCTAAGATGCTACGATTTTAGTTATGTAAGTGATAGCTAGTTTAGAGAAATTTGATTGTTTATGACAATATTCAATTTATTTAAAGAAAACCTATAATTATTACTTTGTATTATAAGTTCACACTTCAAACACATAACCTAACATTACTTCATATCTTTATAATATTGTTTATAATAGCATTAACTCTTTATGTTGTAAATCTTTATATAATTGCACCAACTTGTTATCAGGCACGTGGTTTATACTTTTCAATACTTACAAATAACTTACCTGCTTATCTCACACGGTAAATCTGAATATATTTTGCGTTACCAGGTTAATTCGGTAAATCCGAGTATAATAATATATGCTACCAGGTTACTTTTTCTATTTTTTTTGTTTGTTATGTAATTATGTATATTTCTTGGAATAATATGAACTAAACCTGTCAATTTGTCTGTTCTGGAACGGGAAACTTTCCTAGTTGGACAGGCAAAGCTTCCCAATATTTTATTTGTACTTTCTTTTGTATAAAAAATAAATAAAAATAAAATAAATAAATTACAACCTAACTATTACGAAAAGACAAATGAAGTATTAGATTTGTTATTATAATAATTAATGATTGTAATTTAATTTCACCTCGGGCCAGGAGGAACGCTAGGAACCCCTCCAGCACCTGACTTCACCCAAGCAAACTTGATTTTTTCCCGATAACGCTAACAGGATCCTATTTTCTCTATAATATCAAAATAAAAAAAAACAATGATTTAATGAAATCCAAGAAGTACTTCATAATTTTCCCAAGCAACGAATAATAATATTTACGTGTATCTATGTACGTGTCGAAAGTTAATGTGCTAAGTATGATTTACGCAACTGGTGTCAACATAAGAAGCGATTAGCCTCCGCGACGTTAGTAAGGCTTCTTCTCCCGGGGGGGTGAGTGGGGTGAGTGAGGGCCAGAGGCCGCGTGATAAACTGGCCGCACTAAACGCGGCGAAAGCACCGCGTAATAGCCGACTTCACCAAGAGACTGGCATTTATTAGTGCACTGCTCCAAATATTATTAATTTATGTAAAATATTAAATGTGTTATGTATGAATTCAGATATTACCGGTAAAATATTATTGCAGTTAAAACATACAATTCACGCTGTACACAGTGAACCTTACTAATAAACTGATAAATAAGCCTTAATGATACATAATTAAATAGTTGATTTTCATTTGAGTAAAATTTAAAAAAAAAAAACGTTTTTTAGTAAGGCAGTATTTAATTTTTTGTTCTATGTCTATGAAAACTTTTTATGCCTAAAAATACTAAAAAACAAAGATGTGTTCGTTTCCTTTTTAAATTATTAGACACTAAATTATTTAACAACAAAGAGTTGAGAACACTTGACATCTCTATCAGTGGCAAAGTGATTGTAAAATGAATTTTCTTGAACGTTAATTTACAAGAAATAGGTATCTATGTAGCGCAGACCCGTTAAAATCACTTTTTTTATTTAAAAATAAAAATCATAAATAAATATGTAATATTTTTTTAATCCATGCCCTATAATCGAACCCCGATCAACTGCTTGGCTGACCATTACATCATCTATCGTAAAAACAGCGGCATGAATTTATTATACTCGTATGTGTACTGATAATAAAAATAAGTACGTATTTGTTAATTTTATAAAGTTACTTAGGTAGGTCATATTACTCACGTCATCTCATCGCAACCGGAATTATTTTGTTTATTAATGGTATTCTAATAATATCACAATGAAACATTTATATATTTCCAATTAAATTAAACTAAACAATAATAAAGTATGCGTTGTTTTTATTTAAGCATTTTACAATTTATCAAGCGAACTTTCCAGATATATAGAAGCATTGAATTCCGTAAGTCTGAACTTAAACTTTAAGTAAAAAACGAATAACCTTGTACTCGTAATTCAGCACACAGTGAGATAATTTTAAGTTTTATTTAACAGTTTAATATTTAGTTCACACTAACAACGGCCTACTTTTCCAAGAAACATCCCCTCTCTACAAGTGGTCGTAAACCCCCGAGGTGGGAGGGTGGCCAGGGGTGGCACCTCCGCCCGCCGAGCAACAGGTCGCTCCTTATCCATTCGCTCACACAAGACCGACGTGCACAGCCCTTGGCTAGACTAATAAGGCTCTATGTTGCTGGCGGGGGGTTTCTTGGGGCTTTCTTCGGAAAGTTTACTTTAGGGCGGTAAAAAACACTTTGAATTTTTGGAAGAAATTGAATATATGTTTGATGGGTGCTATTATTTCTAGTAGCTTTATTGCTTAGTTCCAAAGAATATTTGAACAACTATAAGAATAAATTTATTTTACTCATTATTATTAAGAAATTATTATTATTTCTGCACATTATTTTATGTATGAAATTTTTAAGTACAAACAAAGCAAGACTCTCGATTAGCGATCCGGAGGTGGCGCGTACAAATCACGGCGTGCGAAAATAAAATTCATGTGATTGATTTTGTGTTTTAACAATTTGGTCGTTTAAAATAATTTAAGGTATATTTGTAGCACGTCCCGGAGGCGTATTTCCAAAACCTATACTGGTTCAGTCGCTTAACATTTTCAATATAAAATTTTTTAATATTTATAAATAAAATTATTAATTTCTAATATACACATTGGAAAGATTATTTTACCTAGATTTTAGAACATTTTTTGTTTTTATATGGGAATAATATTAAAATTTAAATATTTGGAAATAAAATTATTAATTTCTAATATACTCATCAGAAAGATTATTTTATCTAGATTTTAGAACATTTTTTTGCAGTGTGATAAGAAATAACTAATATAGAGGTATATTTAAAATGTAAATACCTAGTCGCTACCGCGACTGAACCGGTAGATATAGGTTTTGGAAATACGCGTCCCGGAGTGGAAGAAACTCTCAGTATCACATCGTGTAAGACCACCATTCAGAATTGAAACGTTGCTTTAAATGGCTTTAGGCATATTTAGTGAATAGATATTAATAGTCAGGTACTTCCCCAACATCTTCTTCCCCATCTCCTTCCCCTACCTACTTAACATCAGCCTAACAACGTACCCCAGTTGGGGATGCCATAGTCTCACTGGCTGTAGGTGGTTGGGAGAATTTGGGCTCTTGTGCGGTATTCACATAAAAAAGGGAATTTTGAAAAAAAATGTGATTTAGGATACCTAAAACTTTACAATTCGGACATTAGGTAGTAGATAGGTAGGTACTGTAATTTATGATAACTACGTTTAAAATGAAAAGTTCCTTAAGGGCCCGCAACCCGAATTTCTACCGATTTCTTACATAATATATCTCCCTTAAACACGGTAAGTTTTAAAGCTCTTAAAAATATATGTTATTCTTGAAGATAATATCTAGACATTGCCCGCGCCGAAACGCAAATTACAAAAACTTCCCTCGATAGAAAAAAATCGCTAAGTATGTCAAAAAAATTATTATAAACACCTTTGTTTCAGTTATTTTACAAGTTATATGTATGACAAAATTCATAGTGTTTCTTTAAATGCTGTTTAAGATAATGCCCGCGAGATTTTTGCTGTATTTTAAACGAGTCGTGTTTTATTAAACATTTTCGCATCGATTTTGTCGCTGTAAATGTTAGCGCTCTCCTCTAACATTCGTAATTTCGTATCTCTCCATCTTCTTCTTTTCGATCCCGGCTGCAGAGCCTTAAACATTTTCGCAATTTTCGCATCGATTTTGTCGCTGTTAATGTTAGCGCTCTCCTCTAACAATTGTAATTTCATATCTGTACATCTTCTTCTTTTCGAGCCCGGTTGCAGAGCCTTAACCCAAAATAAATTTAAAAATCAAAGTAATTTTTTTTGGATACTTAAAATAAATACACCTTCTTTGCAATTTGGTACCAATTTAGTTTAAAACATATTTTCCACATTTCATATTCATGGAATGATAACTTCATAAAAATAAATAATATGAAATTGTGTAGAGTAATAGGGTGCCAGATACTTATTTTATGGAAGAACTTTTCCAAGAGGGTGAAGTAACGACGTTTAGCAAGCAGGAGAAGCGAAGGCAGCAGGGGGTGTTTGTAAGACAAGCGATCAAGACGTCTGGAAAATTATCTTTGAGGGTGGAAGTTAGCCAAGGATGTAAATATTTATCTATTCAGACTTAAGCGGGTGTTCAACGAGGTTTAAAGACCCCAATACTTTTACAAGAATTTCTTTTCTACTTAATTGTACCTGCTCTGTGGGGTGTTATGATTTTTTTTTGATTTGCATGATTTTTTTGAATGATAGTCGAAATTTTTTAATTTGCTGGAATTATTATTATTTTTATTTATTTTTGGCAATATTGATTAAAATACATATAAATTTACATCGGTTACATAGTTACACAAGGTTTTAACAAAGAAACAAAAAATTGCCTTTCCTCACCATAAAGAGTCAATGCTCTTGTGTTTGGTGAGGGAATTCTAGCTCAATTAGTAAATTAAAAGATCGTGTAAGTTAGTAATAACGGCTATTGTAAATAATAAGTAAGGTTAGAAAATCATGCATAAATTTAAAAATAAAAATCATCAGTTACATTAATAAAATGCCTTTTCCTGAATGAATAATTTTCACGCAGCTCTTATCACAGGAAATGTTGACTATTTGAAGTCTTTAATAATACTTTTTTTTTAACTATTTGAATTGTCTTTAATAATAATTTTAGTTTTTTTTTTTAATTAATTTATATAAAATTGTTTGTGTGGAAATCACCTAAATTTCCTTTGAGCACACTGCGATTAGGTAAATACCCAGTTTACTTGAACATGGGAGATATAATTTTTTTAAATTTGCATAGGGATGTATATGGTAGTTTAGCGTTAAAAATAAATATGTTTGATATGGACAAAATTCTGTTTTCCTGAGAAATACATTGTTGATATATACTGGGTGTATGAGAGTAGTGCCCAAACTTCGGGGGGTGACTCTGCAAGATGGTAGAAGTAAAAAAGATCAAAACTTTTTTCGAAATTCCTACTTTTTTCCCATACAAAATAATTTTTCCATTGGACAATATTAATTTTCCATACAAGCAAGTCACTTTTTTGCCGAAAACTAACTTAAAACGTTGGAATTTCTAAAAAGTTATCTACCTTTTTTACTTGTAATATCGTGTAAAATCACCTCCCGAAATTTGTGCACTCTCCCCCCGGAAACTCAGTATGTATGGTTAAACCAACTTTGCACTGATACTTTATCATATTTAAACGAGTCTAAGGTACATATAATCTAAATAATTATATTCCATAAATTTGGAGTTACACCACATTCATTCTAAATGAAACATTAGTAAAAAAAATATCACAAATATGCCCACTCTCCTACAGATCCTACTCACAACAAACAAAAAACCCTTCTGGCCTAATTATTTAAAGAGGTGAATAGCCTTCTGCCTATTTCCGGGTGTCTACGCATATTGACCTCAGAAGGGCCACAAAAAATAAATAGGAGACCCCGGCGCAGGGAGACCCCGAGACAGATGGCGCGGAATTCGCTACGCGACGTCAGGACTCAAAACGAATATTGCTTTTTCTGCGTTTACAAAACTGCTATTGTTGGCGATTTCCAATTAAGACTTTTTCAATTAATTATTATTATTTTTTGTTTGTTTGTCATTTTCATATTACTCTATATGCCTAGAGGTAAAAAATTTACTACCGGCCTCGCCCGAAATTTCAACACCCTCAGTCATTTCAACACTCTTGTTGAAATATATAATGTAAAACAACAACTTTTGTTTTAGGGTTAAATGAACATTTTAATGTTTCATTGCTCATGATAGAATAGGTGTAGAGTGAAGACAATAGTTGAGTTGATTTAAAAAATAAGATAGATAAGTCAAAAAGCTGTGCAATTTTGAAGATAAAAGATACCACCAATTTATGGCTGGATTTTCAAATACATGATTTTTCGCTTTATACTTATAATGCAATATATGTTGGCTACTAGATAATAATTATTTTGGAGCGAAATGATTGTGTACATTTCTTCCAAAAATATTTCTTTCAAAATTGTGTATCTTTCTTTCTTAATTGTGTATCTTTCTTTCTAAAAGTTAGCAAAGCTTCACAATCATAAAAAAGCTTCTTGCAAACACTTGCGCTTCATTATTTCCCCTCAGATATTTTTCTATACATACTTATTTTTTTAAAGAAACTCGGACATAGTTTTTTATGCTCCCTTTTGTTATCTGAAATACCGCAATATCTATGTTGCACATCACGCTGATATAAAAACGTACAGATGTTTTTGGAAGCCGAGATGATTCCGTTTGAGCAGACCTATAAATCGTTCTTTGTCTTTTGTGGGGAAATTTGATACCGAATGCCATCTGTCTGATCTGTCTCCTTGTTTCAATGATTTTATATCCTAAAGGTGTTGTGCTACCTTTAACTACACCATCTTTTAGGTATAAGACTAACAGTTCTTCATTTAATCTGAGACAGTAAACGGTTTATTCTTCTGTATCAATGATTCGTTTCAGTCATGTAATAAATAATAGTTACCTAGTATCTGCCTGCCCACGTCTTTCCGCCACTAATCTGAACAAGTCGGTTCGCGATCAGTGTAATAATGTAAATTCCAGTCTCCGATTAAATTATGTGTGTATCTTTATCTTAACATAAGCAAAATCCAGGTAGAAATAATGATTTTAAAAACGCATAAATTCTTTAAGTGAGCCACTTCTAACATGTTTGTAGGATTAAAAATTATAATATTTATCGTTCATTCAATTTTGATTGTATTTTTTTATTACGATGTATTAAGTCGATATAAAATGTCCACATGATCTTCAAATAACATCGTCCATCTTGAGTTGTCAGCCACCAACAAGAGTAGTCAATTTGAAGTTCATTTACTTGACAACCATCCAAATAAGATCAAATCTCTTTTATTCGCGAACAATATCGCGCCCGCCATTATTTGCCCTATTGAATCTAGAAAAAATCCGCGGTATTTGTGAAATGTGGGCGCTTGTCTTTCAATTCATTTTCAATCGATCAATTGCCGAAATCTTGTCTGTTTTTTGCCATTGAATCCTTAATTTAACCTTAATCTCTTTATAAAATCGAGGTTTACGGAGGCGCGTGTCTGTGTTTTTTTCGTCCCCTTTGATGGATTGGAATCGATCATCCCTTTGTTGCGAGGGATGAAACAGACTGACTGGCCGGCTACCTGAATGGGACTAAAGATGTTGTATTTGTGCAACACGATACTTTCCGTTCCTGGTGGGCTTTAGGGTGATTTAATAAGTTTAATGTAAACAGCATGTGGTATTGTTAAAAGATCGTAATCTCGCGGGCGTATTTGATAAATCGATTTGTGGCCATTAAAGAAAAAAACATTCGCTGACCATGAAACAAGATGTTCTCTTCAATTTCTAATACTTAATGTTGATTTTAGAAAAATGTTTTCTTAAAAAGCACTTTGTTGATATTATGCCGAGAGAGATATGATAGTCTTAAAACCGCGTTATATGACTTAGCAGGGGTGCCCGGGTTCATGGGGAGAGGTTTGTATAGGTCTTGGAGGCGGATGACCAGGATACACTGAACCCCATATTCCTACCCACCCCTTAAACCATTTTCCTTCCCAGAAATCTTCCTTCCTTTTCTTAAAAAAACCCTCCACACAGCATCACCAAAGATGACATAGGCCCTGAGAGACATTATTTTCCTCAGGGCCTCCTGTGTGGAGCTCATGTAAAAAAAATATATATCTATATATATAGCTTAAGTTTTAGCTTTTTGTTCGGTCTGTTCGGTCCAAAAGCTAAAACTTAAGTTTTAGCTTTTTGGACCGAACAGACATGCGAAAGCTATCAGTTTGAGACAAAAACTCAAGACATAAGGCCTCTGAAGATGGACAGTGTGATCTGTCCGAAACGTCAGGAGTTAAAAAGTCCTTTTAAGGACTACATTACGCGGGTAAACCGAGAAAATTGTTCTACATCTTACACCCGTGAAAACCTTAATCATAACATATATATATATATATATATTGTCAGTAGGTGTTTGTTGTGCAATGACAAGAAACAAAAATTCTTGTGGATTTGCCTGTGAAAATTTACCGAAGAGCCATTGAAAATCAACGTCTTTGTACATTTTAGTACATTTTATCCCATTTGTGTATATTTTTTTTAATGTGGGGTATCGTTGCATAGTGGAAAATGGGTACCTACCTTCTACCCACGTTGTAGATGTAAATGGCTTGTGCTAGGTTTAGCATTCAGAATTATTCCCTTATTTTTACCATCAGCCCATTTTACTTCACCTCAAAACAATCTTTAATTTTGTACAATCCTTTATTTCTAGGTGCATACCCGATAAGCCAAAGACATATTTTAAACTTGTTAATTTAGATACGTTTAAAGATTTATTTCGAGTAGGTAGGTACACGTCGTATCTGAATGACAAAGATTGACTTCTTAAGTAATTGTTCCAGTATCTTAACTTAACCAATTAAGTCAGAACACAAATCGATGAAGTTCATACGTTAGATGTGGCCCGGGCTATTACACTGGGGTGACCACAACCTCCAAGTTAGATTAGATGAATTCTTGGCTAACCGCGACTTATCAACTACTCCTGCTTCGACCAAGAACCCGAGGACATTTCGGGGCTAATCTTCTGCATAAAGTAATTAGCTTAACTTAATATTCATTATTTAGTTGTCGGGAAGTTTAACAATACAAATTACCAAATAACAAAATTTTGAAATTAGCGTGACGATTCACGGTTATGGTACCGTGACGGCATAAAAAAGGCAATAAACATACGTTCTTTAACACAATAATGCTACAGCTCTTTCATAAGATGAAATACACAACGTACATAGGTCTGTTTCGTCCAAAGGAAAAAAGTCATCATTTTCTTGCATCTCTCTCATATACGGTACCATGAGGTTTCTGTAAACCCCCACAATGCACTAGCCGGGACGATAATTTTGCAAGTAAGGAATATCATTAAAATGTAAGTGAATTCCAAAAATTTAAAAACGTCAAATGTCAATGCGCTGATGGTTTTGCTTTTGTTCTTAAACAAATAATGTTGCAGCTTTTTCTTACACACTAAATAACAACAGTTGGAAATGAGAAAGATAAACGGTGAACGTATGTCTGCACCCCCCCAAAGAAAACATACAATCATTAACGTACAGCTCTATCAAACGTATAAACAAAATGAAAAGAAAAAATTCCCGTTGCCGTGGCAGAGCTGTATAATAAATAGCTTTAATTATAATTTATGTAAGATAGCACAATGGGGTATTTCCACGTGTTTTTTTTATTGCTTAAAAAAATTAAGCAAAAAACTACGATGATTACAGCATTTTTATTTTATTTTTATGTTGACGAATAAATTTTCTACAGCGAGTTTAAGTTTCCCATTTTGGAATTACCGCTAAAACGATATTTTGGGGCGTGGCTATCGTGTGACGTCATGAGTGAGGACGCTCACTGACGGTGTTTATTTATGCTAGTTCAGCTTAGCGACACTTGTGACGTCACAAACTCATTCCCCAACCATGGGCCGTTTTGATTTGGTCAGTTTTAGATCGTTTTTATAATCAATAATATTGAATGAAAACATAAAAATCAAACATTTTTAGTAGGATTATTAAAATCAGAAAAATAATCTTTAAATATTCCGTACATTTTCCACAGAATTCCTCGTTTGTGGAAATACCCCATTGTCCGTAGACAGTGTAAATATGACTTCATTTTTTGCAGTGAATACCGCACAAGAGTCCCAATTCCCAACTGCTGCAGTAAGAAGGCCCTTAAAACCCTTAACGGAATTGTGGTATCCTGGTGGACACACACACAAAATAATGGTTTCCTAGAGTAGCAGTGAGCTTTTTAAAATAGCAAATATATATTGAAGTAACTAATAATGCTTACTATTTGCCGCTGTCAAATTCTTCCATAAAAAATTGAAAAACATCATTTTTGAAATTTGAAAACGATATTTTGGTCATTCAGTTCAAAATTTTGAATTACAAAAAAAAGTTCCGCTAAGGGTTAAGGTTTTGCATAATTTTAGGATTTGGGGTAGGATAGTCCGAACAGTTCAGTTATAATTTCATAGTAAGTAGGAGGGTACCTACTTACTTAAAAAAAAAAATGAATATCTCACAAGAGTCCCAACTGCTCTTGTCTGGAGCCAGTGAGTCTATGGAATCCCCAATTGTGGTGTATTGAGAGGCTGAAGGTGGTGGGGAGTGAAAGGAGATGGGGAGGAGGAAGGTGGGACAGTACCTGGATATTCAGATCTGATCACCAAACGTATAAAGTGATTCACATTATTTCTATTGCAAACATTAAAAGTGTCCGCTTGAAGTGTGATCGCGAATTGCACGGGAGTAATGCAGTAAGCACTACGATGGCCGAATAAACCGGAAATAAGAGTTTAGATCCGAGGGGGGATGTCGAGGAAGATTACGGAGGGGACCATTGCCGGTATCGCCCCTAACTGCACAGCCAGGTGGCGCAGGCGTCTGCAATTGTGGACTGGGTGACCCTAAACTGACTGAATCATCAACAGCTAAATTAAATATTTAAATAAATCATTGACTGAGCAAATAAATAAATAACAAAACTAATAGTGAAGCGAAGTCCTATTTTTAACTCGACTTTTTGCATTTTATTGTAAATTTGTTTGATACGTTCCGGTTCCGGTTCAAGATGGTGACCGTGTTGGATACTAACATAACCAGTTATGTAGGTACCTACCTACACGCCTGAAGAAAGTTTGAAAAAAGATTTTTCATTGAGAAGGCGACATTTTTTTGGAAAAATTGTATACACGTACTGTCAGACTACGCTATAATCAGTGGCGTGCACAGAGTTTTTGATCAGGGTAGGCAGTAGGAAAAACGCCGAATTGATTTACATAAATTTAAAATAACGTACTACAAACTCTTTTCGTACAATTTTCGCTAAGTGTGCTTGCTGCTGGTAAGACAACTAGTTGATAGAAATAGATAACAAGAGATGTCACTGTCATCACTGATTGCCATTTGCTAATTTTGTTCCAGAAAGGACTGCCTAATACCAACAAAAAACCTCATAGAAGCAAATTCAAAATGACAGTTCTACTCTATGCTATGTGCATTTCGTAAACATTGATATTATAATATCATACAAGATATTATCTTGTATGAAGTTAGCTCCAAGCAGAAATAATTCCTGCTTAGACCGCATTTTAGTGAGGCAGTCGGAGGGCGCGCGTGTAGTTTCTAGTTACAGTTTATGCCACGTTTGTAGTATGCCGTTTGATGAGGCGCTTGCGTAGTTTCGGTTGCTCAGCTTTTTCGCGCTTATTTTTTAAAGTGTGTATTTATTTTTAGCAATAATTTAATATTCTATTTACATGCTTATGTTCTACAAATACGGTAGGGTAGGCAGTGCTTATGTGCCTATATGGAGTGCACGCCCCTGGCTATAATCATATATCCTTCATGTAATTCAGGCCGCTTCAAAACCCACATTAATAAATCCCTTAACCCGCTTCATAACGCTGTACAACCGGTTGGCGACGTAGTTCCCCCGTCACATAAAAAATAATACGTAATGTGCCCATTTCATTTCAATAAGTGTTACTAGTCTCTTTCAACGGAAGCAATCTTCCGAACAGGCCCTCCATTGAAATGCTTGGTGTAACCCTAAGTGACCAGCTCAGGTATGGGGGCTCCATCGAAGCCAGAGTAAAGTTAGCCTCACAGAAACTGGGCGTACTGTACAGGGCCCGCAGATACTTTAATAGTACACAACTGCTAACCCTGTACAAATCACAAGTGCGCCCCACGATTGAATTTGGCAGCCACCTCTGGTCTGGAGCTCCAAAATACATGAAAAATACCCTCGACTCTGTGCAGAAACGGGCGGTCCGTTTGATAGATTCTCCCATCTTAACAGACGGATTGCAATCTTTAGAGCACAGGCGTCGGGTGGGAATGCTATCCTTGTTCTACCGGTATTACAATGGAAGATGCTCCGAGGAACTAGCATCATTGATCCCTTCGGCACCGGTGCACACGCTTGAAACTTGAAACACGCCAAACGCGTGCCCAACATTTGTACACGGTTGACATTTGCCACATGAGAACGGGTCGTTTCTTCGAGTCGTTCTTGTGTTCAACAGCTCGGCTGTGGAATGATTTGCCGGCCTCTGTGTTTCCTCCTTCCTACAACATGGGTCTCTTCAAGACCAATGTTCATTCCTTCCTCTCCTCAAAAAGACCCTCCACACAGCATCCCAGATGACATAGGCCCTGAGGGAAATTATTTTCCTCAGGGCCTCCTGCGTGGAGTTAACGTAAAAAAAAAAAAAAGCCCGAATAAATTAATAATATATTTAACCTTTGCACCACCCATTGGCAACGTCGATCACTGCCTTTTTATTGTGCGATACCTACCGGTGTATGAGCGGGCATACATAATTTTTATTTGCCTCAAATATTCCTCCCCTCGCCACTAAGTCAGAAATGTATTTATTTTTTATTCTTACATAGAAATATAGGGGATGGATGTGGCTTATGGTGTAACTGCCAGTCCATATGATCTTCTGTTTCCCCCCTTCAAACCTCTTGCCCCACTTGAATTGTGATTATTATTATTACGTTTGCCATCCCTTCAAGCACGGCCTAATTATAACGCGTTAAGGTATGTCGCGTGGCTATAATATAAAAAAATATAAATTCAAAGGAAATATTCTTTATTATTTAACGTTTTAAATACATTCATTTATTGTAATCTTAATTAGGTAGGTAGATATTCAGTTAAGTACAAAAATCAGGTCAGTACTTCAGCACTTATAAATTAAGAGTAATTTAAAAATAATTCATAATCAGCTCGTTAATACATAGATGGCACTATTTTAATTATTTGAGGGAAAAACACTTTTTGTAAGTGATGCTTATTTGTTTGCGCCCGTCAACGCGCAATATGAATTCGCGCAATTCTTTTAAGAAGGGCGTACAAATATAATATTGTATCGGAGATTCAATTCAATATTGTATTTGCATGCCTTTTCAGGAAGAATTGTGTTTTTATACGAACAAAATTATTTTTTCATATTCATGTTGCGTATTTATAGGTGCAACAATGCAACTTAATGTTTTGCAGCATAAGTTGCGAAAACGGATTTTTCTTAAAATAATAAAAATTTCTGTTATCTATGAACGAGCAGATTTTGAAATTACAATATAAAACCAATTCGTTTTTTGTGTCCTGATTTTCGGTCAAATTTTTCACCTGAAAACAACCAACTTTATTTACATATATGAGAGATGCATTGTAAGTGCTACATTTTTTATTATATGATTTTGTTACACGCCTCACCAGATGGTAATTGTTTGTTCTGAGACGGGTAGGAAAAATAATTATAATTAAATCTACATTAAAGTTGTTGAAAGTGGAATAAAACGCATACATGATTAATAGGTAATCCCAGTATCGCCCTGGTCCCTAATGAAAAACCACCATTTAGAATCTAAACTTTACTTGAAACTTTTTTTGATGACTGTATCTGAATTGACAGATAGTTCCTCCTTCCCCTCCCCACTCCAAAAGCCTCAGAAATCACCAAATTTGGCGACGCCATTAGCTCCGGGCATTTGGAACACCTGTGATCTGATATTCACATAAAAATAAATAAAAAATAAAATTCGTAAAAAACATTTAAATAACAAACAATTTTTTATAACTCTCTTCGGATAGCGGTGAATATAAAATATATACATTTTTATAATTAACTTTAATCGATAAAAAGTTACTGCATTCCACTGTATAATCAAATCTCCCCTCTTCTCGTAACATGATATTTAAAAGTCAGATAGGCGGGAAGTTCCTTTTGATTTCAATTCAAAGAAGCCGGAAGTATTTCTTACAGTCAAACTTGTGAAAAAACGTACTGTCCTTTCCGACATAACGGGGTTTAGATGGAGGAATCTCAAAGAGAGTCTAATCAAATATTGGCTTAACTAAAGACTGTAGGAAACAGGATGGACCAACGACTATTTAAATAAGACGTCGTGTAATCAAACAAGAAACTTGAACGTTAAAAAACTAGAAAAAGTTATATGCTAACCGAAAAGAGGACTTATATTAAAAATCCCACATATTTATTGAACATTTTAAGCGTGTATCTAAGTCAGTGCTGAGTAGAGACACTGATTCATAGCTTTAATTTTTAAAAAATGTAGCATTAATTATTGAAAAAATAGCTTTTATAGCTTTAATTTTGCGTTGTCATAGCGTTTATAGCTAAATAGGATAACGTCAAGGAATGGGAGTCGGCAAGAGGGGAAAAACAATTAAATTGGCAAAATCACTTGAAACATGTTTATTTTATTATTGGTTGAAACTCAACATGGCACATGTTTCTACAGTAGAGTGTGTCATGTTCGTTCTACGATCTGTCAATACAAGATTATAGCAACTAAAAAATCTTTCTGCGTCGACACTATTCACAGGGCCCCACACAGTCATCAGATCTGCCTCAGCAAATTCGCAGTGAACAATTTTTACAGCTAAGAGTAGCTGAATTATGTCTACAGTGACTCCATCCCTCACTTGCTCTACAAGGACTACAAGCTGTCTTTGAAAATACCTGTTACCTTCCAGGAATTTACTGTCATCAACAGATTTAAACGTTGGAGCAAGCCTACTTTTACTTGCTAAAAGAATAGCATTTGATCGCTGGACATTCTGACCTACAATTGCAGGATTGAACATTTTACCTGCGTGCTCAAGAAATTGATTAGTGCTTTAGTCTTGACAGTTCAGCATATGAGATGCCAGTTTCACAGAACTCTTCTGACAACTCTCTCTTATTTGAATTTTTATTTGGGTTAAGACAACCCGGTTCTTTACCTCCTGCACAGCCTTTAAGGTTTTGGCAGGGGAAACACCATCACTCAATTTTTGTAAAGAAAGGCTTAGGGACACCAAGTCCTCCCAAAGCAAATGAGCGTATGGATATTTTGACCCTTCTAATACATTTACCAATTTGACAAATTGGCCACACACTTCGTCAACAAATGTCAAATGAATACATATCAAAGTTGCCTTACTACTATCTGCAAACTGCTCTAAAATGTAATCAATACTCAAGTTTTTGGGTTCATACTCCTTCACGAAAAATCGCTGCTATTTCGCATTTTAACGTTTTTATCGCTAAAAACACCATTTATCGCTTTAATTCGCGAATATATCGTTAATGCGATGAATCAGTGTCTCTAGTGATGAGCAACCCTCGACCCGTTTGTCCCACAAGCCTTTTCGTACTGCCCACCTGACTAAATGAAATTTCAAAAAATGCAATAAATAATATTCAACGGGTTCAGTTCTGTTTTTCAAAAGAGTTTAGCGGAAAACTCTTCAAAGTTTTAAATCCACTCAAAATAATAAGATTTTTCTTACATACTCTTGGACAATGGTTCGACCTTGAGTGCGGAAAATTTGTTTTTGTGTTGAGTTGATGAATTTCAAAGGTTTTCGTTTTATAAAATACCAACAGTTTTATTAACTAAATTTCGTTTAACTTTCCGTACGACAAAAATCAACAATTGCCAAAAACAGGTATTTTTTTATTTTGTACCATAGATATTTTTTTGCCTGTTTGCAATCATTTTAACAGTTTTATATACCTAATGGATAACAAATATACATTAAACACTAGAATTTTTGTATTAAATTTGTCAATAGCTTAGATAAAATTAATAGTTTAAAGTAACACTAAATAAGGCGAAAAAAAATTAAAGCAACGCATTCATAACTTCTCTTCGTAAACAAATACAATATAGGCACCATTTCCTTTCAGAACGGTGAGGAAAGAGTTTACAATTATCAGAGTTTTTCTCATACCATTAAGATTACTTATACTTTAGACCCCTAAATGTAAATTAATTTATTGATTTTTCGAATCCACAATTAAATATTTAAGGGTGTCATTACAAACTCCATCATTATTACTATCTACTGTTTGCCGACTAACTGACTACGCCAACAAACAGTGTCATGTTTATCAATTTGGGTTCAATCGGTGATCGCGAGTACCTACTAGAGTTGAGGCACTGAAACATAACTCGGAAATTGACAGCTGCACCATCATACAAACACAAACACACACCAACATACGGAGGTATTTGGTACTTACATACATTTCACTTTCACTCACCCCTGTCTCTACCCTTTTACCCTTATGATTATTATTCCTTGGGTAACTTAAGTTTTTGCAAAGCTCTGACAGATTTCTGGCAGATGTGTGGGCATTGTTTGCGATATGCAGCAATTATTCTGCATTGACAAAATCTCTCCTTTCTGTCAACAGCCTTTGGAACTCTTGATGAAATGAATACGCTGGACTCTAAACATGTGGTCGAAATGCATAAACTTTAAGATTAGTAAAGTTGTGGATAAGTGTTGATGGAGAAAGGACACTCCAGGATGCGAGTTTAGACAACACATATCAATGTTACGATACATTTTAACGTAGATTTGTTAAGTTTAAATCATTTATCTATTGTTTCCGCACAAGATTCCCAACTTCCCGGAACCAGTAGATTCTATTGATTAAAAGTAAGACATCCCATTTGTTCATTGAGAATATTGTGAAGTTGGAGGAATTAGAATTACCTACTGGGCAAATTAGAATTAGTCACCAAACATCGGTAAAGCCAAACATCGGTAAAGCCAAACATCGGTAAAGCCAAACATCGGTAAAGCCAAACATCACCAAACATCAAGAAATGTTTAGATTTCTAATGGCGTTATCTCACTAGGAAAATTTAAGCGCCCTTGAGGTGATTTTCTCACGAAAATGGCGCTATAAAAATCATCTAAATATTATTATTATTAAATACTGAGAGTACCTACGTATCTTCTACTTTGGAAATTCACTTTTTTAATGTGAGTCCCGCACAAGAGTCCCAACGGCTCTCAACCGCATGTAGCTAGTGAGACTATGGCAATTGGGCTATGAGGCTGAAGGTAGTGGGAGGAAAAGGAAATGGGGAAGAGGAAGTTGGGAAAGTACCTGGCTATTCAGATCTAGTCACCAAACGTCAATTCAAGCAACGTTTCAATTCTCAGCGGTGAATTATTGTGAAATAACACAATTCAATAGAATAAAATGTACTTGCGCACGTGGGGATTTAAACCCGCGGCCTTCGGTAAGCTAGTCTTTGGTCTTACCCCTCGACCACGGAGGTTGTCAATTTACATTATACTAACATTAATTAAATTAAATGAAGTCTCTTATATTTTAAGCAGGCAATGTTTTAAACTTCGGGAGAAGGAACCTACCTTAACGATCTTATAATAATTACCCTTTACATATTATAACACGTTACAACATGTTCCAATGTTACAACATCCTAGTACTTAAACTCCTACACCAATCTCAAGAGCTAGCCCTCTTAATCAGCGTAGAAATCCTTTAAAATGTGTATTTCACTATTTGGTTTTTGCAATAACAATGTTATAATTTAAACAATAAAAAATAAAATAAATTATGTGCAATATTACAACACCACAAAGCGCAAATTCACCTATTCTTTAAGGCAGCATTCCCTGCCATAAATTATAGTAATTCATGATAAAATAATGCAGTCGGTAGGTACTGGGTACCTATTTCCATTATTACCAGAGACGCGTGCCCCTCGGAATCAAACATTTCTAATACAAAAGATTTAATACTTATAATATACGAGTATTACGAGCTTCGCGATCACAAAAGAAGGCTAAAGTTGATAGCTGTCCAAAACCAACTTGGCAGCCATTCACCGCCTCTAAAGGTGTGCAATGTTGTTTTACAGTTTATCAATCATAGTTATTAGAGAAAAATACAAAGAGAAAAAAAAGTGATGTTTATGAAAGTGATGAAATGCTTCTTACGGTATTTTATATTATTATATATTTTATATCTTTGATAGCATGAATATTATAAATTCCCTTGTTAAGGAATCTATAGAATATTAGATTGTTTTAAAAGAAAAAAAATCATTCTGGGAGTATCTTTGCCAAAGGTCGTTAGTATTATTCTTAAAAAATATTGTAAATTAAAAATAGTTTAGAGTATTCCTGATTTATTTAATAGATGATTAAGACATCGAAAAAATTGTATTAGCCCGGCAATTTCTCAAAATTATACAATTTATATATATGTATATATATGTAGCGAATACATTTAAGAGGCAAAAATGATTTTTTACATTTTTTAATGAATTCGTCTTCAAGAAATCGACGGTTATGTTTTATCATTTTTACATATGTAGTACATCTAAGTACCTACATTATACCAAAAATAAAACCAATGTTATAAATATACTCCTTTTGATTTCACCTCTAATAAGAAATTAAAATGATATAAAACAAATTGAATTCTCCACAGCAATATATGGAATAACGGAAAAGTAAATCATGACATATCCGAATACGGAGTGTTTTTTTTTAATATTTATTCAGTGCATAATTTTGATACCTATTCAACATTTTTCTTCCTGCACAATCTTTTACCATTGCCACGTAAGGTTAGTATGTATTCTTAGTATTTTCTTTATGGTAAGGTTAGAAATTACACTGAATAACAAATCCATCGTAGTTTATCTTTTTTTTACATTAGCTCCACACAGGAGACCCTGAAGAAAATAATTCCGCTCAGGGACTACGTCATCGTTGGGGATGCTGTGTGGAGGGTCTTTTTAGGAAAGGAAGTTCTGGGAAAGAAAAGGGTATAAGGGGTTGGTAGGAATCCGGGGGTCAGTGTGTCCAGGAGTGACGGACGTATGAATCCAAAGATATTCAAATACAAAAGAGATATGTTCTGGTGTCCGCGCAACTGTCGGCGGACTACGCCCTAATTAGAGTAGTTTGCATACGAAAATAATTTGTTCATTTTGTAGATTTTTTGAAGATGTGCATTAGTATTGGTTAACAATATAGTTTGAATACGGAAAGAATTTGTTCATTTAGTTTAACGTTCGTTTGGTTTATTCGTTAATTATTCGTTCATTTAGTTTATTTGTTAATTGGTAAACAATATCAGCGACACCCGGAAGCGCAGTCCCACATAGTAAAAACTGCAGATAGCATATCTACTTATATTTCAATATCTTTGTATGAATCCGTCTCTCCCACTGCGGTGTAAGGCGATGTTCCGAGAGGGGGTTCCAAAGGGACTCCCTTAGGCACTCTCTCCCGATCCGCAGACTCATCCGCCGCCGACCCTCACCCCATGAACCCGGGCACCCCTGCTAAGTCACAAAACGTAGCGAACCACTTGAGGTGACCTATGGCAGAGGTGTACCTTAAATACATAACATAACCGTCACGAATCAACCTCTACAACAAATAAAAATATATGTTCTAGGATTTACCTGCCTAAATTTAATTAAATATTGCTATTTCTGAAATTTGAATAAACTAGTATTAACAAACTATGAATTGATGATGAATATTAAGAGGTGTGTTCTTACTCGCGAATGAGAAATAGTGTTGGTTGTTTTGGAGGGTGCAGGAAGACCAGAACAGTTAGTGGAGCGGTAGCGGCGCGTGCGCACCTGGCACGCTACGGGCGCGTGTGCTAGACCAAGGGCGTCCCGTCAAAGTAACTAAATTGGTATTATTAATAAATTAAAAAAAAAAATACTAAAGACTTCATTCATCAAAGTAATCAATGTTGTCATTTGATTCACATGTCGTCGAAATGTGTGTATCATTAAATTCTATTTATGTTGGAACAATGTTTAAAAATCATATTTGTTTTATTGCTTGTAATAATATTGTGATGAACAGTGTGCTCACATATTTAAATAATTGGAATCATCGCTATACACACGTTGAAAATGTTAATTGCTTGATTTGATTGCAGCTACATTCAAAAGTATATACTAATTTATTTATTTATTTGTATTCCATAAAATGGTTATTCACCAATATATTACGGAGTAGATTATAAATTTACGTTAGTATAAAAAGTCATGGGGTGATTTTACTATTTTGTGACGTGCGTCAAAAGATAGTTGCTGAACTGTCTGTAAGGGACATTGAAGATATCGATGGTCAATGCAGAATCGTTAGCTGTTGAGTCGCTCTATTGATTGGCGCGATCTGATAAGAAAACTATTTTATTGAAATTGGATACTAGAATTAGGTAATGATTTTAATTTAAAACATGCGTACATGTCGTTTGTGTTCAATAAAAAGGTATAAAAAAATATTCACTGAAATACTGCTATCATTTTAAAAATAGTATAAAAAAAGGGTCCATATAATTTTGACAATGTCCCTGTTGAAAATACATCGTCGTACGAATATATAATAGATACCTAACTTAAATCAAACGTTATAAATACAATTATTGCAAGTTTACTGAAATACTACAACCATTATAATAATTAATGTAAACCAGCGCAGACCTGCGAAAAATCGCCGTTAGTGAACTTAATAAATTTCGACATCTGTCAAAAATTTAAGCAAAATAAATACGTATTTCAGATAAAATAATCAATATTGTTAATTTTGCTACCTTCATTATGCTTCTCGGAATCGTTCCGACAATCAGTTTTAATTTTGAAAATCGAAGCAAATCCCATATTGAACCGAGGTTAATCAGAGACACAGCACCGAAATTATTATTTTTAATGATTGACTTGAGAAAAAGTGTTTATTTTTGACGTAAATAAATATTTGATCTACGCCACTGTTGTAAATCAACTTTTGTCATTCGGTGGTGCATGCGGGGCAACCCGGCTACCTTACCCCGAACAAAAGTCGTTTCCTCGCGCATCTGCACATTTGCACCCTCCACGATCTCGAACCTCAAACTACCCTTAAGATAAAGAGGGTTTTAATCAGCACCAATGGACCGCGATTTGTTTTATTCAACAATGTTTATATCCTTAGGTAGCGACCACTCGTTAGTTCATCTATTAACTAAGACGTTATTTTTCGTTGGGTTAGCTTGGAACTGAATCTATCACTGATGACTGCAGTTAAGGTCATATTCTGCAAGAATTAAACAAATATATTATATTAATTCACATATATAAAAAAAATATGAAAATGATAAGATGATACAGCACTCCATTGCAGACATTCATACCGTGGTGATATTTGGGAGGTGGGCATGGATAACCTACAGCTCTGCCGTAGGTAACCCCAAGTGGTTCGCTACGTTTGGTGACGTAGCAGGGGTGCCCGGGTTTACGGGGTGAGGTTTGTCAAGGTCTTGGCGGTGGTCTTCCACGATGCGTCTGCCCACTTACTGCGTGGCGGGCCAGATCGGGAGAGACTGGTTAAGGGAGACCATTAGGTCTTTCCAGCAGGACTCTCTCGACCCATCACCTCACACCGCAGCGGGAGGGATGGATTCATACGTCCGTCACTCTTGGACTCACTGCTCCCAGATTCTTACCCACCCCTCATACTTTTTCCATCCCAGAACTTCCTCTCCTTCCTTTCCCTAATTAGACCCTCCACACAGCATCCCCAAAGATGACGAAATTATTTTCATCTGAGCCTCCTGTGTGGAGCTATTGTAAAAAAACAGAGAAATATTATTAACTCACCAGAAAAATACACAAAAAAAGTTTGAAGGTATCGAAGGTTTCAAGCTTCTTTTATTTTCTAAATTATGTTTTTCATTAGTTAGTTAAAAAATATAATATAATATACATGGTGTCCGGGGATAAAGTTCATTAACTTCGGGAGGTGATTCTATATGATGGTAGGAGTAAAAAACATTCATAACTTTTTCCGAAATTCTAACATTTTTTTCCCATACAAAAATATGTACCTACTAAAAATCCTTAGTGTGAGGTACGATCTTACTTGCTGAGAGCCTGCCGGGCGCCCGACTCTATTGTGACTGGCCCGTATCATAACAGCGAAAAATAATAAATCTGATGACTAATTTTATCTTTTTACCTCAAAACTACCCCAAAAAGTTGGAATTTCGAAAAAAGTTATTTATTTTTTTTACTTGTACTATCATGTAGAATCACCTCCCGATTATGCACTTTACCCCCGGACACCCTGTATTTTTCTAATAATTTACAGGTTTTCAAGACGAATGCAAGGTCTCGGAAATTAAATTGACATCTCAAACTTCTTCTTGGATTATTAATTATTACTATGATTGAGACTAAAACAAGAAACTTTCGTGTATTTGATGGTATCTTGTATTTTACAACATTGTAGATAGCATGTATTAGGTATGTTATTGTAGTTTTTTTTTAAATATCATTTAAAATCCGTAAAGCCGTTTATTTCCACTATAATCATAGTAAAGCCATGTATCGAGAATGCCATGAAATTTACATAGAAAACATCACGCTATGGAAATGATAAAAAATGCAATCTTCCGTGATAATGTTCAAGGTTTCCGCGGAAGTTTGTGATCCAGTTCAACTAATTCTACTGCGCCATAAAACCAATAATAATACAAATATTCCGAGATCCCGTCCAGATATAAAAAGAAACATAAATTTTCCATAAAAGGCTTTGTTCGTATTGTTGTTCTTGAGCCGTGACATAGCTGCGGATGTCTATTGGTCACTCCGGTGGGAGGGCCGGGAGGAGGCCGACCAATCACAGGCACAGGCCTCCCAGAACCAAGAACGTAGCGTGAAGGAATTCACCTGAATCGTTACTCATTGATTGCTCGCTTGACGCTTGGTCATTTAGTGTTTTCATGTACATTTTTCTAGCACGTTGAAAGCTATAGCAGAACAAAGCCGATGGAATGAATCTAACTTGTATACAAAATTATTAAGTATGCAGATTTTTTTTTTATTGTTTAATTTACAACATTGTTAGAGCATTGAACATAATATTTGGCAAAACAAAATAGTGAAAAACATTTCTTAATGAATTTCTACGCCAATTAAGAGTACTAGTTCTTGAGCTTGGCGTTGGAGTTATTTCATAATTATTTCATTATTATAACATAATTTTACATAGAGTGTACAATACATATAAACTTAAGTACTAGGATGTTGTGACGTTAATTTTTAATTTGACGTGACTTGAAGTTATAACATTTTGATTGGTGATATTAATTTGACCTTTTTTTTAATTGTATGAAATCTATTATTTTTTTTACTTCTTCGGAAAAACTAAAAATATATTATATGTTTTTTAAATATAATTATTGTGCAATGGTTGTGTTGATAATAGAGGAATTTGGATGTTAAATTTATGCCTTAATGTTGAGTTAAGTTAAAAAATTTTGATTACATTTTCTTTGAATATTTGTAATATTGAATCTTTTTTATAGAGGTCTTCAATTTTTGGTATTTCGAAAATTTTAAGCAATGATGCTGAAGGGAATGTTGGTTGTTTTTCAAAATTACTTTAATAATTAGTTTTTGTACCACTTTTACAGGAAAAAAATTCATATGCACCTCCCCATTCAATGATTCCATACTGAATTAATGATTGGACTAGTGCGTAATAGACTTTTTTTAGGTTGTTTAAATTGAGAATATTTCTTAATCTAATGAATATATAGATTATATATACATTTCCTAATGCGTTTAATAAGTTCACATATGTATCTGTTCTATTTCTTGGGGTACAATTACACCATTATAATATGATAAATGAAAATTATGCCTAAAATATACCGAGCTTACGGAATGTTGACAATATTTCACCAACTTTGCAAGTCAGGTATTCTTGCACTTACAAATTTGCTTACTACTCCGATGTCAATTTTTGTCTGAGAGAGTGAATTAGAGTCTGTATCTATTATAGAAGGCTATCTTTTAATATGAATGATTCAGTTTGTCAAGATGGAATTGTGTGGTCCTGTACATCTTGTCTTATGTGTACCTACTTCTTCTTATTTAACAAAACTGAAAAATTGAATTTTGGAGATTTATTTAACCTTTCCTTGCTGTATTGTCTATCCAAGCTTCCCCCACTTTATCATTTGGGTAATCTTGTATTTATTAAAGGAAAACAATCACTTTGTTTGTAACCATGATTTATTGATTTAATTTTTATTTACCGACAGGTTTCGCTTAATACAAGCATCTTCAGGGTATAAATTAAAACTGATGAAAAAATACATTGTGTGAGCTTATATATACATACAGACAGAGACAAAACATAATATAAAGTAAGAGTGAGAGAGTGTAATTAACATCCTACATAGTGATAGAGAGAAAGAGACGGGTATATCCAATGAATAATTACATTATATCTACCGGGACAAAACGTCATTTGAACAGGTGATTAAGGAAATATATATTTAGTTTATGGGAAAAACAAAAACCCAAATCCTTAATAATCAGTTAAATGTGTCCAACAGTCCGATATTACGAATATTTCCCATAAACCCAAAAAAACCCGTAGCCTCTTTATTCCTTAATCACCTGTTCAAATGACGTTTTGTCCCGGTAGATATAATGTAATTATTCATTAGATATACCCGTCTCTTTCTCTATATCACTATGTAGGATGTTAATTACACTCTCTCACTCTTACTTTATATTATGTTTTGTCTCTGTCTGTATGTATATATAAGCTCACACAATGTATTTTTTCATCAGTTTTAATTTATACCCTGAAGATGCTTGTATTAAGCGAAACCGGTCGGTAAATAAAAATTAAATCAATAAATCGTGGTTACAAAGTGATTGTTTTCCTTTAATTAATATGTCAAACCACAAAGTGACTGCTTTCTACCAAAATAATCTTGTATTTTATGCTCCTCAGAATACGATCAAGACATTGAATTTTTTTTTCACAATTATTTCGCACTCAAAGAAGAGTTTCGCAATTGGTAACGCTAAAGTCCATGGTATTTCGCACTCAAAGAAGAGTTTCGCAATTGGTAACGCTAAAGTCCATGGTATTTTAATATTGCGCCAAAATATTTCAAAGGCTTCTGTCATAATTTAGTGTTAGGTTAAGGTGGTATTTCACCATACTCTTGACAGCTTATCCATAGGTTAATTAAAAAAAATAATAAATTAATACTCGCAGTAGGTAGAAAAGTCGGCTAACTTACCAATATATAGCCACTATTCATACGCTCGAGTACCGAATAGTTCTTTTTTATTAGTTTCAAAGTATAATTTCAATTTTTTCACAGACCTCCTCACTAGGGTTTCCTGTTCTAAAGCAGCCGGTAGTTTAGTTTTAGTTTCAGAATTGCTTTACACTTTCTTCATGATATTCGTAAGTTAATTATCACTTTGTTCTCTCAGCAATATTTTTACTTTTGTTGTTGCAGAATATAATTTTTGAATAAAGTTTCTGTGCATTGTATTTGAAATTTAAAAAATATTTCTTTTGACGGAGTTCTTTAGCACTCCTATTTGTCAGGAAACTCGGACTTTATAGATAAATAAATAAATCTTAAACCGTAAATCGAAAATACACGTTATCCGATGGATAAGCCATCAAGAGGTGAAATACCCTATCAGATTTACAAGCCGTTCTGAAGAATAGAGAAAACAATAACAATTGTAAGATAATTTCAGGTAATCAGGCGCCAATAAGGATGTTGTTTATAAATGATTCCAGAAATAAGTGTATCAATCATTATAAATATATTTTAGCGATAGGTAACTCGTACTAGCAGCCTGTGCCTTAATCTAAGTAGAATATCGGTATTGTACACACGTGCACTGGTAGAATTATCGGAACATTAGGATATTGCTGTGTTTTATGAAAGGTTTCAGCCAATTTGATCCTTATCTGTCCCGTACAGCTATGACACGTAAGGCTTAAAACCCATTATATTGTCACTATAGATAAATAGAAGAAAATTACACTCCACCTCACAAAAAGAGCCAAAAACTTGTTTGAATTGAAATCACGCAGAAAATATAAAACACATTTTTTTATGGAATGGCGTTCTTTACAATGAATGCTGAACGTAGACTAGCTAAATTAAATAAAATACAAAAGAAACGTGCTTTTGTCACAAGGTTAGACTTAAAATAATGTTTATTTATTTTATATTATATCGCATCTGTATGTGTTTTAGGAGAAGTCAACCTATTTTTCTTTGTGCTATATTTTATTTGCAATACTGGAAAACAATCAAGAAGAAGAAGAAGAAAGATGGAGAAATTGATAAGAATATTGCGTCCTCTCTACAATTCAGTGATAAGAAAAGACGAGCTCAGCATCAAGACAAAGATGGTAAAACGGTATTCCGCCCGACGCTCACTTACGGCCACCAGATATGGATGCTAAATGAACGAACAAGCTCTAGAGTCCAAGCTGCCGAAATGAGGTACTTGAGAGGAGTGGCGGGGGTTACGAAATGGGATCATATAAAAAACTCGACGATCCGAGATGATCTAAACATTGAACCACTGCTACTCTTCATAGAAAAATCGCAACTGAGGTGGCTTAGCCATGTCTGATGACCGAATTCCGAGGAAGATACTGAGTGCGATTCCACAGGGTAGACGTCCAGTGGGCCGCACCAGACACAGTTGGGCGAGGCAACTTCAGAAACTATGTGAGGAGAGGATGGGACTGCCATAACGGAGGCCGAACAAACAGCGCAAGACAGGGACGTATGGAGGAGCCTTGTCGATCCAATGGGTCCACGACCCGAATAGGACAAGGGGAAGAAGATGATAATGATGAATACGGGAAAACAGTATCTAGGTAGGTACCTACTGGACGTAAGCAAACGAACGAATATACGTGAAAGTGTTATTACTGAAGAGATAAACCGATAAAAGTGCACTATGGGCGTATCAGTGTACCCGAAGTATTCAAATTTTTTTCGCTTCTACCGAATTTTTTTCTTAAGCAGATAAAAAACTTCGTTAAGGTCTAGGAGTGAAAAGGACTTGCATATACTGGAAAAATCGATTTTCTTTCGGTATAAACTAGGTATTATCGATTCCTTTAATTAGGTGTTAATTCCTAACGATCTATTGGTGCCTTGCAAATAATCAAACCTTTTTGCTTTCTGGTCAATTTTATTAGCATTTTCCATGAGATTTTCCCATATGGCTCAGAAAGCGATGCACGCGGATAAATAATTCAGGGCTGTGCCATGCATTAGTCGCTAGCTGGTGGCTGGTTCGTGTCAGGCTATGGAAAGTGCTTATCCTCGAAGATTATCTTATCGCTAGGATAATATAATTGTTGTTTGCCGGACAAACGATACGGCGGAACACTTTGCGGAAATCGATTCGTGCCACCATATCAAATTCCAGATATAGCGTAGATTAAAACCTTTTGCATTACCTACACATTGAATCGAATGTCTAAGTATATTTCGATTAAACGAAGAAATCCATTCATTCGATAATAACCAATTTTGAGCTGTTTAATCGGCCAATATCGCTATGTAAAAGGCAAAAATTAATAATAATCAGATAATCGATTTATTTGCTAACTCAAGCAGCAAAAATTCCCACACATTGCTGACACAGGTATCATAAAATTGCGTAGAATTTACTTTTAAGTGCATTCAATTCGTAGAACGTATCTTTATTGTATCAAGATGTGAGAAACTGTGAAATTTTAAATTTTCTGTCGAAAACTTAGCTTTTTTTTTACGAGAGTAGTATTTTTTCCATATTATTTAACTGTGCAAAAAGTTAGTTTATTGTCAAATTAAATCAGTAGATAGAATTATGCTGTGAGCGTCCCCGTTCCCCTCCCGCATCCCCTTTCTAGCTAGCTTTATAAATTATAGCCTATATGTTATTCTGATGTATGAGCTATATTATTGTAAGGTTTCATTAAAATCCATTCAGTAGTTTTTGCGTGAAAGAGTAACAAACACACATGCATCCATACAAACTTTCGCATTTATAATATTAGTAAGATATTTTTGAAATTGATAAATAAATCACATAAATGTATAGTTTTATAATAATTATAATTTTGGAGGTCAACTGTAGGGGTATCAATTTAGGGGTCACCGTATAACATCAACCCAATACTTACAAAGGTTATTTGTTTTATTGTTGACAGTTGAGTTTGCTACTAATTTAAAGTGGAGATTGCATAGTGTAATTACCTCCTCTCGGAAGTGACGGCCAGCATCGACTACAAGTAGGTTCTATTTACTCTCGCGGGTTAATTGTGACCGGATGCGTATTTTTCAGATTGCCATTTCTCCCATGTTCAGTTTGTTGACCTGAGGTCGTGTTCCGAGCAGACGAACTTCGACAAAACACCGGAAATGGCCACAGATCTCTTGTGACTCTATGGCCGGATGCGAGCACCTAGCGGCCGCAGTCGGAACTACACGTGTGTCCGATTGTCCGCAAGCCGGATATAGGCTCCACGAGATAACGGCATAAGGTGGAGCTAATCATCTTTATTGGGATCGCTTGAAACTACTCATTGAATATACAATACCATGGTACCAAGGAATCCACTATTCGACACAAATCACATAACAACATCATTGCTTATCTACGACAATGCACAAATGTCTTTATTAAATGCAATTTTGCGGTGAATTTTTTAAAATCATAAATTGTGTACATTGAGCTCTAGCGCCAATATGCTTAAAACTTCCTAAATCAATTTATCAAACGTAATTTTCATCGCGAGCTATCTAGAAGTGATATTTTAAACTTATATAAAAATTAATGAGATTTTTCATGACGGCCTTCGCGGTGTAGGGGCAAGGCTCTCGATCCGGGTCGCGGGTTTCAAATCCAGCGTGCGCAAGTAAATTTTGTATGTTGAATTGTTTTCTTACAATATATATAAATAATATAATCGACCGGTCAGCGGCTTAGTTGTCAACGCGTTTGGGTACCACCCAGGCATCGCGAATTCGATTCTTCGGCCGGCTAAACGCTCCATTACGACACAAGTGGTAGTAGGAGATTTTCAAATATTGTCAGGTTATTCGTAACCCGGGAGTGTTTGTCGTTCTTTTGAAAAAATAAAAATGAGTATTTAGAGGATACGCCACTCTTGGTTAGGGAATTAAAAAAATGTTGCTTAAAATGGATTTAGCCGTGTTTGGTGACTAGATCTGAATAGTCAGGTACTTCCCCATCTTTCCCTTCCCCAGCTTCTTCGCTTCCCACTGCCTTCAGTCTCACAACATGAATGCCATAGTATTATTGGCTCCAGGCGCGCGGTTGAGAGCACGTCCGACTGTGTGCTGCAGTTGGGACTATTGTGCAGTATTCACATAAAATAATGTAAGTACTGCCTTTGTAAAAGTTTCTCAAGATTCATTAGAAAATAAAAGAGGACCTACCGACAGTAAAAACTTACATTAAAACAGACGAAAAAAGAATTTTGGATTCTTACTTAACACATTTATGCACTAAGTATGCCATCTACAATAGCAGATTACCTACATATAGCTTATTTTTAAGATATACCTACAAGTGGTATTACAAAATATGGAAAATAGAAAAACATAGTTGCATAATATTATTATTATCACAAATAATTAATCTTTTAGTCCGCAACTGGAACCTTCGTCAAAGCGGAGATGAAAATATTTTAAAAGTTTCCTTCTTATTGCGCGCACAAACGGATGGGTGGCAGTGGGCGGTCTCTGCTTCATTTTTAATCGCATCTACAACCTCGCGTCTAGAGCCTTTAGTCGCCAAATCGTTTACAAAACACTTGAAAGAATCATCGCGCGCAGCTTCCTTTCCAATGAACGGGATGCGCTTCACCCATATTGTTAAGGGATGGGGGTGCAACTCCACCCACCCCACCTCCCACACCCTCAGGGGGGCAAGTCAAAGAGCATCTATGCATCTGAATCAGTGGCGGAAAACTAGAACCTTTATTTAAATATCACAGCTTAATAACAAAGACCTCAAGATACATATTTTATATCAAGAAGTTCTTAAAGAATAAAGCCATAGATTTACAGAAAACTATTATAAAGTCAATCCTATATTCCTTAATCAGAATGTATATTAAGATAAATGCACTACCAAGCGAAGAAAAATGGCGTGTTTTTAGTTTGAAAATCAGATGGTTTAGAAATATTTAAAACGCTGTTATTAAATACTGCGAGTAGACTAACATTTTGGGCTTTGTAATAATCAAGCATTTTTTGATAAGCCTTTAAATAATCCCTGAAAAAATACAAGTGTGCAGTTCACATGCGGTAGATGTGAAACCTTCAGAAAATTAAAGTAGACAAAAGTGGGGAAGCTACGAAGCACCGCACAAAGAGGAGACCGATTATTTTATTTCATTCTCTCGCAGGGTCCTATATATGTATCTGTTTGTCTCTTTTTAGTTTCGCTTTTTGTTTTCATCTAGTTTCAAATCACAACGGCCCTAAAGAAGTTTTCACTTCAATAAAGTATCAGGCCTATAAAAACTGCTTTAAATTTCAAAATTTCCTACTTTTGAACACCTTTCAGGTTTTAGTTTCATTGTACCCATAAAAAACCATATTCTTTAGAAATTTTTCGAAAAATTTCAATATTTGTGCTTAAACTTCTCATAATCAAATAAAACATGCTTTTTGGCGATGTTTTTTTTTCTTGAATTAATCAAAACAGGCGGCTGGTGTTAAACGGGAATTTAAACCTTGTCGCCATCTACATAAGAAGTGTTATTGTTAGCGGCCTAATGTAGAATTTTACACGACGTGGTGCATCGACTTGAAAGTTTGTCTTAAACTGCACACAAGATGGAGATTTTCTGTGACTAAAAACTAATGTAGGCATTTTTGTAGCTTTGTCAATCAAGTATTTTATTAAAATGGCTGTATATTAATTCCGCAGTTTTTTATTATTATTATTATTAACATTATCACATTGAAGATGAACTTGTATTATCTCTCTTTTCCGCTTTGGTTTTAGTTGTGCGAAATGAAAAATATTGTTTTGAAAATAAAGAAATTGTTTCAATGTGTTTCTACATTTGTGTAAAATAAAGCAAATATGTAAAGCGCGACGTAAAAGGCAAAAAAATGTGTTGTCTTGCTGAGAATATTATTAATCTTAATAACTTCAGTTCTACCGTTATCAAAGATATTATAATTCTCGTAACACTAAAGTTGTGTTAAAACAACATTTAGGTACGTGTTATTACTTGACTGAGCGTTTTCTCGGTTCTACATGGTGTGAAAGAGGTCGTTATAGAAAGAAATCTTACAATTGCGAACAACGTGGGAAATACAAAATTTGTTTAGTTTCAGAATCCACCCCTGCTTGTTTCTACCCGAAATGTGTCGTTTTGTGCAATTTGTCTTTCCGTTCAAAGATACACTCAATATAAAAAGATCTCGTCCGGGATAAACCGGCGGGGGGGGCGGTGTAGGCAGTAGGCGGTAGCACGTCTACTTGTAACGCCTCTCTTTTACGATGTTACGTTATAAAGACAGGCGTTAACGTTCTACGTTCGTATTAATGACGATTTCACCTGAGCCGTGTCATTACTGCAGCAATTTCTTTAGCCGCAGGCGGCGAAGGTAACACAGGAATGCTGAAAAGTTGAAAATGTCGGAAAATGAACGTAAACACCATTCTTATTCCCCGCTCATTTTTCCACCCAGTTTAACCGAAGATTTTTAATATATTTTTTAATATAGTGATAATGTGTTACAAAATCAACACAATAAAATGTATTTAAAATACATTATTTCCAATGAGTTTAATAAAAGTCATTTCGGAAAGGACTTTAGAAGAGACTTCAATGAAAAGTAGGTATATAGATTTGAAAATAGACTCGACAGACTTGACACATTTAATTGAAGAATATTTCATAAATACAAAAGTTATAAAGATATACAAAAGTTAAAGGATTTTTTTGGTTATTTGTTTTTGGGGTGTTATGCCGTGTTGCGCTACCTCTTTCTTTAGCCAAAGTTTCTGACAGCGTTGCAGTGTCCATCATCAGGGCAGATCCGGCATCCGGTAGATGTGACATACCAAAAACAAATAAATCTAAAAACGTATCTAACCAAAAGTTAAAGAGTTCCAAAGAAGATCACTGGTTTATAAAGCTGCTGAGAAAATATCCTTTAAGAGTTTTGCTAATATTTTTTTGTTTGTTGCTGGAAGTTTTACGTTAAAAAAATTTTAAACAATTTTTTAACAACGTTTTCTCTTATAATGGAAATTTTCTTATTTATTGAAAGTTAAATGGATTTTTCAAGGCTCTAAAGCTCATAATAGATTAGCGTTAAGCTCGTGACTTGAGTATTCGGTATAAAGATTTTTCTATCATCGATAAGATAATATCTAATGAATTGTGATGTATTGAACAGTGAATACATTTTGATAATAATTTATTTTGAGCGTACCTATAATGCGTCACGCGAAAGCATTTTACGTGCAACTTTCAGAACATATTTTCTGATAAATTGTGAAGGTTTTGTTCTCTTGTAATAGTTTTAATTAAGTGCTTTCGAATGAGGATATTTCCCTCGCTTATTCCAGGAATTGTAATCTCCCGTTTGTTATCTTTTCTTATATTTTTTTCTTCCCATGGTTTTCCATATCAATTAATTTTATAATTAATAATAATTGTTCCTGTGGATTTTGTCCAACATAATATCTTCATTTTAGTTTATCTTAAGCCTGCATCCGTCTGTGCTTTTGAGATAAAGAATTGTTTGCAGAATTATTTTCCTCAATGTTCAGAAACAGTACAGCTACCAACACAGTCATAATTACATCGATACTTAAGTTTATTTAAAACAACAACAAAAAAAATTATTAAAAAATAAAATATTTATTATTTCATAATCACCATCTTTCGACTAGTCAAGACAAATGTGCAGTTAAAATAATTCGAAAACCCACTTTTTGCATGTTGCAATAGCGTGTGAATTATTTGTTTGCACATTTACGTACAGAATATGAGTAAATAGATTTGTCCGAATAAAATATCAATTATTTCACAGACAAATACAATATTGTATCGGTGATTCAATCCAATATTGTATTTGCATGTCTTTCTTGGAAGAATTGAGTTTTTATACCTACAAAACTATATGTTTGGGGGCGTAAACAAACAATAGTTTTCTTAATATTTTAGTGCAAAAAGCGGTTTTTCCTAAAATAATTACATTGCCGCCATCTTTAAACGAGCAGATTATGAATTATTTTAAGTTTACCCTTCCAGATGTCGTTGAAATCATCAAGATATTAAGTGTATGTAGGTAGTTTTTATTGTCATCTGCGCAATTTGGTCGGTATCTACCTGCTAAGTAACAAATAACTACTTTCCTAGCTAGATATAAGTTCATTAAGTTTGTGGTATCTTTGAGTACGAAAAATGTATTAAGGATTTTGATGGCATTATTCCTAACATGAAGTGATGTTGCTTTTGAATAATAGATTGTTTAATTCCTACAGGATCTAGGGGTATCGCTAGGAACAAGTGAATTCCGCTCCGTGATAAGGAACCGAGCTGAGCCACCCACGCCAGGACTTATCTACAAGGACATTGAGACAGATGCAAGCAGCTACTTCAGTTGTTACATTCTTATCACCACCTAACACTTGCAGATAAAATGAACCAAATGAAACATGTATGAAGCGTACAAGAGTTAATAATATTCTCAATAACAGAATTTATTTGAAAACCCCTGTAAAAATGAGAGGAAAACATTTTTTTCCCTATTTTACTTTTATCTTTTCCTTAAGCACTGTGCTAATCATTTTGAGAGTTGGCAACACCAATTTTACATCAACCACAAGTATGTTATGAGTCTTTGTTTGAGAAAATGTTGATTCCGATTCGTTATTTCGCTTGAACCAATTAAAATGTTTCCAGGTGCGACTTTTTCCTTAAATTAATATTTTTTCTAACTTCATTAGCTATCAAATGTATCCCAAGGAATCAAATAGTGATGAAAAAACAACCTAAGGATATGCGAAACCGCAAGACATCTTCCTAACTTCTGGCTTGGAACGATCAAATCCAGAGTAAAGTCGAGAACGTTTCTATCTATGATTTTTCCTTTAACCGAATGATACTATTAAAGTAATTAGCAGGCAATTTGACAACAACTTTAACAATAATTGAGTTCATTTCAATTAACAATAAATTAATCCTTTCTTTTCTCCAAAGAATCCAACCGAGCTTTGATTTATATTGGTTGCATGGATGATATGTTATGGAAGTTTTTTCCGTGCTTCCACTAATCGATATGTTAGGAAATATTTTCTAGAATTGGATGCAAAACGTGTTTTGTTAATTTTCGCTAGTGTCCACAGTGATTAACTTACATACTTGTCGGTGGTGAAAATTTTTTAAATACCAGGGCAAATATAATGTCCAGATAAAACTTTAAATGTCTTAATCAAATCAACCCTTTTTCTTCTTTCTTTAATCTAATTTAATGTAATTTTGGTTCCTGAAGGCTAACTTTATTTATTTATTTATAACATTACATTTGATACATTTGTATGGCAAAAATAACATAATAATAACATTGAAAAATAACTATAAAATGTGTACAAGTGTTATTATGTCTCGTGGGTCGGTATTAGTTCCTAGCTAGGCAGATTGCCCGTTCTAAGGAACCAAAATGTGAGAATGCAAAAAAAAAAATTTTTAACAAAATGTTCATTTTAATTTTTTAAATTAAATATACATTAATAAAAATGCCAGAAAATTTATTCTGTAACAAAAAAGAAAAAGAAAAGAAAAATGTTTTTTATTTTTTTATTTAAATAATATACTTACAAAATTTTTAAATGTGCAACAATTGTCCAAATAGCAACAAAAACAATAGCACTTTATGCGACACCCCAAGCCTTCTTCATATTTTTGACTTAGCTTAACTCTACTTAATGGACAATTCAGAGGAAACCTAAAATAAGCGTAATATTTAATTTTTCGTAAGCAAGGCATATATTGGAAAGAAGTCGTCCTAATACTCTTGAAAAAACATATTTAATAGATGAAACTGCAAGTCTTCTTCGTAACCCTTGGCTTGACTAAACTCGGCTTCAAAGTAATCTCCAAGTTAACCTGACAATGGCGTAGTTGCCGACAGAATGCGAACAACACGGGCACAATGGCGCTCGCTGGCAACAATGGCCGTTAGGGGTTCTTTTCCAACTATCGTCGAATAGTTGAGACAATCGCGCGGGAGGAAATCGTCACTAATTGCGCAAGTCGTTAGTTTGTTAATAGGCCAACTTGAAATGGAGAAGGCCGATGATTCTTGGCGGCTAAGAATCTTGACGTCTTTAAAGTTCACCGATGAAAATGCTGAAGTTTTGCTCGACGGAATGTTTACAGCGGATTTCAGGGGTTAGAAGTGACAACTGCATTGTTCTGCTAGCATCTTGTATCGGGGGAGGACATTCTGAAGTAGCGACGCAGTTGATTGTTTTATTTTTATTTAAACTAAATAAACCGCTTTAATTTGCGATCATAGTTTCTTACTATTTATTGCGTGGGTACCTACACAATAAATATAAATAGTAAGAAACCCAATTCAAAAACCACACTATTTTAGAAATGGCCATCTACAATATCCAATGTAAAGCGCCGTTGGGGTGATGGAATCATTAAAAGCACTTTTTTATTATACCCAACGTTTGTACGCGGTTGACACTTGTTTATCACACGAGAACGGATCGCTTCTATGACAAGATGAGTTCAACAGCTCGGCGTTTCTTCTTCGTCTTGAAGACCCAGGTTCACTCCTTTATTTCCACAAAAATAACCTCCACACAGCATCCCCAGAGAAGACATAGATCTTGAAGGAAATTATTGTCCTCTGGACCTCTTGTGTGGAGTTAAAATAAATACTAGCTCATTGTAACATACAAGTTAAATGCACGATTGTGCCGAAACTGGCTTGCATGTTGATGTAAAGTGATGAACTTAGGTAAGCCTCATACGTCATTACTCATTACATATGTCTGGCCATATTGTAGGTTGTAGGTAGCTTGAAAACAAGCTAATGGGTTCAAGTGGTTTTAATAAGAATCCGTCAAAAAGTTAGAATTTACGAAATTAGAAACATTTTAACATGTTTTTTTAAATTTGTACCTATAGTATAATTTAGAAAAATTGTTTATCGAAACATCTGTATGCAAACAGAGAACTATAGATTTAGATATATATATATAAATATGTTAAATTTCTAAATGCTCGTTAGTATATGTATTTATTGTGATAAATGTAGAAGTTGAAACACGTTTTTTTTCTAAAAATATATTTTTATTAGATGTTTTAATAGGAAGCCGATGTATTGATCTTATGATTTGAATCTGATTTAGAATAAAATCTAAATAATGAAAAACAAAATCAATAAGACAAATGGTTTGGCTTACCCAATGATGACGACTTTATTAACAGGAAGGGTGAAATATTCGGTAGACAGCTGGTCCCCGCCTTGAAGGAATATCTGAAAGAAAAAAAATAATCAAACAAAATGTAAAACAGAAAAACACCTACTTTCTTAAAAAAAAGCTGAGGAACCTAATAAAAATCTTGAATATTATTATCTAGTAGGTAATGGGTACAAATCTATGAAGTTTGGGTATATTAGGCATATACCCAAGAATTAGGTACATATTTTTACATATTATGCATCCATATTATATTATATACATATTTTTTTACGTGAATACTGCACACGAGTCTCAACTGCTCCCAACTGTATGGAGCCAGTGAGTCCATTGAATCCACAATTGGGGTATGTTGTGAGGCTGAAGGTAGTGGAAAAGCGAGGAAGAAGTGAAAGGCCATTCATATCTAGTCGCCGTACACGGCTAAAGCCATTTCAAGCAACGTTTCAATTCTGAATGGTGGTCTTACACTAGGGCGATACTGAGAGTATCTTCCATTCTGGAACGTGCCGCAAATATACTGCATATTATTTTTAATTAATTAATTGGGAAATTCCACAATATAATCAAATAAAATTTATTTTTGCACGCAGGTTTCGAACCCGCGACCTTCGACCTTGATTGTGAGTCGAGAGACTTACCTCTTGACCACGGAGGTTAAAGACATGCAAACTATTTCACCTGCGGCGCTACCTACACGATTTACACATAAATGGAAGAATATATCAAACTAGCGTGAACGGCAATGCTTCACTGCCATCCTCAAGCGTCCCCGACTTCTTCTACCACTTAAGGCGCCGTATCCCCACCCAAAAAGAAGAAGATGGAAAAATATGTAATTACGAATATCGGAGAGAGCGTGCTAATATTTAAAAGGATAAAATTGAAGCGAAAATTGTGAAAATGTTTAATAAAACACGACTCATTTAAAATAGAGTAAAAATCTCTTGGGGGCTGTCTAAAATAGCATTTAATGAAACACTGTGAATTTTTTCATATGTATAATTTTCGGAGTATATTTTGCGATTTTATTCCATCGATGGAATTTCATATAATTTGCGTTTCGGCGTGGGGAACGTCTAGATATTATCTTAAAAAATAACATAATTTTGTTTAAGAGCTTCAAAACTTCAAATGTTTAAGATGAAGCCATAGTAAATAATGCAAAATCATACAAAATCATAAGTTTTTGTTTTGAAAATTTGATCGCTTAGAAGTATTGTAGATGCTTCAATTAAATACTGCGTGTAGAACATACCTTGGCCCTTAAAAATATCGGTCATTTTTTTTATAAGTCTTTTAATAAGCCTATAAAAAAATAAAGTATAAGGTCTAAAAAATTCACTTTAAGTCGAAACTCTCCTATTTATAAACCACTTTTCGGTTATGGTTTTATTGTATAATGTGGCAAATTCAGTTTATTTTATAATGATCGCAAAATAAGTTGATATTTACACCCAATCTTCCCAAAATAAAATAAAATATGCATTTTCGCGTTGTTATTTTAAAATACGGCCGCTAGTCGATGAATTCGGTTTTTCAAAGTGAACCCTATGGCGTCCACCGAAGAACTACTGTTCACGCCACAGTCGCCAAACCTCAGTCACGCCCCGAACTTAGCGGGAAATGGACGCGTCACTCCGCGTCGCTTGATTTCGTGAAATCAATTTTAAATTTCCGTTTTATTACAATAAACAATGCGTAAAACAGGAATTAATATTTTTTACAGGCCTTTACGAAATCAACCTGTAAAACAAACCTCTCAAATACCTTTTTTAACCTTTCCAAAAGCTTTTTCTCAAGTATTTTTAAACTCCTCCCATAAAGGGCGTGAATTCCGATTTTGATTTTTTCCTGAACTAGTGGATCGCCTTAAGGGAGATATGTATGTAAGAAATCGGTAAAAATTCGGGTAGCGTCGGCTTAAACCACTCTCTCTAGGGCACGCACATATACGAACATTGCCTTTTATTTACATATATATCTTGATTATCATTTTAACTAGAACAAACAAATATGATGTTATGAACGCGCCCCTATTAAATTCATGTCCAATTCCAATATTTTCATATTTATTTATAGTGTGCATATTTAGTGAACCAATTTATTGCACAATGTTATGCGTAACTCAAAATTCATTGAAATCCTATTAAATAAATCGCTATTTTGTATTCCGGTGTCCGATAGTACGTAAACACTACGTCATTGACCACTGCATAAGTAGTTAATCAACCAAATAATGATTCACCCACAAATCTTTATAAAAATATGCCAATCAAATATTTTATCAATTTGCCTATTATTATTGGCGGTTAAAATTCTATGAATCAACCAACCTCACTAAGGTTAAAGTCGCGTAGATATTTTTATTCAATA
The DNA here is from genome assembly GCA_929108145.2 of Limnephilus rhombicus. NCBI lineage: Eukaryota > Metazoa > Arthropoda > Insecta > Trichoptera > Limnephilidae > Limnephilus > Limnephilus rhombicus. Next base: position 14,735,743 of record OV815287.1, on the reverse strand, counting down.
AATTGTAGATTTAGTAGATAGAGTGAGTATTTCAACATCCTTTCGATAAGACAGTCAAATGCGCTATCCAAAGGATTACGTAAATTTTCGATTTATTTATTTATAAGTTTGGGTTTTGTATTCGGTACCGGAACTAACGTTTAAGACAAGATTTTTATGCGTAGCACAAAGGGTAACAATTATTATAAGCAATAATTATCAGCCTGAAACACTCATCTACATTGAAAAAAATCTTCCGAGAAAAGATACTTGCCGCCAACGGGACTTGAACCCGTGTCCTTCTGATTGCCGGTCAGGTGCTCTCACCACTGAGCTATGGCTGCTCATCTTACTCCCGCCAAATATTTCAAGTTGGTTGAAAAAAATAAAGTTGGTTGTTTTCAGGTGAAAAAATGTAATAAACAGTAATTGTTGAATGAAACACTAGTACATATTGAATTATTTGGCGAGTATAAGATAAGCCGCCATATCTCAGTGGTGAGAGCACCTGACCGGCAATCAGAAGGACACGGGTTCAAGTCCCGTTAGCGTCATGTATCTTTTCTCGGAAGATTTTTTCAATGTAGATGAGTGTTTCAGGCTGATAATTATTGCTTATAATAATTGTTACGCTATATAATATGTATTGAATATGCTAGCCTAGTTTTCTACCCATTACGAGTATTTATTAAATTGACAACTTCTTTGGCATCGTTGTTATTTGAAACTCGATGAAACGGAAGCGAGCGACACTAAAAGGAGATTAACATATACGAGTACATCTATAGGATTTAAGCCGCGAGAGAATGAGGTAGCAATAAAATATTTATTTATATCACGGGTACTCGGTTCCGATGTAATACGATAAATCCACGGACCCACGCAAGTATCCTTTGGTTTAGTGGAATAAAGCGCCAGACGAACCTCTGCGGCCTGACATTCAGAGGACCAAGGTTCGAATCCTACGAAATCCAAAAAAAAAATTACTTTTGTAAAATCAATATCCAATCTTCAAACCACTCCAAAATTAACAGGCAAAAGAAAACGCAAAAGAAAGCGACATCTAGCGGCTCCGAAGAAGAAAACAAAAATTCTAATAAGATGACCAAATGTACCTACTCGTATAGGAAGAGGTGCACTGGAAATCGACAAGAAAAATATGGAAAAAAATCATCCTTCACATTGATAAAAAGTGCTTTGTAGTCTACCCACTCTTGTTACTTTAGTTTTCTGAAGGTTTCACTTCTACCGCGTGTGAATTGCTCACTCTGCTTTTTTTATAATAGACAGTTATCGAAAAGACAGTGAAATACCCCCAGAACCTACTCTAATCATATATTTGGACAATGCAAATAATGCGTTGAGCGAGTTAACATCCATTTATATTATTATTGTGAGTAGAGTATAGAATTACTGCTAGACGGGTATACCTACCCACGGACGTGTGGGAGACTAACCACATCACTGTTATTGTTTCTCAGTCATTGATTATATAAAGTTTGTGCGATCCAGTGAGCCTTGCAAGGACTATCGAGTTGTCATGTATTTCGGCGTCGCGACGCGTCTGTTTGCTAAACGGTTGTTAAATGAAGCGCTAAAACAATAAACAGTAGATATTATAATATCGTAGTTTAACTAAAATAAAACTAAAGGTTATTTTTCAAATATTGATTTTCACAGTACCAAAGCCCCATAATTAGGATTGATGTCAGTTTAAAGTAAAGGGGGAACAAAGTAGAAGGGCATGATGATGTCACTAAACACAACTAAAATCATTTCAAGCAACGTTTTCATTCTAAATTATCATTTTGTCACTGTAGAGTATGTAGAACGAGATTTAAAAATAGTAAAATGAAACAATACAGCTTTGTATAAACCACTTATATAATGTGAATCAAAGAACATTTCAGGTGTCTTAATAATAATAATTTTTCTGAGTTCGCTAACCATATCATTGAAAATAACCATAGTTTTGAAAAAAACACAGGGATAAATATTCTTCATATTAATCATAAAGGAAAACGTTTAGATAACTTAGAAGCTTTGGAAATTAAAAAATCCCTTAAAAATAATGAATCTATTATCAACAAACAAAAAAATATTGTCATATAGCCCAATCATGGATTTGTTCCCCTACCCACCCACTCTACACTAATACCTACCCACCCAATCTACATTATTAACTAACAACGGCTCCACTCCTACCATAATAAAACATTGTTCTAAACTGTCAAATTAGTACCTATAAGCTTTCCCTGACGAAGGAACGTTTGTTCCGAAACCGGTCGGATTTGCACATTATATAAGTGGTTTACGTTCCTCTCGCTAACTATCCACTATAATAAATAAATAGTCACAATAGGTGGAAAACTTGGCTAAATTTTCTGATAAATATATTATTTAATCTCAATTTGGGAGGTGGGAATGGGTACCGCCGCGTCGCCCCGAGAACCTTTATTAGATTATCAACACCTCTGCCATACTATAGGTCACCCCAAGTGGTTTGCTATGTTTGGTTATTTAGCAGGGGTGCCCTGGTTCATAGGTTTGTCTAGGTCTTGGAGGCGGATGACCAGGACACTGAACCTCAGATTCCTACATCCTATTTAGATACTATTTTGTTTAATCTTTACGACGAATCGGCTTATATTATGAACATCAAAAAATATCTTCTACGGATAAATCGAAGCTGTTACTAGCTTTTCTATGTATTGGAATTACAATAAAATTATTATTTACGTACCAAAAAATATAAGCGTAAACCACAAAAAAAATGTTTTTTCATGACTTAACTATGAAGTAATATAAGAAACAATTTTTTTAAATTACCCTTTTATGGCTAAGACTATTTTTGAGGTTTTCCATGTTCTAACTTTTTTTCGATCTTATAAAATTATGAACAAAATAAATGAAAACCACTTTTTCGCTACTAGCCTCGTGCAAAAAGACGCTGGATTTTAAAATTTTGCAGGCATGAGATTCGAAATATTTCTAGGGTTTATATTCCTCTTTTCCTTTCCAGAACTCTCATCTCCTTCCTTTCCTTTAAAAACCGTCCACACAGCATCCCCAAAGATGACATAGGCCCTGAGAGAAATAATTTTCCTTAGGGCCTCCTGTGTGGAGCTCATGTAAAAATAAAAAATAAAATAAAATATAGTTAGGTAGGTACTATTCATGGGTTTGAGAACCGAATTTCGGACGATATATATATATATATATGTTATAACTGATTTATTTGCAGTTTATTTTTTGTCCTCTCAATAGGCTGTGAAAATAAATAGTTATTTTGCTACGCCGCGCTATATACATATTAAAAATTGTATATTTCTAAAACCACTTTGGAAACTAAATAAGACACTTATAGCTATTACTAATTCTTTACTAGCTGTGGAATTAAATGAAGAGGTGTGGATAATTGTAAGGAGAAAGTGGAAAACGTCGATTCAAGCAATCACGTATTTATTACCTAGAGATTGTAATGCTTGAACGACACGGTCAGCTTATGGTTTATATTTAAAGAATTCCATAAGGAATCGCGCGTCATTTCAAGTACCTACTCGTTAAAAAGACCAGTCCAGGGCTAAATGGCGCCTGGCGCTAGTAAAAACCTCAAGGGAGCTGTGTTAAGCGTTAGGTATTATCACATCCTTGGCTTCTTGGCGCCTAGGCAATGCAGCGCCCCGAGTGGACTGCTCTAATTGCACTTACACAGCGCCGGCCCTGAAAAGGTCACCGGTAGGCAAAACAAATGTATCGTGATTTATTTTTGGGGTATTATGCCGTATTGTGCTGCCTCCTTCTTTAGCCAACGTTTCGTACAGCATTGCAGTGTCCATCACCAGGGCAGATGTGTAATGGTAATTTGTAATCCATTACCAAAATTGTCCAAAACGTTGGATAAAGAAGGAGGTAGCGCAACACGGCGTAATACCCCAAGAATAAATCACGATAATTCTTTTGGCGGTGAAAATTTTAAATTATAACCAAATTTCGTTTAGTTCCAAAGTTAGAAACGCCTTCAAAATTGGGCAAATTATGACAATAAAGTAAGCTGTTTGTGAATAATTATTATCGGTAAGGGTAAACTGAAAATTATTCATAAACTGCTAAACTACTTCCTAAGCCCTTTTTTCACATTAAAAAAAAACTTTTGTATAACATATCCAAATTTCTTAAAAATCTGACGACGGGAACTACGGACATACGGACATCGAAATAATTATTTTATCAGTCATATTTTTAATTACCAATAGAAAAAATCTGAAAGGTGATTGAATGAGACGTACACGTAAAAAGAACAGAACGCGTTAGCGTAGTATGGAGTACTTTCACCCTCTAGCGGACGATAGGCGAAGCAGAGTCAAGTTGGTCTCTCAGTAGCTGGACGTACCGTACCGTGCGTGTACAGTGCACACGTGTACACGTGTACGCCGTACAGGGCCCGCCACAAGTGCGCCCACTACTGAATTGGCCGCCACCTCTGGCCTGGAACAATAAAATACCTGGAAAAAACCCTCGACTCTGTAGAAACGGGCGATCCGTTTGATAAAATCCCCTATCTTAATAAAAGGATTGCAATCTTTAGAGAAGAGGCGGGAATGCTGTACTTGTTCTACCGGTATTTCAGTGGAAGATGCTCCGAAGAACCGGCGTCATTAATCCCTCGGTCCACAGCCGCGAGACGTGCAAAACGCGCGCACAACATTTGTACACAATAATTAACAACAATAATAATATTTTGATGATTTTTACAGCGCCGCTTTTGTGAAATATCACCTCTAAGCCGCTATTTGTCACGTTAGAACGGGTCGTTTCTACCATTCGTTTTTCAGTTCAGCAGCTCAGCTGTGAAACAATAAGCAGGGCCTCTATATTTCATCCCTTCTACAGCATGGGTCTCTTCAAGATCCACTCCTTACTCCCCTCAAAAAGAACCTCCACACAGCATCTCCAAAGATAACATGTGTACTGAGAGATTTTTATCCAAAACAAAATTGTTTTTTTTTAAACATGACTAAAATAATAAAATTAAAAATAATAATTAATTAATAACAAAGGAATAAAAAAGACCACAGACCTTGTAGGTGTGTTTCGTGATCCAAATATTTGCCTAACCGAGATCAACGATGTCAGGCGAGTGTAAGTGAGACAGAGTTTGCCTTCAAATTTGCATCGAAAGACTTCAAGTTTTCTTCATTATTATACGGGAATAACTATTATACGCGTATACCTAAGCCCTGAAAAACTCTCTATCCAACAATTTCCGTATTAAATAAATAAGATAATACGATTTTAGTTAAGTTGACCAAAAAAGTATTTCTTATTGTAATCCTTCGGAAACTTATTTTCTCCACTCTCTTCCATTTTCATATACTACTTTAAAAACCTTGATTTTTTTTCCATTAAAATGCAACGTTTAAGCAAAATTAATATAATAATAATAATAGCGTTAATTACATTACATTATTTATAAAAATTATAACACTTATAATGCATTATCAGACTCCCTGTCTGAATGTCACTAGTTGACAAAGGCCTCCTCCAACAGTCGCCATTTCTCTCATTAGCTACTCTTGTCCATGTACCACCTACTATTGCTTTGATGTCGTTAACCCACCGTCTAAATGATCCAACATTAAAAGTAATATGTAGATAAATAATTAATTAATTCTTTAACACTTACGTAATATCAAAGTTCTATTTTATAAAGAACTTGTAAAAGGTAGAGCATATTAGTTTTCCTACCAGTCCAGAGTCACATAAACTCGTAGGTATTTGATTATTACTCCCGTTCCCGCATTGACATTTCGCGTACCGATTAAATTTAATTGTGTATACCTAATGTATTGGAAACACAAACCCTAATTAGATTGTCCAATGTCCAACCTGTTGAACTCGATACAAATTAATATATCGATTACCGTGGTGCTACGTAATGTACCATTGTAGTATGTACGATTACATCGCTACATCCTATTTTTAAATCTGTACCAAACAGTACTGCAAAATACAACCGTTTTGATATCAATATGATTCTTTCCACTCGAGTGACAGCGCGATTTTTTAAAAATATTTTTCGCACACATTAAAAAAAATCATACCTCCGAATTTTGATACGGAGACATACAAAACTGATTATAGTTATGTATAATAGCCTATGAATTCACATTTCTTTTGCCGATTATCACATATTCGTAGGATTTTTAAAAACAATATTATAAAATCGTAAACTTTGGTCCAAAAAAAGTGGTCCAATTTTGGACCGTTTTCAATTGCATAAAAATAAAAGCTGTCCATATTTTGACCTAGTCGCTCCAGTGGAAGAACTTTTTAAGAACTATACCTGTACGCCTAATTATATGCAATATTTTAACGTCATTCCTGTACAGATGGAGTAAAATGTTAAGTCGGAGTAATTCTAACGAAAATAAGTAATGTAATACATTGGATTCCATGACAGTTGATCAGGTTGATCTCCCCACAGTTGTTGGCTCCAACCAAAGATATTCAAATACAAAAGAGATATGCTATGGTGTCCGCGCAACTGTCGGCGGACTACGCCCTAATTAGAGTAGTTGGCATACAAAAATAATTTGTTCATTTCGTTAATTTTTTGAAGATGTGCATTAGTATTGGTTAACAATGTAGTTTGAATACGGGAAGAATTAGTTCATTTAGTTTTACGTTCGTTTGGTTTATTCGTTAATTATTCTTTCATTTAGTTTTAATTGGTAAACAATATCGGCGACACCCGGAAGCGCAGTCCCACAGACATAGTAAAAACTGCTGATAGCACATCTACTTATATTTCAATATCTTTGGCTCCAACGCATACTTGTACACAATATACATTCGGTTTATACGATATACCTACATAAACAAAATATAACTAAGTGCCCCGAAGCGGTGTGCAGAGAGGATGTATAAAACATATTTTCGTTCAAATTCATCAACGATAAAACGACTTGCCTATATACTGTATTATATACTAGCATATAAGTACAAAAATTCGACACTAAATAAATTCGTTTGCTATCCACACTAACTTATTTTTAAATGTATTTTTGAAGTCGATTTTAGATTTGAAATTAATGAATAATGCAAAAAAATAATAGTGTTATAATAATTATAATTTCGGGGGGTCAACTGTCAGGGTATCAACTGTCGGGTCACCATTGCATCGTATTGCTTCGCTTACTTAACTAACGTATTATTAGTAAGCAACAACAGACATCACAAAATAATTGAAGTCTTCTTAACTCCCCTCTAGCGTCAAGTAGCGAAACCAATTCATTGATCGCTTTCCGCGATCAAAAGAACTTCACAATCCTGCCGCGCGCCGTCATAAAATTTTAGTTAGCTTTTACGTACAGATTATAAAAACAGAATATATTATTATACCTAATGAGGATAGTATTATACCTATCGAAAATTAAACAAAAAGTTTTAAACCGTACTGATAATCTACATATGAAACTGAAAAAATTCTAAAGACAAATCAATAAAACTACATTACCTACGCCACTACAATTTGTAGGATTCAAACAAAATAATAATATTATTTCGGTAGTACAGATTCATCGATGTCTACTTGATGCGAAAGACAGTCATGACACCACCTTTTTATTTGAATATATTATAATATATATACACGGAAAAGTAGTTACAATTTTCGTTACTCCTGGACATCAGTGTAACTAAATAACAAATATTTTATAAGATAAATGAAACAATGCTACCTTGTTTCAATTATCTATAATGGATAACCACAAAGTTATAGCTACATTCAAAAGAATAAATATTTTATTCATTGGATCACTTTCCAAATAAAAATGTTTCACTCTATAAAAAAAATAAATTGTTAAAAACGTAATAATTATTAATTTATTGTATCGATCAGTCACCACCTTCCGGCGAGTAGCCAAACTAAAACATCGACCCTACTAGTAGATCCGTTGATCTCCCGTAGATGGCGTTATGAAAGCATACCAAGCGCCGCAGTAATAATAAATGGGAGCGAATAATAATCCAAAGCAATTAATTTTTAATTTTTTTTTAATTTTTTGCGAATTTTAATATTTTCTAAAAATATATTTTTAATTAATTAATTAATTTTCTGATTTAAAATATATTTTTTATGCAAAACTAAAACTTTAAAAATACCTTACCTACCTAATATATTATCGTGGAATTTGATAAGATATACCTACTAATAGAAATATAGAAATTAATGGCTTCCATGTAGATTTGAACGGAAACCACTGTCGCCACTGACTTAGCACCTTTTTGTTCTAGACTATTTAGTACGCGCCCTGTCCCTCTTACATTGACCTGACATCGTACATTGGCATTTAATTTGATCACAATGAATATTTCATAATAATGACGAACACGATTCGGTATTAGAATTTTGAATCACGAAACGGGCTCACATTGAAATTCTTGTGTTTTCTTTTTTATTCTATGTTCCGGACAACTCAGAATGAAATCAACTCAGAACCTCCTTTGAAAATTCAAAAGTGATTAAAAAAATTTATTAAAAATGTTTAAACAGGTTACGTTAGGTTAGGGTCACGGGCTATTTTAAAATTATTTCTTTCATAGCTTTTAATGATTTTTAAAAGAGGTGTTGAGTTGACTTGATTCTCAGTTGACACGGAACCGTTCCTAAAGCTTACCTAGATATATATTTTCGCCCCGTTAGAACGAGGTAATGGTAATGTTTTAAACCGGGTCACGTGTGGGAAAGGCAAACACGTGTAATAACAATTAAAGTTTTTTCACACGTGTACGTTTTCCCTTCAAAAGGAAAATACTTAAACTGACTACACCTGCGAGGGCTGAACCAAGTCAGTCACGATAAACGATTTCCGGTAGCACACAATCACAGTTTCTTCAACCGTAGGTACCACCTAAAAAGAAATTAAATTTTCAAAAGAAATTAAAGAGACAGTCAACCAACATTTCTGAGAGTCTTGCTGTGTTCATTCCAACTGCTCTGATGAACACCTAACACTTGTGAGAAGTTTAGTTACAAAAAGGCTATATTAACAACATACCTCATATATTAATATATACTAATGTTAGCTTTTATGGTTCTTCTGCATGGGTTCTGTTTTATCATTTCTTAAAATAAAATTTTACTTTTTGAATACCTACTGTTCTACTAAATTATTACATAGTATGGCACATAACATAAATAAATAAATAAATCAGAATTATGATTATAAATTATTATTTAACACGTTTTAAAACTAATTGATTATGGGTGCCTACTCTAGTAAAATCGACAACTAACATATTACAAGAGGTGAAATGTTAAAAATAAAAATACGAGATCTTGCTTCAACGCTTTGAGAATGTTTTGTAGTTTGTAAATACTGAAACGGGAAACGACAATTACATAGTTTGAATAGAGGTTTCCTTGTGGCCAGGGTGTAAAAAAGGGGTAAATATTTCTACGGGTATCATAAGAAATAATTTTCCCCAAGCCTAGCTTTAAAAAATCTTGTATCAGATAAGTTTTAAGATTTTCACGGCCAAAAGCATTTTCGTTATTTGTTTTTGGGGTGTTATGCCGTGTTGCGCTACCTCCTTCTTTAGCCAACGTTTCGGACATCGTCTACCGGATCTGCCGGATCTGCCCTGATGATGGACACTGCAACGATGTCCGAAACGTTGGCTAAAGAAGGAGGTAGCGCAACACGGCATAACACCCCAAAAACAAATAACGAAAATCTTGTATCATTTTACTTCTAACTATGTTCTTTATGCTGCTCTTATGAAAAGGACGGATTCGACGTTATAACCCTTATAAACTACAACCATATTATTAGTAACTTAAATAAAACTTGCACTTTTTATAGAAAATAATGTAATTTGTTGAATTTTTAATTTAGATGGTGAGTTAAAAAAAATAAAAAATATATTGTCTGCTGATTTCAAAAATTTATAGAAAAATTTCTAATCAAATTTTAATTAAATAATCTGGTGGAATTTAATGCCAATTTCTCTCTACGAGTATTTTAAAATTACAACTATGTTTTGGACCTTATTTTCTTTTTTATTCTTGGTCTAGTCAACAGACTGAACGTACCGGTAGAATGGCACCGTGACTAAAAGCGGCATCTCGCTGCCGACGGCAAAGTAAAGATCTACGAATGAGAATGATTACGGTCGATTATTTACCTCTAGCGGAGAGTAGTGAAACTAAAGATTCGATCGACTTTACAGATCCGTTGCGACGGTCGTTATTTTTTTATTATCTTATTGAATTTAAAAATTTTTTTTGTAAGATAATATATTTTCAGAAACCTTGTGGTGAATTTCCCATCCATTCCAAATAATAATGTGTATATATAAATGATTTACTTGAATGGGTGTTTTTAGAAATACCTATACACCGTGAAGGTAAACTCATAGCAGAAGCGGGAAATTGGGGAATACATCACATTTGGAGTCGATTTTGTGTTATAATTTTTATTTTTTATTTTGAGCTTTCATGTCCGAGTATTCGAGCCGAAGTTGAAATATTTTAGGTCAAAATTAAATAAGTTAAAAAACAAAAATATCTCTGAGGGGTTCTTTTAAAATAATATGTAGAAGCGTTGACTCGGCTCTAAACGTGTTTTAACCCTTCAATTGACGAAAAACAAGTTTTTTACGCTTGAAATGCTATGATAGAATTTTTATTGGATTTTCTTCGTATTTTTTTTACCAGTTTCCAGATTCTATTGTGAGTTTTTTTTTACTGTTGGTGTTTTTGACATAGATAATGGGTAATTGATGTACCTAGATAATTATTTTATAATTCAAAAAAATATCATGCAAAATGAAAAACATAAAAATAAAAAAATACTTTTATTTAACACACAAACCTATCATAAAAATAACATAAAGAAACAAATCATGTATAAATAAATAGAATATATTTTTATAAAAAAATTAAACAACGATCATAAAGAGAGAGTTCATAATTTACATTGAGGCATATTTACGTAATATAACAACTATAGTGGTAAAGTTTTTCACTTTGCCGTATGAATCGGGTTTAAAACTAGCTAAAAACTACGCGAACGCAGAACATAACGGAGGTTTCCCCCTCGGAACACGCTTTACTTCCAGCTCTAGGCCTGGAAATTACATCGGAATCCCCTAAGTTTTATACAAACAGCCGTTTAGCGGCCGAACGAGAACCTGCAAACTAGTCTACACATTCTACTCTACAGTGCACAGCGCAGGGAAAAAATCTTCATACAAAGCCAACCAACCGGTGAAAGGAATCTATATCAACCCTCCTGGACTCCAAACCGGTTCCTCTATTGGAGATTGTTTGTTTGACGGTGTTTGATTGATTGAAGTCCAAGTTACTTTAAAATAAGTTTAATAAAGTCACAGAATTGTTTCAGAACTAGTGTTGGTCACTTGGTGGAAAAGTCAATGTTAAAGTTATTGCACTACACACTTATCGACAGATTGATTTAGTCTTTAGTTCATCTTCACTCTAATCATGTCCTAGTCATTTTAAACGTTTAATTATCTGATGCGATTTAAAACAATCTTATTATCATAGGAATGAGGTGGTTTTGTGCCAAGTCTTTTATCATAAATTATCAATTCATAGATTATATAAATTATTATCATCTAATATAGCTATTATTGGTTATAAAATTTTGAACGCCGATTTAATTGTGAATTAAATTTTGAATTTTGTAATAAAAATTTAAAGCCTAAACTTAGTTACAGAAATTTTTTCGTTAATTTTAAAATCACAAAATTTTGAGGAACGAATCGTTTTTTTTAGTCGAAAAAGAAAATTTTCCAAATATGTTTGTTTATCCATCCAAAAATATTTTTTTAAATATTGAAATAATTTGTCGCTGTTCTTGGTCGAAATCCGAAAAACCAATCACCGCCGCCAAACTTGTTTTATAAAAATTATTATTAAGGTTGTTTTTTTGTTCAACTGTCAAAGTCTGCATTTATTTGAATAATTATTGTTGTAATGTTGTTAAGTCTATTCACTGAAAAGTTTTAAACTAAACTTTTGAACCGAATAACCGGATGAGTTCGAATTTTTTTTTTTTTGAATGCGGAACGAAGTCGATTGTTTTTTTTTTTAAAACCGAAGACCGCCGAGCGCCTTGGAGGAAGCAAGGGTGCCAACCTTGCGGGATGGACTCCGGCCTAGTAATGGTGTGTAAGGCTTTGACGGCGAGGTATATAAGACGCGGAGGCCGCGGCGGCCGGCGCGGGCGGCTCTAGGACAGCGACTAAAGACGCGCCGCCACCCGCGCCGGCGCTACCCCGCACCCCCCCATCCACAACCCCCTCCTTCCTTCCCGGCGGACCACCCTTAGCCACCCACCCCCAGCGCCGCCCGACAAGCCAACCGCCACCCCTTTTCGAATATCCTTCGGTTAATTATATTTAAATACGGCGGTCGCTGCACTCATTTAACACATTTAAACACTTTTATTAATTTACTACCTACTTTCGACCGAATATGTAACACGTCTTATTTTAATGCATTTTCTAATAAAGGAGCTATTTTAATATAACAAAAACATATCAATTTTTAAACCACCACTGTAATATTAAATTTTAAAACATTATCTTTTTTACTGGAAGACGGATTTTATATCAGTACCGAAATCGGGGGCTAACTACCGTATAATATGTATTCTTCATTGCACAGAATTGACTGAAATAGTTTTTCCAAGTCAATGGACATCTTCAATTTATCACTAAATAAATACACAATATTGTTACTAAGGCAGTTCCGTTGTATATGACTTTTACTATCCCTATGAAAAATTAGAATAGGGATCACGATCCTCGGCATTGAGGAACCGACTTAAGAAGAGGAATAATAATAAGAATAAATAAATGATAATAGTATTATTATTATTTATTTAATTATTAAGAAAACACATTGGGCTAAAAAAACACACAACATTTTATTTATTTTTTACAATAGATTCACCCAGGGGAAAATTATTTTCCTCCGAACATATGTCATCTTTGAGGATGCTGTGTGGAGGAATTTTTTTTATGAATAAACAGATAAAATCACCACTCCTTTCAAAGAATTACAGACGTATTTAGGTTGTATGGCTTTTCATGACAATCCAATAATTAACATTAAAAATTATTTTGTAAATTCGTTAGCTCGTCTGAAAGAAGGGATCACGCTGTGAACTTGTTTGAGTTCATTTCGGAGGGGTTTGTTCGGGAATCGAGAGCAGAGCCAGGCTTTTACCCCACATTATATATATAATATGCAGTCATAGTACAAACAGACCAGCCGATCTGACTTCTCTTTCAAGGGTCTTTTTACAAAAGAACGCACTGAAATCAGATGGCGAGCTTTTTTCCGGGCCACTTTTGTCTGTCCAATATATAAAATAATAACACAGCATTTTAAAACCATTATGAATTTTGTTATAAAGTACTGAATATGTCAAAAAATATTAGATAAGAAATTAACTGATTAGTCGGTGTTTTATCTTACGACCAAAACGCTTTAACGTTATTTTCTTCAGGAAGACTATTGGTCCTCATTGAAATGTTTATTTCCAAATAACGTTGGTAGGCATAACTTTTTTAAATATTTTATAATGTAGCCCTTGCATGAATAATAACTACTACAGCTATCACTGTAGAATCCATCATATCATTTCATAAATACTTGACATTGTAAAATAGAAGAATATTACAAGAATTTTTTAAAGGTTTTTTTTTTTTTTTTAAATCAATTATATTTTAGAAAACATTTTAATATCCACTGCGATTAATTTCTCACATAACGAAGAATATTAAAAGAACATTTGTTAAAACAGTTTAAATATATTTTTTTTAAATATCTTCATAATTCACGATTATTTTTCCAAAAAAAAAATTACCCTAAGACATTTTGTTCGATGATATTTAAATTAAACAAAGCACTTGTTTTATTATGAAAATAAATTACTTTACCGATTTACGATTTGAGTTTAGTATGACAAACGTATTTATCCATGTAGAAATCATTGAATTTAATATTTTGGATTTATATTCATACATTTATGCAATTTTTGATAACAAATAATTTTAATAATGATTTCATCGATATGTTCATAAACAGATTTAAAAAAAGTTTATCATAGCAAAGCTTGAAGTGAAATAGCACAAAACTGTGCTATACAAGTGTTTTATTATTATTATGACTTTTATAACATAACATTATGACGTTCTTTAGTAATTATTTACTATTTGCAATTTGGGGATTGTAATCAAAAGGATTTGTTCTGTTGTGAATCTTTTTTTGTCTTGTCAAATTATTCTCATATATATGTCATTGCGTTTCAATTTTACAGTATCAACCGTTAAAAATGATATCGTTTATGCATTTCCCACAGAATTATTTAATTCAATGTTAACGAATTGTATTGCTCGAGTTTTTCAAAACTAGCTATTTATTTTAACGCCTATATTTATGTCTTGTAAAAAATGTGTATTTAGATGCCCCTTTGAAATCAGAAGCATTTTGACTTCATGTGTCATGTAATATTTGTGACTATGAATTTAAATATAAATTAGATTATTAAATCGTTTCTTTTAGTCGATTCGTATGTTCACGAAATTCAATTTACGATTGGTTTAAATTTTTTTTAACATCTTACAAAAGTTCCAGTGGCTCGGAGACAGCGGGATTTTGACATCTTCGTTTTGAATCAACTCAAAGAAATAATTAAAATTTCGTTTTCCATCACTTGTTTCTAAAACGCCTTTAAGCTCTGCCACGAAGCCGTAGATAAAAAAAATGGAATCGATTTGCGGATCGCTTTAAACGGATAAAATAGACATAAAACAGTACCAAACTTATAACTTCATTAAAATGTATAAAAATACAATGAAACAAATATTTGTCGATATCTATTTCGAGAAATAATGCTTTAAGTTTAGTTTTTACGATTACGCTTATCTTTTAATGTAATATATATTTTTTAATAAATTAAATCATTGTAAGTTTTTACTCATAGTTAAATGTTCTAACAAATCTACTCTCATTCTGGATACATCACATGAAACTAAGACCATTACCTTTATGAGGTAAAATACATTATAGAAAATAAACTTAATTAAATAATAACGCACCTTTCTAATAATATTTTAGAGTGGTTACATTGCTGTTATTTTGCCTATGTTAAAAATTCATCAATACGACTAACAATAAGCAGTCGTAACAATCAAAAATATTGAAATAAAATAGACATTTTTATTTACGACATAATGAGTATAATTATATTATTGAAACAAATTTAATATAAGTTAATGAAATTGTTAATTTATAAATGTCACTGTACGAAATGCATTTGAGAGTTTACAAAAAGTTATTTGATGAGGGAGTTGAAATGTGATTTAAATTTTTTTTAAATATGTAATAATTTATTTTTTTTAAATCCGTTTACTTTAACCTACTAATTAAACTTAAATAAAACGTTACAAGGACGAAAAATTCTTGAGAAAGGCTTAACAAAATCAAAACGAACGAAAAAAAAACACTAAAAACTCGAGTCCTAGAGGTGTCAATATGTTTTTCTGGTTCCAGATTTTCGATTGAAATTCGCTTATATTGTCTTCATTTATTTAAACTAAAAACTTGTTTTATAAATAAAAGTGCGAGTCAAATATTGAAAAAACAACTCTTAGACTATTTCATTTGAAGTTTTTCGGATTGCGGCAAACATCGAACTTATAAAAAAATAAAAATTATAGTTTAAATGAAAACTAGAAATCAAGTATTATCAAAAAATTCTCTAAACTATTTGGTTTGTGTTACGCCGATAGCTACAAACACCGAACTAAAATATTAATGTTGGAAATAGACGTTTCATTTTCATCCCCAACCCCTAATATTATGTCCGTTATTCTTAGATTCAAACTGGTTTATCCAGTTTGCTGAATATTTGGGTTTAATATTATCAAAAAACACGCTTTTTGATTTACGTCCCGTATAATTAATATTTTAGGCTTAATTTTGTTACAGAAATAAAATTTGTTTTGTAAAAAAATTTATAATTAAAAAAAAAATTGTACTTACCGAATTCTGTCCTTTTGTAATGGTCTAAAATGGGAATGTCGACACAACTTTAGGTACTATTGTCAAACATAACTTTAAACTTGTGAAAAACTTCTTGAAGACACGTAGAAAACTTCAACGAGCAGATACTATTGTAGGTAAAAACATAAACTTTATTATTTCTAAAAAAACAGGGAAATGTTTCACTGTTAGGCTTTGTTATTATGATAACAAAAAATATTTAGCTAAAAGCATTAACAATAATTAATACGACTGAATTCTACATTCACTAGCGAAGAGCAAAGCGCAAAGGGTGCAAACACTGAGGCGAAATGAATATTTATTTTAAGAGTCAGAAATTGATAGTTCGATGTTCGGAAACATTTTTAGTTATTTGTTTATCACTGTCTTTTTAACGTGTTTTTAAACTTCATGACGTCATCGTTCTTTAATAATTAGAATTAAATGCACAGTGGTTTATTCGTAAGTCCCGCGGTTTCTTCACCAGAACGCAACATAACTCTACGCCACAACACTCTGCGATGCGTTTATCTCAGTCACGTTGTCCAGTCTTCAGAAATCACTAATCACAATTCACGAACTATTGCATATCCCGTCCCGGTCAAATATTTATTACGAAACATACACTTTTATCATAAATGTTAAATTGATTAGCTAGGATTTTATTAACACTACACGTATATGTACAACTTCTATGTCTAGGTCGATTGGAAAATTTTAAACATCAGTAGGTAACTTTTCCGTTATTTTAAATGAATTAAAACTTTTTTCAAATTTACAGTAAAAAAAACAACTAGAAAACAAAACAAATCGGTTTTAGCGTTTAGTTCTCCGATAGCGCTAAGTCGCGGTAACTTTCGGCGGTGTTGTTTTTCTGAGCCTTTTTTTCAAGGCGAGCGGTTCATTTTTTTGGGTCCGCACACTTTCTCTCTGTGCCGGCGCGCCAGGACGTCTTGTCGCGGGCGCCGTCACAGCCTCCCGGCTGCCCCATCCGCCGCGGGGGCGTCCCGGCGCCAAGCGCCTGCGCACTTAGCCGCGAGCCAAACCGACCCCTATCTCCCCCCTGGCTCGGCGAATCACCCCGACGGCGCTTGCGACGTTTCAGCGTCGCGGCGCTCACCCTCTAAAAGAAAAGAGACGCTCTGCGAAAGAGTGCTGGGGACAGACAAGGAGAGCGATACTAGTTTTTATTTTTCCAAAGTCTGGGACGGATTGTTTTCTTTTTTATTCTTTTATTTATTTCTTTTATTTTGATTTTCCATTTTGTATCACAAAAGGAATATCGGGATATTCCAGTGTCGGAAACCTGTTGAGCCTTGACCCGTTTCAATCAACCATAAACCGTTGGATCGATTGTGATACTCTCACTTCACCACGTGTAGGTTGTACGTTGTAGGCTATACGCGTTCTGTGCCACCCAACCGACCAACCGACCACCCAAACATTGCAGCATTGTCGCTAATAGAGGTGTGTAATGTGTTATGTGTTATCTACCTCCACCTGTTCGATGTCAACTACCCATACTGATTCAATTAATAATTCAGCAAATAGGCACACCGTTTATAACCGGGAAGAATATTTGAGCAAATGTGAATGGAAGAATAAGCCGGGGACGCCCGAGGAAGACATGGCATGATCAAGTGAATCAAATACTTGAGTCGGGCCATGCCAAAAGTCAGAATAATAGAAGAGTATGTATGAATGTGAGGCAATGAGTATGCAAGGGCGGATCCAGGTGGGGGGGGGGGTCATGGGGGTCATTGGGTCCAGGACCTAGGTGGACCTACTTTTTACTTGTATCTATTATTATCAAAATTAAATTATAACATCTTCTGACTTGACCACGACTATGTGACCCCCCCTCCCCTGGCGCCAAAGCTGGATCCGCCCTTGTGAGTATGTGTGCCCAGACCGAGTTGTTTGGCGGTCCGTCCTCTCTGCCTACCCCTGCGGGGAAACGGCTTGATGTTTAGTTAGTTAGTTATGTTTTAATCACAACTATACGTTCTTGAATCAATCATTTACTATAAAACTATCTATTGAAAAAATCATCGTCGATGAGAATAATAGAGTGTTGTTAAAAGAAAGCATTACTCTAAGAATGGCACATATTCAACATTACAATATTTCAAACTTTATCAAACAAACGAAAATTCGATTTTTTTCTGGATTTTGTTTTATGATTTTTCTTTTTTTGCAATTTGTAGTAATCTCAAATATTGAAAACGCAATAAGATACCTTTGTGAACAGTACGCAATCAAGCTTTAAAAATATGTAGTTTTTTTTTTTTTACATCCATATTTTTTTTAACTTTAGAACCAATTCAGCCCCGTCGCATTTCTTTAAATTTTCCCAAAGAAGAAAGGAGGTGCGGGTGGCGGGGAGCTCTGTATGGTGGCGCCGTTAGCCAAGCGGGAAGTAGTTGCACTAGGAACGTACGGAACTCTAGCGGCGAAACTTTAAACGTTAGAATAATTTCATTTAATTGTTGAATTAGCGCCATTGTCTCCCTAGCGGTGTGTAGCAGAACTAATATTAAAAGCGAAGAATTTATTATGAAAAAATGGTGATAATATATATTCCTATTATCTTCATTATTTATTGGAGTGAAACAAGGCAGAACCAAGAAAAATAAACGTTTTTTTAGGTGAAATGCTGATTTTTTTGTCGGTAAAGTTGATATTTAAAAACATCTTATTATATTACAAAGGCTTTCGTAAATCTAGTTGGAATCCAGCGAGGTTGAATTCTAAGTAAGGGATACGAATTGGTTTTAATTACGAAAAATATAAAATATTGTACTGTAAGCAGGTTATGTTAGGAATGTTTATTGTAGGGAAATCATTTTAAAACAGTTTTCCGGCCAAGTTAAACACCTTTGTTCAACCTTTTTTTTTAGATATTTGTTTTTGGGGTGTTATGCCGTGTTACGCTACCTCCTTCTTTAGCCAACATTTCGGGGAGCGTTGCAGTGTCCATCATCAGGGCAGATCCGGTAGATGTGTACAAATAACGAAAATACTTTTGGCCGTGAAAATCTAAAAACGAACCTTCATATTTGTCGCGGATCTGGGACCAAAGGATTCAAAACGCCAAGTAATTGCTTTTTGGTTGGTAAAATAGAAAAAAATCCCTTGAAATGAATTTTTAGAATAATCCACCTAAATATAAATAAATTATATTGTAAAATATAAATTTATTGTTTAAAAATAATGCCTAATAAATTTTACATTATTTTGTGTATTTGTCGTAGGCCGGTCGTAAAATAAGGCAGATCATGATGCACCTAGCCACATCATGATCTGCCGCATGTTGAAATGGCGGCGCATCATTTTACGATTGGCCTGCGACATATCACATTGATTTGAGATTTATTGTATTTCTTATGTTCTCTATTTTATGCAGGTGCTTGCAGGTTTTTTACAGATGCAATTCCGCGTCATGGAGTCTCATGAATGAGTTTTTCTTTTGCCCTGTTTAATTTATCTTTGTCTTACTAACCTATTTTTTTGCCTTTTTTTTCCTGTTAATCACTTGCATACTGCTTACTAACAACGTATGCATGGACACTGGAGGTCTAGATTCGTTCAAAATAAATAAATGTAGCTTCGTTTAATCAAAAAATTAGAATCTTGCGAGAGCCTTGAAGGAGTAACCATCAGTTACTTATACCAGGGCGGGTAAGAGGTGGATTACCTCCACTGGCCTGCGACATATAGGCCTGTAGATAAGCACAGGATAATGAATACCTTCAATTTACGATTTACCATTCATTTATTTGTAGAATCCGAGTTTACTATTCGTGCTAGAAACTAGAAAAGCCCGATTCCAATTTAATTAGAGAGCAAAGTCAACATTTTTCGCTTTATGCTATCGCTATTTTCATATCTACTATTTCAGTTGGCATCACAGCAAACAGCATGGTCGTGTTTTGTTTGCAGTGATGACAATTGAAATCGTAGATATTAAAATAGAGATTAAAATAGCGATCGCGTAAAGCGTTAAATATTTGGTCTCTAAGTGGAACAATTCTGAAAAAAGAGATGGTGTGTGTAAAACCTACGGATACATTGTTCATGGTACGTGTTTAAATTATAAGTAAGTACCTACAATCTCGCGAGATTGGGGCTCAGGCGAGATCTCTCGAGTTTATGAATAAGGGAACGTACCCATACTACGTGACCAACTTTTTGCAATTTTTAACCCCCCCCCCCCCCGGTGACCAAAAACTAAAGCAACCCGCCGCTCATTTGTACCAAGCGTGGTATTTTAAAGATCCCCCCCCCCCTCGAACGTGTCACGCAGTATGGGTACGTTCCCTAACAATACTGCCAGATCTCGCCAATTTCGAGATCTCGCGAGATTGGCAGTTTTGTGTGTTATTTTTGCAAATAATCACAATATTTGAATAAATTAGGAAAAAAATAATAAAAAATTATAAATTTTTCAAAAGAAGCAAACACATTGTGACTTGACATTTTAAATAAATAAAAAGAAAACACTTTGTTTACGTCACTTTAGTATTTTATATTCAGTCCTGATGATGGTACGGAGGTACCGAAACCGGTAGACGGAAAAAATAATAAAGTGACGTAAACAAAGTGTTTTCTTTTTATTTATATAAAAATTATAAGTATTATAAGATAAACATTTATTTTCACGAATTTTTCAATAGACTTTTATGCATCAAACCTTGTTTGACGTTTTTATCTACAATTTTTTAATAAAAGTCTAAGTAGTAAACTTTGACGTACGTATCTATCAAAGAACAAATAAAAGAAACAACCAGTTTTCTCTTCTAATATCAAACAAAAATCTTTTAGTAATAAAACAGTTCTTTTTTAACAAACAAAACAACGAGAAGTAAAAAAAAAAGAAAATTATTATCTAAGTTGAGTTGACTATTAAACTGAGATATTATTATCAATTAAATAAAACTATATCTATTAAGTTGATCCATTAGATATTACGGATTAATTAACAAAATATACCAATTAGTCAGAATATTAGAAATTACAGCCTCACGCGCACCGAACGAAACCGACAGATCGCAACTCCATCCGTGTCAGTCCGCTCTTCGAATAAGACGTTTTGTATGCACGAGTGCAATCTCGTTAAACTCGCGAGATCTCGCCCTTTTTTTCGTCCGAGATGAATCTCGCTAAAAAAGGCCGGGATCTCGCGAAAACGAGATTGCATTCCCTAAATACAAGCATTAATCTGCACTTTTAGGTTGCAAAATTGTATCTATTTCTTCCTTTCCATGTCTTAATTCTTCTTTTGAAGTCGATTATTTTTTAATGGTTTTTATTGCAAGAGGAGGTATTTGAATAATTTTGTAGAAAAATATTGCATATTTCTTTGTCCAAAAGTTGTTTTTGTTGTAGGTTGGTGGAATGAATGTTGTAATATGGATCTTGTGAATCGGCCTGAGTTTTTGAAAAATTTTCCTGGTTTTTGAATGGGTAAATTAGAACATCTTTTGTATATAAATAATTGTTTCAGTGACATTAAATCTAGGATATCAAAAACATAATCCGTATGAGTTCTGATGGGGACGCTAAGTATTATTTTCAAAATTGCCTTTTGTGCTGAGAAAAAAGTTTCTCTTTTTCAGATAACAATAAAATAAATTCAGCAGAAAACTTCAACTTGGTTTTTACGTTTTCTGTCAGAACAGGATAATATTGATTTTTACTATTACGATGAATTACAAAATCAAAGGTACATCCGGTACCGTCGGTATGCCCAGTTGATTAGTCAGACATCTCCGAAAAATTGAATTTTGAGTTGAGTACGCCGTTATGTTATGTAAAAGTGGGCACTCTATCTGGTACAATACCCAAATTACTTAAAAACACCACCAAATCAATAACGATGTCGAATAACTTGCAGTGAATTAAACAATATGTGCAGCTTGCAATGAATGCAAAAACTTGCAGTGAATTAAACAGCCTTTCGGATCACTAGTAGGATTTTTCAAAATGTCATTTTAATGTACCGGACCGGTACACCCCCATGTAATTTTATAGCCTAATTTATGTGTAAAACACAGACAACAAGAAGTGTAAATAATAATACATTTATGGTGAGCATTCGAATATTGCTTCCTTCATTATCTCAAAATTTTGTGTTTGGAGATGTCTAATCAACTAGACCAGTCTTTCGCAAAGTGTGCGATAACGCCCCTTGTGGGCGATGGACGCTTTCAGGGGGGCAGTAGAAGTCTCAAAGAAAATTTGTGGGCGTTAAGGAAATTCCGTTATTGGCATAATTAACTATCTTTTTATTGTATAATTATGTAATCTCAGATTTCCTGTCAACTTTCCCTAAAATAAGTAAAGTGAAATAAAAAATAAATCTACAGAAGCGAATCTCCCAACTGTACCCTGGGTTATGGTCATTTGTTCAACTATTTCTGATAGCATTCCCAACGTCATACTTGTGTGAACGTTGATTTAGTGCTGTAGCAATGTTGCTAACTAAAAAGAGAAATCGGCTGCATGTTACTGAACGCGGCAACTTACAGCTGTTTTTAAGAGGGTATTCCAGTCTGGAAGCATGAATTGTAGGTATTTTTGTAGGTGCAATAAAAAAAAAACAAATAATATCTTAGTTGCCATTATTTTACCAAATACTCATTAAACATAAAAGAATACATTAAAAAAATCCAAAAGTTACAGGGTGTTGAAGTGGGGGGTCCAAAAAATGGCGCGCCCTGGTTGACACGATTGCAACCCTCCTAGAAATCAGAGATAAAATCTTAATCCCAGCAAATGCTGCTAGTTAAAAAAAAATTGTCGCCAAATGGCGGCTGTCTGAAATAAAAAGACAGGTTTTAACCAGTTTTGACTTTTCTGAATTTTTTTAAAATACTAAAAATTGAAATTTTGTTATAGTTTTGGTTCATGCGATAGAATAGTGTATAGAAAAGGCTCAAACCAAATTTCAAGTAAATTGATTTAGTAGAACTTGAGATATCGTGTCAACCGTCTCGAAAAAGTAGTTTCGAGGAAAATGCGTTTAGTTTTGTTCTATTTAAATTCTAGTTAAAATCCGTTTAAACCTAGACTGATTCTCGTCGAAATGCATCAAATTCATCCTTCATATTAGATATGTTTTAAATTCAAAGCCTTCTTTTAATAATACAATTACTTCTAAATATGATTAAGGATGAGTTTTATTTCCTCTCTTTGAAACATTCTTTGATATCAGAAATGGGAAATGCTCACACGTTATCTATCCTATCCATATAATTATTTAATGATATTTACACCCGAACTTCACAAAATAAAATAAAATATGCATTTTCTCGTTGTTATTTTTGACATCAATCAATACGGCCCGCACTCTACGAATTTGGATTCATGAAGTGGCCCTTATGGCATGGGCACAAAAACCATGCACTGGGCACACCTATTTCGTATCAGTCACGCCCCGGCCAGTGGGAGACAGTTGTATGACTCCGCGTCGCTTAGTTTCTTGAAATCAATTTTAAATATCCGTTTTCTTACAGTAAACAATGCGTAAAAAAGGAATTAATATTTTTGTACAAAAAATTCTCAAATACCTTTTCCAACCTTTCGAAAAGCTCTTTGTCAAGTATTTTTAAACTCCTCCCATAAAGGGCGTGAATTCCGATTTCGATTTTTTCCTGAACTGTAGGATCGCCTTAAATTAAAACCAGTTTCGAGAAAAGCTTTAAATTCGAGGTTCACACCAGATAAAAATCATCTGGGTGTAACTATCTTGTCTAGTCTTGATGAGTGAACACTCCCCCCCCCCCCCCTCCGGGCTGCGGTTAAATTATCAAACGTTGACCGGTCCGCGGTGATAAAAAGGTTGGGGACCACTGGACTAGACGATCGATATAATATGTATATTTGGAGTATGTACTCCAAATACTTACGACATGACTACTCGTATAATCATATGTGAGGTACCTACCTAGTATTTGTTAAAACAAATATTGATTATATAAACGATTGTTCTTGTTATTTCACCTGCGATGAGTGTTTGTTTTAGTATGCATAAAAAGTTGAATAATGGGCATTCTTTTGACTTCACAATTTAAAAATCGTGAGTAAACTTTTGCACGAGTGTTTAATATTTGACAATTACGTTTATAAGTTTTTTTCACAGGTGGCATTGGATGGCTAGATCATTCATTTAATACAAAAACGCTTAGGCTGTTAAATCGTACGTTTGCCTACCGTTGAATTTGGCTGCTACCTCTGGTATGGAGTCCCTAAGTACCAGAAAAAAATTACTTTATTGCAGAAATTTTGAAAGATTTCCCTTTCTTGACGGACGGGTGCGTCTTTAGAATTTTAGAACTTTGACATGGTATGTGGTATGCTATCCTTGTTCTACCGGTATTTCAATAAAAGGCGCTCCGAAGAATTAGGAGGTACATAAGTAGGTATATAACTACTTGCAAGCCTAGTGTTTCAGACAAAATTTTGGTTTTGATTTATTAAATAAGAGAAAATTAGAACATGTTTTTTGGACTCGAGATCCATTATTTATAGATACAGTTCACTGAACTATTTTGATTCATTTAGTAAACAGATTAAAGAACAGATAGAAAGATAATTTAATGCACATTTTCCACAATAACTTACGTTTAAAATGAAAGAACGAGTTACACTCGTATAATATTAATATCGTGTATAACAAAAGTTTAAAATACCTATCCTTGGATGACCAAATAGATGAGATTAGGGTAATGCGTAAGGTATTGGGACAGCAAGAAAGAGGGGTTTGGCACCCGGCGATCTTCGGTGGAAAAATTCCGAAATACAAACAGATAAAGCGCCCTTGAGGTGATTTTCTCACGAAAATGGCGCCATAGAAGTCATCCAATTATTATTATTATTATCAGAAACAAAGAAAGAATCGCCCAAACTGTAGGGACTATCAAAGCGGTGCCAATGGAAGTTACACGTTTGGCGTGTAGGTGGAAACAAAATCGGGGCGCAGCCGCTGGGAAATATACTATTTGATATAGCATGTCCAACTTATCTCCCTCCCGGTTTACCCCAAGGACCCCACTTAGGACCGTTGTTAATTAATGTTCACAAATGTTTCATATATATTAATTACTTCGCGAATAAAGATGATAATAAAGAGCTAAGTTACCAAATCAAGCATTGACTGCATCAAACTTCAATCGGTACTCAACAACTGTATTTTTAACAAACCAGATAGAAGAAACGCGACGTTTACTTTTGTTTTAAGTACTCTTGTTTGAATTTATGAATGATGGTCTAATAAATAATACTTGCCTGAACGTAAACAATAGTACCGAGTTTCATATACCGTCAAGGCGTCAAGACAAACTGTCCATTTACCCGCAGACAAAAGTATGATATCAATAGTATTCATTACTTACCGAAAAAAAGTAGCTGAAGAAAAAGATAGCCATTCGAAGATTATGTGTGAATGAAACAGATAGGTATATGAACATTCCGCTAACGTATCTCTACCCGATCTATTTCAGTGAAACCAAGTTGTCTCGGTAACGTTGAAACACATTTCAAATTAATAATAATTAATTTAACAATATTTTTGGTAACTAATATATCAATTGTCTGATATGATTTAAATTTATCAGTTCCTATTTTGAAAATTGAAAGTTCATTGAAATTGAATAATTTCACGCACTACGCAGGAATACAATTTCAATTTCAGATTCGTGTTGATCTACAAATCGTAAAAAGTTAAATACAGTTAGGTACTTACAGTTGGCGTTGAAATTCAACACGATATTTTATATTTTTTTTGGTTATGGTTGGTGAAATAAATTTAATGGTGTTATAATTTATTAATTTAATATTATTTTCGCGTTTAACACATCTTAGAAAAATCTTAAATATCCCTGCTTTCAGCGATAAAAATAACTTTCTCTACATACAAAAATATTATGCACAATCTTCAAACATTAGCACACCTTTGAAGAAAACATGTTTAAGATTTATTACAAGTAATAATATGTCGAAACATATCTACTATTTGCAATACACAGAGGCTACAGGAATACATTAATATATACATTTGTGGCATATTCATACTGTTGATATTAAATAAGTAAGTTTTGTACATACTACGAAGGTCAGTCAATAAGTAATGTCTCTTATTTTTTTCTACTTAATAAAGTTTGTTACGGGAAAATTTTGAATTTAGTGCTATTCCTCAAACCTTCTTCTACAATCTGCTGCAGTAGTAACTTTTTGCGTCAACAGGTGGCAGCACTGCAGTCGCTTGCAAAATGGCCGACTTCGATGTTCGTAATAGATAGCAATCTGTGATTGATTTTTGACTGTATAAGGTGAAACGCAAAAATTCACATTTATGAAAGACTGAAAAATGTGTATCATGATGCAACAGTGGACGTCAGCACTGCTAGACGATGGGTTCGTTACTGTAATGAAGCTGAAGGACAAATACCGCTCAGGAAAAGCGGGGCGGCGCAGGCCGTTGATTGCAGCGACTGCACTCATTCATGGTGACCCTAGATAACTACAGATGTCGCATTCTCTCCCTCAGTAAAGGCAGTGTGATGACGATTATTCGATAACTGATTTTTCAATAAAAGTTTTACAAGGTGGGGTACCAAGAAACTTAACCGGCCAGAATAAAGAAATAAGAAAAACAATGGCCTCACAACACTTGCAGCTCTTATTTTCTGAAAAAAATTGTGACCGGAGACGAAAAATGGGTTCTTTTTTTTTTTAAACTTGAATCAAAGACTAATGGAATGGCATCACATAAACTCACCAAGGACAAAAAAAAATCAAAACTTTGTGATTGGCGGGAAAAGTTATGGCGATGATGTTCTAGATATGACCGTGCTTTTTACAACACTGTGATACATGCCATTGTTTACAAAAGTTGTGGAAAAGGACGGAGATTATATTGAAAAGTAACAAATTAATCATCAATAGTGTGGTTTTCTACCCCTGTAATTGCAATTTTTATTACTTCACAAATAAGGGAGAAAAAAATAGGAGGCATTACTTATTGACTGGCCCTAGTACATATACATTTTGTACATATACAGGGTGGAACAGCACGGACCCAAAGGATTTTAACCAGTGATTCCTGAGCATATTTGGCGTAAAAACTTTATGTGCCATTTTGCTGTCCGATGATATTTTTTTCCTGTTAAAACGAAAAAAAAAACATTTTTCATACACACGTCGCCACTAATCCCACCCCTCAACTGATACGCGCACGTGTGTTACCGTGCTGCTGGAAGTAGACGAGGTTCTTACCACGTGACCGCTAAGCTATACCTATCTTTGGTTATACCCGACTACTCAGTTGCGACGTTTGATGGAAAAATATTTTTAATTATTTTTATTTTTTTACATTAACTCCACACGGGAGGCCCTGAGGGGGAAAATAATTTCCCTCAGGGCCTATGTCATCTTTGGGGATGCTGTGTGGAGCGTATTTTTAAGGAAAGGAAGGATAGGAAGCTCTGGGAAGGAAAAATGTACGAAGGGTGGGTAGGAATCTGAGGTTCAGTGTGTCCAGATCATCCGCCAACAAGACCTATACAAAACTCACCCCATGAACCCGGGCACCCCTGCTAAGTCACCAAACGTAGCGAACCACCTGGGAGTTGTCGGTTATCCAATAAATGGTTATTGTTATTGTTAATTGAACAAAATTAGAGTGTGTAATTCAAAAGCGATGGAAGTGAAACTAGAAAGTCACTAGATGCCGTTTTCTTTTGCCTGTTTATTTTAAAGTGGTTGAAGATTGGATTTTGATTTACAAAAACTAAAATGATTTTTTTTTTTTGATTCAAACCTCCGTACGATGGGATGACCCATAAAAAAACAGCGGCCAATGAGCGCTGACCTATAGTCGTTTCCGTTTTATATCTCAACCAATAGGAGCCTTGAGCGCAGTTTGATGAGGCAGGTGCCGTAGTGCGTCATTTCCGTTTCATTAGAATTTCAAATCAATCTAACGGGGCTAAGGAAGTTTCACTTAAAAAAAATCATCGGACAGCATAATTACAGCTACATTTTTTACTCCAAATATGCTTCGGGTACGCGCTGTTACACCTTATACATATATATATATGTCATAGTCAAAGGTCGATATGCAGTCTCTTCGCGGAATGACTGGTTTATCCTAGGTTTGACCTTCAAGTCTTCCTTGAAGACTTTAAGTCAGACCTGAGGATTGACTAGTCAAACCTAGGAGCGCCGGAGCTTCGAGGATTGACTATAACATATATACTATTTAATAAATATTATTGTAGTCAGTCGTAAACAACGTTTTAAAATACGTTATATACATAGTACCTACCGTTCATTATTTTACATGTTCGGAATTGTACATAAAAACGCTATGATAATACATTTTAGATCTGGGAAACAAAAGTGACCCTAGCAAAGTATCGAACCTTCCTTAAAAACAGCTGAATTTCCTAAAAGTATAAATGCCCGTAGATAGTCGGTTACCCACATAATATTCCAGAAAACATAAATAACAGGTTGTTAAAATGAAATGGAATGTTAAATAAGATTGAACCGGCATTTTAATGGTCGTTATGTACAAAAAAACAGCAGCATCGTTCACTTTGAAATGCCAATAAGAATGGAAACTACTTTGAATCTCATCTGAAAATTTACCTCTTCAAATTTAAGCGAGAGGATAATACGATTCACAGGAATTCTCAAAATGTTGGGAGTTCCTTTGCAGTTCTAGATGAAAAATTATTAATGATTTTTAGCAGAGGTACTTACTTATTTTCAGATTAACGCTATTTTATTTTAGTAACGCCCAGACCCGAGCAAATATTACGGAATATTAGATATAATAATTGTAGGATTTTATTTTTTATTTTTATTTTTTTATTTCATACAATTTTTGAAAATACACTTTTATGTTTTTTTCTTGATTACCATACTAGGCTAATGCCCGTGTTAAGGTAATCATAAATTAAATGAAGACAATGTAATTGAAACTCAATCGAAAATCTGGAAAAAAGATATTGGCACGAACCTTTTGCCCGAAAAGCGAGAGGTCCTGGGTTCGAGTCCCAGAGGTGCCAATATCTTTTTCTGATTTTTCTGTTTCCAGATTTTCGCTTATATTGTCTTCATTTAATTAAGTTAAAATTAAAATAATTAAATTGTAGGATTTGTGAAAAAGTAAAAAGGATTTTTTTAACCCATTTATATATACAGGTACGGTTTCTGATTTTTAATATTTTTCTTACGCATGTTACCGGTAATTATTATTATAAATGTAAACTGTAAACATTCTGTAAACTCCACGTACGAGAGTAGATATAAATAATCCAAGTGTGCAGTTCACACGCTGTAGAAATGAAACTTTCAATAAACTAAAATAGACAAGAGTGGGGAGGCTATGAAGCACCGCACAAAGAGGAGACCGATAGGCTGCGGAGCACCGCCCAAAGGGGAGACCGATTATTCTATCTCATTCTCTCGCAGGCTAAATCCTATAGATGTATGTGTTAGTCTATTTTTAGTGTCGCTTTTTAATTTCATCGAGTTTCAAATCACAACGGTGCTAAAGAAGTTTTCACTTCTATAAATATAACGACCGGTCAGTGGTTGAGTGGGCATAGCGCTTTGGTCCCACCGGAGCGTCACGTGTTCGATTCCTCGGCTGGCTAAGTCCTCCCTCACAACACAAGCAACATTTTCGGCTTTCTGTGGTGGTAGTAGGAGATTTTCAAACATTGTTGGGTTATTCGTAACCCGGGAATGTTTGTCTTTCTTTAAAAAAAAAAAAAAAAAAAAATAAAATTATAACCGGTTACCATATTTAAACTGTATAATATAATATGTATAACTCTCATTGGAGTCAAGAGTACCTACGTCCACATCTGAAGCGAATCAATAATAATTATACTTTTTTGGCAAATGAAAGTAAAGAGTTAGACTTTCTCTTGTGGATATTTGGGTGACTTGGTGATTCAGATTTTAGATGATTGGCTCTTTGTCGTTGTGCAATTAGATACGGTATTATAATATGATATCTACAGGTATGGTGCCGATAAAGCAAAACCACAATTACAACTTGTCAATATCATTATCTGCCTGATAATATGGCCCTATCGGGAACAATTATTGTCGGGAGTTGTTTACTACTGTTTGATTTATAACAACACTTATCACAAGGGGGAATGTTTGGTTTTGGAATTAACAATGATTGGAATCGTTCATCTTCTTTGGCCAAGAAGATGAACGATTACAATCATTGTTAATTAGGATATTAAGCAAAGTGGTAGGTGTCCGGTCAAATCGTCTCTTTTTTAAATACCTCCAAACGTAGAGAGACTTACGCAGCGCGGCCTTTGTCACAGAAAACTTAAATTTGAATTTGTGGCCAAAATACTTGACCAAACTGAATAATTCTTTTGAATGACGTGTAGTTCTTCTTGTATGTTCTTTTGTAGATAGCGATGGGAAGGAGAAAATTTATAAACGTAGAAAACACCATATCAAGATTCTTCGGACAAGGTTCTTCGACCAAAGAATTGGCCGAAGGCAAGGCTCAATTGTCGCAGGCCAATCGTAAAATCAGACGCATCATGATCTGCCTGATTTTACGATCGGCCTACGACATATATATTATGGTGATTAACTGGGACTCGGGCGATACTGATATCTACCGTTCTGGTCTCAATTTCCGCAGATTATTATTTTTTTTTGTTTTTTTTTTAAATTCATAGATTTTATATTACATTTTAAGTATTTAAGCTAATGTTATGTACATATGGTTACATTTCTTAATTTGTTATAAAATTATATTTTCAGTACCTAAGCATAAAAACAATAAAAATACATGACATGATGGCTCTCGACTAGCAATCCTAAGGCCAAATACAGGCGTATGCAAAAGTAAATGTTATTTTATTGATTTGTGGTTTTTGACAATTTGTTCATTTAAACTACAATATAATTTATTCCGGCCCGTTCCAGAGTGGAATATATACTCTCAGTATCACCCTGGTGTAAGACCACCGTTCAGAATTGAAACTTTGTTTGAAATGGTTTTAGCCATGTTTGCTGAGCAGATCTGAATAGCCAAGTACTTTGTCTTCTACCTCCCCCCATCTCCTTCCTCTCCGACTACCTTTAGCCTCACAACATACCCCAATTGGGGATGCCATAGTTCCAATGGCTCCAGGCGGTTGGAAGCTGTTTAGACTCATGTGCGATATTCACATTAAAAAATAAATAAAAACATTTTTTTAACTTTCAACTATTTCATTATACACTTTTAGTCCTGTGGATATATTATATTTCACAGTTTTGAGACTCTTATTTCTATACATATTTTTTTCTAAAAACAATGTCAACCTTAAAGTATTTCGGCTTTATAATAAAAGATTAAGAATAGTTAGTTCTAAATAGAAAATTTTCAACAACTTCAGTCAGTAGAAGTATTGAAAAACAAACAAAAAATAGATACCAACGATGAATAATGTTCAGAATCCTTGGAATCCTTCCGCCCTAGCCGTAAAGTACAGCGTAAAATAAAAGTTTTATGCCAAGACGTGGTTACTTGACAATGTCTGTTTACGGTCAATATGAAATGTAGGTAATTCGGCTTTGTTTTTAAGTGGTTATATTCCTTGGCATATGATTAGGTCTGACGGTGCGGCGCGTGCATGAGGCCGTAATGTCGCTTTATTGCCCGTCTCGATGTCTTTGCCCTAAGTGTAAAAAGCGCGGTTAACTGCCCCATAAAGCAGGAATTGATACAAGGGTGGTGCTCGCGTAGGCGCGTGATCTCCAGGAAATGTTCAACGTCGCACACTGGTCCCGAGGCAGAAACAAACATTTTCTCCAAGTATCCTAGTTTCATATATATGTATTGTAAAACACGAATTAATACAAGGGTGGCGCTCGCGTAGGCGCGTGATCTCCAGGAAATGTTCAACATCGCATACTGGTCCCGAGATTTAAAAAAAAAACATTTTCTTAAAGTAATTTAGTTTTATTTACATTTTAGGTATCGAATATTTACTTTTTTGACCTAGTGGATGTAGGTACTGAAATAAACAAAGTAAAATCCAAAGATTTACCATATATCATTAACTTTATTACAATTGAGTTTCTAAATTCAAGATTGCTTTTTGGTTATTCTTCTTGGTGTGCCCTATCAGGCCCCCCAGACGTTGGCGATCACTCTGGAAAATGGCTCTCTGTCTTGCGCTGCCCGAAATAGCTACTCCACACTTCTAAGGCATAATACCCTAAAAGATGTTTGAATAATGAATCTACTCGCGGACAAAAATATATCAACAGAATGGCAATCAGCATTGGTTAATTTATGTACAGAAAAAAAACAAACCTCATAGAGCGATCATCTGCTGCATAGGCGGCCTTTTAGTTATTTTCCATGCGTAAAAATGGTGTAAAATTTGATATTTAATGACGGACACAGATTAGGTAATCAAGCTTACCAAAATCACAGTGAATTGGCAGTTCTACATTTTGCCTAATTCACATTTGGTATTGAAAAGGACACTTCAACGCCATGTGTGGTCCATGGTGGTCTATTCGCAATTCAAACGACCATAATACATTTTAGTATCCCTGAAAGCACATCTTCTTCTTTGTGTGATCAGGTCCCCCCGACATTGGCGATCACTCTTGAAAATGTCTCTCTGTCTTTTGCTGCCCGGAATAGCTCCTCCACACTTCTAATGCCGGTCCCACTCTCGTATATTTCGCAGCCAAGACATTTGTCTCCTACCAGGCCCTCGGCGACCCTCTATCTTGCCTTTCAATATTAAATGGAGCAACTGATACTTCTCCCCTCGAAGTATATGACCCAGATAAGAAATTTTCCGGATTTTTATTAATGTAAGCAGTTCTCTATCTGCTCTAGCCCGCCTTGAAAGCACATAAAGACCGCCAAATAACCACTTTATGATATAAATAGTTTCAATTTATAATAGAGATAAAAAAACTAAAACATATTATGATGCCTAACCAGTCATTTTATAAGGAGCGGAATTACAATAATAATAAAACCATACGTATTTTTTTATAAAATTCCGACTGTATCAAACGTTATAGGTTTATTTCCGTCGCTCCATACTAGAGGGACCACTCTGCGTCGGTGTGGTGAGGAAACATTGGTACTTCATATAGTGGATATATCTATCGAGCGTAAGTTCCTTATAAAGTTTTGCACCGGAACTTACCTACTTACTTTTGTCGTAACCACGAGCGACCAAATTCTTGTAAAAGAATTACGAGCTCTAAGATTCTAACGAAGATCGAATCTGAAATCAAATAATTTACGTTACTTTCCCTAACATAAATATATTTTTTTGAACGATTTTCATAAAACACAATAATTATTAAGAATCACGGTGTTTTACACAATGATGTTTTGATGTTTTCTTATGAAGTTATTGGTCAGTTTGATTGAAAGAAATCTCTCATTTTTACATATTATTCAAAATATAGGTTTTATAAGTTTATTTTTTTTTAAATACATTAAAATTTCCCTAAGTTTTAATTGTGGTACGATATTTTAATAAGGATTTATTTCTCACAACTATTTGCTGTGGCTTGTAGGTAAGTCTTCGTGTTCGACGGAGGTAGAAAACCTAATGTTTTCTATTTTCATATTCGAAACGTCCTCTTTTCGCATGTCTTCAAGTAAGGCGTTAAAAACCAAGGAAGGATCTCTCTTTCTTCCGTGGAGGAAACCGATTAGGTACTTAGATACTCGATTTACACAGATTCAAGAGTTTTATTTCGGATATATATGCCAGACATAATGAAATCATCAAGATAGGTAACTACCATAGACATCCAAATTTAATAGACGAGAACATACAGATGAGGGGAAAAATCAACTATGGCGGTACGAAGAGGGGGAAGATGACTGTGATTCGTTAAAAAATCAATCTGATAGTAAATAGGCATCTCGCATTATAATATCACCATTTAGTTCTTAAAAGTAAAATCTGCTTTTGAATGAATAGACATTTTTACGTGGGAGCGCGAATTGCTCGCCACGTTATTAACATATTTGCGAAGTCCAAATACGGCAAAGTAAAGTTCGCATCTTTTCACATACGAATATTTTGTTGCCGTATTTAGTTAAGATACTTTTACAAATGTTTCATAATTTACTTACCCCTGTAACCAGCGACGAGCACACTGGAGAACTGCCCACATTCGTTATGATCGACATATCTTAGGGTGTAATGTATAGCTCAAGGCTCAAGCTAGCATTTTTGCCGTGTTATTTCGTAAAATGTACGATGCGAGCTCGACGCTGGTCTGGACAAGAATGATGACGTCACATTTTTTAGGTTCAGGCGAGGCTCTCGCAAGCCTAGCCGGTTCCAGGGAACCGGTATGGCGAGGGGGAAATAATACGCTTTTATCACTTAGGACAGATCTATATATATTCATATGTCTATGGTAACTACCTTATTTAGACGTTGGTTATAATATATGTGTGTATCTGTATATTATAAAAATATACCTAAGTACGTTCGTGTTTCTATATCGATGATTCCGCAGTGGTTTTCAAAATCGATGAAACCGATAGGCCTACTTAATTTGATTTTGTTAATCTATCCCTCGTCAGTCGGTAACCCCTTTAATTGGTTTATCACCATTAAAGGGGTTCCAAATCAATCGATAGTATTGCTCCACCCTAGATATTAGGGTGCACAGCGGCGAAGAAAGGGAGTGGATGGCAACAATCAATACATGATAACAGGTTGATTGTTGATTATTATGGAGAATGAATGACTCTCCGGAATAAAAATTGCTTACTGTTTATTTTTCAAACTGCGAGCAATGCCGGTTGCACTCGGATGACTCAAGGGCTAAGAATGACAAATTACATAAATTAATGGATAACTATCTTTAAAAAACCAGGTTATTGATCGGGATTTCTATTCTTCATTCAATTTGATACCGATTAGAAAATGGATAAACAAACGTTTTTGATCTAAGCTTCGATTATTTTCCTAATGTTCATCAACTGCTTGAGTCTTTTGACTTGTTGCGAAGATAGCGTCTTAGGCCCTGGCTGCACTGTCGCAGACCATCATACTACAAGTGTGGCGGTTTCCCGCTATCTTTTGTTCATTCTTCAAAATGGATCCGCCAATTTTAATATAGTTATTTAAACCGCTACTAGAACCGCTGCATGTGGCCGCGGCAGTCGAATTTCACCCGCTTGTGGCCGCGGCGGGAAACGTTCATAGTAAATTGTGTCTGCTACGGTTTACATACGGTTTCCCGAGGCGGAAGAACCGCTCGGGTAGCCAAGGCCTTAGACCAAAAGTGTTAGTCTTTTGCTTGGAAAATACAAAATATTGACACTAAAATTTTAATATAGTATTAGTGCTATTTACAACAATGTACTGGAAGTCATAGCAAATGAAAAGAATGGTCGTGAGTCGCGACTCAAACTCAAGACTCTAGAATATCCGTGACTGGCATCTCGACTAAATGAGCTATCGACACCTAGTTGAGTTTTGTCATTTTTATCAATCTCTTACTTTCTTTATGAGAAGTTATACTATGTATTACTTTCAATTATTTTTTCTAATGCGTTTGTCTACATCTTTGTGCAAAGTTGAAAAGTTCTACCCAAACTTGAGTGCACTTTTTACGTAGATGGTGTCTTGGATATTCCTACGAATCCATTTTTTTTTATGCGACATCTTTTTTTCAATTATTAAAAATTAAGTCTAGATGAATATTCAAATTTTTTTTTTTTTTTACATGAGCTCCACACAGGAGGCGCTGAGGAAAATAATTTTCCTCAGGGCCTATGTCATCTTTGGGGATGCTGTGTGGAGGGTTTTTTTAGGAAAAGGAAGGAGAGGAGAGTTCTGGGAAGGAAAAGGGTTTAAGGGGTGGGTAGAAATCTGGGGTTCAGTGTGTCTTGGTCATCCGCCTCCAAGACCTAGACAAACCTCACCCCATGAACCCGGGCACCCCTGCTAAATCACCAAACGTAGCGAACCACTTGGGGTGACCTATGGCAGAGGTGTTGGTTATCCAATGAAGGTTCCCGGGGCGGCGGTACCCATTCCCGCCTCCCAAATTGAATGAATATTAGCTTAAACATTATGAGGTTTGCCTAGGACGTGGCGGCGGATACGTTTTCCCACCTTCTGCGTGGCGAGTTAGATCAGGAGAGACTGGTTCAGGGAGACCTTTTGACCTCTCCAGTCGGACTTTCTCGAAACATCGTCTTGCACCGCAGTGGGAGTGATGCATTCATACGTCCGTCACTCCTGGACACATTGACCCCCAGATTCTTACCCACCCTCATACCTTTTTCGTTTCCAGAACATCCCAGAATTTCCGTAAAAAGACCCTCCACACAACAATGTAACATCTCCAAAGATGACGTACTCCCTGAGGGATATTTTTTGGGGCCTCCTGCGTGGAGCTAATGTAAAAAAACGATGTTTTAATGTTCGCCCATTAACAAAAATCGAGTTTCGAGTAGCCAGATCGAGGCAAATGAACAAGCGCCCTCCATTGCATCGTAGCCCCATGAGGTGGGTTGGTTATTTGAAGGTCGTGAAAACGCGTGTAAAATGTAGGTAACATTATTATTATTATACATGGTGTATCAATGTTGCGGCAATATATGTAGGTGAGCGAATTTTATCATCACCCTATATAATTATATGTCGGTCGTCCATTGAAGGGGACATCACCTCGTAATAATCGATAACACACTCAACATAGGCACATAATAATGTAATATCATGTAG
Organism: Limnephilus rhombicus; assembly: GCA_929108145.2. Lineage (NCBI taxonomy): Eukaryota > Metazoa > Arthropoda > Insecta > Trichoptera > Limnephilidae > Limnephilus > Limnephilus rhombicus. The sequence goes on along the minus strand of OV815287.1, from coordinate 14,698,897 downwards.
GTGACTAGTACCAAAATAGGCCATTTGACGGTGGCTTAGTCTATGATAATGGGTAATTTTTTTTACACTTTATGTCCAAAAGGGCGAGTGTAACCGGGGAGGAAAGGGGTGCTAGTAAACATTTATCTAGTTTTCTTCATGGTTAACCTTCAGTACAGAAGTCTATTATAACCCTTGCCTAAAATCTTGAAGTGAAGGTGAGCATTCTTTTCATTAGAAGCTAGCCTGTACTGAACGTAATGTATTATGGAAATTGGTAGGTATGTACGAAAAATGTCACATAACAATATGTTACGCTCGTATAATTAACATTGTGTACCTACCTACCTAATTTTGTATAAATTCTGTAACAAAAGAATGTCAATTGCCAGCCTGAAGATGTCCATAATAGGATGAAACCGGTACTGGTGAAATAAATAAGTGGAAATAAGTTAAAAAGTGTTTTAATTTCAATTTTAATACAATATAATTCCAACACGTATAACAGAACAATAAATAAACTCACAAAATATAGGGTAATTTTCGTACATTCAATTTATTTATTTATTTAAACGCCTTAAAAAAATAGCTTTTACATTAAAGCGATACATGATATTTCGCTCGTAAATACACAAAAATACTTATTAATATAAAATATAAAATTGTTTCGAGCAGTCAACCCTTCGATCAGCAACATCATCAGCTATAGGCAGATTAATATAACCTAAACGCAAGCCAAATACTATAATGCTTGGAAATCGCGCTTTCGGAGTATCTGGGCCCACGGGCGTAGCCAGGTTTTAGTATCGGGGGGGGGTTCAAAAGTCAAAACTCGTGTCGGGGGGGGGGGGGGGGGGGGGGCGGAGACGACGACTTTGTATTTCTTGAGCATTAACTAATAACAATTCGTGGACATTTTGTGTTGAAAACTTTTATTTTCTATGTACATTGGTTAATTAAAGTAACAAATGTATATAAAATAAAAAAATTAGCAGGTCGAAATTTCCGTAAATTTAGTGCTGATTTCCCCTTTCCCTAAAAAATATTTTTCTCCCCTAGATCTAGTCAAATTTCCCTAGACGGCACGAAAATATAGGTACAAAGGTTACCGAATGCGATCGGATAATCGACGACGGCGGCGAGTGGTAGAGAGGGCGAATCCAAAATACATTATTAGTGTAATAATTAGAAATAAAATAAGTTATGCCGCTCTCTGCATGTCCTTATTTTTAATATTATTGATGTTGATATCTTAACTTTTCGGGGGGCATTTGAACCCCCGAACCCCCGAACCCCCCCCCCCCCCCCTGGCTACGCCCATGTCTGGGCCTAAGGCTTGGAATAATCTCCCTCCGGAAATATTTAAGTCCAAAATTTAGATTCAAACTAAAAACCTACCTTTTTGGCACCCATACCCTTAAATTAAATATACCTATCTGAGAGTATCATTCTTGTTTGCCTATGATATGTCTTAATCACACTTTTCTTATTGGATTAACATTTTTCGAATCCTTACACATCAAGATTTTTCCTACCGAGGGACGAATCACATTTAGGAAGATAAACATTCTGAATACTTGTAATATTTGTACCTTCACCATAAAATTTTGCCTTTGCTTTCCAAAAAACGCTCATTAAATAACATATTATACATTATTATTGTAGGTGTGTATACTTGGTCGAAGGTATATCAGGATTAAATATATTAGATTATTTATTACATTATATTTTACATGTACCTACCTGGATTTTATTGTTTATTACTGATGTATACCTAGAATAACACAACTTATATCTGATATTGTACCTAATATCTAAGTAACTCCCCCAATATGTACCATTATTGTTAATTATTATTGAATCCATTAATGTGAAATTATGTACACGCAACCTGCCAATTTTACTGTCCTAAAACGGGAAACCTTCCTAGTTGGACAGTCAAAGCTTCCTTTTATATTGTTATATCTTGTATGTAATAATAAAAAAAAAATAAAAAATATCAGCTTTCCCAATTATGTCCTCTGCGTGCAAACTATACCTACATAAATTTCTCTAAATAAACAATAAACACTGTTAATCTTAAGTGACCTCCCAGGAAGTATGGTCCTGTATATTTTCTGCCTGTACGGTACATTTTTACGCAGCTTCACGTTCATTACTGGTCAGTGGTTGAGTGAGCATAGCGCTTGGGTCCCACCCGAGCGTCGCTTGTTCGATTCCTCGGCTGGCTAAATCCTCCATCACAACACAAGCAACATTTTCGGCTTTCTGTGGTGGTAGTAGGAGATTTTCAAACATTGTTGGGTTATTCGTAACCCGGGAATGTTTGTCTTTCTTTAAAAAAAAAAAATTAGTCAAATCATTGTACAAATTAATAGTGATCGATGAACAGGTGGATGCAATTTTTAGCCATAAGTTGTTATAATGGTTTGTCTAATTTGTAAATAAAAATAAGATTGTAAAAATATATTATAAGTTTGCACACCGCCCTTGAGGTATGAAAATTTATACAAGTCATCCAAATATGAAGGCTTCAGATGTTATGTCCGGGTTAAATCTTTGCCACAGCAAAAACTTAACCCTTTCATACACTTTTCCACAAATGATCATCTAGTCAATCCACGCTATGCAATTGCACTATATAAGTATAATAAATACAAAATAATACCAGAACAACATGTCAACCTACCAGAGACCAAATGAGAAAATAATTCACCGACTCCATATATTTTCATATCAGAGTGTTCGGCTCAGTGGAACCCCCAATATATATATATTTTAAAAATCTTTTGTAATCCTACATTTATTTAAAATGACTGATTTTTTTAATTTAATGCATAAATTCCTTGACAAATCTAATATGCCTTAATTTTAAATGAGAGAGCTAGGAAGTTATTATTATTTGTATTATTATGATTGACTGCTTTTCAGATTACTTAGGTACTTAAGGATGCCGATAATGAAAAAAAATTATTAAAATTGATTAGGTGTAAGCAGCTTATTTAGTGCTAAACTATTAAGTACAAAATTATTAAGCCATTTAGGAATTAGTCGAAAGTTTAATAATTTTTACTGACTTTATCTACAAGTTTATATACCCGGAAAAGGGAAACGCAAAGAATGGAATCTCCGAAAGTTGGGCTAATTAAAAGTTTCACAAAGCGACATTTTTAAGACTCGCTTTCGAGTATTTTAAATAATGTCGCCAAGAGCCTGCGGTCGCCAAATCTCTTTTAAAATATTCCCGTCAATAAGACGAACTGTATTTATGAAGACTTAACAACAAAAGTGGCAAAAACTGTGGCGCTCAAGTCGGAATCAAAGGAAAAACTCTTGTCTTTTGACTTGCTTTCGAGCGTTCTGTTTTAATTCGGTTTTTTGTTCTTCCCCAGTATCACCCCTTGGTTCAAAAGTAACGAATTATTATTATCATGAACGACTAGCTTAACTACCCGGCACTACCTTAAATGTAACACTTACATTTTGATTTTTTTCCCATCGAACAATTGAAAAATCTTTTTAAATTGAAGTTGAATAAATATTTCAGATCTTCATGGCACATGCTGGAAATGACATAAATAGTTAGCTGGGAATAGACTTGATAATTTTCTGCGCATTCTCGACAACGACCTTTACTTTTCTTATTGGAATAATCATAACTCTTGGGTACTTTCATATTACCTAAAAAAATATCTGAGTGAGAAACAAATACACAATACACGATAACTTTCCAACATTCATATACATACACCCCACTTCGCCCGAGTGTCATAACTTTGTTTTGAAGCTCCATTGCTCATCTTGAAAAACACATAGCGATCTGAAAAAAGTTACGTAATAATTCCAGACTGGAAAAACTGTGCAAATTTCATGACGTCAGTTTTATTTTTTTTATGTGACTACCGCACTAGAGTCCCAACTGCTCACAACCATCCAGAGTCTGTTGACTATGGTATATTTATCAGCGAAAACATGTTTTTAGGCTTACTGTTTTATTTTTGCACTCTTTTTTATGTATCTTTGTAAAGCTGTTTGTTTTCCAAATAAAGATATTATTATTTTTAATTTATAAACTAATGTTTTAAGACAAGATTTTTATGCATAGCATAAAGGGTAACAATTATTATAAGCAATAATTGTCAGCCTGAAACACTCATTTACATTGAAAAATCTTCCCAGAAAAGATATTTGCCGCCAACGGGACTTGAACCCGTGTCCTTCTGATTGCCGGTCGGATGCTCTGACCACTGAGCTATGGCGGCTTATCTAATACCCGCCAAATAATAAAAATATAATAATCAGTAATTGTTGAATGAAAAACACCAGTATATATTGAATTATTTGGCGGGTGTTAGATAAGCCGCCATAGCTCAGTGGTCAGAGCATCCGACCAGCAATCAGAAGGACACGGGTTCAAGTCCCGTTGGCGGCAAGTATCTTTTCTCGGAAGATTTTTCAATGTAAATGAGTGTTTCTATTGCTTATAATAAAGCTATTATTATTATTATTTATTATTATCCCCTTTTTGGATAGGTTGTGAGGCTGAAAACAGTGAAAGGGGAAAGAGATGAAGAAAACGAAAGGGGGGAGTATCTACCTAGCTATTCAAATCTGGTCACCAAACACGGCAAAAGCTATTTGAAGCATCCTTTCCATTCCGATTGGTGGTATTTCACCAGGGCGGAACTGAGAGTATCTTCCATTCTGGAACGTTTATATATGATTTTAAATTAATTAAATATGAACACAAATTAATTCAAATAAAATGTAATTATTTTTTTTAATTTACACGACGGGATTGGAACCGCGACATTCGGATTCGTAGTCGACCGTCGTAATGAGACGCACAAAAAAAATCTGCTTTATATGTAAGTAGAATGTTAAGATTACATAGGGAGAATAGAGTTGGCGCGTAGAGTTTGTTTGACGTGCGACACCACAGATTTTATGTAGGTAATTCGTTTTTTCACTATTTTTATTGCGTCGTTAAGTGTGCTCTCTCCGTTCCCCTACGACATTTTGGTGTGATTTGTACTAAAAGTCACCCTCTTTACTCTCCTGCGTGACGTAGGTACTTCACTAATCCCATCCTCAGGTGTTGTCTTTTGACAGTTGAGTGTGGGGATATTGACCAAGGTGGTGAGTTGAACGTCTCGGCGTTCTTATCAGGTGACCGGTGTTAAATCGTTTGTATTTGTCACATAGATAATAGAAACAAGGGAGATGGGTTGTGAACAATAGAGAACTCCAGTTCAATTTATTCATTTTTTTAATGAATTTATAGTTAAAATAGTTTTAATAGTTAAAATAATTGTCAAAGTTTTAATTTTTCAAGACCCCCCGAAAACCTTCGTATGTATGGTGAATCGTGTGACGTCATCACTCCTGAGAAATTACTATAGGATCGGACAATCAGCTCATTAACTGCCGCCATTTCAAATTCCGGTGTTCAAAGTATTCTCCCTAGAAGTAGCATTACTATTTTTTTATGCAGTAGTTATTGAATATTTTCAATAATAGAGATAAACTAATAAGAGATACCTTTATTTTTGAAACATTATTTAGGCCTAAATAATGTTTCAATAAATACAACAACTAAATCTTAATAAACAGTATGTAAATAAACGAATAAATTAATACGATGGCTCGTGTCATATTATACATTCCCATACAATGCATTCCCGCCTCCCAATTTTCAATTTGGGAGGCGGGAATGGGTACCGCCGCCCCGGGAACCTTTATTGGATAACCAACACCTCTGCCATAGGTCACCCCAAGTGGTTCGCTACGTTTGGTGATTTAGCAGGGGTGCCCGGGTTCATGGGATGAGGTTTGTCTAGGTCTTGGAGGCGGATGACCAAGACACACTGAACTCCAGATTTCTACCCACCCCTTAAACCCTTTTCCTTCCCAGAACTCTCCTCTCCTTCCTTTTCCTAAAAAAACCCTCCACACAGCATCCCAAAAGATGACATAGGCCCTGAGGAAAATTATTTTCCTCAGCGCCTCCTGTGTGGAGCTCATGTAAAAAAAAAACAAAAACAATGACTTTGCGGTGACGTCATGACACGTTGAACAGTGACGTCACCACTAAAATTTCAATAATGCCAACTTGACGGCGTGTTTTTACGACCCGATTAAAAACGGACTTTTTAATAATTTTTTAAAAACTCTGCGTTTAATATTATTTAATAAAACTTATATATTCAGAACCTCTACTCAAGCCCAGACGACAAACAAAAACATGATCCGAAGAAAGACGTCAATAAAGATCAGGAAAACGTTGTAACTGAACCAAAAATACTTTCCAGAGAAGTAGAAAAAGCCATATACAGTCAGAAGATGGAAAAAGCCCCAGGTCCAGACAAAGTGACAAACGAACTTCTTAAAGGCACCATGGAAGAACTACTACCAATACTAACTTCAATATTCAATGATATACTTACAACTGGTCTAATACCTACACAGTGGAAAACATCAAACATTATTCTTATATTCAAGAAAGGACAAAAGGAAGATATAGGGAACTACAGACCTATAAGTTTGATGTCAAATATATACAAAGTATTTTCCAAAGTTATCCTGGAAAGAATAAGTAAAAAGTTAGACGAAAATCAACCACGGGAGCAAGCCGGCTTTAGACAAAAATACTCTACCCTGGACCACATACACGCGGTGAAACAAATAGTAGAAAAATATAATGAGTATAATAAGAAACTATACATGGCATTCATCGATTACTCCAAAGCTTTCGACAGCATAAGACACATAGCTATATGGGATAGCCTTGAACAGCAGGAGATACCTTTAAACTACATCAATATTATAAAAAACATATACTTGAATTTCGAAGCGAGGATCCAACTAGAAACCTTGGGAAAAAAGTTCAAGATCGAGAGAGGAGTAAGACAGGGAGACCCTCTATCACCAAAATTGTTCTCGGCTGCTCTGGAAAGTATCTTCCGCAAACTAGATTGGGAAAAATATGGTATCAACGTACAAGGTGTAAAACTTAACCACCTAAGATTTGCAGACGATATAGTCCTATTCGAGGAAAACCCAATGCACCTAATTAGAATGATAGAATCACTAAACGAGGAAAGTGTGAAAGTCGGCCTATGCATGAACAAAGACAAAACAAAATTGCTTACAAACTCTGAACCAGTAACTATAAAAATTGACAACCAACCACTCGAATATGTGTCAGATTACATCTATTTAGGACAGATAATATCTCACAAAGATCAAACCACTAAAGAAATCGAGAGAAGAGTAGCAAATGGATGGAAGAAATACTGGTCTTTGAAAGAAGTCTTGAAATTTAAGGATCTAAGTATGCAAATAAAAAGGAAAGTCTTCAACACGTGTATACTTCCAGTTATCACCTATGGATGTGAAACTTGGGCACTCACCAAACGCCACAGAGAAAAGTTGGAACGCTGCCAGAGAGCCATGGAGAGAAGTTTGACAGGAACAAGGAAACAGGACAGAGTGAGAGGTAGCACAATAAGGGAGAAAACTAAAGTTGCCGATGTAGTTACCCGAATAGACCAACAAAAGTGGAGATGGACAGGACACATGATACGCGATCCACAAGAGAAATGGTGCAAAAATGTCACTGACTGGTATCCCAGAGATGGCAAGAGAAGTAGAGGACGTCAACACATGAGATGGGAAGATGACCTAAAACTCACTGCTGGACATCAATGGAGAAGAGTAGCGCGTGACAGGTCCCAATGGAAAATGTTAGAGGAGGCCTATGCCAAGAGGCAAACTGAGCTTCGGGATATACTATAACAAATAAGATCATGTCTAATACATACCTAACAGAAGTCCAGAATAAAAAGGATTATTATTATTATATATATTATTATATTATATATTCAGAATCAGCGTTTATTGCTCTATATTCTATATGGACATGTTTTTTTAAAGTCATAATATTTTTCACTGGAGTTCCTTATTATTAGTTTGAAACCGCGCGCACAAAAGTGTCGCAACATCGTTCACCCGAATACTTCTGCCAATCGTATCCATGCAGTGGCGTCTTTTTTCTACCTACATACCACCCTAACACGGTTTTTTTTTTCCAAAAATTTGAGCTAAGTATTTGATTACAAAGTTATACAGTAGCTCGTAGCTTCATTATACATTTATAAAAAAATATGAAAAATTTTACGTGAGCTTATAACAGTTTGCCTTGGTTGTTGATAACGCTGAATTGCAACTATGTGGCAAAGTTTCCACATTCATAATGACGGCCTCCTTGGTTGGGGCGTAAGGCTCTCGACTAGCGATCTGGAAGCCGCGGGTTAAAATTCCGCGTTGCGCAAGTAAATTTTATGTGATTAATTATTTTATTTCACAATTTAATAAAATAATGTATTGTATATTTGCGGCGCGTTTCAGAGTGGAATATACTCTCAGTATCGCCCTGGTGTAAGACCACCATTCAGAATTGAAAATTTGATTGAAATGACATTAGACGTGTTTGGTGACCAGATCTGAATGGTCAGGTACTTTCCCACCCTCTTCTTACTCATCTCCTTCCCATCCCCGCTACCTTCAGCCTCACAACATGACATTATATAATCAAAGATCTTAGGTAGGCAATAAAATAAAATAAAAGTAGGTATACCGGCTATCCAAGCAACAATAATTTCTTGAAGTGTACAGAAAACTGCATAGTTATGTAGGTTCTTAGGTTAATTTATTTGTACCAGTTCAGTATTCAAGCAATCACCACAAAGAAATCAGTTCCCCTAACGTTTTATCAAGGGTGGTTCAGAATATTTGTTTGATTTTTTGACGATGAACGCAGTAAAATCCGGATTATTTTCTGGGGTTTTTCTCACTTTAAACACAAAATAAAAAAATATTTGAATTGTTTAGTATTTATATTATTAAACAATATATTTTCGGTGATATGAGTACATACATAACGTCTTTTGGAATCCTTCAGAACCTTTGAAATCGAATATCTCTTTTATTATAATGTTAGTCCATTCTCTATATCTGAAAAAAACCACCCACAAATACTTAATTTGATTTATTTTTTTAATTACCTAGTTTTTTATTTCAAATATATTTAGCGTTTCACAAAAGAAAATCGTTAAGGCGATCCAATAGTCCAGGAAAAAACCGAAATCGGAATTTGCGCCCCTTTTTGGGAGGTGTTTAAAAATACTTCAGAAAAAGCTTTTGGAAAGGTTGGAAAAGGTATTTGAAATTTTTTTCCAGGTTGATTTCGTAAAGGCCTGTAAAATACATTAACTCCTTTTTTACGCATTGATTTAAGATCCCACATTCCGAAAATCTACTGAAATTTAACATGCTTCCCTAGAAGTACAAAAAAATTAAGCACCAAAATAAAGTATTATTTTTGAAGATAAATTCTAAACATTTAACGAATTGAAAAAAATAATTATTATGTTAAATTCCATCGATAGAAAAAAACCGCTAAGTATGCTCCGAAAATAATATAAAACATACCTATCTGGTTCTGTTTTTTTTTTTGCATTAAATAGGTATGAAAACAATCACAGCGTTTCTTTAAATGATACTTAAGATATTAGTCAGGTGATTTTTGCTTTATTTTTTAAATAAGTCATGCTCTTTTAAATACTTTTGCTTACACCTGTTTGCTTATGGTTTGAGAAGTTGAATCTGCATATCAACCTTTCTAACCATCTTCTTCTTCTTTTTGAAAGCTTACTACAGAGCCTTAATAATAATACAAATACTTAAACATTGAAATTCAGAGTTCGAGCTTGAACTGCCCCGAGTGACAGCTGTGTTAAGTAATGGTTACTGGTTTCTTATTGTAAATCTTGTGAATGGGTCGTATCCGTTTTATTTCGTGCAATTCAAAAAATAAACGTAAAAAAAACATATAGTAAAAATATAAATACATATATAAATGACATTTATTATACAATATTCTAATTCTAAAACATCACCTAGCTGCGATTACAACATAAGTTTAATTAAATAATTACACACGTTATTATACGCATACAAAATCATTATTAAAGGTACCTATATAGTTTTATTAACATTCTAAAAGGTTATAAAAAAGTTTAATTAAAATAAACAGCACAGGTATTTACAAAATGATAAAATAGTATTTAGTAAAGAAATAATTTCATTTTAGGGTTACATATAATTTCATTTTATTACATATAATTTCCGTTGAGATCTACCTACGTAACACTATATTTTTTTTAAAACATTTCCAGGTAAATGTTATTGGCCATGCATAAATTACGTCACACGAATTTCATGATTTGTTTTACCCCCCTTCCCCCCCCCCTTCCCCCCCATGTCCCTGTGTGACACCCCCTCCCTCAAGTGTGACGTCACATATTTTGAAATTGTTACACCTAAAAATAATCAAAACAATAGTTCAATTTTTTTTTACATGTGACGTCACAAAGCTGATGACCCCCCATACCACTGTCACACCAATGTCACACAGGAGTAACCTCCCCTCCCTCCCCCCATTGAGGTGTGACATAATTTATGGTTGGCCTCTTATTGGCATATAATGCATTTATACTATACTATCTCTTACAGTATTAGTGGCGTAATGGGCAGCTTCTTCTTCGTCATCGTCAGTTGTCCTCCGAGCAGCTGATCAGGGTTCGATTGTCGGTCGCGAAAACTGTTTTTTTAATTAAAATTTTAATTTTTAAAATTACACGTATTTTCTTTGATTTTTTGTGATTTTTCACGGACCTGTGCTAGTACAATATAATGTCAACAAGATGGGCGAAACAATACAACTTTGTATAAACCACTTAAGTGGTTGATCGACTATTACTTACCTTTTCGTACTGCGCATGCGCGTCGTAAAAAACATAATTTCAACTGACAGATTTCAGATTGCACTTTTTTTGTACTTCCGTATGACAATGTTACTAAACGATGATCATAAAATTTCACATATACAATAATGGACGTAGATTAATTCTTACCTATTGCACAATTTGTATATAATATTGTTATGTAACAATGTACCAATATTATTCTTTCAATACCAATATTATCTTTTGTTATTTTTATAACCTTATACCTACCATGTAAAGAAGCGACAAAATTAGATAATAGGTAACGGAAGTACTATATATTATAATGATATAACATGATAAGTTAAACACACTAAACAAAATAATTTTAATTACTATAAACTATGAAAAAAAATCATTTACACTTACCTAAAATAGTAGGTACTACCTTTGAAAAGAAGGCTACGTTTATTAAAAACAATTTATAACAAGCTCTATTCGCTATTATTAAAAACAATTTATTTGTAAAATATCACGGTATTCAGTTGCACTAATTTTAATTGATTTATAAACCACTTGTAAAGATAAAAAATATGAATTCACAGCACTTTTTGACAATACTCTAGTATTAAACTTCACAATAAATAATTTAACATTAAATTTAAGAATATAAAATAAATATATATTTTAATCAGCCTTTTATCTACACGTATTCTAATTTTATAAAATTATTTATTTATGTTGCACTTCACTATAAATATTTAAATCTCCCGCCAAATCTTCCACTTTCACAGACGTCAAAATTCAAATTTGAATTAAGAACAAACGTTCCCTTTGCCGCCAACAAAACGTATGGCAGAAACTTTGAAAGGGAAAGACGTTACAGCAGACGTCTTTCATAATCGTAATCCCCCACCTTTTCTTATTCATAATATCCCTCGACCCAACCGACCCTTAGGATCGCGACCAACCCAAAATCACCCCTAACAACATTTCCTTAACGATTATTATCGCGTAACAAAATAATTCTGATGAAAAAACCTGATGGGACAACTGAATTTCGATGTGCTTGCCATAACGGTCCTTGTGTAAAGGGTGATTGGAATTATTTTAGCGTGGGTTTGTTGCTGTATGTAAGATGGTTTCGAAGGTGAAATTATTTGACGTGGAACCTACTCGGTTTTTGAGATATTTTTATATTTTCTTACGTCTCATTGTGTGCGTATATGGGTGAATTAAGCCGCACCGTATTGTTCGGGAACGCAGTGGCGGGTTGAAATGAGCATTTAATAATTGTGCTTTGATAACAGCTATTGAACAACCATTAGTATAGGGAAATAGTTGTTTATCAGTTTTGAAAAATTTAACGTATCAACGTTTATCAATAAGGGGGTAATTGTATAAAATAGATGTCTACAAATACAACGCTGTGTCAACGTTTTGAAGATCTTTATATATCAATATTTCTTTTTTTTTATGTTTTTTTTATATATCTTGGACATTAACTATGTAACAATTTCTAGACATTTTGTTTGGAAGAGTTTTATTCCACTTGTACATTTGTTACTTAAATTTGATTTCTATTCTATCGGTTTCGACACATCCGCGTCACTCACTAGCAATCTTAAAACAACTTTTAGTTTAACTAATCTAATTTTAAAGTTGTTAGTGAATGTGTCAAAACCGGTAGCAGATAAATGAAAATTAAGTAGTAAATGCACATATGAAATAATTTTCTTTTATTTACTACTAGCTGGTTCCCGGCATGCGTTGCAATGGCATATTCAAAGAAATTCATTGTTTCTCCCTGAATCACCTTCCCCACGCGTCCCCGTTCCCCTTCCGTATCCCCTTCCTAGCTAGCTTTATAAATTATAGCCTATATGTTATTCTGATGTATGAGCTATATTATTGTAAAGTTTCATTAAAATCCATTCAGTAGTTTTTGCGTGAAAGAATAACAAATACACAAAATCCATGCAAAATTTCGCGTTTATAATATTAGTAGGATTATCATACTTAACTCAATTCGCTGCTGTAGAAATGTAAGGATTTTCAAACGAGGCAAACAGCATCCTCACTGATGACTTTGCATAAAATGGGTGAATTACGTAGCCTTCGACAGGAATCGTATCAGCTTCATCAAACCTCCAAAGCCAAAAGCGTGAACCATAACACTATGGATATCGTAGTATAAAGAATATAACACTAGAAGTGCCTTCCATACAAGTTTGAATGGAAACAAATGTTCCATTTAGCCCAACCCCCTGCTTCCCTTCTCACTTACACTCGCCTGAAATTAGAAATCTCCATCACAATTGAATTTCGATAGCTCGGATAGGTATGGAATTATAGGCACAAATTGGGCTTATAATTGGATCACGAAACATGTCTACAAGAGACTTATTGTGTTTTTCTTTGTTCTATGATGGATACCTATACACCTTTTGAAATTCCCTTTTGTAATGCAAAATACGTTATAATAAATAAAAAAATTTCAAAAAATTAACAGCTCTTGCCAAAATCAATACCCGGAACCAAAATGATTTCGGATCAAAATCACTGGTTTAGATTCAAGACGTAATTTGTTGGTGATTATTTTGGTGTGTTTTCAATTTACCACTTAACTATCGCGAGAATTTTAAGTTCATCATACATCATACGTAATACGTAATTGAGAGCCTCAGCACGGGTAGGCCACCCAGTGAGGCCAACATTATTGGATTGTACTGTGAAATGTAAAATGTTGTATCAAAATAAATAAAAAATTATGTGTAAAACTGTGTTCTTTAACTACTAAAAAACTAATAAGTATATACCTATATTAATTTAGACCAGTGTAATTAATTAATATAGTGGTTGAATTGTCATCGCGTTTTGTTCCCACCTAAGCGTCGTGAGTTCAATTCCTCGGCTGCTTAAGTCCTCCATCACGCCACCCGCAACATTTTTCGCTTACTGTGATGGTAACAAGAGTTTCAAAATATTACCAGGTTATTTGTGACCCGGGAATGATTTTCCAAAAGTATCCGTTTTCCTTTTTAGTATCTAGGTTCTGTTAAAAAAAAAATCTATTATCCTAATTTTTTGGATGAATGTCAACATTTTTATTAAGAAGAGTAATATGTAACGTAAAATTATATGAGGACGGTCGTTTCTACAATTCATTCTTGAGTTCAGTAGCTCGGCTGTAGAACAATGAATCTATTTTCCTATGTTTGTATGGATGAATTTCAACTTTTGTATTATAAACGTATCATTTCATATACGGACACTGGACGAGTAGGTTATATGTAACGAAAATTACACGAGGATGGGTCGTTTCTACGACTCATTTTTGAGTTCAGCAGCTAGGCTGTAGAACAATTGTCGGCTTCTGTGTTTTCTCCCTTCCACAACACGGGTCTCTTCAAGACCCTTGTTCACTCCTCCATCTCCACAAAAACACCCACCATAATCAATAAAGCATCCCCAAAAATGACACATGCCCTAAGGGAAAATATTTTCCTCAAGGCCTACTGTGTGAAGATTATGTAAAAAAATGTAACGAAAAATCTAGCACTGAAAATGGTCCATAATTTGTATTTGCTTATGTTACTTTTACTTTTACATCGTATTGCAGTAACTAGATTGTTGAAAAGACTGACAATAAAATAGATTTAAAGAAAGTTTTTTTTTTGTAATGTAATAAAGATTGAATAATTTAATAAAAATTAAATAATAATTGAAACAAACAATTGTGCGATCTAACTAAAAAATAGAAGAAGATAATTCAATATGGGTTCGAAGATTGTTCTTCATCTTCTCATCAGAGCTACGTATAATATTTGTCGTATATATTATGTAATTACTAATCTTTTTTTATTTTTATCTACCCTAGATAGACGAAAATCACCTGCCGCCCCTGAACAACAATGGCACGGTTCTCTGATTCTAACGGTCGCCGTCACCACCGCGCACCGGTGCCTTATTGTAAGGACAAGGAGAAGGAACGAGGTACAAGGGAAGGAGAGGGGAAGGAGGAAGGAGGAAGGCGGAAGGAGTCGGGGTCGCGTGCCACAGGAACAAGCGATGCAAGAAACTACCATTATTGGAGCTGTCAAAATAATATAACAAAGCTGGAAGTATATTTTCTGATGATTATTTATGTAATACCTACAAAACTTTGGTTGCCGTATGACATTTGTTTTTTTTATTGAGAAATTGTGGTTTACTGAAAAAACGTTGCGTTTTGAAAGATTTTTAAAAAAGTAAATATATTTTTAATTGATAAACTAATGTTTTAAGACAAGATTTTTATGCATAGCACAAAGGGTAACAATTATTATAAGCAATAATTATTGTATAAAATGTAATAAGCAGTAATTGTTCAATGAAACACTAGTATATAAATTTTTTTTTGTTACATACATAAAAATATTACAAAAAACATTTCTTTTGATAAGAAGTAAAAAAAAGGAACTATAAAATTAAATATGTAGCTTAAAGATAAACAATAATACAATTTAACAAAAAAAGATATTATAATAGTATATATATATGTATGATAACAAAAAAAAAAATCCCACCTAGGCATCACCAGTTCGTGGGTATATTTAAGTTTTTTTTTAATGCAGTTAAAATACAACATGGCAAATTAAACTTTAAATTAGTAAATTAAAACATAATTATGGTTTAACATATTTATAGAACAAATAATTCCGTATTTACAAAACTAAAGTTAAGAAAAGAAGAAAAAAATATATATATGAAAAACAAAAAAGGTTAAATAAAAATTAGGATTTGTACAGTTATAACAGGTATGATGCTATAGCAGGTATGTATTTGAGTCATTTGTAGTTACCCAAGTCTATTAATTTTTTGTATACGCTGTAAGAGGATATGTTTTTAGATTTAATTTCTATAGTCTGATACAGTGCATTATAGATTTTTGGTGCAATGAAAAAAGCATGTCTCTGCGCAAGCCTATTTTTGCATAGGGGAACCTCAAATGCATTATTTACTCAACTGCTGGAGCGATTTTCGTTCTTTGTAAAATATACATTTCGTGAAAATATATATTTCAGACATTGCATACAGTAGATTTTTCTTATATCTAAGAGTTCAGCTTCTTGGAATAATTGCAAGGAGGGGTAGGTAACATCTTTATGCAACATTATTTTTATTATTAATTTTTGAGTAATTTCTAGTTGCTTAATATGGGTATCATAAATACCCCCCCCATCCAATTATTCCATAAGATATTGATGGTTGCACCAATGCATGATATACCAGTTTCATTATTTTAATATCAACTATGTTATTTAATCGTTTAAAAATGTAAGTCAAATACCTAAGTTTATTCACAAGGTTTTCTACGTGATTTGTCCATTTTAGTTGGCTGTCTATAATAATTCCTAAGTATTTAACTGTGTTCCCCGAATTCATTTCTATACAGTTAGAACACAAAACAGGGTTGCAAGAATTGTTGTGAAACCTTATATTTAGGTGAGTTAAGGGTGCCGCCCTTTTGGTATTATAGAATGGAATATACATAGTTTTTTCACAGTTCAGAGTTAGGAGGTTTAGGTTTAGCCATTCTTTGACAATGGATGTGCACTTATTTGCGTTTTCAGAGACTTCTTTCCATGATTTACCATGGACTGTGATTGCAGTATCATCAGCATACGAGAATAGTTTTCCCGGAATACTGATATTACACAGGTCATTGATATAAATTAGGAACAATAAAGGACCGATAACTGTTCCTTGTGGAACCCCATGTCTCACATATTCTGGTTTACTAATATTATCACCAATTTTTGTACATTGTCTGCGATCAAGTAAATAATTTGTTAATAGTGACAGACAATTATTTTTAATTACAATATTATTTAGTTTTCTAATCAGTTTATTATGATTAACGGTATCAAATGCTTTTTTTAGGTCTAAAAAGATTGTTAAGCTTTTCATATTTAAGTCAAGATTGGTGTATATATTTTTTGTTAGATTAAATAAAGCGTCATCTGTACTAAGACCCGTTCTGAAACCATATTGATTTGGGGACAAAAGTGCATTTGATTCTAGAAACTCTAGTACTTGTATTTTAATATTTTTTTCTAATATTTTCGCTAGTTGGGATATTAGCGATATTGGTCTGTAATTGTCAAGTTTAGAGATTGATCCAGATTTATGTATTGGTACAATATTGGAGAGTTTAAATGCGTCTGGGAAAATGTTTTTTTCAAAACAGGAATTAAAAATGTGTTGTTTAATAGATTTGATTGCGATGGCGCTCAATTCATCTGGACCATTGGCTATATTTGTGTTAAGATTGTCAATGTGTTTTATTATTTCAGATTCGGTAATACGTTTAAATTGGGTTAAATTAGGACTATTTTCAGAGTGTTCATCCATTTGAGTGTGTTGATGTACATGGTTTTGAAATGAGGGATTGTTATTTATTATATATGAAGCAACATTTGTAAAAAAATCATTGAATTTATTTGCAATATTTCTTATATCCGTTATGACTATTTTATCATCTGTAACAATTTTTTCAGGGAATGTTTTTACTTTATGTTTTCTATTAGCTATTTCATTTATGACTTGCCATGTTTTTTTAGAATCATTATCAGCTGTTTGTAATTGTTTAGTATAATACTCTTGTATACATTTTTTTATAAGAAAATTGAAAAAAATTCTATAAATGATGTATTGCTGTCGTAAATATTAGGTGGAATGTTTTTAGCCATACAATAATTCTCATGATTTTTGTAAATTTTGTATAGTTTGTTCCTGTATTGGCTTGCAATTATCAAGCCACGCGTGATCCATGGTTTAATTTTTTTATGTTTGCTTCTAGGTATTGGTGTTGGTTCAAGACTATTCTTGATATTATCATTTAATATTGAATAGAAGGTGTTTAGTGATTGATTTGGGTCATCATGGGATAAAACTGAGTTCCAAGATTCTTTTTTTAAAAAACTGTTTAGGGTTTGATAGTTAATTTTATTTTTTCCCACTTGTTGGGCTTTAGTTGTATGATGATACTTTAAGGTACTGTGACCGAAAAAAGTTGGGAAATGATCGGTTATATCAATTTTTAGGACAGCTGATTTGGGTATACAATTTTTATTGGTTTTAAGAAATATGTGATCAAGACAAGAACCGTATCTGGTAGGGCTATTTATATAAGATAGATATCCTTCGCTGTATATAACATTTAGATATTCATTTGCAATTGGGCTCAGGATGGAATGTTTATATTTATATCCCCCACGATAAATGAGAAATCTGATTGGTTGCAATTATTTTCGTTTATGAAATATTTTAATTCTGTGATAAAAGATTTAGAATCTAAAGAAGGGGAGTGATAAACAGCAATTATAGAGTATTTTTTATTGTTTAGCTCGAATGATAAATGTATGGCATTTGAAAACTTAAATTTTGGGATGTTTATTATTACATCAGTTATTTTATGTGCACTATAGAAAATCGTTAGACCGTCATGCGAAGTATATTTAGAAGGAAGTGAGTAAGTCTTATAATCAGAGATGGGTAAGGGATTAATTCACGCATTTGCGTTTCCGTAAGTATAATAACATTTGATTGAAATCCTAGAGAGTTAAGGAAAATACAAAATTCATCAAAATGTTTATGAATACTGTGGATATTTAAATTTATTATGTTGAAGTCAGTATTTCCTTCACTTATGTAGTTATTTAGTTCTGTAGTATCTTCACATACCTTTGTGTCTATTAACGTAAAATCATCAGTGAAATCCATTTTCACAGAGTATAAAATTTCTTCCTTTTTTTTGTCCCAGTATGTGATTAATGCAATGGTATGTCGTTTGCATCTTTTATGCGTATTATAGGCGAGTCGTCGCCCTTTCTAAGTAAGATTTGTCCGTCCTTCGTCCAAACTTATTTGTATCCGAATGCTTTTGTTGATTTGGCTAACCATAGGAGCTGTTTATTTGCTGGCGTTAATTTTTCATTGATGAAGATTTTCTGTGTTGACTCCGAGTACTTCATTTCTTGAGGGGTAAGTATTCCTTTAATTTTTTTTTGTTTAATTACCTTATCCTTTGTCTCTTTTGAATTGAATTGGATGGAAATAGTCCGCTTGGCCGGATTGTTATAGTAGTTTACCAAAGAATTATTTTTTAATAGGTCGCTGCAGTCAAGGGACGACATTAGTAGTTCAATGGGTTTTCGTACATTATCATTTTTCTGTACTTCGATTCCCTGTATTTCGATAGAATTTTCAAGCGCGCTCTGTTGGATGTGGTTTACAGTTAATTTGAGATTTTTTACCTCTCTTTGCAATTCCTCGATTTTCGCTTCATTTTTTTTTTTGGTGATCATTTGTTCTTTTTATTTCTTTCTCAAAATCATCAATTTTGTTTGTGCAGAATTCTACGCTCTTAACTAAGTCTTGTATTTCGTTTTTAATATCCAAAAACAATTTATTTATTTCTGTCTTTATAAAATTTCTTAGTTGAAGGTCGATTCTATCACTCATTGTTTGTAGTAGTTGTTCTTTGAAGTTTTCAAATTTTTGATCCATATCATTTTTAGGGGGCATTTTTTTTTATTGGTCCTTGAGGTTAATTAGTTTTAAATATTGAATTCGTTTGTTTGTTCACAAATGCCCTATATAATTTATTTTTTTAATAATTTTGTTGTATTGTCTATGACAGAAATGACACTTTTTTTTGTATATTACATAAATTGTCTGTGGTTTATAATGTCTCGTTTCGTTTTTTTAGACGAGATTTCTAGATATTCAGCACTGCCACTACCAAATAAACTCACTGTATTTAACGAATCACTGGTTTTTTGTTTTTTTTTTTGTGTTTTTGTAGTGTTTTTTGCTTAATTGTCACTTATTTTGCAACCAAAATTGGAGCTGTCAGAGTTAGGTGTTGTTCCTTAGCGGTTATCCATAGAATAACATAGTATCTAATATCGTCCACTTTTCTGAAACATCCACACAAAGACGTCTCAACTACACAATCTTATATATTAATGTTCATTTAAGATTATTACAAGGCAAGCTTACGATACCTTGGGACACAGCAATATAAAATATTTACTTATTACAAGGCGAGCCTACGTTACCTTGGGACATAACAATATAAAATATTTACACAATAATTGTTGGATGGAAAACGAGCATTACCTTAGTCAGGTAAGAACCAGGAGAAGCGGTCTATAGAACCAAGTTTTTTTTCTATTCTGATTCAATCATAGGTTTGTACTTTACGGTGCCACAATTTTATAGAATGCACGGTCAATCCAAATGAAATGATTCAATTTCGAAAAAATTTCACAAATCAATATTACATAATATGTTTTTATATTTTGTCTGTAATACACCGTAGGCTCATGAATTTGATGTTAGGTGTTCGTGATAGAAATAATTTATTCTTATTAACAATAAAAATAATATAACTAAGTCGCCTTAATGTGGCAAAACCACACTTAGATAATTTAACACAATACCAAAAACTAAAATACTTGGAAAATTTATGATATTTTTATGATTTATGATATTATATTATTTATGAATTTATGATATTCGGTTTTATTTAAATTTAAAAAAGATAAAGATAAAGACCATAAATTGACTAATTCCTGAATATATAAACTCAAATGTAATGATTGTCCCTCATTTTATATTGGAAAAACAACTCGTAATTTTGAAAGCAGAAACAAAGAACATTTAAGGTGTCTTAATAATAATAATTTTTCTGAGTTCGCTAACCATATCATTGAAAATAACCATTGTTTTGAAAAAAATGCGGGGATAAATATTCTTCATATTAATCATAAAGGAAAAAGTTAAGATAACTTAGAAGCCTTGGAAATAAAAAAAACCCTTAAAAATAATGAATCTATTATCAACAAACAAAAAATATTGTCTTATAGCCCAATCATGGATATGTTGCCCTACCCACTCATTCTTCATTAATACCTAGCAACAGCTCCACCCCTACCATAATAATACATTGTTCCCATCCATTTAAAAACTGTCAAATCAGTATACATTTGCCCTGAAGAAGGAACGTTCGTTCTGACACCGGTCGGATTTACTCAAATATAAAAGTGGTGCAAACAAAGTTAAATTGTTTCATTTATTTATTAAAAAAGATAAATAAATTGTGTTGCACTAAATAAAACACATTAACAATAAATAAACAATTATTATTTTTAATTGTTAAACTAACGTTTAAGACAAGATTTTTATGCATAGCACAAAGGGTAACAATTATTATAAGCAATAATTATCAGCCTGAAACACTCATCCATATTGAAAAATCTTCCGAGAAAAAATACATGACGCCAACGGGACTTGAACCCGTGCCCTTCAGATTGCCGGGCAGCTGCTCTCCCAATTGAGCTATGGCGGCTTATCTTATACCCGCCAAATGATTCAATATATACTAGTGTTTCATTAAACAATTACTGCAGTAATTGTTGACTATATACTAGTGTTTCATTAAACAATAAGTTATTATAAACATTTATATAAAACGTTAATATAAACATTAAACAATAGTAATTGTTGACTGAAACACTAGTATATATTGAATCATTTGGCGGGTATAAGATAAGCCGCCATAGCTCAATTGGGAGAGCAGCTGACCGGCAATCAGAAGGGCACGGGTTCAAGTCCCGTTGGCGTCATGTATTTTTTCTCGGAAGATTTTTCAATGTGGATGAGTGTTTCAGGCTGATAATTATTGCTTATAATAATTAATAAATAAACAGATAGAAAAAATGCCATAGTCTCACTGGTTTCGGGCTTAAAACTTGAATGAAATATCTTTTTTTACTAATAACGAACCTTTGGAATAACAAGGTTCTATCTATCGCGGTAACGTCATGCGTATGCATTTATAGCTATAGTAAGCTTCTTTATTTATTTGCAAAAACAGTATAAAAACCAATGCATTGCAAAAGCGGCAAAGAAAATTACATAATTTACATTAAATGTACATAAAACATTAGTGATATTTCACGCTTAAAACCGTTTATTTATTTATTAACCCCCCTTTTCGGGGCTTTTACATGTGAATAGTAAGAAAAGTACAGAATTTTATTGTACATAATCGAACTGCCTCAGAAACAATATTTTATATTTGTTAAAAGGTAAATTGAAGATGTCCACTGACTTGGCATAATTATTTCCCTCCATTAGTATTTTGGGCAAAGAGGAATTCACATGGTAGTTAGTCCCAGAATTTCTGCACTGAAATAAATCCTGACTTCTAGTATTACGTAGTGGAATTCGGAAGCTTATCAATTCAAGCAATGCTGGACTATAAGCTAAATAATTTAGAATTTTGTGCAGAAATACCAAGTCATTGAAAATTCTTCTATCTGATAATTTAAGCAAATTCATATCATTTAAAAGTTCAACATAATTGCTGGAATACCCATTAATTTAGAAAACGTAAGAATTTTTTTGTATTATTTCAATAGCTTGTACATGAATATTATAATGCGGATTTCAGATGGGAGAATTGTACTCAAGCTAACTTCTAACATAGGCAAAATATAACAGTTTATCACGTTGTAGGACATGTGAAAAATATCCACATTTCCTGCGAGGCATTTAATTAACCTAGTGGGTGTTCCCGGGCGTATCACCATTGGTAAGTTAGTTCTGCACCTGGGAGATTTAAAAACCTGTGTTGGCGGCCCCACGTGAAATTATCCGGGACATAGAATCCTATTTTAGCCAGAATATCTGATATTAATATAAAACCATTTAGAAGATTATAAGCCATCAGCAGTACCTAATGCGACATCTCTTCAGGAACTAAGGCTGCAGATACCTAGCATTCCCGAGATAAGCACTAAGCTAAAATAAAGCGGCCTTATAACTGTAATATTGGTCAATTCCTTTGAATTGTTAGAGAGTTACCAGTTCGTTATCCCATGACGTTACAGCAACAGATGGAACCTTGTTATACCCTAGGGACGTTATATAAATTGGTTTTTCTCCATCATTTTTATTCAATAGATCAAATATAGTACATTAAAATTAATTTTAATAATACATATATTTAAAAAAAATGTAAAAGTAAGGTATGAGGCAAATATCACAAAATTTAATTTTATATATTTTTTCTTTCAGGTCGCAGGTTGCAGTTAATCGCTTCCACCGGTGGACCTTGTCGTCACAATAAATTGCGATTCTTTCCCCAACTGCCTTCATATAATGGGATGTAAGAAATAGTGCTTCAGGAACTGCAACCGGGGCAGGGGGCGCCGCGCCGCGACCATTCTCCCCTCGTGAAGGTGACCATCATTCACTGGACCGAAACCAACGCAAGACATTCGGGTTGTCAAGTTTCTTATTTCAATAAATTCGTAGGTTATTTTAATTTATGTTTATTTTGCCAAGTGATGCGTGCTAGTTTTTTTTTCTTCGGTTTTATTTATTTTGTGTAGAAAAGCATAGCACATTATTTAAAAAAAAATTGCAACTACGAAGATTCGTGTTTCACAGCAGCAAATTTTAGGAAAGACAAATATTGACATCTACCTATCACGATATATATATTTTTTAAATAAATAAAAATTATTAATGACCAGCTTGTTCCCGACATGCGTCGCAATGCCGTATTCAAAGAAATACATTGTTTCTCCCTGAATCACCTTTCCCCTGTGTCCCCGTTCCCCTTCCGCGTCCCCTTCCTAGCTAGCTTTATAATTTATAGCCTATATGTTATTCTGATGTATGAGCTATATTATTGTCAAGTTTGATTAAAATCCATTTAGAAGTTTTGCGTAAAAGAGTAACAAACACACATACTTTATCAGAATTGTTTGTATCAGGTATTGTTGTGTATTTTTGTATTGTGGTTCTAAATTTCAATTTGTCGTTATTTTATTGGTCGATGACATACATATTCTTAACACTGTCATATATGAATTTAAACAGACTGTTTATAACGCTAAAAAATAAAATAAAATACTTCCATACAAACTTTCGCGTTACTAATATTAGTGAGATTAACGTTTAGTTATCTTAATTTTTTTCATTCTTATTTTTATCGTGACATCTATTTCGGCGTTAATAGCCGTTCGAACTGTTTGATAAAAATGTATTTAAAATTATTAAAAAAAATATTGGAGTTCTATTCATAAAAAACAATAAAATCTAGTCTCCCTCAAAGGAAGCAATCTTCTGAACAGGACCTCCATCGATATGCTTGGTGTAACTCTAAGTGACCAGCTCAGGTACGGGGGCTCCATCGAAACCAGAGTTAAGTTAGCCTCTCAGAAACTGGGCGTACTGTACAGGGCCCGCAGATACTTTAATAGTACCCAACTGCTAACCCTGTACAAATCGCAAGTGCGCCCCACGGTTGAATTTGGCAGCCACCTCTGGTCTGGAGCTCCAAAATACATTTAAAAAAAAAAACCTTGACTCTGTGCAGAAACGGGTGATCCGTTTGATAGATTCTCCCATCTTAACAGACGGACTGCAATCTTTAGAGCACAGGCGTCAGGTGGGAATGTTGTCCTTGTTCTACCGGTATTACACTGGAAGATGCTCCGAGGAACTAGCGTCATTGATCCCCTCGGCACCGGTGCATAGTCGGGAAACACGCCAAACACGCGCCCAACATTTGTACACGGTTGACATTAGTCACATGAGAACGGGTCGTTTCTATGACTCGTTCTTGAGTTAAACGGCTCGGTTGTGGAACGATTTACCAGCCTCTGTGTTTCCTCCCTCCTACAACATGGGTCTCTTCAAGACCCGTGTTCACTCCTTCCTTTCCTCAAAAAGACCCTCCACACAACATCTTCAAAAATGACATAGGCCCTGAGTGAAGTTATTTTCCTCAGGGCCTCCTGTGTGGAGTTAATGTAAAAAAAAATAAAAAATAAAATAAAATTTAAATGTAAAATGTACATAGGGACCTACTTGACTTTCTCTCCCTAGAAGACGGGTAGTGTTTTGTAAATATCTGAAAACCAAACATAATATTGAAAATTATATTTGAAATAATTGACAGGCTTCCACAATATCAACTTTTTTGCTTTGGAATTTTCATGGACAGGAAAAAAAGGCATTAAAAACTTCTAAAACCTAGCTACACTAACATATTGCAGTTCATTTGTAGGTGTAGTCATGATTTCACTGCACTGCTATTGTAGTGTGTCGTACCCTAGGATCTAAACAGTGATTCATGACATTATTTAGAGTTAAAAAAATGCTAAAGTAATTTTGGTCTCCGGTGACTTTTTTGTTGTTTATTGGACAGTTAAGGTCAGGGTGAGGGGTTGGGCAGCTACTCGGCTGAGTGACGAGTAATGATGTGGAATTATTTTTTTTGGTTTTGTAGATTCAATAATTGACCAAAATTTCACTGATATTTTTTACTCCAAATAATGTCAGGATTTACTGGTTAAAGTAATTAAAATACGTACCTTAACACTTTGTATACGACAAGATAGATACTAATGATTATTTTTGTTTTATTTTCTCTGTAGGTCGTCCGCGATTCTTCATTTTAATTGTCTTCGAGAAAGTTGGAATCCAAGTGAAACAAATTGCAGTGATGATGTCAATCATCTAATACCAGAATATCATTTACTACTCCTCCCCGAAACGTGGTTCCAGGTGACCTAAAACCTCCAGACATGGTTCCAAAATTGTCTGTTTTGAGAAAACTTCGATATATTTATGATTCTAGGAATAATCTTCGGTACGTTCTTCCAAAATTTACTGCCTTGCACATACATCGAAACATTGTTCTAGATTCTAAGAGTAAACAAGTCTCGTTGAAGAATATTTACAGGATGTTAATGGATATATATATGTACTTGACTTACTTTAACCATTGATTCCTGACATTATTTGGAGTAAAAAATGTGAATGAAAATTTAGTTTCCGGTGACATTTTTTATGTTTTTGAAGTGAAACCACTTTAGCATAGTTGTGATTTGAAACAGAAACGACACTAAAAAGAGACAAACACATACAGCTGCAGGATTTAACCTGCGAGAGAATGAGATAGAATCAAACCTTATTGCATTGGTCGCTTTTATTATGAACTCACTTTTCAAGGATTCTATTGGTTGAGATTGTGTGTAAGTTATTATGAAGGTTTCACTTCTACCGCGTGTGAACGGTTCTCGATTTTATTTTTTATTTTTCAACTTAAAACACAAAAAACCAGTAGGTATTGGACAGCTGAGGTCGGGGTGTTTGGCGGTTACTCGTTAGAGTGACAAGTGATTTCACTTATACATTTTATTAGGTTTTGAAGGCAAAAAAAATAAAAACGAAAAAATAGTCACCGAAGACCAAAATTTCGTTCACATTTTTTACTCCAAATAACGTCAGGAATCATGGGTTAATGTAAGTGAAGTACGTTCCTTCACACCAGGCAAATGTATATTTTCCAAAAAAAAAAAAAAGTGTTAATAAAAAATTCACCTTTACAATCCCAAAAATGTTTCAATTAAAATCAAGTCACGGTCACCCTAACAAACCCGACAGTTTCTTAAAGCAATAACTTATTCTCAAAGGCAAAGAAATAACACACAATACCGTTCTGTGTACTCAGTAATGATGGTCACACTATTATTAGTTCCCTGTACAAACACATGACCAACATTGTCTTCAAAGGGATATCCAGGGTGACCATTGACCATGTACGTTGTAAATTATATTGTACATATTTTAATGACCCATAATTCATTAAGTATTAAAGAATAACATTTTAATTTCTGAGAACGATTCATTGTGAGTAGTATTGTCTGAAAACCTTTCTTAGTGGTTAAGTGGACAAATATATTTATAAAAAAAGAATAAATTGTAATAAATACCGTGAACCAAATAAAAAATGATATTTAATTTTTTAAATAAAACAAGTCTTTTAAGAGTTCACAATATTTTATTTTCCAACACGGTAAAGGAGAATTGACCGATGTAAAAGTACAATACATAAAAAGGGTAAGTACCCACCTTAGAAAAAGTACCTGTTTAATATTTTTTGAAGCCGAAAAGTTGGTTTCTTTATACAGAACTTCTAGAATAGTCTACAGCGAGGTCAACGTTATTATTTTCAGTTCTTAAAATTACAATTACACCATGAGCTATGGAGCTTTTAAATATCTGCTAAACTCTCTAAGACAGAATCCCAAAAATTTATGGTTCAATATATTTCAAAAACAATTATGAAAAGGTTTTGAAATCCACTAAAGAAATATACTCAGCCAGCGGTGTTTGTCCTTCAGCTTCGTTACAGCGACAAACCCACCGTCTAGAAGTGCTGACACCCACTGTTGCATCATGGTACACATTTTTCAGTCTTTCATGAATGCGAACGTGCGTTTCATCTTCTACAATCAAGAATCAATCACTGAACGCTGATGATAATACAATTATCAATGTCGAACATTTTGCAAGCGACAGCAGTGCTGCCACCTGTTGACTTATAAAGTTACTAGGTACTGCATAAGATTATAGAAGGTGTGGGGAATGGCACCAAAATTAAAAATTTTCACTTAACTAACTTTATTTAAGTAGAAAAAAATAGGAGGCATTGCTTTTTGCCTGACACTCGCAATATTATAAAAGCGATAACTTGCAGTTTAATGAAAAATGTTTTTTTTTCTCAATAAAGTTAGACAACCATTACCGGGTCACGAACAGGGTTGCCAGGTGTTCGGTATTCTACCGAGTAGTTCGGTTCGGTAGAATACCGTTATTCGTTATTTTAGCACCGTGATCGGAGTTCGGTATGACAAAAATACCGAAATAACAAATACATTAATAAGCAAAATAAAATTTTAAAAGTATACAGTACAGAGAACGAGAAGAAAGAAAGCGAAGAAATAGTAATAAACCATTATAAAGTAATTACACATTTTTTATTAACCATGACGTCATATTAGCTTACAGCTAATAAAATTAAGGCGATCTATTGGATTTTTTTTTGAACTATTGGTTCAGGAAAAAATCTAAATCGGAATTCACGCCCTTTATGGGAGGAGTTTAAAAATACTTGAGAAAAAGCTTTTGGAAAGGTTGGAAAAGGTATTTGAGATTTTTTTTACAGGTTGATTTCGTAAAGGCCTGTAAAAAATATTAATTCCTGTTTTACGCATTGTTTATTGTAAGAAAACTGAAATTTAAAATTGATTTCACGAAACTAAGCGACGCGGAGTAACACGCCTGTCTCCCGCGCCGGTTGGGGCGTGACTGATACGAAATAGGTGTTGCCCAGTGCATGGTTCTTGTGCCCATGCCATAAGGGTCACTTTAAGAATCCAAATTCGTAGAGTGCGGGCTGTATTGATTGATGTCAAAAATAACGACGAGAAAATACATATTTTATTTTATTTAATATGAAAGAGATATACGACTTCAGGAGAGCGTACCTAAGTGAGACGAGACAGGGCAGTTAGCGTTGGGCCAAATGGAACTTTTTTCCAATTCTAGTTATTTTTTTTTTATTCTGTACATCGATTATTAATTTCATATTTTTTTCATCAGTAGGTAAACCACAATAAGGAACTCCAGTGAAAAATATAATGCTTTAAAAAAATATGTTCATATAGGCCAATAAACGCTGATTCTGAATAATATATAAGTTTTATTTGATAATATTAAACAGAGAGTTTTTAAAAAAATATTATAAAATCAATTTTTAATCGAGTCGTAAAAACACGCCGTCAAGTTGGCATTATTGAAATTTTAGTGGTGACGTCACTGTTCGACGTGTCGTGACGTCACCGTAAAGTCATTGTATGGAAATGTATGATATGACACAAGCAATCGTATTAATTTATTCGTTTATTTACATACCATTTATAGAGATTTAGTTGTTGTGTTTATTGAAACATTATTTAGGCCTAAATAATGTTTCAAAAATAAAGGTATCTCTTATTAGTTAATCTGTATTATTGAAAATATTCAAAAACTACCGCACAAAAAAAATAGTAATGCTACTTCTAGGGAGAATTCTTCGAACAAAGGAATTCAAAATGGCGGCAGTTGATCAGCTGTTTGCCCGATCCTATAGTAATTTTTCAGGATTGATGACGTCACACGATTCACCAAAACCGGTGGTTTTCGGGGATCTTGAAAAATTAAAACTTTGACAATTATTTTAACTATTAAAACTAACTCTAAAAATAAAAATGAAAATGCAGTTATTTAAGTAAGAAGGTCATTATTCATTAAAAAAAATTAAACTAATTGGACTGGAGTTCTCTATTCAGTATATTCATACGATTCAAAATAATTGTTAGATAACTACCTACCTATTTCTCAATCAGCTGACTTATTCGTAACAATAAACAGTATTTGCTTTGCATTGGGGAAGTATCCAATGAAGGGGTATCCAATACCATACCATACCCTATTATCAGTCCAGCACGCTTTTATCATGTCGTGCCACGCGAGCGGATACAGTAATGCGAGGGTTCGTGGGTTCATACAAGTATTTATGGTAATTTGACGTAAGACGTTACGCAAAACTTTATAGTTATAAGGATTGTGCATCTGGTGGAACTCTACCAAAATTGAACACCTTGACTAGGTACCTCAACACCCAAAGCTATGCAAATGAATGTGTATAGCGCTGATAACTCCGTTGTAACCTCTCCCTCTCCCCCATAAACATGAGTATAAGATAGGAAGAGAGGGTATTGTGGTGCTTTCAGCGGCAGGACCATGCGAGGCGACGCGACGGGCTGCGATGATCAAGAAAGGGGAGATTGTTGTGATAAGGAAAGATAGAAACTTACAGCTTGACACGGTTAACTTTGCAGACAGCTGAAGAAGGAACTACGAACGAAATATCTCTTTTGAATATCCATAAGTTCAATTTGCATCATCAAAATTATTTTTGTTTAGTTCAGACTTGTGTTGTATGTTGAAGAAAAGAAAAGAGTTAGTATGTTAAGAGGGTATTCTAATCTAGAAGCATGAATTGTAGGTATTTTTGCAGGTACATTAAAAAAAAAACAAATAATATTTTCAGTAGCCACTATTTTACCAAATATTTATTAAACATTAAAGAATACATAAAAAAATCAAACGAAAAAATTCAAAAAGTTACAGGATGTTGAAAAATGGCGCGTCCTGGCCCCCTAGCATGGTCGATCGATAAAGGTTTTATCGAAAATGTCGGTAACCTGAAATCGCTCCCGAGCACGACTGCAGGACGCTAACGAAGAAATAACAGTTTACGTCAAATAAATTAGGAACGCTTAGTCGATGTGAACTGTTGTTTGTTCGTTAGCGGCCTGCAGTCGTGCTTGGGAGCGATGTCAAGTTACCGATATTTTCGATAAAACCTATATCGACCGACCATGCTAGGACCCCTGGTTGACACGATTGCAAACACTCCTAGTAATCCGAAAAAAAAAAACAAAATAATTCTTAATTCAAACAAATGCTGCTATAGCCCGAACCTCGGAAACGTAAATATTTTTTTCGCAAAATGGCGGCTATCTGAAATAAAAAGACATTTTTTTGACTTTTCAGAATTTTTTAAAAATAGTAAAAATTGAAATTTTGTTATAGTTTTGGTTCGTGACATAGAATAATGTATAGAGAAGGCTCACACTAAATTTCAAGTAAATTGGTTTGGTAGAACTTGAGATATCGTGTCAACCGTCTCGAAAAAAGTAGTTTCGAGAAAAATGCGTTTAAAGTTTTGTTCTATTTCGATTCTAGTTAGATACCGTCTAAACTGCGACAATATTAGTCACAGGCATATTAGTTTTATAGCTCCAAAAATGTATAACTTACTATGTACAACCTTTAAAGAGAACATATGTCAAAATCTTCAATCTCATAAAAAATATACCAAAATTTGGCTAAAAAACACTAAAACAGATATTTTTACTTATAAGTTTAAATAAAGCCGTTAAGTATATCTATCATTGGATAGTTTTTAGAGAAGATTTATAATATTGTTTGCTTTTTTATTTTGTTTGTTTTTTATGTATTTAATTGCACTTGTAACATCTATTCTTACAAAACTTATAATAACAGTGCAGACTGTTATTATGCTGTAGTTTTTAAATGCATTTATTCTGTTACTTTTTTTTAAATCCCTAATTTATGTATACTTTAAATATTCACTATAACCATAAAAATAAAAGTAAAAAATCAATATTTTACCCACGCACAGGCATTGCCTTTGTGGGATTTTTTTGTTCATACATTTATTATATTAAGCTTTTTTATATACTTTTCATTATTTCATGTATCTATTATATGTATTGCATCAAAAATGTTCAATAAAAAACAAAAAAATAAATAAATAAATAAACTGGTTATAACTTTAAAAATAATTCCAATTGCAAAAAAACTTTTTAAGGAGATATTTTTTTAATATCTCCACGATGGAAATATGAAGAAAAAATTTTTTAGACCAGAATACCCCTTAAGGTACTGTTGGTTTAAACCCCATAATATTAGACCGAATTAATGAACCGATTAAATACAAGACCTCTAAGACTATAATAGCCAGGAAACATTTTGAAAATCCACATGAGGTAAAAATTACGAGACGCAATGGCGCAGTTCTATTTGTAAGAAGTTTTAAATTAAGTAGTTTAAATGATTCCTTCTTCAAGGCATATAAGATTCTACTAAATCAAAATAAATCATAATATAAATCATAATATGAACAATTTGAAGTCGCGGGGTGAGGGAGAAGACGAATAAGATATTTTAGGGAGGTTCAACCGGACTGAAAAATCATTAAAAAATGTTTCAGCTGTGTAATGGTATTGTTGTAAAGTATTTTCAATCTTGGCACTAGCTCACAAAAAGTCTAGAACCGCCCCTGCAGTTTACCATTCCAGTCCAATAATAAATGAGGTTCCAAGCACGCGTGGCACGTGGGCATAATTTCGCCTTTCAGTGAACAGTATGCCACAGGAGGAAGTGTCTAAGAAAGTCCGTTGAAAATGTCACAGATGGGTACACACTGTCCGATGCCATATGCCCACTTTGTAAGTACCTACCTATTCTACAAGATATAAATTATAAGAGTGTTGCTAGAGGATCACTTAAGACGTTTAAAAAAAGCCTTTGGCTAGGTACATTAATTAGTATATTATGGCAATTGCGTCGCGATTGTCCTACCTTCCTTAACTTTTACCTTGGTTCTTCTTCAGGGTCTTGAAAATAAGTAAGTCATCAAAAAAGTCGGTACTTATTACCAGTGACCGACCGAAGGTTCGGTTTCGGCAAGCTTCGGCAAAAAATCTAGTTTCGGCATCAGTTTCGGTTTCGGCAGATTTTCTGCCGATCCTTTGGCCGCACCGAAACTCAGCAAAAGATCTCAATAAATGGTAAATTTAGTCTTAAGAATGTTGTGATTGTAAACGCACTTTTATTTAAAATACTCAATTAATGAGGTCCTTTCTTTATAATGTACATAAGTGTTGATTATTGACAAATTTTAGTTCCAAGAAGTAGTTAACATGTTTGTTAATTTTTAGTAATATCAAAAGAAATTAAAAAAATTTTCAAATACTTCAATTGTTGTTTTTTTTTTATTTATTTCATTCAACACATGTTAACTATTTGTACCTATAAGTGTAAAAATAAGACAAATTTCAGTAAAAAATAGATTTTTAACATGTCTAAAGAAAAGGACAATAAGGTCTTGGGGAGTAAGCTGGTGAATGTGTGACGAGAGCGTTACGAAAAGTGCGATCGGGCGAGGTAAACGGTCGGGCCTTTAAACACGCTTGACTTGGGGAGTAAGCTGGTGAATGCGTGACGAGAGCGTTATCGGTGATCAGTGTGATCGGGCGAGGCGAACGGAAGTTCAGAGGGAGATATGTTAGTAAAGTATTACTTCAGTCGTGTGGTCTAAAGCACACTAGTGTAAAAAAAATATTATTATTACCATTCATTCAACGCGGCTTCTTGCGATGGACATCTGTGTATTTACCTTTCCCTTTATTTACCTTTTCGCTGATAAATTGAAATCTTCTCGATCTCTATCCCATTATTCGTCCCTAATAAAGGCACACTTTAATTTGACACCGGCGTCTTTAAAAGGTGTTCGACCTTTTTCTTTTACCGATGTTAAATCATTTATCCCGTACCAGATGTCGTGTTCCCGATCAAGTACCGATGGAAAACAAAATGTGGAACTGGCAAATTTAGCACACCTAATCAGAAGAATACAGCATTTAAACTGAATAATATTTCATTTAGGACTATTAAAATCTCCCTTTTGATGGAAGTGCGAATTGGGTAATGTTTCTATATTATTTTCTGATAGAATGATGACAGATAAGATACGCTGCCGGTAAATTCTTCCGTCAACTAACTAACTATAATAACAATAACTAATAACCATCAAGCCGCTTGCGGGGGTAGGCAGAGAGATCGGACCGCCAAACAACTCGATCTTAGCACACACTCTTTGCCTCATTCGCATTCATACATACTCTTCCATTATTATGACTCTTGACATGGCACGACTCAAGTATCTGATTCACTTGATCGTGCCATCTGTGAATTGTGTAAAAATGTAAGCAAATTCTTATTTGTACGATTTTGTAAAGGTCATTTCATAAAAATTCTCCAGTTTTTCAAAATAAATATTAATTCTACTTTTGGCAGTAATCTTCTTATAAATGTAATATCAACAGGGGGTAGCAAATGTAAAATCATACAATGTCCAGTTTTTTAAATTATAATTATAATATTTGGCTAATTTATATAGTGCCGTTTTTGTCAAAAATCACCTCAAGGGCGCTAAATAAATATTCATATAAAAGAATTAATAGGTACTACTGGCTTACAACTAAGATTTAAAATTGTAACTACTGACTTAGGTACATCTATTACTATAGCTAGTGACTTATGACTAAGACATAAATATATATAAATGTTGACCTAAAACTAGTGACTTACTAACATATAATATATTGTAGTGACTTATATTAATAACACGGGTGCAAAAATGAGTTAACTGGGTTTAAAGGAAGGTAGGATTTAGGTTACCACTGACATTGTCCATTGGTAGGTAAATAAATAGCATTTTGACCATGGACATATGAATATTTGGATGTCTATGATTTTGACCTTATCGTGAGTAGTTGGAGGGAATTGCAAAAGAAATAATATATGTATTCATGGACTTCAACAATTATTAGACTATAAACAAACAGAGAAAAAAAATTGCAAAGTTTATATAGAATGACGATTTTATGGAAATGAGTATCTAAAAAAGTGCGTTTTCAGTTCGAATCTAAATTCCGATTTTTTTTTTTTTTTTTACATGAGCTCCACACACGAGGACCTGAGGAAAATTATTTCCCTTAGGGCCTATGTCATCTTTGTGGATTCTGTGTGGAGGATTTTTTTTAAAGGAAAAGAAGGAGAGGAGAATTCTGGGAAGGAAGATTGTTAAAGGGGTGGGTAGGAATCTGGGGTTCAGTGTGTCCTGGTCATCCGCCTCCAAGACCTAGGCAAACCTCACCCCATGATCCCGGGAACCCCTGCTATATCACCAAACGTAGCGAACCACTTGGGGTGACCTATGGCAGAGGTGTTGGTTATCCAATAAAGGTTCCCGGGACGGCGGTACCCATTCCCGCCTCCCGCATCTCAAAATAAGTGTCCTCCGCGACCTCCGCGTACAAAGTCGTATCTTATTCAAGCATAAACTTTCTAATTAAAGTCTGATTATCAGAAGTGACCTGCCAGATAAGTATGTTTTCTGTATCTATTTAAAGAATAAAAGTCGATAGAGCCTAAGAATTCATAATAAATTGTACAGCGCCCTTGAGGTGATTTTTCACAAAATCGGCGCTATACAAATTTCCCAATTATTGTCGTCATTATCTGAGAGTGCCATTTTTAATCTTACTCAAACGTTTACATCAGGCTTGTATTGTTTGTAGTGTCCCACCGAAACCGAAATCGAAACCAAAACTTTTTTAGATTTGTTAAAAATTTATTTTTTACTGAAATTTGGCATATTTTTTACACATATACAGACAGTTAACACGTGTATAAAAACAATAATTGAAGTACGTGAAAAATTATAATTTATTTTTTTGATATTACTGCTAAAAAACAACAAAAAAATTGTAAATTTTTTAAAAATATGTTAAATACCTCTTGGTACAAACATTTGTCAATAATCAACACTTAAATTATGAAGGAAGGACCTCATTAATTGAGTTTTTTTTTCATTGCGTTTACAATAACAAAATTCTTTTTATACGTGATAAATGAAATAAAAAAAATATATTTTTTTTTTTTTTTTTTTTTATTTATTTACATATGCATATATATTAACAATACATTACAATGTGAACATTTGTCTGTCCAACTGGGCAGAATACCCGTTTCAGGACAGCCAAATTGTATATTAAGTTCATAATATTCTTAACAAAGGAATAGTTTCGTTCAAGATATCAAGGGAATTTGCTTCTGTCAGGACAACTTTTGAGAACACTAAGAATTGTATATAATTAAGGGATGGTTTCTTTATGTCTTTAAAAGAATCGCAAAGATGTGATTTTTTTCAAGGTCAATTTGGAGAACGTAAATAAATGCATTCAGAGTGAATGCATTTATTAATGTTCTATGAGTGTTTTCTTTAGTGAGATCACAAGTAGGAGATTCTTTCCAGGCCATTTTAGAGAACATTTACAATTGGATAATCAGAATTTACACATTTATAAACCAATATTTGACATATGAATTCACAATGTATTTATAACTGTTTAATTTTAAAGTACTATAATTTTTTGAATTTCTTAAATAGTAGAAATTACACAATTATAATCCAAATATATGACAAATGATTTTTCAACATCGTTTTGGAGAACATTAATTTATTTAGTGGTTTATTTATTTCTTTTATTTTACTCGCAGAGGGCTTTTACATAAATAATAAATAATAAAGGCAGTACTCCATCTTTAACATGAGAAAACAAATAGATTAGATAAAGTTACGATGTGAATAAAAAGTATATAAATTAAATAAAAAAAATGCAACAAAAATTTTGTACAGTGAGATATATAATATCAATATGTTACGATTAGAAAATACGTACATAATATAAAAATCCAACCAACAAATTTAAAAGTAAACCAAGGTTTGCAAAATTGCAACATTAACCGTGTCTTTACACCTATAAGTATGTTTCGCTGTGTCAAGTGTCAAGCCGAAGCGATGTATCGATGGTACCGACCTCCTGTACCTCTCTGTGGAGTTGCAGGAGTTCGAAACCATCGGACCTATCCAATTTCGAACTCAATATTTTAGGTAAAAAAGTTAACCAATTTTTTTTTTTTTTCAATGAAATTACAAAGGCATTACATTTAATAACATTAATAATTGCATTCCGAATAGGTTAATGGTTTCTTTCGGGAGATCACAATTATGATATTTTTCTGGGTTAATTTGGAGAACATTTGCAGTTGCATTATTAGAATTTACACATTTATACACCATTATTTGACATATGAATCACCAATGCATTTATGACCATTTAATTTTAATAAATGTACTATTATTTTTCGATTTTCCTAAGTAAAAGAAATTACCCATTTATAAACCCGACTAAATGAATATGAATTTCCAATGTATTTATATAGAAATTTTCAAAACTTATTTTTGAAATGTCTAGTCGTTATTTTACAAGAGTCAAAGACCAGTCCTTATTTTACACGGATCAAAAAACAGAGTAAAAGTTTTATTTTTATGCAATAATATAACTTTTTAGTACATATTAGGTATGTGAGATTGTGTTAGCATATGTTCGCTCTCGACTCTCCCCATATCCAGAAGCCAATTGCTAACCAATTTCCGTAAAAAGCTTGTACTTTTCAGTTTCCAAGCATCGGGTATGAAGTTGAACAATTTAGGCCCTAAGTAGGAGTATTGTCTTTGGGCATGTGATGTGTTTGTAGTAGGCGGAATTACTGGATTCCTCCCTGCATGACGGGTGTTGTGGAGATGATCGATGGATGGATAGTGGTGTCGGTGTTTTTGTGTATGTAAAATAATTTTTCTTATGTATAGTTGCCGTACATCAAGAACACGTATCTCTTTAAATAATAGCTCACTGGGATACCTAAATGGTTTCTTAAGGATGACCCTTAAAAGTGATTTTTGTGCTTTTGCTAGGGGATCAATTATTGTTTTGGAACAGCCGCCCCATCCCAAGGATGCATATTCTAGCAGTGAGTTACACAAGGCATGGTACATTTGTTTCAGATCTTTTAAGCAAAGAATATTTCTAACAGACATGAATAGATGAGTAAGTTTTCTAATCTTTGAGGAAGTCGAGACAATATGTTCGTCCCATCTCAGAGACTTATCTATGATAATTCCTAGATATTTTATACTATCGACACATTCACATTATATTCACAGTATATATGTATACAAATTTTTGTCAATAATCAAAACTCAAAGGAAGGACCTCATTAATTGATTATTTTATTGATGATGGCGAGTAACATACGAGCCACGAACTCACCCAAAGTCAGCCGAACGAGAAATTACAAGAAGTAGTTGACATGTTTTGTTATTTTTTATAAATTTTGTTTGTTTTATTTTTATTTTTTTTTTTTTTTACATTAACTCCACACAGGAGGCCCTGAGGAAAACAATTTCCCTCAGGGCCTATGTCATCTGGGATGCTGTGTGGAGGGTCTTTTTGAGGAGAGGAAGGAATGAACATTGGTCTTGAAGAGACCCATGTTGTAGGAAGGAGGAAACACAGAGGCCGGCAAATCATTCCACAGCCGAGCTGTTGAACACAAGAACGAGTCGAAGAAACGACCCGTTCTCATGTGACAAATGTCAACCGTGTACAAATGTTGGGCACGCGTTTGGCGTGTTTCCCGACTATGCACCGGTGCCGAAGGAATCAATGATGCTAGTTCCTCGGAGCATCTTCCATTGTAATACCGGTAGAACAAGGATAGCATTCCCACCCGACGCCTGTGCTCTAAAGATTGCAATCCATCTGTTAAGATGGGAGAATCTATCAAACGGACCGCCCGTTTCTGCACAGAGTCGAGGGTATTTTTCAGGTATTTTGGAGCTCCAGACCAGAGATGGCTGCCAAATTCAACCGTGGGGCATACTTGTGATTTGTACAAGGTTAGCAGTTGTGTACTATTAAAGTATCTGCGGGCCCTGTACAGTACGCCCAGCTTTTGGGAGGCTAACTTTACTCTGGCTTCGATGGAGCCCCCATACCTGAGCTGGTCACTTAGGGTTACACCAGTTTATAGAAGTAATATAAAACAAAATATATATTTTATCCGTACTTCAATTATTGTTTTTTTTATTTATTTATTTAATTTAACCATCCTTAAATAAATTTATCCACCCTTCTACAACTCACTTGCTGTAACTTTCTAAACTGTAGTTGTTTTCTGTTATAGTATGTTTTCTGTTTATTTTTTTATAATAACTAAAAAAAATTTGTATGTTTTTCTCCATATTTTTATAATAGCTGAAAAAAAACCTTTTTCACTTATTCTACCTATGTAATACTAACTTTTTATACTATCTTTATATTTTATATGTTTTTTTAAGTCTATTTTATACTTTGGGTACTTGAAAATATAGTATTTTGTTTTAATATTACCCACACTCAGGCAGTGCCTTAGTGGGTTTTCATTTCTTGTTCATACTATTTGTTATTATATATTATGTTATTATATACTATTGCTATTATACATTTTATGTACAAAGAATTGGGAATAAATAAAGTTAAAAAAAAAAACACGTGTTAACTGTGTGAATCAGTGTAAAAAATAAGCCAAATAACAGTAAACAATCGATTTTTAACAAGTCCAAAAAAGTTTGGGATGTCGAAACTAGATTTTTTTGCCGAAACTTGCCGAAATCGAAACCGAACCTTCGGTCGGTCACTAATTGTTTGCGGATCTCCACATTTCTCACTCGATTTTACACGATTTTACCACACGTACGGCTTATCAATTAATAGTAATTCATATAATGTTTTTCTTCCGTTTGTAAGTTGGTAGTTTGTCGCAAATTATAAATCATTTATATAAACTTTCTTCAAACTTTTGGCTTGCAAACAATTTTGAAGATCGAGATCCGGCTATAGTAAATCATCTTTTCTGATAAATTCAAAATTCCGCACATGGCGGCCGCGCATGGCGTGTTTTTTATCAATGTGGAACAGTAGCTACCTTACTACTACCTAAATTACCAAAATCAATCCGCGTGACGTCTTCAAACACCAGACGCTCTCGACTTCCTCCACCTTGACATTAAAATTCATACAACAATAAGCACCCCGGTGGTAATACGACGCAAGAAACCAAAAAAATAATAATAGTGTCTTACGTCCGGCACACTTCACCAAGACAGCACAAGATCTTATACTTATTTTACTCTTTATAGGGGTGCTGCTGATAGGTCAGTTCTAACCTCTCCCTCTTTACCATAAAGAACGCATATAACAGAAAGAGAGGTAGGGGTCATACCTTACACGTTGCCGTAATCACTACTTACCCCTCTTTTGTCGCGTGGCCGGTAAAGCGCAACGGGTATGCCACCACCTTGAGAACTGTGTTTTTGCTGGTTCATGTAAAGCAAGTAAATTGTGATCACTTTATAAGAAGGGTAAATCGTTTCTTGTCGAAAGTAAATTTTCAGCATCATTAGGAATAACATTATTACCAAGTTGTGAATAAATTGGTGGGGACCGATCAAAATACGAGTTGAGAAAAGGATCTATTTATGCTACCGTTGCCGACTCCAGATACTAATATCTACAGCCTGTATGTCGGACGAGTATCTACAGCTCATATGTTGGACTAATGTCTACGAACTTCAGAGTGTTGACTAATATCTACAGAGCTAAGGTCGGACGAATATCTACGACGGTCCCAGTGTTGACTAATATCTACAGAGCGTAGGTTGAACTAATATCTGCAGAGCGTAGGTTGGACTAATATCTACAGAGGGCAGCTGAGCAAGAGGTTGTACGGAAAAGCATAAATTACTTCAATTACGTAATTACTAATTACGTAAAGGCTTAAACGTTTAAAGTACGTACATGAAGTTTTTGCATAATATTACGTATTTTGCTGTTTACGAGAACAATAATTTATTGTACAAACATGGAGGTCATAATACAGAGACATTTATTTATTTCGAAATACACGGCACCACAACCAAACCTAACCTAACCTAACCTAACCTAACTGACATAGAAATGGTCATGGTAACAGATTAAATAATTTAGAAGCACTCGAAATAAAGAAAGCTGTTAAAACAAAAACCCAAATCCTTAATATTCAGGTAAATGTGTCCAATAGTCCGATATTAGGGATGTTTACATACATACATACATAAATTAAGTTTTTTAAACTGCATACGCAATATTACGTTATTGCAGTATGCTATACATAATTACAAATCCAACCGCCAGTGCTGTAGATATTCGTCAACACTTTGGTTCTCATAGATATTAGTCAGCAGTTTGAGCTGTAGATATTCGTACGCACTTTGGTTCTCATAGATATTAGTTCGATTTTTTCAGTTTTTGGAATTCTTGTAGATATTAGTAGACGCCTCCCCGTTGCCTCTATCATGTTTTACAATACATCTTACTTTTAATATTATTTATAAACATGAAAGTTTGTAAGGATGTATATGTGTTTGTTACTCTTTCTCGCAAATACTTCTGAATGGATTTTAATGAAAGTTAACAATAATATAGCTCATACATCAGTATAATATATAGGCTATAATTTATAAAGCTAGCTAGGAAGGGGACGCGGAAGGGGAACGGGGACGCACGGGAAAGGTGATTCAGGGAGAAACAATGTACCCATTTCTTTGAAAATTACATTGCAAAGCATGCCGGGAACCAGCTAGTATTTTATAATTTAATAAAGTCTATCGTTATAAAAAAAATATATACTCAGCCATTTACTGAGTTTGATGTCTATAATTATTATTCGTATTACGTAAAAATGACTGTAACTCATAGACTGCTACTCGATTACCTTAGAAATATTGAGATTTTTTTAAATAGTTTAATGGGTTAATGTTCTAAAAGAAAAACCTTTGGGATATGTGGTTGTTAGTGAAGTAAAAAAATAGGTTGGTAAATAGGTTGGTAAATAATATTTGGTTTTGTTTATTTTTATTTGTTTATTGCTTCCTGACAATTTAAATACATTTTTTTTGCATGTAATTATTAACCCCACTAGGGCTCCCCTGTATCGGGGTTAACAATTTAATAAAAATAACACACGCAAATATCGGTCATCAAACAGTTAAGTAAAAGCAAAATAATAAAATTTAAAAATAAAATGATAAACAGAGAAAATTATAAGTGATAAAAATATATTAATTAAAGTCTTGAGAGATTAAACAAAATGTTATCATTCATTATATCATTAATTCATATCATTTTCAACAATAGATAAAATTAAAAAGTATATATCCTTAAGGTTTTTTTTTAAATATGTGTAAAAATAACTTAATGAAAAAACAAAGATTTATAAGCGATTACAAAGCGAATCTTTCTTATACAATATTAAAGTGACTATCAAATAATCATTATTTTTCATTATTACGTTCACAACGTTATTGTTTTCATTCCATTTAAGTGGCCGTTTTCATTAAAATATGATTGTATTTTATAGTGTAAGTGACACCTTAGAAATGCCATCCGTGTGATCTTTTAGCTTTGACAAAGTTATGGGATATGATAGCCTCTATATATTTATTTACCTTTTTATTTTAGGTGTTATTGTTTAAATTGAATAGGTTGGTAGGGTCGCAGTGGTACACTCTTTGCTGGAAGGAAGGTGATTATAAAATGCTGCGAAACGCCACGTTGCATACCATCAGCAACACTACCAATAATTCCGACTCTCTAGCGTCCACGAGTGGTCTTCAGAAAACCCCGCGAAGCCTGGGCAATGTGATGACCACCATTATAACATCACAGCAGATAAAGAGAGG
The DNA here is from genome assembly GCA_929108145.2 of Limnephilus rhombicus. NCBI lineage: Eukaryota > Metazoa > Arthropoda > Insecta > Trichoptera > Limnephilidae > Limnephilus > Limnephilus rhombicus. Next base: position 14,657,134 of record OV815287.1, on the reverse strand, counting down.
GCGAATGGCGTAATTCCGGCGCCATAAAACGGGAACTACCCAGCTAAGGGAAGGAAAACCCCAACACAAAACCCTTGTCCTCCAGGATGGGGGTTGGGCGTAGGGCTAACAACCCTACCCCATAAAAAAACAAAATGTTACGATACCCCAAGACAAGCCTCGGACATCGGAACGGAATGAGGATAACAGACCCGGCAAACGTAAAAAGGCATATGATTTAAAAATTTACACTTGGAATGTTCTAACACTCTATCAACCTGGCGCCCTCCAGACACTAATAGATCAACTTAATACATATAAAGCAGACATCACGGCTCTGCAGGAAATTAGATGGCTGGGAAATGGGATATTTGTAAAAGGAGACCACTGCATGTATTACAGCTGTCACGAAAAGCACCACATAAAGGGAACAGGCTTCCTTGTAAGCAAACGAACTAAGCATCTCATCATGAACTTTAAGGCACTCAGCCCTCAAATGGCATATCTCAGAGTAAAGGGAAGGTTCTTCAACCTGAGCATACTAAATGTCCATGCACCCACAGAGGACAAACCTGCCGATGAAAAGGAAGATTTCTATGACAAGCTGGAGAAAGCTTTTGATGAATGCCCACCGCGTAACATTAAAATCATAATAGGGGACATGAATGCGCAAGTTGGTAGGGAGCCCTACTTTACACCAGCAGTCGGAAAACATAGTCTCCACCTAAACTCAAACGAGAATGGGGAACACCTGATAAACTTTGCAGCATCTCACGATATGGTCATAGGTGGTACGTTGTTTCCACACAAAAATATACATAAAGCCACGTGGAAACACCCAAATGGCAGAATCAATAATCAAATAGACCATATACTTATTAGTGCCAGACATAAATAAATTTACTAGATGTCCGCACTTATAAGGGAGCTAATATTGACTCTGACCACTTTCTCGTTGCAAGTCGACTGCGGTTTAAAATATCAAATGCTGGTAAAACAAGAAGGTCTGAAATCACAAAATTTAATACGAACAAATTACAAGTCCCCGAAACCAAAATGGAATTTCGAACTACGCTCAACAGGATAGCGCAGTGTGACACATAAGATATCAACTCACAATGGACGACCTGCAAAAACCTTTTAACAACAGCTGCTCTCGAAACCCCGGGAAAAGAAATCCCTATAAGAAGTAACCATTGGTTTGACTCAGACTGCGCAGAGGTAACGAAAAAGAAAAATGAACTCTATCAAAAAACGTTACAACAAGGCTGCACAAGACAACTTATGGACACCTATAGGGAAACAAGGAAGAGAGAAAATAAGATGCACAGGAAAAAGAAACGCGAATATTTACAAAAAGAAATTAGAGAAGCTGAAGCACTCAGGCTTAAAAATGAGAGTAGGCTTTTCTACAAAAAAGTAAATAACATGAGAGGAAAGTTTAAGCCAAAAATAAATATATGCAAGGACGAGAACGGAGTGATACTGAGTGAAAAGCCTGACATCCTGAGGAGATGGGTGAGGCACTTTGATACGGTTCTCAATAACAAGTCGGCAGAGGTGGAGCACAACACGGTGGAGAGCACAGGAGATGACTTGCACATTGACAATGCTGAACCCCCTTCACTAGAAGAAGTGAAGCAGGCAATAAGACAGCTGAAAAACAACAAATCCCCCAGGTTAGACGAGCTGGTGGCTGAATTATTTAAAGCAGCAGGTGGAGATTTTACCCAATACCTGCATACCCTTATCCAAAAAGTATGGACAGAAGAAGAGATGCCCGAAGAGTGGAGACTAGGAATTGTGTGTCCACTACATAAGAAGGGCGACCAACTCGAGTGCTGCAATTACAGGGGAATAACGCTATTAAACACCGGCTATAAAATTATGTCCAACATCTTGTACAAAAGATTGCTTCCAATGTCTGAAAAAATCATTGGCAACTACCAATGTGGCTTCAGGCCAGGCAAATCATGTATTGACCAAATTTTTTCCTTAAAACAGATTTTGGAAAAGACGCTAGAACACAATGTTGAAACACATCATCTCTTTGTAGACTTCAAGGCCGCGTACGATAGCATAAACAGGAATGCATTGTACAATGCAATGAGTGAGTTCGGAATACCACGTAAGCTGACCAATCTGGTGAAATTAACAATGTCCCCAGTAACGTGTAGAGACAGGGTTGGCAGTGATCTGTCCGAGCCCTTTGAAGCGCTCCACGGGGTGAGACAAGGAGATGGATTGGCCTGCCTCTTATTCAACATAGCCTTAAAAAAAGTTATTCGTGACTCAGGCATCGAGATAAGAGCAACGATATTTGACAACTCTGTGCAGCTATTGGCTTACGCTGATGATATCGACATAATCGCGAAAACTCCAGATGCTTTACGTAACGCCTTTATAAATCTTGAAAGCTCTGCCAAAAATATGGGTCTCGTAGTAAACCAGCAAAAGACCAAATACATGGCTGTAGGATGCACCCAACAAATCCCAACTCTTTCATGTGGAAACCAAAATTTCGAAACGGTACCAAGATTCACATACCTAGGCTCCCTGATAACAAACGACAATAATACCACAGAGGAGATCCAGAAGCGCATAGTGAACGCAAATCGCTGTTATTTCCGCCTACAAAACCAATTAAAGGCCAGACTGCTGTCCAGAAACACGAAGATATTAGTGTACAAAACACTTATCAGACATCAGACCAGTACTTACGTACGCAGCTGAGACTTGGGTACTAACTAAGAGGAATGAGCGAGCACTGGACGTTTTTGACAGAAAAATTTTGAGGCGCATCTTCGGACCGGTTCTAGAAAATGGATTTTGGCGCAGACGTTATAACAATGAGCTCTATACTTTGTTTAAGGAGCTAAACATCGCAAAATTTATAAAATTGGGAAGACTTCGGTGGCTGTGTCATGTGGAGAGAATGACCGAGTATCAAGCACCAAAGTCCCTGCTGAACTCAAGACCATTAGGGTGAAGGAGCCTGGGAAGGCCAAGACTAAGATGGAGCGACAACGTCCTCAAAGACATATCTATCTTGGAGCTTCCAAACTGGAGAGAGCTGGCAAAAAACCGAGATGAGTGGAGGAAGACTCTTGAGGAGGCCAAGACCCACCAGGGGTTGTAGAGCCAATAGTGATGATGATGATGGTGATGTTGAAATTGAAATTTTGAACCTCATTTTGTCTTGAGATTGACAATTTTATAAAGTTCACAAAATAATATAGGTGTTGAAAGACAATATTGTTACAATCACAATAATATTTCTCGCAGAATGGACCTCTACTGTACTATAGGAACTAATAATCTCTACATCTCTACATCTCTATCTCTATCTCTACATCTCTTCTCTACATATTATAACTTAAAGTCCCCCACGTCGTCTGCCTGTCTTTCTATCTGTCTGTTCGCGATAAACTCGAAAACTACTGAACGGATTTTCATGCGGTTTTCACCAATAGATAGAGTGTTTCGTGAGGAAGGTTTAAGTATGTCATTTGTCAAGGATTTGTGTAAATTGGTTGAAATATAACGATAATTATTAGTGTCGGAAAAAGTCAACCGCCTGGTAGCTTTCATCGAAAACGCTGCCTAATCCTTTTGGGATATAACAAAACAATGCATAGTGGGATATTCCTCTTTTATAGATCTACGAAGGCATATATCTATCTTTTACGGATAGCTTACTATACCCATCCTATCTTCTAAAAAAAAGGTCACGTACATTGGGGTAATTGAAAAGTTATTTAGACGGATACAGTATTAATCCTTATTAACTTAAATACGTTAGTTACCCCAAGCATTTCATGCACATTATTATAATCTTTCACACCATCTCAACGTATTATAAATTAAAGTCCTCCGCGGCATCTGTCTATTTCTTCGCGATAAACTCAAAGACGGCGGTGGTTATAAAGGTTGGATATCCATCCAGTAGATGACGTTGTGTTTTATTAGCCACAGCTATAAGTCAGCTAGTACATTATAAAGTAAATCATGTATAGTGACCATATGTTGAAATTAGCTTTATAATAAATATATCTATATCTATCTATAGAAATCTCAGTGACAATTCTTTTTTCAAATTTAATCATAAAATTGATCATTCGGATTTGACAGCTCGTAGCGGGAACCACGATCAAGCAAACTCCGACGCAAAACATTTTTTTTTTTAATTATCTTTTTGGCTTTCACCCATTAAGGGTGATCTTGGCCATTTATTAAAGTAAATTACATATTTTTAAAACTATTTACATTAGTTACATTATCAATTTTTTAAAATTATTTACATTTTCAGTTTTTTGTAAATTAGTTACATTATCAGTTTTTTAAAATTAGTCACATTTTCAGATTTTTTTTTAAAAATAGTTACATTTTCAGTTTTTTACATGGAATAGATAAATTATATTAGCAAATATAGACAATGGGCCAAGACAATTATCATATGATTATACAAGTTTACTAACATGCAGAGTTGGTAAAAATAGTAATTACAAAATTGTAGAGTGGGAAGATGTAACTGTACATAATTAATAGTAATTACAATGTTGAATAGTAGGAAGATGAACAGGTTCCCATAAATAGGAACCTGTACAACTGTACATACAGAGTAACACACAGAGTTGAACCCAAAACATCAAAAAAGACGCAAAACATCAAAAAGTAGTATTCAGCCAGTCTTCCATCTTGAACGGGAACAGGAATATTACAAACACATTTACAGACAGATGCAATGCCAAAAGTTGAGTTACAACAGGACATCGCTACGCTCAGTCAATAAAATATGGTTTAGCATGTTTTTTTAAAATGGACAATACCTTTGCATGCAACCTTAGCAACCCGTAAGACGGTGCACGTGCGAAGGGTGAAATGTGAAACATTATCGGAACCAGTCTTGCATTCAAGAAATGCCCAAGAACGGAAATGAAATTATATTTTTGAACGTCCGCCATCCACTTCATTGTATCGTATCCTCCTAGTATGATATAAAAGTTAAATCAATCGGTAAAAAACCAAAATTAACATATAATTTATTCAATGGTTTATTTAAAAATAATATTATGCACCGAACCATAAAATATACCCACTCGAAGAAATCTAAACAAATGATTTTTTTAATCGTCAACATTGGCATTAATTGGCAAGAAGTAGGTACCGACGCAACGGTACCTACCCAAGGTTGTTGTGTTTTGTTGGCAGCACTGATTCTTCGAGCGGGCGAACTGACCAACGCGGCAACGCGACGGTATTCAATGTTTTGACAGTTCGAATGCAGTTTTTGTAAAAAAATAACAGCTTTCGTTTCAAATAATCATAACTTGTGAACTATTTTGCAGTCGGTGTTAGCTATTAACAACTTTTACTGTACTCTGTGGCTTGGGTAAGTCCGTTGCCTAATTTATTCACGTATTTATATGATTTTTTCACAGAATTAGGTTAGGATCGCAAACGTAAACAAACAAAAAATATAAACATGATTGTCATCTATGTGAAATGTCTTTTTGAAACGATATTTTTCTGAATGTTGAGTGAATAGAATCATTAGTTTGAATTATTTATTTTACCGGTTTTACTGTCTGGCTTCTTCCATTCAAACAATTTAGTATTTTAGACAACGATCCATCCGTCAATTTGAAACCATTAAAATGATTGAGAACGGCAAAGTAGTTTGCTGTCATTGACACGAAACAACGGATATAATCCACTTAGAAACCTAATAATCTTCTAGTTGCAAAGTTAATGGTCTTAAGACATAATTTGCCAAGTATTTTAGGATGCCTCAAACCTTTTGTGAAATATTTTTAACAAAGATCGTTCTTCCGGTTTATTTTTGGTGTTGAGTTTTTTGCTGATAATTTTGCAAGGGACCCTTTGTATAGGTCCCCAATTCAGAGACCAATTGATTTTCACACCCATTAATAATAATAATAATATATTACAATACAATGTTACTTTAGAAGAAACAAAGTTAGGTCCCATACCAACTCAGAATCTACTGAACTCAACACCCTTTTGAAAAGTCATTAGAAACTATGAAAAAAACATAAAATAAAAATAACCTAACGTAACCTATATATATTTTTTTATATATATTCTTTATATCACTTTTAACGACTTTTCAAAGAGGGTGTTGAGTTAAGTTCATTCTGAGTTGTTTTTTTTTTTTTTTTACATTAACTCCACACAGGAGGCCCTGAGGAAAATAATTTCCCTGGGTCATCTGGGATGCTGTGTGGAGGGTCTTTTTGAGGAGAGGAAGGAATGAACATTGGTCTTGAAGAGACCCATGTTGTAGGAAGGAGGAAACACAGAGGCCGGCAAATCATTCCACAGCCGAGCTGTTGAACACAAGAACGAGTCGAAGAAACGACCCGTTCTCATGTGACAAATGTCAACCGTGTACAAATGTTGGGCACGCGTTTGGCGTGTTTCCCGACTATGCACCGGTGCCGAAGGGATCAATGATGCTAGTTCCTCGGAGCATCTTCCATTGTAATACCGGTAGAACAAGGATAGCATTCCCACCCGACGCCTGTGCTCTAAAGATTGCAATCCGTCTGTTAAGATGGGAGAATCTATCAAACGGACCGCCCATTTCTGCACAGAGTCGAGGGTATTTTTCAGGTATTTTGGAGCTCCAGACCAGAGATGGCTGCCAAATTCAACCGTGGGGCGTACTTGTGATTTGTACAAGGTTAGCAGTTGTGTACTATTAAAGTATCTGCGGGCCCTGTACAGTACGCCCACCTTTTGGGAGGCTAACTTTACTCTGGCTTCGATGGAGCCCCCATACCTGAGCTGGTCACTTAGGGTTACACGAAGCATATCAATGGAGGGCCTGTTCGGAAGATTGCTTCCGTTGAAAGAGACTAGATTTTCATTTCGATCCCTTTTAGACGTAATCAGACAAGATTGGGTCTTTGAAACATTAAATTCAACGAGATTATTTTTACCCCAAGAGAAAACACTCTCTAGGTAACCGTGTAAGGTCACCGCCTGATTTAAAGGTTCATAATTCATAAATTTTGAAAGCGTTTTCTAGCAAAGTCGATATTATTATTTATTTTAAATTAAGCCCTGAGTTCCTTTAGGAAGGGAAGGAGTGAACCTGTAGGAGGGAGGAAACTCACAGATCGGTAAATTTTTTCCAAAGTGTGACAAATAAATGCCAACCGTATACAATTTTTTATTTATTGTTTTTCGTAGGTACCATAATATTATAAAATAAACGCCTTCTTACTTATTTTTTCTTTTTTTTTTCTTTTCTTTTGATATGCTTTCCTCTGCAGCCGAGTGAATCGCCACTTTATATATTTTGTTTTCTCCAAAAATGCCTAATTTAGTAAAAAGCTTTGTTAGTTCCGCATTTAGCCTCCTGCAAAGTCGACTATGTTTTTGTTCGACTATAAATGATATAAAATATAATTTATAATTATTTTTCTCATTGGGTACCTACCTAGGAATTCGCAGTTCGCACCACAACATCCATAACTGTCGAAAGAAAAGGTTCAGGTTTGCGCAGTTTCTATCTTTACAATTACATAAGCGAAAGAGAAAGGTGCGTAAAAACACACTTGCGACAGAGAAAGGTGTGGGCGGGGGGCATGCCACCTTTTTGTCCTCAAACTCGCCTACTGCGACGATTTCTGTCTTAAAGTTTGGCGTATAGATACTATACCTACCCTAACGTTTGTGTCAACATCTATCCACCACATTATTTGAGACAACTACCTGGCGCTTTGTGATTTATATATATTTTTAACGAACCTTTGGTCTAGCCCTCACTTTTTAAGAATTTGCGTTATTGACCTAATTGACTGAGCGTGGCGACGACCTTTTCTAACCCGACCATTAAGCATTTCATCTGGCTGTAAATTTGTTTGTTCCGTTCCAGTTCCGTTTCCAGATAGTGTCCATTTTGATGATTAAGAAAAGATTTTTTCTTATGTGAAATAGAAGTGTTTAATAATTAGGTAACAAATCTTATGATTTCAGGCGTCGGTTTTGATTTAAAATGTGATAAAAATTATAAACATACTTTTTGGACATGAGGTCTTCTGTTCACGAAACAACTAGTGGTGACATACATAAGGAAAAAAGATGGCACCATTCACAATCCTTGCAAGGTTCACCGAACAACACAATGACTACATAAAATAATATTCAATGATATCAATTGATTCAAACATGGTAAATTTGGGATTAGACCACTGTTGCAGTGGTGACGTCATTTAGTCCTATCAAAGATCCACATGCCTATGAACCAGAATCGAAACATCTGCATCTATAAACGCCGTCCCGGATTGATTGACAAGCGATTGACGTTCAATCTGCAATCTGACAAGCGATTCACAAGCCATTAATAATCCTATCAATTATTCATCATGGGTACAATTGAAATTATTACAAATAAGCGTGATCATTGCCACCGCAACGATTGAGATTAACAATGGCCTTATATTCAATTATGTATTAATATTGTTAACTGATATTGCCAACGCATTAGCGTGAACCGACTAACTAAACCATTGCGGAAAATTATCGAGGAATTATTCGCTTTGTAATATATAGGTATGAACGGCGGTGTTGCCAGGGTATAGGTTTATTATTTGGACATAAAATAATTCATATCCCAACAAGTGACCACCCGTAACAACGAGCCGAACATTAGTCCCAATAATTAGCCCGCCGATATAACATAACAACATAACATAATAACAACCTGTTGCTCCCGCCCACAGGTGGTATTGAGCAGGGAGTACAGGGGTGCGATGCCTTTGGTTCGTTTGCTAGAACAAATATATTGCACGAATACTCTTACGAAAGCAGTGCCCTTGGGAGCTCTGTTCCTCCGTTGTAACCCATCTTACTGTTATGTGCATTAGAAAAATTACTACTGAGGGATGAGCGGTTTGCTTACAATGTTGTAATACAGAACTCCAGTCCATTTTATTTATTTTTTTAATGAGCCTTCTAACTCAAATAAATGCATATTTTTTTAAATTTTATTTTATTTTATTTATTTTAGAGAAAGTTGACAGCAAATCAGAGATTACAAAATAATACAATAATAAGATGTTAATTATGCCAATTATGAACTTTCCACTGATGATAGTTAATAATAAAGTGTGATATTGTAAGGGTATTTTCTTAGTTTCATTTTTTAGTTACAAAATATAAAAAGGGGGGGGGGGGGGGAGGAACATATATAGGGATTGAACTTTCTAGTTTGAGTCATGTTGCTTGGTGAGTTTTCGTTTTATGTCACGTAAAGTTGAGTTAAAAATGTCAATGTGGTAATAATTTAAGTTAAATGAGTGTGTGGATCTGTAGATAAATGAGTTCTGTTTGGAGTTGGTCTTGCAAAGAGGGAGATTAAAGGTAAGCGACTGCCTGCTGTTGCGATTTGGAACATGGAATGATAGGCGTTGAAGAAGATCAGGACAATCGATTAAGTTATGTGTAATTTTAAATAACATTACCGAATCTGCTATATTTCTTCGACAGGTTAACGTTTGTATTTTGAAGAACTTTGCAGTCTTCATTACTAACATGAGATCGAAAAGATCGGAAATTAAGGTACCTTAAAAATCTATTTTGAACGCTTTCAATTCTATTTTTGTGCACTGCATAGCCTGGGTTCCACACCTGAGATGCGTATTCAAGGATACTACGAACATATGAAAAATACAGTGTTTTGAAAGTAGTAAGGTCTTTAAATTGTTTACAGGAGCGGATTATGAAACCAAGCATAGAAGATGCATTAGTGACTATATGTTCGATACGTTTATTGAAATTCAGTTTACTATCAAGTATAACCCCAAGGTCCTTACTTTCGAATTTGATAGACAACGGTACATGATTAATTGAGTATTCATGGATTAATACGTTTTTATTTCTAGTAAAGCGCACGATGAAGCATTTAGAAATATTTATTTCCAGACAATGGGCATTACAATACGTGCTCAAACGTAGCAAATCATCTTGCAGCTTCTGACAGTCCTCGATTGAGTTTATAAATGAAAATATTTTCATGTCATCTGCATACAGGATAGTTTGGGAGTTTAGAAAACAGTTACCAATGTCATTGATATAGATGTTAAATAATAATGGTCCCAACAGGCTGCCTTGAGGAACTCCTGATGTAACAGCAACAGAATCTGATTTAAATCCAGCAACCACTACTATTTGGGTACGGTTGGAGATATAAGAAGAGAGCCAACGATAAAGATTGCCGTGAATACCAATCTCTAAGAGCTTGTTTAACAAGATTGAGTGATCGACCTTGTCAAACGCCTTACTAAAGTCGGTATAGATAGTGTCCACTTGCATTCGGTTATCCAAATTATCCTGGAGGTACTCTGTGAAAGTTAAAAGATTTGTGCTTGTTGATTTACCACTAATGAAACCGTGCTGGTTCATATTCAGGCTAGGTTTAAGAGCAGCATATAGTTGATCATAGATTATTTTTTCAAAATTTTTATTTTTAGAGTTAGTTTTAATAGTCAAAATAATTGTCAAAGTTTTAATTTTTCAATATCCCCGAAAACCACCGTCTGTATAGTAAATCGTGTGACGTCATCACTCCCGAAAAGTTACTATAGGATCGGGCAATCAGCTGATCATCCGCCGCCATTTTGAATTCGGTGTTATAAGTATTCTCCCTAGAGGTAGCATTACTATTTTTTTGTGCAGTAGTTTTTGAATATTTTCAATAATAGAGATAAACTAATAAGAGGTACCTTTATTTTTGTAATAAAGGTATTATTACAACAATTATTAGTATTACAACAACTATTATTTATCTAAATGTCTATAAAAAATAAACCAAAAACACGAAATGTTGAATGGCGTACGTCGTAAACTTCAAGTCGTGATTTCAAATTTCAATACAACTTAACATGCTATCACCAGCTGAATAGTTAGCAGTAACGTCACCACTAACCATTTTCATAATACCAACTTTACGCTGTGTTTTAACGAGACGTTTAAAAATGCACTTTTTAATATTTTTTTAAAAACTCCGCGTTTAAAATTATTAAATAAAACTTATATATTCAAAATCAGCGTTTATTGGTGTATATACTGTAAATGAACATATTTTTTAAAGCCATAATATTTTTCACTGGAGTTCCTTATTATAAGTGGCCAGCTCATGTATGGGGGCTCCATACATGAGCTGGCTCGTGACAATATTGTGTGACTCCAAAATGCCTATAAAACTGAAAGGAAAGATATATCAGACTATTGTAAGACCCGCAATAATGTATGGCTCCGAATGCTGGACTATGTACAACTCCTACACTAGGCAACTTGAAACAGCAGAAATGCGAATGCTTAGATGGTCGGCAGGAGTATCCCTAAAAGATAAGATCAAAAGTTCACGCATTCGTGGTAGCCTGGGTGTCACAGACATAAAAAGTAAGCTGGAAGAACGATAGTTGAGATGGTATGGACACATAAGACGGAGACCATCAGACCACACAGTGAGGCAGGCAATGTCTATGGAGCTTCACCGAGAGTCATCCAGAGGAAGACCGAAGAACTCCTGGCTAACTCAATGTTCCAAAATTCTTCAGAGAAACGGCCTGGATGAAGGCGATACCCAGAACAGAAGATATTACAACCTGAGAACGAGAAGAGCCGACCCCAACAGCCTACCTAGGCAATGAGTTGGGACAGCGCAAGGAAGAAGAAGAGCTCATGTATGGGGGCTCCATCGAAGCCACAGTTAAATTAGTCTCTCACGTCCTCCCAGGCGTACTCTACAGGGCCCGCTGATACTTTAATTGTACACAACTGCTAACCCTGTACAAATCACAAGTGCGCCTCATGGTTGAATTTGGCCGCTGCCTATGGTCTGGAGCCCCAAAATACCTGAAAAAACCCTCGACTCTGTGCAGAACAGGGTGGTCCGTTTAAAAGATTCTCCTATATTAACAAACGGCGCCCAATATTATGTACATGGTTGACACTTGTCACTCGAGAACGGCTCGCTTCTTCAACTCGTTCTTGAGTTCAACAGCTCGGCTGTGGAACGATTTGCCGGTCTCTGTGTTTCCTCCTTCCTACATGTCTCTTCAAGATTAATGTTCACTCCTTCCTTTCCTCGAAAAGACCTTCCACAGAGCATCTCATGACATAGGCCCTGAGCGAACTTATTTTTATTGTTATTAGTTATTGTATAAAATTTATTGTAAATTATGTATCTTTTTGTGAATAAAAAAAAATGTCCTTTAACATTAGACCTGTGTTATTATTTTGAGTTTAAAAAAAAAATAATGTTTTCTTAAAAATGGCATCTAGGTAGGTAGAGTAGTTTCACTTTTACGGATGCCGTGTCTTAGTATTAAAAATATATACAGAAACGTTAAAAAAATAGTTAAGAAACTCACGTTGACCTCAAAAAAATGGAAATAAAATAGTACCTTAAATGTTCAGTTTTAAAGTGTTATTTAGAATTGTAGTGACATTTTGTTGTTGTGAATGTGTATTGTTATACACCAGAACAAAACAATAAGAAAGTACTTAAAACGCGCCGTTTACCCGCTCAAAAATAAGAAGATGGTGAGATATGTAAATACGGCCAGAGAGAGTTCGCTAATATTAAAAAAGATATAATTTGAGCGAAAATTATGAAAATATTTAATAAAAAACGACTCGTTTAAAATAGTGCAAAAATCTCGTGGGGAACATCTAATATAGTATTTAAAGAAAGACTGTGATTTTTTCATAGATATAACTTCTAAAATAAGTAAATAAAACGTGTTTATAATAATTTTCGGAGCATACTTTGCGATTTTTTTCTATCGAGGGAATTTCATATATGTATATATTTTTAAGAGCTTAAAAATTTCAAATATTTAAGAGAGAAATGTAAGAAATCGGTAGAAATTCATGATGCGGCGGCTTAAATTTAATAAAAAAGACTTTACCGGTCGGTGGCTGAGTTGACTAATGCGTCGGGTACCTACCCAGGATTCTTTGGTGCAATTCGTCGGCTTGCTAAATCATCCGTCATTATAATGACGGTAGTTGGAGATTTTCAATTATTGTCAGATTATTAGTAACCCGGGAATGTTTGCCTTTCTTTTAAAAAAATCCCAACTTTAACTTGGGTGCTTACGAGCGAAGGTTGGCGAGCCCTGATGATAGGATATCTTCATTCAACGATGGGCAACTGCCATTTACACATTTACGGCTTCAACAGTTTTTTGCTCCAATGCCAAAAACCACACGAAACTATATTAGGATGTCTAATTATTTGTCTTAGCGTTCTCGTCATTATTTGTTAGAAACGTCTTCGGTTGGCATCTGTTACTTTATGACACCCTGTAGATTCACTTCCTAAACTTCGTAATATCTACAAAAAAATTATTTTAGGGTAATAATTCAACGAATTCAACATTAGCGTAATAACTCCAAGTGGTCCGTTACTTTTGGTGACTTAGCAGGGGTACTTGGTCCGTGGGGTGAGAACCGAACTTGGTATGTTTGATTCTTATTATTTTTTATTTTGGAGGTATTGATGACATTATGCCTTTTTTGTCAATTCAACTTGTTCTAAATTTCTTTAAGCCTTTTATATTTTTAAATTTGTCCAAGTTTAAAAAAAATTGTAAATTATAATATGTATTTTTTATATAAGTGTTATAAATCTAGCTGAACAAGCACTCTTGTAAATTGCTATCTTGACACAGGCGTTTCTCATCTAGTATGTTGGGCAATACATCAGCACCGATATCAAGTGTTTGTTATATATAATATTATGTAGGTACACGGAAACAACAAAAATGTTTAATAACTCGTTCACCAGTAGAGTATTATACTGCCCTGATGAAGCTACGGTTGTAGCGAAACCCGGTCGGCATAAAGTATAAAAATAAAAGTGGTGTTTACAAAGTTATTGTTTTATTTTAAATTAAAAATGTTTAAGATGAAGCCGTACTAAATAATGCAAAATCATACAAAATCATATGTTTTTGTTTTGAAAATTTGATGGCTTAGAAGTATTATAGATGCTTCAATTAAATACTGTGTGTAGAACATACCTTGGCCCTTAAAAATATCGAACATTTTTTTTATAAGTCTTTTAATAAGCCTATAAAAAAATAAAGTATTAGGTCTACAAAAAACACTTTCAAGTCCAAACTCTCCTATTTATAAACCCCTTCTCGGATTTGGTTTTATTGTATAATGTGGCAAATTTAGTTTCTTTTATAATAATCGCAAAAAAAATTATATTTACCCCGAACTTCACAAAATAAAATAAAATATGCATTTTATCGTTGTTATTTTTGACATCAATCAATACAGCCCGCACTCTATGAATTTGGATTCTTGAAGTGACCCTTATGGCATGGGCACAAGAACCATGCACTGGGCAATACCTATTTCGTATCAGTCACGCCCCAACCGGCGCGGGAGACAGTCGTGTTACTCCGCGTCGCTTAGTTGTGTGAAATCAATTTTAAATTTCAGTTTTCTTACAATAAACCATGCGTAAAACAGGAATTTATATTTTTTACAGGCCTTTACGAAATCAACATGTAAAAAAATTCTCAAATACCTTTTCTAACCTTTCCAAAAGCTTTTTCTCAAGTATTTTTAAACTCCTCCCATAAAGGGCGTGAATTCCGATTTCGATTTTTTCCTGAACTATTGGATCGCCTTAATGATCGGATCTGAATCTGCGGGTACTTCCAAACCCTTCATCTCCCCCTCTCCGTTGAGGATGTCTTATGACCGTTTTACACCATCTCTTTTTTCAGCCCGATTCCACTTCATCTCTATTTTCATATCTACGATTTCAGTTGGCATGACAGCAAACAGCGTGAGTAATGTGTTGTTTGCAGTGATGACAACTGAAATCGTAGATATGAAAATAGCGATCGCGAAAAGCGAAAAATGTTGGCCTTTGTCTCTAATTGGAATCGGGCTGAAAAAGAGATAGTGTAAAACGGCCATTGTCTTATGGGCCCCGAGCAGTTTTTAATAAAAATGAATGTCAGTTATCTCAACTAAAGTCTGTCTTCTGAAGCAGGAAAACTCTCGAATGGTGAGCTCTTTCGTCATAAAATATGAGCAAACTGTCTGAAATTTCCACCCTAACTCAACCTTTTCAATGTGATTCTTTGAAATATTCATGTAACTGTCATATTGCCATTTTGTTTGCTTTCAATATTTTTATTTTATTTTTTATATTTTGATGATACATGATAGAAGCAGGAATGGAAGTTAAAAATAGTTAATAGCAGACTGATTATTGTGCATAAATTGATCTTTACTCAAAAAGTTCAAAACATCGCACCTAATTAAATATGTATTTTTGTTTTCATTATGACCCTTTGAATTAATAGCCATAATATTTAAACAACTGTGTCTTCGTTTCTTAGCAGGTACCAATTTCTAGTCTAAGAAAAAAAAAACAAATAATGATCTAAGGAAGATCGACTATATTACAGGCCAGTGACAAGTGTCACGTGATCAAGTCAGTGCCATCGAGTAACGACGGTTTGCAAATAGCGGCGATCGTAGTTGATGCTCGTTGTTACTGCTGATTTAGGTACGGTTTTCCCGCAAACGTATTATTAAATACGCAGAGTGAATACATTTTGAACAGTGAAGTTTACTTTGCGACTTCAAAATTTGGCAGTCGTGCGCCAGGCCTATGCTTCTCCAGTCGGTCTTGTGATCTATGCGTGTGTTTGAATGTCGGTTTTTAGGTTAGTTTTGACCATTTTACATCTCAGGTGAGTGGCTCTCCGCTGTCCCTTGCCATTCGCCTTCTCTCTCGGTCCTTCTCGTCCTGCTCCAATCCTCTTCCATGTAATCTATCCAGCTCTTCTTCGATCTGCGTCTGGGGCGTTTTCAATAGGGCACCCACTTGGTCGTGACTTTTGATGTCCTGTCATCTCTGGCATTCTTTCAGCATGTCCAGCCCATCGTGGTCTTTGGAACCAAATGAATCGAACATTGGTTCCAAAGATGAACGAGATTTTCGAATTCAAGATTAATTCGATGTGCTTACAAAAATGTCTTGAAAAATGGTAATTATTTTTTTTTTAATCTTAAAAAGTTTGGGAATCTTAAATGGAAGATGTCCCTACTACATTTCAATTTCCACAGCGACATATGCAAGGACACGAAGTCTTAAATTGACCCTTAAGGGTTTTAAGACGTAACGGCAATTTTTACGATTATCGCTTCTTTTCCACGGTAATTATTTAAATGAGAGAAGCATTGGCTCAGACTTAAATAGATGGTCCTCCGCTAATAAAAATGGGCCCTGCTTAGTTGAAAAAAGATTGCCCCCCGAATTTAATAACGTATGTCCAATAAATTTAAAAGCATTCTCTGATGGTATTATTAGTAGTTCTGTGAATAAAAGACCTCGCGTCAAAAAAGCATGTTTCTAATTTTATCTTATTTAATAAATCGTAACAAAAATTTGCTCTGAAATCATCAAATTTGTACGTAAAAACTTAAATACCTATCTACCTACTTAAATATAAACCATATAACATGTTATGTAATAATTTTTTTTGTGGAGTAAGGAATTATACAATTTATCCAAGTATTTTTCTAAATTTCTTTTGAGTCAAAATCAAATTTTCAATAAAATTTTAACTACTTATTATAAACCATAGACATTTTGTAGCATTTTTAAATTTCAAATATGGAATTATGCAATTGGCCTAAACTATTATTTTTTACAATTTTTTTTCAAGAAAGGTAGACACCATAAAATTGAAAAATTCTAATAAGAAAGTTCAAATTAATAAACACAACGATTTCAAATTTGAAAAGGTTATCTTTACAGAACCGTTAAAACAGCAACCATCTTGAAACTTCTTAAGAGACTTACGAGATGCAAAACGGTTGAACTAAAACATGACTTCGCAACGTTCAGCCAATCATATTCCTATGCACTTAACTTATACCTTTTTTATCGTTGGAATAAGATGACAATGAAATGAACTGCCCATGGTGAGAATTGTAATGATTATTGGAACTTAACTTACGCATTTTTACATTTTTTGAAATATTATTATTGAGTTCCATGTTCCGGGAAGTAAGTTTGCGCCCGTCGTAAGTTTTGAACTCTCCCGGCCAAACAATCAGCAGAGCGTCCTATCGACCACCTCAAACACCAATCTCGTGTGCCCCGTATCGTTGGAGATAGCATTTGCAAGCGCAGCCCATTTGTTGACTATTTAATAGTTTTACCGAAACATCATTCAGTAATAAGGCCTACCACTAGTTCTTCCGTTTTTTTAAATATTCCTTTCGTTATTAGGACCACCGACCAACTAGTTCATATGTCAATGGTAGAACATTTCAATTAATCAACCTTTTTTGCTGGGTTCGCAACATTGACATTATAATATATTTTTATTTTGTGAGGCGGGTCGCCCCGGGCACCATTTATTGGATAACCAACACCTCTGCCAAATGTCACTTCATGTGGTTCGCTACGTTTGGTGACTTAGCAGGGGTGCCCAGATTCATGGGGTGAGGTTTGTTTGGTTCTTTTCACAGAGATAACTAGTTTTAAAAAAAAATTTTATGCTGTTGACATATTTCAACTAATTAAAATCATATATTCAAAGACGGGTTATTTCACGATATTTGAACAATTTTTCAATTTTCAAAGGTCTGTTACAATGGGCCGTTAGTTTAAAACTTGGATAAAAACAGAACTTGATTTTTACTTTACTAAATTCTGTGAAACAACCCGTCCCAAGAGACTCATATTTTTGACCTTGTATCTCCGAAATAATGGTTCATGGAGATAAAGATGAGATCTCTGTTTTAGTCACTACCATAATACGGACATGTGCCTAGTGGGGTAGTCGATAACCAGTACCTCTGCCGTAGGTCACCCCAAGTGGTTCGCTACGTTTGATGACTCAGAAGGAGGGCCCGGGCTTAAGGGGTGATGGGGCGGATAGTGAGAGAATGGTTGAGGGAGTCCCTTTATTTCTCCAGCCGTACTCTCTCGGAACATCGCCTTACACTGCAGTGGGAGGGATTAATTCGTACGTCCGTCTCTCTTGGACATACTGACCCCCAGATTTCTACCCACCCCTCATACCCTTTTCTTTCCCAGAACTTCCTCTCCTTCCTTTCCTGAAAAGATCGTCAAAGCAGCATACCCAAAGATGACATAGGTCCTGAGGGGAATTACTTTCCCCAGGGCCTCCTGTATGGAGCAAAAAATAATAATTTATTATGAATTTAAGAAAAAAAATGCTGTTAAAAATGTATGTACTTAGGTACCTACTTAGAAGTTACTTTCCAATCAATTTGAAAGGCGTATAAAGCCCACTTCATCCACTTTTTAACATTGCGATGTTGCTTGAAATGATTTTAGATTTGTTCAGTTGCCAGATTTAAGCTTACCACAATATTCTTCGTCTCTTTCCCTTCTACTATTTAATTTCCTCTCACTTTCCTCTGAACATGGCGCCATTTTCTAACTGGGTTGTTCGTATGGTGACATATAAAAACATACTTAAGTATTATATTCTTTAAAAGTGTTCGTCAATGATCCAAAAGCCAAACGAGTCAGATAACTGTTTAATTTATTATCGTGTAGAGAATCTCATTGTGGGAGCTAGTATATATATATGGAGACTGACGGTTTTCTCTAAAGTTCGTTTGTGCAGTGAACTCCCTTCCCGAGTTCGAAATGAATCCCATAGGTGCGTTACGAATCGCAGCACCTATGGAACTTTCCGCCATATGTTTAGTGTTCATATAAAACGTATAAGTGGCGCCGGAGCGGTAGACTTACAAACTTTGGGAATCTACTAGTTGCCGGAGTGCGCAGCACCTATGAGATTTTTTAGCAATACGGGATTGTATTTTGTGAGAATCAACAGATTTTTTTCTGTGATTATTATTTTTTAAGTTTTATTAAAATAAATTGAAATGTTTAGGTAAAATAATATGGAAAAGCCCAACATTTTTTTCGAGAGTTACCTTGCAGGGCGTGGAGACTACCAATAGTTGTGGTGGACTAGAATAGGCGAAAAGAGAACGAAGAAACAACGATTCGTCTAACCCGTTTTGATTAGAATAAGACTAGGAATACTTTGGAGCCACGTTGTGGAACCAGGAGACATCGTCAAACACCCATTAACATTTGTTGTGACCTTTACTACAGGGACATGTAGTCAAATAAATAAATTATGTCCTCTGTGTTTACTGGAGCAATGCAGACCTTCTCTGTAACAGTGTAGGTAAATAAAATAAAACAATTACGTCAATTCCACATCTGGTTGTAAATGATTTAATGTTGCCATTTTATTTCATCACCATTATCACAATATATATTCTGTAATCAATGTACCTATTCATATTACCTATTTGCTTTTAACTTGATGTGAGTTCTTTTTTATTATGTTTTGTTTTATATTATCTTATAATTTTTCTTTTCTTTCTTTCATTCAATATTTTATATTATTTTCACTATGACTTCCAATGACTATCATGTATGTGCCCCGTCATCGAAAAAAAACAAAACATAAAATATTTCGGAGTAATAATTGACGAAAATCTTAGATGGGACCTACACATCAAAGGTATTACGGAAAAACTCACAAGCCTTATATATTTCTTCAAAAATCTAAGAAACGTGCTAAATAAAAAGGATATGAAAAAGGTCTACTATGCGTTATGTCATTCTCGAATTGAATATGGAATCATAGGATGGGGATCTGCTGCAAATACGTACCTACACAGTCTGAATACGATTCAAAAAGGAATCATAAAGACCATATTGAAAGTACCAATTAGAACGCCTTCAATTGAAATTTTCGATAACTTTGACGTACCAAATGTACAACAAATATATGCCAAAAATATATTATTGAAGCTCTTCAAAAATAATGAATCCTCTACTAGACCGTGTATGCATAACACTAGATCAAATAAAAATGATATAAAAAAATATTCCAAGTTATAAAACCACATTTGGACAAAGAAACTATACATACTTTGAAACAAAACTCCATAACATCCTTCCCCAAGACATAAAACTAATAAAAAATCCAATTGAATACAAATCAATAATAAAAATATGGCTTAAAGAGGTCAATGAGAAAACCCTAGCGAAGACGCTAAAAACGACATAGAAGACAAATGAATTATATTTAAATAACTTTAGTCCGCCTCGGCACAGGACCCCCTAGTGAGGAGGACTAAGAAATACAATATTTTGTACTTAATTTCACATTGCATTTTGTATTTAAATTTTTTTTTATATAGTCGCTATAATAAAAAATAAATAAAAATAAAAATGTAAATGGCACTTGCTCAGTTAATTCTAAATACATTAATAAATAATTTCTGTCTTATTTGAATGGTTCTGAAAAATGTCTTCTAAAATTTTTGCAATTCAATTTGCTACCAAAACTGCAAAACTTGTAAATAACTCGATTAGATATAATTTATGTGAATATTTAGGATTGCAGATTATTGATCTGCAACCATGTCAATGATAAATTTGCAAAAAAATCATTTCTAGAACGGCACATGAAAGCCACAAATTGTCGAAGATATTATGAGGCTTACTACGGTGCATTAGTGGAAATCTAGTTTAAACACTACTTCACCTTTTAAAATATAATTATGGCTACCGCACAAGCCGGTAGTGTCAGCAAATGAAACGCGAAAACCGACAATTTTTATTGGCTCTAAACAGGGATAAAAAAGTGAAAATATTTTCAAATATGCGTACGGTCTGAAGCATTAATTTACTAGTATATTCAGTCCAAAAACGTAGCTGGAGGTTTTTTGGTTAATTGCAATTTATCAATTTTACACAACAATGTATTATAATAATAACACGAAAGTGTTTCGAACTTGTTTTGAAATATTAACGAATACAATTTTAGGCTTAAACCGTTTAATCACAGGAGACCACATTTGTCCCAACGCACGTAGGTCTCATATAAAACGCTGTAACTCCCTTACTATCATAGTTAGAAATATGTTCTAATCGGTGTTAGAAAGGAAAAACACCACCCTATTCCAATCTAAAAAATGGCCACCAAAAAAGTAAAATATACACTTTTATCTACACAAAGTTTTGAATCGCAAATTGAAAAAAAAAATTGAAACTTTTTACAAATTATTTTTACATAGAGCGACAAAAAGTGAGTTTACAATATGTGTTTGTTATACAGTCTAATAAAATATGTATGTGTTTTTATTTTTTTTATTGTCTGTAACTTAAGTTAGAAAAACAAAAGGTGAGCCATTTTGAAAACTTTTTTATGTTTGTATGCAAAAATTTTATAATTAAAAAAAAAATGTTTTTTCGAATTCTATAATTTGAAAGTGTATTTCAGCACCTTTCTAAAACAGTTTTTGGTTTTTGAACGTGCTCAGAAATATTTGCATTTTAATGGAAAGCGAAAATATTTTGACCATCTGAAAAAAATGCCAAATTTTTGAAGGGTTCATAATTGCTTTCCTAGGTAAACGTGTAAAAATAAGCTATAATAAAAATTAAATTTGTTACCGTTTATATCGCAGATCATTTAATTTTGTAATCTGAGGTTTATATAGATCCCTTATCTTTTCCAGGACATTTATCGAAACCACATTCTTTTCACGTGTCCACAGTTCTTTTGATTGTTAATTGACGAATTTATTAATTTTTTCAGGTAAATTTATATTGCTTACTTTATGTTTCGATATCATTTAAAAGTACGACGCTGATAAATAAGTTCGGTATGATGGTATGTAGCTTCTAGTAAGTTCATTTCATTGACAACGTTGGGTTGCTCAACCGTACCTACTACTTCTATGCATCTTGATTTGTGTCGGTTTCTAGGAAAATTTCGGTCCCGACCTAAGAGTTAACAATCACGGTTCATCTATACTAATATTTTTTTTCTTCACTTTATACTACTAGTCACACGACCTGATGGTACTGGCTGTTAATTGAATCTAATCAGCAGGCTGGCGAAAGCTCGCTCTCGACAGCCACTTCCTACCCTGGCACCCCTGATTGCATCTGTCGGCAATTGATAGAAGCTCTTTCCCTGCTGGCATCTATCGGCATCCGGTAGAAGCTCTTTCAATACATTAAACTAATTAAGAATTTTTCAATTATGACCATTGCTATTGTAAGACTTGGATGTTTTTTTCAAAATAAAAGCTGTAGATAGTAGATACATTACTTTTTGAAAGGAGAATGCAAAAAAATGTGACAGCCTGAAACGGATAATTTTGCGGGTGGCCAAATGAGGAACTAGCGAACCGATGAACGAACTAGCTCATTTTTAAATCACAGATTAAATAGATAGAATTATTGTTGACTGGACTAAAAGGAATCGGATTGAGTTCAATAGCACCCCGCACACCGCCACTTTGGAGCGACCGAGAACCGCGCCTCTTCAGGCAACCGGCGGCGCAGAAAAGTCTCACAGTGAACCGGTCTTTACTTTTCTGCGCGGCGGCCTGAAGTGGCGAGGGACTCGGTCGCTCCGAAATTTACTAGCGCGTGTCATCAGTAATCACTGTAATCAATAATCAGTATACAATGGACGCCCGGAGTTAAAAAAAATACCTCCACCATGAAGGATCTTTGAATCTTGTTTGATAAAATTTTATGCTCAAATTGAGATGGCTTGCAGCACTTCAATGAGGCTTTGTTCTGCGCACTACAAGAAATTTTTAAGATATTCGAGTTTTCACAATTTTATTCAATTCCTTAAGGAGGAGACTTGAAAGTGGCTCGGTGATTTGGAGTCTACACCAGATAAAGAATTCCCTGATATTGGAGAGAGTTCAGAAGAAATTTCTGGTATTTCTCTTCACAAGAGAGTATTTCTAGTACTCGTGGCTTTATCCTATCTATCAACTTTATTTCGGTGCGCTCGGAATGAACCATGTACAGATCATAAAGGATGTACACATTGCTAAACGTTCCTTCAGACTGATTCGTGTATGGTTTGAAAACTCGACTGTCATGCAGAGCATTAATTTCTACGTTCCCGATGTTTATCTCCGTTACAGATGGCTATCTCCCAGCTTGCAGTACTAACTTGCCGATTATTACTTGCTGACCAGTGGGGAGAGCAATCTTGCTGTTGAACAGATTCAATTCGGATATCAACATATTTAGCATCAATGAAGCTGCCTTTAAATTTTAAAATTTAAATACTTAAAGATATATTAATTAAACTTTAACCAAATATGCTCTTCCAATACCCCAACAAGTTTGGGGTTAATAAATAGCCCTTAAAAAGCAAGCTCTGTTGCTACTGGTAAAGTTACCTACTTTTATATTTAGGGAATTCTCCTTAACAAATTTATTAATGACTCATTTAAGTGAACAATGTAGTTATATTTTTTAATAATAAATTTAATTGATTTTACACCATTTCGTATGCTTTACTAAAGTTCACTTTGAAAGCCCATATCTTCGTCATTTTTGGAGATATCGAAAAAATAACTTTTCATAATGATGATGCAGTACATTAATTGCGTTTTTAGATTCCAATAGTTTACTGAAGAAGAATATTAACAATAAGAACGAAAGTTTTAAAATACATAAAATAATCTTGCCCAACGTTATAGATAACATCATAGACTAACTTCCCCTGCAATTAGCAAAATACAACGGAGATATTGCCTTAAACTTATTTCATTCTACTTTTTATTGGACTAAGGGGCTCTTTCACCAATCTCTCAAAATGTTGCTGGTAACTACGGGTCACATAATTTTATAGGCAGAAGAATTCTGCCCATTAACTAGCCCGCATTTCACCACCAGAAAATACGGTGTCAAGTAGCTATTCGTGTCTGGAGTCACGCCTGTCGATCTTATCTGTATTATTCTTCAATATTTATATTAAAATAAAATACCGGCTGGTTCTTTGACTGATTTTGTCTTTCACATGTTCATGCATTTCGTTTACGGCGTTTTTTGTCAGACTAAATCGTGATTTGAAATCTATATCGTCCAACACTTCTACAAAATTTATTCGTGCTCTTATAACTCGCGGTCTCCTATTCGATGCCGCCCTTTTACGTTCACGTAATTCTTCGTCTCCAATCGCTTCAATTACATCAATGTCATCTATCAAATCCATGTCTCCGCGTAGAGATAATATAAGTATCAATAATCAATGTGTCTCTGAAAAGTCAAATGTCAAATTGTATTGACATACAAAAAACCGTGGTAGAAAACTGCTTATCAAAATGAAAGTAAAGTTTTTTTACCAAATTTTGGTAGAAAACTTTGCTTAACATGTAGCCGTTAAACGTTACTGGCTAGTCAGAGTACCCATTAGTGAAGGCTAACCTTATCTACCCACATAAGGATGTTTGAGGGATGGTGAAATCCAAAAAATACTTTATTTCATGGGTAGTGCTAATGACAGCTTGTGTTCAAGATGGTGAAATACCCCCTTAATTCATTAAAAACTCAAAACTATAAAAACTCAAGTGCTATTGAATTTGATTAAAAAAATATAAAATAAAATAAAAAAAGCTTTTCACCCTTTGATCACATCATGTTTTGTCCCACTTGCAATTCGGAAAGTAAAAATAAGGGAATGCCACGTAATTCACTCCAGTTGTGTTTGAACTAAATGGATTCAGAATAAGTTGTATTAATAATAATACAATATTTTAATTATAAAATAATAGATAAAATACATTACACGTCCATTTCACATCACTTAGTCGAGCCCCGCTTGTAATTTGAAAAGTAAAAATAAGGGTACACCGCTATTTCACTCTAATTCTGCTTGAACTAAATTGATACAGCAATCAAGTACTTGTATTTGATACAATATTTTAATTGTAGAATAATAAAATTAATAAATTAAATGTACAAGTACAATTTCGACCTTCGAACACATCACTTCATCTTGCCCCCACTTGCAATATGAAAAGAAAAATATGGTACTACCACGTATTTCACTCTAATTCTACTTGAACTTAACTTGAACTGACTACAGAAGTTAAGTTATATTTAATATATAAAATCCATGTACAAGTACAATTTCGACCTTTGAACACATCACTTCATCTTGCCCCCACTTGCAATATGAAAAGTAAAAATATGGGACTACCACGTATTTCACTCTAATTCTACTTAAACTTAACTTGAACTTAACTTGAACTACAGAAGTTAAGTTATATTTAATATATAAAATCCATGTACAAGTACAATTTCGACCTTCGAACACATCACTTCATCTTGCCCCCACTTGCAATATGAAAAGAAAAATATGGTACTACCACGTATTTCACTCTAATTCTACTTGAACTTAACTTGAACTGACTACAGAAGTTAAGTTATATTTAATATATAAAATCCATGTACAAGTACAATTTC
This sequence comes from Limnephilus rhombicus, assembly GCA_929108145.2. Classification (NCBI taxonomy): domain Eukaryota; kingdom Metazoa; phylum Arthropoda; class Insecta; order Trichoptera; family Limnephilidae; genus Limnephilus; species Limnephilus rhombicus. The sequence goes on along the minus strand of OV815287.1, from coordinate 14,631,777 downwards.
GACCTTTGAACACATCACTTCATCTTGCCCCCACTTGCAATATGAAAAGTAAAAATATGGGACTACCACGTATTTCACTCTAATTCTACTTAAACTTAACTTGAACTTAACTTGAACTACAGAAGTTAAGTTATATTTAATATATAAAATCCATGTACAAGTACAATTTCGACCTTCGAACACATCACTTCATCTTGCCCCCACTTGCAATATGAAAAGAAAAATATGGTACTACCACGTATTTCACTCTAATTCTACTTGAACTTAACTTGAACTGACTACAGAAGTTAAGTTATATTTAAAATATAAAATCCATGTACAAGTACAATTTCGACCTTTGAACACATCACTTCATCTTGCCCCCACTTGCAATATAAAAAGTAAAAATATGGGACTACCACGTATTGCACTCTAATTCTACTTAAACTTAACTTCAACTGACTACAGAAGTTAAGTTATATTTAATATATAAAATCCATGTACAAGTACAATTTCGACCTCCGAACACATCACTTCATCTTGCCCCCACTTGCAATATGAAAAGTAAAAATATGGGACTACCACGTATTTCACTCTAATTCTACTTGAACTTAACTTGAACTGACTACAGAAGTTAAGTTGTATTTAATATATAAAATCCATGTACATGTACAATTTTGCCCTTGGATCACATCACTTCGTGTAGCCCCCACAATTCAGAAAGGAGAATGCCTAAAAGCGAATTTAATTCAAATTCTACTTAGGCTAAAGTAATACCAAAAATAAGTTATGTTGTGTCTGATTCAATTGTAATTTTTTTTGTAAACCTACTGAAATTTCTAAAAACTATGAACTGCTCGACTGAAGAGGCTATTTCAAAATGGTCTCTGGCCCCGAACGCGGGTCATACCAAACTGTACATATTCTAATCTCACTATGTAATCCATAGGTTCTACATATCAATTAGTAACTGCAGTAGCCTAGTAATATTCCGCAAGGATTATTCTAGAACGATTGGCCGGCGGCGTTTGGGTTCGAGTCTTCATTCAGAATAACACCATGTGTGCTCAGCTGCCATCGGTAGCCAACAACATTTCAGTAAATAGATAATAAATCACTATTTGTGTAAATTTTTCTCATTGTTCAACTGTTCGAACACTAAAGTAATGAAAGTATGCTGAATGTCATTTTTCATGATGAATTTGTTTGTCGTACAAACGGCGCGCAGTTGCTGTGAAAATACTTCAACGATATTTCCCGGGAAAATTATATTTTTATGCCCACAATGACTTTAGACTTTTTATCGGCATAAATAAGATGTTAATATATTTTTATTATAGATAGGTGCTCGGTCTTGGAAATATTCTGTTCAAATATGAATATTTTTTAAATTTCGCATTTAATTCTTTTAGTTTCTTTTAATGAACGCATAACATCCCACACTCTGTCATCAAATGAATTTTGATTATAAAAACATAAAGGCATACATTTAAAATGCAAACAAATAATCCGATACAAAAATCAATACATTTTTTATTTACAAAAAGATACATAAAATATAATAAATTTTACACAATAATTAATTACATAATACATGTATTTGATGTACCCCCATAAATAAGCAGGGCTTGTGTGTATGGGGGGTGAAAAAAACATCCATCCACTTCTTTTGGTGCCGTCACGTTTTGGCTCAGGCCTCAAGTCGAATGTATATTATGCAACCAGTTGCATGCGCATTACAAACTAGCAGACCCGGCAGAAACTCAACGCCATTACCCAACCTTTATAAAATCCACACCATCCGCTTGCCAGCTGCCCGTTGCCAGCTGCCTGAATTGAATATTTGAATTTCTCGGCTTTTATCTACTATAATAAGTATATGTTATACATATAAACCTTCCTCTTGAATCACTCTATCTATTGGTGAAAACCGCATGAAAATCCGTTGCGTAGTTTAAAAGATCTATGCGCACATACATTTTGAGCGACTTAATTTTATACTATGTAATGATAATTGCACGACACCAAAATTTGGTGTAAATCGCGCAAATTTAGTGTCTTGCAACCTTCAGTATCAAAGCAACCATGGCACCATCAATATCAAAGTTTTTTCTGCAATGCACAATATTGTTGTACGCAACTCTCACGCAGTTACAAGGAACATAAATGACCGCTCAGCTGAAATAGTTTCGTGACACTAGTTGCACGGTTTTACACTATGCAATTAATTGCATACCACTAGTGGTGCAGTATTTTCGCGCTAGCGCGATTCTAATTTTGTGGAAACCGTATATTTACACGTGAAACTAGCAGTGCAACTTATGTCATGACACAAATTGTACGCAACTAGTTGCGTAATGTAATTTTGCTTTAAGCAACTGGCAATTTTTAGAATAAGAAAATAGTTAAAACGGTGAAATCACTCTTCGACATTTAGATGCTTATCAGTCTTTGTCTAATTTATGCTATTATATTCGCACAAGTGGTATATTCGTGATGGTCCGAAACGCTTCCTATGTCAGCAAGATGCGTGGCGATCCTCTTTATTAAACCTTTGACACGACATGGGTTCATCGAACTGTGACAGTTCGATGCATCAATATTTGAATATTTTTTGTTTAGAAACGACTGCCAATTCTGTCTTAAAATGCCACTGTTTTAATTTAGACGATAAAAGATCATTTAGGGGTGCAGATAAGAGAATATTTTAATAATAGATAATAATGGAGATGAGTTCCAACAACTGCCCCGAGAAAGCAACGGATTGCAATCTCGGAGGCGGGTATGGGTACCACCGCCCCGAGATCGATTTATTGGATAACCAACACCCCTGCCTTAGGTCACCCCAAGCGACTTAGCAGGGTCTTGACGGCCGGCGTGGTCTAGCGGTACGGCTTTTGACTCGCAATCCGATGGTCGCGGGATTGAATCCCGGCGTAGGTAATTAAATTTTATTTGATTAATATGTTTAATTTCACAATTAATTCATTAAAAATATTATATAGTAGGTATATTTGCGGCACCTTCCAGAGTGGAAGATACTTTCAGTAAGCCCTGGAGTAAGACCACCATTCAGAAATGAAACGTTGCTTGAAATGGCTTTAGCCATGTTTGGTGACCAGATCTGAATAGCCAGGTACTTCCCCACCTTCCTCTTCCCCATCTCCTTCCCCTCCCCACTACCTTCAGCCTCACAATATACCCTAATTAAGGATGCCATAGTCTCACTGGCTCCAGACGGAAGCAGCTGATACTCTTGTGAGGTATTCATATAAAAAAGGGTGCCCGGGCTCGTGGGGTGAGGTTTGTCTAGGTCTTGGCGGCGAATGCTTTTACCCACCCACTGCGTGGCACGCCGGATCTGGAAAGACTGGTTGAGGGAGACCTAACTTGTACTTTCCAGCCGGACTCTCGCAATCCGTCGCCTTGCACCGCAGTTGGCGAGTGGATTCATACGTCTGTCACTCCTGGACACATTGACCTCCAGATTCCTACCCACTCCTCATACCCCTTTCCTTCCCAGAAATACCTTCTCCTTCAAAGACGACAAAGGCCTCCAGGGAGTTTTCTTCCCTCTGGGCATCCTGTATGAAGCTAATGTAAAAAAAATATTCTCACACATTTAAATAATTTTTCATTAAATCATAACGATCCTTGTGCAAGAGGCCGCTTATGTTTATTCAATAAAAATTCTTTGTTTAGCTTTACTCGAACTTTTTCACTACTATTTCACTTTTTGTGATAAACAAAAATGTGGTCACAGAGGTCATTCCAAATAAAAAGCTAATACGAAATAAAATCTAGTGTTGGGTCTGTTCGAATGAAAGTGTATGGATATTAATCAATTTGACACAAACTTTGTTTGACGAAATACGGTGGCGACGCGGTCTAGTCGCAGATAATAAAAACATAAGAGATAGATAGATTGTAAATTCTGCTAAAGAATACAGAAGTACAAGTTTACCAATCACGTACGGTGTGCCTCAAGGCAGTGTATTAGGCCCACTTCTCTTTCTAATATATATTAACACTTTATGTAACTTGGAAATTGATGGAACTATAATATCTTTTGCCGATGATACGGTAATCATCTTTGAAGCTGAAAATTGGAACTCAACTATGGAAAAAGCAAATAAGGGCCTGAATAAAGTAAAACATTGGTTAGATGACAACCTTCTGACTCTTAATGTTGACAAAACAAAATATTTACTCTCCATACGTAAAGTCACTCCTCCTGAAAACTGTCCTAATCTTATCATTCACTCATGCTCACAGAACCATATTACCCCTACGTCTCCCCACAATAATTTCTCATGTACCAACCTAAAAAAATCCGACCAAATTAAATATCTGGGGATTGTTATAGATGACCAACTGCGTTGGGAGGACCATGTCAATTTCACAACAAAAAGACTCCGCAAATTGTGCTATATATTTCTCTCTCTCAGATCAATCCTGAAACTTCAAACAATTAGATGCATATATTTTGCACTATTCCAATCAATAGCCACATACGGTATCGTGGGATGGGGAGGCTGTGCAGCTTCAATTATATATCCCATGATCTTAATTCAAAAGCTGCTACTAAGGATTATATTAAAATATCACCCATCTCACCCATCAGAGCCACTTTTTAAAAAATTCGCAATCCTAGACATTAGACAATTATACGTTAAGACAATTCTCATACACTTAAGGAAAAATGATTTAACACTCAAAACTCAACAAAATATTTACACCCGCTATTCATCACACCAAAAATGCAAAATTCCTCCAACAAAAACAGCTTTCGCCCAACGACAGTTCTCTTACATCGCGCTTAAAATGTTCAACTTACTAAGTATTGATATTAAGACATCGAAAACTGATGATCTTTATGCCATTAATATACAGAACTGGTTATTTACTCAGGGAAGGAAATATTATAAAGAATGCCTTACATCTTAAAAACTGTTCTTATTTTTTCATATTTCTCGAGTAAAAATCTTATCTCTAAATTAATTTTCAACCAAAACTTTATATTACGCTGATGCTTTTTTTCATATTTTTGACATTGTTCGTCCATTTCATATGCTGCTTAGGAATACTTGCTTTTGTTTTTTGGGGTCTAAGACTATCATTGTTCATCTGTATAGATGATTTACATATTTATTCTTTTTTTTAAATTTCTATTATCCTTAAAATATTATTATTTTGTTACTTTTATTTTTATTACTTATTCTATTTTATTTTTATTTATACAAGATTCACCTAGTTTAACTCCTTTCCTGTATGTGATCATGTACCTAATACTAGTATAATATATATGCTATATGTTTGTACTTTCATCTACATATATATGGATGATTATTAATATTATATACTTAATATCTTATGAATCTCGACTACCATAATACGGGCATTTGCCTAGCTTGGTAGTCGAAATACCATGTAAAAAAATCCTGTAATAAACAAAATGAATAAAGAAAATAAAAATAAAAAAATAAGATGAGCTGTGAAGCATTACTTACATGAAAACGCACTCACAAAAGTGTCGCCAACATCGTTAACCAGTAGGTAATATTTCCAATCGCATCTTCGCACACCAAACGAAAGATATTTTCATTGGCTCCACCGCTTTTGATCGCATCTCACCTTCTCTATTTTCCATGCTCCTAGAATGCTCCAAGAAAACTTGTAGAATTGGTTCTTTCAGGATCATAACCCGCTAAACTTTAATATGATATCAATTTGGGAGGTGCGTATAGGTACCGCCGCCCCGGTAACCATTTATTGGGTAACCAATACCTTTGCCATAGGTCATCCCAAGTGGTACGCTACGTTTGGTGACTAAGCAGAGGTTTTCGGGTTCATAGGGTGAGGTTTGTCCCGGTCTTGGCGGCGGATGCGTCTGCCCACCAGCTGCATTGTAGGCCGTTGGTTGAGGGAGTCCATTTGACTTCTCCAGCCTTGCTCTCTAGGGAAACATCACTTTGCACTTTGGGAGGGAAGGACTTCCACTCCATTCTGGACACACTGACCTCCAGATTTCTACCCACCCCTAATACCCCCTTCCTTCCTTTCCTAAAAATACCCTCCCCACAGTATCCTTAAAGATGTTAAAATAATTCCCTCCAGGGCCTCCTGTGTGGAGCTAATGTAAAAAAACACGTGCTTTCCTCCAAAGGTCCATCACCCGATGGGTGAAATTAAAAGTGGGATGCGAACATGATGTTAGGGAACGTACCCATACTACGTGACCAATTTTTTGCAATTTTTAACCCCCCCCCCCCCCCCGGTGACCAAAAACCTAAGCAGCCCGCCGCTCATTTGTATGGAGCGTGACATTTTGAAGACCCCCCCCCCCCCCCTAAACGTGTCACGTAGTATGGGTACGTTCCCTTAGGTGGGTACTCAAGTAGTAGTTCTGGGAACAGTAGACCTCACAACCAAAAAATACGTTTCTAATTTTCTCTCATTATTAATTTATCTTATCAGTAGCAACCACAATAAATTGAAAAAATGCTAAATAATAAAGTCCAAATAAACACAACGATTTCAAATTTGAAAAATAATCTTTTATGAACCATTTAAACAGTATATCGTCAGTCAAAAATAATATAAAATTAAACGATAAATATACTTAGGTTTATAATGAGTTTTCCTGGAAAATTGTGTGATTAATGACTTCAAACAAACTGCGAAATAAGAATCAGGTGATTTTTGTTAGTTTAATATTATTTGCGTCACGTTTATTTTTATGCACATGTGTTCTACCAATTAAAATATGATCTACGTATGCAATCTTGTGACATTATTCTTTTAAATGGGAAATCCCCTTGGTAAATTGTTAACAGCCTTCCATGCAAGCAATCAAATTGTAAAAGTATTACAAAATCTATGATACAGTCGAAGATCTAAAATATTATTATTCGTAAACAAATCGAAAATGCAGCTCTGCTAACTTAAAGCTCCGCAACCGGGCTCGAAAAGAAGAAGACGGAGAGATACGAAATTACGAATGTTAGAGGAGAGCGCTAACATTTACAGCGACAAAATCGATTCGAAAATTTCGAAAATGTTTAACAAAACACGACTCGTTTAAAAATGAGCAAAAATCTCGCGGGCATTGTCTTAAACAGCATTTAAATAAACACTGTGAATTTTTTCATACGTATAACGTGTAAAATAACTGAAACACACATTTTCGTTATTTGTTTTTGGGGTGTTATGCCGTGTTGCGCTACCTCCTTCTTTAGCCAACGTTTCGGACATCGTTGCAGTGTCCATCATCAGGGCAGATCCGGCAGATCCGGTAGATGTTACAAAACACACATGTTATGAAACACACATGTTTATAATAATTTTTGGAGCATATTTTGCGTTTTTTTTCTATCTAGGGAATTTTATATAATTTGCGTTTCGGCGCGGGCAATGTCTAGATATTATCTTCAAGAATAACATATATTTTTTTAAGAACTTTTGAAAATTAACGTCTTTAAGGGGAGATATGTAAGAAATCGGTAGAAATTCGGGTTGCGGGCCCTTAAGGCGATGCACCACGTTATGTAAAATTTGGGATCAGGCCGTTAACAATAACACTCCTTATGTAGATGGCGATAAGGTCTAAATTCCCCTTTAACACTAGCCGCCTTTTTTGATTTATTCAAGAAAAACACCTCCGAAAAGCGTGTTTTATTTTATTTTGCTAGGCTTAGGTACAAATGTTAAAATGTTTTAAGATCTTTTACTAAAGAATTTAATTTTCTGCATTATACAATAAAACCATAACCGAAAAGGGGTTCGTTGGTAGGAGATTTTGAACTTTAAAGTAGTGTTTATGTTTTGTATTATTTTTTCTGGGCTTATAAAAAGACTAATAAAAAATGCATGATTATTTCAAAGGCAAATATGTGTTCTATCCGCTCCATTTAATTGAAGCTTCTAACATATTTCTTAAGCGTCGATGACACAGAGCGAGTTTACAAGCGACTATCTAGGAAATTCACCATCTGTTAGTAAACTCGCTCAGTGTCATCGTGTTACTTGCTAACTAGCAGATTGTTGACAATCTACGAAAAAAGTTGAAAGGTCGTCAAATTTACTCGCTACACACTTGCTCGTGATTGGTTTATTTATGTTTTTCAAGATGGCTGCCAATAAACAGCTGATTTCGACTGTCAAACATCACAGAATTAGTTCACGCAGGCGTCGTTTTCTTGTTACTGGCGCTAGCAGCGACCTCAGTTTCCTACGCTACTGAGCGAGTGGACAGTTTTGTGTGTCATCATGACAATCTCACTCGCCGATTTACCCGCTTTTAAAATTAGTAGATAGGAGCTTGTATACTCGCTCTATGTGATCGAGCCTTAGCGATCTAATTTTCAAACTAAAAACATACGATTTTGCATTACTTAGTACGCCAAGAACCCCAACTTCCTTGTCTTCGTGGATTAACTATAACAGTAATTAAGTACATCGCCTTAAGATAATTAGATTTTTCTGTCGATTGTGTTATGTTCATCAAAGTACGGATGATTCTTAGATTTCGAATGATTCTTAGATTTCGTAAAACTTTTACAATGATTTGGTCGCTATTGTTGAGGGTTGTTAATTACTCGTATTGCTGCTAATGGCTTCAGTTCTCAGATCTTCATGTCTTCGGAATCTCGCTAGAAAATTGGCGTTCTAATCGCTAAATAATCTACATTGTATCTATATCCATATGTCATCACTTCTTCTTAAGCACAGGGTAGCAGACAAAGGAAGACCGCCATTTACAAGATTAGACGGAATTGCATCTCGGAAACTGGAAATTTAAGTGCACCAGGCATCCATTGAACTACCAAATCTCTCAAAATTAATTGATTCCCTCATTCGATCATCTTTCAATGACCCTTATCGATGGAAGCAATGTTTTTCCAACATCAATACTTAACAATATTTATATATTTGTAACTGCCAATTAATTGTGGATTCCATTGTATGGTTTAAGAGGAAATACCAGCGGCGTTTTTTCCATACAAACGTATTCCCCATTTATCTCTCTGGACTTTGACCCTAGAGCAAATTTTTTTTTACATAATATAGATATATTGACCATTAGCGTGTCGGTACGTTTTGCTTTTTTTGATAATTTACTTCTTATAGAAGTTAGGACCTTCCAAAAATGAATAAAATTGCCTAGTTTAAACGCCGTCAAAAGACGTTCAGTATACAAACTAAACAATGTATTTTGAAAAAAAAAGCAAAACGTACCGACATAGAATATTTTCTTCTAATACAGTTAGTGAAAAAAAATTTAAAATCGGTTCAGTTTTGGAGAAGAAAAATGGGGAATACAAAACACCGATTTTGACGATTTTATTTAGGTATTTTCGACCCGATATGCAGTTGTCCCTTTCGCTCAGTTCCCCTGAGGGGAGCGCGGAGTGGAACAGAAGACGTTGGTTACAATACCTATCGACGATATTTTTAAATGACCGGCATAGCTCTTAATTGTCTTGAACGATAAACTTTTTTCCGCATTTTATTATTAGACCGTCCCAGTTTTTGACCGTTACGGGTCCTGACCAGTTTGTAATGAATTAGCTGGATATATATACTTTTTATTATATTAATATAATATGTCATTATTAGCTATAACTGAAAATCAATTTTCTACTTAGTAGAAGGTAATTTTCAAGTTTGTTTTAATTACCCTTAACCAATGTAACTGTATTATTTCTTGAAGTGTATTTTTATTTTATGTAATATTTGTATTTTGTATTTTTAATGCATTTTCCCTACTAGATATAAGAAAATATCTTGCATACATCTAAGTAAAGAATAAAAAATGATTAATTTGTTTTTTCATCTCTTGAAGACTAGGGGGATGATATAGTTTTAAAAATTTTTTTTTTCGGGATAATTACCAAAAAAAGTTCTCTAACCCTTGTTTTACATAATGAGTTTTAGAAAGCGTTCTGACGATAATATGGCGATCCCTCGCTGAAAGTAACTGTGAACTGTGCAAGCTTTTTATGTCAGTGAATTTAAAATATATTCTTTGCGAAATCACAATACACCTAATAATCTTGTCACCGAGGGCACCTAAAAAAAAAAATCATTTTGGTGGAAATCAAAAAAAAAACATAACTAGCACCTCTTTTACTTCCAAAATTATTGATACATTTGTTAATAGCACGAATCGCCGCTTGCTTCGTTCATTTTTCATAATTCGTGGCTTTGTTCGGGTCTTGGTTTGCAAATGTGGTCGCAGCATTGTATCTCGTACGGGAAAATGCCTTCTACGATCGCATTATTTTGTAAAAGAGATTGTGTGAACCTACGAAATGACAGGAATGGGCCTACGTTCGGTTTCCATATTTACATTTTTTTAAAATTTTTAAGTTTTTTTTGAATCCCAGATTGTTCAATTTACCTACCCATAGACTTCTAGTTTATAATATATTATTATTATATCAATTTGAAAATTTTTTTTTTCAGTGATAGCTAGGTATGTCGAGAATTTCCTGTATCGGAAACTCATTATACTTCTGAAGTGTGTTTATAATCTCTTTCATTTAAGTTATAATTCTTTGGTGATGAAAAGAATCCCTTTTCTGATCTTCCACTAATTAAGTTGGAAGAAGCGGACCTTTTATTGTTGACGCGCGGCATTAGAGCTACCATTTTACCCTTTTGTGTATCTCATCCCTTACTCAGGGGAGGGCGAAGAAAGCATTTAAACTTTCTACTCCCATTGTAGCGAGCCCATCAATCATTATACAAGACTTCAGAAAAATGTTACAAATTGATCCGCATAATAATTTAATTTTGTGTTTGGTATATCAGATACAGCGCCGGATCTACAATGTGTGTTGCTGGATGAGACTTGTAAACAACGCTTAAGCTACCGCAACCCGAATTTCTACCGATTTCTTACAAATCTACCTTAAACATTTACAGCCTTACTAAAAAACCCAGTGAAAATTTTATTCATTTGACAAACAGCCGCGGATGTGAAAACATTACTAATTAAAAATTTGTTCTTTGAAAGAAATACACATGGTTTCCACGGCCTGAGAGGGTAGTTTATCTCTGTTTTAACCATTGATGTCCGAACGATATTTGTAATTTTTCCATAGTATTTTGAATTTTCTATATATTTCTTATTTTTGAAGGTGTCGTAAAAACAAATACCATTTATGAAAACTAGATAAAATTACCTTTTAGATTTGAGTATTTGAAATACACTTTAGCTTTCAAAAACTGCCATATTTTATGATTCAAACTCGGAAAAACATGGAAAAAAATTTCCTCCCACAACATTTTTGACCAAAATGTAGAGAAATTTAAATAAAATCAAAATTTAAAAAACACAGTCCTTTTATGTAATAAATTTGGAAGCAAACTATCACCTCACTTTTTATCGTGTATACAATAAAAAAATAATAAAAAATTTCAAAATTTTTTTTATTGCCAAAAAAATAACTTAGAAATAATACCGAAATTTAAAACAGATTTCTTGCATCTCTAAAGACGTTAATTTTTTTGATACGTTTACGAACACATGTATTAGATTTTAATATTATAAAAAATTATCACTTAACAAATTCTCTTAAAATAAAGATCTTAAAATGAAAATTTTATCTTAAGTAACCTATAAAAAACAATATTCTGACAGTTCAACTTTGAAAGTACGGCGTTTGTACAATAACTTGATTAAACTGATGTAAACCACACAAATAATATGGTAAATATATCAATTATGTGAACAGAAGAGTAAATTCGTCACTACAATAGAAATTATTTAGTAAAATCACGACATTTAGGCACTAACAAAATTTTCCATATCCCGCCATAAACACACCGAACTGTTTTGTCATCGCGGGCCGATATGCACAGGTGCACCAATAATGCCCCTAGCGGAGAAGAATTAAAACAACATTGTTTCCTAGTAAATTAAAACCATATACAACGTTGTCACATCTTCAATGCGTTTTAGCAGCGTGACCACGAAAGAAACGTTATTGGTAATAAAACGTCTTTTAGTGTATACGAGCTCTATTTATGTTATTGCAATAACACAGTTAATCGGTCGCGCTGTGGTTTTTTTTAGTAAGGCTGTTAAAGTTTTTAAGCTCTTAAAAAAAAGTTATTTTTGAAGATAATATCTAGACGCGCGTTCCACGCCGAAACGCAAATTATATGAAATTCCCTCGATAGAAAAAAATGGCAAAGTATGCTCCGAAAATTATTATAAACACGTTCATTTCACTTGTTTTACAAGGTATAGTGGTGAAAAAATTAACAATGTTTCTTTAAAGGATGCTTAAGACGCCTTCCACGAGATTTTTGCTCTATTTTAAACGAGTCGTGTTTTATTAAACATTTTCACAATTTTCGCTTCAATTTTATCTTTTAGAATATTAGCGCGTTCTGTCCAACATTCCTAATTACGTACTCTCCATCTTCTTTTTTTGAGTGGGGATGCGGCGCCTTAAGAGGAACGTTTGCGCGGCCCGCTTCGGCCTGTTTCATACAAATCTTAATTTTGGATTTGAGATCAAAATACCCAACCAAACTGAAAAATTATTTTTGTAGTCGAAAGGTGTATCAAATATCTAGTACGGATGTGAGTTACTTTGTTTATTTTTGCTTTAAATTATAAGATATAGGCCATTAAATATTTTAGTGTTTCATGATTTAAGAGGCAACTTTGATAATTAATTATTTATGAGTAATGAAAAACGTTAAAAAAATTATTTGACTATAAATTTATTTAGTCAAAGCGTTTTATTGTTTGCGCCTGTTTTAAACAATACAAATAAACTTTCTTCCTGACGAGATCAGTAGGTACTGGAAAACTGGCAATTATTGAAATTGTCAGTCGGAGGTTCTTTTCTCGATTCTATGCATTTTTATACAGTTACTAGCTGGTTCCCGGCATGCGTTGCTATGCCATTTAATAAAGAATTGTTTCTCCCTGCGTGTCCTTTCCCATTCGTCGAGTTCCCTTCCACCTCCCCTTCCTCTTCCGCGTCCCCTTCCCCTCTCGCGTTCTCACTCTGATTCCTCCACCTTCCCTCTCCCCACCCTCTCTCCGTCCCACGAACCCCCCTCCCGAGTTCCCCTCCCCCCTCACAGGTTCCCCTCCCCCTCCCTGGTTCCCACCCCATCTCTCCCTCCCTCCCGCTTTCCATACATTAACGAACACACAAAAAAAAAGAATTATCCAATTTGGTGCAGTCGTTCGAAAGTTATGCACTAAGCAACATATTCAGCGATTCATTTTTATATTATAGGTAATGAGTTGTATGAATTTGACTTCTTCCTCTAGGGAGGTCTTATTATACTTTTCCGTGTTTTTTAATTTTGCATTTTAATATTTTTTAGTGTTTTAATTCCACTTTCTTTGAAATGTTATTTTATCATTCACTTTCATTTTGTTTTTTGTTATGGTTTATGTATGTTTATTAACTGTTTTTTTTTGTGTCTACATATACTATTCTTTATATCCAACTGCCTTGTAGATTGTGGTCGTGATAATCATCATCATCATCAAACAGTATTAATAGCCTTGCGTCTGTCGTACACTCGATTCACAAGTATGGTATAAATACTACGTGTTTATAGAATGTAAATATCTATCCGGATATGAAAAGATTGACGATAATACTTAGAGTTGTGAATAAAGTATCACGCGGCTATATATTCCATATGACGTCATTGCCTGTCGCGGTTACTTTTTCCCAATGACTAGCTATCACTGGATTACATTGGATCCGAGGAACCTTCTATTTTTGGAACCAGTTCCCATCGGATTCATAAAATGGTCACCAACACTCAAACTGGGCGAAGCCAAATTAAAAGCCACCCGCAGGTCCCGGCAGCAACTAAAATGCTAGTGCAAGTGAATACTGTAAGGTAAAATTTACATAAAATAATAAATAAAAAAATTAAAAAATCACATTCTGCTTCGGAGTTCGGAAAATAATAATAGAAATTGCAAAAACCACCCTCGTGTCTAGTTCATGTTTTTGAACTATTCAGAAAAACATGACACAGAAAATAAAAAGGTACCTAATGGTCGCAACCAGTGGCGGCTCGTGACTATTTGGTGTGCCAGGGTGCTATTACTAAAAAAATGGCATTATGGATGAAAAAAGATTTTTTTTTTCAAAACCGGTTTTTGTATGAAGATTTTTCAGGAAATCCGTGCGGCGCACGGCCAAACTGAAACTTCCTGAAATTTTTCATACAAAAAAGTAATTTTCAAAAAAAAAAAAAAATTTTTTTTTCGACTACAATAATATCAATAATACAATTTTTCGTAATATCAGCACTCTAGCACACCCACAAGTCACGAGCCGCCTCTGGTCGCAACTGGGAATCGATTCCAGGATTCTCTGTTTTACAGGGACAACGCGTCTAATCACTCTGTCACTGTGACCTGATTTTTTAAAGCAGTTTTTTTTGTGACCTTTTTATTTTCTTTGTATTGTTCTATTTCATGTTTCGTTTAGATTTGTTAGTATTATATTCTTATTCAATGATTAAATATTACATTGATGGGTATATGGTATAACCTTAAAAGGTAATTTAAATACAATGAAAAATACGTATTTACCTTCACATTTATTGTATTTACAATCTAAGACAACGATTTAGACAGCAACTTAATCTCATGCTGTAGGAGTCACCCGCTGTTCAGTAAACCCTCAATTATCGCCTTCCGCTACACTCCCCGTGTCTCCATTTCGCTTTATGCTCTAATTAAATTCGCCATAAACATGCAAATCTTATTCGGTTCACGAACAGAAGATTATCTGATCTAAACTTCGTCTCGCGACTCCTTGTGTGGATCGCGAGATCGTCCCTCCGGTGGGGGTGATCCGCCTCACCCCAACAAATGCAATCTACTGGCTGAAGTAAAAAGGGACAAAACAAAAGAAACGTACAATTTTTATTTATTTTTGAAATTCTGACATTTTTCGATCACACATGGTAAGTTCGGTGCAACATTTTTTTAAAGTAAAACTTCTTTACGCACGCTTGACTTGGGGAGTAAGCTGGTGAATGCGTGACTAGAGCGTTACGAAAAGCGAGGCGAACGTTAGTTGAGAGGGAGATATAAGTTAGTGAAGATAGAAAGAGAGAGAGTTACGTTTCGTATATTATTGAACGGGCAAGAGAGGGAGGTGCGAGCACACATTTTCTTCTCTCATAGCTAGTTACGTTTCGTATACCACAGTGCAGGCCTATTGTCTGTATCACACTGTAGGAGCAAGAGAGAGCAGTGCGCGCGCAGATTTTCTTTCTCTCTTCCTATCATATAGATGGAGCTAAATAAGTTTTTCTTCGTCGTGTGGTCTAAAGCACATTCGTTTTTTTACATTACATCCACACAGGAGACCCTGGGAAAAATAATTTCCCCCAGGACCTATCTTAGGGAATGTATACGGAGAGTCTGTTTAAGGAAGGGAAGGATAGGAAGTTCTAGTAGTTAAAGTTGGGAAGGAAAAGGGTATGAGGGGTGGGTAGGAATTTGGCGATCAGTATGTCCAGGAGTGACGGACGTATGAATCCGGTGAACAAACAACTCAGAATGAAACCAACTCAGAAGCACCCCAGAAAGGTCCATTAAGAGTGATGATAATTTATCTGATAATTATATAATTGATCTTAAATAGGTTAAGTTAGGTTAGGGTTACCGGCTATTTTTAAATTATTGTTTCATAGCTTTTAATGAACTTTCTGAGGTGTTTCTGAGTTGGTTTCATTCTGAATTGGCATGAAACCTATGAATCCATCCCTCCAACTGCGGTGCAAGGCTATGGGTCGAGAGAGTCCGGCTGAAAAGGTCAAAAGGCCTCCCTCAATCAGTCTCTCTTGATCCGGCCCGCCATGCAGCAGGTCGGCAGACACAACCGTTGCCAAGACCTGGACAAACTTACCCCATGAACCCACTAACGTAGCAAACCTCTTGGGGTGACCTATGGCAGAGGTGTTGGTTATCCAATAAATGGTTCCCGGGGCGGCGGTACCCATACTCAGTGTGGAAGATACTCTCAAGTATCGCCCTGGTGTAAGACCACCATTCAGAATTGAAACGTTGCTTGAAATGGCATTAGCCGTGTTTGGTGACCAGATCTGAATAGCCAGGTACTTCTCCACCTTCATCTTCCCTATCTTCTTTCCCTCCCCACTACCTTCAGCCTCACAACATACCCCAATTGGGGATGCCATAGTCTCACTGGCCCCAGACGGGAGCAGCTGAGACTCTTGTGAGGTGTCACTATAAAAAAAAATACCCGCCTCCCAAATTGGCCTAGCTGCGAGTCACATGATAAGCACTCCATCTCGTTCTAGCAGCACGGTAACACACAAAACAGCGCGCGTATCGCTTGATCCCGTCGCGACTTACGGGGATGGGATCAGTGGTGACGTGTTGAAAAATATTTTTTGTATTTAAAGATAAAAATATCATCGGATAGAAAAATGACAAGTACATATTATTTTTCTCCAATATGCTCAGGTGGTTAAAATGATCCGGGTACGTTCTGTTACACCATTTTATTAAGGCAGCAGGGTTGAAAGTGTCACTTTTTACGTATTTTTATATTCTTGCAAATATTCCCAACTATTCAAAATAGGATGTCGGAAAGGGATGGGGAAGAGAAAGGTTGGTAATTACTTGACTATTCCGGGTTGCAATTACTTGATTTCGCTTTCGATTCTGAATGGTGGTCTTTCACTACTTTTGATTAATGCAACGATAAAAAACATCGCCAAAAGTAATGCTTTCGTTTTATTATGCGGAGTTTAGTTAACAAATATATTTTATTAGACAAGTTTTATAAACGCTATCGCAACCTCACTGTTAAGTCGTTTCATGTAAAAATAATTAATAAAAAAATCGAGTTACCGAAGGTTATTATATCAATCCTTATCGATCGACCATGCTAGGGCCCCAGGTACAAGTAATTTTAAAATGTTTTCGGTCTCACTTAAAACAAAACAATAAAATAATACGGGTTCGATAAAAGGTTTATAAGTATTCTACACTTCAAAGCATTTTTACAGGTCTAATTTTTTTAGGCTTTCTGATAAATGTGTGAGACCAATATGTATTCTACTAGCAACATTTTTTTAATGCATCTTTAATATTTCCAGGTGGTAAGTGGTAAAATTTTCGAACTAAAAACATTATTTTGCAACGCATCGCACGTTGATGTTTTGAGCTTTTTCATAGATGTTCTTGTTTTGTTTGTATGCTTTGGGTTTTTGTTTGGTCGAGGGTGGGTCTTGCTACTGAGAAGATTGCGGACACAGATAGTGTCCAAGGAAGGTGACTGTTTCTGGGAGAGTTCCTAAAGTGTGGAGGGCATATCTGGGGGATATCATTTAAATTTATGTGGACGATTGCACATAAGCTATTGTTGTTTGGCCAACAACGATGGGAAGCTCCGCAACTGCTTCGTCTTGCGAAGGGATACGTTCACATTGTGGATGACAGGACTGATTTTATTTAAAAAAATACATTTGACATTTAGCTAAGGTTAAAAGTCACGTACGTTATAATCTACGCGTTCACAGATGGCGCCAATGAAATAATTTTAGGTTTTTAATACTTTTTGCATGTTACACTTTAAAATATTAAGGTAAATTAATTGTTTGCGCCCGTACATATTTAATATGAATATAAATAAATAGTTTTGTCCATGAACAAACTCAAATCTTTTAAGAAAGGCTGAAAAATTCAATTTTGTATCGGTGACTCAATCCATTATTGTATTATTCATCCTTTCTTAATAGATTTGGTTTTGTTTATGGACAAAAGTATTTATTTATTTTCATATTAAATATGCACGGACGCAAACAATTAATTTACCTTAATATTTTAAAGCGGAATGTGCAAAAAGTAATAAAAATCTAAAATTATTTAATCGGCGCCATCTGTGAATGCGTAGATTATAACGTACTCGTAATTCGATATTGAGTTATAATTTTAAAAGCTGGTATTGTAACCGCCCTGCACGATCGTAAGAACAACTTTCGACGAAATGTGGATTTTCGTCCGCTGGCTGGTTAAACGCTCTTAACGACTGTGCTTTGAGCATCGACATCTTCAATGTCACCTACAGAGAATTCAGTAACTATCTCTTGACATACGTCACAACATAGTTAAACTGCCCCGTGCACTTTAAAAAAATTTTTTTTAATCTTTTCCATAATTTTTTTAGTGTATAAAAATTTTACGGAGAACCGGAATAAAATAAATAAAAAATAAATAAATTATATAAAACTTAATATTTTTGCAATAAAATTAACGGAAAAAAATTCTTTCACAATTTCCGGGTAAAGCCTGTGTTAAATATAATAGTTTTTAAATTAATAAATAATATAAAGCAATGTTCGAATGTTAAAGAAGCATTTATCTATTTTTCCCATCAAACTTAATATTATTGCAAAAAAAGTTAATAGAAAAAATAATTCTTTCGCAGTATCCGGGTAGGATGCGTAAACTTTAAAGCTATTGTTGAAATTACGCTGTGAGCCTAAAATAGTTGTTGAGTATCTCTTTGATAGATGAGAAACTTGGTGAATTTCGTAATTCCTAGCTTCAGACTTTAGATATACAGATTTTCTGCTTTATTTTATATATAAAAATGAATCGCTAAATGTGTTGCTAAGCGCAAATCTCGAGAGCAGCTGAACCGATTTCGCTATATTCTTTTTTTAGAATATTCCTCGAAGTACGAGGATGGTTCTTACGGAGAGAAAAATTAAGAAAATTGGATAATTTCAGAAAACCTAACGACTACCGCACGGTTGAAAGTTCGCGTGTTTGAGAATGACATTTTAAATCAGGATTAAATTTTTGAAAATCTTTAAGTTGATAATTTTATTTAAAGTAGGTGCTCCCCTAATAGTTTGAATCGAATCAAGAATTTTTAGAAACAGGTACCTATATTAGGTACCAAATTTAAAATACATGAAAAATGGAAATTTGAATAAAAATTGTAAAAGATGGCATGCGGGCTGTTTAAAAACTGAATGTACTGGGATTGAATATATGGAAAGCGGTAGCGAGGGAGAGATGGGGGAGGGGGCGGGGGTGAGGGGATAGGGGGGAGGGGCGAAGGGGGAAGGGGGGGAGGTGGAGTAGGCGGAGTGGGAACCCCCCTTACACCATGCGAGCGAAGCCGCGGGAAAAAGCTATTTACTAATATAATGTAGTAAGGATGAGCGACCTACGCTTCTTTTTTTAAATTGTTTATTTGGAACTCGACTGTTGCGAAGTCAACGTATGAGTACCAACTCGACACACTAGGCTTAAGGAAGTTTTTCAATGTCACCGTTCACAAACAAATTACAAACGAATATATGTACGTATGTATAATATCGACATTTTTAACACAACTAATTCGATACAATAATCATAAATAATTGTTTCATGGCAAAATATTGTATCTGATAATTTTATATTAGATGATTTTGAATCATTGTAATTAATGGATGCAACCACTGTTTATTACTAAACCTTGTGTAGGTAGGTACCGATTTACTCCCTTTTCAAAACAAAGTAAAATGAATGCTAAGTGAGTATCTTTCGATTTTTCTTTACCTTCATACTGTGAGGCTGAAGGGAGCCGTCAGGGGAAAGATTTGGTGAAGGAGAAGGTTGGGAAGTTATGATGTGTTTGGTATTGGTTTGACAGTAGTAGCGACCGGTGACGTAAGAATATTATTCTTTTGTAGCGACTGACAGAGAATCCTAGCTCTTTGGTCTCTTGGCCCGAGGACGACTCGCTGGGTGGAATGCGAAGTTTAGTTGTCGGAACTTCCCAACTTTGAGGATGGACTTAATGTGATAGAGAATTATTGCCTACTTCATTTTTAAGTCAAAGTAAGCGCGATATGTGACTACCACTGCTATAAATGCAATATAAATGGTTGCTGTTGCAAGGTAACCCTAGACATTTCAGACATTAAAAGCTGTGCGATTTCACTATTGGAGAGTTTTTTCTGCTTTAACACACATATGAAGCACTTATCCGCAGCATCCTGGAATACAGCTCCATTATTTGGGTCCCCTCTGAACAAAACCATATCCTCGAAATAGAAAGAGTGCAAAAAAGGTTTATGCTTTACCTGTATTTGAGAGAATATACATACTGTATCCATCGTTATTCTTAACAGGAATGCTCGATCATAATACCTTAGAAGCCCGCCGAAAAATATTTTTGAGGAAACATTTTTTTAAGCTGATTTCCGGTACTGTACTGAATCCACCTATGTTGAAGGAGATTACCTGTATTTGAGAGAATATACATACTGTATCCATCGTTATTCTTAACAGGAATGCTCGATCATAATACCTTAGAAGCCCGCCGAAAAATATTTTTGAGGAAACATTTTTTTAAGCTGATTTCCGGTACTGTACTGAATCCACCTATGTTGAAGGAGATTAACCTATATGTCCCTAACGCGTATACTCGTGGGAGATCCTACGCACTTTTTTATGCTCCGAAAGCGAGAACTTCTTCCTTTCAGAATGCGCCATTAAACATAGCAATTCAACTGCTTAACGATTCCGCATTGAGCATCGACATCTTCAATGTTACCTATACATATAGAGTTCAGTAACTATCTTTTGACATACGCCACAACATAGCGAAACTGCCCCCATGGACTTTTTTTCTTCTTTTAAATTTTGTAATCTTTTCCGTAATAATTTGGCGTATAACTGTTTTATGGATATTAAATTAATGAGTAAAACCTCAAATTATTATATTTAATTAAATGAAGACAATATTAACAAAACTCAATCGAAAATCTGAAAACAGAAAATCAGAAAGAGATACGGTCACATCTGGGACTCGAACCCAGGACCATCGCCTTGACGGGGCGCAACTCTACCAACCGATCTAAAGTGTCTCTATCGGAATCGGTCATATCTAACTGTATCATACTTCGACTAAGAATTACCAACATTATCTTCATTTTTTTAACGTATATATAACGTAATGGCTGCTATCTTTATGTATGATTGCAAGATTCGAACCCGAACTAAATGCTACCTAGATGTAGAGTTGCACCCCGATAAGGCGAAGGTCCAGGGTTCGAGTCCCATATGTCAGCGTATCTTTTACAGATTTTTCTATTTTCAGATTTTTGATTGAGTTTCGATAATATTGTCTTCATTTAACACATTTTACGTTTTATAATTAAGATCTCTTATTTTAAAATACGCGGCGAAGCCAACCCACCCCAAACATCATCATAAGTATGCAAGTGTGTATCGCGTCACCTTTTTCTGTTAAGACTGCTTGCTCGTTTGTTCACGTGTGCAAATTTTAGTTGTTTGTCGCAAAGGAGATATTATTTAAAGTTGTGTAAAGTGCAAACAGTGGAAAAACTTGTGCACCCCTCCGTAGATTTTCACGGTCGCCTTTGGTGACATAGTTTCCATTTCCCCCTGTCTACCCCTACCGACTGTTTGTCCCAAAGCGCGAACGTTGCTTGTGTTACTTGCAGTGGGTAGGTAACCGGACTATTTTTGGGTATTGACACGGTCGCGGCATCCCTTAGAAAAATGTGTTTTAGTATA
Organism: Limnephilus rhombicus; assembly: GCA_929108145.2. Classification (NCBI taxonomy): domain Eukaryota; kingdom Metazoa; phylum Arthropoda; class Insecta; order Trichoptera; family Limnephilidae; genus Limnephilus; species Limnephilus rhombicus. The sequence goes on along the minus strand of OV815287.1, from coordinate 14,610,218 downwards.
TGTATTGTAGAATGTATTTTATGCTGTTTTTGAAGTAAAACTTCGTTACGCACGCTTGACTTGGGGAGTAAGCTGGCGAATGCGTGACGAGAGCGTTACGAAAAGCGAAAAAACTTTTCTGTTGTAATTCAAAACGCTGACTATTTTTTAAAATGGAATTAAGTTGTGCACAATAGTTTTTATATCCATTTAATGCCTTCTCCCAATGAAGTTTGGCGGCCATCAGGTCAATGTTCGTCCTGCAGACTGTAGGTCAGAAAAACTCAATGATTTTCAAAGCTGTGAGCTGCTATATGTCTTCTACCCCGTCGGTACGTTCTCTTAGGTGTTCTTGTATGCAATTGTCCGTCTTCAAGGTTGAAATAAATTCCACTTAATTGGTACTTAGCATTAGTTTTCAAGGAAATTCCCATCTAGCATAGGAATGATTTTTTCTCTCCCTGATGCCTATTGCTCAATTTGAAATTCGTTTGGCGCATGTTGTAAATAAAATGTTGCGAACCGCGCACATTCTTGGTGATTTATTTATTGGTATTATGAATGATCCAATATTGACACAATTTTTGGTAGATACTAGATATTATGTATACTTACTCTATAAATCTATTCAAACAAACAGTACAGTTCAAACCATTTGCTACATAAACAACTCATAGGGAATAAGATGTAAAAAATAAAGTGTCTAACCTATTTTTTAAGTGGTACCTTATTATGAGAACGATGGTATTTTTTCAGATATAAATCTTTTATACCTGCCCATACAATAAAATCGTGATCTGAAGTCCGAAATTTCGAATAAAAATTCGTTTGATCATTTTGAAATCTTTGTTCCGATCAAATAGAATGGCGATATGCGTTAGTCGGTCAGATACGTTAGTCACTATAAGAGATCAATGGCCTAGAATCAAAAGGTACTAAGTCTACGTGGAAGGCATTTATATTATCTATTCGTATACCTAACTCTATTTATTAACTGAACAATCTCAGTCTGAACAATCGGTACCTACTTACCCAGGCACTTATTTTTCTAATCCTTTAAACTTTACTATGAAACACGTTTTGACTTTACTTTTCGATACCTGTTTTTATTATGCGGATATGGGTACCACCTCCCCGGTAACCATTTATTGGACAAGCAACACCCCTGCCATAGGTCACCCCAAGTGGTTCGCTACGTTTAGTGACTTAGCAGGGGTGCCCGGGTTTATGGGGGTGAGGTTTGCCCACCTTGCATTGAGAGAGATTTGTTGAGGGAGACCTAACCTAGACCTCTCCAGCGGGTCTCTCCACCCCTCGCCTTGCACCGCATTTGGTCGTCCTTGCTCCTAGGTCGCATTGAACTCTAGATTCCTACCCACCCCTCAAACCCGTCCTTACCAGAACTTCCTCTCCTCCCTTGAGGATGACATAGGCCCTGAGGGAAATTATTTTCCTCCGGGCTTCGGAGCTAATGTAAAAAAAAAAACATGATGCAGATCTTTAAAAAATGTTTTTGAAGTAAAACTCCTTTACGCACGCTTGCCTTGGGGAGTAAGCTGGTGAATGCGTGACAAGAGCGTTACGAAAAGCGAGGCGAATTGAGAGGGAGATATAAGTTAGTGAAGATAGAAAGAGAGAGAGTTACGTTTCGTATATTACCTACTGTAGGGGCAAGAGAGAGAGGTGCGAGCACACATTTTCTTTTCTCTTCCTCTCATAGCCAGTTACGTTTCGTATAACTAAGACACAGTGCAAGCCTATTGTCTATATCACACAGTAGGAGCAAGAGAGAGCAGTGCGCGCGCACATTTTCTTTCTCTCTTCCTATCATACGGATGGAGCTAAAGAAGTTTTACTTAAGTCGTGTGGTCTAAAGCACACTCATTTTTTTTCACGCACATATCTATGTTCGGGAATTCTATGCTGAGGTTTTTTTCAGGACAGGGAGAAATGCATCTTCGAACGATTCGTTTATTCGTTCGTTCGAAAACGTTCTCGTGTGAAAATCATGTTAATGCAAGCGTTTGCCATATCTCCCGAGGTCCCAAGAGCACGTTCCATTAAAATATCAGCAAAACAAACACAAAATTTCATCTGTGTAAAGTGTTATAAGAGTTGGTTGTCCAACTCAACAGATGGTTGGTTGTACGTGCAATTTGCACAGACTATCAACTTTAAATTGCTATACATAATATCTAGGTGCTAACTCTCTTGTACACTGTGCCCAGGTACCTCGGTACCTCGGTGATGAATTTTAAGAGGGTATAACCAGAAAAAACTGGAAATATGTCATTTTTAAATCAAATTTAGACGTATTGACTCTTTTCCACAAAAAAACATAAATTGATTTCGAAAGATTGTTCTTTTATCTAGTAAACACATGTTTTAAATTTTAAAAAAAAAGTTGATTTTTAGAATAATCCTACTAATATTATAAAGGTGAAGGTTTGTATGGATGTATGTTTGTTACTCTTTCACGCAAAAACTACTGAATAGATTTAAAAAATTCTTTCACTAATAGAAAGCTACATTATTTGCGAGATTTATAGGCTATATATTATATTGGTAAGCTCTGGCGTTATGAATAATCTCTGGCGTTATGAAATTATTTATCATACGTTTTCTGTCGCTAACAAAATCGATTTATTGCAAACGCCAATTGTTGCCTTGAAAACGATTTTTTTTTTAATTAGGTTACTATGGACATCCCTTTGATGTTAAAATTCAAATATGTATAAAATACTAATTCCTACTTTACAGAATGGATTTTAATGAAACTTTAGAATAATATGAACATATAGGCTATAGCTCAGAGCTCTGGCATCACGAAATTTGTATGAAAAAATTGCAATAGGTGGCACGATTAGTAAGATATCTATAATTCTTTAATCGATTCAAATTATTAGGGAAGTAGGTACTTCAAATAAATTCGCTTAAATATTTTCTAAAATAGAATTTTTATTTAAGAATCTTTGTTATGCAAAATGTCATTCTCAAATTTTGACAAAATGTCACACAACAATTATTGTTTTAATTGGATAGACAGGTATCGCATTTTTTAAGTATAAAACTGCCGTACTGAATTTTTTGGTAGAATATAAAAAGAAGAATAATAATTCGTACTTAATAACTATCTATAAAAACGAATCACCAAAATGTATGTATGCGCATAAACTCGGAGACTGACCCAAATTGGATAATTCATTTTTTTGTTCGTTTTTTTTTTATATGAAACTACCGTTGTGTTCTGGCATTATGAATTTTGTATAAGAAATTATAACAGGTGGCATGCGAGCAGTTTGAAAACTGAATGTATCGGGAATTAATGTGTGGAATGCGAGAGGTGAGTGGGGGGAGTGGAGAGGGGGAGGAGGGTGGGGGAGAAGGGGGTTAGGGGAGGGAGAGGGGGGGGGAAGGAAGGGGAAAGGGGAAGGATGGAGGAGGTTGTGGGGAGGGGTAGGGGGTGGAGGGAAAGAGGTTGATGGGGGGGGAGTGGAGTGGGGGGAGGGGTGGGTGGAGGGGGAGGGGGATTGATGGGGGGAGTGGAGTGGGGAGAGGGAAGGTGGAGGAGGCTGAGTGGAAATCCCCTAATGCCATGCGAGCGAAGCCGCGGGAAAAAGCTAGTAAGGTTATAAAACCATAGGTCGTTGGCAAATTTGTTAAATTTTCAAACGAAAAATCCTATTTTACAAGACCTATCACATACCATGTAATCTACATTATTGTAAATCAATACGTTATCTAGTAAACGCATCTTTCAAAATTTAAATTTTACTTCAAATAAAATCATTAAAAAAAATATCCGAACACTTATTTATGACGAAAATTTCTCTATTTACGGTCTTACAAATTAATATATTTCAGTTTTTTTTTTTACATTCTTATTTTGCTTAGACATTATTGAAAAATGATAAATACTTATGATCAAAAAATAATTACAAAAAGTACATAATTTTAATAGTTTTGTCATCACGCCTTTCAGCATTTTTGGATGTACGTATAAATTAACGCAAATTTGGAATGAAATAAAATCGATTTTGAGTTATAATTTTAAAAAGCTGGTACGGAGAGTAATTAATCTTTCTTATAGGAACCGCCCTGTACGATCGCAAGAACATCTTTCGACGAAATGTGGATTTTCGGCCGCTGGCTGGTTAAAGGCCCTTAATATTATTTTTCGAAAATCGAAAAAAAAAATTTTCGGTAGGTATTTTGCCTATGCATAAAAATGTATGTAAAAGATTATTTTAAAACTTGCAATTTTTTTACAATAGTTCCATACCTGCCTGTGTCCTCTTTGGGGATGCTGTATGGAGGGTCTTTTTAGACAGGAAGAAATGAAAAGCGAAGGAAATAAAAGGGTAGGAAAAGGTATGAGAGGCGTGTTGGAATCTGGGGATCAATGTGTCCAAGAATGACGGACGTATGGATTCATCCTCCTACTGCGGTGCTAGGCGATGAGGCGAGAGTCCTGTGGAAGAGGTCTAGATTAGGTCTCAGTCTCCCGATCCGGCTCGTTCAGTAGGAGGGCAAATGCATTCGTCGTTAACACCAAATCTCACCCCATGAACCCGGGCACTCCTGCTAAGTCACCAAACGCAGCGATCACTTGGGGTGACCTTTGGCAGGGGGATTGGTTATCAAATAAATAGTTCCCAGGGCGGTGTTACCCACACCCTCCTCCCAAATTGATGATGATTCTATAGTTAATGACACGTGTCTCTTTTCCAGTATTGTATTCAAGTGAAGTGATTTGATAGATGATAATGAAAAATTACATTCCAAGAAACAAGTTATTTAGGTGGAAATAGTTTTAGGTGTAGTAATAAAAATATGCATAACAGAAAATAATAAAAAGGAAGTTTATAGGGTGGTGGTTACATTAGATGAGTACCTATCTATAATTATTGAAAAGTATCGAGGGACCGCCTGTGTGATTTTAAGGAGCGTGGTGCAGAGTTAAAGATATAAAATTGTGTGTAGTGTGTATTGAAAGAGCACGATAATTGAAGGAGTTTTAGAAGTGTTAATCTTACCAAATTAACACGTCCATATGTGTCACGGGAGTTAAATGAGAAGATGGATTAAATTATTAACAGAAATTCATTTTATTTTAAAATGTTGAAGGACACAATGACGTGACACAAATTATATTCAGAAAGTGCGAAAGCGATATTCAAAACATCTGACAGCCAGGAAGTTCAAAATGGAATAATTTGTAGAAATATTTGTATCCAGAGTTCAGCTGTGTTCGGTGTTGCCAATCGTCACATTGCCAGTGTAAAAAAACATGAAATATTTCACGAAATGGCTTGCCAGTACCTTGCTACAGAGTTCTGCTTAGAATAAGGAACTCCAATGAAAAATATTCTGGCTTTAAAAAAATATGTTCATATGGACCAATAAACGCTGATTCTGAATATATAAGTTTTATTTAATAATATTAAACGCAGAGTTTTAAAAAAAAATATTAAGAAGTCCATTTTTAATCGGGTCGTAAAAACACGTCGTCAAGGTGACGTCACTGTTCGACGTGTCGTGACGTCACCGTACAGTCATTGCATGGGAATGTATGATATGAGACAAGCCATCATATTAATTTAAAGCCATCATATTAATTTAATACATACTGTTTATAGATATTTAGTTGTTGTGTTTATTGAAACATTATTTAGGCCTAAGGAATGTTTCAAAAATAAAAGTATCTCTTATTAGTTTATCTCTATTATTGAAAATATTCAAAAACTACTGCACAACAAAAAATAGTAATGCTATTTCTAGGGAGAATACTTCGAACATCGAAATTCAAAATGGCGGCAGTAGATCAGCTGATTGCCCGATCCTATACTAATTTTTCAGGAGTGATGACGTCATACGATTCACCATACATACGCTGGCTTTCGGGGGGGTCTTGAAAAATTAAAACTTTGACAATTATTTTAACTATTAAAACTAACTCTAAAAATAAAAACATAAATTACGTTATATTTAGAAGGTCATTATTCATTAAAAAAAATTAAAAAATTGGACTGGAGTTCTCTGTTAGTGTTGCACCGAGGAAGGGTAAGAATTATGTTGGAGAATAAGCAGATTATCGTCATGCAGACTTGTGGGTAAGTATTAGACAGTTACGTAGGCGTCCAAACTTCCGGCATGTTATGCATGTGAACTTATGCAGTGTACAGCATGCCCGAGCCCGCCGCCACTTATGTCAAAGTGCCCGTTGGTCTGTCCCTCCACGGGTCACGGGACCGGACCCACTCGCCAGAAAAGTGGGCGGCTGGTTGTGAAAAATTGGTCAAAGCCTTTTCTAATTCCCGAACTATCGCCATCTAGAGGCGGCCGCCCGCAACGGAAAACCGGTTGGGCCGGTTAGGGTGGCTCGCCGGGGTGGGCCAGGCTGGGGTGGCCCGCCTAGGTGGGCCTACTAGGGTGGCCGTGTTGGGGTGGGTCTGTTAGAATTTTTTTTAAATACTGATAACAGTTGTAGAGCGCTGTCAAGAAACACATATATTGCTTTCGGAAGATACTTTGCTGTTTAGAATGCATTTTAATAGGTTAATGCAAACAGAAAAATTACTAAATTTAATCTGAAAAACTTTGGGTGGGTTTTGACCCTGAATAGGCTATACTATCTCTTAACCCCTCGGGCCTCGGACATATTCTGTCAAAAGGTAAAAAAAGTCCGCTTTACAATAAAGTTAAAATAAATGGAACATTTCTGAATGTATCAGAGAGCTGAAAACTGTTTTGAAAGGTGTCGAAATGCGCTTTAAAATTTTATTTTTAAAGATGGCCATATCTTTTTAAAAATATTATTTTTTTAATGCAAATCTAAAAGGTTGCCTACTTTACGTATTTTCTAACTGAAATTAAAAACACATACATATTTTATTAGTCAAATGTGTCATAAACGTTATTGTTACCTCACGTTACATAAAAAAATAATTAATACAAAATTCACTAAGTTTCATAATTTTTTCTCTAATGACAAATTAAGAAAATTTACCACGACTACAGTCGGAAAGCTTGGTTTCATCGAGGTTCAAATTTTATTTTTTCTGTGTTTAACTTCTGGATTCGAATATAAAGCGAGTTATTTTCTCTTTCTGACACCGTTCATATCAAATTTCTCACCATGCTAGTAAGGGAGATATAACTTTTTCCATGAGACCTATTTGAGCTGTTCCCAAAAGCGAACAAATCAGCTTGAGGGGTTAAATAGTAATTATTTACTTCTTCAAACACAGTTCGGTACCCGAATTTATACCGATTTCTTATATCTCTCTTAAACATTTGAAGTTTTTAAGCTCTTAAAAATTTATAAGTTATTTTTGAAGATAAAATCTAGACGCATTCTACGCCGAAACGCAAATTATATGAAATTCCCTCGATAAAAAAAAATCGCTAAGTATGCTACGAAAATTATTATAAACACGTTTGTTTCAGTTATTTTACAAGTTACAGTTGTGAAAAAATTCACAATGTTTCTTTAAATGATACTTAAGACGCCTTTTACGAGATTTTTGCTTTATTTTAAACGAGTCGTGTTTTATTAAACATTTTCACAATTTTCGCATCGATTTTATCGCTTTAAATGTTAGTGCGCTCCTCTAACATTCGTAATTACATATCTCTCCATCTTCTTCTTTTTGAGCGCGGATGCGGCGCCCTAATTAAAAAAATTAGAGTGTGCAATTCACACGCGGTGGAAGTTAAACCTTAAAAAAGCTACCGTAGACAAGAGTGGGGAGATTACGAAACACTTTTTTGATCAATATGAAGGATGATTTTTACCATATTTTTGCCGCCGAATTCAGGTGCACTGTCTCCTATAGATTTGGTAATTTTATTAGTATTTGTGTTTTCTTCTTCGGAGTCGCTAGATGACGCTTTATCTTGTGTTTTATTTGCATGTACATTTTGGATTGACGATTAAATATTGATTTTACAAAAGTATACATATATTTTTTGTATTTCGTGGGATTCGATCCTGCTAACTAAATGTCTGGCCGCTAATGTTCGTCAGACGCTTTATACCATTAGATTAAAGGAGACTCGCGTGGGACTGTGGATTTATCGTATTATATTGGAACCGAGTACCTACCTACCCGTGAAATAAATAAATATTTTATTTCAAAATTAAAATATTTCTCTGTTTAACAACTTTTATTGCTATCTCATTCTCTCGCGGCTAAATCATGTAGAACTATGTGTAATACGGTTTTAAGTGTTGCTCGCTTCCGATTCATCGAGTTTCAAATCACAACGGTGCTAAAGAAGTTTTCACTTCATTAATTAACACATTTTATTATACAACCGACAAAAGTCGACAATTTTATGATAGTTTAATACATCCGACAATAGTCTGTTTTTGAAATAAGAATAATCAATTGAGATAAAAGAACTAAATTTGTTCCAAAGACCCGGCGCCAAAAACAAAAGAGGTTCGTACTTCGTTCGACCCATGTTTGAACTAACCCCTTTGAACGGATTCCGAAAACACAATTAAGCAACAACAAAATGCACCAACTCACCAAAAGTTTTCAACCTATTCGAACGCCCTGAATTGTTCATACCAAGCAAAGCGTATTTTTTTTGCGAAGTTCCGATACTGAGGGTGGATTTGGAGAGTTAAATTAGATCTGTTTCGGAGAAAATTTGGAGGGTCCGTCGAATAGGTACACCAATAAAAGTGGATTATTGGGCCGGTGTCTAAGTGAGGCTTGCACAGGACAAACAATATAAATCCGCAAAAGAAACAATAAAATCCAAAGGTCTATGGAGGAGAGTCGTTAAATGTGACCTCGTTGCTCGTTGAGTTCCCCTTTCCGAAATACCATGTACCGACTATTATGTTGAATAAAGGTTATAAACTGTGCGTTACCTACACAAAATTATTAGATATTTTAATTTTGGAGGCGGTAATGGGTACCGCCGCCCCTGGAACCATTTATTAAATAACCAATACCTCTGTCATAGTTCACCCCAAGTGGTTCGCTACGTTCGCATCGTTTGGTGACTTAGCAGGGGTGCCCGGGTTCTTGGGGGTTTGGTTTTTCTAGGTTTTGGCGGCGGATGACCTGGACACACTGAACCTCAGATTTCTAGCCTTTCCTCATACCCATTTTAAATATTTTTATTTTTATTTTATTTTATTTTTTTATTCCAGGATTTGCGGACGATAGTGCAATCCTACACGTCCCATATAATTATACATATTTACACAACAGATTTTTAAAATAAAGAATCAAGTAAATACATAGAATACGAAAAAACATAAAAACAAAAAAATAAAAATGAATAAATAATCAATTGTATGTAGGGCATCAATTGTATGTTATTTTCCTTCCCAGAATTTCCTCTCCTTTCCCTCCTTAAAAATACCCCCCACACAGAATCCCCAAAGATGACACAGGCCCTCAGGCCCCCCGTGTGGAGCTAATGTAAAAAAAATATTTTGTCTGGTCAAAAAATGACTCTACAGCTGATTAATACTGTTTAAATACATACATATTATGTTATGTTACCTGCGTGCTGCAATTAAAAGTTATATCAAAAAGAAACATTTAATGAATTTATTGAGGTCTGCTGAGTGAAATTGTTTATAGTAGATTATTATTTAATATTATTTTATGTTTACAGATTTAATATTGTTAAGCATTATTTATTTTTTAACTTAAGCCACTTTTACCCGAATTTTACCGATTTCTTACATATTATCCATTTGAAGTTTTAAAGCTCTTAAAAAAATATATGTTATTTTTATAAGATAACTAGCAGACCCGGCCACACGTTGCTGTGGCTAACGAAACACAACGCCATTACCCAACCTTTATAAAATCCACACCACCCGCTTGCCAGCTGCCCGCTGCCCGCTGCCTGAATTGAATATTTGAATTTCTCGACTTTTCTCTACTATAATAAGCATGTTTTTATACATATAAACCTTCCTCTTGAATCACTCTATCTATTGGTGAAAACCGCATGAATATCCGTTGCATAGTTTAAAAGATCTATGCGCACATACATTTTGAGCGACTTCATCAAATAAAATAATTCAAATCAATACTTACTCTAGGATATCTATTTTCCAATTTCTTCCGTAGAACGAATTTCAAAAGTGACTGTAGTACGGCCCGCCAGTGCCCGCCAGCCGTTTTAAATCGCACAAAAATATGTTTTCTTTGAATTTCTCGGCTTTTCTCTAATATAATTTACATGTATTATACATATAAACATTCCTCTTCAATCACTCTATCTATTGGTGAAAACCGTATGAAAATCCGTTGCGTAGTTTAAAAGATTAACGCGCACATACATTTTGAGCGACTTCATTTTATACTATGTAATGATAATGATGTAATGATATCTATACATTCCCCAAGCCGAAACGCAAATTATATGAAATTCCCTCGATAGAAAAAAAAACAGCAAAGTATGCTCCGAAAATTATTATTTTCACGTCTGTTTCAGTTATTATACGTATGAAAAAAATCACAATGTTTCTTTAAATGCTGATTTAGACAGCCCCCAAGAGATTTTTGCTCTATCGAGTCGTGTTTTATTAAATATGTTCACAATTTTCGCTTCAATTTTACCGTTTTAAGTATTAACCAACGTTCGTAATTACGTATCTCTCCATCTTCTCCTTTTTGAGCGGGGATACGGCGCCTTAATGAGTAAAACCTCAAATTGTAATACTTAATTAATGAAGACAATATTAGCGACACTCAATCGAAAATCTGAAACAGAAAAAGGTACGGTCTCATCTAGGAATCGAATCCAGGACCTTAGCCTTGCCGGGGCGCGTATTTCCAAAACCTATACCGTTTCAGTCGCCTTACATTTTCAATATCAAAATTTAAATATTTAGAAATAAAAATTTTAATTTCTAATATACACATTGAAAAGATTATTTTATCTAGATTTTAGAACAATTTTTGTTTTTGCAATGTGATAAAAAATAACCAATATAGAGGTATATTTATAATGTAAATTGTCGCTACCGCGACTGAATCGGTATAGGTTTTGTAAATACGCTGCCGGGGCGGTGCCATTGACTTTTGCTGCAATTCTAGTACGAATATTTAAAAACCTTAAATTGTAATTAAAGAAGACAGAAAAATCAGAAAAAAGGTTTTACTCATTAAGTTAAAAATAAATTAAATGAAAACGAATTACTTTGTATAACTGCACTATATAATCTATTTATGCGATTACCAAATATAGTGTTAGATAACATAGATTGCATTGCATTCGATAAAAGGTCGAAAATAATAGAATCGAATAATAGAATAGAATCGAATAATATACCTAAAACTGAGAATACTCTTCATCAAGACCTATGTGTGGAGTATCTTGATGTACGGCTGCGAAACATAGTGCCTATCCGGAAGAGATAAACGGAGACTAGAGGCTTTTGAGATGTGGTCCTATAGATAGAAGACTATTAGGAATTTCCTGGAGAGAACACATCACAAATGAGGAGGTTCTCCAAAGAATCGAAGGAGGAAGGCACCTGCTCAGGATCTTGTCCGAAAGGCGTGCAAGATGGATTGGCCATGTAATACGACAAGAAGGCCTCTTGCATGCCATAATAGAGGGTATGACCGAGGGGACAAACTCTAGGGGACGCCCACGCAGAGAGTACCTGGAGGACCTGCTGGTGGACGTGCGCTGCTCATCATACGCAGACTTCAAAAGAGCCGCACAAGACAGGGAAGAATGGAAGAGAAGACTAGAGGAAATTGCTGAAAACCAATCCCAGGATTGAAACCAGAGAGAGAGAACATAGATTATATTGTGGTATATTATACAAAGTAATTTGTTTTCATTAAATTAAAAATGACGCCACAAAGTGAAATAAATATTCGTTCTAAACTTGCAGAAAAGTCAGTAGATGCCGCATATTAAAATTAAAATGCATTAATTTATCCGAGACTGGGTAGCATTTGGTTCGAGGTGAATTTTGCAATAGTACATAAAGATAGCGCCAATAAAAATATTCGTTAAGAAAATGAAGTTAATGTTGGTTGTTCTTAGACGAAGTATGATAGAGTTAAATATGACCGAATCGGATAGGGTCCCATTAGCTCAGTGGCTCATTAATATTAACGTTATAAATATAATGTAAAAAATTATTGCACGTCACTTTAAATACAAGTATCTACCTATAAGAAAATATTTGATTTTTTTTAATAATATCTAGTCAGCGGACGGGGGGAAATGCTCTTGACTAGCGATCCGTAGGTGGTAGGTTCGAATCCCGGGGCCGATTGATTGATTTGTGTTATTTAATAATTGTAATAATAATTAATTACAATCATATACGTAAAATGACAGAAGCTACATTTGCGGCACGTTTCACAGTAGAAGATACTCGCAGTGTGGCCCTGGTTTGAACCTTTTACAGAAATGAGACGTTGCTTGAAGTGGCTTTAGCCGTGTTTGGTGATTAGCTCGGAATAGCCAAGTACTTCCCTACCTTCGTCTTCCTCATCTCTTTCCTCTATTCACTTCCTTTAGCCTCACAACATACCACAATTCTCCAATTAGGGTATGTTGTGAGGCTGAAGGAAGTGAGTAGGGAAACGAGATGGGGTAGAGGATGGTGGGGAAGTGCCATAGTTTCACTGGCTGCAGGCCGTTGGGAGCAGTGAGACTCTTGTGCGGTATTCACATAAAAACATAAACGTGTTAGTTGATATTACAATTCATCAGAAAATATAAAATTAATACAAGCTCAGGAAAGACATAAAAGTAAGAGATACACATATCGACAGCAGTAATTTAAAATGCAGTGAAAACGTGTATATCCAAAAATAAGTCAAATATTGCAGTTTCTCGGTTTTTATCTCTTCGATCCGCGTCTTCGGAATATTTCTATGAAAATACGTCTTTTATGACGTGCATTTTCAGAGGTTTTTTTTCTGTAAAATTAAAAAAAAATAAAATTACAATTTGTTTCCCGGGTATGGGTACCGGCGCCCCGGGAAACATTTATTGGATTACCAACACCTCTGCAATAGGTAACCCCAAGTGGTTTGCTAAGTTTGGTGACTTAGCAGGGGTGCCCGGGTTCATGGGGTAAGGTTTGTCCGGGTCTTGGCAGCGGATGCGTCTGGCCACCAGCTGCATGGCAGGCCGATCGGGAGAGATGATCGGATTGAGGGAGTCCCTTTGACTTCTCCAGCCGTACTCTCTCGGAACATCGCCTTGCACCGCAGTGGGACGGATGGATTCATACGTCCATCACTCTTGGTCAAACTGACCCAGATTCTTACCCACCCCTAATACTATAAGGGGTGGGTAGGAATCTGGGTCAGTTTGACCCAAAAGTATATATTATTATTAAAGACATTTTCAAACTATTCTGAAAGATCTACAAAATGTTTTGTAGAATCATAATTATAGATTCACGAAAACGGGAGATATGATTTTTTTTAAATAATGAAAATCTCTCTTTTCGCTCTCTTAAACAATTAACATTTTGTCTTTTAAGGCTCCGCAACCAGGCCCGAAAAGAAGAAGATGGAGAGATACGAAATTACGAATGTTAGAGGAGAGCGCTAATATTTATAATATAAATCAATGCGAAAATTGCGAAAATGTTTAATAAAACACGACTCGTTTAAAATAGAGCAAAAATCTTGCGGGCATTGTCTTAAACAGCATTTAAAGAAACACTGTGATTTTTTTCACACATATAACTTGTAAAATAACTGAAACAAACTTGTTTATAATAATTTTTGGAGCATACTTTGCGATTTTTTTCTATCGAGGGAATTTTATATAATTCGCGTTTCGGCGCGGGCAATGTCTAGATATTATCTTCAAGAATAACATATATTTTTTTAATTATTGGTCGTCCCTAATATTTTCAAACAGAGACAAAATAAACCGTTGCTGTTTCAGAGTGCCAAAATTTTACCTGTTAAGGCAATACTTTGGCACAAAATTATAATTCAGCATATATTTACCCCGCAGCATAAAGAGAAATTAGAACATAAATACAGCACTAGATTCACGCCTAACGACGGGTTAATAGTTCCGAAATTTAACAATAAGTACGGACAGAGAACGTTTGAATATATCATACCGAAGATATTTAATTTATTACCTGACACTATAAAGCAATGTAATTCTATGAATAAGGTTAAATATATGGTGAAAAATTGGCTATCGGAAAAAAAAAGATTTATATTGATTTTGATATGTATGAAAAAATGTTGTATCTGTAGATATAAGATGTAAATTTTAAATTTTAAAATGTATAAATATGTAACTAAAATATAAGCATCTGTTGACAAGCCGATTCAATTGGCTTAGCAGGACTTGTTTGTTGATTATATTATGTATTATCTATTATTTCAATAAAAAAAAGAGCTTTAAAACTTAACGTGTTTAAGGGAGATATGTAAGTAATTCGGAAATATCCGTGATCAAATGTATGGAGCAGGTGGATGAGTTTGTGTACTTGGGAAGTATGTTTACGAAAGATGCGAAGGCTGATAGAGATATCGAAAGAAGGGTAAATGCAGGCAACTCTATTAACGGAGGACTGAATGCCGTTGGCGCCAGCAAAAAACTGTCCAAAGAAGCGAAGTTAACCGTCCATATAGAGTGCTGGTACCTACCCTGATGTATGGCATGGAACTCACTCTGCTGTAAAACTGAGATCCCTGAGGCGTGTGTGGCAAAACCATGTACGATCGTGTGAGAAATGTGGAGATCCGCGAAGAATGCAAGGCTGATGTATGCGTAACGAGTAAGATTAAAGGGACGCTCAGATGGTTTGGACATGTAGAGCAAATTTGCGAGGAAAGGAGTGCAAGGAGAATATATGACGCAAATGTGAATGGTGGAAGAAATCGGGGACGCCCGAGGAAGACATGGCACTACCAAGTGAATCAGATACTTGAAGACTGGCCATGTGAATAGTCGGAATAAAAGAAGAGCATGTATGAGACGATGTATGAATGTGAACGAGGCAAGGTCAACGAAAACACTCTAATGAAGACACTAAAAACGACATAGAAGACAAATAAACTATAATTAAACAATGTTAGTCCGCCTCTGCACAGGAACCCCTAGTGAGAAGGACTAAGAAATACAATATCTTTACCTAACATAACCATTATATTTTGTATACATATAGAATTATTTTATTTATTCGCTTAAATAAAAATAAAAAAAGGAGTGTGTGCCAAGATCGAGTTGTTTGGCGGTCCATCCTCTTTGCCTACCCCTGTGAGGAAACGGCGTGATGGTTAGTTTAGTTTTAGTTTAGTGATCAAATGTAAAAATATATATATAAGTAGGTAGGTACTTAAACCTTGACTTTTTGTCCTATTTTGTAAATTTTGAAAACATAAAAAAGTTACTTTATGTGTTTTAGTTTATATATTTCAAGGTCGTGAAGGGCAGGTGTGGATGATCAATGTTTAATAATTCCAGGGGATGCCACTAACGCTGCGATATTATTGTGATTCCAAACGTTTCATAAAATCTCGCTGACTGTGTCCTCCTACAAATCGATGTGAACTCTGTCGCAAACTGGGCAAAAATTAACTGTCTAAGCTTCAGTGCACCTAAATGCAATGTAGTCTCTTTCACAAGGGCAAAACAGACGATCATATTTGAATATTCAATTAACGGTAACATTTTTCATCGCTTTAGTCAAATAAAAGATCTAGGGGTTACTTTTGACAGCAAAATGACATTCCACCAGCACACAAATGACTTATGCAACAGAGCATATAAACTGCTGGGCTTTGTCATTCGCAATTCATGCTCATTTCAAAACCCACTAACAATTAGGCTACTTTACAACTCACTGGTGCTAAGTGTACTGGAGTCGAATTGTATTATCTGGGCCCCATGTGATGCATCCTGTATTTTAAACATTGAAAGAGTTCATAAAAAATTCCTAGGTTTTTTTTTATTTTTACGCCTCTATGGAACATATCCATATTTGTATCCATCGAGATTTATTCTAGGTATGACTAACTACCATTCTCTAGAAACTCGTAGATGTTTTGGGTTGCTAAAATATTTCTTTCAATTAATCAATGGCCTCGTCTCTAACGGTGAGATTCTGGCGCAAATCAATTTATTTGTACCAGTGTCTCACTCTCTGGCACGTCGCCATAACATATTATATTGCCGATTGAGTCGTACAAATCTGTACCCGAATTCGCCCGTGGGAAGAGCGATACGCTATTTAAATATATTAGATAAAAATTTCGACATATTCTTCGAAACATTCAATGAGTTTGTAAGGTTTTTGGCGCTACATTCTCACTGTGAAAATGCTACTATTACAATTAATTAGATAAAATATCTGTAATGTTGTAAATTTTTTGTACACAAATAAAATAAATTACTTGAAATGGCTTTTATTTTGTTTAGTTAACAGATGTAAATAGCCAGCCGTTTCTCAAACTCTATTTGCACTTCTTCTCACCTTCCCCGCTATGTGAGGATTGTTGAGCCTCACAACACTTCCCGAATGGGGATGCCAAAGCTCCATTGGTTTAGGGCGAATGGAAATATGATTTGGTGTATAAAAAAGAACAACAATTTGAACTTTCGGGGGTGGAGATCTGGTACGAGTGTAGTTCCGCTGCATTCTTTTGATGGTCGAAGGGTAAGGCAGTCAACTAGCAATCCAAAAGTCGGGGGTTGAAATCTCAGCGTACGAAAATAAATTTTATTTGATTAATTTGTGTTATTTTCACAATTTACTCAAATAAAATTATAATATGCTCTTTTAGGTCCACCTACGTATTTTTGACACGTTCCAGATGGAAGATAATCTCAATATCGCCCTGATGTTATACCACCATTGGCTTTAGTCGTGTTTGGTGACCATATCTGAATAGCCAGGTACTTTACCACTTCCAACATACCCGAATAGTCTTACTGGCTCTAGGCGGTTGGAAGCAGGTGGGACTCTTGTGCGGTATTCACAAAATAAAAAGTCATCAGGGGTGAAGATTGCCCTGATGTTAGTTAACCTACACGTGGTTCGGGGACGTTTCTGACACTTCTTCAATTCAGGAGCATCTATTATCTTCATACGCTGAATGTCACCGAACACAAAAGCCCTAGAAGTGTAATCCAAACCGATTAGAACTGATGATACTAATTTACTTATTTATTTAATACAAACGGCATAAGTATGCCATAAACAACTAATTACATGTCACAAATTCATATTCAAAATATTAGTAATGATAAAACAGTGTATGTATAACAGTTAATTGTGACATTACATTGGGAAGTGACACCAGAGATACATTTACATGCAAAAATCTATAATACAAATAAAATTAATAGTGATTAAAAAAATATAATAGCATAGCCTTCTTGTACCTATGTTCCACGCAGTTAAATAGATGTAACTGTATTTTATGTAACTCTGGGCTTCTTATACGCCAATGCCCGTGATATTGATTATCTGTTCAATAAATATTTCAATTTTGAAAAATGTTCGATCAATTTCTCCCGAAGTGTGGAGAATGAGTTAATGTGTGAGTGAGTGTGTGATTGAGTTATTGAGTTGAGAGGGTGGGTGTGAGTGAGAGGGTGAGTGTGAGTGAGTGAGTGAGTGAGTGACTGACTGAGGTTGGGAAGTTGGGAAAAAATGAAGTTCCTTCGTGCGCAAAGACAGGATTCATGAGAATTAACTTTCCATTGCTGAAGATGTTAAATGCGAGAGATCCCTCTCTAATATTATTTTCTGAATCCTTCATTAATCCTATCAGCTGTGACTCGTGGCGCCAATGCAACGGGGCCGTATCGTATTTGTCCTTTGTTACGGTGATTTTGCATATGTATTCTTCCTGAGTCAAAAAGGACTATACACAGACCTTATCTCTGAGATGCACTTATGGCTCATACGACTACGAATCACAGGCGGCTCGTGACTTAAATTGTCAGCAGTGAAAAATCTCTGAAAACCGTATAAAATCACCACTAAAATGCAATTAAAAGTTAAAAGCTGCCAGCTGCAATTAAAAGTTATATCAAAAAGAAACATTTAATGAATTTATTGAGGTCTGCTGAGTGAAATTGTTTATAGTAGATTATTATTTAATATTATTTTATGTTTACAGATTTAATATTGTTAAGCATTATTTATTTTTTAACTTAAGCCACTTTTACCCGAATTTTACCGATTTCTTACATATTATCCATTTGAAGTTTTAAAGCTCTTAAAAAAATATATGTTATTTTTATAAGATAACTAGCAGACCCGGCCACACGTTGCTGTGGCTAACGAAACACAACGCCATTACCCAACCTTTATAAAATCCACACCACCCGCTTGCCAGCTGCCCGCTGCCCGCTGCCTGAATTGAATATTTGAATTTCTCGACTTTTCTCTACTATAATAAGCATGTTTTTATACATATAAACCTTCCTCTTGAATCACTCTATCTATTGGTGAAAACCGCATGAATATCCGTTGCATAGTTTAAAAGATCTATGCGCACATACATTTTGAGCGACTTCATCAAATAAAATAATTCAAATCAATACTTACTCTAGGATATCTATTTTCCAATTTCTTCCGTAGAACGAATTTCAAAAGTGACTGTAGTACGGCCCGCCAGTGCCCGCCAGCCGTTTTAAATCGCACAAAAATATGTTTTCTTTGAATTTCTCGGCTTTTCTCTAATATAATTTACATGTATTATACATATAAACATTCCTCTTCAATCACTCTATCTATTGGTGAAAACCGTATGAAAATCCGTTGCGTAGTTTAAAAGATTAACGCGCACATACATTTTGAGCGACTTCATTTTATACTATGTAATGATAATGATGTAATGATATCTATACATTCCCCAAGCCGAAACGCAAATTATATGAAATTCCCTCGATAGAAAAAAAAAACAGCAAAGTATGCTCCGAAAATTATTATTTTCACGTCTGTTTCAGTTATTATACGTATGAAAAAAATCACAATGTACATACCCGAATAGTCTTACTGGCTCTAGGCGGTTGGAAGCAGGTGGGACTCTTGTGCGGTATTCACAAAATAAAAAGTCATCAGGGGTGAAGATTGCCCTGATGTTAGTTAACCTACACGTGGTTCGGGGACGTTTCTGACACTTCTTCAATTCAGGAGCATCTATTATCTTCATACGCTGATGTCACCGAACACAAAAGCCCTAGAAGTGTAATCCAAACCGATTAGAACTGATGATACTAATTTACTTATTTATTTAATACAAACGGCATAAGTATGCCATAAACAACTAATTACATGTCACAAATTCATATTCAAAATATTAGTAATGATAAAACAGTGTATGTATAACAGTTAATTGTGACATTACATTGGGAAGTGACACCAGAGATACATTTACATGCAAAAATCTATAATACAAATAAAATTAATAGTGATTAAAAAAATATAATAGCATAGCCTTCTTGTACCTATGTTCCACGCAGTTAAATAGATGTAACTGTATTTTATGTAACTCTGGGCTTCTTATACGCCAATGCCCGTGATATTGATTATCTGTTCAATAAATATTTCAATTTTGAAAAATGTTCGATCAATTTCTCCCGAAGTGTGGAGAGTGAGTTAATGTGTGAGTGAGTGTGTGATTGAGTTATTGAGTTGAGAGGGTGGGTGTGAGTGAGAGGGTGAGTGTGAGTGAGTGAGTGAGTGACTGACTGAGGTTGGGAAGTTGGGAAAAAAGGAAGTTCCTTCGTGCGCAAAGACAGGATTCATGAGAATTAACTTTCCATTGCTGAAGATGTTAAATGCGAGAGATCCCTCTCTAATATTATTTTCTGAATCCTTCATTAATCCTATCAGCTGTGACTCGTGGCGCCAATGCAACGGGGCCGTATCGTATTTGTCCTTTGTTACGGTGATTTTGCATATGTATTCTTCCTGAGTCAAAAAGGACTATACACAGACCTTATCTCTGAGATGCACTTATGGCTCATACGACTACGAATCACAGGCGGCTCGTGACTTGTAAATTGTCAGCAGTGAAAAATCTCTGAAAACCGTATAAAATCACCACGCACGGGTGCCAATGTGTAAATATTGGAGCGTTAATATTGTACATGCATTCAAGGCGCTTTACGGCGCGATGCACGGAATGAGTTACATATCTGCACTGCTTCAACACATGATTTTTCCTGTCACCGTTTCGTCCTGCCGAGCTGTCTCGATACCGCCCGTTGCGGTCCCCGTAGGGTGGAAAAACCAAATTTTGTGCATATCGGAATATGCACGTCTGGTTTGCGCTTGTTCGGGAGTCTTGAACCATAAGATACTTTGAATATGTCCTGCGGAAAATATGATATATCTAAGACCTTTCCTACATCAAGACTGGCGCACAGATATCGTTGTAAGTTACATGAAAGCTGAAGTCAAGCAATGCAGTGCACAGATTCCCAGAACTTCCTTACCTCCCTTTCCCTGAAAAGGACCTCCTCACAGCATCCCCAAATATGATATAGGTCCTGAGGGATTTTTTTCCTCATGTGCGAAGCTAATGAAAAAAAAAAGAATAAAAAAAATTGGAGAGAGGAAAAAAAAAAGGCATAAGGTTTTTAATTTCTAGTTTTGTACTTTGCTATTATCGGAAGCCTGTAAACAAATGTACCTAATCAATATATATTAAAAAAGAAAGTCCAAAAAACGTGCGGCTCGCAAAAACTCAGAAACGAGTCCCGGTACGATCAATGGAGTTATATGGTGTAGTAGATCTCTATCCCCCCTCCAGGATGACGGTTCCCGTTTTTACCTAAAGGGCGTGCTTTTGAAGATATAAGGGGTGGAAGTTTCTCCCTCTTGAAACTTCTAGAACAGTCTTCCGGAAAGTTCTAGAAGGTTCAATCAACATTCTACTAATTATGGATACCATTCTCCCTTTTCCAGAATGTCGAGACTTGTCAACGCAAGTCAAAGCATTGATTTTTTGGTGTAAAACTAAATGACTTTCGGCAGTCGATACGCAATATTTAAATGCTTCTTTATTTTTTTTTTTTTTTTTTTACATTAACTCCACACAACAGGCCCTGAGGAAAATAATTTCCCTTAGGGCCTATGTCATCTGGGATGCTGTGTGGAGGGTCTTTTTGAGGAGAGGAAGGAATGAACATTGGTCTTGAAGAGACCCATGTTGTAGGAAGGAGGAAACACAGAGGCCGGCAAATCATTCCACAGCCGAGCTGTTGAACACAAGAACGAGTCGAAGAAACGACCCGTTCTCATGTGACAAATGTCAACTGTGTACAAATGTTGGGCACGCGTTTGGCATGTTTCCCGACAATGCACCGGTGCCGAAGGGATCAATGATGCTAGTTCCTCGGAGCATCTTCCATTGTAATACCGGTAGAACAAGGATAGCATTCCCACCCGACGCCTGTGCTCTACAGATTGCAATCCGTCTGTAAAGATGGGAGAATCTATCAAACGGACCGCCCGTTTCTGCACAGAGTCGAGGGTATTTTTCAGGTATTTTGGAGCTCCAGACCAGAGGTGGCTGCCAAATTTGTACAGGGTTAGCAGTTGTGTACCATTAAAGTAACTGCGGGCCCTGTACAGTACGCCCAGTTTTTGGGAGGCTAACTTTACTCTGGCTTCGATGGAGCCCCCATACCCGAGCTGGTCACTTAGGGTTACACCAAACATATCAATGGAGGGCCTGTTCGGAAGATTGCGTCCGTTGAAAGAGACTAGATTTTCATTGCGATCCCTTTTAGACGTAATCAGACAAGATTGGGTCTTTGAAACATTAAATTCAACGAGATTATTTTTACCCCAAGAGAAAACACTCTCGAGGTAACCGTCCATTCTTTGCTTCAAAGCCTTACGAGCTGTTGGAGTTTGTGAGCCCTTTGGGGGCTTGTCAAACAAAAAGCTATCATGAACTGTACTGTCATCCGCGTAACAGTGAATTGGTGCACATGACAAAAGGTCGTTGATGCTTTGACTTGTAGTGTCTTCTATATGTACTTTTTATATTGTCATTGCTATTAATTTATATGTGCTCTCCCTTCACTGTCACCTCTGTTTTTGTTTTTTATTCGTGTTATTATTATGTTTTAATGGACTGTTGTCCGTAAATTAATAAATAAATTATAAGGTTACATAGAGCTTGGAAAGTTCTGGAAGGAGTGGCGGAGTATGTGGTGGAATGTTCGGGAATAGGGAATCGGGAACATCATTGTGGAATAATCCCGAACACTTTCGAATGTTTTCCTGAGCGAAGCCGGGTAACCCAGCTAGTAAATAAATAAATGAAAATTGAAAATCTAAAATTATCTCTTAATTCGTGCCATATTTTGACTTAAGGCAATGAAGTCGAGAGTGCACTAAATGTAATCTCAGCACCGCGCACTGACTTGAATGAAAGTACAGATAGATGGGCGGGAAGAGGGAGGCGTCTACTAATATCTACAGAAAATCCAAAAACTGAACAAATCGGACTAATATCTATAAGAACCAAAGTGAGGACGAATATCTACAGTTCAAACTGCTGACTAATATCTATGAGAACCAAAGTGTGGACGAATATCTACAGCACTGGCAGAGGTTGGATTTGCAATTATGTATAGCATATTGGAATAACGAAATATTGCGTATGATATTAAAAACACTTAATTTATGTATGTACGTACGTAAAAATCCCTAATATCGGACTATTGGACACATTTAGCTGACTATTAAGGATTTGGGTTTTGTTTTAACAGCTTTCTTTATTTCGAGTGCTTCTAAATTATTTAGTCTGTTACCATGACCATTTCTATGTCAGTTAGATTAGGTTAGGTTAGGTTAGGTTAGGTTAGGTTAGGTTAGGTTAGGTTAGGTTAGGTTAGGTTAGGTTAGGTTAGGTTAGGTTAGGTTAGGTTAGGTTAGGTTAGGTTAGGTTAGGTTAGGTTAGGTTAGGTTAGGTTAGGTTAGGTTAGGTTAGGTTAGGTTAGGTTAGGTTAGGTTAGGTTAGGTTAGGTTAGGTTAGGTTAGGTTAGGTTGTGGTGCCATGTATTTCGAAATAAATAATTAAAGAAATATCTTTGTATTATAACCTCCATGTTTGTTCAATAAATTATTGTCCTCGTAAACAGCAAAATACGTAATATTGTACAAAAACTTCATGAACGTACTTTAAACGTTTAAACCTTTACGTAATTGAAGTAATTTATGCTTTTCCGTACAACCTCTAGCTCAGCTGCCCTCTGTAGATATTAGTCCAACCTACGCTCCATAGATATTAGTCACCACTGGGACCGTCATAGATACTCGTCCGACCTTAGCTCTGTAGATATTAGTCCTCACTCTGAAGTCCAACATATGAGCTGGAGATATTCGACCGACATACAGGCTGTAGATATTAGTACCTGGAGTCGGGAAGAGGGGATAAACACAAGACGTACTTACGATATGTAGAATCCGGTTGGGTTTACGTAGAAACGATTATGTAGCCTGCTGAGAGGATTATAAGATTTAGCCCGACGCCGACGTTTATTAGTTTTTACTTGCTATCCAGAGATATCCGATGCTAATACTCGTATATTGACCAGTTCTCACTTAATTCTAACTTTACTTTACACTGTACAGAGATATCAGCTGTCAATTTTTGCGAAGAAGATTTCTCATTATCTATTTACCGATTTTTGATTTCGAGGTAAACAAATGCCTACCATTGGTACAGATACCTTCCACCAACGGATATTTCATGTGGTGAAATTAATGAAGACTCACCTTTGAAAAGTGTTAAAAAACTAGGTTAAACAGGTTACGTTAGGTTAGGTTATGGGATATTCTTTTTCTTCTCTTTTAATGACTTAATATCACTTTTCAAATTAGTGTTGAAATGACACGGTGAAGAATTGTCACGAAACCAAAACGTTAGCCAAATTATCTTAATAGGATATTTTGTGAAAGTAACAGCTTTTTGACGGCCCCTTGGTCGAGGGGTAAGACTATCAACCACCAATCCAGGGGTCGCAGGTTCAAATTCCGGTATGCGCAAGCCAATTTTATTTGATTAATTTGTTTATTTCGTAACTTATTCGTTTAAAATAATAAATAGTTTATTTGTGGCACGTTGAAAACTCTCAGTATCGCCATGGCTTAAAATCACTCTTCAGAATTTAAACGTTGCCTGACATGGTTAAAGCCGTGTTTGCAGACCATATGTGAATAGCCAGTAGAACTCCATTTTTCCTTTTATATCCTACTAATATTATAAAGGCGAAAGTTTGCATGGATGTATGTTTGTTACTCTTTCACGCAAAAACTACTGAATGGATTTTTGAAATTCTTTCAATAATAGAAAGCTACATTATTTACGAGTACTATGGGCTATATACATTGGTAAGCTCAGCCGTTATGAATAATCTCTGGCGTTATGAAATTATTTATCATACGTTTTCTGTCCCTAAGAAAATCGATTTGTTGTAAACGTCAGAAAAAAGCAAACCAATGGTCGCCTTGGAAACGATGTTTTTTTTAAATTAGGCAATTCACCCTAAAAAGAGTGCTTTGTTGGCGTCGTACTTAATAACTATCTCTAAAAATGAATCACCGAAATGTATGTATGCGCATAAACCCGAACGACTGCACCAAATTGGATAATTCTTTTTTTTTCGTTATTTTGTATAAAACTACTTACGGTATGTAGAATCGTTGAGTTGAGTGGCCGTATCGTTACCGTTGAGTTCTGGCATTTGAAATTTGTATAAAAAATTATAATAGGTGGCACGCGAGCAGTTTGAAAACTGAATGTATCGGGAATGAATGTGTGGAATTCGAGAGGTGAGGTGGGAGAGTGGGGAGGGGGGAGGAGGTGTTGGTGGGGGGGGAAAGGGGAAAGATGGAGGAGGGTGTGGGGAGGCGTAGGGGGTGGGGGGCTATGGGGGGAGTGGTGTGGGGAGAGGGAATGTGGATGGGTAGGGGGTGAGGGGTGGGGTGGGTGGAGGGAGAGGGGGAGGGGGTTGATGGGGGGAGTGGAGTGGAGAGAGGGAAGGTGGAGGAGCCGGAGTGGGGTGGGAGAGGGGGGAGGGAAGGAAGGGGAAAGGGGAGGGGTGGAGGAAGATGGGGGGAGGTAGAGTGGGGAGGGGTATGGGGTGGGGGAGGGGTCGGTGGAGAAGGAGGCGGAGGGAGAGGGGGGTTGATGGATGAGTGGAGTGGGGAGAGGGAAGGCGGAGGGGGAGGAGTGTGGGGAGGGGTGTGTGAAGGGGGAGGGGGGAGGGGGGTTGATGGGGAGTGTGGAGTGGGGGGAGGGGTGGGTGAAGGGGGAGGGAGTAGATGGGTGGAGTGGAGTGGGGAGAGGGAAGGTGGAGGAGGCGGAGTGGGAATCCCGGTAAAAAGCTAGTTTTCAATAATGTTATTTATTATCAGTGGCGGCCGCTGCCCTGAAAACGTGGTGGTTCACTGATAATCCGTAACTATGATTACTAAGCAACATTAGGTAAAAATGATTCCACTGATCTTATTTGGAGAGAAGGTCTATTTTAAGCTGTTTTCGAAGGGCGAAAACTTCTACATATCGTTTATTAATTAAAATTAAAAATTTTTTGAACAGATCTTTTTTCTGTACTAAGAAAATTAAAACACAATTCAATTTTTTCGTAAATAAATCTTAAATTTCAACCCAAAAAAAACTCTTTTTTTTTACAATGTTTAATTTATTTTATTTTATATTTCATAAAATAAAATAAATTTGAAAGTAAAGTAAGAAGAATAAACGACGCAAATGTGAATGGTAGAAGAAGTCGGGGACGCCCGAGGAAGACATGGCACGAGCAAGTGAATCAGATACTTGAGTCGGGCCATGTCGATAGTCGGAATAATAGAAGAAAATGTATGAGACGATGTATGAATGTGAGTGAGGCAAAGAGTGTGTGCCAAGACCGAGTTATTTGGCGGTCCGTCCTCTCTGCCTACCCCTTTGGGGAAACGGCGTGATGGTTGGTTAGTTAGTTTTGTATTTCATTATAAACAGGATACAAACAGTATTTATAAACAGCACGAGGGCAAAATTGTCAAAGTTACCTATAAAAAAATTGAATTCCTTAATGATCTGCGTTTTATAACTTAAAACACCGATCAATAAAAAAGAAAATACATATATGTAAAATTTCTGATTAAAAAAAGAATTATTCAGTTTGGTTAAGTATTTTTGCCTTAAATCCAAATTTAAGTTTGTATGATAAAGGCCGCCGGGTGGCACACCAATATATCTTAATTTTTCATACATTCCGCGCTGGCGATGTTTGGGATATTCGATACAAAAACATAATTCGTTCCGCTTGCAATCGGCCCGCACACCGGGACAGGGTAACTTGGCGCAGAACTTTGAGAATTTTCGCTCCCTGATTCATATTATATTAGGCATTATATTGGTAGGTGATATTTTTAATGAGATTCTTAGATTTTATATTTTTCGGTAAGATATTATAAAGTAATTTTAGACGATATAATTTACCAGTGCTGCACATGAACACACTGTGCAACCAGCCGCCCTTGGTTATTATTCGATTTATATAAAATTCAATTTATGTTTGCTTGCTTGCATGTATGTGTATGTTGTTTATGGATTGCTATATTGAGCATAGGAAATATTTGAAAGTTTCAAAATACCTTCTTTCCACCCTCGCGTAGGTTTCTGGATTATTACAACCACATAAAAATACATCTGAAAAGGTTTTTTATATTACAAAAACTCTTATGAAACTGTCAAAAATGTCTGTTGAGAACGACATTTTGCAAACCATCGATTGTTCAATCAAAATTCAATTTTCGAATAAACTCTTTAAAGTAATGAATTTAATGGAAGTACTCATTTATGGTACTAACCAAAATCGAATACTTTGATTCTAATAAGTATTTTAAATAGTTAACTATGTTAGGTACCAAATTTGATTGATTGTTCTTATAATACACAAAAATGAATGTTTGTAATATATCTGGCTCCAAATGTAATACTTAATATGAATGTTTGAAAAAATGCAAATCTAAAACACAAATTTCATATGTGGATAATCAACAAAGGAATTGCATACTGCGGGCAGATAACTTGAACAATACAAGAACACACTCAACGCTTACCTTTTTTCTCTTTTCGTCTCAATTATTTTTATGTCTCTAATATGTTTCTTTCATATTTTTTCTATTTTTCTTATCTCTTTTCTTTTTCAATTCTTTTTATTTTTCTTTTATCTATTCAAATTATTTTTATTTTTATCTTATTTTTCTTCCAAGATTAAGATATCAAAATTAGTTTAAATTCCTGCCACCTCGGAACAGGCTTTTAGCCTAGTGAGGATGTACCAAAAAATGTATATTGTATTTTGTATGTATTGTAATATTTTGGTTAATAAATGATAAAAATAAAAAAATTGAAAAATTTTAATTTATAAAAAAAAATTGAAATAAGTGGCACGCGAGCTGTTTGAAAATCTGAATGTTCCGGGACTGAATATATGGAACGCGGGAGAGGGGAGGGGAACGAGACGAATGGGAAACGACATTTTTTTTTTTTTTTACAGTGAATACCGCACAAGAATCTCAACTGCTCCCGTCTGGAGCCAGTGAGACTATGGCATTCCCATTGGGGTATGTTGTGAGGCTGAAGGTACTAGGGAGGGGAAGGAGGTGGGGAAGAGGAAGGTTGGGAAGTACTTGGCTATTCAGATCTGGTCACGAAACACGGCTGAGGCCATTTTCAAGCAACGTTTCAATTCTGAATGGTGGTCTTACACCAGGGCGATACTGATAGTATCTTCCACTCTGGACATGCAGGGATAAACAAATTTTTTATTAAGTGGCATTATAACGCATGCCGGGAACTCGCTCGTTCGATTTATAAAAACAGTTTATTTATAAACAAGTTCTGCAGTGTGATTATTATTACGTGTAGCGGCTATTTCGCCTTCTGAAGGCATTATCAGTTTGTTAGATTATTAGATTATCAATTTAAATTATTATTTAAAAAAACATGTACTTCCCCACCTTCCTCTACCCCACCTCCTTCCCCTCCCCACAACCTTGAGCCTCATAATATACCCCAATTGGGGATGCCATGGCCTCACTTGCTCCAGAAGGTTGGGAGCATTTGGAACTTGAAGATATGGACGACAATACACACTTGACGAGGTTGAGCCATAAAACGAGGTTAAGTTAAGAAAACAGATAAGGGTGAGGATTGACAAATAAGGAAGAAATTACAGCAAGTACATAAGTTGTAATTATTTTGTTAGTACATACAAAGTGCTGTGACTTTATATGTACTATTATATCTCTCATATTGGTAAAAGTCGCAACAATTTAATTTAACATACTAACAATTTAATTACATTGTCTACACGTGCTGTAATTTTACCCCACCTACAACCTAAACCCCTAACAGTATACCATTGTATTTTCCCATCATAATGAAGTGTTTTACGAATTAAAGATTAAGAATTCGTTTGATGTTGCTATCGGCTGTTTTTAAAATGCATTCACTTATTTATTTGGCGTTAATATTTGTTTAAAGCCGCCGTTGGTTAAACACCGATAAATCAATCTTATTAACCGAAGAATGATACTCAACACCTGTGGAATATTTACCAAGACGATTAAGTTTATTTAGCAGAACAAATAAAATGATCGGTCGTGCTTCTTATAAATTGGTAGCCACACTCAACAGGGTCATCAGTCTCACTAGGCCCTCCGCCATGAGGGCTATTCTTCTCCTGATCGTATTCTGCTCCTGGCAGGTAAATAACATAGCTTTTCTTTATTACTATTATGTACCATTGGTACTGCATTGTATTACACTTTTGTACAGGAAAATTATCCAACTGTCGCGTCGTCTTAAACGTTCTTTAACGTGTTTGGAATAAGGAGGTAAATTTATTATTACGATGCTTCGGGATTAATTGATTCTACTTCTTATATCAACCGTACGTCAAAACAAACTATATGACATTAATGTCCTCTTAGATCCTATAAATTGTGAGTGGTACCCCAGAATATCAACTATCTCTCTAGATTATTTGCCATGAGAACATCTCTTCTTCTGTTTGTGTTCTGCTGCTGGCATGTAAAGATTTTATCTTTATCCATTGTTTTAATTTGTATTATTTATTATTTTAATTCCAATGTAGAATTAGTGACCTAATTTAATTTCATTCAAAATTTTCGTGAATATAACTAAAACTTTCGTATTCTCCTTCATTTGAATAAAAAATCATACGTGAAAAAAAAAAATTATGTGCTTAGATTTAAAACTGAAAACGAGTACACCCCGAGAATTCATTTGTACTATTAACCAGCCACTAACTAATCTTATCTTATGTCGATCTAAAGTTCTATTTTAATTATGTTTATGTTATTCGATATTTATAAATATTATATTGTAAATTATAAGATCAAGTTGTAAGATATCTAATAATATTAAAAATACCCGACAATTGTTAACCATTGTACAAATTGTAGTAAATCACCAAATGAAAATTACGCTAGATATTAGATCAATAGATGTTGACATATCCGTGATCGTGATCGTGGGAGTAACATTTGCTATTCGTTTTCAGGTACATAGAACAGGATCGTCTGCTGTATCAAACAAAGTACAAGATTTGTTTAAACATGGACGTCATTTAGATAGTGATGGCTTACACGAAAGGATACTGGAGGAGGAGGACGTTATCGAAACGAACAGTAAAGGCGAAATCATCGAAAAAATTATTTCCCGAAAAGAAATAATATCTGACGATGCTTCAGACTCTTGGAGCGATTCCGATTCGTCAGAAAGCGGCAGTACTGAACAAATAATAAAACAAATTATTATTGTTCAAGAAAGGCCGAAGCACGGGCATCACCATGCTAAAGAAAAGATTTACGAAGAAGAAATCGTAATCAAGAAGATTGGAGATGTCATTCATGGAGTGGATGTTCCTTTATCCATTGATGGAGGTCTTCGGCGAGGTGGACATATAGGACGAAAGGGTCCGAAACTGTCCATTAGTCAATCAATTTCCATTGAACAAGTTATCCTTCCAAGCGTTTACACCAAAATCTCACGATCTTCTTCAGCGTCAGTAGAAGGAGGACGACGACGTGGACCGTGGGGGAAAGGAAAGGGAGCATGGGGCCCACTCGGTGGTCTTAGTGGTTCTGGAGATTTAGATGGTTTAGGTGGACTTGGAGGGCTTGGCGGTCGACGAGGACCATGGGGACCTCGCGGTAAGGTTTCAGTCAGCCGATCCGTTTCCATAGAACGAATTATCACCCCAGGCATCTACACGAAGATCTCTCGATCTTCCTCAGTCTCCGTTGAAGGAGGACGACGGCGAGGACCATGGGGTCGAGGTTATGGACCATCTGGCTCTGTATCAGTCTCAGTCTCTGTTGAAGGAGGACGACGACGAGGACCATGGAGACGACCAGGAAAGGTTTCAATCAGCCGATCCGTTTCCATTGAACGAATTGTCACCCCAGGCGTCTACACCAAGATCTCTCGTTCATCATCAGTCTCTATTGAAGGAGGACGACGACGAGGACCATGGGGATACGGCCGAGGACTTGGAGGACTTAGCGAATCAGGAGATCTGGACGTACTCGGTGGTCGACGAGGACCATGGGGTCGAGGTTATGGACCATCTGACTCTGTATCGGTCTCAGTGTCCGTTGAAGGAGGACGACGACGAGGACCATGGGGACGACGAGGAAAGGTTTCAATCAGCCGATCCGTTTCCATTGAACGAATTGTCACCCCAGGCGTCTACACCAAGATCTCTCGATCATCATCAGTCTCCGTTGAAGGGGGACGAGGACCATGGGGATACGGCCGAGGACTTGGAGGGCTCAGTGGTTCTGGAGATTTGGACGGACTAGGCGGAGTTGGCGGACTTGGTGGACTTGGCGGTCGACGAGGACCATGGGGTCGAGGTTATGGACCAGCTGGCTCTGTATCGGTCTCAGTCTCCGTTGAAGGAGGACGACGACGAGGACCATGGGGATACGGCCGAGGCCTTGGAGGACTCAGTGGCTCTGGAGATTTGGACGGTCTAGGCGGTGTTGGTGGACTTGGTGGACTTGGCGGTCTTGGAGGACTTGGCGGCCGACGAGGACCATGGGGTCGAGGTTATGGACCATCTGGCTCTGTATCAGTCTCAGTGTCAGTTGAAGGAGGACGACGACGAGGACCATGGGGACGACGAGGAAAAGTTTCAATCAGCCGATCCGTTTCCATTGAACGAATTGTCACCCCAGGCGTCTACACCAAGATCTCTCGATCATCATCAATCTCTGTTGAAGGAGGACGACGACGAGGACCATGGGGATACGGCCGAGGACTTGGAGGACTCAGTGGCTCTGGAGATTTGGACGGACTAGGCGGAGTTGGCGGACTTGGTGGACTTGGCGGTCTTGGAGGACTTGGCGGTCGACGAGGACCATGGGGTCGAGGTTATGGACCATCTGGCTCTGTATCAGTCTCAGTCTCCGTTGAAGGAGGACGACGACGAGGACCATGGGGACGACGAGGAAAGGTTTCAATCAGCCGATCCGTTTCCATTGAACGAATTGTCACCCCAGGCGTCTACACCAAGATCTCTCGATCATCATCAGTCTCCGTTGAAGGAGGACGAGGACCATGGGGTTACGGCCGAGGACTTGGAGGACTCAGTGGCTCTGGAGATTTGGACGGACTAGGTGGTCTTGGAGGACTTGGCGGTCGACGAGGACCATGGGGTCGAGGTTATGGACCATCCGGCTCTGTATCGGTCTCAGTCTCCGTTGAAGGAGGACGACGACGAGGACCATGGGGATACGGCCGAGGACTTGGAGGCCTTAGTGGCTCTGGAGATTTGGACGGACTAGGTGGTCTTGGAGGACTTGGCGGTCTTGGAGGACTTGGCGGTCGACGAGGACCATGGGGTCGAGGTTATGGACCATCCGGCTCTGTATCGGTCTCAGTCTCCGTTGAAGGAGGACGACGACGAGGACCATGGGGATACGGCCGAGGACTTGGAGGCCTTAGTGGCTCTGGAGATTTGGACGGACTAGGTGGTCTTGGAGGACTTGGCGGCCGACGAGGACCATGGGGTCGAGATTATGGACCATCTGGTTCTGTATCAGTCTCAGTTTCCGTTGAAGGAGGACGACGACGAGGACCATGGGGACGACGAGGAAAGGTTTCAATCAGCCGATCCGTTTCCATTGAACGAATTGTCACCCCAGGCGTCTACACCAAGATTTCTCGATCATCATCAATCTCTGTTGAAGGAGGACGACGACGAGGACCATGGGGATACGGCAAAGGACTTGGAGGACTCAGTGGCTCTGGAGATTTGGACGGACTAAGTGGTCTTGGAGGACTTGGCGGTCGACGAGGACCATGGGGTCGAGGTTATGGACCATCTGGCTCTGTATCGGTCTCAGTCTCCGTTGAAGGAGGACGACGACGAGGACCATGGGGACGACGAGGAAAGGTTTCAATCAGCCGATCCGTTTCCATTGAACGAATTGTCACCCCAGGCGTCTACACCAAGATCTCTCGATCATCATCAGTCTCCGTTGAAGGAGGACGAGGACCATGGGGATACGGCCGAGGACTTGGAGGACTCAGTGGCTCTGGAGATTTGGACGGACTAGGTGGTCTTGGAGGACTTGGCGGTCGACGAGGACCATGGGGTCGAGGTTATGGACCATCCGGCTCTGTATCGGTCTCAGTCTCCGTTGAAGGAGGACGACGACGAGGACCATGGGGATACGGCCGAGGACTTGGAGGCCTTAGTGGCTCTGGAGATTTGGACGGACTAGGTGGTCTTGGAGGACTTGGCGGCCGACGAGGACCATGGGGTCGAGGTTATGGACCATCTGGTTCTGTATCAGTCTCAGTTTCCGTTGAAGGAGGACGACGACGAGGACCATGGGGACGACGAGGAAAGGTTTCAATCAGCCGATCCGTTTCCATTGAACGAATTGTCACCCCAGGCGTCTTCACCAAGATTTCTCGATCATCATCAATCTCTGTTGAAGGAGGACGACGACGAGGACCATGGGGATACGGCAAAGGACTTGGAGGACTCAGTGGCTCTGGAGATTTGGACGGACTAGGTGGTCTAGGAGGACTTGGCGGTCGACGAGGACCATGGGGTCGAGGTTATGGACCATCTGGCTCTGTATCGGTCTCAGTCTCCGTTGAAGGAGGACGACGACGAGGACCATGGGGACGACGAGGAAAGGTTTCAATCAGCCGATCCGTTTCCATCGAACGAATTGTAACCCCAGGCGTCTACACCAAGATCTCTCGATCATCATCAGTCTCCGTTGAAGGAGGACGAGGACCATGGGGATACGGCCGAGGACTTGGAGGCCTTAGTGGCTCTGGAGATTTGGACGGTCTGGGCGGTGTTGGTGGACTTGGTGGACTTGGCGGTCTTGGAGGACTTGGCGGTCGACGAGGACCATGGGGTCGAGGTTATGGACCATCCGGCTCTGTATCGGTCTCAGTCTCCGTTGAAGGAGGACGACGACGAGGACCATGGGGATACGGCCGAGGACTTGGAGGCCTTAGTGGCTCTGGAGATTTGGACGGACTAGGTGGTCTTGGAGGACTTGGCGGCCGACGAGGACCATGGGGTCGAGGTTATGGACCATCTGGTTCTGTATCAGTCTCAGTTTCCGTTGAAGGAGGACGACGACGAGGACCATGGGGACGACGAGGAAAGGTTTCAATCAGCCGATCCGTTTCCATTGAACGAATTGTCACCCCAGGCGTCTACACCAAGATTTCTCGATCATCATCAATCTCTGTTGAAGGAGGACGACGACGAGGACCATGGGGATACGGCAAAGGACTTGGAGGACTCAGTGGCTCTGGAGATTTGGACGGACTAAGTGGTCTTGGAGGACTTGGCGGTCGACGAGGACCATGGGGTCGAGGTTATGGACCATCTGGCTCTGTATCGGTCTCAGTCTCCGTTGAAGGAGGACTACGACGAGGACCATGGGGACGACGAGGAAAGGTTTCAATCAGCCGATCCGTTTCCATTGAACGAATTGTCACCCCAGGCGTCTACACCAAGATCTCTCGATCATCATCAGTCTCCGTTGAAGGAGGACGAGGACCATGGGGATACGGCCGAGGACTTGGAGGACTCAGTGGCTCTGGAGATTTGGACGGACTAGGTGGTCTTGGAGGACTTGGCGGTCGACGAGGACCATGGGGTCGAGGTTATGGACCATCCGGCTCTGTATCGGTCTCAGTCTCCGTTGAAGGAGGACGACGACGAGGACCATGGGGATACGGCCGAGGACTTGGAGGCCTTAGTGGCTCTGGAGATTTGGACGGACTAGGTGGTCTTGGAGGACTTGGAGGCCGACGAGGACCATGGGGTCGAGGTTATGGACCATCTGGTTCTGTATCAGTCTCAGTTTCCGTTGAACGAGGAATTCGACGAGGACCATGGGGACGACCAGGAAAGGTTTCAATCAGCCGATCCATTTCCATCGAACGAATTGTCACCCCAGGCGTCTACACCAAGATCTCTCGATCAGTCTCAGTCTCCGTTGAAGGAGGACGACGACGAGGACCATGGGGATACGGCAAAGGACTTGGAGGACTCAGTGGCTCTGGAGATTTGGACGGACTAGGTGGTCTTGGAGGACTTGGCGGTCGACGAGGACCATGGGGTCGAGGTTATGGACCATCTGGCTCTGTATCGGTCTCAGTCTCCGTTGAAGGAGGACGACGACGAGGACCATGGGGACGACGAGGAAAGGTTTCAATCAGCCGATCCGTTTCCATTGAACGAATTGTCACCCCAGGCGTCTACACCAAGATCTCTCGATCATCATCAGTCTCCGTTGAAGGAGGACGAGGACAATGGGGTTACGGCCGAGGACTTGGAGGACTCAGTGGCTCTGGAGATTTGGACGGACTAGGTGGTCTTGGAGGACTTGGCGGTCGACGAGGACCATGGGGTCGAGGTTATGGACCATCCGGCTCTGTATCGGTCTCAGTCTCCGTTGAAGGAGGACGACGACGAGGACCATGGGGATACGGCCGAGGACTTGGAGGCCTTAGTGGCTCTGGAGATTTGGACGGACTAGGTGGTCTTGGAGGACTTGGCGGCCGACGAGGACCATGGGGTCGAGGTTATGGACCATCTGGTTCTGTATCAGTCTCAGTTTCCGTTGAAGGAGGACGACGACGAGGACCATGGGGACGACGAGGAAAGGTTTCAATCAGCCGATCCGTTTCCATTGAACGAATTGTCACCCCAGGCGTCTTCACCAAGATTTCTCGATCATCATCAATCTCTGTTGAAGGAGGACGACGACGAGGACCATGGGGATACGGCAAAGGACTTGGAGGACTCAGTGGCTCTGGAGATTTGGACGGACTAGGTGGTCTAGGAGGACTTGGCGGTCGACGAGGACCATGGGGTCGAGGTTATGGACCATCTGGCTCTGTATCGGTCTCAGTCTCCGTTGAAGGAGGACGACGACGAGGACCATGGGGACGACGAGGAAAGGTTTCAATCAGCCGATCCGTTTCCATCGAACGAATTGTAACCCCAGGCGTCTACACCAAGATCTCTCGATCATCATCAGTCTCCGTTGAAGGAGGACGAGGACCATGGGGATACGGCCGAGGACTTGGAGGCCTTAGTGGCTCTGGAGATTTGGACGGTCTGGGCGGTGTTGGTGGACTTGGTGGACTTGGCGGTCTTGGAGGACTTGGCGGTCGACGAGGACCATGGGGTCGAGGTTATGGACCATCCGGCTCTGTATCGGTCTCAGTCTCCGTTGAAGGAGGACGACGACGAGGACCATGGGGATACGGCCGAGGACTTGGAGGCCTTAGTGGCTCTGGAGATTTGGACGGACTAGGTGGTCTTGGAGGACTTGGCGGCCGACGAGGACCATGGGGTCGAGGTTATGGACCATCTGGTTCTGTATCAGTCTCAGTTTCCGTTGAAGGAGGACGACGACGAGGACCATGGGGACGACGAGGAAAGGTTTCAATCAGCCGATCCGTTTCCATTGAACGAATTGTCACCCCAGGCGTCTACACCAAGATTTCTCGATCATCATCAATCTCTGTTGAAGGAGGACGACGACGAGGACCATGGGGATACGGCAAAGGACTTGGAGGACTCAGTGGCTCTGGAGATTTGGACGGACTAGGTGGTCTTGGAGGACTTGGCGGTCGACGAGGACCATGGGGTCGAGGTTATGGACCATCTGGCTCTGTATCGGTCTCAGTCTCCGTTGAAGGAGGACGACGACGAGGACCATGGGGACGACGAGGAAAGGTATCAATCAGCCGATCCGTTTCCATTGAACGAATTGTCACCCCAGGCGTCTACACCAAGATCTCTCGATCATCATCAGTCTCCGTTGAAGGAGGACGAGGACCATGGGGATACGGCCGAGGACTTGGAAGACTCAGTGGCTCTGGAGATTTGGACGGACTAGGTGGTCTTGGAGGACTTGGTGGTCGACGAGGACCATGGGGTCGAGGTTATGGACCATCCGGCTCTGTATCGGTCTCAGTCTCCGTTGAAGGAGGACGACGACGAGGACCATGGGGATACGGCCGAGGACTTGGAGGCCTTAGTGGCTCTGGAGATTTGGACGGTCTGGGCGGTGTTGGTGGACTTGGTGGACTTGGCGGTCTTGGAGAACTTGGCGGTCGACGAGGACCATGGAATCGAGGTTATGGACCATCTGGCTCTGTATCGGTCTCAGTCTCCGTTGAAGGAGGACGACGACGAGGACCATGGGGACGACGAGGAAAGGTTTCAATCAGCCGATCCGTTTCCATTGAACGAATTGTCACCCCAGGCGTCTACACCAAGATTTCTCGATCATCATCAATCTCTGTTGAAGGAGGACGACGACGAGGACCATGGGGATACGGCAAAGGACTTGGAGGACTCAGTGGCTCTGGAGATTTGGACGGACTAAGTGGTCTTGGAGGACTTGGCGGTCGACGAGGACCATGGGGTCGAGGTTATGGACCATCTGGCTCTGTATCGGTCTCAGTCTCCGTTGAAGGAGGACGACGAAGAGGACCATGGGGACGACGAGGAAAGGTTTCAATCAGCCGATCCGTTTCCATTGAACGAATTGTCACCCCAGGCGTCTACACCAAGAGCTCTCGATCATCATCAGTCTCCGTTGAAGGAGGACGAGGACCATGGGGATACGGCCGAGGACTTGGAGGACTCAGTGGCTCTGGAGATATGGACGGACTAGGTGGTCTTGGAGGACTTGGCGGTCGACGAGGACCATGGGGTCGAGGTTATGGACCATCCGGCTCTGTATCGGTCTCAGTCTCCGTTGAAGGAGGACGACGACGAGGACCATGGGGATACGGCCGAGGACTTGGAGGCCTTAGTGGCTCTGGAGATTTGGACGGACTAGGTGGTCTTGGAGGACTTGGCGGCCGACGAGGACCATGGGGTCGAGGTTATGGACCATCTGGTTCTGTATCAGTCTCAGTTTCCGTTGAACGAGGAATTCGACGAGGACCATGGGGACGACCAGGAAAGGTTTCAATCAGCCGATCCATTTCCATCGAACGAATTGTCACCCCAGGCGTCTACACCAAGATCTCTCGATCAGTCTCAGTCTCCGTTGAAGGAGGACGACGACGAGGACCATGGGGATACGGCAAAGGACTTGGAGGACTCAGTGGCTCTGGAGATTTGGACGGACTAGGTGGTCTTGGAGGACTTGGCGGTCGACGAGGACCATGGGGTCGAGGTTATGGACCATCTGGCTCTGTATCGGTCTCAGTCTCCGTTGAAGGAGGACGACGACGAGGACCATGGGGACGACGAGGAAAGGTTTCAATCAGCCGATCCGTTTCCATTGAACGAATTGTCACCCCAGGCGTCTACACCAAGATCTCTCGATCATCATCAGTCTCCGTTGAAGGAGGACGAGGACCATGGGGATACGGCCGAGGACTTGGAGGACTCAGTGGCTCTGGAGATTTGGACGGACTAGGTGGTCTTGGAGGACTTGGCGGTCGACGAGGACCATGGGGTCGAGGTTATGGACCATCCGGCTCTGTATCGGTCTCAGTCTCCGTTGAAGGAGGACGACGACGAGGACCATGGGGATACGGCCGAGGACTTGGAGGCCTTAGTGGCTCTGGAGATTTGGACGGTCTGGGCGGTGTTGGTGGACTTAGTGGACTTGGCGGTCTTGGAGGACTTGGCGGTCGACGAGGACCATGGGGTCGAGGTTATGGACCATCTGGCTCTGTATCGGTCTCAGTCTCCGTTGAAGGAGGACGACGACGAGGACCATGGGGACGACGAGGAAAGGTTTCAATCAGCCGATCCGTTTCCATTGAACGAATTGTCACCCCAGGCGTCTACACCAAGATCTCTCGATCATCATCAGTCTCCGTTGAAGGAGGACGAGGACCATGGGGATACGGCCGAGGACTTGGAGGCCTTAGTGGCTCTGGAGATTTGGACGGACTAGGTGGTCTTGGAGGACTTGGCGGCCGACGAGGACCATGGGGTCGAGGTTATGGACCATCTGGTTCTGTATCAGTCTCAGTTTCCGTTGAAGGAGGACGACGACGAGGACCATGGGGACGACGAGGAAAGGTTTCAATAAGCCGATCCGTTTCCATTGAACGAATTGTCACCCCAGGCGTCTACACCAAGATTTCTCGATCATCATCAATCTCTGTTGAAGGAGGACGACGACGAGGACCATGGGGATACGGCAAAGGACTTGGAGGACTCAGTGGCTCTGGAGATTTGGACGGACTAGGTGGTCTTGGAGGACTTGGCGGTCGACGAGGACCATGGGGTCGAGGTTATGGACCATCTGGCTCTGTATCGGTCTCAGTCTCCGTTGAAGGAGGACGACGACGAGGACCATGGGGACGACGAGGAAAGGTTTCAATCAGCCGATCCGTTTCCATTGAACGAATTGTCACCCCAGGCGTCTACACCAAGATCTCTCGATCATCATCAGTCTCCGTTGAAGGAGGACGAGGACCATGGGGATACGGCCGAGGACTTGGAGGACTCAGTGGCTCTGGAGATTTGGACGGACTAGGTGGTCTTGGAGGACTTGGCGGTCGACGAGGACCATGGGGTCGAGGTTATGGACCATCCGGCTCTGTATCGGTCTCAGTCTCCGTTGAAGGAGGACGACGACGAGGACCATGGGGATACGGCCGAGGACTTGGAGGCCTTAGTGGCTCTGGAGATTTGGACGGTCTGGGCGGTGTTGGTGGACTTAGTGGACTTGGCGGTCTTGGAGGACTTGGCGGTCGACGAGGACCATGGGGTCGAGGTTATGGACCATCTGGCTCTGTATCGGTCTCAGTCTCCGTTGAAGGAGGACGACGACGAGGACCATGGGGACGACGAGGAAAGGTTTCAATCAGCCGATCCGTTTCCATTGAACGAATTGTCACCCCAGGCGTCTACACCAAGATCTCTCGATCATCATCAGTCTCCGTTGAAGGAGGACGAGGACCATGGGGTTACGGCCGAGGACTTGGAGGACTCAGTGGCTCTGGAGATTTGGACGGACTAGGTGGTCTTGGAGGACTTGGCGGTC
This sequence comes from Limnephilus rhombicus, assembly GCA_929108145.2. Classification (NCBI taxonomy): domain Eukaryota; kingdom Metazoa; phylum Arthropoda; class Insecta; order Trichoptera; family Limnephilidae; genus Limnephilus; species Limnephilus rhombicus. The sequence goes on along the minus strand of OV815287.1, from coordinate 14,570,650 downwards.
GACGAGGACCATGGGGTCGAGGTTATGGACCATCCGGCTCTGTATCGGTCTCAGTCTCCGTTGAAGGAGGACGACGACGAGGACCATGGGGATACGGCCGAGGACTTGGAGGCCTTAGTGGCTCTGGAGATTTGGACGGTCTGGGCGGTGTTGGTGGACTTGGTGGACTTGGCGGTCTTGGAGGACTTGGCGGTCTTGGAGGACTTGGCGGTCGACGAGGACCATGGGGTCGAGGTTATGGACCATCTGGCTCTGTATCCGTCTCCGTTGAAGGAGGACGACGACGAGGACCATGGGGTCGACGAGGAAAGGTTTCAATCAGCCGATCCGTTTCCATTGAACGAATTGTCACCCCAGGCGTCTACACCAAGATCTCTCGATCATCATCAATCTCTGTTGAAGGAGGACGACGACGAGGACCATGGGGATACGGCCGAGGACTTGGAGGACTCAGTGGCTCTGGAGATTTGGACGGACTAGGCGGAGTTGGCGGACTTGGCGGTCTTGGAGGACTTGGCGGTCGACGAGGACCATGGGGCCGAGGTTATGGGCCATCTGGCTCTGTATCTGTCTCAGTCTCAGTTGAACAAGGAATTCGACGAGGACCTTGGGGACGCCCAGGAAAGGTTTCAATCAGCCGATCCGTTTCCATCGAACGAATTGTCACCCCAGGCGTCTACACCAAGATCTCTCGATCTTCATCAGTCTCCGTTGAAGGAGGACGACGACGAGGACCATGGGGATACGGCCGAGGACTTGGAGGACTCAGTGGCTCTGGAGATTTGGACGGACTAGGCGGAGTTGGCGGACTAGGTGGACTTGGCGGTCTTGGAGGACTTGGCGGTCGACGAGGACCATGGGGTCGAGGTTATGGACCATCTGGCTCTGTATCGGTTTCAGTCTCCGTTGAAGGAGGACGACGACGAGGACCATGGGGTCGAGGTTATGGACCATCTGGCTCCGTATCAGTCTCAGTCTCTGTTGAAGGAGGACGACGACGAGGACCATGGGGATACGGCCGAGGACTTGGAGGACTCAGTGGCTCTGGAGATTTGGACGGACTTGGCGGAGTTGGCGGACTTGGTGGACTTGGCGGTCTTGGAGGACTTGGCGGTCGACGAGGACCTTGGGGTCGAGGTTATGGACCATCTGGCTCTGTATCAGTCTCAGTCTCAGTTGAACGAGGAATTCGACGAGGACCATGGGGACGACCAGGAAAGGTTTCAATCAGCCGATCCGTTTCCATAGAACGAATTGTCACCCCAGGCGTCTACACCAAGATCTCTCGATCATCATCAGTCTCCGTTGAAGGAGGACGACGACGAGGACCATGGGGATACGGCCGAGGACTTGGAGGACTCAGTAGCTCTGGAGATTTGGACGGACTAGGCGGAGTTGGCGGACTTGGTGGACTTGGTGGTCTTGGAGGACTTGGCGGTCGACGAGGACCATGGGGTCGAGGTTATGGGCCATCTGGCTCTGTATCAGTCTCAGTCTCAGTTGAACGAGGAATTCGACGAGGACCATGGGGACGACCAGGAAAGGTTTCAATCAGCCGATCCATTTCCATCGAACGAATTGTCACCCCAGGCGTCTACACCAAGATCTCTCGATCAGTCTCAGTCTCCGTTGAAGGAGGACAACGACGAGGACCATGGGGATACGGCCGAGGACTTGGAGGACTCAGTGGCTCTGGAGATTTGGACGGACTAGGCGGAGTTGGCGGACTTGGTGGACTTGGCGGTCTTGGAGGACTTGGCGATCGACGAGGACCATGGGGTCGAGGTTATGGACCATCTGGCTCTGTATCAGTCTCAGTCTCCGTTGAAGGAGGACGACGACGAGGACCATGGGGACGACGAGGAAAGGTTTCAATCAGCCGATCCGTTTCCATCGAACGAATTGTCACCCCAGGCGTCTACACCAAGATCTCTCGATCAGTCTCAGTCTCCGTTGAAGGAGGACGAAGACCATGGGGATACGGCCGAGGACTTGGAGGACTCAGTGGCTCTGGAGATTTGGACGGACTAGGTGGTCTTGGAGGACTTGGTGGACTTGGCGGTCTTGGAGGACTTGGCGGTCGACGAGGACCATGGGGTCGAGGTTATGGACCATCTGGCTCTGTATCAGTCTCAGTCTCCGTTGAAGGAGGACGACGACGAGGACCATGGGGACGACGAGGAAAGGTTTCAATCAGCAGATCCGTTTCCATTGAACGAATTGTCACCCCAGGCGTCTACACCAAGATCTCTCGATCATCATCAGTCTCCGTTGAAGGAGGACGAAGACCATGGGGATACGGCCGAGGACTTGGAGGACTCAGTGGCTCTGGAGATTTGGACGGACTAGGTGGTCTTGGAGGACTTGGCGGTCGACGAGGACCATGGGGTCGAGGTTATGGACCATCTGGCTCTGTATCGGTTTCAGTCTCCGTTGAAGGAGGACGACGACGAGGACCATGGGGTCGAGGTTATGGACCATCTGGCTCTGTATCAGTCTCAGTCTCTGTTGAAGGAGGACGACGACGAGGACCATGGGGATACGGCCGAGGACTTGGAGGACTCAGTGACTCTGGAGATTTGGACGGACTAAGCGGACTTGGCGGTCTTGGAGGACTTGGCGGTCGACGAGGACCATGGGGTCGAGGTTATGGGCCATCTGGCTCTGTATCAGTCTCAGTCTCAGTTGAACGAGGAATTCGACGAGGACCTTGGGGACGACCAGGAAAGGTTTCAATCAGCCGATCCGTTTCCATCGAACGAATTGTCACCCCAGGCGTCTACACCAAGATCTCTCGATCAGTCTCAGTCTCCGTTGAAGGAGGACGACGACGAGGACCATGGGGATACGGACGAGGACTTGGAGGACTCAGTGGCTCTGGAGATTTGGACGGACTAGGCGGAGTTGGCGGACTTGGTGGACTTGGCGGTCTTGGAGGACTTGGCGGTCGACGAGGACCATGGGGTCGAGGTTATGGACCATCTGGCTCTGTATCAGTCTCAGTCTCCGTTGAAGGAGGAATACGACGAGGTCCATGGGGACGACGAGGAAAGGTTTCAATCAGCCGATCCGTTTCCATTGAACGAATTGTCACCCCAGGCGTCTACACCAAGATCTCTCGATCATCATCAGTCTCCGTTGAAGGCGGACGAGGACCATGGGGATACGGCCGAGGACTTGGAGGACTCAGTGGCTCTGGAGATTTGGACGGACTAGGTGGTCTTGGAGGACTTGGCGGTCGACGAGGACCATGGGGTCGAGGTTATGGGCCATCTGGCTCTGTATCAGTCTCAGTCTCCGTTGAAGGAGGACGACGACGAGGACCATGGGGATACGGCCGAGGACTTGGAGGACTCAGTGGCTCTGGAGATTTGGACGGACTTGGCGGAGTTGGCGGACTTGGTGGACTTGGCGGTCTTGGAGGACTTGGCGGTCGACGAGGACCTTGGGGTCGAGGTTATGGACCATCTGGCTCTGTATCAGTCTCAGTCTCAGTTGAACGAGGAATTCGACGAGGACCATGGGGACGACCAGGAAAGGTTTCAATCAGCCGATCCGTTTCCATAGAACGAATTGTCACCCCAGGCGTCTACACCAAGATCTCTCGATCATCATCAGTCTCCGTTGAAGGAGGACGACGACGAGGACCATGGGGATACGGCCGAGGACTTGGAGGACTCAGTAGCTCTGGAGATTTGGACGAACTAGGCGGAGTTGGCGGACTTGGTGGACTTGGCGGTCTTGGAGGACTTGGCGGTCGACGAGGACTATGGGGTCGAGGTTATGGGCCATCTGGCTCTGTATCAGTCTCAGTCTCAGTTGAACGAGGAATTCGACGAGGACCATGGGGACGACCAGGAAAGGTTTCAATCAGCCGATCCATTTCCATCGAACGAATTGTCACCCCAGGCGTCTACACCAAGATCTCTCGATCAGTCTCAGTCTCCGTTGAAGGAGGACGACGACGAGGACCATGGGGATACGGCCGAGGACTTGGAGGACTCAGTGGCTCTGGAGATTTGGACGGACTAGGCGGAGTTGGCGGACTTGGTGGACTTGGCGGTCTTGGAGGACTTGGCGGTCGACGAGGACCATGGGGTCGAGGTTATGGACAATCTGGCTCTGTATCAGTCTCAGTCTCCGTTGAAGGAGGACGACGACGAGGACCATGGGGAAGACGAGGAAAGGTTTCAATCAGCCGATCCGTTTCCATTGAACGAATTGTCACCCCAGGCGTCTACACCAAGATCTCTCGATCATCATCAGTCTCCGTTGAAGGAGGACGAGGACCATGGGGATACGGCCGAGGACTTGGAGGACTCAGCGGCTCTGGAGATTTGGACGGACTAGGTGGTCTTGGAGGACTTGGCGGTCGACGAGGACCATGGGGTCGAGGTTATGGACCATCTGGCTCTGTATCGGTTTCAGTCTCCGTTGAAGGAGGACGACGACGAGGACCATGGGGTCGAGGTTATGGACCATCTGGCTCTGTATCAGTCTCAGTCTCTGTTGAAGGAGGACGACGACGAGGACCATGGGGATACGGCCGAGGACTTGGAGGGCTCAGTGGCTCTGGAGATTTGGACGGGCTTGGCGGAGTTGGCGGACTTGGTGGACTTGGCGGTCTTGGAGGACTTGGCGGTCTTGGAGGACTTGGCGGTCGACGAGGACCATGGGGTCGAGGTTATGGACCATCTGGCTCTGTATCAGTCTCAGTCTCCGTTGAAGGAGGACGACGACGAGGACCATGGGGATACGGCCGAGGACTTGGAGGACTCAGTGGCTCTGGAGATTTGGACGGACTAGGTGGTCTTGGAGGACTTGGTGGTCGACGAGGACCATGGGGTCGAGGTTATGGACCATCTGGCTCTGTATCGGTTTCAGTCTCCGTTGAAGGAGGACGACGACGAGGACCATGGGGTCGAGGTTATGGACCATCTGGCTCTGTATCAGTCTCAGTCTCTGTTGAAGGAGGACGACGACGAGGACCATGGGGATACGGCCGAGGACTTGGAGGACTCAGTGGCTCTGGAGATTTGGACGGACTAGGCGAAGTTGGCGGACTTGGTGGACTTGGCGGTCTTGGAGGACTTGGCGGTCGACGAGGACCATGGGGTCGAGGTTATGGGCCATCTGGCTCTGTATCAGTCTCAGTCTCAGTTGAACGAGGAATTCGACGAGGACCTTGGGGACGACCAGGAAAGGTTTCAATCAGCCGATCCGTTTCCATCGAACGAATTGTCACCCCAGGCGTCTACACCAAGATCTCTCGATCAGTCTCAGTCTCCGTTGAAGGAGGACGACGACGAGGACCATGGGGATACGGCCGAGGACTTGGAGGACTCAGCGGCTCTGGAGATTTGGACGGACTAGGTGGTCTTGGAGGACTTGGCGGTCGACGAGGACCATGGGGTCGAGGTTATGGACCATCTGGCTCTGTATCGGTTTCAGTCTCCGTTGAAGGAGGACGACGACGAGGACCATGGGGTCGAGGTTATGGACCATCTGGCTCTGTATCAGTCTCAGTCTCTGTTGAAGGAGGACGACGACGAGGACCATGGGGATACGGCCGAGGACTTGGAGGACTCAGTGACTCTGGAGATTTGGACGGACTAAGCGGACTTGGCGGTCTTGGAGGACTTGGCGGTCGACGAGGACCATGGGGTCGAGGTTATGGGCCATCTGGCTCTGTATCAGTCTCAGTCTCAGTTGAACGAGGAATTCGACGAGGACCTTGGGGACGACCAGGAAAGGTTTCAATCAGCCGATCCGTTTCCATCGAACGAATTGTCACCCCAGGCGTCTACACCAAGATCTCTCGATCAGTCTCAGTCTCCGTTGAAGGAGGACGACGACGAGGACCATGGGGATACGGACGAGGACTTGGAGGACTCAGTGGCTCTGGAGATTTGGACGGACTAGGCGGAGTTGGCGGACTTGGTGGACTTGGCGGTCTTGGAGGACTTGGCGGTCGACGAGGACCATGGGGTCGAGGTTATGGACCATCTGGCTCTGTATCAGTCTCAGTCTCCGTTGAAGGAGGAATACGACGAGGTCCATGGGGACGACGAGGAAAGGTTTCAATCAGCCGATCCGTTTCCATTGAACGAATTGTCACCCCAGGCGTCTACACCAAGATCTCTCGATCATCATCAGTCTCCGTTGAAGGCGGACGAGGACCATGGGGATACGGCCGAGGACTTGGAGGACTCAGTGGCTCTGGAGATTTGGACGGACTAGGTGGTCTTGGAGGACTTGGCGGTCGACGAGGACCATGGGGTCGAGGTTATGGGCTATCTGGCTCTGTATCAGTCTCAGTCTCCGTTGAAGGAGGACGACGACGAGGACCATGGGGATACGGCCGAGGACTTGGAGGACTCAGTGGCTCTGGAGATTTGGACGGACTTGGCGGAGTTGGCGGACTTGGTGGACTTGGCGGTCTTGGAGGACTTGGCGGTCGACGAGGACCATGGGGTCAAGGTTATGGACCATCTGGCTCTGTATCAGTCTCAGTCTCCGTTGAAGGAGGAAGACGACGAGGACCATGGGGACGACGAGGAAAGGTTTCAATCAGCCGATCCGTTTCCATTGAACGAATTGTCACCCCAGGCGTATACACCAAGATCTCTCGATCATCATCAGTCTCCGTTGAAGGCGGACGAGGACCATGGGGATACGGCCGAGGACTTGGAGGACTCAGTGGCTCTGGAGATTTGGACGGACTAGGTGGTCTTGGCGGTCGACGAGGACCATGGGGTCGAGGTTATGGGCCATCTGGCTCTGTATCAGTCTCAGTCTCCGTTGAAGGAGGACGACGACGAGGACCATGGGGATACGGCCGAGGACTTGGAGGACTCAGCGGCTCTGGAGATTTGGACGGACTAGGCGGAGTTGGCGGACTTGGCGGTCTTGGAGGACTTGGCGGTCGACGAGGACCATGGGGTCGAGGTTATGGACCATCTGGCTCTGTATCGGTTTCAGTCTCCGTTGAAGGAGGACGACGACGAGGACCATGGGGTCGAGGTTATGGACCATCTGGCTCTGTATCAGTCTCAGTCTCTGTTGAAGGAGGACGACGACGAGGACCATGGGGATACGGCCGAGGACTTGGAGGACTCAGTGGCTCTGGAGATTTGGACGGGCTTGGCGGAGTTGGCGGACTTGGTGGACTTGGCGGTCTTGGAGGACTTGGCGGTCGACGAGGACCATGGGGTCGAGGTTATGGGCCATCTGGCTCTGTATCAGTCTCAGTCTCAGTTGAACGAGGAATTCGACGAGGACCTTGGGGACGACCAGGAAAGGTTTCAATCAGCCGATCCGTTTCCATCGAACGAATTGTCACCCCAGGCGTCTACACCAAGATCTCTCGATCAGTCTCAGTCTCCGTTGAAGGAGGACGACGACGAGGACCATGGGGATACGGCCGAGGACTTGGAGGACTCAGTGGCTCTGGAGATTTGGACGGACTAGGTGGTCTTGGAGGACTTGGCGGTCGACGAGGACCATGGGGTCGAGGTTATGGACCATCTGGCTCTGTATCGGTTTCAGTCTCCGTTGAAGGAGGACGACGACGAGGACCATGGGGTCGAGGTTATGGACCATCTGGCTCTGTATCAGTCTCAGTCTCTGTTGAAGGAGGACGACGACGAGGACCATGGGGATACGGCCGAGGACTTGGAGGACTCAGTGGCTCTGGAGATTTGGACGGACTAGGCGAAGTTGGCGGACTTGGTGGACTTGGCGGTCTTGGAGGACTTGGCGGTCGACGAGGACCATGGGGTCGAGGTTATGGGCCATCTGGCTCTGTATCAGTCTCAGTCTCAGTTGAACGAGGAATTCGACGAGGACCTTGGGGACGACCAGGAAAGGTTTCAATCAGCCGATCCGTTTCCATCGAACGAATTGTCACCCCAGGCGTCTACACCAAGATCTCTCGATCAGTCTCAGTCTCCGTTGAAGGAGGACGACGACGAGGACCATGGGGATACGGCCGAGGACTTGGAGGACTCAGCGGCTCTGGAGATTTGGACGGACTAGGTGGTCTTGGAGGACTTGGCGGTCGACGAGGACCATGGGGTCGAGGTTATGGACCATCTGGCTCTGTATCGGTATCAGTCTCCGTTGAAGGAGGACGACGACGAGGACCATGGGGATACGGCCGAGGACTTGGAGGTCTCAGTGACTCTGGAGATTTGGACGGACTAAGCGGACTTGGCGGTCTTGGAGGACTTGGCGGTCGACGAGGACCATGGGGTCGAGGTTATGGGCCATCTGGCTCTGTATCAGTCTCAGTCTCAGTTGAACGAGGAATTCGACGAGGACCTTGGGGACGACCAGGAAAGGTTTCAATCAGCCGATCCGTTTCCATCGAACGAATTGTCACCCCAGGCGTCTACACCAAGATCTCTCGATCAGTCTCAGTCTCCGTTGAAGGAGGACGACGACGAGGACCATGGGGATACGGCCGAGGACTTGGAGGACTCAGTGGCTCTGGAGATTTGGACGGACTAGGCGGAGTTGGCGGACTTGGTGGACTTGGCGGTCTTGGAGGACTTGGCGGTCGACGAGGACCATGGGGTCGAGGTTATGGGCCATCTGGCTCTGTATCAGTCTCAGTCTCCGTTGAAGGAGGACGACGACGAGGACCATGGGGATACGGCCGAGGACTTGGAGGACTCAGCGGCTCTGGAGATTTGGACGGACTAGGCGGAGTTGGCGGACTTGGCGGTCTTGGAGGACTTGGCGGTCGACGAGGACCATGGGGTCGAGGTTATGGACCATCTGCCTCTGTATCAGTCTCAGTCTCCGTTGAAGGAGGAAGACGACGAGGACCATGGGGACGACGAGGAAAGGTTTCAATCAGCCGATCCGTTTCCATTGAACGAATTGTCACCCCAGGCGTCTACACCAAGATCTCTCGATCATCATCAGTCTCCGTTGAAGGAGGACGAGGACCATGGGGATACGGCCGAGGACTTGGAGGACTCAGTGGCTCTGGAGATTTGGACGGACTAGGTGGTTTTGGAGGACTTGGCGGTCGACGAGGACCATGGGGTCGAGGTTATGGACCATCTGCCTCTGTATCAGTCTCAGTCTCCGTTGAAGGAGGAAGACGACGAGGACCATGGGGACGACGAGGAAAGGTTTCAATCAGCCGATCCGTTTCCATTGAACGAATTGTCACCCCAGGCGTCTACACCAAGATCTCTCGATCATCATCAGTCTCCGTTGAAGGCGGACGAGGACCATGGGGATACGGCCGAGGACTTGGAGGACTCAGTGGCTCTGGAGATTTGGACGGACTAGGCGGAGTTGGCGGACTTGGTGGACTTGGCGGTCTTGGAGGACTTGGCGGTCGACGAGGACCATGGGGTCGAGGTTATGGACCATCTGGCTCTGTATCGGTTTCAGTCTCCGTTGAAGGAGGACGACGACGAGGACCATGGGGTCGAGGTTATGGACCATCTGGCTCTGTATCAGTCTCAGTCTCCGTTGAAGGAGGACGACGACGAGGACCATGGGGATACGGCCGAGGACTTGGAGGACTCAGTGGCTCTGGAGATTTGGACGGGCTTGGCGGAGTTGGCGGACTTGGTGGACTTGGCGGTCTTGGAGGACTTGGCGGTCGACGAGGACCATGGGGTCGAGGTTATGGGGCATCTGGCTCTGTATCAGTCTCAGTCTCAGTTGAACGAGGAATTCGACGAGGACCTTGGGGACGACCAGGAAAGGTTTCAATCAGCCGATCCGTTTCCATCGAACGAATTGTCACCCCAGGCGTCTACACCAAGATCTCTCGATCAGTCTCAGTCTCCGTTGAAGGAGGACGACGACGAGGACCATGGGGATACGGCCGAGGACTTGGAGGACTCAGTGGCTCTGGAGATTTGGACGGACTAGGCGGAGTTGGCGGACTTGGTGGACTTGGCGGTCTTGGAGGACTTGGCGGTCGACGAGGACCATGGGGTCGAGGTTATGGACCATCTGGCTCTGTATCAGTCTCAGTCTCCGTTGAAGGAGGAAGACGACGAGGACCATGGGGACGACGAGGAAAGGTTTCAATCAGCCGATCCGTTTCCATTGAACGAATTGTCACCCCAGGCGTCTTCACCAAGATCTCTCGATCATCATCAGTCTCCGTTGAAGGAGGACGAGGACCATGGGGATACGGCCGAGGACTTGGAGGACTCAGTGGCTCTGGAGATTTGGACGGACTAGGTGGTTTTGGAGGACTTGGCGGTCGACGAGGACCATGGGGTCGAGGTTATGGGCCATCTGGCTCTGTATCAGTCTCAGTCTCCGTTGAAGCAGGACGACGACGAGGACCATGGGGATACGGCCGAGGACTTGGAGGACTCAGTGGCTCTGGAGATTTGGACGGACTAGGTGGAGTTGGCGGACTTGGGGGACTTGGCGGTCGACGAGGACCATGGGGTCGAGGTTATGGACCATCTGGCTCTGTATCAGTCTCAGTCTCCGTTGAAGGAGGACGACGACGAGGACCATGGGGTCGAGGTTATGGACCATCTGGCTCTGTATCAGTCTCAGTCTCTGTTGAAGGAGGACGACGACGAGGACCATGGGGATACGGCCGAGGACTTGGAGGACTCAGTGACTCTGGAGATTTGGACGGACTAAGCGGACTTGGCGGTCTTGGAGGACTTGGCGGTCGACGAGGACCATGGGGTCGAGGTTATGGGCCATCTGGCTCTGTATCAGTCTCAGTCTCAGTTGAACGAGGAATTCGACGAGGACCTTGGGGACGACCAGGAAAGGTTTCAATCAGCCGATCCGTTTCCATCGAACGAATTGTCACCCCAGGCGTCTACACCAAGATCTCTCGATCAGTCTCAGTCTCCGTTGAAGGAGGACGACGACGAGGACCATGGGGATACGGCCGAGGACTTGGAGGACTCAGTGGCTCTGGAGATTTGGACGGACTAGGCGGAGTTGGCGGACTTGGTGGACTTGGCGGTCTTGGAGGACTTGGCGGTCGACGAGGACCATGGGGTCGAGGTTATGGACCATCTGGCTCTGTATCAGTCTCAGTCTCCGTTGAAGGAGGAAGACGACGAGGACCATGGGGACGACGAGGAAAGGTTTCAATCAGCCGATCCGTTTCCATTGAAAGAATTGTCACCCCAGGCGTCTACACCAAGATCTCTCGATCATCATCAGTCTCCGTTGAAGGCGGACGAGGACCATGGGGATACGGCCGAGGACTTGGAGGACTCAGTGGCTCTGGAGATTTGGACGGACTAGGTGGTCTTGGAGGACTTGGCGGTCGACGAGGACCATGGGGTCGAGGTTATGGGCCATCTGGCTCTGTATCAGTCTCAGTCTCCGTTGAAGGAGGACGACGACGAGGACCATGGGGATACGGCCGAGGACTTGGAGGACTCAGTGGCTCTGGAGATTTGGACGGACTAGGCGGAGTTGGCGGACTTGGTGGACTTGGCGGTCTTGGAGGACTTGGCGGTCGACGAGGACCATGGGGTCGAGGTTATGGACCATCTGGCTCTGTATCAGTCTCAGTCTCCGTTGAAGGAGGAAGACGACGAGGACCATGGGGACGACGAGGAAAGGTTTCAATCAGCCGATCCGTTTCCATTGAACGAATTGTCACCCCAGGCGTCTACACCAAGATCTCTCGATCATCATCAGTCTCCGTTGAAGGCGGACGAGGACCATGGGGATACGGCCGAGGACTTGGAGGACTCAGTGGCTCTGGAGATTTGGACGGACTAGGTGGTCTTGGAGGACTTGGCGGTCGACGAGGACCATGGGGTCGAAGTTATGGACCATCTGGCTCTGTATCGGTTTCAGTCTCCGTTGAAGGAGGACGACGACGAGGACCATGGGGTCGAGGTTATGGACCATCTGGCTCTGTATCAGTCTCAGTCTCCGTTGAAGGAGGACGACGACGAGGACCATGGGGATACGGCCGAGGACTTGGAGGACTCAGTGGCTCTGGAGATTTGGACGGGCTTGGCGGAGTTGGCGGACTTGGTGGACTTGGCGGTCTTGGAGGACTTGGCGGTCGACGAGGACCATGGGGTCGAGGTTATGGGCCATCTGGCTCTGTATCAGTCTCAGTCTCTGTTGAAGGAGGACGACGACGAGGACCATGGGGATACGGCCGAGGACTTGGAGGACTCAGTGACTCTGGAGATTTGGACGGACTAAGCGGACTTGGCGGTCTTGGAGGACTTGGCGGTCGACGAGGACCATGGGGTCGAGGTTATGGGCCATCTGGCTCTGTATCAGTCTCAGTCTCAGTTGAACGAGGAATTCGACGAGGACCTTGGGGACGACCAGGAAAGGTTTCAATCAGCCGATCCGTTTCCATCGAACGAATTGTCACCCCAGGCGTCTACACCAAGATCTCTCGATCAGTCTCAGTCTCCGTTGAAGGAGGACGACGACGAGGACCATGGGGATACGGCCGAGGACTTGGAGGACTCAGTGGCTCTGGAGATTTGGACGGACTAGGCGGAGTTGGCGGACTTGGTGGACTTGGCGGTCTTGGAGGACTTGGCGGTCGACGAGGACCATGGGGTCGAGGTTATGGACCATCTGGCTCTGTATCAGTCTCAGTCTCCGTTGAAGGAGGAAGACGACGAGGACCATGGGGACGACGAGGAAAGGTTTCAATCAGCCGATCCGTTTCCATTGAACGAATTGTCACCCCAGGCGTCTACACCAAGATCTCTCGATCATCATCAGTCTCCGTTGAAGGCGGACGAGGACCATGGGGATACGGCCGAGGACTTGGAGGACTCAGTGGCTCTGGAGATTTGGACGGACTAGGTGGTCTTGGAGGACTTGGCGGTCGACGAGGACCATGGGGTCGAGGTTATGGGCCATCTGGCTCTGTATCAGTCTCAGTCTCCGTTGAAGGAGGACGACGACGAGGACCATGGGGATACGGCCGAGGACTTGGAGGACTCAGTGGCTCTGGAGATTTGGACGGACTAGGCGGAGTTGGCGGACTTGGTGGACTTGGCGGTCTTGGAGGACTTGGCGGTCGACGAGGACCATGGGGTCGAGGTTATGGACCATCTGGCTCTGTATCAGTCTCAGTCTCCGTTGAAGGAGGAAGACGACGAGGACCATGGGGACGACGAGGAAAGGTTTCAATCAGCCGATCCGTTTCCATTGAACGAATTGTCACCCCAGGCGTCTACACCAAGATCTCTCGATCATCATCAGTCTCCGTTGAAGGCGGACGAGGACCATGGGGATACGGCCGAGGACTTGGAGGACTCAGTGGCTCTGGAGATTTGGACGGACTAGGTGGTCTTGGAGGACTTGGCGGTCGACGAGGACCATGGGGTCGAGGTTATGGACCATCTGGCTCTGTATCGGTTTCAGTCTCCGTTGAAGGAGGACGACGACGAGGACCATGGGGTCGAGGTTATGGACCATCTGGCTCTGTATCAGTCTCAGTCTCCGTTGAAGGAGGACGACGACGAGGACCATGGGGATACGGCCGAGGACTTGGAGGACTCAGTGGCTCTGGAGATTTGGACGGACTAAGCGGACTTGGCGGTCTTGGAGGACTTGGCGGTCGACGAGGACCATGGGGTCGAGGTTATGGGCCATCTGGCTCTGTATCAGTCTCAGTCTCAGTTGAACGAGGAATTCGACGAGGACCTTGGGGACGACCAGGAAAGGTTTCAATCAGCCGATCCGTTTCCATCGAACGAATTGTCACCCCAGGCGTCTACACCAAGATCTCTCGATCAGTCTCAGTCTCCGTTGAAGGAGGACGACGACGAGGACCATGGGGATACGGCCGAGGACTTGGAGGACTCAGTGGCTCTGGAGATTTGGACGGACTAGGCGGAGTTGGCGGACTTGGTGGACTTGGCGGTCTTGGAGGACTTGGCGGTCGACGAGGACCATGGGGTCGAGGTTATGGACCATCTGGCTCTGTATCAATCTCAGTCTCCGTTGAAGGAGGAAGACGACGAGGACCATGGGGACGACGAGGAAAGGTTTCAATCAGCCGATCCGTTTCCATTGAACGAATTGTCACCCCAGGCGTCTACACCAAGATCTCTCGATCATCATCAGTCTCCGTTGAAGGCGGACGAGGACCATGGGGATACGGCCGAGGACTTGGAGGACTCAGTGGCTCTGGAGATTTGGACGGACTAGGTGGTCTTGGAGGACTTGGCGGTCGACGAGGACCATGGGGTCGAGGTTATGGGCCATCTGGCTCTGTATCAGTCTCAGTCTCCGTTGAAGGAGGACGACGACGAGGACCATGGGGATACGGCCGAGGACTTGGAGGACTCAGCGGCTCTGGAGATTTGGACGGACTAGGCGGAGTGGGCGGACTTGGCGATCTTGGAGGACTTGGCGGTCGACGAGGACCATGGGGTCGAGGTTATGGACCATCTGCCTCTGTATCAGTCTCCGTTGAAGGAGGACGACGACGAGGACCATGGGGTCGAGGTTATGGACCATCTGGCTCTGTATCAGTCTCAGTCTCTGTTGAAGGAGGACGACGACGAGGACCATGGGGATACGGCCGAGGACTTGGAGGACTCAGTGGCTCTGGAGATTTGGACGGGCTTGGCGGAGTTGGCGGACTTGGTGGACTTGGCGGTCTTGGAGGACTTGGCGGTCGACGAGGACCATGGGGTCGAGGTTATGGGCCATCTGGCTCTGTATCAGTCTCAGTCTCAGTTGAACGAGGAATTCGACGAGGACCTTGGGGACGACCAGGAAAGGTTTCAATCAGCCGATCCGTTTCCATCGAACGAATTGTCACCCCAGGCGTCTACACCAAGATCTCTCGATCAGTCTCAGTCTCCGTTGAAGGAGGACGACGACGAGGACCATGGGGATACGGCCGAGGACTTGGAGGACTCAGCGGCTCTGGAGATTTGGACGGACTAGGTGGTCTTGGAGGACTTGGCGGTCGACGAGGACCATGGGGTCGAGGTTATGGACCATCTGGCTCTGTATCGGTTTCAGTCTCCGTTGAAGGAGGACGACGACGAGGACCATGGGGTCGAGGTTATGGACCATCTGGCTCTGTATCAGTCTCAGTCTCTGTTGAAGGAGGACGACGACGAGGACCATGGGGATACGGCCGAGGACTTGGAGGACTCAGTGACTCTGGAGATTTGGACGGACTAAGCGGACTTGGCGGTCTTGGAGGACTTGGCGGTCGACGAGGACCATGGGGTCGAGGTTATGGGCCATCTGGCTCTGTATCAGTCTCAGTCTCAGTTGAACGAGGAATTCGACGAGGACCTTGGGGACGACCAGGAAAGGTTTCAATCAGCCGATCCGTTTCCATCGAACGAATTGTCACCCCAGGCGTCTACACCAAGATCTCTCGATCAGTCTCAGTCTCCGTTGAAGGAGGACGACGACGAGGACCATGGGGATACGGCAAAGGACTAGGAGGACTCAGTGGCTCTGGAGATTTAGACGGACTAGGCGGAGTTGGCGGACTTGGTGGACTTGGCGGTCTTGGAGGACTTGGCGGTCGACGAGGACCATGGGGTCGAGGTTATGGGCCATCTGGCTCTGTATCAGTCTCAGTCTCCGTTGAAGGAGGACGACGACGAGGACCATGGGGATACGGCCGAGGACTTGGAGGACTCAGCGGCTCTGGAGATTTGGACGGACTAGGCGGAGTTGGCGGACTTGGTGGACTTGGCGGTCGACGAGGACCATGGGGTCGAGGTTATGGACCATCTGCCTCTGTATCAGTCTCCGTTGAAGGAGGACGACGACGAGGACCATGGGGACGACGAGGAAAGGTTTCAATCAGCCGATCCGTTTCCATTGAACGAATTGTCACCCCAGGCGTCTACACCAAGATCTCTCGATCATCATCAGTCTCCGTTGAAGGCGGACGAGGACCATGGGGATACGGCCGAGGACTTGGAGGACTCAGTGGCTCTGGAGATTTGGACGGACTAGGCGGAGTTGGCGGACTTGGCGGACTTGGCGGTCTTGGAGGACTTGGCGGTCGACGGGGACCATTGGGTCTAGGTTATGGACCATCTGGCTCTCTATCAGTCTCTGTCTCAGTTGAACGAGGAATTCGACGAGGACCTTGGGGACGACCAGGAAAAGTTTCAATTAGCCAATCCGTTTCCATCGAACGAATTGTCACCCCAGGCGTCTATACCAAGATCTCTCGATCAGTCTCTGTCTCAGTTGAAGGAGGACGACGACGAGGACCATGGGGTCGAGGCTATGGACCATCTGGCTCTGTATCAGTCTCAGTCTCCGTTGAAGGAGGCCCACGACGAGGACCATGGGGACGACGAGGAAAGGTTTCAATCAGCCGATCCGTTTCCATTGAACGAATTGTCACCCCAGGCGTTTACTCAAAGATCTCTCGATCAGTCTCAGTCTCCGTTGAAGGAGGACGAAGACGAGGACCATGGGGTCGACGTTATGGACCATCTGGCTCTGTTTCAGTCTCAGTCTCCGTTGAAGGAGGACAACGACGAGGACCATGGGGACGACGAGGACTTGGTGGACTTAGTAGTTCTGGAGATTTGGACGGACTAGGAGGAATTGGCGGCCTCAGAAGCCTTGGTGGTCTTGGTGGCCGACGAGGTTTTGGATCCTCTGTCTCTGTATCACTCTCAGTCTCAGTTGAACGAGGAATTCCACGACGGCCATGTGGACGACGCGGAAAGGTTTCAATCAGCCGATCCGTTTCCGTTGAACGTTTTGTCACCCCAGGCAGCTACAGTAAGATTTCTCGATCATCATCAGTCTCCGTTGAAGAAGGAGTTCGTCCGTGGGGAAGATTTGGAGGATACGCTTCGTCTAGTTCTTCTTCTCTGGAATCCGTTCGTCCTGGACGGATTCTTGCTGGACTTGGTCGGGTTGGTGCCTTGGGTCGCTCAGGAGTCGTTCCTGTACCTTCTGTATACACCAACCACCCTGGAAATTCAGTCAAATCTCCTTGCAAGTTGTCCGACTTCAACTTGCTTGTGAAAGTGGGAAATGTCCGCAAATCTAATGGAAACTGTTAATCTGCTTTGTCTGCAAATTTTTTCATTCGTGTGTTAGATTCTCTCTGGCTGTGTTTTAATTCACAGTCTCATCATGATTTTTGGTTAAAAAAAGACTTTTTACTTTGCCCTACTTTATTTCTTTGTATTTTAATGGAAAGAATAAACTTACATGTATATTATTTCTGATTTCCTATTTTCTTCATTTCTTCCTCGCCCTATATTTTGTTCGGTGTCTGAAACATGTGTTATTTTTAGTGAGGTGATTTTTTTTAACCAGTTTTTGTTATTTTACCTTTTTGCGCTTCCTCCATCTTTAGTCTAAAGAAGGATGTTGTCTAAAGAAGCATGGCTTGATATCCAATAACTAATTGGGTTATTCGGTTATTCTTTTGGCCACAAAAATCTCTCATCATATCAAGTGTTATTTATTTGTTTATCTTAAAATAGTACATATATTACAATAGTACCAAAAATCATAATATTTTATATTGAAACAATTAAATTACAAACTTAGCACCGTATTTAAAGTATCAAATTATTAAATGTGAATTACAAGTAGGAATTTGTATGTATAACTGATGTTGAAAACGAGAACGCTAATTTAAAAAAAAAACTGAAAACGAAAATACTGTACTTCGAAGATTTTTAGACAAAATGATAAAATTGATGACTGGTTACCTAAACCAGGAATGCAACATCGATGTAAGATGCAGTGGCGGACTAAGCCCGTCAGAGGCCCGGGGCGGCAAAGCTGAATGAACCCCCCCGGTATTTTAAAAAATCTGATGTAATTTTACAACATTTTTATTCAGTTCACACGGGCCTCTGGTCCTGGGGGGCCTCCAAGCGCCTCAATTTTTCCTTGATCAAATCCTAAACAAGTCTTTAACGCACCAGGCACTCTAAATTTTTATTTATTTAAATTTCATTTTCCAAAAGATGCATTTGTAAATAAAGCTCTCTTCAAATATTTTAAGGAAATTCATAAAATCGACAGAGATACAGCATTTTAAATTAAACCGTTTTAAGCAGTTTGTGTGTTGAATTATCCTTCAGCAAAATTTAAACGCGTTCTTCTCTAAACTGTATTTATCAACCTGGTTGACAACATATTAGAAAAACTATACATGCAATTTGCGTGCACTATGTCTTAAACAGTCATTTTGGCACCAAATATGGATTTTTTTTTGTAAAGGGACCCCTTCTATTTTTTTATGAACGCTGAAGATTTTCCATGAAAGATCAAAAATAAAATTCGCTGGTCCGCCATTTTTCCTTTTTTATGGATATAAAAATTCCCCTACGTGGTGCCATGGACACTGGATTTTCGAACAGTTTACGACTTGGTATATGCAAATCGGATTTATAGTTTTTTTTAATATGTTGTCAACCAGGCTGAAAAACGTGTTAGAAAAGTTTCGAAAAAAACGCATTTAAAGTTTTGCTGAAGGATAATTCAAACGGTTTCACCTAAAATGCTGTATCTTCGTTAATTTTTCGAATTTCTTTAAAACATTAAATTTGGTGAGAGCATTCTTATTATTCTTCTTGAGAGCATCTTTCAAAAAATTAAATTAAAAAAAATGACATTTTTTTTACAGTGTTCTGGTGCCTTAGAGCCTTGTTTAGGTTTTGATTAAGGGAACAAGGCGGCCTTTGGTGGCTCGCCAGGACCAGGGGCCCGGGGCGGGCAGCCCCCGCCGCCCCCCCTTCGTCCGCCACTGTACGAGTATACCCATATGAGTCGAATAATGTAAATAATGTAGAAGTACACAAATATAAAAATATCAAACGCTGTGCAGCAATGATATTATGTAATATGGGACCGGAAATTTCAGAAAAAATTCCAAATCCATAATTTTTTAAAGTTAACTTTACACGGGAGGCCCTGAGGAAAAATCCCACCGGGGGTTTTTGTCGTATCTGGGGATATGGGGCCGTTCAAGTATTACGTAACCCACTTGGGGGGTGGGGGGGAGGGGGGGGTCTTGTGAAACGTTACTGTGCGTTACGAGGGGGTGGGGGGGGGGGGGGGGGTTCGAACCATGCGTTACGTAACATGTTTTCTTTATTTAAATAAAAACTAGGGAATTAAAATTTTCTAACCTTAAAATCTTGGCAACCCTTTTCGTTCTCGAAATCTCTTGTTTTATTTATTACCGCAAACGCGATTAAAATAAGAAAAAGGTATTTAAGCAACTTTCCAGTACTTCGCGCAACATAATTGTGACTTTCAGGTAAAAATTGTCACTTGAGCGTTACGTAACGTTTAGGGGGGGGGGGACGGAAAAACGTTACGGCGCGTTACATGGGGGGGCAGGTGGGGGGGGTCAAAAATCTTCAAAAATTGCGTTACGTAATACTTGAACGCCCCCTATGTGAATGGTCTTTTTAGGGAAAGGAAGGAGAAGAAGTTCTGGGAAGGAAACATGTACGAGGGTGTGTATTAATCTGGGGATAATTGTGTCCAGAAGTGACGAAAGTATGAATCAATCCCTCACACTGATGGGTCGAGAGAGTGCGGTTGGCGAATTCTAGGTTAGGTCTCCCTCAACCAGTCTTTCATGATCCGGGTCCCCACGCAGTGGGTGGGCAAAAGTTTCGCCGTCAAGACCTGCACAAACCTCACCCCACGATCCTGGGCTCCCCTGCTAAATCACCAAACGTAGCGAATCAATTGGGCTGACCTACGCATAGAGTTAAAGAAGTAGAGGAGCAAATCTCATTACCGCGCGTCAAAAAAGTGTTACCACTATAAAACCGCGACGCGTGAAATCACCAAACATTTTAAAGTAAACGTTATATATCTGTCTTACTTAAACAAGACGCAAGAACAATACCGCCGCTAAGATTAGATAAAGACAGACATACAAACATGCGTGACAGGTTGGTATTGCCTACCTTATGAAATTTTACCCAAAATAAGCAATAACATTAGTTTTGCGTTAGTTAACGTTTAACGTTAGTTTTGTAATAAAATAAAGTAAATTAAATTATTTTAAATTTGATATTTTTATTATATGACTAAAAGTAAGCATAACTAATTAAATAATTAAGACATTTTTGGTTCCAATATTTTTTATTCTACCAGTAAATCAAACTCCGCTATGAAGCGTTAGTTTTGTAGGCAATTGCCCTTTAGATTCCCCTTTGTAAGTTTTTGTGAATAATTTGCTTTCGTGGTGCAATCTTATTTTTAAATATTTATAAGTAATGGCATTAATTAATAGAAGTGGTTAAAAAAAAATGGCTAAAAAAAGTTGGCTAAAAAAATGGTTAAGTGAAAGAACTTTTTTGTACTAATTTCTGTTATTTTCCGCTTTTCGTTTTAATGTTTTTTCCATTATTATTTTCTCTTGTCTTTTCTTTTATTTCTTTCATTTTCTCTGTTCTGTATTTCTTATAAATTTTATTAACAATTTTTTTTTCATGTACCTGTATATTTTATGTACCTGTCTCTTCGACTTGGTCGAAGACCTGTCTCAATTTAAAAAAAAGTAATTGTCAAAAGAACCCGTTGACAAACTGATATCAATCAGTTTAACGGGACTTAATTTAAAAAATGTAAAAAAAACTGTAATAAATAATAAAGGAATTTTATTAATAAAAAAAAGGGAATGATCCCTTGTATTTAAGATAAATAATGATTAAGATTGGAGGATCTGTCATACGTATCGTCTATTTCTGCACAGAGTCAAAAATTATGGATTTCGAATTTTTTTCTGAAATTTCTGGTCCTATGTTATCATTACTTATTAACTTATTACAGACTGCATGGGCACAGCGTTTTATATATATATATATTTTTTTTTTATATTTGTGTACTTTATTTTTATTAATCGACTTATATGGGTATACTCTTACTTCTTACCAGTGGCGGACTAAGGGGGGGCGGAGGGGGCAGCCCGTCCCGGGCCCCTGGTCCTGGCGAGCCATCATGTTCCCTTGATCAAAACCTAAACAAGGCTTTAAAGCACCAGGGGTCCTAGCACACTGAAATCGTTAACTTTACAATATCGGATCCACAGATAAGGCAATGCAAGGTAATCAAAAAGAAATCGCTATACACTGGCAACACTTGAGATATTTTCTATGTAGCGGTCACAATGTCTATGGTATCGGAATTTTAGACCGGGAGCCTTGCTACACAAACCTTACGGCACAAACCTTACGAGTACACGGATGAAACTACTTTGTAGTGATAATGGACATTTAGTAAGCCTTAAAAAAGCTGGCGTGCCGCGCCTCTTGGCGGATTCCGCGCAGTCATGGAAATAGTGAGCGATTTTTTTCGAAAAAATTACGTCATCGAGTACACGAACGGGAAGGGTTTCATGTGATAAAGGTCGATTAGTAGATGATAAAAAAGCAGGTTTACCAACCGGCAGCCTGGCACGTTCGCAGGCAGCCGGTGGGATAAAAATGAGTAAATTACAATAATAAAAAATTACTAAATTACATACAACAATACTCTTTTGACAGTGTAAACATCTTTCAATCCACTCGCGTCAAAATTAAACATTTAAATTATTTAAAGTGAATTATTATACAAAACTATCAACAAATATTAACAAGCAGCACTTATTTATTCACATAATAGTGTTTTTCATTACAAGTATTTGTGTACTGTGTCAAATTCTTATGGTCTTTATTCCAGAATGTGGGGAGGTGAGTGCAATCCCACACATCCTATATAGAGTAAGTACATACATGAAACACAAGTAAGTACATAAAAAAATAAAATAAAAAGCAGTAGGCATCATTAGATAGTAGATATGCGCGGTTCTATAAATCTTCGGAATACAATTCCCTCCGGCCAAAGTTCTTCTGCCAGGAATTTCTTTATTTCGATCGCTGTAACAGTGAGTTTAAAGGTGTTAAAAGGCGTAGGACGAAAAGGCTTTATTTTTTCAATCTTGGTACATTCCCGACCTTTTTCTGTTAGGTAGTTATTGATGTTTTCCTCTGTAGTTTCCACAGTAAACCTTGAAATGTATACCGTTGTGAGTATGTCAGCTGACTTTAATGTTATTGATGTTGCTTTACCTCTCAAGTTTCGGTTAATTTTCCGTGTTACTAATGTGAAACCGCTTTCGTCAGTCGTGGATGGCCGGTGTTGGTACCGCGGGCCGTGTTCGCGCGTTCCATGTTTATTTGCTGTGTTTTCGGTCCTAAGTTCTAAGTCCAAACTCGGTCGTTCATGGCGATTACTGCTCCTTCGCTCTGTGCGTTCTTGTGTAGTTTTCGTGTGTGCGGTAGTTACATTACTGTATGCGTTCTTAGAAGCAGTCGATAAGTAGATCGCTTCTGTCGGGATTTGTTTACTTTTAAGTTGTGGATTACCTACAGTTTTGCCGCTATTTTGTTGCGAGTTCTCAGCTAAATCGCTTTGTATGTTTGGAGCATGCAGTTTTGTAATTTGTTCTCTTAGCGAAGCCAGTTCTTGTTTTAAATCATCATTTCTTGTGACCGATGAATCTTTTAATTCCGTTTTGATGAGAGTTATTTCTGTTTTCATGGAATTAAGTTCCTTTAGAAGTTTAGATACGTCCACACTATCGAAGTTGACTGGAGGCAATTTGTGCAGCTGTCTGGCAACGAATATAGGCAGTTGGTCAGGGTCCGTCTCCTTCAACGCCCTCAGGATGTCCTGAAGATTTCGGCTAATCCTGCCATCTCCTTTCCGCAGAGTGCGTTTCTCCGGAAGCTTATCGAACAGGATAGTTTTTGCATCTTTTACATCCTCCTCCGAGAAGGTGGAAATACATAATTGGATGATGGCGATCTCATCGAGAGTATCTGCCTTATTTTGCATAAACGTGAGACACTCGTTTATATGACGTTACATGAGTTACATGACATAGCTTAACAATACGTCCTTCCGTCACGGCGTTTGCGGACCGACTGGGACTCAAAAAAAGCTAAAACAAATCTACAACTCCAAACATTGACAAGCAGTGAATAGTGACATATTTATAAACATTTCACAATGGAGGTGCAAAATTTCATCTCCAAAGCAGAAGTAGCTATCAATGCCTTAAATAAGGTACTTTTTGATCCAGCCAACAAATTTAATAAGGATCAAATTTCTAAAATTTCCCCAATTGCATGTGAAATTTTAAACGCCATAAGTAGCATGTCTTCAGCTGTGGCATCCAAAACTGCCAGCTTAGAAGGTGAACTGCGTGCATACAAAGATATTAGAGCAAATTCTTCCCAAAGTAACTTTGATATTTGCGAGGCGATTTCGCAAATGAATGAGCAACAAGTGCGATCCAAAAATATTATTGTTTGCAATGTGCCTGAGAGTATTAAGACAACAGAAGCGGGCAGGATCTTGGACGACCAGGCAAGTGTCACCAGTATAATCAGTGAAATCGACAAATCAGCAAATGAAAATATTTCAAAAATTTGTAGAATTGGTAGATTATCAAATAGCAAACCTAGACCCATAAAAATCGAACTAGAAAATTCCATACAATCGAGAAATGTTCTAAGCAAACGAGGTCTTCTTAAGAACAATATTAGAATTTATCCCGACTCAACTCCGGCGCAGCAAAAATTTTTAAAAGATTTGAGGGTTCAACTGGAGAAGCGGAAAGAAAATGGTGAAGATGTCACCATAAAATACATAAACTCCACGCCCAGAATTGTCCCAAATTTGCCAAAAAACTAGGAAGTTACATAAATATCCAAGCAATTCCAACTAACAATCGAACCAGAACTTTAAAAATCTATTACCAAAACATCCGCGGGCTACGATCGAAACTCGATGACCTACAAGCAGTTCTACCTTCTCATCATCATGACATCATTATACTTACGGAAACCTGGCTAAACTCTGATATCAAATCGACTGAACTCGGTCTTACAAACTACAAAATATATCGCTGCGACAGAAATGTCAGATCAAGTTCCAAGTCAAGAGGTGGAGGAGTTTTGATTGCTATAAAACAGAAGTTGTCATCTAGAAAATTAACCACGAAACACAATAACATCGAACATCTTTTTGTGCAAGTAACGACTCCTCTCGAGAAAATTATATTATAGAAACCACTGTGAAGACATCGAAACAATTTCATCAAAATATTCTCACTCGAAAATTGTTACCAAACCTAACATGCAAAGCAAAAAACTGTGGTCTCATCACAAACGAAAGTGAAAACGATCGTGCACGTGAAATTTTGGACATGGTAAACTTTCTAAACTTTCACCAACATAATTTTATTTATAACAGTAACAATCGCTTATTAGACTTAGCTTTATCAAACTATACTAAAATATCTGTAGAACTTTCAAATGATCCACTCCTATCAATAGATAATCACCATCCTCCCCTATACATTAAATTAAATATTACATGCGATAATGAAAGAATACCTGTACAAAGAGTCCTAAACTTTAAACGAGCCTACTTCGACTCAATTAACAGCCATCTCTCAAATATAGACTGGTCGTTTTTATCTGATAAAAACATTGATGAATCTTCAGACCAACTTTATTTATACTTTTCTAATATTATTGAATCCTATGTACCTTTTTATACACCGAGAAGCTATACCTACCCGGTTTGGTTCTCATCAGAGCTTACTGCCTCTCTTCAGCAAAAGAAGAGTCAACACGAAAAATTCAAACAAAGCAAATCCATAAGTGATTATAAAATCTTTAGCGAAATCAGGAAAAAATGTAAAGATCTTTCCAAAAAATGTTACAAAATGTATATAACCTCTATCGAGGACACTGTCTTTAAATCCAAAAATCTTGAGAAATTTCTTTAAAAAATAAACAATGAAAACACAGACTACCCGCCAATAATGCAAATGAATGGAACCAGTGCAAACAATACACAGGACATTGTAAACCTTTTTTCGGACTTCTTCAAAAATGTATATGATGAAGAAACCCCAGATGATAAAATACCTGAATACAAATTTAGCAAGACTACACACTTAACAAATTGCCATATCACGCAAAAATGTTGCGAACAGAAATTACTTTCCTTAGACACTGACAAATCCGCTGGTACAGACAACATTCCACCAATATTCCTCAAAAAATGTTCTACTATATTATCTAAACCACTCACATTATGAATTCAACCGTCTCTTGTCCCTTGGAGACATCCACCCTCAAGAGACAACTTAGTAGCTCTCGTAAAGCTTTCAAATCGGCTGTACTTTTGGCTAAACGAGCTGCTTGGCATAATTGGGTTAAAGATGTTGGTAACTCTAACCCATGGGATATTTGTAGCGCCATTGAAAAAACGGGTAAAGGTTCTGATCGGTTTTTATCTAGTGTTATCGACAATGATAACGGGAACGTTGAGAGTATTAACGTGATGACTACTCTCAATACACTTCTGGGAAAGTTAGTTCCCTTAGATTCAGTCATTGGGGAAAGCGACCACCACCAACAGATTAGAAATCAATCACGGATTCCTCCAATCCTCTCCCAGGAGGAAAAAATTTCTAAAATTACTAGAGCTGAAATAGAAATTATAATTAAGGGTTTGAGTCTTAGGAAGGCACCAGGGCATGATAAATTGAATTGTATAATTGTGAGGTATGTATGGATCCATGCCAAGGAAGAACTCTTTCAGATTATGGAAACGTGTATGAGAAGAGGAGTTTTCCCTTCTGTATGGAAGAAAGGCGTGCTCAGGATCATACCTAAAGGGAACGACAAAGAAAGAACTGATGTTAAAGCTTATCGACCAATAACACTTCTTCCTGTATTGGGGAAAATATTGGAAAAAATTATTCAAAATCGTCTACGAGAAACATTAACACCATCATATGTACATCAATATGGATTCGTCCCAGGTAAGTCCACGGAGCACGCCCTTATGACTGCGCTTGACTGGGTGAAGGTCTGCACAAAGAGGTACGTAATCGGTATCTTCTTAAATATAACTGGTGCCTTCGATAATGCATGGTGGGAGATGATTTTAACTAAATTAAAGAATCGCAATTGTCCAAGAAAACTTTTTCAAATATCTTGCGATTATTTTAAAGATAGAAAAATTATAATTTCTTTTGGTGATTGCATCATTGAAAGAGATGTGGACATGGGTTGTCCCCAAGGTTCTCCCCTTGCACCGGATTTCTGGAATATTTTATTCGATGACTCCTCCAGGTTACCCTTACCTGAAGGCACAATTGCGATTGATTACGCAGACGACAAATTGTATTTGGTCTCTGGGGACGGTAGAAAAGAAGTTGAAAATAAAGCTGAAGAAGGTTTGAATATGATTCTTAACTGGGGAAAGGAAAACAGACTGACTTTTGCTCCCCATAAGACCGTGGGTCTCCTTATGAAAGGCTCCCTCAGTAGAGGTAGAAACCCTTTCATAAAAATGGGAGATACTGCAATCCGTTTTGTAGAGAGTACTAAATATTTAGGCGTTACATTAGACAGATCATCCTCGTTCTTGACTCACGTTAAAAGCGTTTCTAGTAAGGCCCAGGCTCTCTTCTTAAAACTGAGAAGAATCTCAACTGCTGAATGGGGTTTACGTTTCCCTGCGCTCCGTCTATTATACAGATGCGTATATGTGGCACAAGTTTCATATGGTGCCTGTGTATGGGAACATCGACTGGGTAATTCACTTATTCATTCAGCGCTTAAGAGGGGCCAGCGAATCCCCTTACTGGCGCTTTCAGGAGCCTACAGAACAGTATCATCGGATGCTTTGCCAATTTTGGCCGGCATTTTGCCAATTGATTTAGAAATTAGGAAAGTTTTGATAAAGAAGTGTCTGAAAAGAGGAAGACCTGTAAACCACCTTGGTATTGAATTAATACCTGGTGGAGCAGTGCCTCTCCCTGAACTTCTAAAGATGATGAGAATAAAAACGCTGAGTGAATGGCAGATGAGATGGGATAGATCGAATATGGGAAGATGGACCTTCTCCTTCTTTCCATCAGTTAAAATCAGAATGGAAGGGGCATATCTTTTAATGGACCACCATATCACCCAATTGCTTTCTGGACATGGGGAGTTTAGAGGTAGACTTCACAGACTGGCTCTATCATCCCATCCCAATTGCGCTTGTGGTGATACCGACCTAACAGCCGAGCACATTTTGTGGCACTGTGAGATTTTGACGGATGCTCGAGACGAAATGATTGATGGTTTACAAGTTATTACGAGACCTGCTTGGAATACAGATCTCGTCTCGAATAAGGTGAATTTTGAGTGCCTGAGGAAATTCACGAAAATCTGGGTTGAGAGATGGCCTGTTCTTAGAGTCGCTGAATAGCTGTAAAATAACTTAGGTACCAGGTGTATTTTGCTTCTGAATTCACGGACACTCTTCATTATTCCTTTTCATTTAGCGCTTGGATTTATTTTTTATGATTTATGTGTTTTGTGTTTCTGTAATATGTTATTTCTTTTATTTTATTATATATTATAAGTTATATGTTATATTTTACATTTGCGTTATGTTATTTTGTTCATTATATTTTCAAAAATGTATATAATTGCTTTGCGATTTGCTTTGTTTATATTTACTATACTACCTGTTAATTTATGCCATATTCCTTATTTTGTTTTGTTTGTCTTTAACTATTTCAATGTTTTTTTGGATGAACTGAACTCCAAATTTTTATTTTTTTTTCCCTATCCCCGTATGGGGGTGTGCTGGACCTCGTCCTTGCTTCATCTTTAGTTACATTATTAATTTTGCAGATCCTTCTCAAATCTATCTGCGCCTCCCCCAATGACATGTGCAGGCTTGAGGTTTGATCACACGACCTTGACTGTCCTTTGTCCTGCCTCTGACTACCCAACGCTGAATTTTCTTTTAGTCTTCGGGTATTTTACCCCTAATATTCAGTTAACATTCTTTGAAGCTTCACAGAGTGATTGGCTAAGGGACACGGAAGCTAAGTGTAGTTCATGGTCAGACCGAAAGCCATTCACATTTTTTGTTGGTACTTGCCAATTGATTTGAGATTTATTGTATTTCTTATGTTCTCTATTTTATGCAGGTGCTTGCAGGTTTTTTACAGATGCAATTCCGCGTCATGGAGTCTCATGAATGAGTTTTTCTTTTGCCCTGTTTAATTTATCTTTGTCTTACTAACCTATTTTTTTGCATTTTGTTTTTCCTGTTAAGCACTTGCATACTGCTTACTAACAACGTATGCATGGATACTGGAGGTCTAGATTCGTTCAAAATAAATAAATGTAGCTTCGTTTAATCAAAAAAATTAGAATCTTGCGAGAGCCTTGAAGGAGTAACCATCAGTTACTTATACCAGGGCGGGTAAGAGGTGGATTACCTCCACTGTCCCTTGGACACTTTCCAGACCGCTGGAAATCTAGCTTCATTACACCTATCTACAAAAAAGGAGACGACACTAATATAGCCCATTATAGCCCCATTTGTATACAGTCAGTACTACCTAAGCTTTTTGGATCACTGGTCCTTGATGAAATCTATCCCAAATTAATAAAATAAATTGACCAAAAACAGCACGGTTTTATCAAAAGTAGATCTACCGCAACTAACTTAACAATATTTCAAAACTTCATAATACAATCTTTTGCAGAAAATAAACAAGTCGACTGCATATATACAGACTTTTCGAAGGCATTTGACAAAGTATCCTATAAACTACTAATCCAAAAACTATTTGCTCTAGGAATAAGGGATAACATGCTAAAATGGTTTACTAGCTACTTATTAAATCGTAAACTGTTCGTCAAAATAAAATCTTGGATCTCGAAAGCTTTCTGGGCTACTAGTGGCCTACCGCAGGGTAGTCACCTTGGCCCGGTTTTGTTCCTCATTTTCATCAATGATATAACCAATTGCTTCAATGATGTCGAGGTATTGCTCTTTGCTGATGACATCAAGCTATACAAGAAAATAACAGATATAAATCATTGCCATATACTACAGTCCAATATTAGTAAGTTTAAAGATTGGTGCGTTCAAAATAATTTTTTTTTAAATGTAGAAAAGTGTGAAACCTTGACTTTCTTAAGAAATAAAAATCCTGTTTTATTTGAATATTCCATCAATAACACAGCTTTAGAAAGAGTCACGGAAATGAGAGGTCTTGGAATTATTTTGGATGTAAAACTAAGTTTCGCAAATCATATCCACCAAATTATGAACAAAGGTATGAAAACACTAGGCTTCATATTAAGAACAACTAAAAACTTTAGTTCCATAGAAGCCATTAAACTATTATATCTATCTCTAGTTAGAAGCCAAATTGAATATAACTCGGTAGTTTGGTCTCCATCTTACAAAATTCACGTTAATAATATTGAGCGAATACAAAAAAAATTTCTGCGTTTTATAAATTTTAAATTAAGTATCCCACTTGAAGACTTAAAATATAATCTACTAAATATTCTAGAAGACAGACGTAAAACAAACGACTTAACATTTTTATTCAAAATACTTAACTCTAAATTCGACTGTCGCGAACTCCTACAACTCATAAACTTACGAATACCGACAGTAACCACGCGACAAAATACACTATTCTACTGCAGCATTCACAAGCGGAACTACATTACCCACTCTCCTTCACACTATGGGGAATCAGTACTTAGGTGATGTCGACATATTTAACATCAACTTGGCGAATTTTGTGGATCTTGTAAAAAACATATTCCAAAACTATTCCTAAACATATGTGTATTTTTGTAAAATTATCAAATCGCTGTATTTTTTTTTGTATTTTTGTGACTTGTGTGCATTTTTTATCTAATTTTATTTTTGTTATTTCATTATCTATTGAAAAATCATCTGTCATCATTGTACTACCAAACATGTAAAAGCCCTCTGGGTGTTGAATAAATAAATAAAATAAATAAATAAAAATAAATAAATTTTACGTCATCGAGTATACGAATGAAATCAACGAATAACTGTAGTCTAGAGTCTAGATCAGGGGTGCTCAAACGATCGATCGCGAGAGCTTTTTGAGTCGATCTCGAGAAAATAGATTCATAATTTTTGTTTTAGTTGATCCTCAATTACTAAAACCGCCCATTTTTCATGCCTTTTTGTTAATTATTTATTTGTAACTTATATTGCCAGTCTTTTTGCTGTTGTTTACTCAATCCTCATCTATGGTGTGTGACATCACAATTACCCATAGAAAAAACCGTCAAATTATTGCAATTCATGGTGAAATATTGTCGAAAATTGCCCCCTTCAAAAGCCCGAAGTTATTGATCTAATTTCTAGTGTGTGGTTGGTTTATTTATGAGTCGGTCAGTCTGAGTTGTAACTTGAAAGCGATACGAAGTTTAGTAATAAATAATACAAAATGAGTGCGAATAGATTCACTCTTAATTTAAAACCAGTTATGTGATCAAAATGTTTAATTCCAGATGTCGATTTAACTGCTGACAAATTTCAAAGGAAAACATTATCTTATTCGACGTGCAGTTATAAAATTCTAGTTGCATCCTATGTATCTGCGGCCAGAATAAAGAAAAATCGTTTTCATCGAAGTGTAGTTTTAATTCGCCGCACACAGATTTAATTTAATCCAGTTCATAATGTAAAATTTCTGTTGTAATATTTCGGAGGCAAACATTCTCTTATTAGAAGTGCAGTCATAAAATTGAAGTTGCAAACCATGAATGTGCTGCCAGAATTCAAGAGAATCCATTTTCATGTTCTGAGTGTAGTTTTAATTCAACGGATACAGATTTAATTTAAACCAGTTTTGTGTTCAAAATGTAAAATTTTAGTTGTGGATTCATCTACTCACACATTTCGAAGAAAAACACGATCTAATTCGAAGTGCAGTTATATTTTTTTTTGTTGCAGACTACGCATGTGCTGCCAGAATAAAAAATCATTTTCATGTTCAGAGTATAGTTTTAATTCACTGCACACTGTTTTGAACCAGTTTTGTATTCAGAATGTAAATTCCAGATGTGGATTCATCCGCTGATACGTTTTGAAGGAAAAAATCCTCTTATTCGAAGTGCAGTTGTTAAATTCGAGTTGCAGACTATTTATGTACTGACAGAATCAAAGAAAAACGATTTTCATGTTCTGAGTGTAGTTTGAATTCAACGCTTACAGATCTAATTTGCACCAGTTTTGTGTTCACAATAAAATGATAAATTAAATAACAAGTTGCCGATGTACCGAGTGAAGCTCTGCATTAGAGTTGCAAGCCATATGCCGCAAAATTCTGAGAAATTGACTGTTCCGTGTGTAACTATTATTTCGGGACTCTTACACAGAAGCGATTTAAAATTAAAACCTGCCTTGTGTGGTGATGATGCGAAATCCTTTTTCATGGATACCATCCCGATCTCCGAGAGCAGTTAAAAGATTGTAGTAGAATTTACGAACATGATTTTTTTGGAAGAATACTCGTCACGTGCGACATAAAAATAGGCATGAAATGAGGTCACAAAAAGGGATTTCTACCCCCCCCCCCGGCCCTACAACCTGTCATAGTCGATCGATCGGAGTCTAATAATATTTAGGTAGATCGCCAGTAGTTCAAGTTTGAGCACCCCTGGTCTAGATCATTCCATTGAAGAATTTCTCGGTCTACCGACCAGCAGCCTGACAGGTTTTGGTTTCTAATTTTTATTTTATTATTATTTTTATTAGATACCTAATCCTTATCATCAGCATATTTTATTTCAATACTAGCGAGTTCCCAGCATGTGTTGCTATGCCATTCGGCCTCGGTACATTCAGTTTTCAAATAGCTCGCGTGCCACCTATTGCAATTTTTTTATTCAAATTTCATAATGCCGGAGCTCACCCGTATATATAGAAACCTTCGCGGGCGTGCTCACAACAACTCACCAAAGTTTAATGGTTTAGTAACGCATTTTCACGACGCCAGAGCTCGCTATTATACTCCGTATAATATACGTCCCTTAACATCCGTGTTAAGGGACGTACTTGACTTACTTTAACCATTGATTCCTGACATTATTTGGAGTGAAAAATGTAAATGAAATTTCGGTCTCCGGTGACATTTTTTTTCCACCAAAACATAAAAAATGGTAGGTATTGGACAGTTGGAGGGGTCGAAAGGACTTGGTCGGTTACTCGGCTGAATGACCAGTGACGACATGCGGCAAATTTTTTTTTGTTTGATTTCGAAGAAAAAATAATTGAAAAAAAAAGTCACCGGAGACCAACATTTCATGTACATTTTTCACTCAAAATAATTTCAGGAATCACTGGTTAAAAAAAGCCAAGTACCTACGTCCCTTAACACCCATATAGAAATATAGAAACCATCGCGGGCAGGCACACATCAAATCCCCAAAGTTTCATCGCAATCGGATGAACGGTTAGCAACGCATAATTTCATGATGCCAGAAGATATATATATATATATATATATATATATATATATATATATATATATATAGAAACCATCGTGGGCATGCGCACATCAAATGTCCAAAGTTTCTTCGCATTTTCTTATGCAACGCAAATACATACATACATAGACAGAGGTAAACATATTTTAATTTTTATATATAGATGGTTTTAAAACTGGTGAATGAATGAATGCCAGATTTAAAAAAAAGTAAGTGGTTATGATAAAAATATGTATATAATTTGAGTGTTCCGAGTATTTTGACGCGAGACTTTTGACGCGTAACAACTTATGTTACCTGCAGCGGGGCTGCTGTTCGGCACACCAAGAAATTCTTCAATGGGATGATTTAGAATCTAGACTACAGTTATTCGTTGGTTTCATGACTCGATGACGTAAAATTTATTAATTTCTATCCCAATTTAATACCGGCTGCCTGCGAACGCGCCAGGCTGCCGGTTGGCAGACCTGCTTATTTTCTCATCTACTAATCGACCTTTATCATATGAAACCATTCCCGTTCGTGTACTCGATGACGTAATTTTTTCAAAAAAATCGCTCCCTATTTCCATGATTGCGTGGAACCTGCCAAGCGCACCGGCAGACTAGCTTGTTTAAGGCTTACTCAATGTCCATTTTATCACTACGAAGTAGTTTCATCTGTGTACTCGATGACGCGGGGTTTGTGTAGCCAGGCTCGCGGTCTATAATATCTGTCAAAAACATCGTAATCAATTAATGTAATAATATGACAACTAACTAATAATCTTCTCCTTTGAACATTTAAATATCCATTTACATCGAGATTTTTGCTGAGATATCATAATAATATTAAATACACGCACTTTAATATACGTTGGCCGCATGTATTTTTTGACAATGATAGAGGAGTTAATTGGACAATGAGATCTTTAGTCATAATACGAAATATACTCGTAAGTACGAAACTGTCAATCGAAAACGTCTGAATTCCGATTTAATTCAATCCTGCAATCTTCGACAATCTGCCTCCGTTCATTAATAAACCAGTAATTTTGCAGAAAGAATGTCATTATTAATAAAGTTGTGTAGGTGTATCGTCAGTCAAACAAAGCACAGGGTGATTTACAATCTCGTATCGATAACGAACCGATTGCCCTAGCACGCTCGCAGCATTGATAGCATAAGTATACCAAACCACCCACATTGATAGGCAGACCGACCGCGACGTCGAAGGGAAATAAATAAGTATACCAAACCACCCACATTGATAGGCAGACCGACCGCGACGTCGAAGGGAAATAAATAAGTATACCAAACCACCCACATTGATAGGCAGACCGACCGCGACGTCGAAGGGAAATAAATAAGTATACCAAACCACCCACATTGATAGGCAGACCGACCGCGACGTCGAAGGGAAATAAATAAGTATACCAAACCACCCACATTGATAGGCAGACCGACCGCGACGTCGAAGGGAAATAAATAAGGAAACGATATTCGATCTCACACGATGGCAACACTGGGGATCTTTTAATGAATTTACGCTTCTTTATTTGAAATTAAAAATACCAATAAATTGACAATTTCGAATTGAAATACGAACTTAAATACATACCTATTGGTGCTACGCATGCACTTTTTGAGACTTAACGACATTTTAACAAATTTCGTTTCTCGAATTTGAAAGCAATTAATTGATCGCCTCTTAAATAAATTAATTGAGTCTATGGGTCTCGTATATGATTTCTTTAAATTCTGAGAGTTTATTTAGTTCACTTCTATTCATTAATTAGCCAGTTATTTTGCCTAACAGACGACATTATTTAAAAAAGTCTGTACATTGACAGCTTATCTGTCACTCCGGAAGCCACGGTAAAAACGGCGCCTTTTGTCAACCGACTATCGGATTCGTATGTTCACTGTGCTCGCAAATATCGCTAACTGACCATAGACAGCGGATTTATTACATTTCGTATTAGTATAGGGGTTTTACCAATCGACCGTGCTACGGTCGTAGCTAAGAACGCGTACGATTTGACGGGCTTTTGTCAATCGTCGGTCGGAATATCCCTTGTCAATTGTTGAGCGTGCTGACAACTGACCATAAATTACGGATTTGGCCGATATCATATTGATATAGAGTTATATCGATCGACCATGCTAGGACCCCAAGACACCGTAAATTTTTTTTTGTCATTTTTTAAAATTCTATTTCTGAAAGATGCACTTGTTAAGAATGCTCTCACCAAATTTAATGTTTTAAAAAAATTCGAAAATTTAATGGAGATACAGCATTTTAGGTGAAACCGTTTGAAATAATTTGTAAGTTGAATTCTTTTCAGGTATTTTGAGTTATTTTATTTTTTATATTTCCAGACCAGAGGAGACTGCCAAATTCAATCAACCGTGGAATGCACAATTGCACATAATTGAAAAAACAAAAGCACAAAAGAATTTTAAAAAGGTTAATATTTATTTTGGTTGAAGAGACAAGGTGTCAGGGCGTTCGTCCTCTTGGTTCTCAAGCGTCTTATTTTTTTATTTACGGACTTCCGTCCAATTTAAAACAAAGTATCACGAAGTATAGAAATGAACAATGTAAGGATTCGGATGGTACATGATAACAAAGACAAACAGTGAAAATAGAAGAAAAAATAAGTGTCAAGTCACGTCAAGACCTTGCAAAAATTAGGGTGAATAGGAAATATCTTCATTTGTTTAAAGAGCGACAGAAATCATTTAAGCTAATACCAAAAAAATCAAGGTCTTGACGTGAGTTGACCAGTCTACACATTCTGGACAGTGGTGAGTTATAACCATAGTTAGTCGAGTGCTGATTGAGGAAAAGCAGGTCTTTTTTTCTGAGTCTACGAGAAGGTATATTAAATGTGATGAGTTGTTGTAATGTAGGCGATTCGATTAAACAGTTAATAATTTTGAAGAAAAAAATGAGATCAGATTTTATCCGACGGTCTTCTAAAGGAGAAAGGTTTAGAGTTTGTTCAATTTCAGCATACGAGTAATTGCCTCGCTCTAATCCTAGCCTCTAAGCAATCCCCTTTTGGAACCGATGTTGAACGGATTCAATATGACGAATATGGACAGCATAAAAAGGAGACCATATAACACAAGCATATTCAAGATGGGGGCGAACCAAAGAGCAGTAAAGAGTTCTTAGGGTATTTATGTTTTTGAAGTCAGAAGTGGTTCTAGTGATGAAACCAAGTACCTTGAGAGATTTATTAACAATCATATTTATATGTTCCCGGAAAGAAAGCTTGCTATCAAGAGAGACACCAAGGTCTTTAATAGGTTGAACAGTTGTTAGGCAATTATTAATTAATTTGTATTCGAAAACAATCGAATTTTTAGATCTGTAGAAGGACATAATTTTGCACTTATCGATATTTAGTTCCAAGCAGTTAATTTTACACCAGTCATTGAAAGAGTCAATATCTGATTGGAAAAGAGGGCAGTCATGGTAGTTTTTAATTATTTTTAGGATCTTATTGTCATCAGCAAAAAGCCAAAAGCGTGTGTGAGAGAAAATACAAATAATGTCATTAATAAACAAATTGAAGAGAAGCGGGGCTAAATGTGCTCCTTGCGGTACGCCGGATGTTACTTCAATAATAATAGACTCAATGTTATTTATTTTAACTCTTTGTTTTCTATTGCTTAAATAAGAATTAAAGAAAGATAGCAATGGGTTTCGTATACCTATAGCATATAGCTTGGCCATGAGGATTGCGTGTTTTACTTTGTCAAAAGCTTTAGAAAAGTCGGTATATAGAACATCTACTTGTGATTTATCTTCTAGGCCGTTGACTACGGTGTTGGTGAAGGAGAGTAAGTTTGTAGTGGTAGATTTAGCAGATCTAAAGCCATGCTGTTCCATAATCAGCACATTTTTGAAAATAGGTGTTATTTTTTTTGTGATTATAGATTCAAAGATTTTAGGAATATGAGATAACATCGATATAGGTCTATAGTTTTCTACGTTCGACTTATTACCCGATTTAAAAATAGGTCATATATAGGAAACCTTCCAGGAGTCCGGAAAAGTGGCAGATGATAGTGATAAGTTATATAATAAACAAATTGGCTTAGATACAACAGATTTACATTCTTTCAATAATATTTCAGGTATACCATCAGGACCAGTGCTTGTTTTGCTGGGGAGATTTTTTAAGTAATTGAAAACATCTACACGTATGATTTCGCAATTATTAAGGTCAATAGTATTAGCATATTTAAGTTGAGGGATGGTGCATATGTTATCGGTATAGACAGAGGAGAAATGTTCAGCAAAAAGGTTGGTAATATTGAAATCGTTGGTAGCGTGAGTTTCATTAAAAAATAAACTTGAAGGGAGATCGTAATCAATACGTTTTTGTTTAATAAATTTCCAAAATTGTTTAGGGTTAAGATTTAATTTTGTCTCAGTGAGTTCAATATAAGATTTGTAACACAAGCCAGATTCAATTTTGGATAATTCTCTTAACTGAGAAAATTTTTGATAAAGCGCTAAGTTGTTCGTTAATTTGAATAACTTGTGTGTTTTCTTTTTTTCCATAATCAAATGCTTTAATTTCATACTGAACCAAACAGGAAATTTAGGCTGGGAATAAGTTCCCCTTGGAACGAACAAATCTATAGCATGAGTTATACATTCGTTGAATTTAAATTTGATAACATACCTGCCCAGTCATATTGGGCAAGGTACCTATTCATTCCAGTATAATCACCTTTGTTAAATTTGTAGTGGCATGTAACTGCTGATTTCAGAGTATCACTTTTGAAAGGATTAGTGAAGTTAATATCGAGTGGTGGATGATATTTATCTATTGGTAATATTGAGTCAGAAGCTTCACATACACAAACGCTAGGCATATTGGTAAATATTAGATCAAGATAGTAACCTCTACAGTTATTGATCGAGTTTAATTGGTACATTTTCAGGAAGGCAAAGGAATTTACTATTATAGAAGCATGAAGGGAAACATTATTAGGAGTTTTCACACCATGACTATCATTAAGCCACACTATTTTAGGAAGATTATAATCGCCACAAATAAGTAAGAAATTTAAGTGCAGCGGTAAGGCGCTTGACTAGCATTCCGAAGGTCGCGGGATCGAATCCCGGCGTGGCAAATAAATTTTATTTGATTAATTTGTGTATTTCACAATTTATTCATTTAAAATAATAAATAGTATATTTGCGGCACGTTCCAGAGTGGAAGATACTCTCAGTATCGCCCTGGTGTAAGACCACCATTCAGAATTGAAACGTTGCTTGAAATGGCTTTAGCCGTGTTTGGTGACCAGATCTGAATAGCCAGGTACTTCCCCATCATCCTCTTCCCTGTCTCCTTCCCCTCCCCACTTCAGCCTCACAACATACCCCAATTGGGGATGCCATAGTCCCACTGGCTCCAGACGGGAGCAGTTGGGACTCTTGTGCGGTATTCGTGTAAAAAAAAAAAAAAAAGGAATCGGCCTTTATGGAAACACGCTCAACTGCTTCAGTATGTGACTTATAGATTTCTATTGAAGAGGAAGGGGGAATGTATACACAACCAATGACAAGTTTCTTGGAACCAAGTAGAACACAAATAAATAATTGTTCAGATACATTATTAGACGATTCAAGAATGTGGCAAGAGTATTTTTTTTAATACATATCATTACCCCACCTCCTCTACACTTGTTAGAAGAGGAGGAGCGGTCACAGCGAAAAATAATGTAGTCATGTAGTTCAAGTTCTATTGAAGCAATATTGTCTGATAGCCATGTTTCAGAAAAACATAAAAACTCATAAGGGCATAAATTTACGGAGCATCTAAAGGAGTTTAGCTAAGTATTGAGACCACGAATATTTTGATAACAGGTGGAAAAGTTAGTATTAATAAGGTGTCGATTCTGATTCAGCCTAAAAAATTGACTCGAGATAATTCGCGTCTCTTAGCGGCTTGGCGGGCAGGACAGTCAGGGGAGCCAGTGTTGTGTGTGGCCGGTTTTCTGAAAAACTTGCAGGTAGCACATGCTGGTGGCTTTTCAGGAGTCGGGCAAGCATCTTGATTGTGTCCAGGTTTTCCACAGTGAGAACATGTAGGCGTGTCTGCGTTACATATCGACGCCGTATGGCCGTAAAGTTGACAGTGTCCACATTTTTAGACTGTCGATCCAATCCCTTACGGTATGTATTTGCCAGTCCATAGCCAGTTTAGAGAAGCGAATGAGGGAGTGACGAATAGAAGGAGGAACTCTGAAGACATGAGTGCACGATCCGGTACGAAGTCCTACTTTGTGAGAGAACTGCAATTTATCTTTCAATTCATTTATTTGTAGACCGGTTTCTTCATGTGTTTGTTGGTGGATTGCCAGGGTGATGTTCTCGAGGGGCACAACTTGAGGTAGACCATGGATAGCTATCCGAGGAAGTTTATGCGAAGAAACTGCTGCTTTCAGACCAGCATCGGATAGGGTCGGTGCATTAGCAAGTTTTATGGCCTCTGCATCGGCACTTGGATGCACAACTACACCTCCGTTCCTTATTTCTCGTACCCCCGTGATTGTAATTCCCAAAGATGATGGGTTAGTTGAGGTTTTAAGAGTTTCAAAGGTACTGCTGGAAGGAAGTGACTTGTCATCTTTGGGGAAGATAAGTACGGCTGGTCTTGCAGGAAATATAGGGGCATTGTTTCTTGTGTTTGGTGGATATTTCGGGAGGACTTGGTTGGAAGTTTTTTTTTTTTTTTTTTTTTATTTAAAAAAATACATACGTATATAGATTCATAGTAAAACATTTGGTTCTTAAGGCTAATAACAATATGTAAATTTCTTTTTAATGAAACTTCACAATTCAAAAGAGAAAATATTTCTCGTGCTTGAATTTTGGAGTGCCATTGTAAAATGCATAGTTACACAGAGTATGTTATTACAAGTACTTATATTAATAAAATATATATTCATGAAGACAAGTGGACATAATAACTGACAATATTGTCAGAGTAGGTACATATAATAAAGTTGTAACAATTTGGTGCCTGCAAATAATGCGTATGTACTTGCTTTCAATTTGATATGGTGATGAAATATTTTTAGAGATTATGTTCCAGTTTATTTTTTTTTTGTTGTTATTATTGTGATGGTGAATTTAAAACTTATAATTCGTGTCGGGTTGGTCTATTAGTGTTTTTATTTGGGATTTAAAAACTTTATAATTTTTTTCAGACTTGATTTTATATGGGAGAGCATTGAAAAATTTTATACCTTGATAAGCATAATGGTGTTGGGAAGCACTCGTTTTAAATTTTTGAATTTCTAAATTGCCCTGTGATCGTGGTCGGTTGTTTATGTTTGTGAACGAACTATACGTTCTGTTCCCAATTTTGGGTGTTTGATTTGAAGACATATATTTATAGGTCTTCAATTCTCCTTCAAGGCTTCCTAACTTTACACCCATTTGACCGACATTACCCAATAGATCGGTGAATTTGGGGGCGAGTTTTGCTATTTGTTCCTTGGTGAATTTGTTTGATGTGTCCATTATGATGATATTGAAAACTTGTTTGAAAACGGAAAAGAAAGATGATTCTCGAAGGATGACATCACATAAGATCTCTCGCTGGGACTAGTATATTAATTGTTGATAATTGATATTAATTACTAATTGAGAAATGGAAATGCAAAGTAATTGGGTAAACGGAAGACCTTTATAACCTCAATTTATTTTAGATTGTTTTCCTACGAACGCATCTAAACATACTTTTGAGCGAGATGTATATAAAGGTGGATTTAGACCAAACAAGCAGATGCTCATTCTAGTCTACTCTAGCAAATTATTTTGGTGTAAAAATTATAAAGCATTCTTTCGGTGATCCGAGTGCATTCGCCGAATTTAGTAGAATGCTCCAAAATGCTGGTTCTTTTGAAGTAAACGCTATAGGGGCGTGCACTCCATATAGGCTCATAAGCACTGCCGTACCCTACCGTATTTATAAAACGTAACCATATAAATAAAATTATAATAATAATAATAATAATAAGCCTTTTTATTCTGGACTTCTGTTAGGTATGTATTAGACATGATCTTATTTGTTATAGTATATCCCGAAGCTCAGTTTGCCTCTTGGCATAGGCCTCCTCTAACATTTTCCATTGGGACCTGTCACGCGCTACTCTTCTCCATTGATGTCCAGCAGTGAGTTTTAGGTCATCTTCCCATCTCATGTGTTGACGTCCTCTACTTCTCTTGCCATCTCTGGGATACCAGTCAGTGACATTTTTGCACCATTTCTCTTGTGGATCGCGTATCATGTGTCCTGTCCATCTCCACTTTTGTTGGTCTATTCGGGTAACTACATCGGCAACTTTAGTTTTCTCCCTTATTGTGCTACCTCTCACTCTGTCCTGTTTCCTTGTTCCTGTCAAACTTCTCTCCATGGCTCTCTGGCAGCGTTCCAACTTTTCTCTGTGGCGTTTGGTGAGTGCCCAAGTTTCACATCCATAGGTGATAACTGGAAGTATACACGTGTTGAAGACTTTCCTTTTTATTTGCATACTTAGCTCCTTAGATTTCAAGACTTCTTTCAAAGACCAGTATTTCTTCCATCCATTTGCTACTCTTCTCTCAATTTCTTTAGTGGTTTGATCTTTGTGAGATATTATCTGTCCTAAATAGATGTAATCTGACACATATTCGAGTGGTTGGTTGTCAATTTTTATAGTTACTGGTTCAGAGTTTGTAAGCAATTTTGTTTTGTCTTTGTTCATGCATAGGCCGACTTTCACACTTTCCTCGTTTAGTGATTCTATCATTCTAATTAGGTGCATTGGGTTTTCCTCAAATAGGACTATATCGTCTGCAAATCTTAGGTGGTTAAGTTTTACACCTTGTACGTTGATACCATATTTTTCCCAATCTAGTTTGCGGAAGATACTTTCCAGAGCAGCCGAGAACAATTTTGGTGATAGAGGGTCTCCCTGTCTTACTCCTCTCTCAATCTTGAACTTTTTTCCCAAGGTTTCTAGTTGGATCCTCGCTTCGCAATTCAAGTATATGTTTTTTATAATATTGATGTAGTTTAAAGGTATCCCCTGCTGTTCAAGGCTATCCCATATAGCTATGTGTCTTATGCTGTCGAAAGCTTTGGAGTAATCGATGAATGCCATGTATAGTTTCTTATTATACTCATTATATTTTTCTACTATTTGTTTCACCGTGTGTATGTGGTCCAGGGTAGAGTATTTTTGTCTAAAGCCGGCTTGCTCCCGTGGTTGATTTTCGTCTAACTTTTTACTTATTCTTTCCAGGATAACTTTGGAAAATACTTTGTATATATTTGACATCAAACTTATAGGTCTGTAGTTCCCTATATCTTCCTTTTGCCCTTTCTTGAATATAAGAATAATGTTTGATGTTTTCCACTGTGTAGGTATTAGACCAGTTATAAGTATATCATTGAATATTGAAGTTAGTATTGGTAGTAGTTCTTCCATGGTGCCTTTAAGAAGTTCGTTTGTCACTTTGTCTGGACCTGGGGCTTTTTCCATCTTCTGACTGTATATGGCTTTTTCTACTTCTCTGGAAAGTATTTTTGGTTCAGTTACAACGTTTTCCTGCTCTTTATTGGCGTCTTTCTTCGGATCATGTTTTTGTTTGTCGTCTGGGCTTGAGTAGAGGTCCTGGTAAAATTTTGTGGCTATTTCGTTTATGTTTTTTCTATTTGAAGAAGTATTCCCCCTTTTGTTTAATTTTGGTATCCATTCTTTATTTGATTCTCTCAATTCTTTAAGCGCTTTTTTCACTCCCCCTGTTTTCACTATATGCTTTTCTAATGTTTGCAGCCTCTTGGTCTTCCTATCTTTCCTGATGTTCTCTCTGATTTCTTTACTTAATTTTGTTATAGTTTTAATGTTATCTTTTTTAGGATGTTTTGAAAATAGGTGTTTTCTTTCTTCTATAAGTTGCAGCGTTGTGTCACTTAGTTCGTACTTGTTTCTTCTGCTAGTCTCAGCTTTTTCTTTAGTTAGTAGATTTTCTAGCTTTCCATATTTCGCACGAGCATCAGTGTTACTCAAAGTTAATTCTTCAGCCGATTCAATTAGGGATCGTGTTATTTTCCTTAAGGTTTCATCGCTGTGGTGTTTTGTAGTGTGTGAAGTGAAATGTTTTCTAGATTTATTTGGTGGTTCTATTCTGATATTGCTTCTTACCATACGATGATTTGTATTGAAATTGAATTTAGTTAGGACCGATGTATCCGTGAAGGCTTTTGGATAGTTTGTTGTTATGTAGTCAATTTCGTTTTTGGTTTTGCCATCAGGGGAGATCCATGTCCACTTATTCTTTTGGTTTTTCATGTATAAACTGTTCAAGAGCGTTAGATTGTGTTGTAATAATAATTCAACCAAAAATTCACCATGTGGACTTCTTCTACCTTGGCCAAACTTTCCCAAGACATATTCTTCCTTGCATTGCTTCATCCCGACTTGAGCATTGAAGTCGCCCATTAGAATAATGTGGTTGTTTTGATACCTTGTTAATATCTTTGTTAATTCTTTATAGAAAAGTTTGATTTCTGTTTTTGTTGCTTGTTCTGTTGGAGAATAAATTTGTATAACTGACCATACTTTTTGGTATCCCGGTATGTCAATGTTAAGAATGGCTATTCGATCAGAGATTCCAATTAGGTCTTGTATGTATTGTTTCATTGACCGTTTGATTATGAATCCTACTCCTCTTTGACCGGCTGTTTCGCCTTTGTGGAATAGTATGTAGTCAATGCGTTCCTCAATCTTTTCTCCTAGTCTTCTCATCTCACTAATGCCCAGGATATCCCATTTTATTTCTTCGAGAGCTTTT
The DNA here is from genome assembly GCA_929108145.2 of Limnephilus rhombicus. Classification (NCBI taxonomy): domain Eukaryota; kingdom Metazoa; phylum Arthropoda; class Insecta; order Trichoptera; family Limnephilidae; genus Limnephilus; species Limnephilus rhombicus. Next base: position 14,527,451 of record OV815287.1, on the reverse strand, counting down.
TCTAGCTCGTGTAGGCTTTCTTCGGTTCTAAGGGTTCTCGTATTTAAAGTTGCAATATTGAGTATTTTGTTTCTTCTTGTTGTTAGAGGGTGGTGGTCTATAACTCCCGCGGGGACCAGCCGAATTGGGAGACTTTTTGTTAATTGGTTTTGATTGTTAATTTTTGTTGGTATTAATATTGTTTGTTTCCGATTTTCCGAGTCAATTATTAGTTTTTTGCAGCATTTAGTTGGGAGTCAGAATTTGCCCGGTTGACATAGTTCAGTATGTTAGGTCTGGTGATCTCTTTCGTGCTAGTTTTGAGTAGAGGTTGTGGAGGATTGCTTAATATTTTGTTTGTATTTACTTTCTTTTGTGATGTTGACTTGGGAGAATCCGAATTTCCTCTTTTCCTCTTTTCGCTAATGTTTTCCTGCGGTTTTAACACTATCAGCTTATCATATTTTATGTAAGCGATATTTCCCTTCTTTTTTTCATCTTCTAGTTGAGGTTGTAGCTGTTTTCGTTTTTCCAGGATTTCCTTCGAGTAATCTTCTTTCACATTAATACCTGACGGGAGGTTTGTCTTGTTCTTGAGTATAAGGTGTTTTTTCCATTGGGTCGTGATAGATGCTATAACCGGACGATTCTGGTTTTCGCTTTGTTTCCCTATCCTATACACGTTGCTAATTTCTTTAGTGTCCAAGTGAACTCCCGTGTCTACTATGAGGTCCGTGATGTAGTCTACTAGGTCTCCTTCAGATTTCCCCTTCTCTTCTATTCCAAAGAACACCAGATTGTTTTTACGTTTTTCTCTATCTACCGCTTTAAGTTTTTGTTCTAGTTCTGATACTTTATTTTTAAGGATATTATTTTCCTCAATAATTGTTTTCATCTTCTAATCTAGCGCTTCCATCACATTTCTAGTTACCGAACGAGTTATTATTTCGGCTTGTTTCTCTAGTTTCTCGTCAAGTTTAAATAAAAATAACTCCATGTTTTTGTCCATTTTGTTTGTGTTCTATAAAATTGTTCAGATGAGGTGATTTGATTAATGTATATTTACGCCTGTTGGTGGGCAAAATTTCGGCACTTCTGTAAGAACTCTCCGTACTTACGCCTGTTTGCAGTTTTAATTAATTTTCAGAATACGCATTTACTGCCCTCTATTGACCGGTAGGGTATCTCGTTAAATGATTTTTGGTTTAGTTGGTGTACATATTTACCGCCATCTATGAACAGATATTTTATAAATTTTATAATAAAATAAAAAGATTTTGGTTTGTTCGAGGATCGAACCCTTCTCCGAAGAACCTGGAGCCAAACACTTTGCACCCACGCCAATTCACTGTTGAGCGTTAGCGAGATTAAAGTCTATATTAAACAACTGTCAACGAAATGTATTAGTGTATTTTTGTTGTTTTTAACTAAAACACTACTTTTATTGTTTTATTCACAATTCAAATTTGTTAAGGATTCACTAATTGCCAGATTTTATTCCGGATGTTTATTATTTTATTTATTTCACTTGATGACAATTAAAGTTCAGTATTGTTTTCAGTTAAGTTTCAGTTTTTATATCACTTTTGTATCACTTTTGAGGCACTCCCCGTTCTAGTATCGATAGAATAGACACACGAGGATATAAATTCTGCACCGAGTTTTATAATACACAAAAAATTTCAGTTTGTTGAACACTTTTAGTGCGAATTCTCAAAACATTTCTATGTGACAGAATCCTAGATATGTTGTGTGTCAATTTTTTTGTAAAAAGTCACTTTATGAGCAGATCTCGGTAGAATACCGGGAGACTAACACACCGGGTGATAGACCGAGAAAAACACTGCACTTCAGTAGCAAATTTGATTTGATTTAGACACTATTTCTTTGTATGATTCTTCGAAAAACTGGAGCTAACGAAATTAGCGACTGATCAAGTTCAATGACCTTAATGTATATTATTTATTAAATTATTGCTAAAAATACATACACACCTTAAAAAATTTGCGCGAAAAAGCTGGGCAACCCAAACTACGTGAGCGCCCCATCTAACGGCATACAACAAACGTAGCATAAACTGTAACCAGAAACTACACGCGCGCCCCCCGACTGCCTCACTAAAATGCGGCCTTAGCAGGAATTATTTCTGCTTGGAGCTAACTTCATACAAGATATAATATCAATGTTTACGAAATGCACATAGCATAGAGTAGAACTGTCTTTTTGAATTTGCTTCTATGAGGTTTTATCTTAGTAGGAGGCAGTGCTTTCTGGAACAAAATTAGCAAATGGCAATCAGTGACGACACTGACATATGTTGTTATCTATTTCTATCAACTAGTTATCTTACTAGCAGCAAGCACACTTAGCGAAAACTTGTACGAAGGGAGTTATTTGTACTTAGTAAGTTTTTTTAAAATTTATTTGAATCAATTCGGCGATTTTCCTACTGCCTACCCTGATCAAAAACTCTGTGCATGCCACTGACGCCAAAAGTGCATCTGAACAGTTTCCTAGAGTCTAGAGCAGGGGTCGGCAAACTTTTGGCAGGAAAGGGCCACATGCTGGCAAAATAAACTAAAGTCGGGCCGCACTTGTGATATTAACCCTAGAAGCCCAATATACCTACGTTTAATTGGTCATATCCCATAGAAAAAATAAAAATTCTATTAAAAATTGTTAAAACATAAGGAATTTAATTCGTACACGTAATACTTACATTATGTTTATATACTTGGGCTTTCAATAGATTAGTGATCATACAAACAACTCTATATTACTTATACTTGAACAACATAATGTAAATTATAATAGAACTCACCCCCTCCTAATCAGACCATATGATTAATCTAAACCTGTCTAGCTATCTTCTTTCCGCCGTGAGAGATTCCGCAGCCCAAGGGGTCCAGCACGTCCTCTAGACAGATCCACATTTCAGTCAGGATGTCAGGGAGTCAGGATGAGTTGCTACAGTGGCTGGAGGGGATCTAACAAGTCCAGCCCAGGGGCAAGTCAATCTCCACTCGTGGTCGACGGTGGAATCTTGATTATTGAAATATAAGTCGTAGCCGACGTTGATTTAACGGATTACCGTCCCTTGCCGACTAAAATCAAAGGGTGACAGCGGATCGTCTGAAATAAATCCGATTCAGTCTCTCAGTGGGTATATTTCCGCCATAACCAGTAATGTGGGTAGAGTTCACACTCGCGGCACATCGATGTCATTAGCGTATTCACTTTACTTCACAAGTAATTTTAAAAAGAACTTCAGTTCATTATTATTATGCCGGTATGGAAATATGGTTGATAAAATTAGCGATCCACAACGCTCGAAAACATAATTTAAGATTTTAAATCACGGTACAATCTGACGTCCTCCACCTGTCTAGTTTTTCCCAAACGAGGCTCGCGCACAGGCGGGCATAACTCCGATCCAAAAAGTCAACCGAATCTTTGGTGATATCAAAGTCCCCTTCGATTTGTTTATGGTCCCCGGCTACTAAATCAACCAATAGGAATATCTTATTTTTGTTGCATTTCTCTGCTTTATTTTCGTTTGACTTTTACATTTCCGACGCAATATGTACGAACATGAATTTTGGGAATTCGCGATCGAATGAAAAATGGGAGAACAGGACCCGTAATTGGAATAAAATTACAGGTGAGAATCTTCCTTTAGTTGTTATTTCAGTGTTCCTAAAGAATTTTTGGTAATTTTTTGGGATTGGTGACCAAGGCTATTACGAATAATTTTTAGAAAAAAACTTTAGATTTGCCTTAATCACTATAAAAGGAAACTTATTGCATCACGGCTGGCGGAAAATAATGCATTTTAATTTTCAATGTCGTTAAATAAAATTTCACTTCCGAACTACAACAGCCCGCCCGCTGCCGCCCGCCATTTATCACATACACAAGCCCGCTACACAAACCCTGCGTAGCCAAACAAACCATTCAAAAACGTAGGATTTTTTTTAAAGTAAAGATAACATACACAAGCCCGCTACACAAACCCTGCGTAGCCAAACAAACCATTCAAAAACGTATTTTGACAGCCACAAAATGGCGGGCGGGCTGTCATAGTTTCGGTTCGCGAAGTAATTTTAGTTAACGACATTGAAAATTAAAATGCATTATTTTCCGCCAGCCGTGATGCAATAAGTTTCCTTTTTTAGTGATTAAGGCGAATCTAAAGTTATTTTCAAAAAATTATTCCTAATAGCCTTGGCCACCAATCCCAAAAATTTACCGAATTTTTTGAAATGTATTGTTTAAATTGTATTTTAAACTGTGTTGTACATGTTTCAGTTTTCAGAACATATTTATGTTCCACTCGGGATCTAATAATTAATAATAAAAGGTATACATGTTTTCTATATTGCATCGACCTATCTCATTAATTTAATTAATTTCAATGCTGGAAAGGAAAAATGCAATACAGCTGTGACAGTTTTTTTAAATTATTATTACTATTTTCTTTTATTTATTTCCTCTCATTATGTAATTTTTTTTTCTTTCATCTTGAAATATTTTAATTTAATGTATTATATATGTATAATATGGAACTCGTGGGACTGCACCACTCTCCCCGAGATCTGGAATAAACGAATAAAAAAATAAAATAATAAAAAAAATAGATGAAACATTAAGAAAAAGCCGGGAGGCGTTTTGTCCAAACAAACGTATTCCCCAATTTCCTATCTGATGATAGGAATAACACATTATCAGTACGCTTGCACTTTCCGTTCTTATGTTTAACATTTTTTATATTTTTATCAGCATATTAATAAATTTATTCCTATTTTTCAGTGAAATCTGAACCGACAAAACTTTACTTGTTTACAATATACCATTCTATATACTATCCACACTCCAATATATTCGCTTCTGTTTCTGGAGATGGTTATATGAGGTTAAGGGTGTAATATTCTCTATTTTTATCTTTGTATTTAATTCTTATATAACTCTCCTGGTCTTTGGCAAGACAGTTGTAATATTTTCGTTTTTCTCTATGTATTTATTTCTTCTTTTTTATTCTTATCTACTTTAATATTTTCTTTCTACTTTTCTCTTGGCTCTGATCGATATTTAAATTCTTAAGGCTTTGCATATGTGTGGTAGGGATGGAAAATTCCTCCCCTACGTCACACAAGCCTTTATGAAAATTGGACCCTTTTTTCCTCTGATAACTACAGAAAGCTACTTAAAGCTCCCTTGTACTACATATCTTTAGAGATATATGTACTTAACTAATTAATACGTTATTTACGACTTTGAACGTAAATATTTTCGTATTTATGTTGTAATTAAACTCCATCAAACGTTGTGTAATTTTTTTTATTTATGATATAGGACTTTAATTACTTTCATTTTTGTAGTAACCCTTTTGATTCTAAACAGAGCGTTGAGTTTCAAACTGTATTGGTTTCTCTTTTGCAAATCTAACTTTAAATAATTTCTCTAAATGAGCTAACTTCCCTTTGTCGTTTATTATGATTCCCTACATCCTAATGAATTCGTAAATAAATAGTACTAATCGAAATTACACATGTCTAATTGAACAGATAATTAAATATAACTCAAATGGTTAAATATTAGTAAATTTGATTATGATTGTATCTTGTATCTGCTTGACGCCCCTCCATTATGATTCAGCTGCTAAAAGGTACATATAAAGATGGATTTAGTAGGTTAATGTAATTAGTTAATTGTATATTTGACGAACTCAGAATAGCCCTTTTCTGGCAAAATTTGGCTCCTGCCTCCATCAAGTAAGCAAGGTGATCAGGTTTCAACTAGAAATTCGCACAATCTTTTGGCACGGGTCGACTGATTGATACCTCAGTTATCGTGTTTCCGTCGCCCATTCCTTGTGCCATCATGCACTGCCTTCAGGTCTTCACCCGAGCCTAGATACCTCCAAATTCCTGCTCCTCCAAAGTTTACTATTTACTTAGGGCGAACCGGTTTCGTCCTATATGCAATCATATACTCACAGGGTTGTGTGGAGTTACGGGTCGTGAATCCTCCCTCCACGTTCAAGATATGAGCCGAGAGTGACCCGACAGGTCTAAAGCACTAATTGTAAGTGAGTTCGCTTCATCCAATGAACAGTACATAAAAGATATATATATATAAACATACATTTTGTATATATATATATTTTGTAGATATCTCTTCACCTTCAAATTAAAGATTGTGTTTAATTTTTTTTTCATAATTGCGCAATATCATAATTTTGTCCCGTTTCTAGAGGTTAATACCTAAGTACGATTTCCACTAATGTTAATTATCTTTTCAAGATCCAAGGTCATTTTTTTCTTTTTAAACTATTCGAACTAGTATCCCAGTGACCGACTTATTTTATAAACAATTTTAATTATGTAAACATTCCCGACGGCCTCGTGACCTAGATTCAAAGCGTATGATGTTTGTTTACTTTAAACATTCCCGAAGGCGTGTGCGATGGTTCTAATTTTTTTCTTTGTTTGATTTGATAGTGGTATTTTTGCGCAAATATCTAATCTGATCCCCGATAAGTATAGTCATAATGTTTATATGTATACATATATATTCAATTATATATATTTTGTCTCAATAAATAATTACTAATATACTGATATATATAATTATATTATGATTGAAATAATTTCTAATATCATAACTTATTTCTATATGAAATATAAATACAAAACATTGACTTGGAAATTTATCAAACACATAACTTTTTTCAATAGCTATTGATGAATTCAGAGGTAGGTATTTGGAATCGATACCTTTTTTTTCTTTTTATATAAGTGTTTTTCTTTTTGATTAAAATTTTCTTGGGAACAAAAATTTATATATATATATAATATACCTATTATATTTATAATATTTTAATAAAGTTACATATCACATATTAAGCGAGTAATATTTTGTTATAATAATTAATTCAAATACCAACGGTTGCTGCATGCCGCTTTCTCCTTGGAATCTTAAAAATTTTATAATGGAAAAACTCACCCCTCCAAAGTTTTCCCACCCGGGATCTACACGGATAAACCTTGCTGCAATTTTCCTAAATTAATTTCTATTGTTCTAAATTTAAATAAATCTTTTCGACTTCAAATTTTTTTTTTCGTTTAATCTACTAAATTAATCGGCATTTGGTGTTTATCATTCTAACTGTATTTTATTTAAAAACTCGTTGGTTAAATAACACTTTAAATGATAGTTACTTCACGATTTATTTCGAAATGGTAAATTGTTGTTAAATTATTTTTTTTTATCCCTCCGAACTTTTATGTAGTAATAAAATATTATTTTGTTTTATTATTATTTTTTTTTCTTTTCTTTAATCTTTTTATAATTTTACGAGTAGATTTATTTCGACTACACTATTTTTAAATTAATAAAAGACTAGCACTTAATTTAAACCACTCAATTTAATTAAAGACTTTCGTCGAAACTTTTCCGGTTAACTGGACGCACTTATTTATTTATTATCCCTTTTCAATCTGCACTATTTTTAGATTATTAATTTAAATATTTATTATTTGTTAGAACTCTTTTCGTTTAGACTGGACACACGTATTTAATTATAACTTCTTCACATTTAATTATCACATCACTTCATTTATTTATTTCCCTGATACTAGACGCGAAATTTCTAAGTCTAAAAATACAATATTTATTGATTATAAAATCCGAATCTTCCACTAAAACAAATTGTATTTATCACGAGCACTTTTAACTTTTCACAAGTAATTAATGCGTAAACGTTATATTTATTTTCACAGATTTTTTTAATTTTCAAATTTTCTGAGTGTCTTGATCTTTCTATTGCAAATTTTTCAAGTCACAAGATTCCAACCACTTAGAAAATTTTCACAACTTTAAAATTACCAAGCGTTTCGCCGCGTCTCACGAACTTTCAACCTTTTCAAAAACGACCGCAGACTGACTTCAACTGCCATTTGTCCCCCGTCTTACACCCCCTCTCAGGTCCAAAAGAGAGTATCTGAATTTCCTGTAATAAAACAATCTAATTTCTATCAACTCGTAATCTCTTGAAATTTTCTCATTATTATCGAATGCTGTCCCTTATGCCCTACCGCGGTCGCACCTTTGATTCCTGTCTCGTACTTTCATACTTACAATACCCGGATTCAGTAAGATCATGTTAAATTGCCCTAACTTCCTTTGTTCTGCTGTCCATATAAAATTAGCTTGAATTTCATAATTTTAATGTTCTATTTTCATCTATTTCGCAACATGTCCATGCGTACGGCATCTACCATATGTTCCAAATCTGTCCCCAAATTCGCTTATCAGAGATATCTTCATGTCGAGGTCTTTCTCGCAAATTGTTCATTTTTATTTTATTATTTTCCCTCGAGTTTTTCTGTCTTCTATATGAACCTTTCCATTTTTTTTTTTTTTTTTTAGTTTCAATGCCGGCAACCCGGGCGTTTATTTATTTTTCATTTATTTACAAAGTTTTATTTTACCCACCTCACTAGACATAGTCTGTTCCGAGGTAGGTAAATAACATTTTATATTTATTAAAAAGGATATGAATCAGAGTAGATATAATATTATAAAAAGATAAATAGTAGTATAAAAAGATAAAAAAATGATGTGATATTAAAAATGATAAAAAATAATAATGATAAAAAAATATGAAGTATAAAAAGATAAAAAACAAAAGTGAAATTATATGCCTATATGCACTTTGCCTATTCCTATGCCTACTATGCTTATATGATAAAGAAATATATATGAAAGATAAAAAAAAAAAAAACTATAAAGATATATACCTATAAGTACATACATGAACATTCATACATGTACATTTTCTTTTCCATATATGTATACATATATAATATAATAACTATACTATATATATATAAACACACATTTATACTTATACACATATACACATACACATGCATACATGCACACATGCATACATGCATACATACATATATACATACACAAACATGCATACATACATAATGTTGTTATATTAAATATTTACGTATAAATTTTGTTTTTGTTTTTGTAAGTTGACATGTCTTGTAAAAAAATTATACATTTAAATAAGATAATATAAATACCGTGGGTAATAGTTAAAATTGTATGCTGTATAACATTAATTTATTACATTACAACATAGGTACATGATATTTAATATTATGTACAATACACTGCATATTTTGATATTATATAATTTTGTTGGAAATTATATGAAATGAATCTATAAAATGTACTCGTATTAGTTATTTAGGATATTCCGAATGTCCTTTCTTTCCTTTTCATTCAACCATATAACAAATCTTTTGAACAGCCAGTCCAATTTATTTGGGGTAACGTAAGTTTTTGTTTGTGTTAGGAAGATATTGAAAATGTGTGGAGCCAGGTACGATTCATGTTTTTTTGCGAAAGTTGATTTAATATAGGGAACCTGAAAGTGATTATTTACTTTTGCTCTTGTATGTTGCGAGTGAGATATGTGGTGAGGTGATGTTTTTATACAGTTTTTATAGATAATTTTTCTAATGAATAGTTTATTTATGTCTAGTAATTTGTTTTGAATCATTAGCTGTTCTGTCGGATGTTGGTAAGGTTTTTTAAACATAATTCTAATTATTGTTTTATGATTTATTTTAAGAGGATTGAGGTAAGTATCTGCTGCTCCTCCCCATACTGATATACCATACGTTAGAATACTTTGACAAAGTGCGAAATATACATTTTTTAATTGATTTAAGGACATGATGTTTCTTATAGTTTTGATGATGTATGATAGTTTCCGTATTCTTTTTGTAAGTAAATTAATATGGAGATCCCATTTTAGTTTATGGTCAACAGTTAATCCTAGGTATTTAATATTATCCGCGTGATCAATTTTGTCACAAGTACAGCATGTGTTATTTGAGATTGTATTGGTGCAGGGGTGAAGATGAAGTTGTGGGTGGCAGTGTGGTTGACTAGCCTTTGTTTTGCTGAAAGTTAGGTATTTTGTTTTTGAAATGTTGAGTGTTAGTAGATTATTTTGTAGCCATTTATTTACTTCAATCATCGCTGTTTCTGTGTTTTTGAAAACCTTTTCCCATGATTGCGCCTTGAACAAAATTGCTGTGTCATCTGCATAACTGATTACTTTGTAGTCTATTTTACCTAAGTTTATCTCAGTTAAACTATTTATGTAGATGAGAAATAGTATGGGACCCAAGACGCTGCCTTGCGGTACTCCATACTTGATATCTAATTTGTCACTGCTGTGTTTGTTTATTTTTACTATTTGTTGTCTATTTTCAATGTAACTGAGGAACCACTTTAGTGGTGGACCGGTTATGCCAATATTTTTAAGTTTTTGGTGTAGTAAGTTATGTGAAATGGTGTCAAATGCTTTCGCTAGGTCTAAGAACACTCCTATCACATATGCTCCGCCATCAATGCTTTTCACTATGTAGTTGGTTAATTCTGATAAAGCGTCTTCTGTACCCATTTTAGCACCGTATTTATAACCGTATTTTCTCTATTTACGTCGTATATTTGAATTTTCCATTTTTTTCTCGAATTTTCTTTTATTCACGACACTCTTTCCATGAATTTCCTTATTTATTCTCACGTTATTTTTCATATCCCTATAAATTTTTATATTTCAAGCCGTATTTATTTTATTCATTGTTAATATAAGATTTCCTTTGTTTTTCTCTGTCGTATCTACTCTCCCATAGTTTCACTGTACCCTCCTCACATAATCATATCGTTTTTTAGATGTTTGCTGCCTCTTGGAAAATTTCATTTTCTATTTGTTATTAATTAATATATCATTTTTCACATTTTTATGGGAGATCCTCCCACTTTGGCCCTTAAATTTCTGTCATTTTTATTACTTCATATGGGATCGTCCCCCAGACTCCGTCTCTATCTTACCCAGAATCACATAAACCATAATCTTTGACAGGTGTTTACGTTATTAACTGTAGCCACCACGCAATAAATTTTCATTTATTTCAGTGTCGTTAATTTTTATGTGAATTCTATAATCTAAATATTACGTATGAGCAATGTTAATTTTATGGCCCTCTTTAATGGCTAATAGCGTTAATCTAAACAACTTTCATGTTTGAATATTCCTTGTTTATATCAACAAAATACATGTGAGATCGACAACCATTGTAATGTCTCATTTTTCCCTGCAGTAGCGTGCCATACTACGCTACAATCTCCATTTTAATTACGCAAAATGACTACTTTTCCTGAGTTAAATCTATCGCAATGTTTTCAGTATTTTCCACTCCCCTAGGTACTCTAATCTAAATTTCTCTCAAACACTTGTTACTGCACTAAACCTCTGAAATGTCTCCTCGTCCACTCTTTCTTCCTAAATAGTTTCTCCTAATATCTTCGCTCCGTCTAGAATTAATAACAATAATTTTCCATTGTTTTTCAATATTTCCATCTCCCTTAGCACGTTTTCCCTCGAATTGATCATCTCCGGTCGTCACAAACAATCGTATTATAGATGGAAATTTCCTTACCAGCTTCCAACACGTTTTCGTCACTTGCTATTCAATTTTTCATTTAATCTTTTCCATCGTTGTTTACGTGTATCTTTTTTCAATCTTTAAAATTTCCAGATTATTTCGAGAAATACGGTTTATTATCTCTCAATTGCTCTTATGTTTACCTTCCAACGCGGGTTCAATGTACTAATGTCCTTGAATCGGCTCTTGTTTCCCATGGAGTTTATTCACCTCTCGGTTCGGTGAGAACGAAAAGATAATTAATTATATCCTTAATTGCCGAGTCTAAAGGTCGATCTTTAGTTCCTCGTTGGTGTACGCCTTTCCGTTTATTGATTGGTTTGTTTAATTCTTTATTGTTTTTGCTTCAACCTAATTGGCTGTCAAGATATCAATATTTGGAATCGAGCCTAAAAAAATGGGATCTCCCTGCCCGTGACGATTTCTTTACCATCTGTGATTTTTTCATCACTTTGTTTAATTATAGATCCCTACTGTAAATGTGAATTCACTTTACTCTGATCCGAAAGATGTCGTAGGTGTGTCCGTTTTATAAGTAATTGATATTTTTCTTTTTAAATTAAAGTGGGAAGCTACGATATTTTCTAATTTTCACTGTTGATCAATGCAATACATCACAAGGGAAATACTATCAATCATGGTGCATGATGCAGAGGTAATTTTTATTTTTATTACTTTCATTTTACAACAACGTCAGACAAATTTAATGTATTTGAGTAGGTTTCTTTATATAAGTAAGTAGGTACCTATCCTAGAACTTGGTTTAATATGAGAGTCACAATAAAAGTTGCATAATTTTACAAATTTCCATAACTGAACCAATATTATTTTTAGAAAATATTACTTCTTAAGTACTATTTTTTTATGATTTCAGGAAATATATGGTGAGCTGAGCTAATAAACAAGTACAATATTTTTTGAGCCCCGCATGAAGCATCAAACATCTTATGCAAACTAATGTCTACATGGACCTTGGTTATATCTTGGCAATATGGTAAATTTATTTTAGACCTGAAGAAAGATATAATACGTCCAAAAGAAAAAATTATCTTTAAAACATTTAATTTGCTACAGAAACCTGCTTATAATGCAGTATAACCTACCTACCGAATCGAAATAACACACAGTAACAGTGATCCATTACAAATTTCGAATAATTGTATTTATTAGTAAATAATACAATCCGAAACAGTTACAAGATACATACAAGTGTTTACTGCATTAATAGTGATATGAATTCTGTACTTTGAAACAGGAGTATTTAAGTGAATAATAAATATTAATATCGGAAAATAGTGACAGTGAAATTGAAATATATTCAAAGCTAAGGAGAGCTCTTGTGATTGGCCTACAACATCGCCATCTTTCCTACACTGACCATACAGCTTACTTGCTTGCTTCACTGTCTCAGACCGCTCTTGTGCATTGTGCTGTTTTTGCAGAAATACAGTCTACTACTAGAGTGACCATGAGTTCGAGCAAAAAAACCGGTACCCAACAACAAGATAATTTGAACACAAGATGCAAAAACAAAATGAATACTGTGCCTGATGACTTTAACCCAGAAGAAGATGTTTTTTTCAAAATTTGCATCATACGTAGATTCAAAACTGGTGAAAATAAAAACTCAAATTCTTGAAAACATTGACAAAAAAATGTTAGAGTTTCAAAAAACAACGGAATTTATTAGTAAAAATATGACGACATCATTTCTCGCTTAGACTCCATAAATCATGTTAAAGGCGAAGTAGAAAATTTAAAAACCGATTTGGAAAACAAAAGTAAAAACATTAAGCAACTGGAAACTAGACTGGCTTAATTATTAGAAGCAATAATTGTCAGCCTGAAACACTCATTTACATTGAAAAATCTTCCGAGAAAAGATACTTGCCGCCAATGTCCCGTTGGCGGCAAGTATCTTTTCTCGGAAGATTTTCAATGTAAATGAGTGTTTCAGGCTGACAATTATTGCTTGTAATAATTGTTACCCTTTGTGCTATGCATAAAAATCTTGTCTAAACGTTAGTTTATAAATTAAAAAATAATAATTAATATTTAACAAGTTTAAGTATTTCCCCAATAAATGCAGACATAATTTGTCTCGACGCCACCTAGCGAGGGATTTAACACTAACAATGTCTTCCTTGCAAAAATAAAGTTGGTTGTTTTCAGGTGGAAAAAATATAACAAGCAGTAATTGTTGAATGAAATACTAGTATATATTGAATTATTTGGCGGGTATTTGATAAGCCGCCATAGCTCAGTGGTCAGAGCATTCGACCGGCAATCGGAAGGACACGGGTTCATGTCCCGTTGGCGGCAAGTATCTTTTCTCGGAAGATTTTTCAATGTAAATGAGTGTTTCAGGCTGACAATTATTGCTTGTAATAATTGTTACCCTTTGTGCTATGCATAAAAATCTTGTCTAAACGTTAGTTTATAAATTAAAAAATAATAATTAATATTTAACAAGTTTAAGTATTTCCCCAATAAATGCAGACATAATTTGTCTCGACGCCACCTAGCGAGGGATTTAACACTAACAATGTCTTCCTTGCAAAAATAAAGTTGGTTGTTTTCAGGTGGAAAAAATATAACAAGCAGTAATTGTTGAATGAAATACTAGTATATATTGAATTATTTGGCGGGTATTTGATAAGCCGCCATAGCTCAGTGGTCAGAGCATTCGACCGGCAATCGGAAGGACACGGGTTCAAGTCCCGTTGGCGGCAAGTATCTTTTCTCGGAAGATTTTTCAATGTAAATGAGTGTTTCAGGCTGACAATTATTGCTTGTAATAATTGTTACCCTTTGTGCTATGCATAAAAATCTTGTCTAAACGTTAGTTTATAAATTAAAAAATAATAATTTAGACTGGCTTACTTAGAACAGTCCAACCTTGATGACCAAATTGAAATTACAGGAATTGAGGAAAAAACTAATGAAAATCCCAAAATAAACGCTGTCAAACTAATTGAAAGTGCTAACATTAAAATAAGTTCAGATGATATTACCTCAGCAATAAGGCAATATGACAGAAGACCAGGATATCCGAAAAAAATTATCCTAAAAATTAGAAATCCAGAATGTAGATTAAAATTATTGGCAAATAAGAAGGTGATTTCGAACCGTGAACATGATATTCCTAGGAGAATCACTAACTCCTTATTTTAAAGAGCTACTTTGGAAAGCCAAAACAAAGGGAAAAGAATTAAAATATAAATACATTTGGTATAAAAATGGTTCGGTTCTAATGAAAGAAGATGATGGCAAAAAAATTAAGGAAATAAAACACGAAGACACCCTCAATAGATTATTATAGAATTTGTTTAATAAAGGCACCGAAAATATTTACATCATTAAAGATGGATGTCGATTTAGGAAAATGCGTTGATTTGAGTGACATCACAGAACCTAATTTAATTATTAAAGATTTATTAACTTGCAAAATTTTTTTAAAACATTCCAAGTTTTCTTTACTTTGTTTGAACGTTAGAAGTTTAAATAAAAACTTTGATGAAACCATAACTATGCTGGATGGGATTGAACACCGTCCTGAGGTACTAGTGTTTACAGAAGCTTGGCTAAAAAAAATTACCAATATACCTAACATCCCACATACACTGTTTACAACACAAATAAAAACTGTTTGCAGAACGATGGTGTAGTTGCCTATATAAAACAAAATGTTCACGCGACCGTTGATGAAGTTGTTCTCCCTGGCGCAAACTGCCTAAGCATGCATATATCGAGTAACTTGTGTGTAATAGCTGTGTATAGATCTCCGTCCCAGGCTCAAATAGATTATTTATTTGAATCACTGAGCGAACTGCTTGACTCTACATCTATCCAAAATAAGGAAATCATTTTATGTGGGGATATAAATATTAATACTTTGGATTTGAGCGATATGAAAACTCAGAAATACCTCTCACTTATGGCTTTTCATGGTTTGAAACCAATCATAAATTCACCTACAAGAGTTTCTTCTACCAGTTCAACCTGCATCGATCACATTATGGTGAAATCTAAATTCGAACCACAAGGAGCTGTCTTCACTACTGGCATAACAGATCATGATGTAATATTGCTGAGATTTATGAGCTTTACACTAAAGAATAGCAAATAATTACAATAAAGAATAGCAAATAGAAATAATTACAATAAAGAATAGCAAAGGATAATGTGAAAATCAAAACCGTCATAGATAACAATCTTTGAAGGACAGATTAAAGGAGGAATCATGGCAGTCAGTCCTATCATCTCAAGATGTTAATTCAGCTGCTGAAAATTTTATAAAGTGTTTAAAAATGCACGTGAAAAATTGTTCGTCTGTACAAAGTGAAAAACATAACATAAAGTACTTAAAACCTTGGATAAATGATGGAATTATTAAATGCCTCAGAACCCGTGACAAATTGCACTACAGATGTCGAGAAGAGTTAAATAATATTCAATTGCTGAACTATTACAAAAGATATAAAAACTGGCGTACAAAAATTATAAAATATACAAAACAAGCATATTACAGAAGAAAATTGGATAACGTCAATGGAAATACCAAACAACAGTAGAAGATTATAAAGGAGGCTGTAAATATACGAAAGGAACAATTGTCTATAAAAAAATTAAAAATCATGGAGGAGAATCCAAATATAATCACCAATCACGTAAATAACTTCTTCAGCGATATTGGTCCTAGATTCGCCAAAAATTTGTGCAGCGCAAACAAAACCACCGAAATGTGTCTTGTAAACAATTTTATACCTAGTACTCAAGTAACAGGAGACACATTTGAATTTAAATCTACTAACATTTATGAAGTTACAAAAGTGATACATGAATTAAAAATGTCTTTTTCCTGTGGTATTGATAGCTTAAGTACAATGGTGTATAAACAAAACGTTTCTGTATTGGCTGGTCCCATATCACATATTGTTAACATTAATTTAAAAAATGGCGTGTTTCCCTCTCATTGTTGTTATAAATAGATTTAATGTTGGGTAGGTTATTTAACAGGTTGATAGGGTTATCTAAATATCAGGGTAATGATGTTGAATGGGTAATGACACTGGATGGTTGTGTTGTGATTTGTACCTACTTTGTGGTCACGTTATCATGACATTTACACCTCTTATTGAGTGGGTGTATTAAATGTTATAGTTACAGGGTTATACATAAAGGTACACAGTTATCAGCTTTAATCCCATGGGATCTTGGACGCCAAATCTCGTGGGTACGAGATATGCTGGACTGTGTCGGTAGACATGAAATACTCCCATCAGACGTGGGCACTGTTATTTTATTCATTGTTGTGAAACTTGGAAATGTAAAATAAAAGAGTGGATGTATAACAAGATTTATATATTAAAAGATTAATCATACCTGTGGACCATACTACATCTACGTCCTAGCTAAAAACCTATAACGTGGCTGCGTCGAATCCAGATGCAAAGCAAGGGGACCGTTCCTCCCTCACTTTTTGCATCATCGCCAGGTTACTCGATCTTCTCCATCCATCTTGGGTAGTTGTGGAGTATGGGAACGCCATGCCCTTGGCGTACTCCATTAATGGTTCAGGTCCCATCAGGTTGGAAATATATGGCGTGGAAAAGGCGGACGGGTTGTGTGCCGTTGTATTATTGGTGATACATCTCGTCGAATGACGGATGGTGTATATAATCGAAGATTATGATTAAATTGGTCGATCGAGCCGCCATTGTGGCACAACGGGATTCTACACTTGAATACCCGTAAAATAAAGATGCTCCAGTCGCGATAACCTTGTACCGGCTGAGATTTAAAGGAAACTATCGTTCACATATTGAATTAACTTGAAAAACCCGCCGATTAAACAATTTCCATTATAATTTAAAATCCACTTGTTGACTGTCAGATTCACATCCTGCCCCCAAGATGCGAATCCAAAAAGTGCCGGAAATCGATCATGATCCCCCTATCGTTCGAAAGTTTAACTAATCGGAGAAAAAGTGAAACTATTAGTAGCCAGTAAAATAATTTGAGTTATTAATATAAACAAATATTAATAACCCTGGGGTAATTTAGAACATTATTTTCCTTATTAAATTATTTTCATAACATTGTAAGATTGCTAAGGTTATACCTCTTTTCAAAGGTGGAGATCAGCTAGATGTTAACAATTATCGACCCATATCCTTGCTCAATACTCTCTCAAAAGTAATAGAGAGATTGGTAAAGTCAAGATTAGTTTCATTCTTAGAAAAGCACAAAATACTCTCCGACAATCAATTCGGTTTCAGAGAGAATAAAGGTACGAGTGATGCTGTATTGAAGGAACTGACCAAAGTTATAAGCGCGCTGGATTATGGCAACAAAGCTTTAGCGGTATTTTTGGACTTATCAAAAGCATTTGATACAGTTTCCCATGAATTGCTCCTTAAAAAATTATCATCTCTAGGCATTGATAGTACAGCAATGGGTTGGTTCAGATCTTATCTTAGTGATAGAACGCAGCAAGTAGAGATAAATAAAATATTAAGCAATGGTAAATCAATCTCCTTTGGAATACCGCAAGGTAGTGTGCTTGGGCCAATATTGTTTCTAATATATATAAATGATTTATGTAATCTGAATATTCCTGGTAACATCGTTAGTTTTGCAGATGATACCACCTTAATATTTGAGGGTAAAACTTGGGATGAAACATTTAACAAATGTAATACAGGTTTAAGAGTGGTAAATAGTTGGTTAAATAATAGTATTTTAACTTTGAACATACAAAAAACCAAATATATCACTTTTAGCATTTCAAGTAAAAGTCAACCTTCCGCCACTCATAATTTAATAATACACAATTGTTTGCAAACCTGTAACTGCAACCTTTTAGAAAATGTAGTCAGCATCAAATACCTTGGCGTAAAAATAGATAATTTTTTAAGATGGAACGATCATGTTAATATGTTGGTAAATAATACTAGGAGACTTACCTATATCTTTAAAGAACTCAGACATATACTAGACAAGGAAAACTTGAAGACGGTTTATTTTGCAATAATCCAGTCTCTACTTTCTTATAATATAGTGCGCTGGGGATCTTGCCAAAATACTTATATATAACCACTTAACATTGCCCAAAAACTGATCCTTAAAGTTATGTTCAAGAAAAAATTTAGATATCCAACTCATATACTTTATAAGGAATGTAATGTCATGAATGTAAAGCAGCTGTATATTACACAAACACTTTGTAAATTTTTTAATAATATTAATATTGCAGAAAGAACTCAGCAAATTCGTACTACTAGAATTGGGTCTGGTCTTAACTTTGTGGCAATTCAAACTAAATCTTCTTTTGGTCAAAGAAATTACTTCTATCAGGCTCCACTCATATTTAATAGCCTTCCAGAACATATTAAGTCATCTAATTCCTTGTGCACTTTTAAAACAATGGTTAAATTATTCGTATTAGCCGAGAATTGCCAATTGATTTTTTCTACATTGTCATTTCTAAATTAATAGCTTATTGATTATTTATTACAGTATATTTACTGTTAATATATTATTTTTTATTTTTTTATTAACTTACCATTACATTTTAATTTTCTAACCGAACCTAATTTTAAATATTATAGATTAAACAACTTGCAAAAAAAAAGTTATTTCAAAGCTAATTTCAACATATGGTCACTCTACATGTTTTACGTTATAATGTATTTGTTCCTATAGTGCAGTAGAGGCCCATTCTGTGAGAAATATTATTGTAACAATATTGTCTTTCAACACATTATTTTGTGTACTCTATAAAATTGTTAATCTCAAGTCAAAATGAAGTTCAAAATTTTAATTTAAACAATAACACCTAAATTAAAAAGGTAAAGAAAAAATAAATAAATAAATAAATATGGGTTATCGTATCCCATAACTTTGTCAAAACTAAAACATTACACGGATGGCATTTCTAAGGTGTCACTTACACTATAAAATACAATCATATTTTAATGAAAACGGTCACTTAAATGGAATGAAAACAGTAATGTTGTGATCAAAACGGTTTCTTTCATATTTATTTCATAATTATTTGATAGTCACTTTAATATTGCATAAGAAAGATTCGCTCTAATGTAATCGCTTATAAATAATTGTTTTTTTTTCATTTTTTATTTTTTACACATATTTAAAAAAAAAAAAAAACCTAAGGACATATATTTTTTTAATTTTATCTATTGTTGAAAATGGTATGAACTAATGATATAATGAATGAGAACATTTTGTCTGATCTCTCAACACTTTGTTATTAATTCATATATTTTTATCACTTATTATTTTCTCTGTTTATCATTTTATTTTTAAATTTTATTATTTTGCTTTTACTTAACTGTTTTGCATGACCGATATTTGCGTGTGTTATTTTTATTAAATTGTGAAATTATTAACCCCGATACAGGCGAACCCTAGTGGGGTTAATAATTACATGCTAAAAATATATGTATATAAATTGTGAAGAAGCAATAAATAAATAAATAAATAAAAATAAATAATGTATTCTTCTTTAAAATATTGAAGTTTTTCATTTTTATGTTATAAGATGAAATATTTTTTAATTCAGTAATTTTTTGTAAATTATATATTCTTGTGTTTCCTGTTTATAATAAAATTCTTATCATTTAAATACGAGTTTTATTTTAAAAATAATATTTTAGACTAATGATTTGGGTGGGTTTGGGTAGGTTCCGAAAGAAAATTATATTGTCTATGGTCTCGCCTCTTGTTGTTGTTGCTTACTCTATCCTCGTCTATGGTGTGTGACGTTACAAGTCCCCGTAAAAAAAAGTTGAAAAATTATTGCATTTTGAAGGTGAAATAGTGACCAAATTTATCTCATACAAAAGCCCGAAGTTATCGATCTAGTGGGTGGTTTGGTATATTTATGCTCGCGCAGGAAGTGCGGTACCAAAAAACGGCAAACTCCTACCTACTTTGTCGCCCGTAATCTGCTTACTCTGCACCCATAAACAATAATAAATCACCGTACCCGTTAGAATTTGTATAACAAATTCTAATATTTTCATTCAAATTCAAATTCAAATTATTTATTTATTCTTTCAAAAACATTACAAAACTAAAATTTTTAATGTGTTTTTAAAATACAATTGTAACAGTATTTGTAAAAATTGGAGGTCTTCACTCAGGAGAATTTCTTTGGGTAGACTGGTTTTTTTATAAATGAAGCACTTTTTGGTTTTCACTTTAAGTTCTTGATTTTTTATTGTTATGATTTGAATATTTACAAACTGACGACAATAACTTTCCCCATCCAACGGACAAGGGTTCAGTAGTATTTTAAATTCTTAGTGCAAGTTTTTGTAAAGAAGTAAGTTATTTTTACTGATGCAAGCCTTTTTATAACGGTTTCGTACATCTGTATTTACCCTTGTTCGTTGTGTGAGAAAAGGACAAAGACAAAAAATGATTCTATCGACATCTAGCGAACAAATCAGATAACTCTTGAACCGCAATCCAACCTTTGATGGTAACTCAACTTCATAATTGGTTTGAGTCCTGGGTTTAAATCTAAACAGTATTACATTAAACATAATGGTAGAATGGTAGGCTAAAAACTACACAAGCATTAATAGAGCTTGCCTTTAAAAATCAGCTTCACTAACACTAAATATTTGGGAGGCGGGAATGGGTACCGCCGCCCCGGGAACCTTTATTGGATAACCAACACCTCTGCCATAGGTCACCCCAAGTGGTTCGCTACGTTTGGTGATTTAGCAGAGGTGCCCGGGTTCATGGGATGAGGTGTGTTTAGGTCTGATGACCAGGACACACTGAACCCCAGATTCCTACCCACCCCTTAAACCCTTTTCCTTCCCAGAACCCTCCTCTCCTTCCTTTCCCCAAAAGACCCTCCACACAGCATCCCTAAAGATGACATAGGCCCTCAGGGAAATTATTTGCCTCAGGGCCTCCTGTGTGGAGCTTATGTAAAAAAAAAAAAAAATCCGAATTAATTCTGTTCAACAGCAAGATTGCTCTCCCGACCGGCATGACAATTAGCAAGTTAGTCCTGCAGGCCGGAAGATAGAACAGCCTATGCTGTCGGTGGCGAAGATAACCATCGGGAACATAGAAATGAATGCTCTCCAAGATAGCTGAGTTTTCAAACCATCCGCGAATCAATTTGAAGAAATGCGTAGCAATGTGTAAATCCCTTCTGACTCGTAGATGGTTCATTCCGAGCATACCCAAAAGAAAGTCAGTAGGATAGAGCCACGGGTAATAGCCGTACTCCCTCATGTACAGAAATCTCAGAAATTTTTTCTGAACTCTCTCCAACATGAGGGAATATTTTACTTGGTGCGGACTCCAAATTACTGACCCACTTTCAAGTCTACTCCTTACTAGGGAATTGAATAGGATTATGAGAACCCGGGTATCTCTAAAATTCCTTGCAGTACGCAGAATAAAGCCCAGCATTCTCAATGAAGTGCTACAAACCATCTGAATATGAGTATGAAATGTCAGCCTACTATCAGACATGATTCCAAGGTCCTTCATGGTGGAGACACGTTTTAGACTTCGGGCGTCCATCGTATACCGGTAATACCAGGTATGACACGCCCTAGTGAATGACAAAATTAAACATTTAGATATATTGAACTCAATCCGATTTCTTTTACTCCAGTCAATAATTCTATCAATATCTGACTGGAGTCGTTTGAAGTCTTCTAGAGATAGTATTTCTAAGAATAGTTTCAGGTCATCAGCAAAAAGAAGAAACCTGGAGTGCAGAATTACTTCTGAAATATCATTAATAAATATGGAAAAAACAACGTTTACCTATTATTTTGTAAGAAAGTTAATTTGCTACATTATACAATAAAACCATATCCGAAACAGGGTTTTTAAATGGGAGATTTCGCACTTCAAAGCTTTTTTTTATGGGCCGGATACTTTATTTTTTTCCTAGCCTAATTATATCGTAATTATTGTCTTCGTCCTCGTGTGATTCTTCTTCCTCCGTATCTTTATCTTCATCTAAACGCAGTTCATCGATATCATCATATATAGTACTGCCTCGTGCATAATATTCTGCCTCAATTTTCATCCCGTGTTTGCAACAATTTTTCCAATCATCAGCACTTATGCTATTACATGTTTTATTATTATTATGCCCATTTTCCGTTTTCCCGGTGTTTCATATTTTCCATCTGCCTTTTCCCCTTTCTCGACGATTCGTCTTACCGTTGATTCAGATTTACCTGTGAAAAATCATTAAAATTATTATTGTAGAAGGTAGTTTTAAAAACACACACTAGATAATATTCACTTGGAAGAAAGAAAGAGAAAATGAGAAAAAGTAACTTTTTTACGAGTTTAAAGAAGTTGCATATTATTATTTTTTTAATTGAATTATTCCCTTTTTCCTGTGGCCGCATATTAACTGTCAAATGAAAGTGTCAGATTCGAATTTTTTTAACATTACCTCAAATCAGATTGTAATGGTTATTATCGCTCGAAAAATTGGCATAAATCTTGTAATACTAATGAAATTTATTAAACAAACTATACTACGTACCAGTCATTTCTGCAGTTCGTTTGTAAACATCTTCTAAATTACACAGAATCTTCTTCGCGTGACACTCGGCTAGGCAGCGTTGAAAAACGCAGAATATAACCCCTCTTGCATCACTATGTAATGGTTTATTCATTTTAATTAAATTCAGGCAAACAATGAATAAAAATATTATCAAATCAGCGATTTTCTACTCAGATTTAAGACAATAAATCAACCGTAACATGCGATAACATGACAGCCATAGGAAACGTCATAAAATTCGGTGTTGCCGTAGTAATGAACACGTTTAATTCCAATTTATTTAATTTCTACACTTATTTGCCAAACTATACTTGCAGTATTTAATTTAAGCATCGTTTACACTTAATATCACGAAAGAATGCTCTTGTTCCAGCTCTATGCTCGTTTTATCTAAATTCACATTAAAAGAAACGCAGAATCAAATGATTTATTTATTATAAGAATATTGTACATTGTTTAGTTTTTTGTGTTATTTCATCCGCCATTCTAGGAATATCCCTGTGTTATGGCGGGTGAAGTTTACAGATTGGAAATTGTACACGTAATGATTTATAAATTAAATTATAAGTTGTTCAAATTAAATTAAATTGAACAATATTATAATAATAATATAATAATAGCACGTTTGTTCCGAAACCGGTCGGATTTGCACATTATATAAGTGGTTTATACAAAGTTGTATTGTTTCATTTTTCTATAATGGATAACCACAAAGTAATAGCTACATTCAAAAATATATATAAAAAAAAAAAAAAAATAATAACATATTACGATTTTAGATTTTCACGGCCAAAAATTATTTTGTTATTGGTTTTGGGGTATTATGCCGTGTTGCGCTACCTCCTTCTTTAGCCAACGTTTCGGACAGCGTTGCAGTGTCCATCATGATCTGCCCTGATGATGGACACTGCAACGCTGTCCGAAACGTTGGCTAAAGAAGGAGGTAGCGCAACACGGCATAATACCCCAAAAACTAATAACAAAATAATAGCATATTGTAATAATAATAAGTTGATAGTAATAGTTATTAAAAAAAACAGGTATAACATACAGTTATAACATACAGTAACTGTTATAATATGTAAGTAGTAGTAATTAAATTATTTGTTTGAATTTGGAATTAAGAAACATCGTTTCTAATCATCATTTATAAGGATCCATTGTGATAAATGTTTTTTAAAGGTGTGGGGTTGGGTTTCGGTTTTTAAGTTCTCAGGGAGAAGGTTAAATATTTTAGGAGCTAGGTGTATGAAATGTCTTCGAGCTGACGTGGTATGTAGTGTAGGTACATTGTAGTGTCGGTTTGTTATTGTTTTGGTCATGTAATTGTGATGTAAGAGGGTTTTTTTTTCTTATATTTGAACATGAAATGCGTTAAAGTAAATTTGAGATAGAGTTACGTATGTTTAGGACATTATATTCAGTGAAGAGTCCAATGGAGGGGTATCTTGTCGGTCGCTTGTTGATAGTACGTATTATCGTTTTTTGGGCTTTTTGTAGGGGATCAATAAATTTATGAGCAAAGCCGCCCCAAATTATGATGCCATATTCTAATTGGGATTGGCAGAGAGCATAGTAAACTGTTTTTAGTATTGTAGGAGTAAGGATATTTCTTAGAGTTCGAAAAACATAAGAGAGCTTGCGAATTCGGGGAGTTAGACTGGCTAAATGCTGATTCCAACGAAGATGATGATCAATTAGGACCCTCAGGTATTTTATATGGGATACTTTTTTCAAATTTGGGCAAGTACAGGAAGAGAAAGGTCTTGGACAAGAGTGGATTGTTATTTTCTGGTTGTTAGTAGGTTGGGTTGCAGCAGAGAGTGTAGTCTAACAGTTGTTTTACCAGCAATGAGGGTGAGGGTAAATGAAGAATCATTGTTTCTGTTTAATTTCAAATTGGCGGGGTAAGAAATTACAATTAACAATTTTCAGACGATTTTCTCCTAGCCAGAATGTTGAAAAGTTAAGTTAACTCAAGTTTTGAAATTAATGTATACATTTATACATATTGCTATTAAAATATCGGTTTGCTCAAATTAGACTTTAGGTGCTTATGATTATAACAGTATGTCCAGACGTTCTCCGGGAGCAGTTCAATTATTGACAATATTATTATTTGCACCTTAAAAGATTTAAATGTCCGGGTTAAATTTTCCCCACAGGAAAAACTAAACCCTTTCACACACTTCCCCAAATGATCATCTAGGCAATCCATGCTGTGCAATTGCACTATATAAGTATTATAAATACAAAACAAGACAAGAACAACATGTCAACCTACCAGAGACCAAATGGGAAAATAATTCACCGACTCCAGATATTTTCATATCAGAGGGTTCGGCTCTGTGGAATTCCTAATTTGACCTATAAATCCTACTGATCCCTCAATATAAATATTTAAAAAATCTTTTGTAATCCTACATGTATTTAAAATGACTGATTTTTGCATTTTTATATATAAATTCTTTGACAAATCTAATATGCCTAAATTTTGAATTAGAGACCTAGGTATAATGCCAGTAGCCGAAATGACAAATGGTAATATTTTTATAGTCTGAGAATGCCAAATTCTCTTAATCTCATTTCCTAAATCTGTATATTTTCTTATTTTTTCAGAAACAGATTTTTTAATATTACAGGAATTTGGAATAGCTACATCAATGATATAAGTTATTTTTTTTAAATTTTGTCATGTAAAACTGTATCAAGTCTATTATGACTAATTGTTCTGTCTGTTAGTATAGTTTTATCATAATATATTTTAAGAAATAGTATTTTCCTCAGGTCTTTCAGGGTGGAACAATGTAGGTATAAAACAAACGCCGTTGTCTAAGTCTGATTTTGAAAACTCCGTGTAAAGCCCGAACAACGCTGGGGAGTTCAGCTAGTAGCCAATGAAATGCTTTATTATACAATAATGTTGAAGCCAAAAAAAATATATCAAATGTTTTTTTTAACATAATTGAAAACCTACGTGAGACATTCAAATTTAACGGTGCCAAGTTCTCAATAGGGTGGGTATGTATTTTTAGACGTGCCCAAATATATTTAAAAATACTTGCTGAACTTAAGAATAACGTTATTTAATTATATTATATTATATATTATGGATATTTTTAATTTATTTTTTTCAAAGCTTTTAATGATTTTTCAAAGGGGTGTTGAGTTGACTTAATTCTGTGTTGGCATGGAACCGATGTAATTGTGGAGAGGTAAAAACATTTTTTTTTAAAATTATTATTTTTTTATTCACAAAAAGACACATCAATTACAATAAAATTTTATACAATAATTAATTACATAATATATGTATTTTATTTACCCCCACAAATAAGCAGTGTGTGTATGGGAGGTGTTATTATATTGGTTTAATTTTTTTAATTTTTATTCAGTTTAAATTTTCGGTATAATTTTTAAGCTGAGTTTGAAATTTTACTCCAAGATATTTATGATTTAACTGTCCTATTGTTTTTTTACATTTTGGAGTAGGAAGTATTGATGTTTGTCTAAGATTTCTGTTATTTTTAAAGGGTGCAACTTTATTTCGAATATTATCTTTAAAAATTTGTAATGTTGAATGATGAAAGTATAATGCACTTAATTTTCTGACCTTAAATTGTTTGAATAACAGTTCTGATGAATATGAGTAGGGTTTTTTAAAAATTGTTTTTATTATTAGTTTT
Source organism: Limnephilus rhombicus (assembly GCA_929108145.2). Taxonomy (NCBI): domain Eukaryota; kingdom Metazoa; phylum Arthropoda; class Insecta; order Trichoptera; family Limnephilidae; genus Limnephilus; species Limnephilus rhombicus. The sequence goes on along the minus strand of OV815287.1, from coordinate 14,500,659 downwards.
TGTGATATGTAATTTTTTGTGTTTGATTTGAATATGTACCGCCCCATCCTATAATGCCGTATTGTATAATTGATTGACAGAAAGCGAAGTATGTGGTTCTAAGTAATTTTTCGTTTAAAATATCTCTTAAGCATCTAAATTTATATGTTAGCTTCCGTATTCTGTTGTTCAGAATATTTATGTGTGGGGACCACTTTAAACGCTGGCCCATTATTATGCCCAGATACCTAATATCGGTCTTGCTTTCTATGTTTGTACAGTCTGTCAAATAAGAGTAGAAAACATAGGAGGGCGCCACTGTTGATCAAATGGCAATACTAAAAATACAACACATGGTGGCGATGTAAAGCTGTGTAACGTACATTTTTTGTAAAAAATCAAAAACCCATAAAACTATTTTTTTATTGGAATTTCGAAATCTACTGATCTGAAAATTAGAATTGCATATGGGTATATTATACCTTTGCAATTTTTTTACTACAATGAAGAATAACATATTATAGTAAAATAAAAAGCACAGTTAGAAATTGCTCACATTTAAATTGTTATTGATATTTAATACTAGCTTAAGTACCCAGCATTGCCCGGGTTTTAAATCATGTCTCTAATTTTAGATTTGAATAGTCAGACCCCAAAAGTTGTGTAATTAAACTTACCATTAGTGATTCTTCCTTTCTACCTACTGTTAAATTCAAATTTATGTTAAACTTGCTGGTCCTTGCATGCGTTGCTATGCCATTTAATAAAGAAATTGTTTCTCCCTGAGTGTCCTTTCCCATTCGTCCCATTCCCCTTCCGCCTCCCCTTCTTCTCCTGCGTCCTCTTCCCCTATCGCGTTCCCACTCCGTCACCTCCACCTTCCCCCTCCCCACTCCAATCCCCCCCCCTTTCCCCCGTCCTGCGAACCCCCCTCCCAAGTTCCCTCCCCCCTCACACCTCCCATTCCCCTCCCGCGTTCCCCCTTCCACCTTCCCCACCTTCCCTCTTCCTTTTCCCGCTCTCTCGTACCGCCAACCCTCCTCCCGCATTCCATATATTCAATCCCAGTACAGTCAGCTTTTAAACAGCCCGCGTGCCACCTTTTACAATTTTTATTCAAATTTCCATTTTTCATGTATATTAACATAGGTACCTATTTAAAATATCTGAAATTCTTGATTCCATTCAAACTATTAGGGGAGTACCCACTTTAAATAAATTTATCAACTTAAAGATTTTCAAAAATAGAATCCTGATTTAACAATCATTGTTTTGCAAAATGTAATTCTCAAACACGCGAACTGTGAAACGTGCAATAATCTTTGATGACCTCCGTAGTCCAGTGGGTAAGACTCTTGACTCACAATCCGGAGGTTGCGGGTTCGAACCCGGCATGCGCAAATAAATTTTATTTGATTAATTTTTGTTATTTCACAATTAATTCATTTAAAATAATATATATTATATTTGCGGCATGTTCCAGAGTGGAAGATACTATCAGTATCGCCCTGGTGTAAGACCACCATTCAGAATTGAAACGTTGCTTGAAAATGGCTTTAGCCGTGTTTGGTGACCAGATCTGAATAGCCAGGTACTTCCCAACCTTCCTCTTCCCCACCTCCTTCCCCTCCCCACTACCTTCAGCCTCACAACATACCCCAATTGGGGATGCCATAGTCTCACTGGATCCAGACGGGAGCAGTTGAGATTCTTGTGCGGTATTCACTGTAAAAAAAAAATCGTTAGGTTTTAGGAAATTATTCAATTTTCTGTGCAATTTTCTTAATTTTTCTCTCCGTAAGAAACGTCCTCGTACTTCCAAGGAATATTCTAAAAAAAAGAATTGGCTAAATCGGTTCAGCTGCTCTCGAGATTTGCGCTTAGTAACACATTTAGCGATTCATTTTTATATATAAGATTAAATGATATCAAATCACTTCATAAAACACCATTTAATCAATTTTATGAGGTTCCTTTACATCAGTGCTTCTTTGAATTATTTTTTTTTTATAAAAAAATATTTATTTTTTTTATAAAAAATTATGTGATTTACAGTAATATTATAATATTAATGTGATTTACAGTGTTTTATACATTCAGCGACATTGCGATTTGAAATAATATTTGACCATTAAATTGGTGCCTACAAAATTAGTAGTTAAATTTTTTATATTTTCTACTCTTATTTGACAGACTCTACATAATATATTATTGCATTTGTGGTTTTCTGTATTTGTCACAGAGTGGATTATTATGTTTATTTCTTTAGGTGTTTCTTGTTTTTTAATGAAAAATGGTAAATAATAGGTGTTTTTAGAATTTAAAGTCAACAGGTTTTTATCAAACCATAATTTTAGTGCAATGATATCTGCATTTGCCATTTTATTTAATTCAGACCATGTGTTTGCTTTTAGTAGTAGGACTGTATCGTCATCGTAGGAGACAATATCTCCATATTTGGAAATATGGAATATATCATTGACGTGTATAATAAATAACAGTGGTCCTAAAACTGTACCTTGGGGTATTGAAAAGTTGCATAAGAAGATGAAGTTAAATTTAAAGACACTTATAATTTCGAAGTGGTCGAAGAGTTTACATACCTGGGCTCCAATAACGCATGACAAAGAAAACCCAGTAGAAGTAAGAAAGCGCATCACAGGCGCTAACAACACTTACTTCGCGTTGTTGCCAGTTTCAAATCCCGAAACGTCCATAGGAAAACCCTATATAAAACAATTATTAGAACGGTCTTGGCCTATGGATGTATGGCGGGAATAGCTGGACACCTTCGAAAGAAAGGTACTTCGAAGAATCTTAGGAGCGGTGCGAGAGGGAAAGGCATCGGAGGGGACCCCACCACTTTCCCAACGGCGTTATAAGGAAACATATTATGGTTGCCTCCTTCACTGCATACGTCAAGAATGTGTTTTATTGAACGAAGCTACATTTATTTGAACGACTCTAGACCCTCCAATGTTCATGCATACGGGGTGAGAAAGCAGTATGCAAGTTCTTACATTAACATAAGGGAGAGGCATGGATAATTCGCCACAATAAAGCTCTATGTTATTTACCAAGCTCCCAGACTCTATCCATCTAAGGCTCCAAAGACTAAGATGGGCCGGACATGTGCATTGAATGTCAAGCACACGAGTACCGAAGAAGGACACCCAGGCGGTAAACGAAAGGCGGGCAGACCTAGGCCAAGACGGGAGGATGATGTCAGGAAGGATACAAGAGGACTACTCCATGTCGCAGTTAGGAAGACGACGGCCGAGGACGGAGGGCGGTGGAGTCTTATGTTGAAGGAGGCCAAGGCTCGAAATGGGTTGTGATGCCATTGAAGAGGAAGAAGACCTATCGGGGATAACTAAAAAAAAAAGCGCCATTTTCTCTACCTCATGGTGGTGTAGAAATGAGTTTACAAAATTATAATTATGTAATGAATAGCCCGAAAAAAAAACAAAAATAGGGAATTTAACCATTTTTTAGAAAAATATTCGCATTTCCGCCGCTGTAACTCGTTACCTAAGAGACTAACAAAAAAAAATTTGAAACAAAAAATATTATAAATTTTATTTTCTTTAAGTTTGTTTTTCGCAATTTGGTCGTAAGATCAACCATTGCACAATTATTTTGAAAAAACCAAATTTTGGCACCTTCAATCCAAGAAGGCGGCTCGAGCACGACCTCGCCCCAAGGTCGAAAACTTTTTTTTTTCTTTAGAGTCCCAATCTTAACAACATATATCAAAATCGCTACTACACGACCTTTTGCAAGGTAAAACTCCGCACTGACTGAGCTATTGCGTTTGGTCAAGACAACTGACCACGTCGTGTAACATTCGAAATTGGGCCTTTAACAATAACACTCCTTATGTAGATGGCGAAAAGGTTTAAATTCCCAGCCGCCTGTTCGTTTTATGCGAGAAAAAAACATCGCCGAAAAGCGTATTTTATTTTGTATTGCGAATCTATCTTCTAAGCATATAAGGTTTCTATATATATACTGGTGAGCTCTGGCATTATGAAATTTATATTTAAAAAATTGCAATAGGTGGCACGCGAGCTGTTTGAAAACTGAATGTACCGGGACTGATTTAATGGAATGCGTGAGGGGGAGGAGAACCCGGGAGGGGGGAGGGGCACTCGGGAGGGGGAGGGGAACCCGAGAAGGGGAGGGGAACTCTGGACGGGGGTTCGCGGGACGAGGGAAGCGGGCGAGGGGAGTGGGAGAGGGGAGGCGGAGAGGGAATGCGAGAGGGGAAGAGGACGCGGGAGAGGGAGGGGAGGCGGAAGGGGAACGGGACGAATGGGAAAGGACACGCATGGAAATTTCTTTATTTAGTGGCATAGCAACGCATACCTGGAACTCGCTATAATAATATAAATGGAGCGACCGATAGATGTGATTTTTTAAACAGAAATAATTAGAGGACTGCGAAATGACATAGGCTACTTTTTATCCCGGAAAAAATTTCTTTCCCGTGGGAAAATTCTCTATATAGTAATTTCCCCCTAATAACATGCGAGAGAAGCCGCTAGTAAAAGCTAGTATTTAAATTTTTATTTATTTATTTATTTATTTATTTATTTATTTATTATAGATACAAAAGTACAAATTACAATTAGGAAGCTTCGCCTGTCCAACTAGGAAAGTTTCCCGTTCCAGGATAGGCAAATTGACATGTTTAGTTCATATTATACCTGAAATGTACATAAATTACATAACAAAAAACAAAACCAAAAAAAAAAAACAGAAAATTTAATTTTTTTCTGAAGCTAAGGTGTGTAATAAAGAAAATGTATATAAAATATATAAATATAAGTACACATACATTTTTTTGTGACAAAGTAGAAAAGGAAATCTGGTAGCATATATTATAATCGGATTTACCGAATTAACCTGGTAACATATGTATGATACATTCAGATTTACAAGATGGATGAATTACAAGAACAAGATGGAGGAATTATGTTAAGCTATGTGTTTAGGAGTTTGAACTTTTAATACATAGTACACTTATAGGAGAAACTATATTAAAATTTACAATAATAGATATAATAACGAACGTAATAATCTATATGATTTTATTTTTTTTTAGCGATGTAACTACTTACAATGATTTTTGTAATGATTTTTGTAACTACAAATTATTTTCACTGATTTAAAACATGTTTTCAGAATAGTATTATATTATTAGTACGACAGTATGAATATACACTCTCTTGAACTACTCCTGCTAAAATATAAAAACAATAAAAACAATAACTATAAATGTAGATAGAAATATAAACTATGAATAATTATAAAATAGTACCAAATTTAGTGCTACTTTGGTGAAATTGGTGCATTACTTCGTACGCCATACATGTTGTTTTATGTAGGTATTATTTATTTATCATAAATCATTACCATTGTAAGGTACCAAGTATCACACAGAGTTAGCGACGCTTTACAGCGGTGATATACCTACACCAACACGGAGCAGGCAGGCTTCAGGAGAGCATAACCATCCCATGTATAAAAAACATCAGAAAGGATGTCGAAACATTGAACTCAATGAAGTGTGGTAGGAATTTTGGTCTAGTGATCAGGAAAGTTGAGTGATTTTGTTTACCAGTTATACAGCATACGTTCACTTTCGACTCTCCCTAAGTTCAGAATCCAATCATTGACTAATTTACGCAGGACGCTTGCACTTTTCAATTTCCAAGAACCGGGTATAAGGTTGAACATTTTTGGACCTAGGTAAGAATATTGTCTTTGAGCAAGGGATGTCATAGTAGCAAGTGGAACTATTGGATTCCTCCCTGCATGTCGGGTGTTGTGATAATGTTCTACGGAGGGGAAGAGGTGACGATATTTGTGTGTGTATAATATAACTTTTCTTATAAATAGTTGCCTCACATCCAGAACTCCTATCTCTTTGAATAAATCATTGCTGGGGTATCTAAATGGTTTTTTAAGTATGACCCTTAGTAGTGATTTCTGTGCTTTGGCTAAGGGGTCCAGTATTGATTTGGTACATCCTCCCCATCCTAAAGATGCATATTCAAGTAATGAGTTGCACATGGCATAGTACATTATTTTTAGATCTTTTGCGCATAGAATATTTCTAATAGCCATGAAAAGATGCGTGAGTTTTCTGACCTTTGTGGAGATTGAATCGATATGTTCATTCCATCTCAGATTCTTGTCTACGATAATTCCTAGATATTTTATGCTATCCACATATTCTAAGGTATTGCAATTGCAAGTGTTTGGGTCATTGCAATGGTGTATAATAATTTTTTGAGTTTCTTTTGGTTGTCCCGCTTGAGTTGCACTGAAGCGAATGAATTTAGTTTTGTCAGTGTTGAGAGTGAGAAGATTATTATCTAGCCATTGTTTTACCTTGTTGATACCAATTTCTGAATTATTATGAACTTCATTCCAATTTTTGCCTTCAAATAATAATACTGTGTCATCGGCAAAGGTGATAATATGGTCGGCAAATGAACTGTTACATAATTCATTTATATAGATATTGAATAAAAGAGGTCCTAGAGTGCTTCCTTGAGGTACACCAAAGTTAATATCAGCCGGATCGCTTAGAGTATCGTTAATATTCACTCTTTGGCTCCTATTTTCTATATAACTACCTAACCACTTAAGTAGCTGACCCTGAATGCCGATGCGCTGTAGTTTTTTCAAGAGAATTTTGTGTGAGATAGTGTCGAACGCTTTGGCTAGATCCAAGAAGAGCGCAATGCATTTTCTTCCTCTATCGATATTGTTGGAGATGATTTTCGTCAGGTTTGTAATTGCATTTTCAGTGCTCAATCCTGGTCTGAAGCCATACTGTCTATTGGAAAGGATATTGTTTTTTTCAAGGTAATGACTGAGACGATTCTTTACAATTTTTTCAATAATTTTCGAAATAGAATTGAGCAAAGAAATTGGCCGGTAATTGTGTATCTGCAATTTATCTCCATTTTTGTGAAGCAGTATAACAATAGAGTGTTTTAAATGATTTGGAAATTTTCCGGAATCGAAGCTTAGGTTGGAAATATACGCGATTGGAGTTGCTATGAAGGATTTAATACTTTTTAGCAGAATTGATGAAACGTTATCAGGACCACAAGCATTCGATGACTTGAGTTCGTCAATTATATTTATGACTTCGTTTGAAGTTGTTTGGATATTGTCTAATTTATGACCGAAATTAGAGATTGTTAACTTAGCGAGATCGGATTCTGTTGTATTAAGTTTGTTGAGAATTTTTTTCGCAAGTGTGACTCCCACTGACGTGAAATAATTATTGGCAAAATTCGCAATGATTTTTGGGTCTGAGGTGTTCACGTTATTGATGTTCAGTGATTTAATTTCGGAAGATTTATTTATTTTTGTTTTAGTTATATTGCGAAATGCTTCCCATAAACGTTTTGGAGTACAGTTATTTTCATAAATGATTTTTTTATAATAATTTTCTTTGGCCGATTTTATTAGTTTTTTGCAAAAGTTCCTATATTTTTTGTAATGAGCTTGTACTATAATATTCTCAGGGTACTTATTCGCCTTTTCATGAAGTTGGTTCCTAATGTTAATCGATTTGATAAGGCCAGGGGTGATCCATGGCGTAAGTTTTATTTGTTTATGCGGTATAAGTTTATTGGTTGTATGTTTAGAAATATATGAATGTAATTTAGTGATAAATTCATTCATCGATGAGTCGGCATCAGATTGGTCTAGAACACTTTGCCAGTTTTCTGAGCTCAAGTCCTCAATTAAATTATTATAATTTATTCTTGCAACATGTTTAATTTTAGCAGGATTAAGAGGTTTGTTTTTAAGGCAGAGTGCTGTTGTATAGTGATCTGAGATTGTAGAGTGAATGACAAATGAGTCAACATGGTTAATTTTTTTGACGTTGATGTGGTCAAGACAAGATTTACTCTTGCCCTGCTCACGAGTAGGGCTGATAATTGTCTGAATGAACCCATTTTCGGTTAGTAGACATAGGTAATCGTTGGATTGGCGGTGGTATTCAGTAATTGTATTGATGTTGAGGTCGCCTATAATTATTTGTCGTTCTATGTTTTTTGAGCTGTTGATAATTGATTGGAGTGAATTCAGAAAAGTATCAATATTTTGAAAAGAGGGTGATCTGTATATTGCAAAAATACATAGATTATTATTCAATACAATTTTCAGGCAGTTGGCTTGTGATAAGAAAATTTCATCAACTTGAGATTGAAGTCCGTCTCTGATGTATACAACGATTCCGCTAGACTTATTAAGATATAAGTTTGTGTGGTGTTCAGAGTAATTGTGAATAACTTTTGAGGTGTAATCTTTATTCAGCCAGCATTCCGATAAAATTATAACATCGAATTGGTAATTGAACTGATCCAGAAAAATTAAAAAATCGTCAATATTAGAAATGCTTCTTATATTTTGGTGAATAATTTTAACTCCGTAAGCGCACCATTTATAGTTATTGAGATTGTTCAAATCATCAATGACATTCATGTTAAGATCTATGCCGGAATCATTTCCGGTATCATAATTTAATTGAATCATAAGTATGTGTTGGTTGTGTGTTGTATAGAAGTTGGTTTCCGAGTAATATATGATTAAATCCGATTCCAAATGTAGTTACAATGGTAAATGTACTTAATATAAATAATATAGTATAAATGATGTAGTTAAATGTAGTACTGTGAATGAGATAGCAAGAAGTAAAAACAAAATGGTAGTAAGAATTGTGAGATATCAAATTAATTTGAAAACAGTAGTAAATGATACACATATAAGTAATATATAATAATATAGTATAAAAAATTTAATTAGATATAGTACTATGAAAGAGATAGCAAGAAGCTAAAACTATAATAATAATAAAAATAAGGTAGCAGGAACTGCGTGATAACAAATGAATTCCAGAAAGGTAGTAAATGAAACAAATATCAGACATAAATGCGCGGGTCAAGACATACCTCGAAAGAATAGCCATTAATTCAAATTTATCAAAGCGCAACCAGTTTGCTTTCGTCTGAGATAACAATGGCATTAGTTCCCTCGTTTTTACGAAGATAAATCTGCCCCCGTTTAATCCAAAAAAAGCGATATTGTTTCTCCTTCGCCGCTGTTCGTGTCTTGTACCACAGCTGTTTACCGCGAAATGTTAGTTGTTCTGAAATGAAGATCGGCGAGCAGGAACCAGCTATACCGATGTTGGAGGTGTTCAATTTGTCTTCTAGATTCTGTTTGTTTTTGTTGAAAGTTTTTACGTCTGTTAACAGGTGTTCTCTTGCTATGTTCGTTTTGAATTTAACAATGATTTCTCTCGGATGACTATTTTTGTTTTTTTTGCTGCGCGATGAATGGCATCAATGTCCTTTGTATCAGTGGAGGACTTAGTTGTTTTGCAAATATTGAAAAAAACGTCTTGCAGATTTTCTCCTTTGATTTCTGGGATGCCTCTTATTTCTATGTTGTTCGCTTTGAGTTCCCTTTCCTGCATGTCCACACATTTTTCCAAGACATAAATCCTAGCTTCTAAGGTTGAGTTCTTTTTAGTGAGTTCATCATTCTTTAGTTCGATGTCACGGATTCTAGCCATGAAATCCTCATATTGAGAACTCATAAATTGAATACTTTCAAGTATTTTGTTATTCTGGTCTAGAATATCATTTTGTGTTTTTTCTAGATTAGACGTCTTGTTCATGACTAGATCTTGAATATCTTTAAGATTTGTCGGTGTCTGAGCGGCGAGCGTTGCACTAATATCGGTAACTTTTTTAATCTGCTCCAAAGGTTCAGTATCACTGATTGTCTGCAACGGGCTAGCAACGCCGGGCTTGGCTATATTGCATTGCTTGCACACTTGTTGGGATCGCCGTTCTTGATTAAGTCGACGATATGTGTTCTCAATAATACCTCCGCAAGCCAAATGAAATGCGCCTTTGCATGCGGCATACGTGAATTTTAACTCAACAGTACGTAGAGTTACTGAGCACACTCGGCAATGCATCTTGAATTAATGTTTTTTTCGTGCTACCCGCGTTAAAACAAATTATACTGTTATAGTTTTGCTATATTAAATTCGGAAGGAACTTTAAATCACTCAGATTTTATAAAAATATTTTAGAACTTTGTAGTACGAACACGTAACACTCCAAGTAACTTTTTAATTTAAGCGTTATAGATTTTAAAATACACTTTACTATGGAGCAAGTTAATATGAACTAGTCACGGGTAATGATTATTGTTGAATGTTGGATTATTTTACGATTATTTCTAAAAAACTTAATTTTCCACAATATACCACCATAACCGAAACGGGTTCGTAAGTACTAGATTTTCTACTCAAAAGCAGTTTTTATACTGATAGTTTATTTTTTCTGAGCTTATAAATTTAATAGTCTCGATCATTTCAAAGGCCAAGATGTTTTACGTTCTACTCGCAGTAATTTCTAAGCGATCAAATTTTCCAACCAAGAACACATGATTTTCCATTACTTCGTATTGCCTGAAAGATATTTCCTCATGATACATTTTTTTTACATTAGCTCCAGACAGGAGGCGTCGAGGAAAATAATTCCCACCATGACCTCACATACGACATCTTTGGGGATGCTGTCTGGAGGTTCTTTTTAGAAAAGGAAGGAGAGGAAGTACTAGGAAGGAAAAAGGTTGGATAGGAATCTGGGGGGTCAGTGCGTCCGGAAGTGAAGGATCTATGAATCTATCCCTCCTACTGCGGTGTAAGGCGATGTTCCGAGAATCCTGTCGGTGAGGTCGAAAAGTCTTCCTCAGCGAGTCTCTCCTGATTTGGCCTGCCACGCAGTTGGTGGGCAGACGTATCGGCCGCCAACATCCGGACAAACCTCACCCCATGAACCCGGGTACTCCTGCTAATTCACTAAACGTAGCGAACAACTTGGGGTGACCTATAGCAGAGGTGTTGGTTATCCAATAAATGGTTTCCGGGGCGGCGGTGTCATATCGGTATTTTCTTCAATGTATCTTATAAATACAAATTTACATTGTATTTATACGCCGCGCCGTTTTGATTTTATTGCATTATTTAGTGTTCTATATCCACGAAGACGCAATGCCACATTATTTTCCATTTGTGTGGACGTTGAACAAAGGGACATAGAATAAATCGACACTGTTTTTTTTGGAGATAAGAACTGAGTATTGCTTTGTTCTTCATCCATAATGTTCCAAATGAACGACTCTGGTCAAATGCTATTAGTCAAAAATGATACGGAACACACCAATAATAAGAAAACTGAGAATGGCGAATTTTTGGCGAATTATATTGTTTTATTTTATTTTATTTTATTTTGCAGAAACAAAGAGTACATAATTACATAGTAGAAAATAGTTCCAAAGTTATAGAACTTAACACAATCATTGGTACCAATTACATGTCGCTGTTATATACTAATGTTTTTATGTGATTAATTATACATTTTACCTAAATTAAGTTAGTAAATTATTGAAGGAGAGGGGTGTGTGTGAGTGTTGGTATGTGTGTGTATGCGCGTGTGTGTGTGCGGATGTGTGCGAATTCAAAAAATATATCGGTATTTGTGGTTTTTCGAATTGAATTGAATCTTTGAAGGATGTGGGAAATGGGGGAGTTGGCCGCGGCGTTCGTATTACTACTGGTTGTGTAAAAAAGGTTGGTGTGGCGAGTTCTTTTATAAGTTCTGGGCAGTCTATTTCGTTATGTATTATTTTATGGAGAAATGTCATGTCAGCTACCGTTCGCCTGGATTTCAGGGATTGGAGAGTGCATATATAATTATTGTTGTATTTGTAACCGAGATACTTAATAAATTTATTTTATATGCGCTCTATATTACTGACGTATTGGGTGTATTTGGGATTCCAGACAGGCGATGCAAATTCCAGTGTACTTTTGACTAGTGAGGAGTAAAGCATTACTAGCATTTTTGTTGTACTGTGGATATTAAACAAACCAATATAATCAAGAAAATATTCTTAAAGCTTTTTAAAATCTTGGTAAGTAGTTTTCTTTTTACAAGATATAAAATACAGCTGTACTCGACATTAGTTTTATAAAAAAAGGCAATTCCATTAAAAATGATCTGTAGAACAAACCAATATTCGGCTAGCGATGTCATAAGACGTAAGTACCCGGTATTTCATTCGTCACATTGATTCAGCAAAGCGGAAGCTGAATCCATTTCAAGCAACGGAAAGTTTCAAATCTGAAGTGTGGTCTTTTACCTTGTTTAGTTGTTTCTTTTCGTAGACACATATTTCAAACAATTTTTTTTTTTTTTTTTTTTTTTTTTTTTTTTTTTATTGAACAAAAAAAAATGAAGATTTATAACTACAAAAACAAAAAGTACATCATAAGTACAGTAAAAGTACAGTTTAAAAGTTGCATATGTACGAAAGTTAATATCAAAAAACAAAATACGTATATACATTACATATAAAATACATATTAAAAGCACTCATAATATCAGTAAGTTCTCTGTGATCCTTTATGATTCATACGATGTATTTTCAACTGCGCTAAAATGTGTCGATACATATCAAATTCGCCGAAGTCCACTACCAACCATTTTTTTTTGTGTTTTCGATTCAGCAAAAAAAACCGAATCTTTTACTTTAGATCAATCTATCCGAAGTCCACGTCTTCCCAAAGCAATTAAGATGAAGCCATACTAAATAATGCAACATCATACAAAATCATATGTTTTTGTTTTGAAAATTTGATCACTTAGGAATATTATAGATGCTTCAATTAAATACTCCATGTAGAACATATCTTGACCCTTAAAATTGTTGGTCATTTTTTTAATAAGTCTTTTAATAAGCCTAGAAAAAAAAAAAGTATTAGGTCTCTAAAAAACACTTTCAAGTGCAAACTCTCCTACTTATAAACCCCTTTTCGGATATGGTTTTATTGTATAATATGGCAAATTCAGTTTCTTTTATAATAATCGCAAAAAAAAAGATATTTACGCCCGAACTTCACAAAATAAAATGAAATATGAATTTTCACGTTGTTATTTTTGACATCAATCAATACGGCCTGCACTCTAAGAATTTGGATTCTTGAAGTGACCCTTATGGCATGGGCACTGGATCCATGCACTGGGTACACCTATTTCGTATCAGTCACGCCCCGGCCGGAGCGGCAAATAGACGTGTGACTCCGCGTCGCTTAGTTTTGTGAAATCAATTTTAAATTTCCGATTTATTACAATAAACAATGCTTAAAAAAGGAATTAATATTTTTTACAGGCCTTTACGAAATCAACATGTAATTTTTTTTTCTCAAATACCTTTTCCGACCATTCCAAAAGCTTTTTCTCAAGTTTTTTTAAACTCCTCCCATAAATGGCCTGAATTCCGATTTCGATTTTTTCCTGGACTATTGGGGTGAAAGTTTACAGATTTTCTCAATCCAAACTAAAAGTTCCACACCCGCATCAAATCGATTCCATGCCAACTCACAACCGGTACCTAACCCTAACTTAACCTATTTAACCAATTTTTATATCATCATCCTTAGTGACCTTTCTGATGTGGTTCTGAGTTGGTTTCATTCTGAGATGGCCGGTCACCCTTAAAATCATATGAGCCAAAGTCCATTACAGCCAACCACACGTCTTCTTCACTCTTCCATGGCCGCCATTTGTGTGTTTGTTCAAACTCACCCAAGTCCTATTTCTTTAATTCAAACACACCTAAGTCCAGCGCTTTCTATTTCAATATCGACTAAGTCCTTAGGTATTATATAAAATGCGCCTAAAAGTCCATTAAAACTATAAAAGTGCATATTTACTTCAAGAAATTTATTTTGATTTTTATTTTTCTGTGTTCCCGGTACAATATTCATAACATAAGGTAATATTCACAGTGGAAACTAGAAAAAAATCGTCATTATCCGAAAAATGTTTGAACATGATCCAGGCGAGTTTGACATAATTTACTATTATTTATATTGTGTCAACACAAATAGTACCCCTGTGCCATCTGACTTTGGATTGCTACATCTATCGGCCAAAATAATAAGCTACTCCGCTCGAGCCTAGCGCACATTGAGCCACCTACCGGCAAGTAGGAAACTGCATGGTTCGATTCTATGCTATTATTCAATGCGACCCTGGTGCAAAAAATATGACAATATTATTCGATCACGGAAATTTGAAATGCTGTAAAGGACAAAATGTTAATTGTTCAGGAGAGCGAAAAAAAGTTACGAAAATAATATTGATTAGCTTGTTCAGAATACTTATGAAAATATTTTTTGTAATTTTTTTAATAGCAGTTAAGTAATTAATTTATTTTTAATTTTTATGTAAAAATGCTCTTTAAATGCACGTCTTAAAAGTCGCACTTATTTTTCTAGAAATGTTTTGATAATGCACATCGAACGAGAAAAAGTGGAGAAAAATGACATATTTCACTCATTTTTGTATTTTTTTTCCTTTAGAACATATCAAATATCCGCTGCCGATGTATCATGTCCCTACTAACCTATCCTTGGAGTATTATATCATGAAGTAAAATTAACAGAAATAAATAATTAAAAAAAAACTCAATTCAAACAGGTTCATTCTGTACATCGAACACTAAAATGGCGATGGACTGGACATATGTTTAGAGAAAGGAGGCAAGAGAAATGTACCAGAATAGTAACAGAGTGGTATCCAAGAGACGGTAAAGGAAACAAAGGTGGGCAAACAAAAAGATGGGAAGATGATCTAGAAAATGTGGCTGGTCCAGAACGGATCAGAGTTGCAAAGGATAGAGAAAAATGGAAATCTTTACAGGAGGCCTATGTCGAAAGACAAGCTGTTTCTAAAAATAATGACCCAAACGCTGATTATTTAGAATAACATTTAAAAAAAATATATTATTAATTAGATTAGAAAAATGTTTATAATTTAACAGCAATAAAGGCTATTTTTATTTTATTTATTATTATATCATAATTACCCATTACACGTCACAAACCTAACGATTAAACCGAGAAATGCCATATTTTTTTCAAAAATGTTAGGTTAGGTTAGGTTAAAAATTTCATTTACATTTTTTACTCCAAATAGTGTCAGGAAAAACTGGTTAAAGTAAGTCAAGTACGTCCCTTAACACCCTGTACACAGGTACACGCATAGGAAATCTTCTCCATTTTTATCTGTCTGTCTTTCTTCGCGTAATGCATTTTGACTTAATTTTATTCAAATGATTCAATGTTCTTATAAACCTTTTATGTTTTAAACCCCTCAGTGCTCGGGCCTTTATTGTCGGAAGGTCAAATTATTTCCGCTTTGCAATAAAAACGCATCTGAAAACTAAAAACTGTCTTTGAAAGGTGATGAAATATGCTTTTAAATTTTATAATTCGAAATAAACATATAGGTAATAACGATTTTTTTTTAATGCAAACATAAAGAAGTCTTAAAAATGGCTCACGGAAAAAAAGTAACAAAAAAAACTCTCACATATTTTATTAGGCAAATGTATTATAAACGTTATCGTCAATTCACTTTTTTGTCGTTTCATATAAAAATAATTAATAAAAAATTCCCAAAATTTGATAATTTTGTTTTTCAAAATGCGGTCGGAAACTTTGGTTTCATAAAGGTGTACGATTTAATTATTTTGTGGTTAACTTAGATTTGAAAATAAAGCGTGGTGTTTTTCTAACACCGTTTACATCATTTTTCTCACCATGATGGTAAGGGAGACACAACCATTTCTAAGAGACCTATGCGATTTTTTATATAGCATAACTTTAAATTGCCATCTTAATTCAGGCGTTTCACGCATAGCGAGAAAAGCAACACGTTTAAACAATGTAATTACGAAACTGTGTTAATAATACTTAAAAAGAAAAATTATTATATGAAATATAACAACCTTTACACATATACTTTTTAAATGGTTTATGTTTTATTGTATTGGATTTCAAGTAAGAAAACCTCATTCCGGGAAGGGCAAAATTATAAAGTAATTTTTTTAAATGGCAACAAATCACTTGGTGTACGCCACTTATATAGTGATTTGTTTTCATTTCATGAGCTTGATTTACTTGGAGTAAAAAATGTAAATATAATTTTGGTCTCCGGTGACATTTTTTTCCATTTTTTTTTCTTTAAAATCAAACCAATGGTCACTCAGTTGAGTAACCGACCAACCCCTTACCCCGCCTCCAACTGTCCAACACCTACCATTTTTTACGTTTTTGTAAAAAAAAACATAAAAAATTTCTCCGGACACCAAAATTTCATTTACATTTTTTATTTCAAATAATGTCAGGAATCTTTAAGATGAAGCCATACTACATAATGCAAAATCATACAAAATCACATGTTTTTCTTTTGAAAATTTGATAGCTTAGAAGTATTATAGATGATTCAATTAAACTGTGTGTAGAACATACCTTGGCCCTTAAAACTATCGGTCATTTTTTTCATAAGTCTTTTAATAAGCCTTTAAAAAAATAAAGTATAAGGTCTATAAAAAACACTTTCAAGTCCAAACTCTCCTATTTATAAACCCCTTTTCGGATTTGGTTTTATTGTATAATGTGGCAAATTTAGTTTCTTTTATAATAATCTCAAAGAAAAACTGATATTTTAGCACGAAGTTCACAAAATAAAATAAAATATGCATTTTCACGTTGTTATTTTACAGTACGGCCGGTAGTCGACGAATTTGGATTTTCAAAGTGAACTCTATGCCGTGCACCGAAAGGCTACATAACTAGTCACGCCCGTTTTTTTATCAGTTCGCCCCCGAACGGAGCGGGAAACGGACGCTAGGCTCCACGCCGCTTAGTTCCGTGAAATCAATTTTAAAATTCTGTATTATTACAATGCGTAAAAAACGACTTAATGGTTTTTACAGGCCTTTACGAAATCAACCTGTAAAAAAAAATCTCAAATACCTTTTCCAACCATTCCAAAAGCTTTTTCTCAAGTATTTTTAAACTCCTCCCCATAAAAGGGCATGAATTCCGAGTTCGATTTTTTCCTGGTCTATTGGATCGCCTTAAAAACATTTTTTTTAGTGGCCTCCGTTTTGCGAGATTTATTTTTATTTTTATTTTTCCTGGTTCCTACCATAATGACATTTGTACTGATAAAGAATCTACCTTTTTATTTTTTAGATGACTAGAAAGGTGGAAATCGTGACAAGATCAATTCGCTCTTTTTTATTGCCACAATTTTCATTGTTGAGCCAATTCTAGTGGTATGGATTTGTTGGGTTCTTTCCGCAGATTTAGTATAGATAAAAAATCTACAATTTTTTGTGCTGCACAGCTGTTTTATACTCATAATATTGGATTCCTTCTTTTCCGATACATAACTTTAAGAATCAATTTGTGAGCAATATTTAGTTCTATAGTCAATCAATAGTTGACATATTTCAGATATGAGTAAAGAAAGAAAATACTGTAAAATTTTTACCATTCCTTTGATAAGGCACGAAGCGATTGAAATTATAATGACACTTGATTTACAATTCTTCTAAAGATAACAACATAAAATAAACATGACAGACTTGCGAAGTCAATTATAACATTTACTTGAGCACAGTGGTCTCGAAATGCTTGTACCTGTAGTTCAGCGAGAGAGTGCAGATTACTGTCCAATTTTTACATTGACATATATATACTTTTTATACACCCCTGTTTCATCTGGGGTTACACTGCATAAAATGGGTGGCCGGACAACTCAGAATGAAATCAACTCAAGATGTCCTTTGACAATCAATAAAAGTGATGAAAATAAAATGGTTAATAGGTTACATTAAATTATGTTATGGGCCTTTTTTTAATGACTTTTCAAAGATGTGTTGCGTTGACTTGATTTTAAGTTGGCATGGAACCCATAAAATTACACGTGGACTACTGGAAATAAAAACCAAGCCATTAAACATATTTTTCGGTCTTTCATGGATTATTCATATCAAAGAATGGAGAATACTGGCACTTTGGCCCATAATTAAGAAGTACCTATAAATATGTTTGAAAGAATATATCAACGGTCACGAAGAACAATGTGCGATTTCGTAGTGTAGCAGTAGAGCTGTTTAAAGTTTCTTTTCTGCATTTTTACTGTTTGAAATCAAGAAATATAATGTTATTTTGATACTTGGCATTTCATTTAATTTAATTAATTTAATTAACAAAACTTTTAACAAAATAAGCCAAAAGAACGACGTATCGACGCGTCGAAACGTTTATTTCAACTTTTCAAAAACATGCCTTTTCTTTTCAAATGTGTTCTACATTCTACTGAACATCTTAGATCATACAATAAGATTTAATACCAACAATTGAATTGAGCAAATTGAATTAGATTGAATACTTCAAGATTAAGATGAAGCCATGCTAAATCATTGCAAAATCAAATGTTTTTGTTTAGAAAATTTGATCGCTTAGAAGTAGACATTATAAATGCTTCAATTAAATACTGCGTGTAGAACATACCTTGGCCCTTAAAAATATCGGTCAATTTTAGTAAGCCTTGAAAAAAATAAAGTATAAGGTCTTTAAAAAATACTTTCAAGGCCAAACTCTCCTTTTTATAAACCCCTTTTCTGATATGGTTTTATTGTTTATTGTGGAAAATTCAGTTTCTTGTATAATAGTCGCAAAAAATTGATATTTACGCACGAACTCCGCAAAATAAAATAAAATATGCATTATCGCGTTATTTTAAAATACGGCCGCTAATCGACGAATTGGATTTTTCAAAGTTAACCCTATGCCGTCCACCGAAGGACTACATACTTGTCGCACCCATTTTTTTTATCAGTTACGTCCCGGACGGAGCGGGGAACAGACGTTAGGCTCCGCGTCGCTTTGTTTCGTGAAATCAATTTTTAATTTCTGCTTCATTACAATAAACAATTTGTAAAAAGGAGTTAATGTTTTTTACAGGCCTTTAAGAAATCAACCTGTAAAAAAAATTCTCAAATACCTTTTCCAATCTTTCCAAAAGCTTTTTCTCTTTTTTTAAACTCCTCCCATAAAGGGGCGTGAATTCCGATTTTTTTTCCTGGACTATTGGATAGCCTTAATGTTGCCTCAGCACGGGAAAGCCTCCCAGTGAGGCTAACATTGTTAAATTATTATATAAAATGTAAAATATTGCATCAAAAAATATTAATTTTTTTAAACACACGTAAAATTTGAAGGCAATTGACTCATCTAATACGTTCACGTCAAATCATTCACGGTCATTATGTATGTCTTAATTTTTTCATTATCCCCACACGTTTGTCATCTTCGGTATGCTGCGTTTTTTTTTCCCAGAGTCCCAACTGCTCCCGTCTGGAGCCAGTGGAACTATGGAATCCCCAATTAGGGTATGTTGTGAGGCTGAAGGTAGTGGGGAGGGGAAGGAGATAGGGAAGAGGAAGGTGAGGAAGTACCTGGCTATTCAGATCTGGTCACCAAACACGGCTAAAGCCATTTCAAGCAACGTTTCAATTCTGAATGGTGGTCTTACACCAGGGCGTTACTGAGAGTATCTTCCACTCTGGAACGTGCCGCAAATAAACTATATATTATTGTGTGTGCGTAGAGGGTATTTAAGAAAAGGAAGGAGAGGAAGTTCTGGGAAGGAAAAAGGTATGAGGGGTGGGTACTTAGAAATCTGGGGGTGAATGTATTCAGTAGTGACTAACGTATGGCTACGGTGCCAGACGATAAGTCGAGAGCGTCGGCCTGGAGATGTCAAAAAGTCTCCCTAACCAGTCTCTTCCGATCCGGCCGGCCACGCATTAGGTGGGCAAAAGCATCCGCCACTAGGATCTAGACAAATCTCTCCCCATGAACCCAGGCACCCCTGATAATACACCAAATGTAGCGAACCTATGTGACCTATGGTGAGGTGTTGGTTATCTATGGTGAGGTGTTGGTTATCTATGATGAGGTGTTGGTTATCTATGGTGAGGTGTTGGTTATCTATGGTGAGGTGTTGGTTATCTATGGTGAGGTGTTGGTTATCTATGGTGAGGTGTTGGTTATCTATGGTGAGGTGTTGGTTATCTATGGTGAGGTGTTGGTTATCTATGGTGAGGTGTTGGTTATCCATTAAATGGTTCTAGAAGCGGCGGTACCCATTCGCGCCTCACAAATTGTATTGTAATAATCCAAAATCCTAATGTTTAAGACGCCAGAGCATTTTTCACCTGAATACATTATCTTAAAAATAATGTCGCATATTTTAGCCCTCTGGCTCTGACCCAAAAGTGTCGATTATCTTTGATACTATACAAAACAAAGTCGGATTGGTTGCACATAGGGAATGCAATCCCGCAAGACCATGTCAATCCAGGTATTTGCGGGATTGAACAATTTTAGTTCCGCTGGATCCAGGTATTTGCGGGATCCAGCAGGGTGGACTTAGATATCTAATCAATCGTATAATAAAGACCTAATACCTCGATCTACCAATCTTGTTTTTAGAGTTTTAAATTTATACCTAATCAAACAAGTTCTTTGGGACATTTTAAATGGTTTATTAATATACCTTTAGTTAGACATAGGTAAAGTTTAAGTCATAAATTGGCGAAGAATAAGATAAGACATAAATTTACATAACAACTTAAATTTCAATAATAACGTTTACACGATAAACAATATTCTTGTACAATAAGTTTAAACATTATTTTAGAAATAGTTTCGTAAAAAAGTTAAATTTAAAGGCTTCTGATATTGGGCGTAAGGTTGCCAGCGGCTGAAAAAACTCGTTCAGCTTCCACGCTGGTTGGCACAATAGTCTTTAGCGCTTTGTAAGTGAATTGAAGGTATGTGTCTTTTAATCCACCGGACTCATTTCCTCATTCATTTCCTTCTTTATCAAAACCTCAATGTAGCTCATATTGCCAGATCTAGGTTGTTGGGCTGTTCATCTCGAAATCTTCATATTAATCAAGGTAAATTCGAGTTCGTCTTGAAGTGACATTGGTGCTGCTGCTGCTGCTGCGTATGTTTCCAGATTAGCGAGATGAGTGTCGTCATCGTCATCGTAAGGATCATCAGCGTCAGCAGGAGCAGTTGCTACTGCATTGTTACCCGTGTCCGTGTACTCTAGCCTTTCAACTATAGTTTTGATTGCCTTGCGTATTACACTTTTTGAAGGTAGACTAAATGTCATCAACATTAATTAATAAATTGACTTCTGCCTTCTTCGTACTTATATGGATCATTTAAGTATAATAAAACTGCTGTCAAGTTAGTTGAACTACGCTTCTCTGTAATCCCGCCAGTCCAGCGGGATCCCGCAAAATTTTCGACCGAGATTAGTCCCGCAAAATGTCTGCGGGATCTCGGTATTTCGGGATCCCGGTATATCGGGATTGCGTTCCCTAGTTACACCATTTATAACTCAAGAACGGCTGGAAGATTTTTATGATCTTTGATTTGTTGGATTTGTCTCCGCCCGAATAGCAGAATAACTATTAAAACATCGGTAAAATTCACGAAAAAAAATATGAACAAAATTTTTTCTCATACATTTTGTGTGGAACGAATTCTCCATCTTTTGAAAGAGCTGCAGCAATAGGTGTTGTGATAAATATAATATTGAATAGTGAGTGAATTCCAAAAATTCAAAAACCTCAAATGTCAATGCGCTGATTGTATTTCTTTTGTTCTATAATGCTGCCCCTCTTTCTTACACACTAAATGTCAACAGTCGAAAATGAGACAAACGGTGAACGTATGTCTGCACCCCTCCAAGGGAAAAATACAATAATTATAATAATTCTCCCTCACACGTATAAAGAAAATGAAACGCAATTCCCGTAAGTAAGTGGAAAAGTAAGAAAATCACAAAAATATAAATCCGTATACAACGCCATCTCGGGTACTGACGAAAACAAAACACGGACAGTTGCGCATCGATAATTGCTTCATTGTGAAATTTTTAACTTAATAAAAAAATTAAATTTAATTCAGTTAACACAACAGTTATTGATTCTGAGGCGGTACGAAGTTCTCCGAGTAAGCTAGTAATATTTCAAAAAAAGGATTTGCTGAAGTAGACATTTTAGTCGATAATTTATACAGATTCAATGTTCTGAGTTGAAAAAATTATTTGAAATTAAAAAAAAATCAATAAATTTATTTCCGCAATGCTCAAAAATATATTGATGCTAACTATATTATGTCTCTCTTGTGCTTCTTGCCTCTCTTTGTATTAATTAATTAGTAGTTATTATTTTTTAATATATAAGGGCGGGACGGCGGGTGGGCGGCGTGGATTTGATTTGTAAACAAATCTATAGTTTTATTTTGATATTGATGATTTGCACACTTAACTTTCAAAACAAGAGAAACTCACTTTCTATGTGAGCTTTCGGAAAACCTCCCCCATCCCCTTTTCTCACCCCTTAAAGCGGAATTTGGATACTTCTTTGATGAAATTTTGCACACTTGATGTTCAAAATAAGAGGAAACTTACTGTCTTCGTCTGATTTCGAAAAATTCTTCGTAAATCTTGAAAAACGCCGGGGACTTTAGCTAGTAAACCATAAAGTGTAGTTTTTGTTTTTCATCAAAATATTACTTCCGTCGTTTTTGAAACAATTCTCATTCAACCGGGTATTCAAATTTAATTGAATTATTCATGTTTTTTAACTGCCCCATCTAGGACCAGTTGATCCAATATCTCGTTGATTTAATTATTGACCATTCACTGTCTGCATGTTAAGTAACCTGCCCTTAGCGGCGTCCCTTGCAAGTCAGGTTTCTAAGTCAACACGGAACTGTGGGAACCAAAACTGGTCCATCTTTGTAAGATGCTGAGTTAGGGATCACGATACTTTGACCGGGGCTTTGTAAAGATCAAGCGGAGATCAGTTGGTCAAAGATCTCGATTAGTGTCACTTGACTCTAAGGTCACTAATAATATCTGTTAAATTAATCGATGAAATCGGAATGAATTGATTTTTAATCAATAATTAGGTGCATATCTTTAGTGAAATTTTGTTTGCTGTGATTATATAATGTGCCCGTGTTTATTGCATGTGATTGACGAGTTATTGTTTTTGATCGCAAAATCGCCAGAGAGTTAGTTACTCGAAAAAAATATACATTTTTTGGAATCATGTTGGTGAGTTATATTTTTAAACGTGTATGGGTAATTTCAGTTATTGATTTGAAAATAATTGTATGTTTCGGTACATTATTTATTCTATGTTAAATGTGGGGTATTAAAACACGAAACTTCATTACTATAACCAATAATTGCTGAGGATATTTGTAGAAAAAATGACGATGACATTTTGGTCCTGAAGACTTTTTTTTCAACGAAAACATGAAAAATCAATAGGTATTCGACAGTTATGATTGAGGTGGGAGTTGAACGGTTACGGTTGATGTCGATTCAAAATATTTTTTGTTCGTTTTTGGGAAAAATGTCAAACAAATTTCAATAAGTTTTCACTTCAAATAATGTCAGGAATCGCTGGTTTAAATAATAACAATTTGTATAAAGGACAATATTTTTGGTGTTTGATTTAATCTGTCCACAAAAATTAAAAGTTTATTCATCATTCAACTTATCTATATTGTTAATTAATTTTATAAAAGGCGATCCACTAGTTCAGGAAAAAATTGAAATCTGAATTCACACCCTTTATGGGAGGAGTTTAAAAATACTTGAGAAAAAGCTTTTGGAAAGGTTGGAAAAGGTATTTGAGAATTTTTTTTTACATGTTGATTTCGTAAAGGCCTGTAAAAAATATTAATTCCAGTTTTACGCATTGTTTATTGTAAGAGAACTGAAATTTAAAATTGATTTCACGAAACTAAGCGACGTGGAGTCAAACGACTGTCTCCCGCGCCGGTCGGGGCGTGACTGATACGAAATAGGTGTTGCCCAGTGCATGGTTCTTGTGCCCATGCCATAAGGGTCACTTCGAGAATCCAAATTCGTGGAGTGCGAGCCGGATTGATTGATGTCAAAAATATCAACGCAAAAATTCATATTTTATTTTATTTTGTGAAGTTCGGTCGTAAATATCAATTTTTTTTGCGATTATTATAAAAGAAACTAAATTTGCCACATTATACAATAAAACCAAATCCGAAAAAGGTTTTATAAATAGGAGAGTTTGGACTTGAAAGTGTTTTTTTATAGACCTTATACTTTATTTTTTTAAAGGCTTTTTAAAAAAATGACAGATATTTTTAAGAGCCAAGGTATGTTCTACACACAGTATTGAATTGAAGCATCTATAATACTTCTAAGCTATCAAATTTTCAAAACAAAAACATGTGATTTTGTATGATTTTGCATTATTTGGTATGGCTTCATCTTAAGAAATTACCACATCTCTTCTTGCGAATATATTGTCTTCTTTGTTGCCGTATAAAATGTAATTTTAAATTATTATTACTACTTTTCTAATAGTTGTAATAAAATATAAGTTGTCCTCCCTTAATGCGCCGTATATCCGCTCAAAAAGAAGAAGATGGAGAGATATCTAAATACGAATGTTAGAGAGAGTGCGCTAATATTTAAAACGATAAAATTTATGCGAAAATTCTGAAAATGT
This sequence comes from Limnephilus rhombicus, assembly GCA_929108145.2. Classification (NCBI taxonomy): domain Eukaryota; kingdom Metazoa; phylum Arthropoda; class Insecta; order Trichoptera; family Limnephilidae; genus Limnephilus; species Limnephilus rhombicus. The sequence goes on along the minus strand of OV815287.1, from coordinate 14,476,110 downwards.
TTAATAAAAAACGGCTCGTTTGAAATAGAGCAAAAATCTCGTGGGGAACACCTAAAATAGCATTTAAAGAAACACCGTAAATTTTTTCATACGTATAACTTCTAAAATATGTGAAAAAACGTCTTTATAATAATTTTCGGAGCGTACTTTGCGATTTTTTTCTATCGAGGGAATTTCATATAATTGGCATGTAGAACGTCTAGATTTATCTTAAAAAATAACATATATTTTTTTAAGAGCTTAAAAACTTCAAATATTTAAGGGAGATATGTAATAAATCGGCAGAAATTCGGGATGCGGCGGCTTAAACACAAGCATCTGCTTTAATAGGAGAGGAGTATGTGAAATACTATATAAAAAAATAAATGAACAAAATTGTGAAGAAATAAAAATATTACAAAAAAAATAAACATAAAGATCATATTATAGATAAGAAATTCATAATTTTTTTTAACAAATATGTTCTGCTTTGTATATTTTCGCCTGACTTATTATTATCTCAGTATTATGGAATATAAATCCCAGATTTCCAAAGAATTATTATAATAACTAGTTTTTTTATACATAACCGACAAAGAAGCAGAGATAACATTATTAGATATTAAAATTTTTCGCTAAAAATAATTATATCTCAACCTCGACCAGTGAAACTAACTATTGGTACCTACCCAATGATGAAAAAACATAGCGTAAACACAATACATGTTAAAGAAATCTGCTAGAAAAACTGAAAATCATTACTATAGCGTCGTTTGAAAACGCCAATCATTGCCGTCAACTAAATTTCTGTCAAATTAACGATGACGGTTAAAAGCGTGACGGGAGGGGGAGGGGTAGGGTGGCATTTAATACAAAATGGCCCCACCCTTTCAACCCCAGATTTAACCCCTCCCTCCGTCGAACCCTAAAAATAAATTCATACTATCTACTGTCTCTGACGCAGCCTTCGTTATAGGTAATTGGAATAATCAATTTTCTCCGACAGTTTGGACGCATGGAGTCTAAAACAAATGGATGCCGCCGGTATTACGAGCGTTTATTATATTTTTAAGTAAAACTTCTTTACGCACGCTTGACCTGGGGAGTGAGCTGGTGAATGCGTGACGAGAGTGTTACGAAAAGCGAGGCGAACGGTAGTTGAGAGGGAGATATAAATAAGTGAATAAAGAAAGAGAGAGAGTTACGTTTCGTTTATTACTGTAGGGGCAAGAGAGAGGTGCAAGCACACATTTTCTTTCTCTCATTCCAGTTACGTTGCGTATATCTAAGACACAGTGCAGGCCTATTGTCTGTATCACAGTGTAGGAGCAAGAGAGAGATCAGTGCGCGCGCACATTTTCTTTATCTCTTCCTATCATATAGATGGCGCTAAAAAGTTTTACTTCAGTCGTGTGGCCTAAAGCACACTCGTTTTTGAAGTAAAATTTCTTTACGAACGCTTGACTAAGCGGAGTAAGCTGGTGAATGCGTGACGAAAGCGTTACGAAAAGTGTGATCGGGCGAGGCGAACAGTCGGGCCTTTACGTACGCTTGACTTTGGGAGTAAGCTGGTGAATGCGTGACGAGAGCGTTATTAAAAGTGTGATTGGGCGAGGCGAACGGTCGGGCTAGGCGAACGTAAGTTTACAGTTAATACCGCACAAGAATCTCAACTGCTCCCGTCTGGAGCCAGTGAGACTATGGCATCCCCAATTAGGGTATGTTGTGAGGCTGAAGGTAGTGGGGAGGGGAAGGAGGTGAGGAAGAGGAAGGTTGGGAAGTACCCGACTATTCAGATCTGGTCACCAAACATGGCTAAAGCCATTTTCAAGCAACGTTTCAATTCTGAATGGTGGTCTTACACCAGGGCGATACTGATAGTATCTTCCACTCTGGAACATGCCGCAAATATACTATATATTATTTTAAATGAATTAATTGTGAAATAACACAAATTAATCAAATAAAATTTATTTGCGCATGCCGGGTTCGAACCCGCGACCTCCGGATTGTGAGTCAAGAGTCTTACCCACTGGACTACGGAGGTCGTCAAAAAAGTAAAGTAGCAAGTAGCAAGGCAATCATCATCGTACCGTTCAAAAAATACAAACTAATAAGTTCGTTTTGGTAATATCTATGGATCTGTTTTAGCTGGTAATCCAGGACTTGGTGTCAGATTTATATTTAAGATACATTGTGTTTTGTTTAATGGTCAGTGTATCTAAAATTTCTTTGCCAAATGTTGTTTAAGCAAAAGAGATATAAGTAAGAAATTACTCTCTTTGGTTCTAGTATCTCGAACGGTTTGGACATTTTCAAAGGTAGTTAGTTCTGTTTGGAGAGTAATGCTATTATGTTTTTGGCATAAAGTTGTCTATCGTCCAAGACACAGATTCTCCTGAAAATTTAATCTGAACTGCTTGTGATCGGCAGTTTTTTTAATACTTCAGATTTTATGTCCGGGTTAAATCTTCCCCACAGGAAAAACTAACCCCTTTCACACGCTCTTCAACAACTGATCATCTAGTCAATTCACGCTTTGCAATTGCACTATGTAAGTATAATAAATATAAAACAACACAAGAACAACATGTCAACCTACCAGAGACCAAATGGGAAAATAATTCACCGACTCCAGATATTTTAATATCAGAGGGTTCGCCTCGGTAGGACTCCTAATTGGACCTATAAATCCTACTGATCCCTCAATATTATTATCAAACCAAAGATTTATTACTGATTCTCTAACTGACAGCCCTGAAAAGCTGAACTCATTAGCAGTACCTGTAGTCAATTCAAACTGCAGTTATTTCAACTGAAGGTAACAATAATATCAGTACTAAGTTACTCCATTTTAGCCAATTCTTAGAATCCAACATTATGTACAAATAAAAGTAAAGTAGGTATATTATACTTGATGTTGAGAATTTTTCCAAGTATTCACCTTTATTTACTTATTTTTACTCTGCATAAAAATGTGTATTTTGTACGAGCTCATATTCTTTTTTTTTGTTGTAAAACATATTTGTATCCTATAACTAAATACTAGTTGTTATCCATACATACGTACTTTGTCTAATGTACATTATTATCATTGTAATTACCCTCCTGTGTACCACTGTGTATCATGTATCATGTATCACCGGATTGTAATAGCCATTTTATGGCGTTGAAATAATAAATAAATAAATATAAATATTTAAAAAGTCTTTTGCTATCCTACATGTATTTAAAACGACAGATTTTTGCATTTTTAATCTTTATAATTATTAGCTGTGCTTTAAAAATCGGATCGATGGCGGCAGCTTTAGCTCCTTCCCAGTATCGTAACATGTATTTATTTTTACTGCGATAACATTATACTGACTGATTTTTGGAGTTTTAAGCCGTGTTACGCTTCTTCCTCCTTTAGACAACATTTCACACAGCCGTGAAGTTCCATCATCAGGGCTAATGTCATGATTGACCCTAATACTAACCTTAATTCATAATTTATCGTTTCAATATATTTCTACTGCTGAGAGATCCGGTGTAAAGATTATTTCTGATACCTGCATCGTTTATAAAAAGAGACTATTAACAGAAATAAAGTGACTTTAGTTGCTTCTCTATTTTTCTTTCGTCAGCATTTTGTAAGGAGCGAAGATGCAGTCGTTAATGTTTACCAACGTGTAGAATTAAATGCTTATTTTTAGTGCACTTCAAACGGCAATTAAATCAGTTAATTGTCGTAAAAAATGACAAATAGAACCGGTCAATTATCATAATATTTATATGACCCAAGATTATATAAGAAAAATATCCTTTTTAATTATTTCTATTGTAATATAGTGTTTGCCGATATTTTAGTGGAAATTGTAGATAACTGATCTAGTTCTTGATTTCCACAGCTCGGCTGTGGAACGATTTTACCGGCTTCTGTGTTGCCTGTGTTTCCTCCTAAAATGTCCAACATCCCCAAAATTGACATAGGCCCTAAAGGAAATTACTAATCTTCTGTGTGGAGTTAAGGCAAAAAGTCGTAATATTCTAATTTTCTTGGAATGCAATCATTTTGTTTTTTTATGTATTAACCTACAGTGATTTATTTTTTAACCCTTCAAATTAAATTTTGTTTTCTCTTCACCGGGGCTTAATATTACTTTTTGTTTATTTAATAACAATGATACGTATTACAAGAAAGCTTGTCATTATGTTTTATAAATTCTGAACATTTTTTCCTTTAAAAAAATACTGTATCATAATTAATTAAGTTCGCTGAATTTTGGCTTTCTTCATAATTTACTAATACTTCGTTCGCGGATTCGACTCCCAAAATAGATAGAAACCTTTTGGTTTTTTGTGAAGGCGTATTACATTAAATGACCGACTGTTGGTTGCTAATGTAATTAGTTGCTGCCTACATTCCCACCGAAACAATTTAAACACGATTCAATTATTCAATCGTTGACAAGTATCCGGATATTTCTTGTTTGACATTAAATTTAATTAATTTTTTTTTGGATTTAAACTGATTAGGTATCTTTTTTCAGAAAGGGGCACTAAAATCTGACAAAAATGGAGGGCTGGGAAATCATTTCAAATGCTTTAAATGACGACACCAAATGGTTATAAAGTAAAATGTTAATATTTTTATTTTTATTTTAACTTTATGAGTAAAACCTCAAATTGTAATATTTAATTAAATGAAGACAATATAAGCGAAACTCGAGTCCCAGATGTGTCAATATCTTTTTCTGATTTTTCTGTTTTCAGATTTTCGATTGAGTTTCGCTTATATTGTCTTCATTTAATTAAATATTACAATTTGAGGTTTTACTCATAAAGTTAAAATAAAAATAAAAATATTCATCCTAGACTTGCAGAAAAGTCAATAGATGTCGCATATTAAATAAAATGGATAAAGATTTATCCAGACACTATCTAGAGAGCATTTAGTTCGGGTTTGAATCTTGCAATCATACATAAAGATAGCAGCCAATAGTATATGCGTTAAGAAAAATGAAGATAGTGTGGGTGGTTCTTAGTCGAAGTATGATACAGTTAAAAGTGACCGAATTGGATATCGACACGGTGGCGCAGTGGTTAGCGCGTTCGCCCGGTAAGCGAGAGGTCCTGGGTTCGAGTCCCAGATGTGTCAATATCTTTTTCTGATTTTTCTGTTTTCAGATTTTCGATTGAGTTTCGCTTATATTGTCTTCATTTAATTAAATATTAAAATGTTAATATTTAAAAAGCACAATGGTCAAGATTCAAGATGCATAATACTTGTTTCTCAAAGTGAATACCTAGATAAGAAAAGTGGTCCTGCGTTCAAGTCCCAGTTGCGACCGTTACCTCTTTTATTTTTTCTTTTGTTTCATGTTTCATTACGATTTATTAGTATTATCTACTTCTTCAATGATATTTTTTTTTTTTAATTTTTTTTTTGTACATACAATAATGACATTACATTTTTCAGATACATTTTTTATATAACGTGATTCACCTTTTTTTAGAGCATGCTCGTGTAAAAAAGGTGGAGCAGCGTGTGTGAAACTATTTAACATATTTTTTTAGAATTATAATATGTATTTTTATATATTTTATATATATATATACATATATGTACATATATATATACATATATATAATACATATACATATTCAAAACAAGATATATGAAATAGAATAGAAAAAAAGAAAAACAGTATAAAAAAGAAGAAGAAGAGAAAGAGGAAGAGAGAAAAGAGAAAAGAATATAAAAGTAAATGGATTTCCAAAATCAATTGTCGAGAGACATTCTATTGTTTTATTAAATTGAATTATTGTAATATGCTAATGATTTAGTGTTTTTATAGAACTTTTGAATTTTTTATAATTAATTTCCAATCTTAAGTTAAGGGGTAACTGGTTAAACCACTTGACTCCAATATTTTTATAAAAAAATGTTGGGCTGTAGTGGTATTACAACGCGGTATAGTTATAGAGCCAAGAATACTTGGTCTTTTGCTGTTTGAAATAGATAATGAGTTATCATTGTTGAAACAATCTTTGTGGATTTGTAAAAGTGTAATTTTTTTATAAATATTGTGTAGTGAAAGGACTTTAAATTCTTGAAATAATCTTATGAATATACCTAGGTACCTTCCTAGTCGAATAATAATTTATATGTAACACAATTTATAATCTTCGCGCTCTTAGATGGCGCTAATTGAAATATTTTAGAAAACAGAATGTGCAATTCACACGCGGTAGAAGACAAACCTTAAAAAAAAACTAAAGTAAACAAGAGTAGGGAGGCGTCGAAGTACCGCACAAAGAGGAGACCGATCGTACTATCTGATTCTCTCGCAGACTAAATCCTATAGATGTATGTTTTTGTCGCTTTTTAGTGTCGCTATTTTTCGTGTCATCGAGATTCAAGTCACAATGGTTCTAAAGAAGTTTTCACTTCAAAAAAACACTTGTTGCAAGTTATGCTTTAAAAATATTTGGATGAATTATTGTGTATTGGCGGGTGTAGGTACATACGGAATGTGAATATGAATAAAAAAATCTCCGTAATAAACTCAATTCTTTCAAGAACGTTTACAAATACAATAATGTTTTGGAGATTCAATCCAATTTTGTATTTGTGATAGTTTCTTGAAACATTTATGTTTTTATATCGATAAAACTATTGATTCACATTCCGTATCTATAACTGCCAACAAATAATTTATCTTAATATTTTAAAGCATATCGTGAAAAACGTGTTTTTTTCTTAAAGTAATTTTGCACCATTGGCTTATTTTTGTAATATTTTTTTTACCAACGCCCTTGAGGTAGTTTTTTTTTCACGAAAACAGCGCTGTACAATTATCCAATTATTATAATTATCTTTTGACAGTTTTAATCCCGATTAACACTATTATAAAACCCTTTACACTTAAGGGTTTTTGCGTAAGTGTGTGAGTGTATCTACCCATAATTTTTATTCGAAATGTGCACTAGAATTTTTTTTTTAATAGTTAATAGGTATTTTTTATCGAGCAATGAAAATATTAATCGTCCCATAACCGTCGATCGAATCAACGAGCTTTTACTCTATATTTTTACGGTTATCGGGCAACTCAGGACAGTGCGAAATCAACACACTTGTGAATAAATCTTGGTTAAGATGAAGCCACAGTAAATAATGTAAAATCATACAAAATCATGTATTTTTGTTTTGAAAATTTGATCGCTTAGAAGTAATATAGATGCTTCAATTAAATACTGCGTGTAGAAAATACCTTGGCCCTTAAAGATGTCGGTAATTTTTTTTATAAGTCTTTTAAAAAGCCAATAAAAAAATAAAGTATAAGGTCTATAAAAAAACACTTCCAAGTCCAAACTCTCCTATTTATAAACACCTTTTCGGATATGGTTTTATTGTATAATGTGGCAAATTCAGTTTATTTTATAATAATCGCAAAAAAATTGATATATACGCCCGACCTTCACAAAATAAAATAAAATATACATTTTCGCGTTGTTATTTTACAATACGACCGCTAGTCGACGAATTCGGTTTTTCAAAGTGAACCCTATGGTGTCCACCGAAGAACTACTGCCCACGCCTATTAAGTATCAGTCACGCCTCGGACAGAGCGGGAGATGAATGTGTGACTCCGCGTCGCTTGATTTCGTGAAATCAATTTTAAATTTCCGTTTTATTACAATAAAAAATGCGTAAAAAGGGAGTTAATGTTTTTTTATAGGTTTTTACGAAATCAACCTGTAAAAAAATTTCTTAAATGGCTTTTCCAACCTTTCTAAAAACTTTTTATTAATATTTTCAAACTCCTCCTTTAAAGGGGCGTGAATTATATCACTTTTCAAAAGTGTGTTGATTTGTTATTGTCCTGAGTTGTCATGGAACCATTTTTACAGATGTTTCGGCACCAAATCCAAACAATATTTTTGGACATTTAAAAAAGCATTAATCAAAAAAAAAATTCATTACTTTTGAACCTAATTCATATTCATATGTGATCTACATAATGTATTCCTTCTGTATGGTTTTAATCGATTTTTGTGCAGCGTTCATTAACCCCAACAACCCTAGTCGATGTGAATGCGTTGGACAAGAAGGCTCCCATCGCCGACTTTTCTTTTGGCCAAAGAATGCCGGGAGCGGCGGGTTTTAAATTATTTTCACCGTTAACTTCCCAGATTTCCCCCCATAAAAACTCTTATTTTCTTCACTCTGCGGGGAGAAAAATTTCAGAGGTAGTAAACTGAATGCAAGGTGACATAATTATTAATAACTTTTAAAGGTTTATATCCAAAATGTTGATGATGGATGCTGATAAACATAAATGTTATGTTATAGCAAATTACACCTAGGTGTATAGGTATAGAACGGAACGCGTTCCGTTCCGCGGCGATGACGCCACTGCTTGTCACGAGTATTTTGTACTGGTGAAAGTTAGTGGTGCTGGCGACACGGTATCGCTTCGAAGTAAATAAGCACACACTTCACGACTAAAAATTACACATCTACCGGATCTGCCCTGATGATGGACACTGCAACGATGTCCGAAACGTTGGCTAAAGAAGGAGGTAGCGCAACACGGCATAACACCCCAAAAACAAATAACGAAAATGCTTTTGGCCGTGAAAATCTTAAAACTTATCCTACTGTATACTGTCAAAAAATCATTAATTTAACCCATTTACCCTGACAGAAATTTTTTTTCTCTCGATTTGTGTTCATTTTTAATTTTCATTTAATTTATAATAAACTTCTTGATAATTTATAGTAATTTATTTTTGGGTTATCAGTGGAAAGTCTTATTTTTTTAAATTTTATCAAAGAAGGAGGAAGTGCAGCCCCTAAAAATAAGTCACAATAATACTTTTGACCGTGAAAATCTGAAATCATTTGTTAATATTTACCCAATTTAGTTGCAAAAGTTCTATGTCACAATGGCATAAGACACTTAAGGGCGGGTTGTTTAAAAACATTTGAACAATTTATCAAATATTTGCAGTTTATTTTCACCGTCTGTGCAAGCTCTATTCAAGTTTTGTTATTACATCAATATAGGCCATTTGCTTCACAAAACTGAAATAATCACAGAACTTAAATAAACCTTTCACAGAACATGTAAATTAAGATGAAGCCATGCAAAATAATGCAAAATCATACAAAATCACGTATTATTGTTTTGAAAATTTGATGGCTTAGATTTATAGATGCTTCAATTAAATACTGCGTGTAGAATATATTTGACCCTTAACAATATCGATAATTTTTTTCAAGTCTTTTAATAAGCCTAGAAAAAATAAAGTAATAGGTCTATAAAAAAACTTTCAAGTGCAAACTCTCCTACTTATAAATCCCTTTTCGGATATGGTTTTATTGTTTAATGAGGCAAATTCACTTTCTTTTGTAATAATCGCAAAAAATTGATATTTATGCCCGAACTTCACAAAATAAAATAAAATATGCATTTTCGCGTTATTATTTTACAATACGGCCGGCAGTCGACGAATTTGGATTTTCAAAGTGAACCCTATGCCGTCCACCTAAGGACTATAGACTTGCCACACCCATTTCGTATCAGTTCCGTCCCGGCCGTGACGGGGAATAGACGTCTCAGACTCCGCGTCGCTTGGTTCCGTGTAATCAATTTTAAATTTCGTTGTTATTCGTATAATAATGCGTAAAAAATGAGTTAATGTTTTTTACATGTCTTTATGAAATCAACCCATAAAAAAAATCTCAAATACCTTTTCCAACCTTTCCAAAAGATTTTTCTCGAGTGTTTTAAAACTCCTTCCAAAAAGGGGCGTGAATTCCGATCTCGATATTTTCCTGGACTATTGGATCGCCTTAAACTTAAAAATCTGATGAATTGTTCCATTTTTTTAACAACGCAACCTTAGGTTTAACGTAGAAATCATTAGTCTGGATAAGATTTTGAATTACTTTTTCAATTTGGGAGGCGGGAATGGGTACTGCCGCCCCGGGAACCTTTACTGAATAACCAACACCTCTGCCATAGGTCACCCCAAGTGGTTCGCTACGTTTGGTGATTTAGCAGGGGTGCCCGGGTTCATGGGGTGAGGTTTGTCAAGGTCTTAGAGGCGGATGACCAGGACATACTGAACCCCCATCCTACCCACCCCTTAAACCCTTTTCCTTCCCATAACTCTCCTCTCCTTCCTTTCCTTAAAAAAAAACCTTCCACACAGCATCCTCAAAGATGACATAGGCCCTGAGGGAAATTATTTTCCTCAGGGCCTCCTGTGTGGAGCTCATGTAAAAAAAAACATGAAATTTGTCGCTAGTGTGAATGGTAATAGGTTAAATAGGTCTCATTTTTTCAACAACCACATACTGATTGTATAACGTTGATCAGTGGCATGTGTTCAAGTAGACGACATTACGTCCTGCATACAACATAACAATAGTCAGGCGTTTGTTAGTTGGCCCGGCCACTCACGGCGTCTGGAGCAAGGCGGTACATATACATTTTAAGGGTGTGCAGCTAAAGGGGTAAAGGGGTGACTTTTGTCCCCGTGATGAATGCCCTGTCAGCCTCGCAGGGTGGGGGGAGGTGGGAGGCCTTAATGTTATTACATTGGCCCGCGCGTATGCCGGAACATTTATGAACGGGTATTAAGAGTTTGCATCGCGGTTTTGCATAAGGACATGCCACCATTGATTTCATATATTCTTCTTATATTTTAGGGGGAATCTAGTCCAGCCAAACCAAAAAATCTTCCTATACATGTGGAGAATCCATTCCCAAAGTTATAGTATCAAATTCGACCTGTTATGGAGCCAAGATAATTGTGTTCTAACATCATCTATTATGTAAACATTGGTTTGTAGCGACGTTTATCAATTCCATCTTGCGATCCAATTCGAAGACTTTATTTGTTTCTTTTTTTATTTCATTCTTCTTGATTCATCCAGTATATCACTATCTAGAAAGAGTATTTTGAAAATGAATTACCTGTTAGTGCGTTCCAGAATCATTTTCTTCGAATTCTTTTTCAAATAACATTACATCACACGAAATTAAAAAAATAGAAATAACAGAGAAAGGATAGTACCTACGTACCTACAGAATTGTACACGAATTGTAATGACAATGAGGATCAAATTTTATATTAGGAAGATAGTGTCAAGTCAAAAAATATAACGTGTTAATAGAAATATATATATATATATATTTTTATATATATATTTTTTTTTTGATAATTTATTTTTATTTTTAGTAATATGTTTTACATGGTACATGATAATTTTACATCTCAGGTTTTTACTACCCTTCCATTGAAAGCATTTGCTTGTGTATGGAAGGGAAGTGTAGAAAAATGTTATTAGTTATTAGTTGGTACTTAAATAATTCACTGTACAAAAATATATGAGCGCTACAGTATTTATTTTGATAATAGTGTGTATTTAAAAAAAAAAAGAATGTTATGGAAAACTAAGGATATTTGTAAGATTAATTGTGACAGTAGTTTTTTTCTTAAGAATATTTTTAATGTGTCTTGACTGCAAGCAGTATTCGGGTTTTATCATTAATGCTTCTGATTTCTTCTGGTAGACGATTGAAAAAAGTTCTTCCCTGGTAAGTATAATGATGCTATGCAAAAGACGTATTTAGTTTTGGGCATAGAAAAACATGTTTAAGTCGAGTTCTGTTTTCGTTTAAAAGTGGATATTTATCTTTTTCTTTTATAATTTGAATTAATGAATTTTTAATATATAAACCTTTAAATGTGGGTACTTGAAATTCTTCAAGCAGGCGTTCTGTTGGGTAGTCCAGGGATTTTTTAAATATAATTTTAATAGTTGTTCTTTGTATAATTTATATTTTCACATTAGCTCCACAGTAATCCACACGGGAGGCCATGAAGAAAAAAAATCCCTTAGGGCCTACGTCATCCTTGGGGATGCTGTGTGGAGGGTATTTTTAGGTAAACGAAAGGGAGGAGGTCCTGGGAAGGAAAAAGATATGAGGGTGAATAGGAATCTGGGGGTCAATGTGTTGAGGGGTGACGGACGCATGAATCATCCCATTCACTGCAGAGCAAGGCGATGGGTCGAGAGAGTCAGGCCTGGAAAGGTCTAGGTTAGGCTTCCCTTAACCAGTCTCTCTCGATCCGGCCAGCCACGCAGTAGGTGAGCAAACGCATTCGTTACAAAGTCCTAGACAAGCCTCATACCATGAATCCGGACACCCCTACTACGTCAGCAAACATAGCGAACCACTTGGGGTGACGTCTATATTGGTGGTCCACTAGGTTAGGCTCCCTCAACCAGTCTCTCCCGATTCGGTCAGCCAGCCAGATCTAGACAAGCATCTCCCCATGAATCCGGGCACTCCTGCTAAATCACCAAACGTAGCGAACTACTTGGGAAGACCTATCGCAGGGATTGTTGATGATCCGATAAACGATTCGCGGGGCGACGGTATCCGTCCCGCCTCCTAAATTACAATACCTCTCGAGATTACATCGAAATAGCATCAAGTTAAGCATACACTGATTTATTTATCATCCAACATATTTAATTTGGAACTCTTGCCTTTGTGTTCTCAACTCATCGGATATCGGCTATCGGTTTGCAAATAAGGCCTTAAACTAATGGACGGAAATATTAAGGTCAGGAAACAATTTAATTTATTTTCTTCTTTTCGCCCGCATGTGGGACGCTGAATAAATAACACTGGGTTGGTGATTCGGGGGTCAGTTTCGTTTGGGGAGGTTTTTCGTCAGGGGAGGCGGTCGCGTCAGGACGGGCGACGCTCTATCGATCGACGCCGCGACGGCTCATAGACTCAATCCAAGCTTAAACTCCTTTTTGGATCATCAATTTATAATTTTCTATCTGATAACTCCTTACTTGCTTTGATTTTTTGCAAGAAATTGAAAAACATTAATATTTTGGTAACAGGCGACCTCAATTACAGAGCGAAAAGCTCATTTGTTCTACCTGAACTTTGACGACGTTGGTGGTCGCGGGATAAGGATCTCGACTGTCAATCCGAAGATTACGGATTCAAATCCCGGCGAGCGCAAATAAATTTTATTTGATACACTCCGTATCGATATGGTGTAAGACAACCATCCAGAATTAAAACGTTGCTTGAAATGGCTTTACTTGTGTTTCATGATCAGATCTGAACAGCCAGATACTTCCCCATCCCATTACCTTCAGCCTCACAACATACCCCACTTGAGGATGCCATTGGCTCCAGACGGTCGGGAGCAGCTGGGACTCTTCTGCGGTATTCACACAAAAAAGACGCATATGTTGCAGATTCCAAACCCAGTGTGAATCTTCTTCTTTGTGTGCCGTATCAGGCCCCCCGACATTGGCTATCACTCTTGAAAATATCTCTCTGTCTTGCGCTGCCCGGAATAGCTCCTCCACACTTCTAATGCCGGTCCACTCTCGTATATTTCGCAGCCAAGACATTTGTCTCCTACCACGCCCTCGGCGACCCTCTATCTTGCCTTTCAATATTAAATGGAGCAAGTGATACTTCTCCCCTCGAAGTACATGACCCAGATATGAAATGTAAGCAGTTCTCTATCTGCTCTAGCCCGCAGGTGAATAAATAAAATGAATGCCCGGTGTAAATAAAATGCCCGGTGTGAATAAATAAAATAAATAAATTTTCTACGGGTTAATTCAAATGTAGAATTTTTATTTTATTTGGTGTGGAATAATTCACACACAGTGCGAAACCTAACGTCTGTATCGTTCTGACAAAATAACACAATTAAGAACTGGAACATTGCGTTGCTTCAAATGACTTTTGCTGTATTTAGTGGTAGATCTAAAATGCCACGTACTTTGTAGCCTTCTTCCACTTTTATTTTGTTTCCCCCACTTCTTTGAGATGCCTGACGACTTTACTCAAATGGAGATGCCACTGTGTTATAGTTATTACTTCGTAGGTACTTACTTTACCTTTGTACCTAGTTTCGTTAGTTTAATGATAAGAGCGTAATTTATTTATTTTATATTTTATTAACGCCCTAGTGGGCTTTTACAAGAAAAGAAGCAAATATATAATAAAAAATATTAATTACATGTATTACATAAACAATAAAACAGAATAAATATGAATGCAATCGACTCGTTAGGTAAAGAATATTACAACATAAAAAAGAAATTAAATGAGATAGTACAAGTTGTACTTACAAAAAACTAAAACAATTCAGCTTTAAATATTTATATATATTATTAACAATAATAATAAGACCTGATATAGAACAAAGTGTAAATAGAACTGCAAAAATATTATAAAGTAAGTATACATTTTACTGGTGAGGTTTAGATGAGAAAATATTTTATGAGAAAAACATAAAAAAATAATAAAAGTTAATTATTAGCAGATAGAATCGAGATTAGTTGATTTTTGAAGCATTTAGTGACATTAAAATACAATAATATGCTTAATCCCCTCTTTATTATTTGAACTTAATATCACGAAGACGTATATGTCTTCATTTGACATCGAGTCTTGTGTAGATTTAAAATAGAGAGCGAAGTATAGCGGCACTTACTTCAGTTCTCTAATAATATTGTAATTTAAAATGTAATTTCTGATCCGTAAGAGTCTGGCTCTACGGTGTCAGTTTTTGAAATAAAACTTCTTTACGCACGCTCGACTTGGGGGGTAAGCTGGTGAATGCGTTACGTAAAGTGGTGATTGTTACGAAAAATGTCATGCGAACGGTAATCGATGCGAACGGTGATCGATTTCTAGGCGAACAGTCGGGCCTTTACGCACGCCTGACTTGGGGAGTGATAAGGATAAGGATAAGGATGGTCACCCCAAGGTCGTAGGTCACCCCAAGGTCGTAGGTCACCCCAAGGTCGTAGGTCACCCCAAGGTCGTAGGTCACCCCATGGTCATATTTCACCCCAATGTCATATTTCACCCCAATGTCATATGTCACCCCTAGGTCATTGGTCACCCCGTTCGATACGTTTGGTAACTTAACAGGGATACCTGGGTTCATTGAGCGAGGTTTGTCTTGTAGTTTTACTTCAGTCTTGTGGTCTAAAGCACACTGTTTTTTTTACGTTAAACCCACACGGGAGGCTCATGATGAAATAATATCATTATTAATCTCAATGCCTTTGTGATATTTGTGGATGCTGTGTGGGGGACTTTTTAGGGAAAGGAAGTTCTGGGAAGGAAAGAGGTATGAGGAGTGTGTAGGAGTGACGGACGTATGAATTCATCCCTTCCGCTGCGATGTAAGATGATAGGTCGAGAGAGACCAGTTGGAGAAGTCAAATGATCTCCCCAAACCAGTCTCTCCCGCTGGTGAGCAGGCGCATCCACCACCAAGGCCTAAACACACTAAACCCGATGAACTCGAGCACCCCTGCTAAGTCATCAAACATAGCGAAACACTTGGGGTGAGCTATGGCAGTGGTGTTTGTTATCAAATAATTGGTTCCTGGGGCGGCTATAGGTACCCATACCCGCCTCTGAAATTGAGTTTGAGCGTGAGCCAGCCCTTAAGGGTTAAAGAGGTGTGGGTGTTCTTGGAGCCGCCCTCCTTTGTAGATATTGCCATCCCTGTGGCGGGGGCCGACCCTCCCCCTCGCAGTTTTAAGGGTAAGATACGGTAATAGTGGGACTTTTAAGGGTAGAATGGTCGCTCCGTAAAACGTTGATGGTTAAACTTTAATGCGGGTATTAGAAAGGTGGGTGTCTATATCCCTGTAAGCCTTATTATCTTATGTCGTATTATAACTAACTGGGAGCTCGAATGCCTAGTAACGTTTTGATTATAATGCGAAACCAGCGCCAGTTTGAGAAAATCAATATAACGATGGGTTTCTGCTTTCGACTTCCTTTGTTCAGTTTTTTTCTAACATTTACAGTAAAACTTGAGATATTGAAACTAATTTCCTACATATTAAAAGACCGCGTGTGACGGGACTCAACGGGATCAAAGGTTGTGGCGATAACTAAAGGTTATTGCGGATGCCAAAGTTTTAGGCATTCAAACGGTAATACCTACAATTCTTTTTATCGTGTTGATGTTTATTTTATTAATATTTGAGATAGTATTTACACTTCAGCTACTCTGTGTATCAGTTAGTCGAAAAATTGCATATTTAGAATAATTTTAATGAAAATGGAACCAATAACGAATCTAGATGTCTGCGGCTTACATTGATCTATGACCATAGGAAGGCTGTGTGTAGTTTTTTTAAAATATATTATACATTAGTAAGTTAGGGAATGAATAATTGTCTTCTATAATATAAAAATGAATCGCTGAATGTGTTGCTAAGCGCATAACTTTCGAACGACTGCACCACATTGGATAATTCTTTTTTTTGTGTGTTCGTTATTATCAGGACAAGGTTTTTATAAAACTTCCGGTGAGTTCTGGCACTATGAAATTTGTATAAAAAAATTGCTATTGGTGGCACGCGACGTTTGAAAACTGAATGTATGGAAAGCGGGAGGGAGGGAGAGATGGGGTAGGGGGGGAGAGGGGGGAGGGGGGAGGGAGGGCCGTGAGAGAACCCCCCTTACACCATGCGAGCAAAGCCGCGGGAAAAAGTTAGTTTTAATGTATAAATACCTCTTTGAAAATAGATAATTGAATAAATAAGCGTATAACTTTCATATGAACTTTATGGAAAAACGACATTTTGTAATAAATTTGTTGTTGTTCAGTTCTGAAATAGCTTAAAAACTGAAACCCATGTTCCCAAGTCCTTCATTGTTATTTTCTCACTTTGTCTTT
The DNA here is from genome assembly GCA_929108145.2 of Limnephilus rhombicus. Classification (NCBI taxonomy): domain Eukaryota; kingdom Metazoa; phylum Arthropoda; class Insecta; order Trichoptera; family Limnephilidae; genus Limnephilus; species Limnephilus rhombicus. The sequence continues at coordinate 14,459,370 of OV815287.1, read as the reverse complement.
CTTCTTTCCTTGAAAGTCCCTACTTATTTCCTAAAAGAAGAATACAATATTGACTATCTACTTGGTACACATACACAATACCGCACAAAAATCGAAAATTACCCACTTTAATCAGATTAAAATTCGTCGTGAAATAGTTAACATCTCGTTAAAAAGTGCTAATTAATACCAAAAGTGTCGGAAATTGTAAATTGTAACCACCCTTTGTGCTATTATCGTGGAGAGCAGCCATAATAAAGATTGAACCATTCACAGCAGATGAATCGAGCACAGGTAGGGGCTTACTCCTTTCCAACTGCCACTTCCTGTGATACTTTAAAAAACGCCGGAAATTGTCTTGTCTCGCACAAATAAAGATTTACAGTCCATCCTCTCTCGTATCACGATATTGTTCGTGACAGTTGTGTTATTAAAATTTTCTTTATTTCACTACTTGAGGTTTGTATTGTAGCAATTCTAATTCAATATCCCAATATTACACTTCTATGCGACGGATTCAACAGCTTAGAAACAAATACTCCGACGTTGTTGATATATTTAATACATCAATTTTAATATATAAGCACACCTTTTTGAAGTTTTTTTCATCAAATAGGGCAATATTTTGCCTTATTTGATGAAAAAAAACTGGCAAAATATGGCAACATTGAACACATTGACAGTATTTTGTCGGCTGAAAGAAAAAAAAAACTATTTTGGATTTTTTTATATTTTGTACCTACATATATAATGTGTGGTTCATATTTAATAATATTTTTACTTTGTATTTATTTTTGTGCAAGTGTTTTAAACAGTAGTTTTTTGCACGATTTACTAGTATAATTTCGTTAATATTGTTATATATATGAATTATATATATAAAAGCCTAAATAGGCGTAAAAATATAAATAAATAAACATACCGAAAACTCTTTTACTGGGCTGTACCTAAATGATAAATTTAATTACTAGCAAGTATTTTTTTCTGTCGAAATTGCGATTTTAATAATTTCTCTACTTTTGCTATCGAAACGTTTTCCAAATGCTTGGAATTCTTCCACATTCTTCCGGTGGTATTCAATACAAACGCGACATAAATTCGTGGTCCTATGACTGACATTCTATCCCCAATACATACATTATTAGTGATAAAAAAAACATTTTTATTGATAGAATAATAATAGGCATTTAATGGTATTATACGATAATGTGGATTTCACTGGGTACTTTGCCCGTGCTGAGGCTCTTTTTTACTGTTTAATAAAATTCAATAAAAAGATAATATACTTAACAAGAAAGTGGAAATAAAATGAGATGGAATAAAATAAAATACGTTTAAAGGCGGTAATGAAAAAAAAGGCAAATATTATGAGGTATGAAGTTCACACAAATGAAGTAGTGCGTACCTACCAGACCAGAATTAAAGTCCCCCGCGTAGTCTGTCTGTTCGCGATAAACTTGAAAACTAGTGAACGGATTTTCATGCGGTTTTCACCAACAGATAAAGTGTTTCGTGAGGAAGGTTTAGATATTTAATTTGTCAAGGATTTGTGTAAATTGGTTGAAACATAACGATAATTGTTAGAAGTGTCAGGAAAAGTCAAGCCGCCTGGTAGCTTTCATTAAAAACGTTGCCTAATCCTTTTGGGATATAACAAAACAATGCATGGTGGGATATTCCTCTTTTATAGATCTACAAAAAAGTCCGCGAAGGCATATATCTATCTTTTACTGATAGCTTACTATATCTACTCTATCTTCTAAAAAAAATGGTCACGTACATTGCGGTAGGTAATTGAAAAGTTATTTAGACGGATACAGTATTAATCCTTATTAACTTAAATACGTTGTTAGCTCAAGTATTTCATGCACATTATTATAATCTTTCACACCTATAATAAATTAAAGTCCTCTGCGGCATCTGTCTGTCTCTTCGCGATAAACTCAAAGACGGCGGTGGTTATAATATAGGTTGGATAACCATCCAGTAGATGACGTTGTGTTTTATTAGCCACAGCAACGCGTGGCCGGGCCAGCTAGTACATTATAAAGGAAGGACCTCATTAATTGAGTATTTTATTTTTTTTTGCGTTTACAATCACAACATTCTTATTAATCGTGTTAAATAAAATAAAATAATAATTGAAGGATGTGAAAAAATAATAATTATTTATTTTTTGATATTAGACAAAACAAACAAAAATTATAAAAATTAACAAACGTGAAGTACCTCTTGGAACAACAATTTGCCAATAATAAACACTTGCGTTGCTTGAAATGGCGTTAGCCGTGTTTGGTGACCAGATCTGAATATCCAGGTACTTCCCCACCTCCCTCTTCCCCATCTCCTTCCCTTCCCCATTATCTTCATCCTCAGGAGCAGTTGGGACTCTTGTGCGGTATACGTGTATAACGGAAGGACCTTATTAATTGAGTATTTTAATTTTAATTTCGTTTTCAATCACAACAGTCTTATTACACGTGTTAAATGAACTCAGCTGGTGATGGCGGGTGACACACGAGCCACGAACTCACCCGAAGTCAGCCGAACGACGCTCAATAATTCACGAATGCAGAGTTTCGGTGCGGTTGAAGATTCGGCAAAATTTTTGCCGAAACAGAAAGTGATGCCGAAACTAGATTTTTTTGCCGAAACTGAACCTTCGGTCGGTCACTAATATTGTATTTATTCTTTTGCGTTATAAAATTTTTGTAATATTCCCTTTTTTTTATTCGGTTATCCAACATTTAATTTTAATGTAAAATAGTTTTTATTTTCCTCATTTTTTGTACCGAGTGGAAGTTTGTTAAATGTTGGTATTGCCTGGTATTTACCATGTCTTTGTTCAAATCTTTTGTTTTCTATATTTTTTGTACGCTTATCTAACTGCTCTATTAAAGGGAGTTTGTGTTTGTCAAAAATGTAGTTTAGTAGGATATTTACGTATATTTGGCGTATATGTAGTACGTCAAACATCTTGAATATTTGGCATTTATCAGTCATTCAATGTTTTTACCTATATGGATAGTTTTCTGTGCGATTTCTATTGGACTCCCTGTAAAAAATTGGAGGTCTTCATTCAGGAGAATTTCTTTGGGTAGACTGGTTTTTTATAAATGAAGCACTTTTTGGTTTTAACTTTAAGTTCTTGATTTTTTATTGTTATGATTTGAATATTTACAAACTGACGACAATAACTTTCCCCACCCAACGGACAAGGGTTCAGTAGTATTTTAAATTCTTAGTGCAAGTTTTCGTAAAGAAGTAAGTTAATTTTACCGATGCAAGCCTTTTTATAAAGATTTCGTACATCCATATTTACCTTGTTTGTTGTGTGAGAAAGGGACAAAAATAAAATGATTCTATCGACATCTAACGAACAAATCAGACAACTCTTGGATCGCAATCCAACCTTTGATGGTAACTCAACTCCATAATTGGTTTGAGTCCTGGGTTTAAATCTAAACACTCCCAGGTAAATAATCCACAAGCCGCTGCATGCCACTACACCTTTAATAAGCATAGATTTTGAAAAGTAAATTACGTTTAAGGCGATCCAATAATTCAGGAAAAAACCGAAATCGGAATTCACGCCCTTTATGGGAGGAGTTTAAATATACTAGAGAAAATGCTTTTGGAAAGGTTGGAAATGGTATTTGAGAATTTTTTTTACAGGTTGATTTCGTAAAGGCCTGTAAAAAATACTAATTCCTTTTTTTCGCATTGTTTATTGTAAGAAAACGGAAATTTAAAATTGATTTTACAAAATCAAGCGACGCGGAGCCACACGTTCATCTCCCGCTCCGGCCGGGGCGTGACTGATACGAAAAACGTGTGGCGTGATCAGTAGTTCTTCGGTGGACGCCATAGGGTTGACTTTGAAAAACCAAATTCGTCGACTAGCGGCCGTATTGTAAAATAACAACGCGAAAATGCATATTTTATTTTATTTTGTGAAGTTCGGGCGTAAATACCATTTTTTTGCGATTATTATAAAATAAACTGAATTTTCCACATTCTGCAATAAAACCGTATCCAAAAAGGGGTTTAAAAATAGGAGAGTTTGGATTTGGAAGTGTTTTTTATAGACCTTATAGTTTTTTTTTATTGGTTTTTTTTAAGTCTCATAAAAAAAATGAGAAAAAGGGCCAAGGTATGTTCTACACGCAGTATTTAATTGAAGCATCTATAATACTTCTAAGCGATCAAATTTTCAAAACAAAAATACATGATTTTGTATGATTTTGCGTTATTTACTATGGCTTCATCTTAAACTTAATTAGTAAGAAACATCGGTTTCAGTCGGGATAGACGGAGAAATATTGATTAAAATTCGATTTTCATTCAAAGTAAAAAATTTCAATTGCCACCATTTTTTTAATGATTTTGACATTTGTGAAGTTTCGTTTCAAACTAAAATATGCATGAATAACTTAGTTTACCTAAGCTAAGAACCTAATGACCTATTTTGTGTACGTAAATAGTTGTTTCTTTTAGTAATTGTTGAAATGAAGTGAGATTTCCATAATCAATTATTTAATGACTTTCATGTTATCTTTGATTTCTATAGTTGAGTTGGTTGCTTTTTACCAAACAATGATTCCGTATTATATTATGGGCTGTTTTCATCTATGTAAGCAATCTAAGATAATAATAAATAAATAATAACAACCATAAAAACTATAAAGAACCTAACCTATTTCATTTTTATATTAACATATTAACACCTAAAATCATTTCAGTTTTCTTTTATGCCGACTTCACTTATCATGAACACATAATTTAATTATCTCAAATTTAATTGTTCAGTAGATAATTTTCTTCCGCGAATTTTGGTTAATTTATCCAGTTTTCTCTCGTGCACGAATGATTTTCCTTTGTTGAATGGGAGCTAGTTCCATATACAACGATCTCCTTCCACACGAACACAATTTGGTACAACGCACACTGGGACAATTTCAGAAAAACATTGTCATTTAAATTGAGTGTTCAAATGTGCACATAGTTTAAATCAGTTATTAAAAAGCACTTAACACTTAAAAATTAGACATGAAATTTTAAGAATTAATATGATATTTTTACTAAAGTAAAGAAATGTGAATAAGATTTTTTTTTAGATTTCTTCGTTCCCTTAAATTTCAACGTGTTTGACTCTTCGAATAGTACGCATTTTGGTCTAGAAATGTGAATTGTAGATTTAATGTTTTTTTTTAATAGGCCACTTGCATTAAATTCATATCGACTTGAAAAAAATCTTAGGTATAGATCTTTTTATTAAGATTGCGAAAATGTTACTAAATTTTTTTAGAAATGTTCAGTTTTTTTTAAAATTTTTAAATAAATAAATCCATTATTTAGGCTTGTGACGTCACTATATGAAAATGTCCCGTCTCCGAAAAGGTTCCTATTGATTTTGTAAAATTCCACACTGATTTATTTTTTTAATATGGCATCACTTTGATTTCAGGCGAATTTTTGAATTCGTTCACTAGATTTATTGTTTATTCTCTGCGAACTTATCATTTGGTTTGACTTTTTGACAGATGTTCTGAAGAGAACCCCGTACATTTTAGAAGTCGGTACGTATTTTAGAGGTATAATGGTTACGATGCTGATTTTAACAAAACAAAATTTTATAATATTCTTATTATTATTATAATTTACAAGTACAAGCATATTACATTGGATTTAGTAATATATACGTTGTACATTATAATTATTTATGATCAATAAGATGGATCAAGGAAAAAAATATTTATGAGATGTGATATTTTTGGTATGCCTCGTTATTCACCTGTGCCATTCGTGTGGAAAACGTTATTTTATTTTTAAATAATTTTCGGCTATGTAGTTATCGTTTTTTCGCACCTATAAAATTATGTCCCGTCTTTCCGGTTTATAAAAAATGGTATGATTTTTCGGACTGAAATTTTCAAAAAATCCCCAGGGTTTCAAAAATAAGATTAAAAAAAAAATACAGAATGTCTTAGAATATTTGTCTAAACCGGATTTAAAAAAAAAAAGGTGATGCAAGTGGCCTATTCTCCAGCCTTACCTTTAAAAAAAATATTTATTAACCAAGATAATATTACAATATATATTTTTTTAGTAAATATATTCCACCTCACTAGGCTGAGCCTATTCCGAGGGGGTTATCTAGAATTGTCTTCGCACTCTTCCACAACCTTTGCCAGTCTCAACTCCCCTCCATTTATCGAATTGTGTTGAAATATTTTATTTATCTTTATTTTTATTTATTAAATTTTGGGAAATCGAAAATCGGATTTTATCACTTTTCACATTTTTTACATTGTACCAAAAATACATCTAATTTTAGATTTCTTCCAAATTAGAAATCAACAGAATTATATAAAATGAAACATAATAATTAGTGTCTGACCAAAACAGGACTTTCCACCGAAACAGAAACTTTTTTAGACATGTTAAAAATCGATTGTTTACTGTTATTGTGTACGAACAAAAACAAAGCGGGTTTCAGTTTTCTGATTAGTCAGCGTATGGGCGGCCGACTGGCGCAGGCGTGCTGACAAGAATGTTTGTATGTCAACGTATCAGACCGAACATAGTGAAGGCAGGTTCAGATTTGTGTCCGCGCGAGGCGGCGCCGATAAGCTTTACCGGAATGAATTCTTAATTCCTGCTCGCCGGTGACGCCGGTCAGAATCTGATATCAAAATGAGCGACCTGTTAATTGCCGCTGTTTTCAATCAATCGCCAATCTGGGATAAAAGAAATACATTCCATAGCACCAGAAATGTTGTTGACAAGTGATGGAATGAAATCAACAAGATAAAATTTTGAAATAACCTCAAATGTCACAAGTGAATTCCTTTCACGCACATACTTAACATATTATCATGTTCTCCTGAGATTTTTTTTTCATATTTAAAGATACCAATTACCAAATAACGTTGTTTTATTCCTTAATTTCAAGAAACGCTTCTCCAAGAGTAAATAATCGTCATCTACGAACTCGATATTTCGTAAAAACTGACAGCTGCTGTCAGGCTACCGCGCAGGTAGCGCAAGTTTTATCCGCGTTCTGTTTGTCCACATCTCGGCGTCAACTGCCGCCGGTGGAACAGGGCACTGAGCGCTGTTAATCTGAAAACCGAAACCCGCTTTGTTTTTGTTCGTACCCATTTGGCTTATATTTTACACGTATTCAGACAGTTAACACGTATTAAATTAAATAAATAAATAAACAATAATTGAAATAAGTGAAAAAATATTTTTTTATATTACTTCTATTAAACAACCAAAATTTATAGAAAATAACAAAACAAGTTAAGTACTTCTTGGAACAAAAATTTGTCAATAATAAACACATACAGCCTTACTAAAAAACCCAGTGAAAATTTTATTCAATTGACAAACGGCCGCGGAAGTGAAAACATTACTAATTAAAAATTTGTTCTTTGAAAGAAATACACATGGTTTCCACGGCCTGAGGGGGTAGTTTATCTCTGTTTTAGCCATTGATGTCCGAACGATATTTGTAATTTTTCCATAGTATTTTGAATGTTCTATATATTTCTTATTTTTGAAGGTGTTGTAAAAACAAATACCATTTATGAAAACTAGATAAAATTACCTTTTAGATTTGAGTATTTGAAATACACTTTAGCTTTCAAAAACTGCCGTATTTTAAGATTCAAACTCGGAAAAAAATGGAAAAAAATTTCCTCCCACAACATTTTTGACCAAAATGTAGAGAAATTTAAATAAAATCAAAATTTAAAAAACACAGCCATTTTGTGTAATAAATTTGAAAGGAAACTATCACCTCACTTTTTCATCGTGTATACAATAAAAAAATAATAAAAAATTTCAAAGTTTTTTTTTATTGCAAAAAAAATAACTTGGAAATAATACCGAAATTTAAAACAGATTTCTGGCATCTCTAAAGACGTTAATTTTTTTGATACGTTTACGAACACATGTATTAGATTTTAATATTATAAAAAATTATCACTTTTAATAAATTCTCTTAAAATAAAGATTTTAAAATGAAAATTTTATCTTTCAAGTAACCTATAAAAAACAATATTCTGACAGTTCAACTTTGAAAGTACGGCGTTTGTACAAAAACTTGATTAAACTGATGTAAACCACACAAATAACATTGTAAATATATCAATTATGTGAACAGAAGAGTAAATTCGTCACTACAATAGAAATTATTAAGTAAAATCACAAAATTTTCGATATCCCGCCATAAACACACACCGAGCTGTTTTGTCATCACGGGCTGTTTGCGGGCCGACGAACTAATGCATAAGCGCGCCAATAATGCCCCTTGCGGAGAAAAATTAAAACAACATTGTTTCCTAGTAAATTAAAATCATATACAACGTTGTCACATCTTCAATGCGTTTTAACAGCGTGACTACGTAAGAAACGTTATTGGTAATAAAACGTCTTTTAGTGTATACGAGCTTTACTTATGTTATTACAATAACACAGTTAATCGGTCGCGCTGTGGTTTTTTTTTAGTAAGGCTGTTACATTATAAAGGAAGGACCCCATTAATTGAGAATATGAATTTTTATTGCGTTTACAATCACAAAATTCTTTTTATTCGTGTTAAATGAAATAAAAAACAAAAAACAATTAAAATCCATTCATCGCAATTTGAAAACAAAAAGGAATGCGACAGTGCAATTTGTTTACAAATAACATGCAAAAATAGTATAAAGTATCTGGGTGTCATAGTAGATAGTCACTTAAAATGGAAAGAACAAGTCTAAAATACAGTAACCAGAATAAGAAAACTTATATACTTATTTATTAGATTGAGAAACATCTTATAATCCAGTATGATTAAAACTATCTATTTCTCTCTTGCCCAATCTATTCTACAATATGGTATAATCGGATGGGGTGGGACCTTCAAAACTAACCTCTTACCTGTAGAAAAGGTACTATTTCTACTATCGTGGTACGAGAACACAACAGAATGGAGTTGGCAGGAAAATACTTCTTTTTCTTCTTCTTCAGCACAATTTATTTAATGCAATAAATACAATTATTACAAGAGGGTCTATCTACCCTCGCTCGGGTGGTCCACGACCACACCACACTGACAAATATCGAAGTCTCTACTTCGATCTCTCTATTGTCAGTTTTTCCAATACTGAACCGTAGGTACAACTCGTACCTCCCAGCTTCAGTATAATTACACAAGTGAAGGCACACAGCATGTACCTTCTAGCTTTACTCTACTAGCAAAACTAACGCAAAGGGCCTATCTTCCCTGTGCTCAACTGAAGATACACCTCGTGTATCTTCCAGTTCCACCGCAACAACCACACTGCTTCACTCTAACAGCAAGACTAACTCTGTTCCAAAAATCACAATATTTAAAGAAAAACATACAATGGTGAGACAGCATATTTAAGCTGCTTCCACCACGGGATTTTAAAATCCCGCAATAAAACAATTACGCTAAAGTCAGCCCAAAAGGGCCACCCATAAAACTAAGTACATCTTAAAACACTTAAATGTAGAAATGCTTGGGACTAAGATTAAATATTCCCATATCTCGAATTCTTAAACTTAACCCATAATATGACCGGTCAGTGGTTGAGTGGGCATAGCGCTTGGATCCCATCCGGGCGTCGCGTGTTCAATTCCTCGGCTGGCTAAGTCCTCCATCACAACACAAGCAACATTTTCGGCTTTCTGGGGTGGTAGTAGGAGATTTTCAAACATTGTTGGGTTATTCGTAACCCGGGAATGTTTTTCTTTCTTTTTAAAAAAATAAAAAATAAAACAATAAAATTACTTTTAAAAGTTTGCCAAAACGGGCACACCATTAGGTACAAACTAACTTAATGTTAAGTTACTTAAAACTAAGAGATTAAGTTCATTTAGTTCGGGTCATAAAAGAGCCGCCAGCAAACCCTTTCTATGGGTTCTATTTGCAATGTACAGGTATACATAACTACTTAAAAATAAACAATTTAAGAAATTAACCCTTTGTTCCTTATCGGTAAAGGAATGTCCCCATATAATATCAGGCAGAATACATTTATTTCTAAAGGTTGAGAGCTTATTTGAAAAACCCAAGGGAGAATTTTTATTTGCAAAGGTGAAAATACGTTTAACTAAATAACTGAAATAACACGAATGATACGACCAATTATTTTACTTAAAGCGAAATGGATAAATCGCATTCTGGAACGAACAGGTACAGAGGTTGATTTTGAAAGTCATCTTACGAAACCCGTCTGTATTTCCAACAACACAGCTATTTGACTCTTTTAGGGTTCTCAGTCTAAATAAAATTTTCAAAAATAACTCATTATTACAAACTCATAAAGATCATTTCAATCCATCAATAACAAAATTCACAAATATAAACAACCGACCACGATCACGTGGCAATTTAGAAATTCCAAAATTTAAAACGAGTGCTTCCCAACACCATTATGCTTATCAAGGTATAAAATTTTTCAATGCTCTCCCGTATAAAATCAAGTCTGAAAAAAATTATAAGTTTTTAAATCCCAAATAAAACAACTAATATACCAACCCGACATTAATTTTAAATTTAAAATTCACCATCACAATAATAAAAAAAAATAATAAAAAAACTAGAACATATCCTCTAAAAATATTTCATCAGCATATCAAATTGAAAGCAAAGTACATACGCGTTATTTGTAGGCACAAAATTGTTACAACTTTATTATATGTACCTACTTTTACAATACTGTCAGCCCATCCATTTCAAATATCAATGTTTCTAAACCAACGCTATGTACTCGTACCTACTACCTACTTACAATCTACTTATTGAGTAAATACATTTTTATTACTGATATATCTATGCCTGTATTATCTTATATTGCATCCTATTCCAATTTAACTCTTTTACTTCAAGTTCATTATGTCGACTTGTCTTCATGTATATATATATATATTTTTTAATATAAGTACTTGTAATAACATACTCTCTGTACCTATTCGCATTTTACAATGGCACTCTCCAAAATTCAAGCACGAGAAATGTTTTTTCTCTTTTGAATTGGGTGGTTTTGTTAAAAAGAAATTTATATATTATAATTAGCTTTAAGAAGCATATGTTTTACTATAAATCTGTATATGTATGTATTTAAAAAAAAAATTAAAAAAATATATATAATAATTGAAGCATGTAAAAAAATATTATTTTTTGATATTCTTGGAACAAACATTTATCAATAATCAACACTTAAAGGAATGACGTCATTAATTAAGTATTTTGCTGATGATGTCGGGTGACATACGAGCCACGAACTCACCCGAAGTTAGCCGAACGAGAAGTTCCAAGAAGTAGTTAACATGATTTGTTATTTTTATAATTTTTGTTTGTTTTATAGAAGTAATATAAAAAACATATTATTTTTTCACGTAAGTACTTCAATTATTAATTTATTTAATTTAACACGTGTTAACTGTCTAAATAAGTGTAAAAAATAAGCCAAATAACAGTAAAAAGTCGATTTTTAACATGTCTAAAAAAGTTTCGGAAACTGATGCCGAAACTCTATTTTTTGCCGAAACTTGCCAACACCGAAACCGATACCGAACCTTCGGTCGGTCACTAATTATCATAAAATAAGATGACAGGATGAAGTTGAATTGTAATTCTATTCTTAACCCTTTGGTTATCTATTTGTAATGAAATGTAATGATATAATGTACAGTGACAGTTTGTTTTGCATTGATACGTACATTTTGAAAATGACGGAACAGCGTGTGGAGCGCATTTAGTAAAGTGAATCTTATTTAGCAACTCCGGACATTGAATGTTATAGTTAAGGCGATCCACTAGTTCAGGAAATATTCGAAATCGGAATTCACGCCCTTTATGGGAGGAGTTTAAAAATTCTTGAGAAAAAGCTTTTGGAAAGGTTGGAAAAGGTATTTGAGAGTTTTACAGGTTGATTTCGTAAAGGCCTGTAAAAAATATAAATTCCTGTTTTACGCATTGTTTATTGTAATAAAACGGAAATTTAAAATTGATTTCACGAAATCAAGCGACGCGGAGTGACGCGTCCATCTCCCGCTCAGTTCGGGGCGTGACTGAGGTTTGGTGACTGTGGCGTGAACAGTAGTTCTTCGGTGGACGCCATAGGGCTCACTTTGAAAAACCGAATTCGTCAACTAGCGGCCGTATTGTAAAATAACAACGCAAAAATGCATATTTTATTTTATTTTGGGAAGATCGGGTGTAAATATCAACTTTTTTTGCGATTATTATAAAATAAACTGAATTTGCCACATTATACAATAAAACCGTACCCAAAAAGGGGTTTATACATAGAAGAGTTTGGACTTGAAAGTGTGTTTTTTAGACCTTATACTTTATTTTTTTATAGGCTTATTAAAAGACTTATAAAAAAAATGACCGATATTTTTAAGGGTCAAGGTATGTTCTACACGCAGTATTTAATTGAAGCATCTACAATACTTCTAAGCGATCAAAATTTCAAAACAAAAACATATGATTTTGTATGATTTTGCATTATTTACTATGGCTTCATCTTAACTAATTTATTCAGAAATAATACATCTAATACCTTTGTACACTCAATCAATCAATCTTAAAATATGAAGGTACGTCTGCATAATTGTCAATTGCCATAATATTCCATTAAAAAAATTATTCAAATATAAAAATTATTCAATTATAAATTGACCTTCAAGTCCTCTTCTTTTTCTTCTTCACTCCCATATACGATGGCCAAGAATGCCCCTGAAGTGTAAACTCCGCACAGGAAAAACAGCACTGACGAATATATTAAAATTTCTAAGGGCCCATGACATCTTTGGGGTGCTAAGTCGTAGAACATAATGTTTCACCTCCTTCCTCTCCCCAAACCCTCTAGCCTCATAATGGTAAATTGACAAGTCAGAACACTTTGAAAGGGTGATATAATGTCTGGAAAAATAATTTAAAAATTAACAAAAATTTTAACAAAACAAAAAACGACTTAAAAAAATGCACTAAAAATTAAAAAAAAATAATTTCGTATTCTTCCACAACTTAATAATCAACTTATTTTTTCTACTCATCAATACGTAGGTACGATTGTTATTTTTGGAGTCGGTGTCAGCCAAGCTATTATTCTGATTTTTATGGAACCAGTCATCATCTCTACCCCAATGGGGTATTTCCACAAACTAGGGATTCTTTTGAAAATGTATGGAATATGTAAAGATCATTTTTCTGATTCTATTCCTACTAAAAATGTTTGTTTTTTATGTTTTCATTCAATATTATTGATTTTAAAAACGATCTAAAACTGGCAAAATCAAAACGGCGGTTGGCAAATCGGATTGTGACGTCACAAGCGTCGCTCAGCTGGGCCAGCATAAATAAACACTGTCAGTGAGCGTCCACGCTTATGACGTCACACGATAATCCCGCCCAAAATTATCGTTTTAGCCGTAATTCAAAAATGGGATACTTTGACTCGCTGTAGAAAATTTATTCGTCAACATAAAAATAAAATAAAAATGCTGTAATCATCTTTATTTTTTGCTTAATATTTTTAAGCAATACAAAAACGTGGAAATACCCCATTAGGTAAGCCATAGTCCTGTTGGTCCCGGGCAGTTGGAAATATTGAATGGTATTCAAGTGTAAAAGATAATTAATTTAAATTAAATTGAATTGTGGCCAGGTATAAGGTATAAGAACCTTGTGTGCAACGTCGACAAAATAATTAATTGTACGGCGGACCAACGTGTGTGTATATTGGTACGACAAGATATTTCAACCCCTAGTGCCACCACCGTAAGGATTGAAACATAAAACTACAGCCAGAGGCAGGACGGGTATATTGTATTATATAGGTATTATTAAAGTCGTGTGATGATTTCAGAGTTAACGCTACGTGCAACTTTCAAATACCTACCTAAGGTCGGAGTGATTTTATTATTCCTTTAATAAACTACCTTGTTAAATGGAATTAAATTGATAAATAAATAAATCTAGATAAGACCGCCACAGGGAATGTGCCTTAGTCTGGTGGTTATACGTTTCAAAAAACCTGTAATAAATTACGTACACAGGGTGTTACTTTAAAAAGTGATTGCTTTCATTATTTGGAGTAAAAAATGTAAATGAAATTTTGGTCACAGGTGATTTTTAATGTTTTTTTTTCATCTATGTAAAAACATAAAAATCAGTATTGGGCAGTTATTAGGTGAGGGGTTGCTTGGTTACTCGGTAGAGTTACCAGTTTACCTCATTATCATGGTCTCTATTTATATATTTTTGGAGTATTTAGAAATGCTTTCCACGTGTCTACCTAATAGTATATACCTAGATAGGTACCTATATATTAATTGTATTTTTGAATGTAGCTACCACTTTGTGGTTATCCATACATTGTTTTATTATCAACAAACAAAAAATATTGTCTTATAGCCCAATCATGGAATTGTTCCCCTACCCACCCACTTTACACTAATACCTACCCACCCAATCTACATTAATAACTAGCAACGGCTCCACCCGTACCATAATAAAACATTGTTCGAAACTGCCAAATTAGTATAAGCTTTCCGTGAAGAAGGAACGTTTGTTCCGAAACCGGTCGGATTTACGCATTATATAAGTGGTTTATTCAAAGTTGTATTATTTCATTTATCTATATATTAATTGGTTTACATAGCATTTCGTGACTTCATCTTAGATTTTCTAAAGAAAAAGTTTTCACTTTTAGCTTTGCAGTAGTTTGGATACTTCATATTTTTCCTTCATAGACAAATTTTTACTGTTATTAAAATACTAAATTAATATAATATACGTAATGGGCATTTTCCATTATCTAACAAAGTTAGCCCACAGGCCTTCCGGGGCCCACAGGGCCGACCTAATGGAAGATGTATCTATCTTCCAACGTTGATTTATTGAAAGATTTGGTTTTACTTTCCAAAAAAATGTTTTGTGTCAATGATCTGTTTCTACTTATTATAGTAGATAATATAAACTAACATAAATGCATTGACATATTAGATAAAATGAATTATAAGTGTAAGAAAATCAATACAAATATGTATTTATCAGACGACTTAGTTGTATATCGCCGACCAATCCTCGCAACCCCACCTATTAATGCCTTTCACAAAACACACCCCTTTCTAGACCCTTATGACTCCCCCTACCCCTCCCCGCCCTCAATAGCTATCCACACCCCCCGGCTGCTTAGCACCAAGCGAAGAGTTTAATCTCCACCCGGGGGTGAGGGGGTGATATATTCAACATGGCTTCCAACCCCCTTCCCCCACCCCCTTTCTCCACCCGCTCAGCCCGGGGTGGAAGGCGGTTAGGGTTTAAGAGGTGCGTTCATATTGGATGTGAGCTAACGATAGCCAATTTTCTAGCCGTTATTTGATTCTCAAAAGCAATTCAAAGTTGCGGTTTTGTTAACCGATATGTTACTAAAATTTACCTATGCTTGTTGTACGGAGACAGCATGTTACCATTTGCTGGTAACTACTTAAAATTAGTATAGATATTAGGTAGGGGGGTACCTACTTAATCTCTAAATGTGAGGAAACGTATTTGAGGATATGTTATCATAGTTTCACAGGCTTTGGGCATTAGATAATTTTGGGCGGTGTTTAGGTATATAATAAACGAAAATTATGCTATGAAGTACATTTGCATTGTTTATTGGCGTAATTATTGATATACGATCAATGCTCATTATTTTATTCTAAATTTATATTAGTTTGATTTATATCAAGTAATGTCAATAGATAATATGAAGACATAGACAAAAAGCCCCAAGTCAGTACTATTAAGGCGATCGAATAGTCCAGGAAAAATCTAAATTGGAATTCACGCCCTTTTATGGGAGGAGTTTAAAAATACTTGAGAAAAAGCTTTTGGAAAGGTTGGAAAAGGTATTTGAGATTTTTTTTACAGGTTGATTTCTTAAAGGCCTGTAAAAAACATTAACTGATTTTTTACGCATTGTTTATTGAAATTAAACAGAATTTTAAAATTGATTTCACGGAACAAAGCGACGTGGAGCCTAACGTCCGTTCACCGCTCCGTCCGGGGGCGAACTGATAACAAAACGGGCGTGACTAGTTATGTAGCCCTTCGGTGGACGGCATAGAGTTCACATTGAAAATCAAAATTCGTCTACTGCCGGCCGTAATGTAAAATAACAACGCGAAAATGCATATTTTATTTTATTTTGTGAACTTCGGGCGTAAATATATTTTTTTTTGCGATTATTATAAAAAAACTAAATTTGCCACATTAAACAATAAAACCATATCCGAAAAGGGTTTATAAATAGGAGAGTTTGGACTTGAAAGTGTTTTGTATAGACCTTATACTTTATTTTTTTATAGGCTTATTAAAAGACTTGAAGAAAAAAATTACCGATATTTTTAAGGGCCAAGGTACGTTCTACTCGCAGTGTTTAATTGAAGCATCTGTAATACTTCTAAGCGATCCAATTTTCAATACAAAAACATATGATTTTGTAAGATTTTTCATTATTTAGTATGGCTTCATCTTAATCAATATCTACTTAGGTACATATAGGTAAAGCTTAAGAGTTTATAATTCAGGTCCACCCTTATTAGACTTATCAAACCCACTGAGTGTTTAAAAGTAATGTCGATAGGTTCCTAACGCAACTATAGGGGCAATTAAGAACCAAATCATTAAATTGCACAATCTGAATCTGAGTATTGAAAAACAATAATAATTGATAATCTTACCAAAAATACAAACCATCCAAAAATTATTATGAATCTTTAAATAAACGTTCATAAAGCGTGCGACGCTTTCAAAATCTACGTTCTCGCATTATTCAAGTTCCACGGTACGAGTATTTAGAGCGAACTCAGTTCTGATATCCTCACGGTGGAGTGTCCCAAAGGTATTATTTTAGTCATACTCTGGTCGAAAGAGCGTGTATGTATAGCGTATGGCAGCGCAGCGGTGTGTTTAGTTTTGTGAACGCATAATTGCGCCCGGGCTGTGCCGGGATAGCCGAGGAGGTGACGTTGAACTTTTATTTCATTTTCCTTGCATGTTTTATTTTCCTCGGGGATTCTAACTTCCTGCGGTATTTTGGTGATTTTCCCCAATGGATAATTATATAGATATTAATCATTGAAGAAGTTAATACTAGTAAATCTAAATGACACATGAAACAGAACACTATAAAGAATATAAAAAGGTACCGGTCGTAACTGACTGAATGGAACTTAGATTCTCTGTATTACCGGGACAACGCCTCTAACTACTCGGCGACTCCAGATACTAATATCTACAGCCTGTATGTCGGACGAATATCTACAGCTCATATGTTGAACTAATATCTACGAACTTCAGAGTGTTGACTAATATCTACAGAGCTATCGGACGAATGTCTATGACGATCCCAGTGTTGACTAATATCTACAGAGCGTAGGTTGTACTAATATCTACAGAGCGTAGGTTGGACTAATCAGCTAAATGTGTCCAATAGTCCGATATTAGGGATTTTTACATACATACTTACATACATTAAGTTTTTTAAATTGCTTACGCAATATTACGTTATTCCAATATGCTATACATAATTGCAAATCCAACCTCTGCCAGTGCTGTAGATATTCGTCAACACTTTGGTTCTCATAGATATTAGTCAGCAGTTTGAGCTGTAGATATTCGTCAACACTTTGGTTCTCATAGATATTAGTTCGATTTTTTTCGGTTTTTGGAATTCCTGTAGATATTAGTAGACGCCTCCCTACTAAATATGACATTGATGGGTATAACCTACAAATATTATTCCATAAAAATAAGTATAGGTACGTAGCTAATGTGGTCACTATTTACGACTTTCCTAGTTAAATGGTTGGTAAGAATATAATATATATTTTGGCAGTAAATGTCACTTTATAAAACGGTTTATACAAGCAAAATACAGGTATTTGTATTAAGTATAGTTCATTGACAATTCACTACCCCTTTGAAATTAAGTTAAGTTAAGTTATTAATTAAATTAAGGCTCTGAAACCGGGCTCGAAAAGAGGAAGGTGGAGAGATACGAAATTACGAATGTTAGAGGAGCGCGCTAACATTTACAGCGACAAAATCAGTGCGAAAATTGCGAAAATGTTTAATAAAACACGACTCGTTTAAATAGAGCAAAAATCTCGCGGGCATTGTCTTAAACAATACTTAAAGAAACACTGTGAATTTTTTCATACATATAACTTGTAAAATAACTAAAAAAAAACGTGTTTATAATAATTTTTGGAGCATGCTTTGCGATTTTTTTCTATCGAGGGAATTTTATATAATTTGCGTTTCGGCGCGGGCAATGTCTAGATATTACTTCAAGAATAACATATATGTTTTTAAGAGCTTTAAAACTTACCGTGTTTAAGGGAGATATTTAAGAAATCGGTAGAAATTCGGGTTGAGGGCCCTTAATGAAAAACAAAATTAAAACTTTCAATCTACAAATTCACAGGTAGATAGCAATCACTTTGAGGCTAGATACTTTGCTAAAACTAATTTGTGAGTATCTACACAAACAAATTAAAAAACCATTCAATTCGGATACAGCCTGAACCTTGCCTAATCTCTATCTCTATCTTCTCCACATATTATAAATTAAAGCCCTCCGCCGGGTGTCTGTCTGTCTGTTCGCGATAAACTCAAAAACTACTGAACGGATTTTCGTGCGGTTTCACCAATAGATAGAGTGATTCATAAGGAAGGTTTACGTAGGTATATAATTTGTCAAGTTTTTGTGTAAATTGTTTGAAATATTAAATTAAAAAAGAATATCTGTATGAGCGGGCTGGCAAGCGGGCGGATTTGATTTGTATGCAAATTAACAGATGGCGGTGGTCATAAAGGTTGGGTAACCATCCGGTAGATGGCGTTGTATTTCGTTAGCCACGGCAACACGTGGCCGGGTCAGCTAGTTTACTATACTTCTGTATTATTTTTAGTACCTAGATACGAGTGTTTATATATCTAACCCCGAGAATAGTTCAAGCTGAAACCGAAACCGATTTTGTTTTTTATATTTTTTTAGATATTAAAAAAGTGGTCTAAAGAACAAAGTATTTTATAACTAAATTATTACAAACAAAAAACGAGTGTGCTTTAGACCACACGACTAAATTAAAACTTCACTAACTTATATTTTCCTCTCAACTTCCGTTCGCCTCCCCCACCGTTCGTCTCGCCCGATCCCACTTTTCATAACGCTCTTGTCACGCATTCACCAGCTTACTCCCCAAGTCAAGTGTGCGTAAAGGCCCGACCGTTCGCCTCGCCCGATTACACTTTTCATAACGCTCTCGTCACGCATTCACCAACTTAATCCCCAAGTCAAGCCCGCGTAAAGAAGTTTTACATCAAAAAGTGGTCTAAAAAACAAAGTTTTTTTTAACAAAATTAGGTATTACCAAAAAATTGTGGTAAAATTTTCATAAAGAAACATTATCAATTTATTTCCAGATTTCCAGCAAAGGTAATAATATCAGGTTCGCACATAGCTGGTGTCGACTGCATTCCAATCCATAAGTCGGCAGATGTCCATAAAAAAAGTCACGTCACAACGCGCCCGGCGCGGCCGAAAGTCGGAAGCGCTCCATTATTCTTACCGGCCCACGACAATAAAGAAAAGGCGTGGGGAATAATTTAAAAAAAAATAAGTCAGGAATCGAACCGCTCCCGAGCATTTGATCCCGATCGTATCTGGCAAAAGGAGAAAAGAACGCCTATTAAATGAAAAAGAAAATAAAAGAGAGCGGGAAATGTGGTGAAAATGGACGCCGGCGAGGTTTCCAATCGGTCGTCCGCCCCGAGCCGGGGTTATCCACCCGAGAAATCCGGAGCCATTATTTTAAAATATGATTTGAGTGGTTATCTTGAAGACCACCGTGACCGAACGGTTACTATCCGTGGCTAGGTAAATCGAGACTACGGTTGCGAAACCCGGCGTGCGCAAATAAATTGTAAATTAATTTATTTGCGATGTTTCACGTATAATGAATATGCATCGTGTTTTACAGTTATCAGTAGTACACAAAACTTACAGCAAAAATCTAGGGGTTGATTCAATAATTTAAAAAAAACGTATTCGTTAAGCTCTAAATATATTTAAAATGATGTCACATTTTCGGTAAACTTATGGTTTCTGTGTAACCGATCCTTTAACCTTTTGTTGTAAAAGGGCCAAATATTTTATGTGGAAATTAGTGCGGGCCGCACTTGGGTCACATGTCTTTACAGTATACCTGATATTTGGTGACTTAGCAGGGGTGCCCGGGTTCATGGGATGAGGTATATAGGTCTTTGCGGCGGATGCGTGTGCCCACCTGCTGCGTGGCGGGCCGTATCGAGAGAGACTGGTTAAGGGAGGCCTCTTGACCTTTCCAGCCGGACTCTCTCGACTCATCGTTTTGCACTGCAGGATTGATTCGTAGTACGGGAGATCACATTGAGGTTATTCTACCTATTTCTATTTGTAACAAAAAAAGGAAGCTAAAAAAAATGTGTGTGCAGTTCACACGCGGTAGGAGTGAAACCTTCAGAAAACCAGACTTCGAGAGAATGAGACGAATGCAGAGTATCAGGAGTTTAAAAATTATTTTACGTTTTATTCTATTGAGCACCGCACAAAGAGTAGGCAGGCCGATAGGCTACGAAGCACCGCATAAAGAAAACTTCGATTAGTCTATCTCATTCTCTCGCAGGTTAAATCCTATAGATGTATGTTTGTCTCTTTTTAGTGTTACTAGTTTCCGTTTCATCGAGTTTCGAATCACAACAGTGCTAAAGAAGTTTTAACTCCAATATTTGTTATTTTGTAGTATTTTATTTTAATCGCAAAATATTTCGTTAATTAAAATAAATTGAATTATGACTTCACAAGCGGTTCGCCCGGACATTGAGTTTCATTCTTTTTCCCCGCCACCCAATACAGTGTGTACGTGGGCTTTCCCGCCGGGTCTTTTTTCCATGCAGTCGTGGGAAATTATTTGCGATTTCCCGCCAACAGTCCCGGCCATGTGCAGCGCCGCCTCTCGCTCGCTCCCGCCGCCCAGTGCCGAGCCAGAAAGGGAAAGCGACGGATAAAAAAGGACCGGCACTGAATCACCGCGTAGAGTAGGTCAGTTATCCTTTTAAAATTCTTTTCGTAGAAATAATACACCACGCTTTTCGAGGTCACTTCATTGTTTGTGTAATGGGAACTGAATCGAATATTGAATTGTGGACCTTGAGAAAAAATCTTTGTGCCTTCTATAGACGTGCTTTAGATATTATTTTATAGAATTGAAGCATGGACGCTTACTAAAGAACTAATTAGGCGACTTGAGGTATTCAAGATGTGGATCTACAGAAGAATACTTAAAATAAGCTGGATGGACAGTGTTACGAATGAAGATGTTATGGTTCGGATGATTAAAGAAAAAGAAATAATTAAAACTATAAAAATCCAAAAACTTCAATATCTTGGACATGTGATGAGACGTCCAGAGAAGTATGAGATCCTGCATCTCATAATGCAGGGAAAGATTGCCGGAAGACGGGGCCCTGAAAAACCTGAGACAATGATTTGGCCATCTACCGTAGAGCTGTTCCGGGCCACAGTAAACAAAGTCCGCATAGCCAACATGACAGCCAACGTCCGTTGAACGGACAGGGCACAAGAAGATAAAGAATAGATGTGTGCATGGAAAATATAGCAGGTACCTCAGGACACTAATTTCACTTATGGGTGCATGCATGAGTGATGCGTAAAATTATTAAAATTCAACGAACTTTTAATTTTTAACATTGGAGATGATTAGTATTAAATCATATCAAAACAGCGATAAAGATGGAACCAAAATTCTTTTATTTTAATCTTTATTAATAATTATTAACCTAAATTTGAAATACTTATATCCTAAATCTCGCAAATGTTATAAACGCGAAAATTTGTATGTTACTCTTTCACGCAAAAACTACTGAATGGATTTTAATGAAACTTTACAATAATATAGCTCATATATCAGAATAACATATGTGCTATAATTTATAAAGCTAGCTAGGAAGGGGAAGCGGAAGGGGAACGGGGATGCACGGGAAAGATTCAGGGCGAAACAATGTATTTCCTTGAATATAAAATTGAAACGCATGCCGGGAACCAGCTTGTTTAAAATATATGTATTAAAGCGTATTTCTGTTTTCTTACATTTTTGACACATTAAAATCCGGATAATGATTTTTCAAGTTTATCGACGGTATTCATTTGAATGCAAAATTTCTGATTATTGTTTTGATAGGCAATGAGCCTAAGGCAAAATTTTTATTTATTTTTAAGCTTCACACACCTTCAATCATAAAAACCCGTGATTTTTAACGGGTTCATTCATCCTAGACTTGCAGAAAAGTCAATAGTTGTCGCATATTAAAAATAAGACTCAATCTTGATAGCATTTCGTTCGGGTTTGAATCTTGCAATCATACATAAATATAGCAGCCATTAAAAATTCATTAAGAAAATAAAGATAATGTTTGTAGTTCTTAGTGGAAGTATGGATAATAATTAAACATGACCGAATCAGATAGGGACATATTAGCTAAATTGGTAGAGCTCCGCCCCGGCAAGGCGTAGGTCCTGGGTTCGAGTCCTAGATGTAACCGTAACTTTTTCTCACTAAGTTAAAAATAAGATTTAAAAAGGTTTTTTCTACAAATTCGTCCCGAAATAGATGTACCACCAATTAATTTTCATAATAATTTCGAAATTAAAATAGGTATTTAGTTTAGACCATTCCTACTCCAATGTAAACATGTACCCCTTCATAAAGTAACTTTTTAAAGATAAAGCAATTAGATTCATTTGCTAAGTCCCCGCTTTTGTATCCAGTCTAATTTTCATAATAATTTTCGATATTAAAATATGTAATTAGTTTAGACCATTTCAACTCCAATGTAAACACGTGTCCCTTCAAAAAGCAATAAAAAATACCAAACTTCATAAATTCAATAACGAATTGATAATAAAATTAGGTCATTAGTAACTCATATTACTTGTAAGGTTTTTCCCTAATCATCATTGAAGTGAGCTGCAAACCCAATGTAATTAGCTTACTGGAATAACCAAAATATTTAGAAATTCGATAGTCTAAAATGACTTAGCAACAAATATAATTACTGTAATTGATTAAAATCCTTGTAGACCACCCCCCTCCCCCTCCCCAATATGTTGTGTATATAAACCGTAGACTAGGAAATATTTGTACCAGTCTGAAGATGGCTTTGACGAGCTGAAACCGGTTACGGTCCAATAAAATTAAGTGGAATAAAGTTTTATATTCGTTTTATTATAATATATTACCACCAATTTCCGATCACCTTGTATAAATAACATTTTATAGGTAGGAACCTAATCTTTCCACAAATTAATAATGTGATATAACTTAGAGATATTATTTATCATATTTTTGTCTGGTCTCCGTAATGTAAACCTATGCATTTTGTCTTTGAATCGGAAGTTATGAGTTTAATTCCAGCCCCAGCACAACAATAAATCTAAATGCATATTTTAAATTTCATGGAGATACAGGCGCGGTCTAGGGGTCGCTAAGTCGAAAGTTTCATTTGGTGCGTGGTGTCAACAATAACTTCAGAACTAAAAAACATTGATGCGTTTATGAGCCATTTGTTACAAGTTTTTAGAAAACTTTGATGTATTTTTAAATAAAACACTGTCGTGTCATTTATACGAATTAGTTTATTTAATTTCAGCCAAACGTGCGTTAGTCTATAATTAAAAATAAATGTCTATTGATGGCACCGACACCATGCATATAAATAAGGTGATTTAGGTATCTACGCAACATTTCCGTGTTACATTTAAAAATGTACCATCGCGAAGGCACAATTATTTTGTAAAAATTTATCATGTTATATCTTTTTTTCGCCATTTTTTTACGTAAGCTCCATACAGGAGCCCCGTGGAAAATACCCTAGGGCCTATCTGATTTTTAGAGATGCTGTGTAGAGGGTATTTTTGAGGAAGGAAGAAGATGAAGTTCTGGGAAGGTAAAAGGTATGAGGGGTAGGTAGAAATCTGGGTCAATGTATCCAGGAGTGACGTACGTATGAATCCATCCCTCTCACTGCGATGCAAGGAAATGTGTCGAGAGAGTCCGGATAGAGAGTTCAAAAGGTCTCCCCAACCAGGCTCTCCCGATCCGACCTGCCACGCACACGCGGTGGTCACATGCATCCGCCGCCAGACTAACAAACCCTACTCCATGAACTAGACAACTCTATAACTAGACAACGCTAGACAAACCCCACCCCATGAACTCTGGCACCCGTGCTAAGTCACCAAATGTAGAGA
Organism: Limnephilus rhombicus; assembly: GCA_929108145.2. Taxonomy (NCBI): domain Eukaryota; kingdom Metazoa; phylum Arthropoda; class Insecta; order Trichoptera; family Limnephilidae; genus Limnephilus; species Limnephilus rhombicus. The sequence goes on along the minus strand of OV815287.1, from coordinate 14,434,993 downwards.
AAGTGATATTATTATCTAATTTGAGTAGGAACCGACAACTGTTTGAAAGTTCACAATTGAAAGTACACAACTGTCTACTTTCAAAATTGGTACATTAATTGCAGATCTACAGGTAGACTCAGAGAGAGATCGTATGTACGTCATCAGCATTGTCCTATTTCTTGTCACACGTCTTGTATGAAAACAAAAAATACAGAACATACCAGAACGATGACGTCACGTATGACCTTTGTCTGGACCACAGTGGTAAAATTATTTATTTATCTAGAACCATACGAAAGCTGTTTAGTAATTTATGCAAAACTAATTTATTAAAACTAAAAGTCAAATAATCGTTTTATACGCTGTCTACCATTTAAAATCAAACCGAACATTAGGTTAACATTATATATTTAGCAAAATAATTTACCCGTGTTAATAGCGGATAGGTGCCTTCTCACTCCCGTATAAACACCGCCTCTAAATTATTTTGCTTAGTTTTCGTCCTGCGTGGGGTCCTCGTGTGTTTCCACAATTCTACATCTATATTCGCAGCCACCCTCGGTGTATCGAGTCCCTCCCCTGCCCTCCCCCACTACAGCACCCCCGCGCAACCCCCGCCACCGCTCGTCGGCCGTACAAATTTATTTCCCCAGACACCATCCGGCTCTGTTTTCATTTAAATATTCCGCAGTCCTGGCTGTTCTCAACATTTCCAAAGCCCGTATAATACTTTAGAAACTTGTTGAAGCGTATGATAAATAACTTTTGGTGGCGCTGCAGGCCGAAGCCAAGCCTCTGCTCCAATGCTATCTGCTCTCCAACTCCCTGTAGAACACTTCCATTATTGTTTAGATATAAGTTTGAAGCAACTATATTCGACAGCAAAGGAGGGAACCAAAGAAATCCTTTATTTAATTTTTTTATATTACTCAAATACTGTTTCCTACACTACCCTAGCGATAGCTACCCAAATTTCGGTGATTATGTGAAATAAAATTGTTCTTGAATTTAGATTGTTTTTTATTAAACTTACAAATATGGGATAGTCGTTGAAATCTAGGTGGGTTCATTGGCTTTGGACCGCAGTAAGCCGTTCATATTTAATTTTTAAAATTGGCGCTGATAAGTATTACATCATTTCAGAAAAGCGATAAAGAAGGTACCAAAATTATTTTATTTCAAATAAAGCCATGCGACATAATGCAAAATCATACAAAATCGTGTTTTTTTATTTGTTTTGAAAATTTGATCGCTTAGAAGTATTATAGATGCTTCAATTAAATACTGCAAATAGAACATATCTTGGCCTTTGAAAACATCAAGTATAAAGTCTTTTTATAAGCATAAAAAAAATAAAGTATTAGTGCTATAAAAAAACGCTTTCAAGTGCCAATTCTCCTGCTTATAAATCACTTTTCAGATATGGTTTTATTTTTTTATTGAAACATTTATTAAAGGTACAATTTTACAACATAATACAACAACAATATTTCAATTATTCTCCTAATAAAGCAGCTGCTTGTGTTTAGGAGAGGACAACCAAATATTTTTACATCTAGATATGTATATAAATTAAAAATATTATTAAAAAAACTACTAGTGTGAAAAAATACTATACAGGTAATAAAATTATAGGTTAGTTAATAATTGATTCAAAGGATTGATAAAGCAAAAACATATTTCTAAACAATAAGTAAAGTTATGAGGTGGTACTAGGGTATTTTTTTATATTTTTATATTTGTCGTAGTTTTCTTCCGATCGTAATCTAGGGGTGATTTATTGAATAATTTTATACCCTTGAATATATAGTGATGCTGTGCTGTTGTGGTTCGTACTAGTGGTACGGTTAGTCTTCCAACAGATATGATTCTTCTGGTAATATTTGATTGTGGTGTTTTATTTTTATTAAAGAAATCTTTATGTAATTGTAGTTGTGCAATTTTGTCATAAAATTTTGTTTTTATGACAAAATTTGTGTAACTAGCTGGCTCCCGGCAAGCGTTTGAATGGCATATTCAAATAAATACATTGTTTCTCCCTGCATGTCCTTTCCCGTGCGTCCCCGTTCCCCTCCCACATCCCCTTCCCCTCCCGCGTTCCCCTTCCACCTTCCCCGCCTACCCTCTCCACTCTCCCGCTCCCCGGCCGGCAACCCTCCAACATTCAGTTTTCAAACAGCTCCTATTACAATTTTTTAATCAAATTTTCAGTTTTCATATATGTATTACAAATATTCCTTCTAACGAAGTAAGAACCTTCTACAAATTATTAGAAAACTTTAAAAAAAAGATGTGACCAGGGATTAGTTTATTTTTTTTATTTTTCTTTATTCATTGCATATTATGGTTACATTTTTTGTGGATTTTTCGACCACCATGCTAGGCTGATGCCCATGTTATGGAGGTCGAGTATTATAAGAGTGGATTAGATTTTATGTTAGATTTAGATATTATTTTTGTTACTTTATGAATACAATGAATTCCAAAAACGTGCATTTTTTATGTACCTAATTGATTTATAGTATAAATACATAACATAGCTATAGATTTCTGATACAACATTATTTTCATAAATTCTGTTTTTATTCACTTTTCTTCGTAGATTTTCTTATATAAATTATGAACAACACTGCATTCACTATTCCAAATGTCTCCTTTTGAGTTTAGAACGTATACGAGATTACACATTTAAATTACGAGATAAAATTTAAATCTAAACACGCCAAACGCATTCCCAACATTTGTACACAGTTGACATTTGTCACATGAGAACAGGTCGTTTCTTCGACTCGTTCTTGTGTTCAACAGCTCGGCTGTGGAATGATTTGCCGGCCTCTGTGTTCCCTCCTTCCTACAACATGGGTCTCTTCAAGACCAATGTTCATTCCTTCCCCTCCTCAAAAAGACCCTCCACGCAGCATCCCAGATGACATAGGCCCTGTGTGGAGTTAATGTAAAAAAAAAATGCCTTCTTTGAGTTTGGAACGTACACGAATTACATATTTATGTTATCGTAAAATCACATCCAATGTGTCCTTTTGAGTTTAGAACGTACGCGGGATTACACACTTATGTTACCGCAAAATCGCACCCAATGTCTCCTTTTGAGTTTAGAATGTACACGAGATTATGTATTTACGTTATCGCAAAATCGCATCCAATGATTCCCTTTGTATTTGGAGCGTACACGAATTGCATATTTATGTTACGAATTACATATTTATGTTGAAATCGCATCCAATGTCTCCTTTTGAGTTTGGAACGTACACGAAACATTTATGTTACCGTAAAATCGCATCCAAAGTCTCCTTTTGCCTTTGGAACGTACACGGCATTACACATTTATGTTACCGCAAAATCGCACCCAATATCTCTTTTTGAGTTTAGACCGTACACGGGACTACACATTTATGTTACCTCAAAGTCCCATCCAATGTCTCCGTTTGACTTTGGAACGTACACGGGATTACACATTTATGTTACCGCAAAATCGCATCAAATGTCTCCTTTTGATTTTAGAACGTACACGGGATACACATTTATGTTACCTCAATGTCGCATCCAATGTCTTCTTTTGACTTTGAAACACATTCATGTTACCGCAAAATCGCACCCAACGTCTCCTTTTGAGTTTGGAACGTACACTGGTTTATGTTACCGAAAAATCGGTTCCAATGTCTCCTTTTGAGTTTAGAACGTCTAATTCTCAGTCAAGAAATTTCCGTTTTGGAAAAATGAGGGAATTGTTGAAACTACGGTTTTGATGGGATAGTCCATTGTTATATTTACGAGTAAAATAAAATTGTAGAGTGTGTTTTTATGAAACGACTGTTCTTGAATGGTAGCGGTTCGTTCGGCACAAAAAGCAATACGCAGAAGTGGTTAATTAAAAACACTACTATATCATGTGCGCATAATGTCTGTGGTATTCCACCCTCCTACATTATGTGAAACGGGAGTAATCTCGATCCGACATGACTCACAGTTTGATATTTTAGTTTTGCCGGATAGAAACGCGTGCCAGAGGGAGATGCAGAAATCGGACGGGAAAATGCGAATGCACTCATCCCTCCCTTCCCCACCTAAAGTGCAGCACCAGGGGGTGTATGGGGAGGCGGTGAGGGTGGGGTGCATTTTGAATATTGCAGCAGCCGTGGGATGAGTGCAGTGCACGATGCACCCGATTGACCCCGAAGCTACGGTTCTCCGAACGTCAAGATCGGAGCGGCGTGCGTCGTTAATTTATAAACGGACATGGCACCTTGGTCGGTTTGCGTCTGCCTGGTATGGGAAGTCCTTGTCTAAATTACACACCTGGAGATCTTATTTATAATCAAGTACAGCTTGGAGGAAGCAAAATATGTATAATGATGTGCTTTCATGAATACAGTTTTCAAATTGTGTGTAGTATAGAATAATAACAAAAATTGCTACATTTAATCCAAACAAATTCAGATATACTAATACCCATGTAGGTAGAATATGATTTGAGATTTTCACGGTAGACAGCATTTTCGTGGTGAACTTTTGGGTTATTATGCCGCGTTTCCTCTTTCTTTTTTTCTTCCTCTTTCGACGATTCGGGTAGCGTTACAGTGTCGTCTGCGCTAATGATGGATACTGTGCCATGACCCCTATCCCCGCTGTCTTGGAGTTACTTTGGACAGAAGCCTGAATTACAGAGCGACGCCTGAAGCCCTAAACTTACTCGCCGACCTAGACGTCCCCCTCTGACCCTCTACCATACGAAAGAAGAAGAAGAATGGATAATGTAACCTTGTCCAAAACGTTGGTTAAAGGAGGAAGCGCAACACGGTATAACAACCGACAAGTTAATAACAATAACCCATGCAAATAGATCGAAACTCTTAATTGTTTTCCGAAACGAGATTATTTTCATTAAATTACAACGATGAACATATTTTTAATGTATATTGAACAAACATTATACAAAAAACAGATGTCGCAGAAAAAGTCACTGATACCTATATAGATTTTTTATTTATTGTTTATGCGGGGAATGGGGGTATCTACATACGAACCGGACACTCTTTACTCAACTTCTAAATTCATCATATCTTAATTAATTAAAAAAACTGATGCTCTAATTACACCTTAGGATTTTTGATGTTAGTATTTAAGTTTGATTTTGGATTTCGGTCACAACTTCCTTTCCTCAAAAGGTTTTTGGACCAGTTTAAGCCATGGTGAAGAATTTTTTTTACGCATCTGAAATATTATATTTTTAGAAAAAAATTGCATGAGATTGCTTGGATTATCTTTCACTCTTGGATCACTGATATTTTCATTATGTCCTCCTTACATTATTTGTCTTGATTTCCGTATTAATTATTTTCTAAATGCATCTTTTGTTTTCCTGATATACATACATAACCAACAATTCATAGATATTATTTTAAATTTTTAAAGTCAGTATTATCATGGTGAATTTTTTTATTCTTTATTTTTTCAATAGCTTTCTAGCAGCTTAACAACGTCAGTACATTGCAAAAAAACATACGCATGAAATATAAAACAAATGTAAGTAGTGGGAACCCACTAATGGCACTGCCCGTGAGTGGGTAATATAACCAAAAGTAGTAATAAAATTTAAATGAAAATGTACTTTTTAGATAAAATAAAATACAATATCAATCAAGTTTTAATGTAAGTTTTGTTAAGTAAGACGTAGGTTTACAAGTAGTGTGTACGAAAAGCTTTTCAACATCTGAATCGTTCAGTCATCATTTTAATTATTTAATGTAATTTTATAATATGTTCTATTTTATTGGTCATTTCAGATTTAATGTTTATTCATCTTTTTTCTTTCGCGTAGTTTTGCTTCTATCTTATTACTTTTTAGTCTCTCCTTTAGGCCTGTAATCAGGCGATTATCTTATATATAAAAATGAATCGCTGAATTTGTTGCTAAGCGCAAATCTCGAGAGCAGCTGAACCGATTTCGCTAATTCTTTTTTTAGAATATTCCTTGAAGTACGAGGATGGTTCTTACGGAGAGAAAAATTAAGAAAATTGCTCAGAAAATTGGATAATTTCAGAAAACCTAACGACAATCGCACGTTTGACAGTTCGCGTGTTTGAGAATGACATTTTGCAAAACAATGATTGTTAAATCTGGATTCTATTTTTGAAAATCTTCAATTTGATAAATTTATTTAAAGTAGGTACTTCCCAAATAGTTTGAATCGAATCAAGTTAGATATTTTAAATAGGTAGGTACCTATGTTAGGTACCAAATTTAATATACCTACATGAAAAATGCAAATTTGAATAAAAATTTAAAAGGTGGCACGCGGGCCGTTTAAAAACGGAATGTTTTGGGTTTGAATATATGGAACGCGGGAGGAGGGTTAGCGGGACGAGGGAGCGGGAATGGGAAGAGGGAAGGCGGGGAACGCGGGAGGGGAAGGGGACGTTTGATGGGGGAGGGGCGGCTGAGGGGGAGGGGAACTCGGGAGGGGGGTTCGCGGGACGGGGGAAGGGAGGGGGGAGTGGAGTGGGGAGAGGGAAGGTGGAGGTGATGGAGTGGGAACGTGAGAGGGGAAGAGGACTCAGGAGAAGAAGGGGAGGTGGAAGGGGAACGGGACGAATGGGAAAGGACACTCAGGGAGAAACAATTTCTTTATTAAATGGCATAGCAACGCATGCCGGGACCAGCTAGTATATTAGAAACCTAAAAACAATATTATCGTCCCGATGCGATTTTATTCTCGAGTTAAATTTGCCGGTAACCAAGATTATACTTGATTGAAAAAACGTATAAAGATTTCAATACGAACGTTGTGATGTTGACAACAGAATAATTGTTTTCTGAATATTTTTTTTTAATTAACAGAATCGATAAAATTATTGAAACTTGTGCAGTCCACTTTTGAAGCACGTGGCATCATTGGTCCTCGTTATCTCAAATAATAAACTGTAATGAAGGTCAAATGACCCCTTGAACAAGTCAGCGCGTCACAAAAATAAAAATACTTCTTCTAATAAGAATGTAACCTTTTTAACACGACTTCTCCCTTATTTTTTAACATTGGTTACCGATATTTTAAAAGAGGGGGACGCTGTTAGAAGTCTTGACCAAATCTCTTTATAATATGCTAATGCTAAACCGGTTGAGTTCAACTTTATAAAGAAATGTTAAATGTTTCAGTAATTCTCTGAGGCTGCGTATAAATAGGAGAAAAAATGCGCGAGCCAACCATGAATTACGAAAAATGAGCTAAGCAAACGGAATCGGCGCGAAAAGCCGCTTGCGTTTGCGGCAAAGCTCTTGACTCCCCATTCGAAGGTCACGGGATCGAATCACAGCCTGGGCAAATAAAATTTTATTTTATTAATTCGTGTTATTTCACAATAAATTAATTAAAAATAATATATAGTATATTTGCGGCACGTTCCGGAGTGGAAGATTCTCTAAGTATCGCCCCGGTGTAAGCCCACCATTCAGAATTGAAATGTTGCTTCAAATGGCTTTAGCCGTATTTGGTGACCAGATCTGAATAGCGAGGTACTTTCTTACCTTCCTCTTCCTCTTCCCCGTCTCCTTCCCCTCCCCTCTACCTTCAGCCTCACATACCCCATTAGGGGATGCCTTGGTCTCACTTGCTCCAGACGGGAGCAGCTGAGACTCTTGTGAGGTATTCACATAAAAAAAAATTGGGAAAGTAACTCATTTACGGACTATAACCCGGTTCATAATAATTTACAACAATAGTTTTATAATGTAAGATTTTTAGTACTAACATTTTTTTCTGATTTTTATTTTTCTAATTCCATTTTTATGTTTTTTTGTTTTTTTCTATAAATATCGCTATTAAATCGCGATTAAAATAATAATAATAGTGCTGCCTGGCGGCTTAACGGAATTTTTTAATATTTATAAATATTTTTGTTTTTTTTTTACATTAGTTCCACACAGGAAGCCTGGAAAAAAATACCTCAGGGCCTGTTTCATCTTTGGGAATGCTGTGTGGAGTCTTTTGAGATCTTTTTGGGGAAATTAAGGAGAGGAAGTTCTGGGAAGAAAAAAGGTATGAGGAGTGGCTAGGATTCAGGGGGTCAACGTGTTCATCTTTATTATTAAGGCTCTGCAACCGGGCCCGAAAAGAAGAAGATGGATAGATACGAAATTACGAATGTTAGAGGAGAGCGCTAACATTTACCGCGACAAAATCGCTGCGAAAATTGCGAAAATGTTTAAAACACGACTCGTTTAAAATAGAGCAAAGATCTCGTGGGCATTATCTTAAACAGCGTTTAAAGAAACACTGTGAATTTTTTCATACATATAACTTGTAAAATAACTGAAACAAACGTGTTAATAATAATTTTTGGAGCATATTTTGCGATTTTTTTCTATCGAGGGAATTTTATATAATTTGCGTTTCGGCGCGGGCAAAGTCTAGATATTATCTTCAAGAATAACATATATTTTTTAAGAGCTTTAAAACTTACCGTGTTTAAGGGAAATATGTAACAAATCGGTACAAATCCGGGTTGCGGACCCTTAATTCTTACCTTCCACAGCGCCGTAAGGCGATAGGTTAGTCCCCCTGCTAAGTCATCAAACGTTTTGAGCCGCTTGGGGTGAACTAAGGGAGGGGTTTTGGTTATCCAATCAATGGTTTCCGGGGTGGCGTTATCCATACCTGCCTCCCAAATATTATGTCCTATACAGCGTTTGAAAAATAAATAAAATGGATTTAACTATATAAAATTAATAAAGTCATCACGTTAGTCCTAATTGCATGCTTAAACTTATCGTAATGTCCGGATTAATGTTAGGTACTATTTTTTAAAGAAAAATAATAACCAAATGCTTTTTATTAAATCATTGCATGAATAATTCAGCGTGTTGGCATTAATGCACATAATATAAATAATTTCTTTTTAAATAATAATACTATTCATCTTGCAACGTTAAGAAATAAGTATTGGTCAGTATTTTTCCCATGACAGTTGTCTGAATGAGGAATTAAAAAATGTTAATTAATCAACATGAAAAAATCGTCCCTTGAATCGGACAGTAGGCACTAAATATTTATAGATACATTTGATCGATTAAAATTCCAAACTAACCGAAAATAAATGCAAAATAGGAAAATTTCTCACATAAATTAGATAAGTCTTCACTTCTCACATAAATTAGAAAAAAAAACGCATCTCTCACCTCCAAATAATCTGTTCCACCTTTGATACCGTTTCCCCTCGCACCTATTCTTCCGCAGCGTCACCTTACTCACCCTTCTTTTCTACCAGTTGACCTCCTCCCGAACCGTGTGACCGTTGGCATCAAAGTGACCCTTCATTTGATTATGCAAGTGATCTTTGAATATATCTGGCGAGTAACTACTTACCGGATTGACTGGTCCATCTCGCGGATGCTGCATAAAGGAATAATCTAATTTCGAATGCAAGAATATGGAAATAAATAGGTCTTAATATGAGGCGATCTCGAAAATGTGTGTGAAAGCATACAGGTTTGTTGTTGGTATTTTAATTTTTGGGGTTTTATTTGCACGTTGATCTAGTCGATATTTACCTGTTACAGCGGATACATCTTTTAGATTCACCGTTGAGTTGTTTAAATATTTTTGATTGAAATTAATTTCGATTCATTAATTAAATATTTAATAGTTCTTATATCAAGTGCATTAAAATTAGAAGAAATCAATAAAATATGAAAGCAATAATTGTTCAAAGTGGACATTTTACTGGGTAAGTTTTTAAAATATTTCGAAATTATTGATTTTTTGTATGAAAGTAGTCATGTTTCGTAGTCATACTAATTGTGAATAATTTAACTTTAAGCTTAACTGTAAGTTTTATCGTGCGTGAACTACGGTAATACATATTAATTTATTAATAATCGCACATTAACTAACAATTAATAATGTTAATTTAGCTCACTTGTATTTATTTATTAACGCCCTTTTTCGGGGCTTTTACATATGAATAGTAAGAAATATTTATTGTAGATAACTGAACTGCCTTCGTAATAATATTTTATATTTGTTTAAAGATAAATTTAAGATGTCCGCTGACTTGATATAATTGTTTCTCTCTATTAGTATTCTGGGCAAAGAGGAATACATATGGTAGTTAGTTCCAGAATTACTGTATTGAAATAAATCCTGACTTACCTACTTACTTACTTGACTTAGTATTACGTAGTGGAATCCGGAAGCTTATCAATTCGAGCAATACCGGACTGTCAACTAAATCAATTAGAATTTTATACAAAAATACCAAGTCATTGAAAGTTCTTCTATCTGACAATTTGAGCAAATTCATATCATTCAAAATATTGTCGTAGTTCAACATAATTGCTGGAATACCCATTTTAAAATTAAGAAAACGTAAGAATCTGTTTTGTATTCTTTCAACAGCTTGTACATGTATATTGTAATACGGGTTCCAGACTGGAGAATTGTATTCAAGTTGACTTCTAACATATGCAAAATATAACAGTTTAATACACATTATATTGTTAAAATTTCTAGTTAGCCTAGTTATAAATCCCAACATTTTTAAGGCCTTATTAGAGATTTCTGTTATGTGGTTAACAAATGAAAGATTTGATTGAAAAGTGATGCCCAAGTCTTTAATTCGTGTTAATGTCTCCAGAGCATTGTTATATATTATATTAAGGGTACATTAAAAATAATTCTTAATCTGTCGTTCGTAGAAACCCTTTTTGCAAGTTATGCTATTAAATTTTTAGATGCATTATTTTTTTGTGCACGTAAATGCGCGACGTGAATACGAATAAATGGTTCGTACGAGAACTCAATTCTTCCAAGAAAGGCAAGCAAAAAAAAAATATAAATATATTTTTTTTATCCTGACGAAGGAACCATTGATTTCGAAATATGTTAATAATTTTTATTAAATAAGTGGTGTACACAAAGGGATGTTTGTTTCATTGATTTCATAGATTTTTATAAATGTTTATAAAAAAATATGAAAAAATTCTCTTTTGGAATTTTCTTTTTATTCCTCTTCTCTACATTTATTTTATTGTTTAATTTAGTATCTAATCTAGTTTGTACCATTAAAACCTTAATATATTATTTATCAATTGTTATATTTAAGTAAAAGGCAATATTATAGTCAACACATTAATTACTTGTAAAAAACATGCTCATTTTCACTGTTCTAAAACGGGCAAATTGCCTAGTTGGACAGCCAAAGATCATTATAAAAAATGTAATATGTAATGTTTTCAAAATAAATAAATTTGGTTTTTATTTTGCTTAAGATATTTTCGCTGTACGTATAAGTTATGCATCTTAGAGAACTTAAATCCATCGTGTTTCGTTTAGACTTCAAATGAAAATAAACATCACTTGTGTACTCCACTTATTTAATCAAAATTAATGATATGATTCGAAAACGATAGTGATAAAATTAAAAATTTAATGCAGTTTATTTGCTAAACCCGTACGTAGTTGTTGAATATTTTGGTTTATTTAACTCAATCATGTTTTTAAGCACGGAGTTGTAGGTAGGTTTGGTAGGTAGGTACTTATTCACATTATGCAGCCTTTTCGCCTATCATTATTAACCCAATAGGCCATTAAACACAAAGCCTTTGCCTTTTGGGTAAAACGGATGCGAGCATTTCCATCCGAACCAATACTTTCACAGCCCGGGGCGTTTTTCTTACAATGTGAACACGCTTTAAATTTCAGCCGGCCGCTTGCATTATGCATTTTGTGCAGTGGGCTGGTGGGGGAGGGGTAGGGTGTGACAGCGGGTGATTTCGGGTGATATTGGGGGATGTTGGGGGTTATTGGGAGGGGGGTCGAGGCTGAAGAATGGAAATGCGTTTCGCTGGGTGTAATGGAATGACCACGTCCAGGGCGTTTGATTGATTTATGATCATTCTAAGCCTGAAACACCGTGTTCCTGTTTGAAAACATTGTTTAGCTCACGCAACTGCATCTTAAATATTAATTGCGGCACCTAGTTGGCAGTGGCGTGCATTGCTCTTCGAATAAAAGGGTGATATATCTTTTCACACTCGGATGTGAATTTATGATGGTGCAATTTGCGCATGATATTTGAAAATATATCTTCTTTTTACACCTTACGTGGATTATCGTGGATAACTGAATACGCATAACTTCTTAACTTGTTCTTATTGTCTTATGATTACTCCTCTATAAGTATCTTTTAATTACCCTTTATGGTCGATTGTTAATCTTAATTACCTAAGCACACTGTTCGTTCCAGAATGCGATTTATCCATTTCGCTTTAAGTAAAATAATTAGTCGTAGCAATGTCGTGTTAATTTTGATATTTTAGTTAAACGTATTTTCACCTTTGCAAATAAAAATTCTCCCTTGGGTTTTTCAAATAAGCTCTCAACCTTTAGAAATAAATGTATTCTGCCTGATATTATATGGGGACATTCCTTTACCGATAAGGAACAAAAGGTTTATTCCTTAAATTGTTTATTTTTAAGTAGTTATGTATATCTGTACAGTTCAAATAGAACCCACAAATATTTATTGCAGCCGCCAAAATAGAAAGGGTTTGCTGGAGGCATGTTTACCTAATAATAGGAACCGCCCTATTATCATAGAATTCCAATATTTGTTAATCCCCTAGGTTTAAGATGTATCTTTATTGATGTGCCCTTTTTGGCAAACTTTTTTTATTGTTTTATTGTGGGTTAAGTTTAAGAATTCGAGATATGGGAATATTTAATCTTAGTCCCAAGCATTTCTACATTTAAGTATTTTATGATGTACTTAGTTTTATGGGTGGCCCTTTTGGGCTGACTTTAGCGTAATTGTTTTATTGCGGGATTTTAAAAACCCGTGGTGGAAGCAGCTTAAATATGCTGTCTCACCATTGTATGTTTTTCTTTAAATATTGTGATTTTTGGAACAGAGTTTAGTCTTGCTGTGAGAGCGAAGCAGTGTGGTTGTTGCGGTGGAACTGGAAGATACACGAGGTGTATCTTCAGTTGAGCACAGGGAAGATAGGCCCTTTGCGTTAGTTTTGCTAGTAGAGTAAAGCTAGAAGGTACACGCTGTGCGCCTTCACTTGTGTAATTATACTGAAGCTGGGAGGTACGAGTCGTACCTACGGTTCAGTATTGGAAAAACTGACAATAGAGAGATCGAAGTAGAGACTCCGATATTTGTCAGTGTGGTGTGGTCGCGGACCACCGGAGTGAGGGTAGATAGACCCTCTTGTAATAATTTTATTTATTGCATTAAATAAATTGTGCTGAAGAAGAAGAAAAAGAAGTGTTTTCCTGCCAACTCCATTCTGTTGTGTTCTCGTACCACGATAGTAGAAATACACACCTTTTTAGCCTTATGGACTGTACGCCAGTTTGTAGTTCTGTCTAGCTTAGGTACTTAATATAATCTATTTCTAACCTAACCTTAAGAGGGAAACCAGAAATATGTCGTTTTTAAATCAGATTTTAGACGTATTGACTCTTTTCCATAAAAAAATTATAAATGGATTTCGAAAGATTGTTCTTTTATCTAGCATTCGCATGTTTTAATTTTTTTTATTATTTTTTTTATTTTTAGTATAATAAGGTTATACCATAGGTCGTTGGCAGATTTCTTAAATTTTCAAAAAAGATTTTGTGTTTTACCACACCCATTTCAAATCGTATAATCATGCAGTAAAATAAATCAATATATTATCTGGGTATCGCATGTTTTAGAATTTTAATTTTAGTTTAAATAAAATCATTAAAAAATATATACGTACATGTGTTTAATGTATATCAATTTTTTTTTACATTCTTATTTAACGTAGACAACATTGAAAAATGACAAATACTTATAATCAAAAAATAATTTTAAAAAGTACATTATTTTAATAGTTTTATCATCACGCCTTTCATTTAGGTCACGCCTTTTGGATGTAGGTATAAATTAAAGCAAATTTGGAATGAAATAAAATCGATATTGAATTATAATTTTTAAAAGCTGGTACGGAGAATAATTAACCTTTCTCATTGTAACCGCCCTGCACGATCGTAAGAACAACTTTCGACGAAATGTGGATTTTCGGTCGCTGGCTGGTTAAACGCTCTTAACTAGGTAACTAAACTATCCCAACATATACATTAATACTTACATACCTACTTGTATGTAGGAATGTAGGTATCACTGAAGAGATAAACAGATAGTGTTACGGGCATGTATGTGCCCGGAGTAAGCAATATTGTTCCTTACTTCTACTGAAATCCAACAAAATTTTTTAAACACCGAAATTCTTTCATTCAAGAGTGAATTAATTTCATCCCCTTGTCTAGAAGTAGGAGTCGAAAGATCGTATGTAAATTAACGACATCAGATTTCTTTAAAATCGGTATAGATAACAGTTTTCTGAAATTTCTTTTCTGTGGCGTGTACCAAACAATGATTAAAAAAATCCAAAGCTTCTTCTGTTGTTTGTAACTAACGTCATGTGAATATTGAAAATATTTCCACTGTATTATTATTTACTTAAGCACTTGCATACTGCTTACTAACAACATATGCAGGGACACTAGAGGTCTAGATTCGTTCATTCAAAAGAATTAGAGTCCTTGCGAGAGCCTTGAAGGAGTAACCATCTGTTATTTATACCAGGGCGGGTAAGTGGTGGATAACCTCCAATGTCATTATTATAAAAGAAAATTAAGCAACAATTTGTTCAAAATATGTAATTTGGTCCTTTAGACGGCACAAATTAGGTAGGTAAATCGTCCTTAAATGCTTCACTCATGCTTGGCGCTCTGTTGCATTAGTGACAATGAGATTGCACATTTAAGGTACATTTTAACTCGGTTATCATTTAGGTTAAGGTAACAGGTAAGGGGTCCTAGCATGGGCAATCGATAAGGATTGATAGGATAACTTACGGTAACTTCTCAGCGTTTCCTAGCATTATTGCAAATAACGATTAAATAACAGTTCACAATGACTGACAGCCTTACTAAAAAAAAACCACAGCACGCCTCATAACCCGTGTTGCTGCAGCAACATGAATAAAACAAAAATACACTAAAACAGGAAATATTACTAATAAGATTTGTTCTTAAAATGTATTTTAAATCTGGCTACAATGTTATTTTTTTTATTGTGGAAGTACTAAATTGTTTGTTTTCCTTCATAACCGCTAGGTGGCGGCGCCTGCGCATTCGTTGTTCGCGCTCATTAACAAACTTTCGCGCTTCCAGCCCGAAATAATTTCGCTTCGCGGATATATGTGCAATATTACTTAAATGTGATGGTTAATTTCTATTAATATGACTAATTTACTCATATATTTACCGTGTTTTTTGTGGTTTTTCATAAGTTTTAGTCAAGTTATAATAACGATAATCGTACTTTGAAAATTGAAATGTCAAAAACTATTTTATATGATACATGAAAATTCAAATTTACATTTAAAGGATTTTATTTTATGAGAATTTCATGAAAGTGGTGTTTTTTAAATATTAATATCTAATACATGTGTTCCTAAATGTATCAAAGAAATTAACGTCTTTAGAGATGCAAGAAATCTGTTATAAAAGCCGGTATAATTTTAAGGTTAGTTTTTTAGCAATAAAAAAAACTTTGAAATTTTTTATAATTTTTTGTATTGTATGCACGAAGAAAAAGTGAGTGATAGTTTCCTTCCAAATTTATTTCATGAAAGGAATGTGTTTTTTTTTTATTTTAATTTCTCTACATTTTAGTAAAAAAAAATTTTGTACGAATTTTTTTTTCCATTTTTTTCCGGGTTTGAATCTTAAAATATGTCAATTTTTGAAAACTAAAGTGTATTTCAAATACACAAATCTAAAAGATAATTTAATCTAGTTTTCATAAATGGTTTTTTTACGACACCTCCAAAAATAAGAAATATATAGAACATTCAAAATACTTTGGAAAAATTACAAATTTATTTCGGACATCAATCGTTAAAACAGAGATAAACTACCCTCGCAGGCCGTGTAAACTATGTGTATTTCTTTCAATGAACAATTTTTTAATTAGTAATGTTTTCACATCCGCGGCCGTTTGTCAATTGAATAAAAATTTTACTGGGGTTTTTAGTAAGGCTGTGAGTGTTTTAAATATAGTTGTTTGTACATTAGCGATCTGCAGTTATCCTAGAGAACAATGAGAAGTTACCGAAAGTTGTCCTATCAATATCCCAGAAGATACAGCACGGACGATCGATAAAACACTATGTTAAAACGGTACCTATTCATTAAATCCGTACATATGGTCAGTTATCAAAATTGAGCCGATCGACCGACCGTTGAGAAATTTTAGCGCTCATGAGTGTCAGATAAGCTGTCAATATACAAAACATTTTGAATAATGTCGTTTGTTATACAAAATAATCGGCTTATTAATGAATGGAGCTGAACTGTCGAAGCTCTTAGATTTGAAAGAAATCGTATACGCGATCCTTAAAATAAAATAAAAAGAATTTGTAATAACGTTTAATCTCGGTTTTGTTTGTGCTCATCTTTAAGGTTGTTTCGATAAATGTTTACAGAAATCTAATATATCTATGCATGGTGTCCGCAATCTAATCTGGTACAAACGGGAGACCGGAGGATGTACATCACACTTGGCGTCAATTTGTAGTACCTACCTGTAATACATATTTTTTTATTTGGCTTACTTTTTCGAGTAAATCCAGTAAGAGATTGGAATTTTTCAGGTCAAATTTTAAAAATATCGGTCGTTACGGAGTAATGTTTTCTTTTAAAATGTGTTACAGCGTAGACCCGGCTCCAAATCACTTAACCTATTATGAAGTGTGTAATATTCTACAAGAATAATAATAACTAGGTACCCAATATCAATTGAGAATATTTAACTCTCTTCTATGTTCCAGTTATGTGTTGTGATTTATTCCGTTTGTTTTTCTTCAAACTATCTGTATTATCAAGTTCTGCAAAGGTTCTATTCAAGTTGTTTTCACAAGTTTCAAGTTCTGTTATTATTTCAGTCGTACAGTAACAGAATTTGAATAGAACTTTTACAAAACTTGAAAATTTACTTTTAACTTTATTAATTCTTCTAATTCTGTGAAACAACTCGTCCTAAGTGTGTTATTAATAGGTATGCTTTTAATAGTTATCTTATAGGTTTGTTAGATGTCTACTAACTAGATACGTGCATATTGGGTACTTCGGCGCGTATTACTGCAACGTGCTCCCGTGTACAAGTACAGAATAGAGGTACGGTGTACAGGAACCGGGTACAATGTGCACGTGCGTGTGTGTGTGAAGGCTGTGTTTTCAGACTGCGGCTGTAGCTCTGCACCAAATTAAAATGGCTAAAATACAACGAACGAACTCTGCGCCGATATTATATTAATATTTAATTTTGAATTTTTTAGAAAACGTTTCTTAAGCTTCTTATTTTTGTTTGGTGGAAAGTTGAGAAAAACAGCCAAAGTCGGAGTCTCCACAAGTCTCTCTATCTAAGACTGGGAGGTTGTAAACGTCTTCAGCTCTTTATATGGTGGCACTTTTTCGACTATTACCTAACTTCTTAAGTCACTAAAGTATATAACTTGTGCACTTGTCAACAATGCAGAAGTGTGTACATTAAAGAACGTTTATAGTAATTTTGATATTTGTTGTAATAATATCGCACTATCACAACTCACAACCACACAGTTTCGTGACATGTAGGGGAAACCTAGGAGAGTTGTGACAATTTTTAATTTAAGGGACATATCTCGCTCAGAAAACATTCCACAGTTATGACTTTTGTGAATTAATGTAGCACCATTCCTTTCCTTTCCAAAACAACCATCAAAATTAATTAAAGTATTACGGTTTCTGGGAAAACCAACAAAAAGAAAAACTACTCACTCTGTCACAACTCCCCTATAACCGAGATAAGTTGTGACAGGTGCCGAGGTAAGTTGTGACAGCTTTGTATTTAGACTATTTGAGTATTTCGATACTAGCAATGCCTTTATCAGTCTTTCGTGTATAGTTATTAGGCATTCTGAAACAAAAAAGTAGTCATCCAGCATGCAACATTACACCACAAGTCCAAATATTTTTTTAATCGAAAATGAATTTTTTGAGACAAGCTTTTATTGCGGACTGTACTTGCAAGATTTGACCTTAATATACGATCGCACAAAAACACATACAGACATCGCAAATTAATTTTTAAAAGTTTTGAAATAACCCAGCAGAAAAATTAAGTCAAAAAGAGAGTTGTGACAGGCTGTCACAACTCTCCTAGGGGCTCAAAATTACGACTTGGTCCGAATATTGATTCATATTTTCTAAACACGATGCAAACACAAAAAATCAATGCAACGCTTTGAGAAAATAACACAACAACGCACATGTAATAAGACATGATTTAAATTCAATCAAAATTTTGAAGAAAAACTTACTTTTCGCATTTTTTTGCACGCAGACGGGTACAACACTCCTCTGTCACAATTCTGCTAGGTCTCCCCTAAGTGACAAAATGGGTGATTTGAGCTAAGCACTGCGCTTGGTAGAGTTCCCGGCTATTCAAAATTAAAGGAGTTTTAAATTGTTACCTTTTTTAACGATTCTTACTGGAAATTCTATAAGTAACACGAGTATTTTTGCTTTTCGTTCCGGAAGGACTTACAGATTGGCTCCGCGATAAACCCACCACGATCTGTTCATCACTATGGTAGTAAATGCCAATTTCCGCAGTTATCTCATCTCATCATGCCTGAATTTCCTTTTATCTCCCAACTTCCCCCAATTTGCCTCAATCGATGCCACAGCTTAACATCTTGGAAAAGTGTAGTATTCATACAAATAAATAAACATCCGTCGTGCATGCCTGGCAGATGTGAAACATCGACGTTTTGAAACATGAAGATTTTGATTTAAGTAAAAAATTAAAATAAACAAGTCTTTATATTTTAGATAATAAAACAATTATTCTATTATTATTAAAATATACACAAAGAAATATATTAATTTTATCATACTTTAGAATAGATCTTTTGCAAAATTTTGTGAGAACAAAAGCAAACATACCGCACAGAGTTTTAGAAAGAGCCAACGAGTCATGAGGCTGGCCGAATGAAGCGTCATTCCGTGCAAGAGCGTCGTCCCTTCTTGCCACGCTGTAGTCGGTTTTACCCCCCTAGGCCCGCCAAACGATATTTCACATCAATTGTTTTATTATTTTTTATTCATCATCATTTAAAATAGATCCATTACAAAATTTTGTGAGAGCCGAAGAAAATATACTGCTGCTGGGCGGAATAGGGTTCCCAGATCAAAAAATCAAAATCCCGGAGAAATTTCCTGACGTTTGATAAAAATTCCGGACTTTCTTGTAAATATAATATGAATGTCGTTATACATCGTGGCATGTCAAAACCCGCGTCGGGTTGGGTGGGGGGGGGTTGGGGGGGGGGGGGGGGACACAGAACAAGAAATGTTACGGAATTAACAAAGATATGCTCTTATATATTTGTGTTGCAGCCACAAAATGCCACTGTTGAAAGGGTCTTTTCCTTAATGGGAACCCAATGGTCAAAAGAAAGGAACAGGCTTTCTGTAGAATCTGTCAGGTCGATTCTCTTAACACAGTATAATTAAAAAAAAACATGACTTGCGAAATGTTTTACAAAACTATTATTAAAGATTCGGACGTGTAGACCAATATTTCTGGTAGCATTAAATATCAGAAGTGATGATTTTACTTTGATAAGTAATAAAAATAATTTTGTTTATTTCATTTTTATATCAATCTCCACTTATAGAAATTCCCTACTGTTTAGAATTCCCACCGCATTCCGGACAAAGACCTATATTTCCGGACTTTTCCGGAAAATTCCGGACGTATGGCAACCCTAGGCGGAGAGAGACCGAATGAAGCGTCGTTCCGTGCAAGAGCGTCGTTTAGTCTTGCCACGCTATAGTCGGTTTTACCTCCTCGGTCCAAAAGATATTTCACATCAATTTTTTATTATTTTTAAATGAAACTAATTAAAAATTTATTATTTCATCGGGGCAGTGTTCCACGATTTTCTCTGCTGAGCATATTGAATGAATTTTAACGATTTTTGGTCGAGGCCTATTTTCGGTAGCATTCAGTTGCACTTACGACCCTTCGTTCCGCTCGTTCCCTACAGCAGATGAATTTTGTGTGGCCGGCGTCATCCACGCACGGCCAGAAAGGCGTAAGCGGCTCTGTTATTTTAGTTCCGTACACTATAATCACTTACTTTTATATTATGATAAACATGGCTGGGGCTCGCAATCCTCTGATTACGTGCAAAAACCTACACACTATAAGTGCATAGCCACCAGCCTCAACGAACCTTTTGAATTCCGCTTTGGACGACGAATTAATTAATATCTTTCCAATAATATCACCCTCGATGGACCGCTAATAGTGCGTTAACCTATAAACTAGGAAAGATGAAATGTTTCCTTTATTTTTCCTTTATTATGGCATATTTCGTATACATGTACAGCCGTGGTCGTCAAACTGTGGCTATATGTGCGGCCCGCACCAATATCTGGCGTTTTCTTTTTAAAAATACTTTTTTTTTCATGTACAATTACACTACCCGGTTTTTTTATTATAATATTTGCCGTTATCTTTTTAAATATTTTTTTTCATGTACAATCCGCACAAATATCTGATGTATTCTTTTTAAATATATTTTTTATGAACAATTATATTATCCGTTTTTTTCAAATATTTTGTGAACGTATACCCATATGATTTTAAAACGTTGATTTTAATTGATTGACATTTGATTTTAAAACGCCAAGCTGGTTTTTGAACACATAGTGTACGTCATAGGTTCTCAACGTAGGCGATAACGCCCCCTTGTGGTCGTTTGTGACTTTCAGGGGGCAGTAGAAGATCCAGAGAAAAATAGAGGGCGTAGAGATGGCACAGTGAGGGTGTGGGTAGGTAAAAAAATGGTCTAAAAAGTTTAAAAATAAACACGCTTATCACGTAGGTACTAATAGAGCAAAGAAAACCTTAAAATTGGTTAATTTTTGTTATTATATGTATTGTCCCCCCCCCCGCGGTGATACCTCACATTGTCCTATGTGGCCCTTGACCAGAGAAGTCTGACGACCGCTGATGTACAGTATACGACATTCATAAATAGTATTTTGTCGGACTCTATAGAGCCGGTTTCTTGAAGTAATAAATATTTGTTCATCAATGCGTAGAATCCTGTACATCAATAATTTCTCTCAAAAAAGTGTTAAAAATCTCCCATCAGAAATCAAACCAGCATTTTACACTAATAATAATATAGGCAAACTTTTAATGAACGGTAAGGATAAGGAAGACAGTCTATCACACTCGGGAATTTACTCACTTCAATGCAGCGATTGCGCATTTTTTTATATTGGTAAAACAGCGCGCAACATAAACACCCGTGTCAAAGAACATCTTCGATGTTTACACAGCTCTGGATTTTCAGAATTTGCAAACCACTTGATTGAAAACGATCATAAATTTGACAAAAACGCTGGCGCCAAACTTATTCATAAAAACGACATCGGTCTAAGGTTGGATAATTTAGAGGCACTTGAACTTAGGAAAGCCATAAACACTAATAGTAAGGTAGTAAATAACCAACTTAATTTAAATAAAAGTCCCATACTAAGATTGTTCCCTATTGATAAAGAACACGTCCGTTCCCTTCCCAATTCTCCATCTATGCCTCCCTCTTCCTCCTCCACTTGACGAGTCCAGCCCAGCCCATTTTTTGTTAAAATATATATTATAACACAAATGTAACCTAATGTTAGTAGAGTATTATACTGCCCTGATGAAGCTACGGTTGTAGCGAAACCCGGTCGGCATAAAGTATAAAAATAAAAGTGGTGTTTACAAAGTTATTGTTTTATTTTAAATTAATAAATATTTGTTGCTTCTATGTTTCCGCATTTCGTTACTTTGGTTGAACAGAAATGAGGTGTCAAAGTTTGCTCTAAAACTATTTCTCGTAATCTTTTCACCAATTTCTGATTTTCAGGTTGAATCTTGTGTTTTATTTTAAAATGTTTTAAAATAAACCTTTTTTAATAGGATGTATACTTGGTAAGTACCTATGCGTCCTATTTAAAAGGTAAGGATAAAAAATTATCCAGACACCATTTAGTTCGGGTTTGAATCTTGCAATCATATATAAAGATAAAACCTAACTAACTAACTAACCATCGCGCCATTTTCCCGCAGGGGTAGGCAGAGAGGACGGACCGTTAAACAACTCGGTCTTGGCACACACTCCTTTCTTAGTTCACATTCATACATCGTCTCATACATGCTCTTCTTTTATTCTGACTCTTGACATGGCCCGACTCAACTATCTGATTCACTTGGTCGTGTCATGTTTTTCTCATATATTCTCCTTACACTCCTTTCCTCGTTCATTCGCTCTTCATGCCCAAACCATCGGAGCATTCCTTTCTCGATCTTACTCATTACGCTCACATAGTCTTGCATTCTTTGCGGATTTCCACATTTCTCACACGATCATACATGGTTTTACTACATACGCCTCAGGGATCTCATTTCTACAGCATGCAGTCTACTTCCATCCTTCCTCTGCCAGTTCCATGCCTCACTGCCATACATCAGGTTAGGTACGAGTACTCCATTATGGACGGCTAGTTTCGCCTCTTTGGACAGTTTTTTGTTGGTACCAACGGCGATCAGTCCTTCATTAATAGAGTTACCTGCATTCACCCTTCTTTCAATATCTCTATCAGCCTTTCCGTCTCTCGTAATAATAAATATAAATCGATATTTAAAGATAGCAGCCAATAATAGCAAAATTGGATATGGACGCCTTAGCTCAATTGGTAGAGCTGTTGCCATGTAAGCAGAAGGTCCTGAGTTCGAGTCCCAGAGGTGCCAATACCTTTTTCTGATTTTACTGTCTCCGGATTTTCGATTGAGTTTCGCTACTATTGTCTCCATTTAATTAAATATAACAATTTGAGGCTTTACTCATAAAGTTAACAATAAAAATAACTCAAAGACGGTTTAGTTTAGTTTTTAAAATGATTTTTTTTTTAAAGTTCAACGATAAGAAATTTATAGCACATTCAATATACCTGGGAAGCATTCTGAAACTCCATGAAAATTCACCGTGTTATTTGAACTTGCATTAAAGAAATATATTTTAAAGGCTGTAGGATAATTGCAGCCACTATTAGGGCTTCCAAAGGGTTAAGAGAAAAGTCTGAGTGTACCTACCGTTCGTCATTGGTTAAGTATCTACCGCATTAATCAGAGCGTATTTTATTTTCAATGTGTGCGTACAATACAAACAAACGAACACCCCGCAACTCTGATAACTTATTCCTTCTGATATATCAAAAGGCATATTTACCTCGGGCAAACATCCTATCGAACGCAGTAGGAAGGTACCCGTATCGGGGCAAACTAAACCTTTCTCAAACGTAAACCTAAGCGGTACCGGGTAGGTACTGGGCCTATGAAACAAAACCCGAAAACAAGTCAACTGTGTTACATATACCCGAAAGTAACCTTTAGCGGTGACCACCCCGCCCGCCCGCCCTTCCGCCCGCCAGCCGCCCCAGAACCCCCTCCCCGCCACCCTCTACACGCACACAAATGAGTTTGCGTCTCCAGATAAAATCTAATTACAAGGTCCGTAATTAATTTCCTGACAATAAATAACATTGTGTGGACTATGCGCTAAGGTTTTAGTTCGTTTCTAGCTCAACTCTGGGGATATCGGGAAAGTAAAGGCTCCGTGGTCCACCGGATTATTTACATTTATTTTTTCAATTTCACTTATATTAAAGAGAAAAAATGTGTAAAATCATGGGATAGTCGTAGAAGCACTTTTGAGTGCCTACCAATGTCTCGTTGAAACTTTTTATGATAATGCAATCATGTATTTTTATTCTATTTATCGCTTTGTTAATTTTGCTATACGCTTTTTAAAACTTGTTTTGGAACAAACTATTCATGTAATTAATAATAAATTCAACATAGTAAATACACATGTCTCTATAACTACTTTCGTAGTACCTTAAGCAATTCTGTTTTACCATTATTATTTGTTTTTGTTTTTGAATATTTATTTAGATGTACGCAAATTTTTTTTCATACATCTAGTAAGAAAATATATACAAATACAATTTAGAGATACAGTTATATTTTAAGAGAAAAAAAGGATTACTAGAGAAAAATACATTTTGAGGAAAACAGATAACTACCTATGTGGCTAAAATAATATTGGTTAAATTGTTACAAATCAAAAAATATTCTTTACATATATATTATAATGCACATATCTTACGAAACGTGCTAATACTTGAGGCTTCCTTTACGGCATTCGGCAGGCAGTTTAAATATGATGACAACAAAACAATATATAATACATTAAAAACGATACACAAGCTTAAAAATAATAAATGCTACCAAATTATCTGCAAAGTAACATTATGTTCCACGAAAATATTCACAACTATCCTTCGAGAAGACACGGAGACTTTAGGCTTCCCAAAACGAAGTGTTGGGAAGCCTAAAGTCACATTTCGGGCACACAAATTATACTAAACTTTTAACTCCTTTGTACAACTTTTCACGATAATGAAACTACATACCTACATATTAAACCTGCTTATATCCTTAATGTTCAGTTTATAATGTTATATACTACATGCTTATATTTATACTCCTGAATAACTTATGTTTCTATAATAACGTGATATTGTAAAAGCCTTCAAGGCGTGAATAAATAAAAAAATAAGAAACGGGTTTCACTATTATCACGCGAGTAGCAGTTCCCGGGGAACGAATTCGATAGTTTCTGATTTTTCGGCGTTAGTTAGTTAGACTAATTGGAGGTTGAAAAAACAAGGAACCAATTTTTTCGCTTCGTGTCTTATATAAATTTGATAACACTTTTTTAATAATATTTTATTTTTAAAGTGAGCATAATAACTCATTGAAGAAGAAGTTAACAATAATAATATAAACGTAAATTTGAAAGAGAACAAGACACAGAAAAACAGAATAAAGACAATGGTCGCAACTGGGATTCGAACCCAGACCTCTCGTCTAACCGGGACGTGCGCGTTAACCAATTTCGCTATTGCCACCTTTAGAATTGTTTGTTGTTTGACGGTCCGTTCTCTCTGCCTACCCCTGCGGGGAAACGGCGTGATAGTTAGTTATTTAGTTTTGCATTAAAATCCAGGCACAAATAATAGTAATTTTGCGCCGTTTAAGGAAGGAATCCAAACGTATATTATCATATACGTACTCGTACGTAGGTAGGTACCTTATTTGCTTCACCGGTTCAAATGTTCATAATATAAACACTCTTACCTTCGGCTTCTAAAAAACACGTAGCTTTTATTATCATAAAATTAATGTTGTCATTAGAGTATTTCATCATAAAGATTTTAGACTGCCAACGCCATTAGACCAGCATGAAACTAAATAACGACAACGGCGATAAAGCTACCCGTGCCTGTAAGGTCCGGCGGGTAGTTGTGGGCAGAGGGTCCACCCACAAAGATAGGGGAGAGGAAACAACGGAGTTTCGGGGAAGACTAAGAAGTACCAAACAAACACCCCCCACCCCAGCCCTTCCCTTCACTCAACCACCCTAACCCCCCGTGGGGAACATACAGAGGGGAGGGTTAAAAGATGGACGCCAAGAGAAGGGGTGGATCGACGTAATTAATTAAAGCTTCATACTTTGGAAGGGATGTTTGGACTATGCTTATTGGCGTGGGCACAATGACGAAAGTTACGACTCATATTTGTTTTGTAGGTACCCACAGATTCAATTAACATCGCTCTCGATTCGTTCTCATTTAAGGCTTTTTCGAGCATCAAATAATCTTCATTACAGGATACATGATTTTAGATTTCCACGGCCAAAAATATTGGCGTGATTTATTTTTGTTCTAGAAACGTTGGCTAAAGAAAGAGGTATAAGACGCCAAAAATAAATAGCGAAACTCATTATAGGAATTTATGATTATTACAATTCGATTCCATGTAATTAACATTCGAACTATCTTTCTAATTCTTTAATATAGTAAAACAATTTTATTTCCACTCAATTAATTTCTTACCTAACCCGGTTTTTAGCCCATTAAGGCCATCTTCAGACTGGTACAATTATTCCTTAACTATGGTTTACGTATATATGTATATATTTTTACATTAATTCCACACAGGAGGCCCTGAGGTATATAATTTTCCTGAAGGTTCTGAGGAAAGGAAGAAGAAGAGTTCTGGAAAGGGAATAGGTATGAGCTGCGGGTAGAAATTTGGGGGTCAGTGTGTCCAGGAGTGACGGACAATTAATCTATCACTTCAACTGATGTGCAAGGCGAAGAGTCGAGGGATTCTGGCAGGAAAGATCAAATGACCCCCTCAACCAGTCTCTCTCGATCCGGCCCGCCACGTAGCATGTGGACTGACATATCGGCCGCCAAGACCTTGACAAACCACACCCCATGAACCCGGGCACCCCTTCTAAGTCACAAAATGTAGCGAACCACTTGGGGTGACCTATGGCAGAGGTGTTGGTTATCCAATAAATGGTTTCCGGGGCGGCCGGCGGTACGGATGTGACTTACATACATTTTTTTTTTCTTTGCATGAAAAATCGATTTATATATAATCTTTTTTTTAGAAAATTAAAATCGCCTGATAAAATCGATTTTTGTAGGAGAAAAATCGATTTTCAATCGATTTTTGAATAATCGATTTTTTTGAAAATTAAAATCGCCAAAAAAAAGAATTTTCTTGGAGAAAACACGATTTTTTTCATAATCGATCATTTTTTCACATCCCTAGCCGGCGGTACCCATAAGCCTCCCAAAATTATAATATGTTGTGTACGAGATTTTATTCAAATTAGATGGATTTTTCCACATTTGTTGCTATATCCGTGTTCTATCTTTGTGTGTTTATTTTTGAAAAAAAAGAAGTTTCTGAAATTGTCGGTTCGCCCCCTTACAGCCATTTTAGTCATATATTTATTAGCTTTACTTTTGCTCGAAGGAGTGAGGCTGAATTTGTACCACACGTTATCTGAAGATAATATATTTTAACACTGCATAGGACCAAATAAGCAACCCCATTCTGTTGTCCTGCGATAGGACCAAGTGTCCTTATTTATACGTCCTTTTATCCTCGGAGCAAAGTTTAACGTAGCTGAACATTTTTCTACCCGTGATTTTATTTTCTTACTTTACTCTATTTTTATCAATCGGAAACTTTATTCGCTTATTTATCTACAAGAACAGAAATAAATCGATAAATTAAAAAAAATAAAAACAATTTATCGTAAAAGGGTGATAACCTATTGGTGTTGAATATTTTTTTATTTGAGAATCTATCCAGACGTAGTATTTTGGTGTAGGCAATAAAGTATTTCAACGTGAAGGTATAAGAAATATATGTAAAAAATATTGTACCTCTAAGTAGGTACCAACCTAAAAAAATCTGAAAGAGGTTTTTTTTCGTTACTTATTTTTGGGTTGTTTTGCCGTGTTGCACTATCTCCTTCTTTAGACAACGTTTCGGACAGCGTTACACTGATGATGGACACTGTAACGCTGTCCGAAACGTTGGCTAAAGAAAGAGGTAGCGCAACACGGCGTAATACCCCAAAATAAATAACGAAAATACTTTTACAATAAAACACATATAAATTTGTTGTAGACCACTTTTATTCCTTCCGTTATATTTTATCCTTCAGTTATAATATTCTCCTGACGAAGGAAGAGTGCTTCTGAAACCGGGAGAGTGTTTATAAAATAAAAGTGGTCTAAAACAAATTTATATGTGTTTTATTGTAAATTATGGCGAGCCACAAAGTTAATGCTTTTTACAAATATGAAAATACTTTTGTCTGAAAGACGTTTTTGTTAAAACGGCAATGTTTTACACGCTTGATTAAATGCAACATCACTTAAAACGAATTGTTTTTGTTGGTTTGGGTTTTTAAAATCGAACATCGTAAAATATCTACCAACAAATACGTAGGGTTAAAAATTATGCAATGATTATTTATACAGGATGTTAAGGGACGTTGAACTACAAGTGATTCCTGACATTATTTGAGTGAAAAATTTCAAACAACTTCCATATTTCATCACCGGTCACTCAGTCGAGTAACCGGCGACACCTCACCCCGATCCTAAGGATGGGATGTTTAAAAAAATTTGAACAATTCATCAAATATTTGAAGTCAATTTTCACTTTCTGTGTAAGTTCTATTCAAGTTCTGTGACTTTTTCAGTATTATGAATCAACTGGCATATGATTTCGTAATATCTAGCAGAATTTGAATAAAATATTTTAAATATTTGAATTTTTTTGAACAACCCATCCTAAGTCAAGTACCTACAAATTATACACTCTACAAATTATGTTAAATTAAAAAAAACTCTCAATGATGATTTCATCGACCGTTCAAAGAACCGATTTTTTTATTATACCTAAAATGTTATTTTTTCATTAAACATGTATTTTCCAGTATATATTTTATTTATGATCTGCAAAATGCTCTTTATAATAATAATATATCTGTATGTAGGTATCTACCTCACTATTATAAATTAAAATCGTTCGGGAATAAATAAATAATAATTATGATTATTTTAATGAGTAGAACTTAAACTTTTTCAGACTTAATGGTTCCGCACAGTTCAGTAAAGTTAAAAATTCTTTTTATCAAATACGAAATTGTCTCGTTTATTTACTCGTTCTTATTCGCATTTTTCAATATTATGATACCTTCCGACCGTATCTACCTACTTACCTGAAGTAAGTCTGAAAAAAAATTGCCTGAGATAGTTTTTTTTTCGTCTTTGGACAAATTCTATATTTATTTTTTTTTAAGTTAAATAAATACATAAGTTACCTAACAAATTAAAAAAGGTTAGTAAAAGATATTTTTCCTTTCACTTTCTTGTTTGTATTCTTTTATATATCTGCAACCTTCGGTGGCATTTTATGAACCGAAATGCACGGAAGTTAACACTCATTTTTCTTGTTTTTGTTTCATGCAATTCGTTTCACCCTTTATGCAGAATCCAATGTGGGGTCAAGCGACTGTATTTAGATGAGAAGTAACGCAAAAATTATGCAGTGATAGTCTTTTCATATTCATTATAAATACGTGGCGGAACGAAGGGAAAATTGCACCCCAAAACTCTTTAAAATTCACATCGCATGACTTATTTCATTCGCAGTTCCACCCCCTTCGCTTTAGCGCCCTGTCTTCCCGTGTCGGGAGTTTTTCTTTCTCGCTCGGTGGTCAGGGAAAGAGATTTTTTGATTAATGTTGCTTGGGGTCGCTGTAGTAAGACGCGCTGGGGTATCGGGTAGTTGTGATGGGGAGGGGGTTGGGAGAGGGTCGGCAAGGGTTGCCGGGGGGTGGGCGGAATAAGCGATAAGGGTAGGGGATGGAGCTAATGGCGGAGGAACAATGACTTGCTCAAATGAGTTTCGTGATACGGCAAACTATCTATGTATAATATTATTTTAGACGAAGTATTTAAATATTTTTGCAATTGAGGACGTGTATATTTTTAATTTGATTATTTTTTTAACGTTTCGGTATTTATCATAATATATATTTTTTTATTGCAACATTTATCAAAGTTACAATTTTACAACATAATATAACATCAATATTTCAATCACTCTCCTAATAAAGCAGCTGCTTGTATTAGGAGAGGACAACTAAATACTTTTACACCTGTTTAAATTAAAACTATTATTACAAAAACTATTAGTAATTTTATGAGAAAATACGAATAAAAGTAATAAAAATATAGGTTAGTTAATAAATGATTCAAAGAATTGATAAGGCAAAAACATATTTCTAAACAATAAGTAAAGTTATGAAGTGGTACTAGAGTTTTTTTTTTAAATATTTGTCGTAGTTATCTTCCGAACGTGTATCTAGGGGTAATTTATTAAATAATTTTATACCCTTGAATATATAGTGATGCTGTGCTCTTGTGGTTCAGTGGCACGGTTAGTCCTCCAACAGATATTATTCTTTTGCTAATATTTAATTGTGGTAAATTATTTTTATGAAATAAATCTTTATGTAATTGTAGTAGTGCAATTTTGTCATAAAATTTTGTAAGTGGGGGAACCGGGAAATCTTGGAAAACATTTATGGTTGGTTAGTAATAGGGCTTTTTTATTAATATATTTTTAATTGTTTCCAGTGAAAGTAGGGATGATTTATATGCACCCCCCCACAAGCCACGATTCCATATTGTAGTACATAATAAATAATAAATATCTTTTAGTATTTTTAATGATACAGTATTTCTTAGTCTAAAAAATATATAGACCAGTTTTCTCATTCCGTCTGCTGTGGAATTTAATATACCTACTAACCTACTATTTTACTTACTTTATAATCTGAAAGATAATTTTACAGCATTTAACAGCTGCGTAAATGCATATTTTGTCAAGCGATCAAAATATATTATTACTCAAAATATAGATATTCAAAATTTGTTTTGTATTGGATAAAGACAACTTACACCGGCAATGAAATTTGCGATTAAACGTATAAAAACGTTAAAAATAGAACACTTTACAAACATCGTAAAGTAAATGGCAATAATGTCACTTGAAAATTTAGAAATTTAGAACCTACGTAATTTTAAATAATGTGTTCTAAAATGGTTTCTAACAACTTTTAATGCTGGTGGGTGCGCGTTGTAAGTAACCGTGAATTGCAATGTACGACCCATTCGATTAGGCACATAAACAAAGTCCTAAATTAAACTAGAACATGATTATTTATATGGAAATTAGGTAGGTACTAGGTACCTACCTATTTAGATACATAGATATTCGGACACGGTTTTTATTTAAAGAAATATTGATAAAAAACTTACTTTCTGTATCGTTTGTATAAAATGCATTCAAATAAGTTAAGAATGACTATTACGTACCTATCTGCATATTTTCCGTTAGTAACCATAATAAATAAGTGAAGTAGGTACGTTATACCATACACGTTTACATTGTTAATACCGAATCATACACACTCTACATCTTATACCTACACATGTCTTTGTGCCAACTCACCCCACCCTTTGGGCAATTTCAGCGAACCGTTACAAGGAAAATATATTAGTTCAGTATCTGAGTCGGGCAATCTTTATATCTATTATACCCAAAAAGGGGATGGAATATTTTATCCTTAAATTATCTAAGTATCTGTGTGTATTCAGTTCAGTCTTCAGGATAACAAACCTAGAAAATGAGAATGTAAAATAGGGACACCTCACAAAATAGTTTAATTAATTTCAATTTTGAGAAGTAGCAACGAATTTATTTTTATGGTTTTTTTTACTAGTTTGCGCGAAGCTTTTAAGGATCTTGTTGGATTTTAGGGGCAGAAATACTGTCGTCTCCTGGCTAAATCCTTGTTTTCCTTCTCTTTCTGGTGCGCTGTGGAATAAGGATTGAGAAGGAGTAGGTACTTGTCCGGTTGAGGATATAAGGTTCAGAAAGGCTTTCGGGGTATTGTGGGGAGAGCTTGGCACTGCGGTGGCCAGGGGTGGTACAGGATCGGGTGGGAGCTATAAGGGATTGGGTAGATATGGGAGGTTGGGGGGGGGGACGTAAGGACAGAAGCACGTTTCAAAGAGAAGCTACTTCGGACGGCAGGCATGGCTTTCCAAAGTTTTACCATTTTCGGACCATTTTCGTTATCGAACGCTTGAAATTTTGTTTTAGCAATTTACTAATTACTGAAATATTATGTTATAAAAAACAGGGATGCTAAAATACTGTTAGGTACTTACCTATGCACAATCTTTTTTTTAATAACCCATACTTTTCAAAAAAGTGCTGACAACAGCACTTCATACAAATGAAGAACTCTTTCATTAAAAGCATTGTGCGTTGTAAAACAATGTCACAAAAACGAATCTCCTTTAGCAAAATTTTTAAAAACTAATTCAGGATTTGATAAATTTGGATGATACCCACATGTGTTTTATATTTTTCAATAGCTTTTGATAGCTTTTTAATAAAAATTGAACAATTTATCGACGTCACGAATTTAGATTTACAAATAGATTCCAAAGTAATTTAAAAAATATATATTTTTAATCTTGTTCTACTAATAACATATCTACATTTAAGGAAACATTTTAATAACTGAGATAATTCCGATAAAAGCCTGCCTAAGTACCCAGTAAAAATTAAAAGCGCCAATTTCGTGTAAAACAACTGGTTGAAATACTACGAAACTCGTAAAATCTCTGAAACTCAAACAAAACTCACATAAAAGTTTACTGAAATTATATGGGCACGTAGCTTTCCCCTTGCCCTTATTCCATACCTTAGATTTCGTAATAACCCACCCTTAAAATCCCCTAAGACTAGAAGCTCTATTGATCGTGTAAGCAAGCTTCAAACCATTTCTAAAACTCTACACAAATATTCGTATTTCTAAAGGATTCTATAAAAATGAACTCTCCTGCATAAGCTGTTCAAATTTGTCCCCTTATTTTGAAACGAACCTTTTGCCTTATTCGAACAATATCATCGCCTCTCTGATAAGCACATTGTGAAGTCATTTTCAGATTTAAGGTACACATTGAACTGTCAAGTTAATATGAAAATCGGCAAAATAATTTTAATCCTGCAATAAAAATGCTTCCATCATTTATTTGTATTTATATAATGAGGTATTGAATGGTTTTATGTTTTTGCTTCGTGCCGTTATATTTTCCGCTTTGTTCGAATGGTGCGGATGAGTTCGCTGCAGAACGAAGGAGCTCGGCATCGTTTGCAAATCGAAAGGCGGCGAGAGCTTCGGATGAGAATTGCGAAGAGGAAGGGGTTGCGGGGGGGGGGAAGGGAGGAACGATGAGACGTGGGCTATTTCACCCTACGGGGTGTTTATAATAAATACAAATTTTAGTATATCATTTAGCTAGAGGTCAATAAACTCTGGTTTTAATTGGTTAGTTGAATGGTTTGAATTCGACGCTCGGTTAGCAAGGATGAATTGAGTTAGAAAATCGCAAAGGGTACCAACCTAGCGACGATTTTCTTATTTATTTTTAAAGATTACCCCTTTCCAGAACACGGTACGCGTTTAAAAAAAATATTGAATACAATCAAAAAATTGTTGCATTGGGACTAGCCTGTGTTGTGTTAATAATTTAATAAGAATGACACACATAGTATTTTGAAAGTACATTATTGTTTCTTACAAATAGTTATCTACTAAAAATTGAAATACGATGTTATGCCATTAATTTAAAAGGACTAAGAAAAAGAAAAAAATATTTGCGTAAAATGTTTTAAAAAAAAATTGTTTTCTGGAAACTGTTAAATCTCTGATATTTAATTTAGGTTCTGTATATAATATTCTATTAATTTTAGAACAAATAAGATGAACAAAAATTGCCACGCTTAATTGAAAGCAGGTCCAGTCCAAAAATCTTTCGGACTGTCTGAGTTGTGCTTGCGGGAGTTGGGTCGCGGTTAGGGATGCAAGGTTTTTAAAAATATCGATATCGATATATTTCGAATTACGTCGATATTGATATATGGATATATCGGTCCGGTACGCCGATATATCGGTCTAGTAGGCCGATATAACGATATTTCTTCTTTTTTTAAAGCTTATAGAAATCCAATGTAGTTTTAGTTATATCAAACGTTTATGGATTATGTATGTATATAATTTTTTATACTTACCTATGTGAATAATCACAAAATTTGGATAGTCATATAAAATGTGTTTTTTTTTCATAAATTTATTTAAAAAAAAATAATTTCAGTATTTTGTACCAGCTATCGAACTTAAAAATAATAACTTTGACAGTCTGCTTCCTTATAGCCGGTTTCTGCTTTGAGTTATAGTGGCTCCTGCGTTTGAAAAACGACTTTCAGAAGGAACACTCGTTTCCACAATTGGTTGACACAGAACAGAACCAACCACACGCAGACCACAAACAACACTCACCTACCACAGATTAGTGTAGAGAACAGAATATTTTTTTAGACAGTCAGTGTTGCCAGTAATACCCGATTTTTTTGGTATTTTAATTTGGGCGGATTTTTCGATATTCCGATACGATATATCGAGTTTTTCGATATTGATATATCGATATCGGCGTGTCGTCGATATTGATGAATATCGATATTTTTAGGCGTCGATATATCGATATTTATCGGTTTTCCGATGCATCCCTAGTCGCGGTGTTTGTGATATTTATCAACAGTTCTATAAAGGTAGGCATAATGATTTCAATACATTTTGCTATCGTCAAAATCGTATTTTTGACCACCTAATGTTTCAAATCAGACGTTTGAACATAATGCGTAATTGTATACCAATACCATTAAAAATTTTATGCATTGTTCATATATATATTCTAATAAATGTTATATAATATATATGTAATTTAATGTAATACCACATAAGTCATAACCATGTTCAAACTTAGCTTAAGGCGATCCAATAGTCCAGGAAAAAATCGAAATCGGAATTCACGCCCTTTTATAGGAGGAGTTTAAAAATACTTGAGAAAAAGCTTTTGGAAAAGTTGGAAAAGGAATTTGAGAATTTTTTTGCAGGTTGACTTCGTAAAAGCCTGCAAAAAACATTAACTCCTTTTTTTGCGCATTGTTTATTGTAATAAAACAGAATTTTAAAATTGATTTCACGAAACGCGGAGCCTTGCGTCCGTTTCCCGCTCCGTTCGGGGGCGAACTGATAAAAAAACGGGCGTGACTAGTTATTTCGCCCTTCGGTGGATGGCATAGAGTTCACTTTGAAAATCCAAATTCGTCGACTGCCGGCCGTACTGTAAAATAACATCGCGAAAATGCATATTTTATTTTATTTTGTGAGCTTCGGGGGTAAATATAATTTTTTTTATGCGATTATTGTAAAAGACTCTGAATTTGCTACATTAAACAATAAAACCATATCCAAAAAGGGGTTTATAAATAGAAGAGTTTGGACTTTAAAGTGTTTTTTACAGACTTTATATTTTTTTTCTAGGCTTATTAAAAGACTTATAAAGAAACTGACCGATAATTTTAAGGGCCAAGATATGTTCTACACGCAGTATTTAATAGAAGCTTCTATAATACTTCTAAGCGATCCAATTTTCAAAACAAAAATATACGATTTTGAATGATTTTGCATTATTTAGTATGGCTTCATCTTAAATAGAAACTAATAAAAAAATGCATCTTGTTCTATAGAACACCGCAGTTGTAATGATTTACCTATAAATATTTCTAATGAAATAGTTTTCTTTTCTTCAATAATCGTAATTTACTATGTAATTTTAATTGAATGAAAATAAATATCTTTAAAATATAAGTAGGTACGTTTTAAGATTTTCACGGCCAAAAGCATGTAGATCACATCTAGCGGATCTGCCAGATCTGCCCTGATGATGGACACTGCAACATGTTCGAAACGTTGACTAAAGAAGGAGGTAGCGCAACACGGCATAACATCCCAAAAACAAATAACGAAAAACCTTTAAAATATATTTTACTTATCTTACATAATATATCTATATATATCACCACTCTTTGTAATGTTTTTTTTGCTTTACAGGTATCTACTTATGTGTCCATACTTGTTTATATATTCTTATATTTGTTAATTTTGATTATATGTTTACCATGATTAACTAATGAAGAAACCATTGGATTTGAAACACACCGATTATTTTGTTTAAATTATGGTGAATAAAAATATATTTATTTTCATTTAATTTAAATAATTTTGAGCTTTGAGCTTTCAATAAAGTAGATTAGGAGTTACTGCAAAAAAAAGTATTTTACATTATTAAATTTAATAAATCATCTGTATAGGTAGGTACTTATTTAACATCAACTCCGCGCAGCCCCTGAGTTAAATAATTTCCCTCTGTGACATCGTTGGGGATGTTGTGTGAAGGGTATTTTAAAGAAAATAAAAAAGTTGAAGTTCTGGGAAGGATAAAGGTGTGAGGGGTGGGTAGTAATCTGTGCAGTGCGTATGAATCCATCTTTCCCACTGCGGTACAAGGTTATGATAGGTCGACAGAGTCCTTCTGAAGAGGTCAAAGGTTCTCTTTCAACCGGCCTCTCCCGATCCGGCTTGCCATGCAGTCGTTAGGCACACGCATCCGTCGGTAAGACCTCGGCAGACCATGAACCCCTGCTAAGTCACCAAACGCGCCAAACGTAGCTAACCAATTGGGGTGATCTATATGAGGTGTTTGTTATCCAGTGCATGGTTCCTGCGGCAGCGGTGTCCGCATACCTGTTTTACAAATTTCATCGTAGATAACTAAATATGATTTAAAATTTTATCTATCTACTTTTTTACTCCTATTACTTAATCCCGATTTCTATATTACTTGTATTTTATTTCTGTGAAAAATAATATCAATATTATATTAGCTATGTAAAAAGAGTTTTACTATTTTCATATTGTCTTGCTGATACTTCCTACATAACCTAACCTCACCATACCTAGCTTTATTAGATACTAATTTCCGTTTACTGTGGTGGTAATAGAAGATTTTCAAATGTTGTCAAGTTATTCGGAACCCGGGAATGTTTGTCTTTCTTTAAAAAATATATATATTTCTATTTGGGTAGGTACCTACTCATGTACTGCTAAATATGAAATTGATGTTTTTGTTTTTATCTACGTAATAACATGCTAGAAACGTACCCATTAACTTGTTTATTAGAATCTTTTAGTTAGTTAATATTATGTACGAGTATGTGTTGTTTAATGTATAGGTGGGCATATATTACACAATAGAGAACTCCAGTCCAATTTTTTAAAAATGAATAATGACCTTCTAACTTAAATAACTGCATTTTTATTTTTAGAGTTAGAGTTAGTTTTAATAGTTAAAATAATTGTCAAAGCTTTAATTTTTCACGACCCCCTAAGACCACCGTATGTACGGTGAATCGTGTGACGTCATCACTCCTGAAAAATTACTATAGGATTGGGCAATCAGCTGATCAAGTGCCGCCATTTTGAATACCGTTATTCGAAGCATTCTCCCTAGAAATAGCATTACTATTTTTTTGTGCAGTAGTTTTTCAATATTTTAAATAATAGAAATAAACTAATAGAGATACCTCTATTTTTGATACTGAATTATTTAGGCTTAAATATTATTTCAATAAACACAACAACTAAATCTCCATAAACAGTATGAAATAACGAATAACATGAAATGTTGTTAATACTGATGGCTTATGTCATACCTACATAATCAAAGATTTCAATACAATGACTGGTGACGCGTGACGTCAGCACTAACCATTCCGTAATACCAACTTTACTGTGTGTTTTGACTAGAGGCTTAAAAATGCACTTTTAATAATTTTTTAACAACTCTACGTTTAATATTATGAAATAAAACTTATAAATTCACTATCAGCGTTTATTGGTCTACATGAACATATTTTTTAAAGCCATAATATTTTTCCTTAGTTCCTTAGTAGTGCAGTACTGTGAAAAATCACGGGATATTACAATTATAGGATTTTCAGAAGTTGAAAGTATTGTTTCGAATCATTGCCTTTCAAAACTAGAAATTTACGTATTGAATGTTAGCGAACTTGTAAAGTTACTATATTTTAAAAATACATTCAAAGAAAAGTGTGTACGTAGCTATATGGACGGCCCATATTCTACATGAATATAAAATAATAAGCACAATGTAACATTTCATTTGATAAATTTAAATATTTTTACAGTAAGCATAACATTTCTTTTTAAATACATTCATTCTTTCTTCATTCTTCATACTTTCAGGCCTTTCATCATACGTGTTTAGTCCTCTATACATTAGGCAGATCTGTGATTTTGATTTCTTCATTTGTGGCAATCGAACTCTGTTTTTATTTCTTGTTTCGTAATTATGTACGTCTATTTTCGTCTTTACGTCCCGTTTATGCACAAAAATTAACACGTTCAATAGAAGTCTTTTTTTATTGGAATCCAATTTAGCTCTAAATGGGTACCTAAATATTTTGGAACCCAATTTAGCTCTAAATGGGTACCTAAATATTTTAAATTACACTTACCTATCCTCTAGAATTCAACGATTTGCAAATAAAAATGCGAATGTATGAATACCTATATATACTTGATGTTGACAATTTTGCACAAATCTACTTGCTATCACGTTACCTTTTTACATTATTGTTATTCTGTTTAAATGAAGTGATCTCCGTTATTATAAAATTCTATACGAGTACATAATTTTTTTATGTGGTTGTAAAACACATTACGAGGGAATAACCAGACAAAACCGCAAATAAGTCATTATTAAATAAAATTTTAGACGTGTTGACTCTTTTCCACAAAAAAGTATCAATTGACTTCGAAAGATTGTTCTTTTATCTGGCAAATTTGTGTTTTAAATTATGAGAAAATACGTTTATTTTTAGCATACTAAGGTTGTACCGTAGGTCGTTGGCAGATTTGTTAAATTTTCAAAAAAAATTTTATTATACAACAAACATTTCAAATCATATATTATAATCGTGCAGTAAAATAAATAAATAAATTATCTAGGAAAGCTATGTTTCAAAATTTTATTTTATATTAAATAAAATCATAAAAAAAAGATCCATGCAAGTGTTTTGTGACGAAAATACTACAGTTTGTCTATTTATTTACGGTCTTACAAACTAATATATTTAAGATTTTTTTACATTCTTATTTTGCTTAGACATTATTGAAAATTT
This sequence comes from Limnephilus rhombicus, assembly GCA_929108145.2. NCBI lineage: Eukaryota > Metazoa > Arthropoda > Insecta > Trichoptera > Limnephilidae > Limnephilus > Limnephilus rhombicus. The sequence continues at coordinate 14,396,221 of OV815287.1, read as the reverse complement.
TTAAATACTTTTGATAAAAAAATTACATAATTTTAATAGTTTCACCATTTTTGAATGTAGGTATAAATTTAAGCAAGTTTTAAATGAAATAAAATGGATATTGAGTTATTATTTTAAAAAGCTGATACGGAGAATAATTAATCTTTCTCATTGGAACCGCCCTGTACGATCGTTAGAACATCTTTCGACGAAATATGAATTCTCGGCCTCTGGCAGGTTAATGGCCGTTAAATAATTGTATCCTATATCTAAATACTAATTTTTATCATGCACACACTTTGTTTTATTTCAGCTCTTATATGAACCTGATGTATTATTTAAACTAGAGTTCACATTTTTTTTGTTGTTCTTTTCAATATTATCTCATTGTATTACTTCTAATAACAACTGCATCACTTCGAAGATATTTTTTTTGTGTACTAATTCATTCTTATTTTGTTCTTAATACTACTGATAGCCTCCCGCGTGCCAATGTGTACTTATAATCTCATGTATCATTTTAATTTAAAAGCCATTTTATGGCGCTTAAATAAATAAATAAATAAACCTACTGACTTCTGTTTTTCTGTTAAAAATAAATTGTTTTTATAACTAACCGCCAGTCCGGTACAAATACACACGTGATCATCCCAGTTCCGTTTGGTTTAATCAAGATTTTTCTTCATAACTTTGTACAAAGGTTCAATTCCCGTCATAAACTTTTAGATTACTAAAGTTTAACGTTCATTTTGTTTTGTCACGGACGTGAGCATGTTGGGGCTATAAAAGCGGGGGGTGGGGATTGCTGGGGGGATGGTTGGGGTTGGGGGTGGGGGTGCTTTGTGTCAAGGAAGGGGGGTCAGCGGCGCTCACTTCTTACAATCGTAATGTGGGGGTGTTATGTACCTATTGCTCTTCAGCGTACATGGCCACAGCCCCTGGGCGTCCCTCCCCCATCGGGTCACCCAAATGCCCAGAACCCCCTGACCGCCACTGGTTAGCGGCTGGGACTTCACAACTAACCTTACCGATACATTATCGAAATACGTATTCATTAGAACAAAATGTATTACAGTATACAGTGTGAAATTTACAGATACTTTATCTAAATATGTTTATATTAATTAAAACAAAATATATTACAGTAGGAATACAGTGTGACATTTACCGATACATTATCGAAATATGATTATATTAATTACAACAAAATATATTACAGTAGGAATACAGTGTGACATTTACCGATACATTATCGAAATATGATTATAATAATTACAACAAAATATATTACAGTAGGAATACAGTGTGACATTTACCGATACATTATCGAAATATGATTATATTAATTAGAACAAAATATATTACAGTATACAATATCGAAATACTCGTATGTACATATTGATTAGAACAAAATATACTACAGTATAACAGTCTTAAATTTACCGATACTAAATTACACAGTTACCAAGAAGTACTACGATTAATATTATATCTGCAATTTTTTTTAAAGTAGTAAGAAAATATATAGGAATTCTACTTTAGTGATAAAGTTCTTGGACTGAAAGTTTTTAAGCTCTATCTAGGTACTGGATAATCCGATGAAACGTTCGAAAACGCCTTAAGTCGATCCAATAGTCCAGGAAAAAATCGAAATCGGAATTCACGCCCTTTTATGGGAGGAGTTTAAAAATACTTGAGAAAAAGCTTTTGGAAAGGTTGGAAAAGATATTTGAGAATTTTTTTTAAAGGTTGATTTTGTAAAAGCCTGTAAAAAACATTAACTCCTTTTTTACGCATTGTTTATTGTAATAAAAGAGAATTTTAAAATTGATTTCACGAAACAAAGCAACGCGGTGCCCAACGTCCGTTTCTCGCTCCGTTCGGGGGCGAACTGATAAAAAAAAACGGGCGTGACTAGTTATTAAGCCCTTCGGTGGACGGCATAGAGTTCACTTTGAAAATCCAAATTCGTCTACTGCCGGCCGTACTAAAATAACAACGCGAAAATGCATATTTTATTTTATTTTGTGAACTTCGGGCGTAAATATAATTTTTTGGCGATTATTATAAAAAAAACTGAATTTTCTACATTAAACAATAAAACAATTTCCGAAAAGGGGTTTATAAATAGGAGAGTTTGGACTTTAAAGTGTTTTTTACAGGCTTTATATTTTATTTTTTTATACGCTTATTAAAAGACTTATAAAAAAACCGACCGATCTTTTTAAGGGCCAAGATATGTTCTACACGCAGTATTTAAGAAAAGCTTCTGTAATACTTCTAAGCGATCCAATTTTCAAACCAAAAACATACGATTTTGTAAGATTTTGCATTATTTAGTACGGCTTCATCTTAACCAGTTTTCAAAGTAAATTTTTTATAAACATGTATTTCGTAGAATTGAAAAGATTTCCTTCTGAAGATTTTTGTCACTGTATGCTTTTCTAATTACTCATATTAAATTTAGAGATAAATCATTTTTCATATTGCTTGAGTTAGCGGACTACAAAGCGATGCTAATTGCCATTTTTGAGAGCTAAACTTTAATAACAGACATTTTCATTTTTCATTTTGCTCTCCCGAATCGTACTACAGTAAACAATTTTGATTTTGAAATAAGGTTTCTGTAATCCTTGATAATATTAATATCGAAAAGTTCACACATCGAGGCTCCGCATCTCGAGCTGCCAGCTTTAACAACAACCCCTATCCCCCCACCACCGCCACAGCCTCCACAGACGATCGCCTCAGAGCCCCCTCCACTTATATTATATCCCTGAACCCTCCCCCTACCCCTACATCCCCTATCTTCTTTCCACCGCCTTATTCTTCCATCCCCTTCTGAACCGTTTCCTTCCCCCACGTAACGATTCCCCGCAAAGCCTTGGATATTACTGTTTCACCCCCGCTTCACTTGCCCAGCCGCTTACACTACTTGTCCTCCCTTCTGTAGAAATATAGAGGATGCTTTCCACGAAGGACAAATTAAATTTATCTCATTTAGCTCTACACCAGATTATACCATTTTGTTATATTGTCAATTTCAATTTTTTAATTTCAATTTTACAGAACTTCTAACGTGCTGAGATAATCAACCCATTCAATCGACATTCCTACTATCAGCTTCACAATTCCGGGAAATGTTTCAGTATGTGATACGGTAAGTTAAATGATTAAAAAACATAATAATTAAAAAATTGGTTACTTTCAAGTTTTAAGATCCGAACAGAATTAATATGCTGGGGGTATTTCACCATCCTCCTGATAGCTCATCCATGCACATAATGAATATTAATAAACAAACAAATAAATACTCTCAATTGGTAAAAAAACTCGGCTAACCTATCCTATATGTAGCCATTAATCGTAGGTGCAAGTGCCGAATAGTAAACTCAGACTTTTTAAATAAATAAATCCTGATAATTAATCTAAAATTTACGTTACTGTTTGAATAATCTAAGAGGAGGATGGTGAAATACCTCCTCATTATAGTGTACGTATATAAATAAAAATACATAAATATATGTTAATTTTCTTGCCTTTCATTGCTTACTACTTTGATTGAATCTAAGAATTCCTTTTGAATTCAAAATTACTAAAATTGTTATAACCACTTTTATTTTATTTATAAAACCGACATGTTTCGATCCTCAGGGTTTACTAAAAACTGAGCTGTGTTTGAAGAAATTCCTTTTTAACTTTTTCAAGAATTTAGTCGATGGTTATGGGATGGCGTTAACGTAAATATTAATTTTAATCCAACATTGCTAACAATATTAATGTTCTGACATCTCAGTACACAGCCTTAATCTTCCATGCGCCCCATACCCCACTCTCATCCCCTATCTTCGCCCGCATTCCCCCTAAAGCCGCTTGGCATATTATGCTCTCCAATTTCGCTCGGGATAACTATCTCTCATTGCTCGACGAAATTACTTCCCATGTTCGTTGTATTCCCTCCCCACACATCGACAGTCTTTCTCCAACTTCACACCGCTACAGATAATCATACATGTTCATACCTACGGACCGTATGGAGCTTATTTTTGTTAGAAGTTTAATGATTATGAGTGTATGAATCTAAAATGTTTGTTGAAAGCTCCGAAAATAGGTATTGTAAGGTAGGGGAGAATAGGCTAATGGTGAACACCATAACGAACAAAACTGACGAACAAATTTTATAAGTTAAAATTTATCTATCTAAATAAATAAAAATGAATCGCCGAAATGTATGTACGCGCATAACTTCCGAACGACTGAACCTAATCGGACAACTTTTTTTTTGTTCGTTATTGTCAGGACAAGGTTTGTATAAAACTATTGGTGAGCTCTGGCATAATAATAATAATAATAATAATACTTTTGGTTTAGATAAATGTAAACGATCCATATAGAGAAAGGCAAAATTGTAGATGGAGACGAGGGTATATTTAGAAATTTCAAAATTAAAAGTATCAAAGGGGATGAGGTTTATAAATATTCAGGAAACCCGCAATCGAATAGATTAGATCACATTAGTATTAAAAATGATATTAGGATTAAATTTCAAACTAGTATCAGAAAAATTTTAAAATGCAATCTATCTGCTAAAAATTTAGTAAAATCAATAAATACTTGCGCAATACCTTTATTGACGTACTCATTTGGCATAATTAAATGGTCCAATACAGATTTAGATAGTTTAGAACGATTAATTAGAACTACGTTAACAAAGTTTAATTGCCATCATCCAAATTCAGCTATAGAACGAATTAATTTACCTAGAAATTTAGGAGGTAGAGGTGTAGTCAAAATAACATCTTTGAAACACAATCAGGTAGAAATGCTTAGAAATTTTTTCCATAGGAAAGCTAATAGCTCAGAAATGCACAAAATAATTTGCAAGGCAGATAGAAACATTACACCTTTAAATTTATATGACGAGAATGCCAACATTCTTATAAATACTAACCAGGAATTATTAGATTCCTGGTCAAATAAAATTATTCATGCAAAACACTTCAATTATCTCAACCAAACGTATGTTGACAAACTTTCGTCAAACAAATGGTTGAGTATTGGAGAGTTGAGCGCAGAAATAGAAGGATTTATGCTTGCCATTCAAGATAGAGTCATTAATACTAAAAATTATAGGAAGCATATAATCAAAGATCTAAATCAAATTGATGATTTATGTAGAAAATGTTTGGCTTTTCCGGAAACTATAGAACATATTATATCAGGATGTTCTATATTAGCGCCGTCCGAGAATACATTTAGGCACAATCAGGTTTTAAAAATAATCCACCAAAGTTTGGTAATTAAACATAACTTGATTGACTGCCGTAATATAGTACCATATTATGAATATGAACCAAATTCATTTTTAGAAAATGAATTTTATAAAATATATGATGATAAAACTATACTAACAGACAGAATAATTAGTCATAATAGACCTGATATAGTTTTACATGACAAAATTAAAAAAATAACTTATATCATTGATGTAGCTATTCCAAATTCCTGTAATATTCAAAAAACTGTTTCTGAAAAAATTAGAAAATACACCGATTTAGGAAATGAGATTAAAAGAATTTGGCATCTTCGGACTATAAAAATATTACCATTTGTTATTTCGGCTACTGGCATTATACCTAGGCCTCTGATTCAAAATTTAGGCGTATTATATTTGTCAAAGAATTTATATATAAAAATACATGTAGGATTACAAAAGATTTTTTAAATATTTATATTGAGGGATCAGAAGGATTTATAGGTTCAATTAGGAATTCCACATAGCCGAACCCTCTGATATGAAAATATCTGGAGTCGGTGAATTATTTTCCCATCTTGTCTCTGGTAGGTTGACATGTTGTTCTTGTATTGTTTTGTAATTATAATACTTATATAGTGCAATTGCATAACGTGGATTGACCAGATGATCATTTGGGAAGTGTGTAAAAGGGTTTAGTTTTTCCTGTGGGGAAAATTAAACCTGGACATTTAAAGATAATAATAATATAATTAAGTATTAGGGGAAGTTAGCGCAATCCCACACGTCCCATAAAGTTGTACATATTTACGCAACAGATAAAGTAAAAAAGTAAATAGAATAAGAAAAAAAAAACATAAGCGATAATAGAAATAAAGCTGGACTCGGGCCCAGCGCTCGCTCAGGAGTGGCGCTTGGTGCTGGAAGGCTGCGATCACAACTGTGTTATGGGAAGCCATTAGCCGCATCCTAGCTCCAGTGACCCGGTGTCTCATCAGACCGGCGAATCCGTGTAGTCCAAGCTCCGTAAACATTCCCATTATGAGATATGTATAAAAAAATTGCAATAGGTGGCGCGTGAGCTGTTTGAAAACTGAATATACCGAGTCAGTCTCGGATGGAATGTCTGTATGGAATGCGGAAGGGGGGCGGTGGGAAGGGAACTCGGGTAGGTCCGCGGGGGGGGGAACTAGTAAGGGAGTAAGGGAACCTGGGTGGGGAGAGGGAAGGTGGAGGAGGCGGAGTGGGAAGGCGAAAGGTGAAGGGGATGCGGGAGAGGAAGGGGAGGCGGAAGGGGAACGGGACGAATGGGAAAGGGCACGCAGGGAGAAATAATTTCTTTATTAAATGGCATAGCAACGCATGCCGGGTGCCAGCTAGTTTATTATAAATCAATCATTAATAAATATAGAAAATGGAATGACAAATGTTTGACTTTTGTAATTTTCTGTAGCGCATTTGGTAATGACCAAGAATAACCTTTTTCTGAAAAATTCACATACATACTCATACAAACCCTCCGGAGCAGCTTTCTTCGCAGCTACATATTTATTACATTTGCCATATTTTTACTATTTTTACATTTAACGTTTTTGAGGATCGTTTTAGACAACTTGGATAAATTATTGTTTTTGTCTGCACATTAAACATGGTGTTTGGATGAACTTGACTTACTTTAACCAGTGATTCCTGATATTGTTTGATGTAAAAAATGTTAATGAAATTTTTGTCTTCGGTGACATGTTTGACTTTTTTCTTATCAGCTACAAAATCACTAGGACATTAGGAGCGGGAATGTAATCCGGAAATGTTTGTATTCTTTTTTACGATTTTAGGATTTAAAAAGAAATGTAATGTATTTGTAATTTTGATTAAATAAAACACTGTGATTCAAAATAATTTTATTGACTATAAACAAATATAAAACACAAAACGGTTTCAATTCAGCCAGAACATTCCTAAAAGCTGAATAAATACAGGATACTCAATAAAGCGTTTTTCAAACAAAGTTTTTTTTTATCAAAATTAAATTGTATCCAACCAAAAAGTTTTACATATTTTGTATTTCCGTTACCTTAAAAAATTGTACTACATCAATTAAATTTGTTTGAATTTTAAGTGACGAAATCACTTATAGAATGCGATAGATTTGGACAAGTTCTTTGAGAAGTATTAATAATAAATATTGGTGTCCTAACACTTAAATGCGGGACCCCCTCGGTCCGCTGCCAGCCCCGCGGACAAAGCGGTATGCTCGGAATGAACGCGCTTGACAAATTTTTGGATTATTTTAAACCGCACATCCGTGTAAAACCTTTCTTTATTTCACTTTGTGTTAATGAAATGTTAAGGCGCGGAGTTTAATTACAACCCGACCCGTACACCGACATATTTCGCATTTTATTGCAAGAAAATTACGACTTAATTAAGTTCAGAGTTGATGAGTTTTGTTGATACAATATTATTTAAGAGTAGCTAGGCACGTACCTCTAATTGTACATAAATAAAATTAAATGAACCGTTTTCAAAATTCTTTACTTATAGTTACTGGCAATTATACACGAGCTGTAATCAAATAAACAAAATTTTATGTTTACCGAATGAAAACACAATTATCATTAATGCTTTTTTTGTCAAGCAAAAATTTTAATAAAAGTTTACAGACTTTTAAAAGGCTCTATTTTATATATTTATTTACATATTACATATTATTTATTTATGGAAGTGATTTTCTGAAAGTATTTTGATTTATATAGGTTACATGGTTTTATTTTTCCCGCCTCACTAGACAAAGCCTGTTCCGAGGCGGTTAATTAACATATTACATTCATTAAAAAAATGTGTATATCAAATATTACGACTGCCACCGTGGTAAGGCGCTTGACTTGCAATCAGAAGGTCGAATGGCGGAAAGAATTAAGAATTATATATTTTACCTACAACGATTTTAAAACTTTATAACCCGTTTTTCAACTATAAAGTTAGCAGTAAGCACCAGATTTTGTTTTTCTAGACGACGAATTAATAACTTCGGGAGTGAGACATGGAGACACATTTTAAATATTTGTAACACGTTCTTCAGAATTAATTAAAGTGAACGCGACGGAAAGGTCGAATCTCCAGGTCTGATAGCGTGAATTCGACCGTACGTTCGTCCAATACGCCGTGCTGCGGGCGCATATTTTTTACACACTTTCTTCACTTACGTCGTTAAGATTCCCACATTATTTGTTTTCTTCTTATTTTCTTTGATAAGGCAAATTCGACAGTAGGTCCGTCCAATATACGGGGTCGCGAGTCGCAATTTGTATACACGGCTTCTTTACTTACGTCGTTTAGATTCTGAATATATTTTAGGGTATATTGTCGTCTTAAATATGATCGAATCGGATAGGGGCACATTAGCTCAGTTGGTAGAGTTGCGCCCCGGCAAGACGAAGGCAATGGGTTCGAGTCCCAGATGTGACTGTATCTTTTTATGATTTTTCTGTTTTCAGATTTTCGACTGAGTTTCTCTAATATTGTCTTGATTTAATCAAAAGAGTAAATATGTTTTTGAGTAAAGAAAATATTGAGTAATAAAATAAAGTTTCTTTTTCAGGTTATGATGATGGACTTAAACCGACTACGTATTTGAAATCAGAGAGATGAAAGCTCCTGCCCACACCTGAATTCCCCTTACAACCGCTACCATATTGGTAAGTCAAAGTTTTAATGAATAAATTGAACTGAACAAGCGATTATGAATAATAATTATGCGAGTTGTTCTATACATAATAATTTAGAATTCGCCGGAAAGTTTACAATAGATGAGAAAACTCTTAAACTTTCAGCACGAAACCTCACTGATATTTAAACAGGGAATGTATGTTATAACTTCGGTCATTTTGGGTATTTTCTCTATGCTTTTGCAAAACTGTGTGTTTCATTAGAGAGTTTAGAAGTTCGTCCAGTTATTATCGTTCATACAGACCGTAGGGGGTGGGAGACGAGCAAGGGGAGGGGTGTTTGCTCCTTCCATATTCCGTTTTCCGTATAGCACCGAGCATAACTTTGGAGCGCTGTTAACATAAAGATAGATCCTCCGCAGAGTAAACATAAATAATAATGCCGCTCGCAGCGAAACAGTTGAATTAATATTCATTTTATGTTATTTCTCTGACTTAAATGTTATATGTTATATCATAATAATGTATATTTTCTTTTGATGGAAAATCTATTAACTAATACTAAAGTAAACTGAACCTATGTGTAGATATATATTTTCATTACTGGTAAGTAGATACCTAGATCGTATTACAATTTTTTTATTCACTTGAAGTGAATCTTCACAAAATTCTGTTATTTAAATAGTTTTTTAAAACGTCCTCTGTGGTCGAGGGAAAAGGCTTCCGAATAGCGATTCAAAGGTCGCAGGTTCAAATCCCGGCGTGCGCAATTAGTTGCTTTTTTTTTTTAATTATTTATTTAATTACAGAATACATTTTGTACAAAAAATTGGAGTAGACCCACAAAGCTGTCATATGACAGCTTGTCTGCAGGTTCTAACAATTTAAACATTCTTAATATTATATCTAAAAAAATATTTGTAAATACATTTATAGTTTTAAGGAAACATTAGAATAGATCACATAGTAATATTGGATAATTTAACTTACACTCATAAATATATAAGATATTTCAATATACCTGCCTAATAACAAGATACGTAGGCAGCTATATTAAGATATTCAAAGATACATGGAGTTTTCACTCATTAACCATAGTTTTATCATTTTAGGACATAGTCTCTCATTTTTTTCAAGTTTTATGTTTTTATTGATTTTATTGAAAATGACTGGTATTAGATATTCAAGAGTACGGCTTCCATATTTATTTAATATTCGAGGAGTTTTTAGGCCCTTTCCTTCTCTAAATCTTGTGGTATGTTTGTGTACAAGTAGGTGTTTGTAAGGGCTTTCCCCCATATTATCCATAATAGTAGTGAACCAGTGGAGACCTTTTATTGTAAGTAAGCTCTCTGAGCCAAATATGCTTGATATGACTTTAGCCGTGTTTGGTGACTAGATCTGAATAGCCAGTATTTATTTATTGCTTCTCCACAATTTATATACATATATTTTTAGCATGTAATTATTAACCCCACTAGGGTTCGCCTGTATCGGGGTTAATAATTTCACAATTTAATAAAAATAACACACGCAAATATCGGTCATGCAAAACAGTTAAGTAAAAGCAAAATAATAAAATTTAAAAATAAAATGATAAACAGAGAAAATAATAAATGATAAAAATATATGAATTAATAACAAAGTGTTGAGAGATCAGACAAAATGTTCTCATTCATTATATCATTAGTTCATACCATTTTCAACAATAGATAAAATTTAAAAAATATATGTCCTTAAAAAGTATACTTCCCCATTTCTCCTTTCACCATCCCCCCCCCCCCCCCCCTACCACTTACCTTCAGTCTCACAACATATCCCAATTGGGGTTGCCATAGTCTCACTGGCTCCAGGCAGTTGTTATCTCTATATACTTCAGTTATTACTATCTGTACATTTTTTTGTTCGCTCCGAGTCCGGTCGTCCTGTCAATGTGGTAACCCTGTTTGATAGTTGATTTTTATCCCGCCAGGTCTACTTTTTGCAGAACTTTGTTTCAAACTTCGTTCATTTTCACTATCGACTAGTTTCGAAAGAATTCTTCTACAAAAGATAAATTTTGTGGATATTGATGAGGGGAATAGCAAAAGAAGTCATGGAATTTTTGTACCTATTCCAAAGCAAGAATTAGTTTAAAAAAACTCTATTTTCCTTTTTAAAACAAATTGAATTTAAATAATACTGGTTCCCGGCATGTCATTTCCCGTGCGTTCCCGTTCCCCTCCCGCATCCCATCCCCTCCCGCGTTCCCTTTCCACATTCCCCGCCTTCCCTCTGCCCTCTCCCACTCCCCCGTCTCTCCAAACCCCTCCCGCGTTCCATATATTCAGTCCCAGTATATTCAGTTTTCAAACAGTTCGCGTGCCACCTGTTAAAATTCTTTTATTCAAATTTCCATTTTTAGATATTGCAAATATTAATTTTTGTTCATTATAAGAACAATAAATGAATTTTTTACCTAACATAGGTACCTATTTCTAATATCTGTAATTATTGATTTGATTCAAGGTATTTTTTATTTTTTTATTTTATTAGCGTTATAAACAGTCTGTACAAAATTCATAAATGACAGTGATAAAAATAAGTATGTCATAGACCAATAAAATAACGACAAATTTCAATTTAGAACCATAATTCAAAAATATACAATACCTACACCTGATATAAACAATTATGATAATATCTTCTTACTTAAATCTACAAAAAGTAATTAACTGAAAATTTTCAAGGGATTACAGTTAAATTTTGATGCATATCAATAATATATTTCAGGAAGTGATTTTATTTGAATTGGAACTGCTAAAAGTAGGAGAGAAAATATGATGATACTAAAAATAAAAAAGAGAAATACAGAAATCAATGAAATATTAAGTTATTAGTTAAACATGTGGCATTCAATAGTGTTATTTTTTTATGCATGCTGTGAATTTATCAAGGTTTGTATTAAACACATCGATATTTGGGCATAATCTGTTAAAAGTGCTACAGCTTCTTCTTACAAATACGTTTTCAAGATAATTTGTCTTGCTCTTAGGGATATAAAAGGTGTCTGGAGATCGAGTAACTCTTAATGGACATCTGAAGTGAATATTTTGTAGTAAGTACGGGCTATCAATGAAGTTATGAATAATCTTATAGAGCATTAATAGGTCTCTGATATCTCGGCGTTGATCAAGAGATTTAAGGTTTACGGGGACATAGTTTTCATCATTTCGCACGCGATAAGAGACATATTTCATAAACTTTTTCTGAACTCTTTCTATATTTGCTTTATATGTAGAACAATGAGGGTTCCACGCTGTAGAAGCATATTCCAGATGGCTTCTAACATAGGATATGTAGAGAGTCTTAAATGTTTGTGGATTTTTGAAAGCTGAACTTACTCTAAGAATAAATCCCAACATTTTCAAAGCCTTCGACGTGATATGCTCGACGTGAGATTGAAAAAGAAGCTTACTATCTAATAGAACTCCAAGATCTCTTATTACATTTACTCTGTTTAAAATATTGTTCTTAATAATGTAGGGATATAATATTGTGTGTTTCTTTCGAGAATAAGATATAACACTACATTTATCTGCATTCAAAAGAAGGCGATTTTCTAGACAATATACATTAACCAGAGAGTCAAGGTCATTCTGGAGCTCTAGACAATCCATCTTAGACTTAATGATTTTGACAATCTTTTTGTCATCCGCATATAGGTACAGTTGAGAGTTACGAATAGTTTTGGTAACGTCATTCAAAAAAATGTTGAATAAGAGGGGGCCAAGGTGAGATCCTTGGGGAACTCCTGAGGTTACGGGGACGAAACTAGAGCAGAATCCTTGTACAGTTACAGCTTGCGTACGATTGTCGAGATAAGAGGCTAACCAACGAAGGAGGTCACCATGTATACCCATTGCTTCGACTTTCTCAATTAAGATGCTGTGTGGGATTTTATCAAAGGCTTTGGAGTAGTCTGTGTAGACTACATCGACTTGATATCCGTTATCCATAGCAACAAGGACTGTGTGAACAAACTCACATAGATTAGTTTCTGTTGATTTTTTGGTGACAAAACCGTGTTGATTCGAAATTATGTGAGGTCGTATGCAAGGAAAAATGATATCAAAAACTATTTTTTCAAATAGTTTACCCATTACATTTAACTTAGAGATTGGTCTGTAATTTTCAATATTATGCTTGTCTCCTTTTTTGAATATAGGCACAATGTATGAACTTTTCCATTTCTGCGGAAAAATTCCAGAAGATAATGAAGCTTTGAATATTAGACTTAGCGGATAACATAGAACACTAGCGCAATTCTTTAAGAATACAGAGTGTATACCATCAGGCCCACTGCCTTTGGTAGGGTCTAATGATTTAAGATATTTACAAACTAATTCAGTGTTTATATTAACATTATTAAGATTGAGAACTAAGGTGTTTGGATTATATGTTCGAGTTATAGACGAGGTGCACGGGGCGGGGGATTCGAAGGAGGATTGGAAATGCATGTTAAATAAGTTACTTATATCTTCCCCACCTGATACATGCTGAGAGCGAAGAAACATATTGTTAGGAATTTCAGAATTTTTTTGCTTAGATTTAACAAAGGTCCAAAAGTGTTTGGGATCAGTATTAATATTAATTTCAGCCATATTAATAAAATTATTGTAGCACACTTTTTCCATACACTTTTGTCGTTCTCGGAGAAGAGAGAAAGTTTGGTAGTCAGAGTTACGGTTATAAATTTTGTATTTTTTATGAAATTTAAGTTTATCTTTAATTACTTTTTTTAATGCGGGACTGTACCATGGAGGATACCTGGAGTCTATGTTAATTGATCTAGATGGTACATGCGCGACAATTACCTTATTTAATTCAAAATAGAATCGTGCCGCAATTGAGTCTACATTGCTGCTGTTTAGAGTCGTTGTCCAGTCAACGGCTGCTAAGGCGCTATTAATCTGCACATAGTCAGCGTTGTGATAGGAGCGGACCGTGCGCGAGCGCGGCGTTTGGAGGGACAGCTCGCGGGATATGCGCAGCGACACCTCCAGCGAGCGGTGGTGTGCATCCTCTGGCACTAGCGGCATGTCGCACCCGATTACAGTGCACGCGCAATTCGATATCACCAGGTCCAGAACACGCTCGTTTACATTAAGCTGGCTGTTGAATTGACGGAAACCGGTAAAGTCTAAAAAATCAGAAAGAGTTGAAGTCAGTGCATCGATTGAGGATCGATTAAGTACCAGGGAACCGTCCGCGGTTGAAGGCGGAAGCCACGGGGCATGTCGTATGTTAAAATCTCCTAATAGAAGGAATTCATCATTGGGGAAATTGGTATGCAACATAGATATAAATTCAAAAAAGTCACGTAATGATTTAATCTGCTCTGCACCTTGCACGAAATACGAACAGTATATACGTAGTTTAGAAGCACTTGCACCAGAGTCTAGTGCAAGAGTAGCTGTAGCTGTCTCTGAACGCTTGATGGGCGGGAGGAAGGGTGAGGGGCATGTGGGTAGTTCGCGGCGTACTGCAATAAGTGAGCCACCGCCGAGTGCCTGGTCTAACGAAACATAGTCGCGATCACAACGATAAACTACATACCGTTCATCAAATAATTCAGAGTCAAAAATGCTTGGCAAGAGCCATGTCTCAGTCAGGCATATCACGTCATAATTGGCATTCAAAACACCGGTTAGGAAAACATGGGATTTAGTTCGGAGACCTCATTAGGCAAGTGTTTCAAATAAATTCATTAATTTAAAGAGTTTCGAAAATTGAATTTTGATTTAACGATCATTGTTTTGCAAAATGTCGTTCTCAAAGGTTTTGCAAGAGTGTTTATAATAATTAAAACATTTTTCAGTTTTGTCATGTGGTTATAATAATCCAGAAACCTTCGCGGGGGTTTAAAGAAGGTATTTCGAATGTTTCAAACATTTCCTATGCTTAATATAGCAACATCTCATATACTCGTATAAATAGATACATATACCCAAGCAAACTTCATTTTTATATATGTATATTGTGCTCTCAAAATGACTACGTCCCTTTCTAATACAACTGCCGACCAACTATTGCCACGTGATTTGAAGCTCTGAGCAAAGTTTCTTTCTCCTCACACGGAATACACCCCTGGCTTCGAAGCTTTGTAAAATATAGAATATCGAACAGCCAGGGGTGGAACAAAACGTTAAACTCTCGGCTTTTATAATATACCTTTTTAAATTGTGCGACTAAGTGAAATAGATGTTCCATATTAATTTATTCACTCCGAAAATATTGTTTTGCGAAGCGAATTTATTACTAAGTACTATTTTTTAAGGGAGAATACATTTGTTATTACCAACTCATTTCCAAAGAGCAGAATATCTTCTTAGAAATTGAGCCATAGTATCATTCAAATGGGTGGGTACTAAAAATAACTCCAAATAGTTCACACAGGCGGGCGGTTTGTGACTTTAAAAAATCATACACGGTTCGTGCAACACTAAACTGATGCATGCATTTGGTATGAGAGTTATCACACATCAATCGGTGCTAAGGGCGTAGCTATAACATTCTCGTAGGGGGGGTGGGGATGGTTACCGCCGCCCTCGGAACCATTTATTGGATAACCAACACCCCATAGGTCACCTCAAGTGGTTCGCTACATTTGGTGACTTTGCAAGTGTGCCGGGGTGATTACGGGATGATCATGGGGTGAGTCGAATGCGGTGGTCCAGGTCTTGGTGGCAAATGTCCACCTGCTAAGTGACAGGCTGGATCGAGAGGGGGATGGATTAGTAGATCCGTCACTCCTGGACACCCTGACCCCTCCTTACCAGAACTCCTTTCCTTCCGCCCCCTAAAAAGATCTTCTACACAGCATCCCTAAAGATGACACAGGCAACGAGGGATTTTTTTCCTCAGGGCCTCCTATGTGTAGCTAATATAAAACAGAGGGAATTCGACCCTAAGGGGAGAATGACGTTCCATCCTGGGGGAGGGCAAGGGAGAAAGGGGGGGGGGGGTTTGTAAAATTTAAATAAATAAAAAATTGGGACCTCTGTTTATAACAATTTATTATTTACATCACATTGATAAAAGAGATGGTGCAATTTTTTTTTTTATACGAGCTCCATACAGGAGGCCCTGAGGAAAATAATTTCCCTCAGGGCCTATTACATCTTTGGGGATGCTGTGTGGAGGGTTTTTTAAGGAAAGGAAGGAGAGGAGAGTTCTGTGAAGGAAAAGGTTTTAAGGGGTGGGTAGGAATCTGGGGTTCAGTATGTTCTGGTCATCCGCCTCCAAGACCTAGACAAACCTCACCCCATGAACCCGGGCACCCCTGCTAAATAACCAAACGTAGCGAACCATTGGGGTGATCTATGGCAGAGGTGTTGGTTATCCAATAAAGGTTCCCGGGGCGGCGGTACCTACCCATTCCCGCCGCCCAAATTGAAAAACATAATTTAATCTCCGAAAACTATTCTCTTTTTTCATACGCAATAATGAGGGTGATGTGAGGGGAGGATTGAACCCCCTAAACCTCCCCCTGTATACGCCCTTGGTCTGTGTGATCATAATATATTAATATCATTAAGATAATTTTAAAGCTGTTTTATCTCTACGTTATTTTAATTCTCTAATTATTAACAAATTTAACAAATGAAGCATTCCTCTCTGTTTAACAATTTGCGCACCATTATTAGCCGAAGAAAAAACAAACTCCTCCAACTCCAAGAGCGAAAATTCACTTTATTTCGAAAAGTAGCTGGCATACCTTGGGGCCCAATTTGGAAACAGATTCCCCTACAAGGATCGTGCCCAGGCAATGATTAAGGGACTTGGAAAGTTCAAAATCCAACCCTTAACATGTGCCTGGGGCCTCATCTGGGATCGTTTCCGATCACATGACAGTTTAATTAATAAATGATTCTTGTAAACTTATTTTCACTTTAGATTTAGATGAATCGATATCTCTCTCTGAGGTATGGTCAAACTGCTTACATGGTACAGTTCTAGCAAATTAAGTTGGTTTGAAATTACGGCAATTGGAAATTATGCCTAATTGTTTTTCGGGGAATAATTTTATTAATTATTCTGACCAGAAATATTTATTTTACGAAGCACGTTTAATTTAATCTATTTCCTGGAAGTATAAATGATTTACCCACAATTCCGAAGACGTATTATTTTCTAGAATATCCCACTGGACCTTAAGCACATTCACCACCTTTTTTTGTGTAATGCATAAAATAATTAAACACGCGGAATAAAATTTCACGACTTCGTCCATTCAGTGATTTGCCACGTCCCGTTTTGTAATGAGACTCCATGATGTCGTAATAAATATTACACTTGCATACTTTACAAACTTTGAAATCTACTAATAAAGATTCGAATTAAAAATAAGGAAAACTATTAATTAGGTATTTCAAATTTAAAAACTAGTAGGTACGAATATGTTTCACTAGTGAAATGTGATATGAAATTTACATCACATTATTATTAACTGAATGAATAGGACACCCCGTAAATGCAGTAATACAATATGGCATTGGTATCATAAAAACTTGCTATCTCTTATACACTAGTTACAATAAGAAGGCGTAAGCAAGACAGAGTACGTTTAGTACGGGTACGTTTGAAGTCCACACGGATACACCAATACATCAATTCTAAGCATTTTTATTGCATACAACTCTCGTTGTGTTACGTATACTAACAAGCTTTGTCAAAAGGGTTATCGATATCGATTAATAGGTGTTGAATTGAAAATTTTATTTGACAGTAATTTTTACCCAGAAAACTACTTTCGGATTATAGGTAAACACGTTAAAAAATTTCCTTTGGAGTAACCAACATATTTACACGGTTGACATTTGTCACATGAGAACGGGTCGCTTCTACGATTAGGCTCTTTGGTTCAACAACTCGGCTATGGAACGATTTGCCGGCCTCTGTGTTTCCTCCCTCCTACAACCTACAACATGTCAAATTCAAATTATTTATTTATTCTTTCAAAAACATTACAAAATAAAAAATTTTAATGTGTTTTTAAAATACAATTGTAACATTATTACATTAAACATAAATGGTAGAATGGTAGGCTAAAAACTATACAAGCATTAATAGAGCTTGCCTTTTAAAAGCAGCTTCACTAACGCTAAATATGTCGATATCCGAATTGATTCTATTCAACAGCAAGATTGCTCTCCCGACCGGCATGACCATTGGCAAGTTAGTCCTGCAGGCCGGAAGATAGAACAGCCTATGCTGTCGGTGGCGAAGATAACCATCGGGAACATAGAAATGAATGCTCTCCAAGATAGCTGAGTTTTCAAACCATCCGCGAATCAATTTGAAGAAATGCGTAGCAATGTGTACATCCCTTCTGACTCGTAGATGGTTCATTCCGAGCATACCCAAAAGAAAGTCAGTAGGATAGAGCCACGGGTAATAGCCGTACTCCCTCATGTACAGAAATCTCAGAAATTTTTTCTGAACTCTCTCCAACATGAGGGAATATTTTACTTGGTGCGGACTCCAAATTACTGACCCACTTTCAAGTCTACTCCTTACTAGGGAATTGAATAGGATTATGAGAACCCGGGTATCTCTAAAATTCCTTGCAGTACGCAGAATAAAGCCCAGCATTCTCAATGAAGTGCTACAAACCATCTGAATATGAGTATGAAATGTCAGTCTACTATCAAACATGATTCCAAGGTCCTTCATGGTGGAGACACGTTTTAGACTTCGGGCATCCATCGTATACCGGTAATACCAGGTATGACACGCCCTAGTGAATGACAAAATTAAACATTTAGATATATTGAACTCAATCCGATTTCTTTTACTCCAGTCAATAATTCTATCAATATCTGACTGGAGTCGTTTGCAGTCTTCTAGAGTTAGTATTTCTAAGAATAGTTTCAGGTCATCAGCAAAAAGAAGAAACCTGGAGTGCAGAATTACTTCTGAAATATCATTAATAAATATGGAAAAAAGGAGTGGGCCTAAATTAGAACCTTGGGGTACTCCTGATCGTACAAAAAATAGAATAGACTGGAATACTCCATGAGAAACAAACTGTTTCCTGTCTGCAAGATAGCTAGCAAAAAAGGTGAGTAGTCTCATGGAGAATCCTATTTCAGCCAGTTTATTGAGTAAGACGTCGTGATTAACAGTATCGAAGGCTTTTGAAAAGTCGTTATATGAACAGTCTACCTGATGGCCTTTATCTAAAGATTTTGATACGTAATCAGTAAACACTAATAAGTTGGTTTCTGTAGATCGACCTTTTCTAAATCCGTGCTGTTCTGAAATTAAGTACGGCTCCACTTGTGGCAGTGTGTATTTATGAATAATCGATTCGAACAGTTTGGCCGGTGCAGATAGTATTGCTACTGGCCTAAAATTTTCTACAGAGGTCTTTGTACCGCTTTTAAAAATCGGACAAATCTTCGAAATTTTCCAGGAATCAGGAAATACACCGGTTTCCAGGGAAAGATTAAATAAGAAACTAAGTGTCCATTCCTTCCTCTCCTCAAAAATACCCTCCACCCAGCATTTTCAAAGATGACATGTAGGAATAAAATAATACATAATAATAAAATAATTTACCTCAGGGCCTCTTGTGGGGAGTTAGTTTAAAAAAAAAAACAGAAAATGAGTTTGTAAGTTGAAAGACATTTCTAAACTGTGTCACAAACCATTTACGTTTCTTTCCCACTTAGTTACATTATAGTAAATATTTGTAGAAGTTGATACTAAATTCTAAATTCGAAATCTTATCACACAAATTAGTCTCTGTGCGGAAACGGGCGGCCCGTTTGATTGATTCATGCTTTAATAAGCGAATTGAAATCTTTAAAGCACAGGCGTCAGGTAGGTATGATGTTTTTTTAAGGAAAGGAAGGAGAGGAGAGTTCTGGGAAGGAAAAGGGTTTAAGGGGTGGGTAGGAATCTGGGGTTCAGTATGTCCTGGTCATCCGCCTCCAAGACCTAGACAAACCTCACCCCATGAACCCGTTGTATGTAATAAAGCTTTTAAACATTCATATAACCGAAAAATTAAAATACAATAAAACATTTATGTTATTCAAAAAGGTATATGTAGATATATAATACATACCTAACTATTTTTTTTAAAAAAGAGCTTTGAAGGTTGCGTGAAATCGAATAGTAACAACAGCCACCTAAACATAAAGACCATAGTTCAGGTTCCTATATTTTACTCCTTCTTTATGGAGCATAATATTTCCACCCCCTTTCATACACAGATTAATCAACCGAGCAATTATTGCGGGTCCCCCCATTCCTCAATTGTCGCTGACTGACAATAAACTTCGTCAGATTAGCCGTGGAATTATAAAGACTTAGTAAGGATTCATAAATTCGCCACCAAAACTATAGAAACACATGAAAGCTTAGCGAAATGTTATTACGTCGGACTTTAATAATGTTAGGGGTGGAACCACACTTCACTAAATTCCCTCTCCAATTCTTACTGACACGAGTCTCAATTCTCAATCTATTAAAAACACTAACTAACTAACTAACCATCACGCCGTTTCCCCGCAGGGGTAGACAGAGAGGACGGACCGCCAAACAACTCGGTCTTGGCACACACTCTTTGCCTCACTCACATTCATACATCGCCTCATACATACTCTTCTATTATTCTGACTTTTGACATGGCCCGTTTCAAGTATATGATTCACTTGATCGTGCCATGTCTTCCTCGGGCGTCCCCGACTTCTTCTACCATTCACATTTGCATCATATATTCTTTTTACACTACTTTCTTCGCTCATTCGCTCTACGTGCCCAAACCATCTGAGGGTCCCTTTCTTAATTTTGCTCATTATACTTACATCAGCCTTACATTCTTTGCGGATATCCACATTTCTAACACGATCATACATGGTTTTACCACACATACGTCTCAGGGATCTCATTTCAACAGCATTCAGTTTACTTTCATCCTTCCTCTGCCAGTTCCATGCCTCACTGCCATACATCAGGGTAGGTACCAGGACTCCATTGTGGACTGCTAGCTTCGCTTTTTTTGACAGTTTTTTATTAGCCCCAACGGCATTCAGTCCTTAGAAACACGTTAAAACGTTTTCTATTTAAAATTATTTAGGTATCTCTACTTTAATTTGAAGGCGGGAATGGGAACTAGAGATGCCTCGAATAGCGATTTTTGAATATTCGGCGAGGCGCTAGGCTCTTGTGTAGAGATGCCACGAATATTCGGCTACTATTCGGTATTGGTATCCTATTCGGCTTTTTTTTACTATTCGGCATTCGGCTGAATATTGCAAACCATTCGGTCGAATACCGAATACCAAATCATGAAAAAAATGCGTAATATATAATGTATTTTAAACGAAAAATCAGCGATCAAAATCAGGTGATTTTTTTATTAAATTGTGCCATTTCGTAACGCTTTTCGCGAAAGAACAGTAATATTTTTTAACCTGGTGTCATGGGGGATGGGTCAAAATGACCCGCCATGTTTTAAATTGCTTGTAGTTTTATAACTAAGCGTACGAAGTTGCCGCTCTTCTCAGTAGCTGGAGGAGTCTTTAAACGTTTTTAATGAGAAATCAGTCCGACGCTGAAAGCTGAAGCTGAAGCTGAAAAAGTTAAATATGACCCTTCCCCGTAATACCATTTTGTGCAGACTGCGTTCATAATAATGATTCAAATTAACTTTTTTTATTTTTTCCAAAGATTGGTGTGTTAAGTTCCTAAAAGTGCCATTTTTTTTTACATGAGCTCCACACAGGAGGCCATTAGGAAAATAATTTCCCTGAGGGCCTATGTCATTTTTGGGGATGCTGTGTGGAGGGTTTTTTTAGGAAGAAGGAGAGGAGAGTTCTGGGAAGGCAAAGGGTTTAATTGGTGGGTAGGAATCTGGGGTTCAGTGTGTCCTGGTCATCCGCCTCCAAGACCTAGACAAACCTCACCCCATGAACCCGGGCACCCCTGCTAAATCATCAAACGTAGCGAACCACTTGGGGTGATCTATGGCAGAGGTGTTGGTTATCCAATAGAGGTTCCCGGGGCGGCGGTACCCATACCCGCCTCCCAAATTATATTATTTAAATTAAAAGCATGATAAAAAATAAGTGTTCAGCATGATTAAGCTGGAAGAGCTAGATTTGTTAACTTTTATTAAGTGGTGTTTATTGGTTAAAAAAAAGTAAATATTTAATATATTTATGTCAATATAAATACCGTGTTTTATTTCCTTAATAAAGTGCAATACAGTCATAAGCAAAATTTTATATTTTTTCCATAAATATAATAAAATACCTGGTGTTGAATAAACGGGTCATGGTGACCCAACCCCCACGCTCGTGTAACATATTTACATCCCCATGACGGGTTAAGATATGCAACATAATTTTATGTAACAACCAAAAAATAATGCGTGCTGTTACACGACCTACTTGCAAATGGAACAAATACGCCACGGCGTAGTTACCGCACGCACTTTAATGGTGCAGGTCGGAACCTGTCACCCGCGAAATGTATTAAGTGTCGCCGTATATTCGGTATTCGGCAAATTCACTATTCGTGGCATCTCTACTTTCTTTTTTACTACGTTAGCGTACGTTGGCGTTAGCGTTCAATCCTTATCGATCGACCGTGCTAGGGGGCCTGTAAGACGTAACTTATAAAAAAAAAACAAAAGGCACCGACACCCTAGTGGTCAATATATATATATTATATTTTTTAAAATACGCATTAAATAAAATCCAGAAAGGAAATTGGGAAATACTCGTACGTTGGTATGGACAAAACGCCCACCGGTTTTTTCTTGCCGTAGTTAGTTATAAGAAATATTGGTTTTGATTTATTTTATAAGACCAAATAATTAGAAACATACTTTTTACGTAGCATGCGTCGGTCCATTGTTCACAGACTACTAGTTAATATTTCATTTTGTTTTGGAATCATTTTGGATTTTATCCATGCGACAGGATTTAGCCAACGTCACGTAGAGAATATAACGCGGGATAGGGAATAGTTGGTTGCCAATAGCACTGTACTAGTTAGTAGGTGCTATAAAACTAGAAGGTAACCAGTACCTGCCTGAAGTTTCAACACGAGAAGCAACTTTGTAATGGCTGAGCGTTGAGGAAACTATTTTACCTTTTCACCGAACAGTGCCCGCCGGTGCCCAACCCAGGAGCTCGGGTGCCTCCCGATTAACTAGGGATGCGCTAATCAAAACAAACCCATCAGCTAGAAATGGATTAAATAAAGCAGTATACTCGTAGAAGAATATCTACCTACTGTGTTTTTGGATAACCAACAAATGGCGGTGACTTTTTGTCGTTTCATGTAAAAATTATTATTAAAAAAAATTATAAAATTTCATTATTTTTTTTATATTGCAGTCGGTAACTGGTTTCGTAGAGGATTTTTTTTCTGTGGTTAACTTTTAGATTTGAATAAAAAGCGTGATGTTTTCTCTTTCTATCACCGTTTAGATTGTATTTCTCACCGTGACAATAAGAGACATACAACGATTTGAGAACGAGACCTTTATGAGCTGTTCCTAAAAGTGAACAAATTAGTCTGAGGGGTTAATGATTTTATTTTTCTACAGTATTTTACGGGGAGTAAACTAAACAATAAACTTTATTGGAAAATAGCTCGCTGAAAAAAAAATTTTAACGTAAAACCAAATATTATGTTGAAAACTTGGCTCGCTGGAAAAATGTACGATCGTGAAATCATATATTATTATGTTGAAAACTTGGCTCGCTGGAAAAATGCACATACGTGAAACCAAATAAGAAAAATGCACATACGTGAAACCAAATATTATGTCGAAAACTTGGCTCGCTGGAAAAATGTACAAACGTGAAAATGGTTTCACGTATGTATATTTACATTGATATTATGTTGAAAACTGGCTCGCTGGAATTTAAAACGTGAAACCAATTAGTTGAAGACTTTACTCGCTGGAAAATGTATATACGTGAAAATGGGTTCACGTATGTACATTTACATGGATATTATGTTGAAAATATGCCTAAAAGGTATAACCTAAATATATATAACATAATAGATAAACTATAAATATATGTATATATATATACATATATCTGACAACAATCAAACTATATAAATATGCCTAAAAGGTATATTTATATAGTTTGATTGTTGTCAGATATTATCACTGCTGACTTGCCACATGGTTAATGTAAAATATTTAAATTTTGTATAACCACTGGAGCGCTTTTTGCCGCAAAATGGCACTATTTAAAATACCTCGGATTGCTTTGCTGCCAATTTTGGCAAAATTTTTCCTTATGTGTTAGTAATTAAGTAGAAGTTTACGATTTTATTGTTTTTTTTTAATAAATCCTACAAATATGTGATAATCAACAAAAGGTAGGTGAATTCATTGGCTAGATGGAACTGTAATCAGTTTGTATGTCTTCATATTAAAATTCGGAGGTATGATTTTTTTAATGTGGGCGGAAAATATTCAAAACGGTCACCACAAAAATCTCGAGCAATCGGTGAAAAAAGTTTTAAATTGCGCGGTCAGTCCAGTGGATAAAACAGGAATATTTTAATATTAATATTATTATATAATTTTTATAAGTCTGTAAGAATTGCATAAAATGTACATGAACACATATAAGAACAAATTTAAAACAACCATTAACAAACTACTAAAAGGTGGTTTATTGGGACTGACATCTTATATCTATTATTTCTTTTTTAATTGCATTATATTAGGTATTTTCTTTTTAAAATAAATAAATAAATAAAGTTTTTTTTTTAAATAAATGCATATAATAATTTTTGGAGTCATCTGTTCGGAGTTCCGGGGTTATGGGTGACTGATAGTTATGGCTAACCTAATTAAGAGGACATAATATTTGTACAGAAAACAGGCGAGTTTAAGAGTGAATTGAAAAGGATTGTATTTATTAATGACGTTCACGTTTCCCATCCCTGTTTGGAATACATTCATTGTTCTAAACCCGAATGCATGCTTTGTTTCGAATTTGCAAACTAAACTGTGGCAGTCTAATATTATTTTTGGAGGTACCTACTCTAACACGTTCTACGCCTTGTGGATAAAGGTATTGGTACCTTTAGGGGTAGGTAGTGTAGGTACCCCACTGGAAGGTTGCTAGTTGCTAGGCAAAGTAGATTGAAAACAGGAAACTCAGCCGCCGAGTTATAATTAAATTTTAACATAACATTCAACACGTCATGTTTAGGTTACATTATTCCTAGACAAATTATAAGTAGATAGATAGATGAGAGACCATTGGCATAATATTATTTTCACACTAATTTCAGCATATATAGTTTTAATAAAATTACACACTTTGTTTAAAATACTTGAGTTATTTAGGTACAACCGACATGCTCAGCCCTTCAAGCTTTACAAAAATGGACTTAGTGGGAAAATTAGGGTTGGGGAGACGGGTGGGGGGTGTGTTAATCGGGGTTGTTTACATCGGTAACAAATTTAACAGGCGGTCATTCAAAAAAGTTTTTCTAATTATTGATAATATTTGAATACTTCTCTCTTTCTAATTTCTATAATGATCAGTTTGTCTAAATCTGAATGGATTACAATATTATACACTAATACGCCACGTTTTGATTCCACATTTTCATCTAATTCCCAACCTTCCTCTTCCCCACCTCCTTCCCCTCCCCACTACCTTCAGCCTCACAACATACCCCAATTGGGGATGCCATAGTCTCACTGGCTCCAGACGGGAGCAGTTGAGATTCTTGTGCGGTATTTACTGTAAAAAAAAAAAAAGGAGGGAGATTCGAAAAACGATTTATAAAATCTGTAACAAATCCGGATAATACCTACCCTCCTCGTATCTATATCTACCAGAATCTTTTAAAAGTCGGGGGGTGTCATAATTTTGCACATAATATGATAATATAATAATTATTCTTAAATATTTTGCTGAAACAACAATTTGATATAAAAAACCTCAAAACGAAAACTGCACCAGTAAAAAAGCAGTACCTACCATTGAAAAAATCTTTCTAATCTTACGATAATCTTCGGATATCTACCTATGTTGGAAGAATGTTAAATTATCAGCAAATCGTTAAGACATGTTGTGAATTTGATAAATAAGGATGAATCGGCCTGCTCTGCGTCAGTCACGCCTATGACATTTTTGAATAAACGACGTAATTTTGGGACGACGTTTAAATTTGCCTTTTGTATCATTAATTACGCAACTCGTGTACGGTAAAGGGAAGGAGTGAAAGACATTTGCAAAGGATATAAAAGACGGACTCTTCCTAACGGCGCGCGGTCGACCCTTTTTAATGAATGTCCTTAATGATACGCGTGCGTTTGTATAGGTGTAGAGTGTAAGACCTATACATTATATAATGCTAGGGTCAATCCGGAGTCGGGAGGAGAAGGGAACGGAGAAGTGCTAAGGGAAGAAGGGGGTAGAGGTAGGGCTTAGTTTAGAAATGTTAACTTTAATTATGCGGGCAAAGCGGGGCAGCGTTTAACGTTAAAATATCATGCCTAATTCACTTGAAGGTTCAATGTTTTGAAAAGGCTCGCGTAAGAAGAAAATGAAAGATTTCATATTTTTTTTAGTAATTGAATCCAAAACTAACTAGCTTTGGAGGTTATCAACCACTTACCCGCCCTGGTATAAGTAACAGATGGTTACTCCTTCAAGGCTCTCGCAAGGACTCTAATTTTTTTGAATGAACGATTCTACAGTTAATTTTGAACGAATCTAGACCTCCAGTGTCCCTGCATACGTTGTTAGTAAGCAGTATTTATTTATTTAAACGCCCAAAGGGCTTTTACATATAACGCAGTACATTTTTTTATTACAAACAAAATAAAGTGTTGACAAAATACAGATATCATAAAATATAGAAAATAAAATAAAGGTTACATAAAATACAAGATGCAAAGTATTCCAGAACTATCTCGAATGTTGTCCCGAGCGAAGCCGGGTAACCCAGCTAGTATTAGATAATTTTCTAACATCCTCCATATCAACAATAATATTAATAAAAGTGCATAAAATTGGTGTTCACAATAGTTAATGAAACAAGTTGAAATAGTTGGCACATAACGGCGTTTAAAGTTTGCCAAGTTAAAAATTGTTCAAAACATCCATATTGTATAAGTATTTGTTACCAATACAATGTAAAGGTTGTATTGTTGTATGTAATATGTATTCTTCTTTTCAATGTAAATTGGGTAATGACTTGCTTATATTTGGTGAATGGTGTGTTGAATATGTCAACAACATCTTTATAGTCATTTCCCAAATTTTGTATGCGGCGAGCGGGGGTATACAACTGTGATTCTGTGTTGGAGTTATCACAATAGAACGGTAGATATTGCCTCGATGTTGGTTTGCGAGGTATATGAAAAGAAATCAAGTATAATAGTTCATGGCTATCAATTATTGAATTTATGATTTTATATAAACATGTTAGGTCATTAACTATTCTACGTTCAGATAATTTTAATAAATTGAGTTGGCATAGTAGATAATCATAGTTGACACAATCCCTTGTAATACCCATTTTAAAATTAATAAATCTTAAGAATTTATTTTATATGCAAGTGCTTAGCGGGAAATCAAGATACAATAACTAACTAGCAGGGGAGGTTATCCACCACTTACCCGCCCCGGTATAAGTAGCAGATGGTTACTCCTTCAAGGCTCTCGCAAGGACTCTATTTTTTTGAAAGAACGAGTCTTCATTTAAGTTTGAACGAATCTAGACCTCCAGTGTCCCTGCATACGATGTTAGGAAGCAGTATGTAAGTGCTTAGATAATATAAAAAATGCGAATAATATAAAGCGAGTCAGCTATAAACTAATTAAAAAGATACCAGATAAACATAAAAGGTGGCTGCTCGCAGGGTAATGGCATCTTGCGTATGCTGCAAGCATCTGCAAGAAAAGATAATTTTATTTTATTTTATTAGGAACATTTACAGGTTAATAACATTACATGCATAAAAGAAAACAATAAATTATGATAATTAGGTTACAACCCAATAACAAATGTTCACATCATGCCCAAATAATAAATAAAAAGTCAATAATTATTAACTTTTTTTGCCTAATATTACAGAGATAGGAATTAGATAAGCAATCTAAACATAGCCTATATATGCTGTCTAATAATGTGTGATACATAAAAGATAAAGATAAGATAATGAAAACAAGTATTGTAATATAAAGAACGCTTGTGTCTGGTGGGATACCTCTCTCGTCATCTGGCTGTACCAGCCAGAATGTGCATGGTGGTCGGTCTGCCGTGAATGAATCTCAACGTCCGCGCCCTTTAGCCGGTTTAACTAACTAGCAGTTCTGTACGTAGTACGCATACTTAAAGTGAAATAGCACAAAACTGCGCTATATAAATACTACTTTATTATTATTACTACTCCTCGCCAGTCCAAAAAAGTATGTTTGTATTTTTCTATTATTTAATAGAGCAAAACCAAAATTTCACCTAAAATCCGAAAATTTGTGAATAGATATGTAACTAGGTATCTAAAATTCCCACCTACGTAGTTATTAAACATATAATATTGTAAGTACCATAATAATTTAGTCAAAGTTAGAAATCTAATCAAAGTAGGGCTTATCTGAGTAATAAAATAGATGCCGTCGATTTTAAAAAAAAAGCAAATCACTCTTATATCCAGTCAAAGTTAACCGTCTAGTCAATGTTAGCCCTCTAGTCAAAGTAAGGCTTGCTTTAATGATAAAGTGGATCCGGAAACGGAACGACAGCTACAATGCAAACGGTCGATTTAAAATGCTGTGCTCAGTCAATAACGATTCTGCTCCTAGATAAAATTATAGTAAGCTGCTCCTGGTACAATTATTTCTTTATAATTAATAAAAAAGGCGTTTAAGCTGTTGATCATAATTTTACGAAGCACTGAAACGGACCGAGATTTAGCGTTTATCTGAACCATTCAAATGACAAAATGTAACTAATCGTCGATTTGATCTCAGAATCGAAGGAGGTTGGTACACCCCAACTTTATTCAGGCTTGCAAAGAAAGACACGTAGTTGTATTTAAAGTATTTTATATCACAATTATAATCATTCCACAAAAATATAGTTTATTGTCCCCACATAACATGTCCACCCCAGTTTGCCCTGCGCAGGATAAGAGAGAGATAAGTAAAGGGTAGTGGGGGTGACTGGGATGGGGGTGGAGGTTGGTAACTAAGGAAGGTCTGGACCACCCCCGAATCTCAACCCTTCGTGGGGTATTTGTTAACACCATACGGTCAAATAATATAGCATGCAAAGTAAGCAAGCGATTCAACAGCCGGCAGCCGTTGGATAAGATAGATTTAACTAAATAATAAAGAACAACGCAAGAATTTCGTGATCAGAAATTTTGTAAATTCAGAAATTCAAATAAAATCAAATATATGATGTCGGACAAGCCAGAGAGACATAGTACGCAGTGCTGATTGGCTGTCTCGATCTACTAGTCAAAAGGTGGTAAGTCAGTAGCGACATCAGTTTCTATTAAAATCTACGTGGAAGACATTTATTTTCGAAGGCGTGTGCATTGCCTTTTCAGTGGATTTAACGAAACAAAAAAATATTTTTGTTATTTATTTTTTGGAGAGTTATGCCGTGTTGCGCTACCTCCTCCTTTAGCCAACGTTTCGAACAGCGTTACAGTCAGTGGCGGCTGGTGCTCACAAAAATCGGTAGTGCGCTAAAAATCTTGTACATATACCTAAGCTAATTAAAATGAATTTAATTATGAAAAAAATCTTACCTATTTGTAGGTTAGGTCGATTCTCCGCTGTCTCTTTTGTTTTTAACTTGCACTCTTGTTTAATATTTAAAATGGGCCGTGGTGGGCCACTATTTTTAATTTCTAATCGTTTTTCAAAGTTCAGCGCATTGTTTTTTATAAAATGAACATTAATAATGGAACTCATTTTTTACTCATCCCGACTCATTCAAAAAACTAATAACAATGGCGTATTGACCTGCGACCTGTCACAACAGGTCTCATTGTTTATGTTGGTTGGTATGCTGTAGAGATAAGAAATGGTCGACGCTGAGCGGAACATTGACTAAAAAAGAGTAGATCTTAATTTAAACACACAATATCAATAATAAAATGACACGACCGCGTCACCAATTAAGATGCCACTGACCAAACGGTCCTTTTGACATGGTGGAAATTCCCGGATCGCCGTCCACGGGTTATTTAAATTTGCAAAGGATTATACCTACCTACGATTCTGGCTCATGGAGAATTGTGTAAGGATTCTCTTCGATTCTGTGATGGCTTTGGCAAATGCACTCCCGGCCTGAATATAGTAACAAAACTTTCTGCTTCTGTTATCTCAGTATCTGTTACGCGAGCGGGTATACATAGATACCTATATTATGTATGCATTAGAACCAAAGTGTGTATTGTGATTTGTGATGAGGCATGTCGGAAATATAGTATGTTTTTCGGTGATCGGGAATTTTTAGATTGGCAGAAATTTTGGGAGTGCGTTGCACCGCCGCACCTTAGGGCTGGCCGCCACTGACTGTAGGTATGCTGATCGTATGAGGGTGAAGATATTGAACAGGCATTCCAATTAGCTTGTATCAGTTGTTTAAACCTAGTATGTATGCCGATCAAAAGTAACATACTTTGTGGACATAAACAGGGCGATTCAACATGTAGGAACCTACCGTTTAACCCACGTACAATTATTGTAGGTAGCATCCCGCTTGCCCCTACTTAATGCGGTCGGAGTCGCAGATATAGTCGGGATAAATACGCGGCCGAGGGTCCTGGACTCACGGTCCAAGCAGACCCTGTCTGAGGTAAGGCGGAGACGGGGGGAAGGAGTTCGTTAAAACTGGCGGTCACGTGACGCGGGTGCGGGCGGACGGCAGATGTCGCCTCGGGTGGCGACGCCCAAGCAGAGCGTCCCGGCGCCGAATAACCGGGACTAATGAATAAAAACGAATATTATGTAATAAATAAATATTGGGTCTGAATACAAAAATTATATATTTTGTTAACGATGTTCATGAATTGAGGAATTTCATTATTGACAGAGTTGTCTCTGATGTAACATTTGTTGGTAAAAACTTTTGAACGTGATCTCGTTCGTGCGTTTTGCTACTGTTTTTTTTTTAATAAAAAAATTAAATCTGCCTCTGTAAATATCTATTTTTCAAAAGATAGACGAGCCTTCTCGGGTAACGAATAAAACCAGTACGGAAAATCCATGCGACTAGATATAATGAGTCTTAAACAAATAATTTTCTACAACGTTTTCATTTTTATCTTCAAAGTTTTTAACTATTTTACTATTTCCACCAACTTACTTTAGAGACATACTGTATTACAGTAAAGACTTCTATACACGCCATACAAAACAGAAAGAAAACAAAAGACTGAAAAGAGTGAACTTTTGAAAAACACAGAAATTTTTACAGAATAAAGGCATCCAAGCTTAGTTCCCAGTGAAAATAAAAAAGTACCCAGATTAAGCATATTCAAAGAAAAATGTTAAAATTATATATCTAACTAGCAGACCCGGACACATTGCTGTGACTTATGAAACCATTATAACCAACGCCATCTGTCTGTCAAATCAAATCCACACCATGCTGCCCGCTGCCCGCTGCCCGCTGCCGCTTGGCTAGATATATTACGTATTTCAACCAATTTAGTCAAAACCTTGACAAATTATATATCTAAAAACCTTCCTCGTGAATCACTCTATCTATTGATGAAAATCACATGAAAATAAGTTGCGTAGTTTAAAAGATCTAAGCGCACAAACAGCATAAGCGATTTCATTATATACTTAGTAAAGATAAGTATTAGAAATAAGCCAAATATAAATTATAAGGTATGTATTAGACCACAAGTAGATCTATTTTAAATTTATAATAATAAAAAATAAATAATTAATTTGACAATATTTGAAAAATTCCAATTTCATTACGGTCATATATAAATATGACGGTAACGTTGTGAATCTTGGATCCGAAGAACGTTATCTAACCTGGAATACATAATGGAAGCATAATATCGCGGTTTTGGCAATACATTCAAATAACACAGGAGCAGCAATTTTCAACAAAACACGAGTCGAGTGCTGCGATTAAAACTAACATTAATAATTATGCATAAATTCAGTTCCCTTTGAGAGTAGGACGAGCTCAAAGAGAATTTAAACTTGTACGTTTTATAACTAGACAACCTTCATTATTTGCCTACTGGAAATTTGCAAATTACGTAATAACTTTATTCCAGGCAAAGCCCCAAGATAAATCCCCCGCTCCGGACGAGGGACCAAATAAACGGGGCCGATTTTATCTCCAATTCGGCTAACCTTACCTTTATCGTAAGGGACGGACTTGGGACTGAACCACGAAATAATAAGCATACCTACTGATCAAATCAGTACGAAAATACGAATGTAACTAGGTGTAGTGTATCATATATGTAGTTATACTGACACACCGCGCTCGCTCGGGAAGATTCGGGTTTCCGGAGTTTCACGAGTGAGTGCAGTACAATCGAACTGCTGGCCTGGCCGGCAACGCTCAGATCTACTTAGAGAGCCTTAGTAAACAGTCGCTACCAAATAACATAAATACGATATTACTCCCTATCATTGTAATTCACAATAAATTAAACTAAAAGAACTTACGTTGTAATCATTGACTTTGTGGGCTAGTGAGTCACAGATAAAATAACATTACACTAAGTTTATCAAGGTTTTCTTTCACAAAACATCATCATCAACATACCAAATGAGCGAAAGTTACAAAATTTGACAATGTCATCTTGTAAAATCTTACTTCTATGCAAATACTCGTATGTGGGTTGCCTATGTATTGAGAGAATATTAAGCATAGGAAATCTTTGAAACTTTCAAAATACCTTCTTTCCACCCTAGCGAAGGTTTCTGGACTATTACAACCACATGACAATACATCTGAAAAGATTTTTAATCATTAAAAAAACTCTTACAAAACTGTCAAAATTTTCGCAATTTGAAAATGAAATTTTGCAAACCATCGATTGTTGATTCAAAATTGAATTTTCGAATAAACTCTTTAAATTAATGAATTTACTTGAAGTACTAAGTGAGTAAGAATTATAGGTATTTTAAATAGGTACCTGTGTTAGGTACCAATTTTGATTTGATTGTTCTCTTAATATATATATATAATATATATCATATTATCATTCACATTATAACATTCCGACAGCATAGACTGTTTTATCTCCCGGCTTGCAGAACTAACTTGCCAATGGTTATGCCAGTCGGAAGAGGTGTCTTGTTGTTAAATAGAATCACTTCGAATATCGATATGTTTAATATCAATGAAGTACAATTCAGACAACAAGCTTTGTTGTTGTTAGTATGATTGTGCTTCATTGTATAAATTGCTTAAATCTGTTTGAATCTTAATACTTTATCCCGTTTAAAACGCATTGAAATTTTATTTTGTAATGTTTTAAACATGAATAAATTGAATTGAATAGAATTGAATTGAACATACAAAAATGAATTTTTTGTGATATATGAAAAATGAAAATTTTAATAAAAAAATTGTACTAGGTGGCACGCGAGCTCTTTGAAAACTGAATGTAGTGGGATTAAATATATGGACGTGGTAGCCGGAGAGGGGAGAGGGAAGGGGGAACGCGTTAGGGGAAGGGGCGGCGGAAGGGGAACAGGACGAATGGGAAAGGACACGCAGGGAGAAACAATTACAAGAAACATGCTGGGAAATCGCTATTTATTTTATAACATTATTCGGTTTCATGAAGTAAGCGATTTCGTCTCCTCACTGGGCACTGGACAATTTGTACATTGGTTATTGCGGGTATGTTGTATCCTTTAAAAAAATGTGTATTTTAATTAATTTTTTAAAGTGTCCATGAATATGAACTGGCGTTTATTGAATCCATAGTAAATAATGCAAAATCGTACAAAATCATATATTTTGGTTTTGTAAATTTGATCGCTTAGAAGTATTATGGATGCTTCAATTGCGTGTAGAACATACCTTGACCCTTAAAAATATCGGTCATTTAAAAAGTCTTTTAAAAAGCCTATAAAAAAATAATGTGTAAGGTCTATAAAAAACATTTTCAAGTCCAAACTCTCCTATTTATAAACCCCTTTTCGGATGTGGTTTTATTGTATAATATGGCAAATTCAGTTTATTTTAAAATAATCGCAAAAAAAATTGATATTTACGCCCGTACTTCACAAAATAAAATAAAATATGCATTTTCTCGTTGTAATTTTTGACATCAATCAATACGGCCCGCACTCTACGAATTTTTGATTCTTGAAGTGACCGTTGTGGCATGGGCACAAGAACCATGCACTGGGCACACCTATTTCGTATCAGTCACGCCCCGGCAGGAGCGGGAAACAGACGTGTGACTCCGCATCGCTTAGTTTCGTGAAATAAATTTAAAATTTCAGTTTTATTACAATAAGCAATTCATAAAAAAGGAATTAATATTTTTTACAGGCCTTTATAAAATCAACATGTAAAAAAAAATTACCAAATACCTTTTCCAACCTTTCCAAAAGCTTTTTCTCAAGTATTTTTAAACTCCTCCCATAAGGGGCGTGAATTCCGATTTCGATGTTTTCCTGGACTATTGGATCGCCTTAACAAATTTTATTCAACCAGACATAACGGTCCTAACCGACCTGAGTGTGAATTGCCTCCGGGGATGTCTAATGGCTATATTATATCTAATATTGTACGTGTCGTAAGTAGTAAATTTTGCTCCTTATTTCAGGATTTTTTTACATTAGCTCCACACAGGTGGTCCTGAGGAAAATAATTCCTCTCAGGGCCTGTGTCATCTTTGGGGATGCTGTGTGGTGGGTCATTTTAGGAAATGAAGGAGAGGAAGTTTTGGGAAGGAAAAGGGTATTAGGTGTGGGTACGAATCTGAGGGTCAGTGACGTGTGAATCCATCCCTTCCACTGCGGACAAAGGCGATGTTCGGATAGAGTAGGGGAAGGTGGGATATGTTGCAACTAAATTACAAAACTGCGTGTAGTAGAAAAATCTTTAATGAAATCAACGGTTTGACATTTTAATGGAAACAAATAACTCTTTGACTACATCATTTTGGTATTATTAACCTTGTTAACATACCAATAAAGCGACAAAATATTATTTTACAAAATATGGGAATTGTCACAACGTGCCCCACCCGTGGGGTGATTTGTGACAGGGATGGGACAGGTTGTGACGAACAAATAATCCAGTAAAAGAAGGGTTATTGAGGGTCCAACAATTTTTCTTCAATATCTGCATTCGTTATGTCTTGCAATGGTGTTCTTGTGAGAACAGCAGCGGAGGTGTTTCCCTCCTCTTCTTTTTTTAATAATTTCGGACCAATTTACGAGCCTAAAAAATTTAGTTTGAATTACAAATAGACACACAAAGGAAATTTATATGGGTAATACATATATGCATTCATAATATCTTAAAAATACGCCTTTTTACATAATACACATTGGTTTTATATAAACGTAAATGAAAACTAAATTCTGGGGGCGAGTTATGAGTGTCACAATACGCCCCCGCCTTGATGTCACAACTCGCCCCACCCGACGATTTTACATAAAAATGGCCACGCAAGTACCACTAATAACACAGTCAAAAGACACACTGTTTGGAGAAAAAAAAACATGTATCGACTTACCGAATGTTAGGAGGTTAGCAGATGACTTCGAAAATTTGCAGGAAAAGTTCGTTTTGCTCTGAAAAATCACATGTTATTGTATAGCTTTAATTATATCAACCGCACGGCACCACTGTTTTAACATAAACTGGCGGTACGGAGTTCACACGATATTGCGCGATGCTCGCCCTGCTAAGTCAATTAGCGGGAATTTTAAACGCGATGTCACAACCTGCCCCCGTAACAACACGCCCCACCCTCTCCTACAGCTGTAGAAGTCAAAGGGACTTCATCAACAACTCTCCCGATTCCGGTCTACCATGCAGCTGAAGGGCAGACGCATCCAAGACCGGACAAACCTCACCCCATGAATCCGGGCACCCCTGCTAAGTCACCAAACGTAGCGAATCACTTGGGGAGATCTATGGAAGATATCCTCAATTTCTCCTTTGTAAGGGATTACCATTTCGAATCGCATCGCTTCTTTTAGTCAGATCATATTTAGCTAGGTAATTCTTAATCTCCGACTTTTCCCCTCCCCCCCCAAATTGATGTCATAATCGAACTTTGGAAAGTCCTGTTCCATTCCTGCGGGTTTTCATTTATTCTCAATACAGATGACTACCATTTTTTTCTGACAAAAAAAAAACCTTTTTTTTTTTTTTTACAGTGAATACCGCACAAGAATCTCAACTGCTCCCGTCTGGAGCCAGTGAGACTATGGCATCCCCAATTGGGGTATGTTGTGAGGCTGAAGGTAGTGGGGAGGGGAAGGAGGTGGGGCAGAGGAAGGTTGGGAAGTACCTGGCTATTCAGATCTGGTCACTAAACACGGCTAAAGCCATTTTCAAGCAACGTTTCAATTCTGAATGGTGGTCTTACACCAGGGCGATACTGATAGTATCTTCCACTCTGGAACATGCCGCAAATATACTAAATATTATTTTTAATTAATTAATTGTGAAATAACACAATTTAATCAAATAAAATTTATTTGCGCATGCCGGGTTCGAACCCGCGACCTCCGGATTGTGAGTCAAGAGTCTTACCCACTGTGCTACGGAGGTCGGAGGTACCTAATGGAACAATTCACTTTATTTAGCCAATCTGTAAAGAGTGAATTTGAATTGTATTTAATTAACAACAGAACTGACAAGCAAGTTTAATTTACACCCAACTTGTACAAATGATCCGCTTCTGCGTCCCCCAATTCGTGTTAAGGTAAGACCCGCGCCTGCCGAGGACAGATGCCGGTCCTAAGCTCCAGAGGTCGAAACTTTGCCTGAGTTGTTGATCGAGGGGGCGCTGGCCCACCCCAACTCGCCGCCCCCTGCCAGCCGGCCCCCCGGACCCGGATCCCGACCGCCCCCTTCCCTCATTGTATTTACAGATGAAACTATTAAGGGGAGGCCGAGATTAATGATGTTAAGAGATGGCGGACGTGCAGAAATTGCCAAACGTGCAACTAGCAAGCGAGGTCGGGCTTAGGGCATTTTCTAATATCCGGGATCACAACCCGAATATAGCTGTCCATGGCTTTTAAACATACGACTACAATGAGTGATTTCAAACGAAATTAAAATTTTCTTTAGTAGCAAAGCGTTGCCTTAAAGGTGGTGTTTTCTAAACGGGTGGAATTTAACTAACTAACTAAACATCACACCGTTTCCCCGGGCTTAAAATAAAAAAAATTAACGTCCCTCCATTCTAGAGGCCAAAACACTTTTTTCATAATTTTATAAAATTCTTGAATCAATCGCGGATATATTTTTTTAAATCAGCTCCACAACCATTATAAATTAAGAAAGTATTCTTCTAATCGTTGAAAGAAATACCAAACACTCTCAAGCTATAAATGTGAAAAAGAAAAGACAGAAAGAGATTCAGTCGCATCTGGGATTTGAACCCAGACCGTAGCCTTCTCGGGGCATTTCATTGACTGCTGATTTATAGGAAAAAATCTAAATCGGAATTCACGCCCCTTTAAGGGAGGAGTTTGAAAATACTTGAGAAAAAGCTATAGGAAATGTTGGAAAAGGTATTTGAGAACTCTTTTTTACAGGTTGATTTCGTAAATCCTGTAAAAA
Source organism: Limnephilus rhombicus (assembly GCA_929108145.2). Taxonomy (NCBI): domain Eukaryota; kingdom Metazoa; phylum Arthropoda; class Insecta; order Trichoptera; family Limnephilidae; genus Limnephilus; species Limnephilus rhombicus. The sequence goes on along the minus strand of OV815287.1, from coordinate 14,358,496 downwards.
CATTAACTCCTTTTTACGCATTGTTTATTGAATTAAAACGGAAATTTGAAATTCATTTCACGAAATCAAGCGACGCGGAGCCTAACGTCTGTTCCCCTCTACGGCCGGGGTAGGTCTGACTGAAAATGGGTGGGGCGTGGTCAGTAGTTCTTCGGCGGACGGCATATGGTTGAAAAACCAAATTTGTCGACGAGCGGCCGTAGACGTATTAGACCTTATACTTTATTTTTTTATAGGCTCTATTATTTTATATTAAAAGACTTATGAAAAAAATGACTGAAATTTTTAAGGGACAAAGTATGTTCTACACGCAGTATTTAATTGAATCATCTATAATACTTCTAAGTGATCAAATTTTCAAAACAAAAATATATGATTTTGTACGATTTTGCATTATTTAATATGGCTTCATCTTTAATAAATAGATCATATCAACTTCTGTCATTTTTAACTGCATAACTAATATTTAGCTCTACAAAAAATATGGATTAGGTACTTTTAAAAATTTAGGTAGGTACTTAATACTTTTTAATGAAAATCTATGACGAACTGATTTAATGGGTTTATTATAAAGGAAGTTAATTAAACTAAATTGAGTAAACTAAATAAAGTTTATTTTAAATGAATATCGATATAAGATCATGTTCGGGTAGCGGATACATATTATTAACTTTAAAAAATGCTTTGATCTTCGGTTGAATCATAGATTGCGAAATATGTTCTTTCACGTGAAACAATAATTTGAACGCTAGTGTTAAGTGCTGTAAAATCATTCAGTTGTAAGCGGTAATGTAGAAGTAACGTTAATTAAACATTATTCATCAAATGTAAACTTTAACAAAAAGCAATTCATTCTAGTGGTTCGAGTATGGTAATATTTCCGAGGTATTATGCCTATTCAAAGAAAATTGTTGGTTACTACTAGGTATCATGTATAATAATGTTTTTTTTTCTGTATAACTGACAACCCCTGCCTTCTGCGAGGCTTAAACTTATTCGGTAGCCATAAAATTGCAGGAAGGTTCAGGGATGATTGCCATCCCTTCTCTCGTAAAGATGTATACCCCCTCCCACCCCCTACACCCCAAGAATAATAAATTGTTCGTCAGCAACGGGTGCAAGGGTTGCAAATTGTGATTCTGAGGAGGCTTCTATTGATGTAACGGAGAACCATCCGAATGCAACCACCCTTATGTTAAAGTACATACGTAGGTACCTACCCTGTATGAATGCTTTTGTAGGTACGTATTTTTGTTTATGGAAAAAATGCTTAGCGCCATAATAAAAGGCTACTATAGAACAATATTAAATGATTATCTTCGTTGTCAGGGGTATTTTTTAAACGACTTCAAAAAGGAGGAGGTTCTCAATTCTACTGTATTTTTTTTTTAATGTTGGTTACCTCAGAACTTTTGACTGGGTAAACTGATATTGATGATTTTTTTTAATTTGAAAGCTGGTGCTTCCCGTGTGGTCCCATTTTAATTTGGTCCAGTTCCGACAATGGCATCCATGAGAAAACCATATAAGTCTTAAATTTGTATTAAGGATGTGCGCGACAAATGGACGAATAACTCAATATCACGCCAACCGATTTCGATGATTCTTTTTTATTAGAAAGGATGTACTTCAAGGGTAATTTGATGAGAGTTTGGTTAGGTTCTGATTATCGGATCCATGACAAATTAACGAAACTCGGCCGAATCTCTTAATTTGACCCTAACGTCGTTTTGGTCAAATTATGCCTTTCTCATATGAGCAGCACGTTTAGTAGGTTTACCCATATTCAGAAAAATTAGTTGGTGTACTTCAGATTCACTAAAAATCAAAAAATAAACAAAAATTTTAACAAAACAAAAAACTAATTTCAAAAAATGCACTAAAAAGTAAAAAAAATAGTTTCGTATTCTTCTACAACTTCATAATCAACTTACTTTTTCTAATCATCAATATGTAGGTACGATTGTTATTTTTGGAGTCGTAATATGTAGAGATTAAATTTTTTTTGACTTAATAATGAATTATAAGGTAAAGAAATAATATTACAGTTTATCAATGTTCTCCCATCTGAGGAATTCTTTGCTGAGGTGATAGGACTTTTTTAGGATTATAAGGTACATCATAAATTAGAGTATTAGACAAGGCGATTGGTTATGTTATGAGAAATATAAGAAACATCTTGTGAAGATTACAATTCATTGATTTTATTGGTTTCTCTGTTTTTATTGCGAGAGTAGTTATATTCGTAATGCAATCTTTTAAAAAGATTTATTTATTTGTTTGTTTACGCCTTGATGGCTTTTACATATAAAATAAATTGTACAGGAGCATTATAACAAGTATGCAGTATCATAAGTATATAGTACATAAAATGATAAACAGAGCTAGAAAGATATAAGTAGGCCTAACATAAGGAGGTATCAGTATTCGAGTAATTGTTTACAAAGGAGTTCAACCAGCGGATTCGTATTTGGGCTCACGCTACATTAGATTCAATAATTATTGTAACAATATCACACAAAATGTGATTCCAAATATACTCGAAGCATACCGGTATTGCAGTGGTGTAAAACATTTTTAACGATTAATATAAAAGTACTTAATTTTCTTGTAATTAATTATTTTAATTTATTATAAAATTTACTATTGTAAAACAAAATAAAAGGTACACAGTAATTAGATATATAAATAAGTAAGTAGGTACTATGAATGTAGTTACAGAGCAGTGGGTATTAAGTTTGTTACTGTTAACAATGTGAAACATTTAAGGATTTTTACGTTAGTTTGTTATTATCAGGAAAAAAATAAAATAAAAGGTACAAAGCAATTACATATATGTATAAAGAAGTAAGTAGGTACTATGAAAGTAGTTACAGAGCAATGGGTATTAAATTTTAACTTTTTGTCGCAAAACCATACCCACAACAAAATTTTTGTTGAATCAATAAACATTCCAGGCAGGAGGATGTGAAAATATCTAATACAAGATAATATACAGAAAGGGGGGTTGGGCGTAGCTGAGGGGGTGGGAAGGATAAGGAGAAGGAAGCTGGAGGGGGGGGGGGTGGGGGTTGGGGGAGAACGGGGAGAGTTTGGTCAGCAGAGCGTGAACTAAAGGAAAATTAGAAATGTCTCCTCATGCTGTAAGGGGGAAATGTGGTGTATGTGGGGAATGGGAAAGGGGGAAGTAATGAGTTGGGCTTAGGGGGGGATTATTGCCTCTTCTAACACACGTCCGACCACTTCATATTCTAAATTCACGCTTGCCTTGTATTTCAGAAAGGTTGCTATTCGTAACTAAAGTGGGTATCTACGTGAGTACTACACAGTATAAGTGTACTGTTTATGTATGAATAGACTGCCTTTACTGGTGCACACACTGATGTGGGAAACTGCCTTCGTAAATTGTATCCTAACTTGATTTTCTCCGCCGTGATTGCACAATCTTAAAGTACCCCCACACTAGATTGTATCGCTCTCCATAGAGAGGAAAAAATGGCCTTTTATTCAAACGCCCGGGGTCTCAAAAGTTTCGTATGATCTGTAGGAATTAGAAAACGTAAAAATAAATTAAATTATTGTTCACTATTAGTCCACTAAAACGGCCGGAAGTTTTGGAAAAAAATAGATTTCGTGATTTGGAAAAAAAATAAAACAAAGGGTTCATATTTTATATTTTGTACCAAACTTATTTTTCATTCCATAACTGCAGTACAAAGAACCCAAAAAAATATATTTTTTAAACATATCATAAGGGGAAAATAACACTTTTTCTGGATAAAATCAGAATTCTTGTTGACTTACTTGTATTTATAAACTTGAACTTTTTTTTTTCATTTTTGTCAGTTATACGCATTTTTTTAATAATAAACAAACGGTAAAAGGTTAAATTAATGAAAAAAAAAAAACAAAAATTAAAAAAAAAAAAGTGGTTTAAGGTTTTTTTTCTGATTTTCAATGCATTTTAGCGGGTTAATAACCATTTTAAAAAAAATAATTTTAAATGCAGTTCTCATCTTCTTTGTAAGACGCAACTTTTGAGACCCCGGGCGTTTCTGAATTCAAAAGTTGAAATAATTGACACACCCTACCCCACACACAGCGTCCCTCAAAAAGAAACACTTTACGGTTCAATATTCACAGGAGGTTAAAAATTATCCCATATTAACTTAATTAACCTATTAGTGCTTAAAACGACACAGTGTTTTTCACATTTTCTCACGTCTTCGTCTGGCTTACGTTGTGGTATTTTTGAATATAAAATAAAATATTTTAAAATTTTATCGGAATGCTATCTGAAAAAGATAATTCCTACTTATAAACCTAAAATAGATGAGACGATGTATGAATGTGAGTGAGGCAAAGAGTGTGTGCCAAGTCCGAGTTGTTTGGCGGTCCGTCCTCTCTGCCTACCCCTGCGGGGAAACGGCGTCATGGTTAGTTAGTTAGTCACAGTGAAAAGGTAACGATCACTATTGTGAATTGAACCCAGGAGTTGAAGCCATACTAATGCAAAATCATATAAAATCACATGTGGTTGCAACACTTTCAAGTGCAAACTCTCCTACTTATAAACCCCTTTTCGGATATGGTTTTATTGTATCTTCTTGTGCAGTTTCTTTTATAATAATCGCCAAAAAATATATATTTACGCCCTAACTTCACAAAATAATAAAAAATATGCAATCTCTCGTTGGTATTTTTGACTTCAATCAATACGGCCCGCACTCTACGAATTTGGATTTTTGAAGTGACCCTTATGGCATGGGCATAAGAACCATGCATTGTGCACACCTATTTCTTATCAGTCACGACCCGGCCAGAGCGGGAAATAGACGTGTGATTCCGCGTCGCTTAGTTTCGTGAAATCAATTTTAAATTTCCGTTTTATTACATTAAACAATGCTTAAAAAAGGAATTAATAATTTTTACAGGCCTTTACGAAATCAACATCTGAAAAAAAAATCTTTAAGTATTTTTAAACTCCTCCCATAAAGGGCATTAATTCCGATTTCGATTTTTTCCTGGACTAATTAATGGTCAATGGATCGCCTTAATGGGACAATGCCTTAAGCAAAATTTTATCCGCGAGACGCTATCTAGCTTACAAATAAATTAGTTGGAACTTTGTAATGATTTAAAAAGATTGCAGCCAAAATATGGGGAAAATAGTTAAAGATAATATTGTTATTTTTATTATGAAATTTGTGAACGACAATAATAATGTTAAATAAATAGGTCCCATAGACATATGAATATTAATAGACCAGAACATAAAGATGAGGGGAAGAAACCAACTACAGCGGGGCGCAGAACCGGATGATGAATTCGGTGATATGTGATTAGTCAATAACTCAATCTAAGAGTATATGGGCATCTCGCATTATAATATCACCATTTAGTTCTTAAAAGTAAACTCTGCTCTTTAATGAATAGACCTTTTTACATGGGAGCGCGAATTGCTCGCCGCAAAATGAACAAATTTACAAATTCCAAATACAGCAAAGTAAAGTTCGCCTATTTTCATAATCCAATATTTTGTTGACGTATTTAGTTAAGACACTTTTACAAATGTTTCATAATTTACTTACCCCACAAAACAGCGACGAGCACGCGTCATGTGTCTCGAGTGATAGTGTGTGTTACAAAAACGACCATATTATGTGATCTGAATAAGCTTATAATAAAGTAAAATAATGCTTGCCTATGGAATGTAATACGACAATTGGGTTTATTCTCCTTTTCACTTCTATTTTTACACGTTTTCAAAACACAAGCCACTATTTTTGCCGTGTTATTTCGTAAAATGCACCGATGAGTGCTCCACGCTGGTTCGCAGAAGAATGATGTCGTCACATTTTTTAGACTCACGCGAAATTTTGGAATTTGGAATTCTTAAAGCATTTACCTATATCATTGATATATAAAATAAAAAAGAGAGGTCCTAGATGTGATCCTTGCGGGATTCCTGAAGGTATATTGTAAAAACGCGAGGAGAAACCCCTAGCTCTAATTGCTTGACTTTTGTTTGTTACATATGATTTGATTCATCTGAGAATTAATCCCGATTTTTAACAGTTTTTTCAGAAGCAGGTCAATGTTAATTTTATCAAAGGCTTTTGAAAAATCCGTGTAGATAGAGTCTACTCGATTTTTACTACCCATAGAATTTAAAATAAAATCTGTGTATTCCAGAAGGTTTGTTTCGACCGACCATTTTCTGAAAAAGCCGTGTTGATTTTTAGATATGCTTGTTTGTACCGCTGGAAAAAGTTGATCAAGAACTATGTTTTCCATGATATTGCTGACAATTGGGAGTTTGGAGATGGGCCTGTAGTTGGTAATGTTATTTTTGTCTTTGTCCCCGCTTTTGTGGATTGGTGTAATGAGTACTTGTTTCCAGACGTTGGGGAAGTTGCCTTCTTCAAATCACATTTTGAATAGCAAGGAGAGAGGATAAGCCAATTGGTCCCGGCATTTTACATAAAATATGGATGGAATTAAATCAGATCCCGCACTTTTATTCGGGTCAAGTTTTTTTAAAATAATTAAGTAAACATGATTGATTGAAGTTAATTGTGTGTATATGTAGATTAGAGTTATCGTCATCATTCTCAGAGTTTATAAGGTTGAGGCGAGGGTTGGAATTTTCAACAAAAACTGATTTCAAATAATCACTAAAATGGTCGCATATGGATTGTCCATCATTGCAGGAAATATCTCCAAGATACATTTGCTTTGGTAAATCGGAAGAGGATTGCTTTGATTTAACAAATGACCAGAATTGTTTGCTGCACTTTTTTATTGAATCTTCTACCGTCATAATGAAGTTTTCATAACATTCTAACGCGATCTTCTTTTGTCGATTTCTCAGTACGGAAAATGTCAGCCAGGTTCTTGTATTTTTTCCAATTCTTGTGATATTTTAATTTCTCTTTTACAATTTTAATAAGTGATAAAGTGTACCAGGGGGGAAACCTTTCTAAATTACCGTAAATTTTTTTTTCGGGATATATTTGCGAATAATGTTATTTATGATATTGTAAAAATCTAATACGGCTTTTTCGGTATCCTTACCTTGAAATTTGAGTTTCCAATTTATTTTGGATAATTCATCAGTGATTTGACCATAATCACCTCGGTGAAACATTTTAACTGTCCTAGAGAAGCCGGAGAGAGACGGTACAGTAATAGGTGATAACTCTATGTCTAACGCTCTGTGATGTGAATCTTCAGGCGTCAGAGGTCAACTTTACAACTAGTTGTTAATTTTCATTTTGAGATTTCTTGATTTACATTTCTTTTTTATTGCATTAATGCTTCGCAGCTCCTTGTTTTGGAACTGGATTTAGAGTTTCTATCGTCGCGAAAATATTTTTATTTATTTATTGTTTTTACTTATTTATTTATCTTAAAAATGTTAATTATTAAAATATTACTGATCTTCTATTAAAAGCATTTTCTGTGGATGGAAATTTGGTTGATGATGGATTTGTTATTGTTAAGTCCGAGTTCAGTCGATTTTATTTCCGAGTCGAGCCAAGTTTTCCCTCAGCACATGAACATCGTAATGGTGTAAAAAAATGGTAGATTGTAGTTCATTTAAATTTGTGCGTAGTACTCAGGCGTTCTCAAGTACCTCTTGAGTTTTTATTATTTATTGGCGGAATTTGCACAATTTTAAGGTTTACGTTTTCATATTTTGAATTAATACCGTTTTTACTATTTGACTTCCGTTTTTCCGGTTCTTATCTTAAGGTTTTTTTTTAGATATTTTAATTAAAAACGTAAGACATCGGGGTACTTCCTTGATGATGTTTACTTAATAATGTTCTGGTTGTTATTGGGTTATTCAATTCTTAGTGACCTCTGTTTTTCATCTCTCGATTTCTCAGTGCGATAAACGCTTAGCGTATCATGACTTGCGGTGTCGCTGAGAGCTGAGATTATAACATTTAGCTTGTTTTTTCATCAATTAGAGTGTTAGCCACAGTTGGTTCAATGTTTTCGGGTACCTATATTACGAATGATGATGTTTTCAGCCCTTTCGTTTTTTTTTTTTACATGAGCTCCACACAGGTGGCCCTGAGGAAAATAATTTCCCTCAGGGCCTATGTCATCTTTGAGGATGCTGTGTGGAGGGATTTTTTTAAGGAAAGGAAGGAGAGGAGAGTTCTGGGAAGGAAAGGGGTTTAAGGGGTGGGTAGGAATCTGGGGTTCAGTATGTCCTGGTCATCCACCTCCAAGACCTAAACAAACCTCACCCCATGAACCCGGGCACCCCTGCTAAATCACCAAACGTAGCGAACCACTTGGGGTGACCTATGGCAGAGGTGTTGGTTATCCAATAAATCTTCCCGGGGCGGCGGTACCCATTCCCGCCTCCCAAATTATAAATATTCGTTGTGTTCATTGATTCCTGAAACTGCCTTGCAAATGTCAAGGTTATTTTGCAAGATTAGATTTATTCCGATTTCCTTATATGCTCATAATATACCCTCTACACTTGCAGCCTTACTAAAAAAAAAACACAGCACGCCAGATAACCCGTGTTGTTGCAGCAACATGAATAAAACCTTAATACACTAAAACAGGAAATATTACTAATAAGGTTTGATCTTAAAATGTATTTTAAATCCGGCAGCAATGCACATTTAAGTACTAAATTGTTTGTTTTTCTTCATAACCGCTAGGTGGCGGCGCGCGGCGCCTGCGCATTCGTTGTTCGCACTTGTAAACGACGCTGGACGCGCGAAATGATTTCTGTGTGTGCGAAATGATTTTTGTGTGTACAATATTACTTATGTGATGGTTAATTTCTATTAATATGAATAATTTACTCTTATAATTATATCATTGATATATTTACCGTGTTTTTTTTGGCTTTTCATAAGTTTTAGTCAAGTTATAAAACAATAATCGTACTTTGAAAATTGAAGTGTCAAAAACTATTTTATATGATACATGAGAATTCAAATTTACATTTTTAAGAGATTTTATTGTACGATAATTTTTTTATGAAAGTGGTGTTTTTTTAAATAATAATATCTAATACATGTGTTCGTAAATGCATCAAAGAAATTAACGTCTTTAGAGATGCAAGAAATCTGATATAAAAGACGGTATAATTTTTAGGTTAGTTTTTTAGCAATAAATTTTTTTTTAATTTTTTATTATTTTTTTGTTGTATGCACGAGGAAAAAGTGAGGTGATAGTTTCCTTCCAAATTTATTACATAAAAGAACTGTGTTTTTGAAATTTTGTTTTTTTTTAAATTTCTCTACATTTTAGTCAAAAAAAAATTGGTAAGAAATTTTTTTCCATTTATTTCCGAGTTTGAATCTTAAAATATGTCAGTTTTTGAAAACTAAACTGTATTTCAAATATACAAATCTAAATGTTAATTTTTATCTAGTTTTCATAAATTTTATTTGTTTTTAGGACACCTTCAGAAATAAGAAATATATAGAACATTCAAAATACTTTGGAAAAATTTCAAATTTCGTTCGTACGTCAATCGTTAAAACAGAGATAAAGTCCCCTCTCAGGCCGTGTAAACCACGTGTATTTCTTTCAATGAACAAATTTTTAATTAGTAATGTTTTCACATCTTCACAATTCAGTTTTTTTTATAATAATCGTAAAAAAAAAAAATTTACGCCCGAAGTTCACAAAATAAAATAAAATACGCATTTTCGCTTTGTTATTTTACAATACGGCCGGTAATAGATGAATTTGGATTTTCAAAGTGAACTCTATGCCATCCACCGAAGGGCGACATAACTAGACACGCCCGTTTTTTTTTATCAGTTCACCCCCGAACGGAGCGGGAAACGGACGCTAGGCTCCACGTCGCTTTGGTTCGTGAAATCAATTTTAAAATTCTGTTTTATTACAAAAAACAATGCGTAAAAAATGAGTTAATCTTTTTTACAGGCCTTTACGAAATCAACCAATAAAAAAAATCTCAAATACCTTTTCCAACCTTTTCAAAAGCTTTTTCTCAAGTATTTTTAAACTCCTCCCATAAAAGGGCGTGAATTCCGATTTCGATTTTTTTCCTGAACTATTGGATCGCCTTAATTTATATAGAACCAATATTGAATGTGCTCATTGTGTTACTGTTGTTGTAATCACTATGTAATGTGGATTTGGGTTTGTTTATGGATAAATCTATTTATTTATATTCATTTTAAATATGTACGGGCACAAAAAAATTATTTACCTTAATATTTTAAAGCGGAACGGGCAAAAAGTATTAAAAACCCCAAATAATTCAATTGTCGCCATCTATGAATGCATAGATTATAACGTACGTGACGTATAACCAAGTAAATCTCCAAATAGTGACAATTAAGCCTTGATTTATGCAAGTTGTGAACATTTTAAATTTGAGTGTTAATATCTATGCATATCCTAATGGTAATTTCATTAATGTAATAATTAACACCCTTTAAATTTTTCAACAAAAAAAATAAGTACAGATATTTTTATTAATTTTCAGATCTGCACGCTTCAACTTTCATCGTTTGACATCTCATCATCGACATCAGCACTTCATATCGTCATTCTTCAAGATCACCATCGTGACCTCACAATATCATCACTCAATAACACAGTAAACACAAGCTTCAAACAACGTAAGGAAGACAATAATCCGAGTTGCTTTTTATGCTTTGCTAATTAAACGCTTATGAACTGACATGCTTTTTTAATATAACACGCTTCTGCTTTTTGCTTTGTTTTATTCTGTAGAAAAGTATACATTCTAATCATGTTTAATTACTTTTTAATAAGTTAAAACTGCATTTGAAAATGTTGTATTTATACCTATGTTGTACTCTCTATTTTCCTTATTGTAAATTTAATTTATTTGTATTTTAATGATGTTTTTGTAAGAATATTATTATGGTTATACATAAACTTAGATATCTACACAAACTTCTAAAATGGGATCCAATGAATAGCTGATTTAAAAAAAGATATCAAAAACCAAAGATATTCAAATCAAAAACTTTTGTTTTTTAGCATTTTCTCCACACAGAAAAAATACTCTGTGTGGAGAAAATGCTCTGCGGAGGGTCTTTTGATGGTAAGGAAGTTCTGGGAAGGAAAAATGTATGAGGGTTGGTTAGGAATCTGGGGGTCAATGTATCCAGAAGTGACTGTCATATGAATCCACCCCTTCCACTATCCCGGTCTCTCCCGATCCAGCCCGCCAAGCAATAGGTGGGAAAATCCGCCGCCAAGACGTAGACAAACTTCACCTCATAAACTGGCACCCCTGCTAAGTCACCAAACATAACGAACCTCTTGGGGTGTCTCATGGCAGGAGTGTTGTGATCCAATAAGTGGTTCCCGAGCCTGTACCCGTACCCGCCTCCTAAATTGTTAAGTTACTCCCGAATGCACAGATGCATTTATTAGATCTGTAAAATAATTGTGTATAACCTAATAAAATAATTGTGTATAACCTAATAAAATAATTGTGTATAACCTAATAGAAATCATGGATTTTTCTCAATAATTTTCATGGAATATATATTTTTTAAAGGTATTGAGTTTTTTCAATAAATTTAAATCAAAAGATTAAATTAAGCCTCCAGTCATCTAAGATATATTGTGGTGTTTTTTTTTTTAGTTTGTTTAAAATCAATGTAACAATTTATTTGTGTAAAAGAAATGACTAGTCTATTACAAACGAGAGAGAAAAGTCCCGATAAACTACTTTTAATAGTTTGTTAAAGCGTGCTGTGATCTTAGGTAGCTGTCTTAATTATGTTGTTAAATAATACATATGTGTTTTAATGTTATTCGTCAATTAATTTTTTAAACAAATAGATTTTTTATTTGTTGATAAAATTTGAAAAAAATTATTATGGTTTTATAAAATGATTTGAAATTTTTAGCTAAGTTCACAATTTGGGCAAAAGTTTAATAAAAATCTTTTAAAAAAAGAAAGCTTTTTGCTGAAAAATCCCCAAGAAAATGCACCACCATCGCCATCTAGCGGCGGCGTCCTGAATTTTTTTTCTTGTTTTTACAAACGCGAGAATGGAAAGTGCTTTTTTAAAAGAGGAAAAAACGTCAGACTGCTTTCTGCACACCCCCAGCCTTCACACACATAAACACATTAACTGTGGACGTACGGCACGGACCGCGTATGTGTGGGAGAGTGGGGAACTTTTTGCATGTTTGAGTCTGCACACATTCAAATGGGAGACTCAAGAGACCTGCCGGAATACAGAACCGAATTAGAAATGCATTTTTTCGTAATTTTATTAGATAAACGTAATATAAAGATATCACAACTTTGAAGGGTTGAAAAGGGATTGGAAGTACACAATTTTAACACCATTTTTATCATTCTAGTATATTAGTTAACACTCGTACCCTCTGATTATTTCACACATAAAATATCTAAAGATACCTTATTATACAAAGACTACAAAAAATTAAAACTATAAATCAGAACTTTAAACATTGATAAAGAAAGCTTTTTCTTAAAACGATTATCAAATTCTGTGAAAGTTCCAGTAATTATCTAAGTACTGTGAAACAACCGTCCCATGAAAAAATAATATCAGAACTTGAATTTCAACTCTGTTCGAATTCTGTGAAAAAACCAGTCCTTAGAGTTACTGTTAAAGAGTTTTCTTTATGTTAACGAAAGAATAGCAGAACCCAAAACTGTCTTCCATGTAGATTGGAAACCAATGACGCCACTGCCTTCTACTTTTTACTTTTCGTTCCAGCCCATTTAGCACAAACACTGTCAATTCAATTTATTTATTTTTTCAAAACATTATAAAATTAAAAATTTTAATGTGTTTTTTAAATAAATTTGTAACAGTATTATATAAAACATAAATAGTAGGCATAAAAACAAGCATTAATAAATAGAGCTTGCCTTTAAGGGCAGCTTCATAAAAAAATATGTCGATAAATATGTCGATATCCGAATTAATTCTGTTCAACAGCAAAATTGCTCTCCCGACCGGCATGACCATTAGCAAGTTAGTCCTGCAGGCCGGAAGATAGAACAGTGTATGCTGTCGATGGCGTCGGGAACATAAAAATGAATGGTCTTTCTTACATTTGCCTGACATCGTATATCGCCAATCCATCATGATTTATCAGGAAGCAATTTTCCCAACACGCCTTCAATTGATAATATGCTAGGTGTAACTCTATACGATCAGCTCAAGTACGGGAGCTCCATCGAAACCAGAGTCAAGTCAAGCCTCTCTCTGTGCAAATCTCAAATTCGCCTAACCATTGAATTTGGTAGCTTCCTCTGAGCCCCGAAAAACCTGAAAAAACCCTTGACTTCGGTGGAGTAACGGGCGGTCCGCTTGATAGATTACCTTCTCGGATTGCAATCTTCAGAGCACAGGCGTAGGCTGTCTTTGTTCTACAGGTATAACAATGGAAGATGCTCCGAGGAACTGGTGTCATTGATGCCTTCGGCACCGATGCATATTTAGGAAACACGCCAAACGCGCGCTCAATATATGTACACGGTGAGATTTGTCACATGAGAACGGTGCGCTTTTATGACTCGTTCTCGGCTGTAAAATGATTTTCCGGATTCTGTAGTTCTTTACTCCTACAACTTGGGTTTCTTCAAGACAATGTAGGCCTCGAGGGACATTATTTACATCAGGGTCTCCTGGGTGGAGTTAATGTAAAAAAATATTTATAAAGATGTTGAAACGCAGTAAATTTTGCAGTTGAAATTTGAGGGAATAATAGTCCGACCTTTGAATTGCGAAACACGCCCACATTTATGTTGTACCCACAAATTGCATACATTATTCGTGAGACTTAGCACTTAACGGGTTAAGTGGACGGGTGGTTAGATTGAAAATTCTTTTGATGGCTTGCGGCCCTGCCGACATTCGTCCTTTTCCTGCATAGCGTATCGTCCTTTTCCCCCGTTAGCGTCTAACGCAAAAGCAAGTAACGATCGTTATTTCCGTGGCTCGGCTGTAAGTCTAGGTGCCTCCACGACACCCTACGTTCGTCCGTATAAAATACACGCTGCGCAAAAATACGCGCCGTGTGCTCGCCGCGACGGGGATATCTCCCCTCCCGCTCGGGCGCCACTTGGCCTAGGAAACTGACAAACGCGCGCTTTTATGCAGGCAAAAATAAGCCTTCGAACCATCTGTACACGGGCGAAGTTGGAACATGCAAAATGTATAAATTTCCGCTCGTTTAAAACGAGGCGCGCCCGACGCTAGAAGTACGACATGGCGGGCTAACGATTGTGCGCCGAAAAGATGCGCAGATTGCGTTTTTGGTGTATTTTTTTTCGAAAATTCGAACTTTCACGAGCTCTCCCCCCTTTTCGTCCGCCGTTCGTTCCACCCCGATTTTTTCGTGTTGTCGTCTCTTTCTGGTGCGTGCTAAGTGTGGGGTGTTTTCGTCCTGTTCTCGCGGGGGTAGGTTTTACGAGCGGAACTCGGACGAACTCCCCCGCCCGACCCCCAACCCCCGCCCCTGGGGGGGAGGGGGCTTTGCATAATGCCGGGTCAGGCGGGTGTTAGGGTGGCTTTTTATACCGAGATAAGTTGGTCTGTGTGGCGGTGGACGGGAGGAGGGGGGAGGGGGGGGGGGGGGGGGGCGAGGTGGTGGTGGTGCCAGACAGCACTCGGTGTGTTGTTTGAATGGCGTTCGTAATTTTCTTTGTTCGAAACGAGAAATAATGATTGAGTTTTATAGACGATGAAACCTTAGAAATATTAACGTTTTACCACAAAATATATACTGAGTAGGTAGATTCATGATGTATAAGATACACAAATAAATTATCATAAAAGCTTACATATTATTATATAAGCACCTACTATAAAACTGACCACCACCCACAATTCAAATATTTCTAAACCAGTACCTAATAAGTATTTAGCCTTGCCGTGAGGCTGTTCTATCACTTATCTATCTACCATCATCTTCGGTCATATTTAGCTGCAACATAGGTACCTACTTCGACTAAGAACTATCAATATCATCATCATTTTCTTATGACCGAACGGAATAGGGTCTCATTAGCTCAATGGTAAGAGCAGCGTTGCGCCACGGCAAGGCTAAGATCCTGGGCTCAATTTCTAGATGCGACCGTTTTTTTTTTATTTTCCTGTTTCAAATTTTCGATTGAGGGTCTCTAATATTGTCTTCGGTGAAAACTGTGTGACAAAATATGTGAAAAAATGATCGGTCTATGGCTGAGTTGGCATCGCGTTTGGGTTCCTCCCGAGCGTCGCGTGTTCGATTCCTCTGCAGGCTAAATCACGACATCAAGCGACATTTTCCGCAAATTTATTTTTAACGTATTTCCGCAAATTTATTTATTCGTAACCCGGGAATGTTTGTCTTTCTTTTTAAAGAAAGTATTGTTTTGGCACCGTAAAAATTCGCCCTGACCTTATATACTCGTAACTACTATGTTTGGGGTTTCTAAATCAGATTTCAAACTCCAATTCCATAGTTAACATGTTAAATCTGACGCCTTTAAAAATCTCTAAATTTGTCTCGATAAATCTCAATTTTAGGATAAAGTACGGTTAAAAAAATTATTGATTTTTTAACAAATAAATCTCTTGCTGTACCTACGTATCTAATGCTGTTATTTTTATTTATCGGGTAATCATTTTGAGTGAACAATTTTCCCACTAAATTTTCATACGTAATTAATCAAGAAAAATCGCAAACAATATGCTCTAAATTTAGCCGAACGTACAAACTTGTTCCAACATTTTTTCGCACACATTCATAAAGGTTCCACACAACCAACATAAAGGCCAATCTGCATACTTTTTTTGCACCCCTGTACCGCGGCTCGTACAGTGTACATTCATAAACGCGGATGTATTTTTACTCTCCGCTGCAAGGCTATTCCACCAAAAAAAACTGGGTAATGTCATTGATCTTGCGCACGTTACTGTTTTTTTTTTGTTTTATTCCTTTTTTAAATTGATTGATCAGAAATATGTAATTTTTGCGTCACAATAAACCACGTGTGGGATCGAACACGCAAGGCAATAAATTGTTTCATGAATTTTGTTCGCTTGTTCTGGCGGAATAATTGCAGCATTTTTTAAATGCAGCTTTCGATTTGTGATCGATTTGTCTTATGACTTTATGCATTTAGAAAAGAATTTTTTTGTGAAATTTTTGTTAGAGATATATTCATCCGTGGTATTCCATCGTTTACCTGCTACGCTATTTCGTTAAATAAAAAGTTTTAGAAGAGTTTTATTTTAAATTACTTAAATATAATAAAGATATAGTAAATTAAGGAAACGATTAATGCTACTCACTATTTTCGATTAATCTTTAAATAAATAAATAAATGCTTTGGATAAATTAAAGCTTTTCGTACCTTTCCATTGAGTGGAATTAAAATCAATATTTTAATTAATTTATAAAAAAATAAGCATAACTACTAAAAAATGTGTTTTTTTCATTCGAAATATATGAACGCATATTTATATTTTTTTTTTTAAATTTGTTTTAAAAAGAAACAATATAAGAACAAGAACAAAAACAAATATAATAAACAACTTTTTAAAAATATAATTCTACGGCTTAAGATGAAGCCATAGTAAATAATGCAAAATAATACAAAATCATATGTTTTTGTTTTGAAAGTTTGATCGCTTAGAAGTATTATAGATGCTTCAATTAAATACTGGGTGTAGAACATACCTTGGCTCTTAAAAATATCGGTCAGTTTTAATAAGCCTATAAAAAAATAAAGTATAAGGTCTAAAAAACACACTTTCAAGTCCAAACTCTTCTATTTATAAACCCCTTTTCGGATATGGTTTTATTGTATAATGTGGCAAATTCAGTTTGTTTTATAATAATCGCAAAAAAAGTTGATATTTACACCCGATCTTCGTGAAATCAATTTTAAATATTCGTTTTATTACAATAAACACTGCGTAAAAAGGGAGTTAATGTTTTTTACATGTTTTTACGAAATCAACCTGTAAAAAAAATTTCTCAAATAGCTTTTCCAACCTTTCCAAAAGCTTTTTCTTAAGTATTTTCAAACTCCTCCCATAAAAGGGCGTGAATTCCGGTTTCGATTTTTTCCTGAACTATTGGATCGCCTTAAATTAACTGTGATTGTTCCAATTTATTGCTTCTTTTTTTTCTTTCGACAAAACAAATTACAAAAAAAACACTTTGTTATTGCGACCTCTAGACACCGATTATCAAGCGAATTTTATACCGGCAATATAAGGAACTGTAAGAATACATACATTTTTGGCTTGTGGATCCTTCTTACAGAGATACAGACAGTAATTGAGTACAGATTAAGACAATATTTAACGTTGACTGCGGAATTCACCCCAACAATTTCTAATAGATTAACAAAAGCAGCAGATAACTAAAATTACACAAATATTTTTTACATAAATTAGGGATAAAATATATAAGAAGATTGTAGAAAATAAGAAAAAAGTGCAGGATTTCTATAAATAAAAGCATCCAAATGGTTTTTAGAAACGTTTAAAGCGAATAAAAGTCAAAAATAGTGTTACACAGATAATAAAAGGTACAAAATGCATAAACAAAGTATGTCGAAGTTGTTTTATTTTTTTGGAAAATAAGCTTTCAATTTTCTACAAAAAATGCTGCATGTATCGAGAGAATATGTCGGAATCCCGAATTGGACGGAAAAAAGCGACAGTCAATGGCGCAAGAAGTCGAGGACACCAGAGGAAGACGTGGAACCAAATAAGTACTCGAGTCGGGTCATGAGAACAACAGAAGAGTATGTACATGTAGAAGTGTTTGCAGTCAATTGCTAAATATTTATTAATTTGGTTTTATATCTTATAGGGTGATTATCGGTTTGTACACAAAAAAGGCTTTGGCAAAACACTAATCGGGCAATCAGAAACTCGGTTTGTGTTAGGAGTGTTGTATACAAATGTTTATTGTGTAGTGATTTATCTTGCACCAGGTGTCTTCCTCCACGCAGTCAATCCACCTCTTCTTCAGTTTGCCTTTGAGGACTTTTTACTGAGATACCAATTTGTTCGTGGACATGGCGCCCTGACATCAGATATTATTCCATTGACATTTAAGATAATAACTCAATATCGATTTTAATGCATTCAAAATTTCCTTTAAGATGAAGCAATAGTAAATAATGCAAAATCACACGAAATCATACGTTTTTGTTATGAAAATTTGATCGCTTAGAAGTATTATAGATGCTTCAATTAAATACTGTTTGTAGAACATACCTTGGCCCTTAAAAATATTGGTCAGTTTTTTCTTTAAGTCTTTTAATAAGCCTATAAAAAAACAAAATATAAAGTCTGTAAAAAACAGTTCTAAGCCCAAACTCTCCTATTTATAAACCCCTTTTCCGATATGGTTTTTATTGTTTAATGTAGCGAATTCAGTTTCTTTTATAATAATCGTAAAAAAAAAAATTTTTACGCCCGAAGTTAACAAAATAAAATAAAATACGCATTTTCGCTTTGTTATTTTACAATACGGCCGGTAATAGACGAATTTGGATTTTCAAAGTGAACTCTATGCCGTCCACCGAAGGGCTACATAACTAGCCACGCCCGTTTTTTTTATCAGTTCGCCACCGAACGGAGCGGGAAACGGACGCTAGGCTCCACGTCGCTTTGGTCCGTGAAATCAATTTTAAAATTCTGTTTTATTACAAAAAACAATGCGTAAAAAATGAGTTAATGTTTTTTACAGGCCTTTACGAAATCAACCAATAAAAAAAATCTCAAATACCTTTTCCAACCTTTCTAAAAGCTTTTTATCGAGTAGTTTTAAACTCCTCCCATAAAAGGGCGTGAATTCCGATTTCGATTTTTTCCTGAACTATTGGATCGCCTTAATAAGTACCTACATTCAAAAATGCACAATCTTATGATGATAAAATTATTAAAATTATGTACTTTTTGTAATTATTTTTTGATCATAAGAATTTATAATTTTTCAATAATGTCTAAGCAAATCAATAATGTAATTTTTTTAAATATATTAGTTTGTAACACCGTAAATAAATAATAATAAATAAATTGATGTATTTTCTTCACAAAAAAGGGCGCTGATCTTTTTTCCATGATTTTATTTTAACCAAAAATTCTGAAGTAGCTTTCCCAAATAATTTATTGATTTTTTTTTACTGCATGATTATGTAGGTATATGATTTGAAATGTATGTTGTATAATACAAAACTTTGTTTGAAAATTTTACAAATCTGCCAATGACCTACGGTAAAACCTTATTGTACTAAAATGAACATATTTTCTCAAAATTTAAAACATGGCTTTACTAGATAAAATAACAGTGTTTCGAAATCAATTTATATTTTTTGTGGAAAAGAGTTCATACGTCTAAAATTTGATTTAAAAATGACTTATTTCCGTTTTTGTCCGGTTATTCCCTCTTAAGCATCGTACCTATTCACTGAAAATACCGACTTATTATCTAAGGTATTTTTTTAGTCGATTTAAAGTTTGAAATTTGTAAGTATTACACAAAAAATTTGATTACCTTTATAAAAAAGTGTGTTTTTCATGAAATAAAAGAAAACGTCATTTACAAATTTTTTATATTTTGTCTGCATGGGTGGATGAGGCTTTTTTATTATTTTATAATTTTGTGTACATATATCTCAAAGTTTAATAAAATAATGCTTTTTAATAAAAAAGCAGGGTTTTAATATTGTATGATAAAATAAAGAAGTGCGTGCAAGTCGCATAGCGTAATGTACCAACTTGAAAAATGTTTTCAGAAAGTTCAACTTAAATCAACGAATTTAAAAAAAACTACCAAACAATGCTTAATTAAATCCATGAAGTACCTAATTCACGTCATTTTGAGAGTAAAAAACATTTTATATATAATATTTATCTAAATAAAAATATTTGAAGCTAGCAGTCCACAATGGAGTCCTGGTACCTACCCTGATATATGGCAGTGAGGCATGGAACTGGCAGAGGATGGATGAAAGCAGACTGAATTCTGTTGATATGATTCCTGAGGCGTATGTGTGCTAAAACCATGTATGATCGTGTGAGAAAAGTTAAGATTCGCAAATAAAACAAGGCTGATGTAAGCGTAATGTGTAAGATTAAGAAAGGGACCCTCAGATGGTTTGGGCATGTAGAGCGAATGAATGAAGAAAGTAGTGTAAGAAGAATATATGACGCAAATGTGAATGGTAGAAGAAGCCGGGGACGCCCGAGGAAGACATGGCACGATTAAGTGAATCAGATACTTGAGACGGGCCATGTCGAGAGTCAGAATAATAGAAGAGTATGTTCGAGACGATGTATGAATGTGAATGAGGCAAAAAGTGTGTGCCAAGACCGAGCTGTTTGGGGGTCCGTCCTCTCTGCCTACCCCTGGGAGGAAACGGCGTGATGATTATTTAGTTAGTTATATTTGAGAATAATACACACAGATTGTATTTTGTAGAAAATGATTTTTTTTCTCTATTATTCGTATGATTGATAATTTTGCAAAGCTCAAATAATCACTAACGTTTTTTTACTATATTTACTTTAAATAATTGTAGTTTCTAACATGCATAACATAGAAAACTTGAAAAAATATATCAAGTTAAAAATATTTTTCTCCAAAAATATTATTGTTATTAATATTGCAACATTACTGCCATCTCTAGTCGAACCGTCCAAGCTTTTTGCTGAAAGCTTCTTGTATTTTTGGGTTTCGGCCTGAAACAGGGAGGGGAAGAATGTGGAGACACGCATACATGTACGCCACTTTCACTGTGGCTTATTTTATATTCTCTTATAGTGTTAGTGCGACACGATATGCAAATTATGTTACAGTCAAACGCATGGATCTAGAACAACTAGAAAATATCAAAAATAATAAATGCCTTATACATATATTACAAATTATGCTCAAGTGTTTATTCAAAGTACCTACTTATAAATAATTTATTTTAACATAAATTATTTTTTACCCCAAAAATACATCATCAAAGTATTTTTGTGCGAATTACTTAATATATATAGTAATTTTAAGTAGTACAAATAGTAATTTTAGGTAGAAATAAAGTATCTATCTTTGTTTTTGAAAAAACAACTACGCTATAAAAATTATCCAATATTTTTTTTTTGAAATAGGCAATTCAGCCTTAAATTATTATTATCATTGAAATGCTGCCAAAAAACCTCGAAGTGATAAATCCCTAACAGTATTTTTTTTGTTACGTGACTGATATAATTTTCTGTTCATGCTGTTGTTATAAGAGCGTTTTAATTTATTTTTATTTTGTACTAGCCGGTAGACGGCATGCGATGCAATGCCATTCACAGAAATAAATTGTTTCTCCCTGCATGTCCTTTCCCATGCGTCCCCGTTCCCCTCTCGCGACCCCTTCCCCTACCATGTTCCCCTTCCACCTTTTCCGTCCTCCCCCTCCTGCATTCCCTCCCTGCCGCAAAAATATATGAAATACACACATTTTCATTTATACAAATTTTATAACGCCAGAACTTACCCTTACATATAGAAACCTTCTCGGGCGTGCGCAAAACAAATCAACAAAGTTTCATCGCAATCGGATGAATGGTATGGCAGCGCATAAAATATGAACAAACATACAAATATTGATTTTTTTATAGATTTAATTATATTGGCGCAGGAGGTTGGGCAAGATTATTTTTTTTTATAAATTATCTGTATTTTATAATATTAAATAAATAAATAAATTAGCATACATACTAGATATTTACTACACCTTTGGATTTAAAAAAAGAATTATTCATCAAGTGTTTTGGCCTCAAATCGACAGTTAAGTTTAGGGTCTCGCAGCCGTTCCTCTCAAAAGACACCAGTAACATCGCGCGCATTCAAGTTAAATGTTGCGGTTACTGTTCGCAAAGTGGCCAATTATAAAAATTCCCAGTTTTTTTTTTGATTTCAGTGCTGATAAATCAGGGTTTATTGAAATAAATTGAAATTTCCCTACGTATTTAATATAAGAAAAAAAGGTGAGGATTTCTGAGCTTTATTATGACTGGAGAAGATAGTGGGTGACTAATTAAAAGCCCGGAAAAGTCAAAAGTGGTGTCACACCAATTCTCCATCTGTCAAAAAATTGAAAACCACAATTTCTGGCAAAAAAATCATGGCCTTAGTGTTTTGGGACCGAAAAGGCATCATTTTGGTCGAATTTCTGCCTCAGGTTGAGACCATCAATGTGAAACAATATTGTGATATAAAAAAAACTCAAAGGGAGCTTTCAAAACAATAGGTGGGAATGCTGACCAGAGAAGTGTGCTTGTTTCACGAAAACGTTCGTCCTCACACAGCCTTATCCACCATTACGCTCTTGGACTCATTTGGTTGGGATGTTTTGAACCACCCCTCGTATTCCCCCGACTTGGCATCTTCAGATTATCATCTTTTAACCTTCGTGAAGGCATAAATGGATGTAAATATTTTGTCAACCGACGAGCAGGTGCAGAAAGTGGTCCTGAAGTGGGGGAAAGAGCTGGCGGGAGAATACTTCGTGGAGGCCATAAAGAATGTGCCACGGCTCACCACATGCATTGAACGGGTTGGCAATTATTTGAAAAAAATAGTCAACAGGTGTATCAACCCTGTAATTTTTTTTTCTAATACAGTAATCAGTACATTTACTTTCTGAACATGCTTCGTACGATGTATCTACATGTCTATGAGCAAAGGTGGTCATATATTTATTGTATTTCGTTACCGAAAGCCTCCCTTTTGTTTAGGATCTTATGAATTTACTAAGGGTAGGTACCTAATAAAGCCATAAGATTTAAATAAATGAGAAATATAAAACCGAGGTAGTTATGCCTTCTGGTATCCGATAAACAAATAGATTCAGTTGTGAAATACGGCAGCAACGAATAAGGAAAATCCATATAATTTGAATAAAATCATTGTTTATCCATATACCCAACTCCCCCAAATGTTTTATACATAAATGGTTTATGGAACTATGGAGTTTAAGGAATCACTATACCAGTTTGAAGATGGCCTTAATAGGGTGAAACCGGTTACGATCAGAATTGTGTTGAAATATTGTATCTGAGAGTTTTAAATCTATTAATTTTAAAAAAAGCTTCATAAATTTGTTAATGCGATAGTCCAGGAAAAATTCTAAATAGGAAATCACGTCCCTTTATGGGAGGAGTTTAAAAATACTTGAGAAAAAGCTTTTGGAAAGGTTGGAAGAGGTATTTGAGCATTTTTTTTACAGGATGATTTCGTAAAGACCTGTAAAAAACATTAACTCTTATTTTACGCATTGTTTATTGTAATAAAACGGAAATTTAAAATTGATTTCACGAAACCAAGCGACGCGGAGCCAAACGACTGTTCCCCGCTACGGCCGGGGGAGGACTGACTGAAAATGGGTGTGGCGAGTCAGTAGTTCTTCGGTGGACGGTATAAGGTTCACTTTGTATAACCAAATTCGTCGACTAGCGGCCATATTGTAAAATAATAACGCGAAAATGCATATTTTATTTTATTTTGTGAATTTCGGGGGTGAATATCAATTTTTTTGCCATTATTATTAAAAAAACTGAATTTGCCACATTATACAATAAAACCATATCCGTATATAGGAATAAATAGGAGAGTTTGGAATAAATAGGAAAGTGTTTTTTATAGACCTTTTACTTTATTTTTTTATTGGCTTATTAAAATACTTATAAAAAAATTACCTATATTTTTAAGGGCCAAGGTACGTTCTACACGCAGTATTTAATTGAAGCATTTATAATACTTGTAAGCGATCAAATTTTCGAAACAAAAACACATGATTTTGTACGATTTTGCATTATTTAGTATGGCACATCATCAATATCTGTAAACACCAAAATACAGTCTTTTAAAAATACCAAAAAAATTGTCGGTTATTTTCATTCCGCTGAGCTGAAAATACAGCTCATCCTAATGCTGGAATTATCGCCACCACTTTTTAAAAGTTTTTTAAATGCCATAACGTAGTGAGTAATGTTTCGTGTCTAATTTTTTTGGGTTTTCAGTTTTTTATCTATATTTTGGTGTTTTCGCTAGTTTGCTTTACATTAAAGTTTTAACTAATTCAATAGAAAATATTAGCCAACCGAAAAACAAAAAAAAATGCATTTTTTAGTTCCTCTTTCTACTAAGTATTCTACTTGTCCTTTCTTATGGAATTTCGCTATTATAACGGGATTATAAATATTAAAGATTTTTTTCAAGGAAAATTTTAAACTCAAAAATTAATAAATTGGTTGATATCTGCCGGTCACACAATGAACTAAAAGTTTACAAAAATTGACAAACTTAGTTAAAATTCTACCATATATGTATATTTAAAAATGAATCCCTGTTTCCCTTGGTCACGCCATAACTTCATAATGACTACCTATTTCATTCATCGTTTTTTTTCATTCATAGTTTTCTAATACTTTGTAGAAGGTTCTTACGGTTACGGTTACAGAAAAATTAAGAAAATTGCGCAAAAAATTAGATAATTTCAGAAAACTTTGCGACTATTTTAACTTCGCACGTTTGACAGTTCGCGCTTTTGATGAAATTAAATTTAGCAGACAGCTGTATTTATTTGTAACAATAGAATTTTTAAATAGGTGACCTATGTTAGGTGCCAGATTTGAGTGATTGTTATTATAATATACAAAAATGAATATTTGTAATTTTTTTATTTTTTTATTAATAATTTTTTTGGTACATACCATTGGTAATTTTACAATACATACAGGCTTTTTTATATAAACATTTAAAAAAGTAGAGAAAAAATACAAATTAGCAGATTAACCAAAAAAATCCCACATAGGCATCGCCAGTTCGTGGGTATACTTGTGTGTTTTTAAAACAGTTAAAATTTACTAATATACATAAGTACATTATATCTTTAAAGAGATTAAAAAAATTAAATTAAATTAACAAAAAATAAAATTAGTGCTTACTGAATCACAATTCAAACGACATTTTAAGTTACATAAGGTCGATGTGACATTACAGCAAGTAAGTGTTTGCATCAACGGTATTTATCCAAGACTTTATAACATTTTTGTATTTGCTGTAGGAGGATATGTTTTTACAATCAATTTCTGTAGTCTTATAGAGAGAATTATACATTTTTGGTATAATAAAATACGCATGTCTTTGCGCTAGCCTAGTTTTACACAGTGGAATTTCAAATACATTATTTAACCTATTACTAAGTCGGTTTTCGATTTTTGGAAAAAGAATATTTCAAGAAAATATATATTTTAAACATTGAATAAAGTAAATTTTTCTTATCTCTAACAGTCCAGCTTCTTGGAATAATTGCAGGGAGGGGTAGTTCATATCTTTATGCAACATTATTTTTGGTATTAATTTTTGGGTTATTTCTAGTGGCTAATGTGCGAATTATACACACCCCCCCATCCAATTATTCCATAAGATACTGACGATTGCACCAAAGCATGATACACCAATTTCATTATTTTAATTTCGATTATGTAATTTAAACGTTTAAATATATAAGTTAAATACCTAAGTTTATTTACAAGCTTTTCGATGTGATCTGTCCATTTGAGTTGACCGTCTATTATAATTCCTAAGTATTTAACTGTATTCCCCGTATTCATTTTTGTACAGTTAGAGCATGAGACAAGATTGCAAGTATTTTTGTGAAACCTTATATTTAAGGGAGTTAAGGGTGCTGCCTTTTTGGTATTATAAAATAGAAAATAAAGAGTTTTTTCACAGTTCAGAGTTTGAAGGTTTTGATTGAGCCATTCTTCAACAATAGATATGTAGGTATATGAACGCAAATCGCTGTTATTTCCGCCTACAAAACCAATTAAAATCCAGACTGCTGTCCAGAAACACGAAGATATTAGTGTACAAAACACTTATCAGACCAGTACTTACTTACCTACGCAGCTGAGACTTGGGTACTAATTAAGAGGAATGAGCGAGCACTGGACGTTTTTGAAAGAAACATTTTGAGACGCATCTTCGGACCCGTTCTAGAAAATGGATCTTGGCGCAGACGCTATAACAATGAGCTCTATACTTTGTTTAAGGAGCTAAACGTCGCAAAATTTATAAAACTGGGAAGATTTCGGTAGCTGGGTCATATGGAGAGCATCAAGCACCAAAGTCCCTGCTGAACTCAAGACCAATAGGGCGAAGGAGCCTGGAAAGACCAAGACTAAGATGGAGCGACAACGTCCTCAAAGACATATCTTTCTTGGAGCTTCTAAACTGGAGAGAGCTGGCACAAAACCGAGATGAGTGCAGGAAGACTCTTGAGGAGGCCAAGACCCACCAGGGGTTGTAGAGCCAATAGTATCTAATGATGATGAGGTATATGAAAAATTAAAATTAAAAAAAAAAAATGTAATAGGTGGCTCGCGAGTTTTTTGAAAACTGAAGGTACTGGGACTGAATATATGGAACGCGGGAGGGGGGTTGGCGGGACGGGGGAGCGGGAGAGGGACGAGGGTAGGCGGGGAAGGTGGAAGGGTAACGCGGGAGGGGAATGGGACGCGGGAGGGAAACAGGGACATGCAGGGAGAAACAATTTATTTATTTGAATATGGCATTGCAACGCATGCTGGGAACCAGCTGGTAGATTGTAATTATATCTAATAGTTATACCTACTTAACGGTTCAATAAAAATAAAATAAATTACAACATCATTAATATTTCAATGGTTTCCGGTCGCGCAATGTGTTAAAAAATGAGAATTTACAATATTTTTGCAGCTCTTCGCCCTTTTTGTCAGAACAGTCAATGTCAAACAACTTACTTGGTAAGTATTTTCCTCCACACCCTGAAAAGTAGACCATTATCCTGTGGAAGCCGCATACAGACTTATCTAAAATGTTCCTAACTCTTATTTTAATTAATAAAATAAGTACTTTTGAATGTAGCTATAACTTTGTAGGTATCCATTGAAGATAAATGAAACAGTGTTATTTTGTTTAAACCACTTGTATATTTGAGTAAAGCCAACCGGATTCGGAACGACCATTCCTTCTTCAGGGCAAACGTATACTGATTTGACAGTTACAAAATAGTGGATGGGAACAATGTATTATTACTAACTAAAAAGTAATATAATAAGTTGTCAAGCCCTGATTTTTTATATACATTTTGTACTCCCAACCGCTAGAGCCGGTGAGACTATGGAATCCCCAATTTGAGTATGTTGTGAGGTTGAAGGTAGTACAAAGAGGAAGGTGATGAGATGGCTAGTCAAAAGGAATGTCAGGATTGTTATTTCGCGCATTTTGGTGCTGTTTTACCTGTTTCATTTTTTAATGTTTTTATTTTATGTGAATACCGCACAAGAGTAACTTCAGAAGCCAGTGAGCATTTGGGGTAAGTTGTGGCTGAAGGTAGTGGGGAGGGGAAGGCGATGGGGAAGAGGAATGTGGGGAAGTACATGGCTATTCAGATCTGGTCACCAAACACGGCTAAAGTCATTTGAAGCAACGTTTCAATTCTGATTGTTGGTCGATACCACCAGGGCGATACTGAGAGTATCTTCCACTCTGGAACGTGCCGCAAATATATCTTATATATATTTATTTATTGAAAAATAAGAAATACTTGAAAAACATAAGCTGCATATCTCACTAGGGCATTCGTGTATCGAGATATGCAGTTTTACAATGTAATTTAAACAAAAAACATACATATAAACTTAATTAATAATATAATTATAAACCTACAAAAGAAGCACTGAGAACAATTATTCAGACATGGATTATTAATAATTTAATTGTAGCTGGGCAGTATGCTCATCGTTGGCAACAATAACATTATATTGTAAACTAAAAATACAAGGTACCTGTTAGTTGTGGCTTACCAGATGCATTCATAGGGTGACCACACCACAGTAGCATTTAATTATTAACAAAAAATAAAGATTGGTAAATAACATATTATTTTTAAGTGATTAAATTGTGATTTAAGGTGATTTAATTAAATAAAATTTACTTCGCGTGCCGGCATTGAAACCCTCGACATGTCGAGAGCCTTACCCCTCGACCACGAACCCCGTCGTTAAACATAAAGATACAGGTACTGTTTCCTACTGCTAAAGCTGGCCAATCAATTTATTACCTTTTTGGCTGGAACTTTTGTGTCATTCAACTTAATTTTCGTTTTTTTTTACATTAGCTCCACACAGGATGGCCCGAGGATAACAATTTCCCTCGGGGCCTGTGTCTCTTTGGGAATGCTGTGTGAGTGGTATTTTTAGAGAAAGGAAGGTGAGTAAGTTCTGAGAAGGAAAGGTGTGGGGAGTGAGTAGGAATCTGGGGATCAATGTGTCCAGGAGTGACGGACATAAGAATCCATCGTTCCCAACGAGGTGCAAGTTGATGGGTCTAAAGAGTCCGACTAGAGGTCAAAAGGTCTTCCTGGAGGTCAAAGGTCTCTCCCGATCTGGCCCGCCACGCAATAAGTGGACAAATGCATCCGCCGTCACGACCTAGACTAACCTCCCCCCCTGAAACCGGGCACCCATACCAAGTCATCAAACATAGCGAACCGTTTGAGGTGACCCGTTGCAGGGGTGTTGGTTATCCAATAAATGATTCCCTGGGCGGCGGTACGCATACACGCCTCCCAAATTGTGTACAAAGTATGAAATATGGTATGTGCTGCCTACCAGCTTCCTATTTTGCTTTTCGTTTCATTACATTTTCTACATTCATGATAATGTATTTGAAAATAAGAGTTATTTATACTAACCGCTAGGTAATTCCTTAATTAGTTAAATTTAATTCCTGAGTTCAGCTGAGCTTTGGATCTATCAATTAGGACCTTGAGCGAAAATATTATGGATTAAAAATGTGTGTTCATATATACATCTCAACAAACGCTGATTGTAAATTTCATACTGCTTATTGACAACGTATGCATGGACACTGGAGGTCTAGATTCGTTCAAAATAAATAAATGTGGATTCGTTTAACAAAAAAATAGAATCTTGCGAGAGACTTGAAGGAGTAACCATCAGTTACTTATACCAGGGCGGGTAAGAGGTGGATAACCTCCACTGATTGTAAATTAATAAGTAGAATAAATAATTAATTCATCATCATCCTCACTCTTGGCTCTACAACCCCTGGTAGGTCTTGGCCTCCTCAAGAGAATATCCAACAATGTAAATATTTTATACACAACATATTATAACATACAAAACCTAAGTAAGAATCGTGGCTCCCTTATCAGGCACAAGAGCTCCTCTTTTCTGATAAGGTATATACGACCAATAATGACCTTAAATATAATATTTTGTAAAACATACACGTCAGGCTCTACAACCCCTGGTGGGTCTTGGCCTCCTCAAGAGTCTGCCTCCACCCATCTCGGTTTTGTGCCAGCTCTCTTCAGTTTAGAAGCTCCAAGGTAGATATATCTATGAGGACGTTGTCGCTCCATCTTAACCTTGGTCTTCCCAGGCTCCTTCGCCCTATCGGCCCTGAGTTCAACAGGGACTTTGGTGCTTGATGCTCGGTCATTCTCTCCACGTGACCCTGCCACCGAAGTCTTTCCAGTTTTATAAATTTTGTGACGTGGAGCTAACTCCTTTTATGGAGCTAACTCCTTATACAGTGTATACAGTTCATTGTTGTAACTTCTGCGCCAAAATCCATTTTCTAGAACCGGTCCGAAGATGCGCCTCAGAATTTTTCTTAATAAATAATTCACAAGTTTTTAATTCAAAACGATTAAAACCATAAGATACTTAAACGACCTGTGATTCTCTCGACCCATCGTCGAGAAATAGATTTATACGTCCGTCACTGCTGCACACACTGACTCTGGCCTTTTAGTTTTCCAAAACTTCCTCTCCTTCCTTTCCCTAAAAATTCCCTCCACACAGCAACCAAAAGATGACATGGGCTCAGAGGGAATTCGTTTTCCTCAGAGCCTTCTGAGTAGAGCTAAAAAAATGATGGAACCTAGGAGTAGATCGCTCCC
The DNA here is from genome assembly GCA_929108145.2 of Limnephilus rhombicus. Lineage (NCBI taxonomy): Eukaryota > Metazoa > Arthropoda > Insecta > Trichoptera > Limnephilidae > Limnephilus > Limnephilus rhombicus. The sequence continues at coordinate 14,328,480 of OV815287.1, read as the reverse complement.
TCACGGGTCGGACGGTCGCCTACATTAAGAATGCGGATAATTTACTCGCACACAATGTCACCACTGCGGTTGTATGCAAGTTATTTTTTAAATTGTAATTTGTTTTTGAATTCATGAACATTACTGATTTTGGAATACGTTGCCTTACCGTTAACCGACAAAACCGAGGTACGTATGACGTCACGCGGACCCCGCCACGTTTCCTTCGTTTTGGCGGGCTTTGAGCTGTAATTCGGTAAATAATTATGTAAAATATCTTAGTGTAAAATATCATCATTTTCATTGACACATCATTCCTTGTAGAGTCCTGTCGGCCTTTGGGTGAAGCCTTCACTCCTTCTATCTCCCTCAGTTCCTTTTGTTCAAGAATGTTATAACCACCTCCACACTATTCAGCTACCACCATTCAGGTCCTAATCATTTTTATTTGGTTTTTAATGTGAGTCACAAGAGTCCCAACGCCTCCCAACCGCCTGGAGTCAGTGAGACCAAGGCATCACCTTTTGGGGTATGTTGTCAGGTTGAACGTAGTGGGAAGGATATCTATGGGTAAGAGAAAGGAAATGAAAATAATAGGATATGATAAGGCATGTTGGTTTATATGTAAGCGAATTTTGCAATATTAAACCGTATTTTGTACTGTAAGGATTATTCCTTGCACGTTAAGTTAATAATGTCGAATAAGTATCTCGTTTTCCCAACAAATACGATTTTCTTTCCACACACAAGCCACAAACAAAATCAACATTATAATATATTTTTACAACCAACAATGAGGTGGGAAGGTACCTTATTTCACATAAGTATTTGAATAAATAATAATGTTCAAACAATTATTCAAAATTATTCAAATATACTTTAATGTTTCGTGCAGACATAACCGTTCTTTTTATGCCGCTCCACGTTAAAAGTGATCATTGTTCTCATTTCCATGGAAACAAAGGCTCTTTGTTTCAGATAAAGCGAAACTGCGAACTGCGACATTACGCGATGCTGTGTAATTAACGCAGACGATTATTAACATCAAACATGGTCGCCTGCTCGTGTCCAGTGGTCCAGCGGTCTAGCGGTCGAGCCCCAGCTCCCCGGGAGATATCTTGTAAAACGCTGGAATTAATTCCCATCCCCTTTCTTCCACGCTGTGAGCCCCGCATGTTAAACCCGCGGGCTATCTTTTATTTTGCTACAGTAAAATAATTAATGGCGGTCTTAAATATCTGCTAACCCCTCTGTTTTTGACCGTTCCTGCACACTCAAAGGAAGTAAAATCCTTCCCCACCCTCCCCCGGGCCGGCCGCCATTAAACATCGCAAAAATAACCCTTATTCCGAGAGTACTTAATACCCAAATGCGAAACGCGAGTGTTTTTACCCCTTTTTTCTCTTTCCCCTTAACGACAGCCTCATTTGATAAATCACCCCCAAGGAATCAGATTGTTGGAGAGCTTTAGCGAAATTTCCCTCCTACGCTCGCGCGAAACTCGCCCTTATTCCGGGGGGTTGCCCCCAAAAACGTGTAAAAAAAGCCTACCCCCATCTGTGTACTTGGGGGGCGGTAAAAATGTTTCGGGAGAAGTACAAGCCGTTAAGGGAGGTTCCACAATGCGAACGTGTTTTATAAAATCACCCCTTTTAACGCACGAAGCCGGGCAAAGGGAAGATCTCTGGCATACATAATGTACACCGAGACAGGGGGTGTTTTTTTTTGCTTCCCTATGTAATCAAAATGGCGGGTTGCTCGGAGTAGGGGAGGACGACAAGCGGCCTTATTCCCCTCGTCCTCGTGCCTTATGTGGTCTTATTCCGTGCCAAGGGCGGATTTCTGCGCCATTTTGTTATTCTATTTTAATTAACTTCAACAAAAGGAGAGTTTTTTTTAAAGAGTATATACCTATGTAGTATCATTACTTTTTCCCTGCCTAGTTGAAACACCAAATTCAAGAAAGCCTAACAGTCTAATAATACAAGTTCGTTTCTATTCCTAAGTCTTAATAATTAATCTGAATAATGACAAGCAGTCCAGTCAAGGAAGGAGGTGTAGAGTGCGTGAGCAGGGACCTAAGCGATTCCTTCAGAAACTTGTTTAGGGTGCTTAGGGTGTGAACATACTAAAAGTCCTGACATCTAGGTGGGGGAGAGGGGGGGGGGGAGGTCCCAATTTTCGGCTTTCCGCTTGTATCTCAAAAACGGTGCGTCGCAGAGGAAAATTTTTTGAGAATAAGTAAAAGCTTATAAAATTATCTATAACTTTTATTTTTTATGTAATTTTATAAATCCCAGCCGTTTTTGAGTTACACGCTCCACAAATGTAGATATTTTCGAAAAAAATCATTTTACCTCACATTTTTCATCAAACATTCCTTCATATCGTCTAAAATATTCATCACACATAGAAATTTGCTGGAAACAAATTGTAAAGAATTTAATTACCTTTTAGAATATGTATACATATACATACAAATCTCCAACCAGTAAATATTTTGAGCAATTTAAACTTTTTTCGTAAAATGTCATTTTCAGAAAAAGCTATTTTAATCTTATTACTGACCCACAGCTTTTATTCGTTCACCTAATAATATGTGTGACCACACTTTAAAGCCAGTTATTAAATAAAGTAGACAAAAATCATATTCCTTAAAAAATTTTAAATTGTGTTTTATAATGATAATTATGTGATGATAATTTCATAAAATTTCGTTATATTAAGCACATAAATTATAAACCTCATTTCACTATGTCACTCTATTATCACTGTTCTCAATAACATCATATTACACTCTCATCCTCTGGACGTGAGGGTCCTGGTAAGCGTTGTTCATCCATGGCATATTCATCCTCAGTAGTGGATGGTTCTTATTAAATGGGTTCTACTTCGTCTTCATCGTCGTCCTCGGCAACAGGCACGCTATTGAGGCATCTCCCTTGGCGTTGGAGACACGCTGCAGAACAGGTTAGCATTGCTTTTCGGCATCCACATTTGCCAATTGCCCAATCCTTGGTGCAGCGGCAAAATATCATATTCAGAAAGACCTCCGGTGCTGGTGGATCTTCTGTTGTAATAGCCACCAGGGTCTCTCTTTCATGTTTCCAACACCATTCTTCCGGGGGACAATCGGTGCAAAGTGCTGTTTAGCTGCGCTCTCTGTTGTAGGGAGAGAGCTGATGTCAGGCTTCATATTTGCCCACCTATTAGGTCCCACATATTAGATCCACCAACCTTGTGAACGACTGGAAGCGGTACTGGTTAAGGGAGGTCTGTCTTTTTGGCGCCGCATACCATTTAAGGAAACATTTAATTCCAGCTTCTTCAACCTCGTCGCTAGTAAAGGAGGGGTTTTAAAATATGATTGCGGCTTGCTTGAAGATTTCTGACTCCAAGTACAATATTGAGAAGCTCACCTTGCTTCTCCTGAATGTTGCAGATGTATCGCAGCCGGTAAATGAATGTAAGAATAGGATGTGTTCAAATCCACGGTCCTGCATCTCTTGAGTTGACAGTGTCATTATTTCGGTTTTCCCTCGTCCAGGTTTCTTCAACAGAATATCTTGGGTGGGAGGAGTGGAAGCAATCAAAGGACGGTGAGATTAACACCCTCACCGATGACAGCCACAGAATTGTGAGAGGATTGTTCCACAGCAGTCTTAACGACAAGGACATCGACATCATCTGTGGCGTGCAGAGTCTGTATCCCATTCTCCCGATGCTTTGTCTGTAGGAGATGAAGTTAATTTTGTTGATAGGATTGGATAAAAAATCTTCCTGTTTAACAGGTATTGATGTGTTCCAAGTCAAATTGATGTCAGCTGACCTTCTCAGTCTGTTCCATCGTATCTGTTCTTGTGATTTCGTACTGTTGGCTGGGTTTGCGTACCCATCAAATACCACAGTGCGAGTCATCCTGGATAGTGTTGGTTGACGTAGGTGTTGTAACGATCACAAATTGTGGCAACGGAGGCATCTTTTTGCCAAATTACTCAGTGTAGTAGAAATCCTTCGTCCACAACTATATTCATCTGAGATAGTAGACCAGTTTTTTGGTTCTTTCGAATAAGCTGTACAGGACAGATTTAGTTGTATTTCGCATCCCACTTTCATTCAACAGTGCTGAGGGAAATGGGTCCAACTTATACTCAAAGAATTTCATCAAATCCTCATCTGATCGTTTGCTTGTCAGTTTGCTTGATCGTTTGTTTATTCGCTGAAATAGCAACGTTGGGTCAACTGCAACCTTTTCATCGTGAATTTTTATCGACGAGCTGACAAAAGATATTGGGAATCGACATTATTTCACTGGTTTGTGAGAAGGTAGGATGTGCATCAAACCACTGACTGAGTTTGGAAATGTCTGCTTTATCTCTACTTCGGTGGGCTTGTCCGAGGTCCTTGTGCTGATCACTTGACGTGAAGAAAACTCCACAAAACTCTTCAAGGGAAGTGCAGATCTCATGAGTTGCGCTCATACCAACTAACCACTTGCTGACTACATTGTGCGAAACACCTCTGCCTCCTTTTATGCCTCCTCGGCTTTTGAATGATCGCATCAATGTGGTTTCAATGGTCATATCTGATCATACGCCTGACTAAAAGCGATCAGAGCGTCGCATAATCGTCGTCACGCGTTGGTGTGTCAGTAATAAGATTAAAACAGCTTTTTCTGAAAATGGCGACATTTTTCGTAAAAATTTTAAATTTCTGTAAATATTTACTGGTTCGAGATTTATGTACATACGTATATATATTATAAAAGGGAATTAAATTTTTTACAACTTTTAAAAATAAATTTCTATGTGTGATGAATATTTTAGACGATATGAAGGAATGTTTGGTGAAAAATGTGAGGTAAAATGATTTTTTTTCGAAAATATCCACATTTGTGGAGCGTGTAACTCAAAAACTTCTGGGATTTAGAAAATTACATATAGAATAAAAGTTGTAGAGAATTTTATAAGCTTTTATTTATTTAAAAAAAAATCCTCTGCGGCGCACCGTTTTTGAGATACAAGCGGAAATCCGAAAATTGGGACCTTCCCTCCCCCCTCCCCCCCCCCCTAGCTCACCACCTAGACGTCAGGACTTTTAGTATGTTCACACCCTAAGCACCCTAAACAAGTTTCTGAAGGAATCGCTTAGGTCCCTGCTCACGCACTCTACACCTCCTTTTGGAGTATTCGTTGACTGGACTACAGTGAATACAAGCTTTGGACAAAGGCACTATAAATATCATGCTATAAAAGCATTTAACAGTCTTACCCTTGAAAATAAAATAGAAGAAACAAAAATAAATTCATACTCAAAATTAAAAAATGGATTAAAGAACAAAAAAAACAATATTAGTAAAATCTCATAACATAATAAGAATAAAATACACAAAACCAATATAAAACACATCATAAAATAATTCATTTTACCTATAATTTTACCTTAATAATAATTTTTTAATTTTAGCTTACTTTTACGTATAATTTTTTGTTTTGTAAAATTGAGGCCTCATCAGAGGTGAGCTACCCAGTGATGTCGACATTGCTGAATTGTATTTGAAATGTAAGATATTATATCAAATAAATAAATAATAACAATATTCGTTATCTTATGGATAAGCTAACAGGAGGATGGTGCAATACCCCTGAGACTAGTAAATTACTACTATTATAATTGAAATCACTCATTATAATTCCTATAGACATAATCTAATAATATGTACCTATACATATATGTATATATTATTAAACCCCAGTGATATATTGTTGTCGTCGGCGAGGATGAAAATAAGCCAGCGAAATGAAGTTAAAAACTCCTCCATCCTGGAACGTCTGGCAAATGCAAAGTAAATAGCCCAAGGGATGCTCAGCTCGTACGAAATAAAATACGATAAAAGTTAGTAGCGTTTGAGATACGGTCCAGAAAGGAGGATAAAAAATAACCTAATTATAACATTATAGCAGGGCTTCAAAGACATGATTACGTATGACAAATTTTAGAATGCACTAGAGGAAGCCACAAATGTATGTATCCTTATCCTTATCCTTATCCTTATCCTTAGTGTGCCTTATATCGCCACAAATATAGGTTGTTTAGTTCTGAAACAGTTTAAAAACTAAACCCATGTTCCCAAGTCCTTCATTCATTCATTATCCCTCTGTCTTCCTCCTTTCCTTGAAGTCCCCACTTAGTTACTACAAAGGAGCGGAAGGTGTTTCCTACCTACATGGGACACAAACAATATCGCACAAAACTCTAAGGGCCGGTTTTATAACCATCCGTTCGTCACGCTTGATACCATTTTTAACTAATATTTGTTCTAACGCTTGATTTTGCCGTTTTATAAACATTCGCTAGGCTACCCGTCGGTTATGTTGCGGTTAATGCTTTACGGACCGATTTTGGGCAGTTAAATGGCTAACGATCCGTTTGCTGACGTTTTTTGACAGTTGTAAGTAGGTTGTAAGTTGTTCTCGGCGCTTGATTATTTATTTACTATTGAAACCAGTCAGTAACGCCAGCTCAGCTTCATTTCTTTTATGTTATATTCAATAATATTATTATTCAATTTATAAAAACAGTTTATTTATAAACAAGTTCTGCTATGTAATTATTATAGCTGTTTCGCTTAGTTTGCTAATGTCTTCAGGAGGCGAAACAGCTGTCACGAGTAATAATAATTAATAATTACATAGAAGAACTCGTTTATAAATAAACATTTTTTTTAAATGGAGTAATAATATTATTTATAAATTGAATAATAATATTAGAAAGAAATACAAATTAAAACGGGGTTCTACAAATTACACTTAATAATAATAAACATAACAATAACTAAGGTTATCATTAACACTACCTTTTTTAAGCTCTGGGATCAATGTTGCAAGCAGCTGGCGATTTTACAGGAATCTCCAAGTCGACGCTTCCGTATAACAATGCAAGTAGTGCATTGTTGTACGGAGAGTGACCCAAGTAATAAAACTTTCGGACTAAATCTAACCGATGACCGCTAGTAATGCACATTTGTTTATAATACGTAAAATAAGATAAATAACGGATAGCGGTACGTTAACGAAAAACGGAACGTTACGTAACTGAAATTTGATACATCGTTTATAAAACCGGCCCTAAGATTACCTACTTGTATGAGTTGAAAAATCACAGTGACATCGGTCACATCTCGCCTTTGAAATCTCGCTATTAAGATGAATTTACACGTGAAATACTATTTAGATACTATTTTGATTAATCTTTACGACGAATCGGCTTATGAATTTACACGTGAAATACTATTTAGATACTATTTTGATTAATCTTTACGACGAATCGGCTTACAGTATGAACATCAAAAATATGCTACGGATAAATCGAAGCTTTTCTATGTATTGTAATTACAATAAAATTATTATTTACGTAACAAAAAATTTAAGCGTAAACCACCAAAAAAATGTTTTTTCATGACTTAACTATGAAGTAATAAAAGAAACAATTTTAAAAAATATCCCTTCATGGCTAAGACTATTTTTGAGGTTTTCCATGTTCTAACTATTTTTCATTCTTATAAAATTATGCACAAAATAAATAAAAACCACTTTTTCGCTTACTTGCCTCGTGGAAAAAGACGCTCGATTTTAACATTTTGCAGGCATGAGATTCGAAATATTTCTAGCGTTTATATTCCTCTTAAGGCGAAACTTGATGATAAACCACTTTTTTAGGTTAATCTTTACCACAAATCGGTTTATTTTATAAATTAAAAAAAATGTGCTTTGGATAAATTGAAGCTCTTCCCAACTTTTCCATTGAAATTAAATTTTTGATTAATATTTCTAGCGTTTATTTTCCTCTTATTCGCAAAATTACTAAAATAACAGCAAAGAGTCGAAAATTGTGACCAAGTTGTGCCGTTATTGAAGTGAAGTGCAGCCATCACCAAGATCGGTCCAGAAACAGCGGATGAACCCATCAAAAGGTAGGGACTTATCCTTTCATTATTGCCATTTCCTGTGATTGAATTAAAAACGCAGTCAATTGTCTTGTTTTCGCAAAATTTAGATTAAGTGCCCCCGTTCACGGAGATACTTACAAGATACTCGATCCTCGTGCGCGTATCATACGCGCCGATCGTAAGTACCCCCCGTACGATTTTGCTGGTGCCCGTTCACGGCGCTACGCGGTGGCTGTCGGATTCCAATCAGTATCACGATACCGACAGTGCTGATCGCACACGACGATCGCATCATTTGTGTCCGATACTTATTCGTTTGACGTTTGACAGAAATGGCGTCGGAACATGAAAGTAATGTTAGATTTGTTCTGGAAGTGGAAAAAATGCATGTTTACATAACTATACTTTACCAGAATACGTAAGAAACAATTTAGTGGATAAGGCATGGATTGATGTTGGAAAAAAAGTCATATGACATCGCATGACAGCGTGTTCACTCCACGGCTGCACGTGAAAAATGACCAAGTTCAGTACATTTCGGATAACGCCGTGTACGGAGACTAGTATTAAAAAGTGGTATATCAGCAGGGTACTTGTGGTTTCGTCACAATTACGTAGATTGTAAGTATCTCCATGAACGGGGGGCCTTACAGTCCACATCTCTTCGTATCACGACATTGGTCGTGACATAGGTAATATGCATAAACATCGCTTGACAAATCGCTTGACCTGTAGAGGTCACGATTTCAAGCACAGAAGACGTTTTTATTTATTTTGCGAATAATTTTATAAGAAAGAAAATAGTTAGTCAATGGAAACTATGAGAGATAAATTTGGCAATTACATTTTATTTTTATAAAGTTGTTTTGTATACATGTTCACACATCTCTATTGAAAAAATTGTTGAAGTTTTGGTGGTTTACGCTTATTATTTTGTAAGTACCTAATTAACAATTTTTAAATTAATTCTTCTCAGTGGAAACGGTAGAAAATCTTCAATTTATTCAAGGCATATTTTTGTGTAGGTATTTATAATGTAAACTGATTCGCAGTAAAGATTAATCTAAAGCTATAAATCGTAAGCTTCGCCTTAAGATGAAGCCGCACTAAATAATGCAAAATCATACAAAATCACATGTTTTTGTTTTGAAAATTTGATAGCTTAGAAGTATTATAGATGCTTCAATTAAATACTGTGTGTAGAACATACTTTGACCCTTAAAAATTATAAATAATATATATAAAGTCTTTTAAAAAGCCTTTACAAAAATAAAGTATAAGGTCTATAAAAAAACACTTTCAAGTCCAAACTCTCCTATTTATAAACCTCTTCTCGGATTTGGTTTTATTGTATAATGTGGCAAATTTAGTTTCTTTTATAATAGTCGCAAAAAAATGATATTTACTCCCAAACTTCACAAAATAAAATAAAATATGCATTTTCTCGTTGATATTTTTGACATCAATCAATACGGCCCGCACTCTACGAATTTGGATTCTTGAAGTGACCCTTATGGCATGGGCACAAGAACCATGCACTGGGCAACACCTATTTCGTATCAGTCACGCCCCAACCGGCGCGGGAGACAGTCGTGTGGCTCCACGTCGCTTAGTTTCGTGAAATCAATTTTAAATTTCAGTTTTCTTACAATAAACAATGCGTAAAACAGGAATTAATATTTTTTACCGGCCTTTACGAAATCAATCTGTAAAAAAATTTCTCAAATACCTTTTCGAACCTTTCCAAAAGCTTTTTCTCAAGTATTTTTAAACTCCTCCCATAAAGGGCGTGAATTCCGATTTCGAATTTTTCCTGAACTAGTGGATCGCCTTAAACCCTTTTGCAGTATGATTTTTTATATATTTTTTAACCTGTTCACTTCACAAGTCTTGTTATCATCTATTGGCACTGTGTCTTAGATGTTTTTAGCATAGTGCTGGTGACCGACCACTTTCAGGATCGAAACGTTGCACAAAATACAGTGAGCCGTTTCTGATGACCAGATCTGAACAGTCAAATAGTATTTCCCCACTTCCCTCTTCCGCATCTCCTCCCTCACCCCACATCATGTCCTTTGGCCTCACAACATCCCCAAAATTGGAATGCCATAGTCCTGGAGCAGTTGGGACTCTTCTTTTTTTTACATTAACTCCCCACAGGAGGCCCTGAGGAAAATAACTTCCCTCAGGGCCTATGTCATCTTTGAAGATGCTGTGTGGAGGGTCTTTTTGAGGAAAGGAAGGAGTGAACACGGGTCTTGAAGAGACCCATGTTATAGGAGGGAGGAAACACAGAGGCCGAAAAATCAGTCCACAGCCGAGCTTTTGAACTCAAGAACGAGTCATAGAAACCACCCGTTCTCATGTGACTAATGTCAACCGTGTACAAAGTTGGGCGCGTGTTTGGCGTGTTTCCCGGCTATGCACCGGTGCCGAGGGAATCAATGATGCTGGTTCCTCGGAGCATCTTCCATTGTAATACCGGTAGAACAAGGACAGCATTCCCACCTGACGCCTGTGCTCTAAAGATTGCAGTCCGTCTGTTAAGATGGGAGAATCTATCAAACGGAGAATCTATCAAACGGACGGCCCGTTTCTGCACAGAGTCAAGGTTTTTTTTAAGGTATTTTGGAGCTCCAGACCAGAGGAGGCTGCCAAATTCAACCGTGGGGCGCACTTGTGATTTGTACAGGGGTAGTAGTTGTGTACTATTAAAGTATCTGCGGGCCCTGTACAGTACGCTTCGCAGAAGACTACCTGTACAGTAGTCTTTTGCGATCTTCACGTAATAAAAAAAACTCGAAATGGCTCTGGAGCTTGCCTGGGAAATACTGGTCGGAGCCTTGTGCAACTTTATAGGAAGGTGCGTAAGCATTTGGCGTATAAAGTAAATTTGGTTAGGGGTGTCGCGGGACGGGCTTATTAAATTGGGTTGCCATTTTTATATTTTTTTCCGCGTAGTAGACCTTTTTTATCACGCGGAAATTATTCGATATATTTTAGGTGTGACAGCAACAGAAAATAAGACCCGAAAAATCCTCGCCTCGGAATATTTTTTACCTTTTTTTGTTTGCCTTTATTTATGGGTATATAAATTATATGGAACGCAAGAAACACATGAATTGCCCAAAAAAGGTTCGGACATAAAAATTGTTGAATACTCGCTGTTTTAATTGAGTATAAATGGCAAAATATTCAGTAAAAACGAATAGCTTACATCAGAGTATTATAACTGTAGATATAATATCTACATAGGTAATGTCGTTGTAAGGCATTGTTGCCGTGGTATGTACGTACTTTACAAAATTGTTGGAGTTATTGTTTTCAAATAGAGGTCAGTTTTTCATTCCGTTGAAAGGACTGTTGTGCTTACCTGGGTTTGTTTTTTACGTACTATAAAGACACTCGTATATAATATTATACCGTGACAGATTTTTTTGGACGTCCCCGACTTTTACATACCTTATTCCATCCACTCTCTTAGCTCACTCTCAGTGGTATCCTTTTATGTATGTTATACCTTTTCTGCCTGAAGTGCCTAGGATAATTTTGCTTAGGTTCTTGGAGCAGTACATCCTCGAGATTAGTGAGCACTCTTGTTATGAAAATTCTGCTGTTTTTCTTGGTCTAAAATAATATTATCCGCTTAGACGTAATTTTCATCAAAAAGGTTTGAAATATCAATTTAACTGTAAAAAATAAGTTTTTAAACCATTTTCAATCCAAATCTCGACAGGATCAGTATAATTAAGCCATTTTGTTCGTTATGATTTGAGATTTTCAAGGCCAAAAGTATTATAGTTATTTATTTTTGGGGTATTGCGCCATGTTTTGCTACCTCCTTTGCTAACTTTCCGGACAGCATTACAATGTCCATCATTGGATCAGATGTGTAATACACAATAATACTCAATTACACATCTACACTGTTATGGTTGACACTGTAACGCTGTCCGAAACGTTGACTAAATATGGAAGTAGTCTAACAATGCGTTTGCGTACACCAAAATAAATCACAATAAACCATATAGTTTCTTATAAAACTATAACCATCCAAATAATGTATGTTGTTTTAAGATTTTTCATAATCGCACAAAACAAATTTTCGATCGAAGATGGTAGGAAGAATTTAAATATGATCAGTTTTTTCATCAAAAAGGTTTGAAATATCAATTTAACTGTAAAAAATAAGTTTTTAAACCATTTTCAATCCAAATCTCGACAGGATCAGTATAATTAAGCCATTTTGTTCGTTATGATTTGAGATTTTCAAGGCCAAAAGTATTATAGTTATTTATTTTTGGGGTATTGCGCCATGTTTTGCTACCTCCTTTGCTAACTTTCCGGACAGCATTACAATGTCCATCATTGGATCAGATGTGTAATACACAATAATACTCAATTACACATCTACACTGTTATGGTTGACACTGTAACGCTGTCCGAAACGTTGACTAAATATGGAAGTAGTCTAACAATGCGTTTGCGTACACCAAAATAAATCACAATAAACCATATATTTTCTTATAAAACTATAACCATCCAAATAATGTATGTTGTTTTAAGATTTTTCATAATCGCACAAAACAAATTTTCGATCGAAGATGGTAGGAAGAATTTAAATATGATCAGTTTATTTATAATCCGAAAATGTTCCTCTCTTTAAAAAAAAATCATAAAATGAATCGTTATGCTACACGTTGATAATAATTGAACTCAAGGTCATCAATTTCACCTGTTTAACTAAATCTCCGTTTCAAATCCCTAATGCCTAATGGTCAAACCGGATTCACCACCCCACCCCAGGATGCTTGCAAAATGCCCGCACTCTGCTGCAACCTCCGTCCTGCAGGAGCCTGGCTAAGCAAAGCGTGCAATAAAGTGCTGCTACTTCCCATCCCTCTCCTTTCCCTTCTTCCTTTATACTCCCCTCCCGACCTGTTTTGCAGAGCTCAGCTTATGTGGACGACACCTAGCCTCCCTCCCCCCAAAGCTCCGTGCAGCGCTAATGCAAGACTTTCTGCAAGCCGAGGCTGGAGCGATTCTGTGCAAACGCCTCGGTGAAAGGGGGTAGATGGGTAGGTAGTTACTTGGTACATAAAATACATAGGACTTACCTATGGAGCCCTGCAGATTTTTCTCCCCACTGCAATGTCGCGAGCACTCGCTTATCGTTAGCATGCATTTTGTTTGCTGCAACGATATTATCTTAAAAATTCATCGAATTTTTATAGGTAATCAATATTCGGAAATCGAACAGTTTTATCATTATCCGGAAAAACGAACAATACAATTCAATTACAAGTCAATTAAAATGTAATTTACTTCGGTTTTCTTAATTTTACAAACTCTTCGATTTGCACATTTTTAAGTTTCCATAAAAATCCTTTGGAGTGTTTCGAAATTGTTCTCGTGTGTTTTGTGTTTAAAAAATTGTTTTGTTTTTTTTTGTGTTGTGTTTTGTTTTTATAGTTTAAAAATTATTTATGTGTTCAGGTGTGTCCAGAATACTTTTTGTTGATTTTCATTATTTGTGTTTTTTTCTGTATGAGTTTGAAAATATTATTTCATGACTTTATTTCAGGGAAAAATTTATTTCAGATTTGTTCGATTAGTACCTACAAAACGATCATTCAAACACACATTACCAATTTAATGTATTCTATAAACCTGCCTTTCTTCTGATAAGTGAATATGCCATTTTTTTAATGTTTATAAATTTAATAAACATTTTTCCTAAAAAAATATCAAATAAATATCCGCACCAACTCCACATCGATTAAAAGTAAAAAAAAAAATCGTTGGAAATATTACAAAATGACGTAGGAATTCAATACACATTCATTACACAATTCATTATCAATCAACCTCTGCCTGGAGATCCATCAGTCCGCCATGATGTCATCCGTCGAGCCTTTCAAATACTTTGCGTTAATGAATGTTACGTCAAATCTCTCCCGCAAGTATTTTCGTCACATTTTCCTCGCCCTTGTTTAAATTTTCATATTATTTTTTGCCGGAACAAACGAAAATCGTCCCTTACTCAAGAGCCAATCGGATTTGGCCATTATAGGCCCCCCCTCTTCTCCCTGCACCAACCTCCCTCCTAGCTATTGTCATTCGGAAGGCGTCAATTGCCCCCATTCATAATATCGGAAGTAGGCAAGTACTTTGAGTCATAAAGCTTTTTTGACGAAAATTACCTTGCTTTTTAGGTAGGTACTTTTCCATCACACTTCTGATGTGAATGTGTTTATTTACCATGAACATAAATGATATTTTAGCAAGCGTCTTGATAATTTTCTGATTTTCAAAAAGTTTTAAACTTCTTTTTCTGGTTGCCCCGTATTTGGCTACATGCAGATAATCTTTACCCGTAGGCTCAAAACAACTCTGCGTCACTGAATTTGTTTCGAAGTCATGAAGTGCTTTCGTTATAAATTTAGTATTTTAATTACATAATATATGCATCGACTGACGTTAACTATCGATAAATCAATCTAAAAATGTTTGCAAAAACCTAAGATCGGTAAAAATATTAGTATTTTAATAGATTCCGCTGATTTGTTTAGGTAATTATTATTACCAGGTAACAGTTATCCTTTCTAAATTCAGAATGTAGGATTCTACCACAATTTTGCCTGTTTTGTAATGAATTTCTATGCTTGTACATACAGTTTACGGTAGTATGTAGATGAAGGGCAAGTATTACAAAAAAAATGTTCTTAACTGTACCATAGTGTAAAATAATTTAAGTAATTTATTAAGTGGCAATATTTTATAAACACCTTATTATGAGAACTCGGGCTGAGGTGTTGTGCATATTTTAGAAAAACCTTATTTTATATTAGGTTACTAACAGAAGAACGCCATAATAATTTGTTGACATAGTTATAAAGTAGTGAAATGAAAAGAAAAGTATACTAGGTGAAATTAACTTAATGGAGCAATTGAGACCAAAAGAGGAAAAAACAAGTAGAATGTTATTAATGTACCTATTAAAAAATATAATCAATTTAAGTATGAAATAATAAGTATATATTATTATGTAATTTATTTATTTACGGCGCAAATACCTTTAAATATAAAATAACACTTTTTTTACAAGAAAACTGATTACAAAAAATTATACCCACAATGTAAGCATAATATGATTTTAATTATAATTTTGGAAACAAAATGTAACCTAATAACCTTTTTCAAAACATACGTGTGATGCTTTTTTGTTCTTTCGGTGCTATTGCAAATATCTGCGACTTCTGCATATTGGTTACCTAAGCCGTATACGTGTGGTATAAGGGAGTTCATGAAAGAATTGGTAAAGATATTACCTATTGTTGCAGTGAAATATATTTTTAATTCGTGAGACTCTATTAGGAACATGAAATGAAATCAATGGCAATAATTCAGGGCTGTCAATAAGGGAATTGATGGTTTTAAAAAGAAAAATGACACCAGATACCAATCTTCTGTCGTACAGCTTTATTAATTTTTGATTTTTCAACATAGGACGAGTGTTTAGTTTATAATGTAATAGCTTTTACCCACGGCTTCACTCACATGGTAGGTATATTCATTCATTCAATCATTCATGCACTAATTCATTCATTCATTCATTCATTCATTCATTCATTCATGCATTCATTCATTCATTCATTCATTCATTCATTCATTCATTCATTCATTCATTCATTCATTCATTCATTCATTCATTCATTCATTCATTCATTCATTCATTCATTCATTCATTCATTCATTCATTCATTCATTCATTCATTCATTCATTTTTTTTTTTTACATAAGCTCCACACAGGAGGCCCTGAGGAAAATAATTTCCCTCAGGGCCTATGTCATCTTTGGGGATGCTGTGTGGAGGGTTTTTTATAGGAAAGGAAGGAGAGGAGAGTTCTGGGAAGGAAAAGGGTTTAAGGGGTGGGTAGGAGTCTGGGGTTCAGTATGTCCTGGTCATCCACCTCCAAGACCTAGACAAACCTCACCCCATGAACCCGGGCACCCCTGCTAAATCACCAAACGTAGCGAACCACTTGGGGTGACCTATGGCAGAGGTGTCGGTTGTCCAATAAAGGTTCCCGGGGCGGCGGTACCCATTCCCGCCTCCCAAATTGACACATTCATTCATTCATTCATTCATTCATTCATTCATCATTCATTCTTTCATTTATTTATACATTCATTCATTCGTTAATTGATTGATTCATTATTTCATGCATTCATTTATTCATTCATTAATTCATGAATTCAATCATTCATTCATTCATTCATTACCCAGAAGCATACATATTTTGATTTTTATGTATATACTTGTAGAAATAGAAAAAAGAAACTATCGCAGGCATGCGCACATCAAATCCTCAGGTTTTATTGCAATCGGATGAACGGTTAGCATTGCATAATTTCATGATGCCAGAACTCACTATTTTATATATAAGTGAACTTAATTTGTGTCTATTCATATATACCTACATATATAGAAACTCAGAAATAAACATATTTTTATTTTATATACCTATATGGATGTCTTAAAAAATGTAAGAATTCTAATTACATTATGTTATAAATTAAACAATTTAACTTCATTTATCTATAATGGATAACCACAAAGTTACAGCTGCTTTCAAAAGTATACATTATATTATGTTTGATTTGGGTTAAATAATAAATAATAGATAAATTAATGAATATAAATAGTTCTAGTCGTGCACATTAGTAAGATAACGCAAACATACATTGTTTGATTTCAAACTCGAATGAAATAATACATTTAATTAAATGAACACAATATTAGCGAAACTCAATCGAAATCTGGAGACAGAAAAATCAGAAAAGATATTGGCTCCGCTGGGACTCGAACCCAGGACCTTTTGCTTACATGGCAACAGCTCTACCGATTGAGCTACGGAACCCATAATTAAATATTATAATTTGAGATTTTACTCATAAAGTTTAAAAAATTAAAAATAAAGAAATAATACATTATTATCTCCGGGCATTAAAAACCGTCGAGACATCCCGCTATAAACTTTAGCGTCGCATTAAATGTTTCGTGCTCCGGTCGGCGCTCTCGGAGGCTTTTGTTAGCGCTGAGGTTGTAACAAACCGTCGTATTGCAAGTCCGATAGGAATTTATCTTGTGGAAACTTTGCTGCTACAGAGCGTCGCGCCCTATTCGCTGTCACAGGCTCCCCACTATCTGCGCAAGTTATTGTGGGCGTTTATTACGTCACTGGTGTCTTTTGTTCGTCCGTATACAAAAAAAATACACCACGCAAAAAGATAATAATAACCAACTAGATTGTAGATGGTAGCGAGTTTTATTATCGTTCTTGTGAATTACCACCATTTCATTTAGATCATCGAAGCGTTGCTTGGAATTATTGCTTTAACCGAATCATGGCTGATTACATCTAAAATGGATCGAAATGATTATCTTGTCTCCTTCAATATTCCTTCCATTGATATGCTTGGTGTGGCTCTAAGTGACCAGCTCAGGCATGGGGGCTCCGTCCAGGATAGAGTCAAGTTCGCCTCTCAGAAGCCCACTGTTGTATTTGGTAGCCACCTCTTGTCCGGATCCCTATGGTATTTGAAAAAACCCTTGGCTCTGTGCGGAAATAGGCGATCCGTTTGGTAGATTCCCCCATCACAAAAGGATTGCAAATCTTTGGAGTATGGGCTCCATTTCAATGGAAGGTGCTATAAGGAACTAGCGTCATCCCTTTGGTGTCGATGCACAGTCGGTAAACACGTCAAATTCGCCCCGAAAATGTGTACATATAAAAACGGGTCGTTTCTATATATCTACTACTCATTCTTGAGTTCAACAGCTTGGCTGTAGAACGATCTCTTCAATACGCTTATCCACTCCTTCATCTCATCAGAAAGACCTACACACGTCATCCCCAAAGACGTCATTTTTTTTACATGAGCTCCACACAGGAGGCCCTGAGGAAAATAATTTCCCTCAGGGCCTATGTCATATTTGGGGATGCTGTGTGGCGGGTTTTTTTAAGGAAAGAAAGGAGAGGAGAATTTTGGAAAGCAAAAGGGTTTAAGGGGTGGGCAGGAAACTGGGGTTCAGTCTGTCCTTGTCATCCGCCTCCAAGACCTAGAAAAACCTCACCCCATGAACCCGGGCACCCCTGCTAAATCACCAAACGCAGCGAACCACTTGGGGTGGCTTATGGCAGAGGTGTTGGTTATCCAATAAAGGTTCCCGGAGCGGCGATACCCATTCCCGCGTCCCAAATTGAAAATATATAACGCCGCGAGGGAAATTCACTGTTGAATGAGCAGAACTGAATGACCTGGTAGGTACTTCAACACCTTCTACGTTTCTAGCAACACAAAACCATTCCCCAAACGGGAATGTCACAATAATTCTTTACGTTATGGACAATTGAAAATTCTCTTCAGTCTTGAAACAACTCATTTGCACGATCAAAGGAACTGGCATATATTTTCTTTTATCGTATGGTATGAAGTCTGCAATAGCTAAGGTAGATTAGTGAGGAAGGTGAGTTTTTAACCGAAAGGCAGTCGAATGAAAACATTTCATAGAGTTCAGAGCGATACCCTACCTCACCTTTTCAGTAAACCAACAATGATTTGGCACCTACATTTTCTGTTTGCCCATTTCTGCTCTTTTGTAATTTTGAAATTACTTTGTCGTATTAGTTTTCCAGTCTTCATAGTTTTCCACATAGCTGAAGCCTTTAACAGTCTCGTCGATCGTAAATATGTACATAGTGAATACATATAGACACGCATTGTAGTTAGATTCACAGAGCTAAATTAATGGCAAGCATTTTCAATATATATCATTGAAATTTCTGGTTTTGAAAAGGTAGTGATATTTCACAAAAATGGCACCTTGAAAACTTATTAGAATAATGACATTCCATTTATATGGCGCAATTTTTTGATAGTTGATTTAATCTGATAAAATCTGTAGACCACAGGCATCAGGTAGGTATGCTGTCCTTGTTCTACGGGTATTACAATGGTAGGTGTTGTACTGGCATCATTAATTTCTTCGGCACGGTGCATGTTCGGGAAATAAGCCAAATGTGGGCTGACATATGTACATGGTTGACATTTGTCACATGAGAACGGATCGCTTCTGCGACTCGTTCTTGAGTTCAAGAGTTCGGCTGTAGAATGATTTGCCGAGCTCTGTGTTTCCTTCCTCCTCCAACACTCTTCAAGACCAATGTTAACTCTTTCCTCTTCTCAAAAAGACGACGTATGACCTGAGGGAAATTATCTTCCTCGGGACCTCCTTTGTGGAGTTAATGTAAAAGTTGATGTTTTATTACTGTTTAGGAACACAGCTTTGCCTTTGTATTTCAAGATACGCTAAACACATATGTTTTTTTTTGATCTCCGATGCACTCATTGTAATATATGTTGCTTTCAAGAGGAAATTACGTTACCTGGAATTGTACAACAAAGAAATGTTTTTAAAATAAATCTGAGTAATGACGGGTAACTGCTTTAGCATTCCAAGAAACACCCACAAAGAACGTTTTCAGGCAATCATAGCGTAGGTACTGCCATTTAATTACATGTCAAGAGGCCAGCGTTATTTACAGGTTGTAAAGCTTTCATGCAGAGCATTTATTTATGAAATATTTCAGAGTTAAACAACATAAACCACAAAACGAGAAGTATTTTTTTTGTACATTTTTTATACAGGGTGTCCGGGGGTAAAATGCAGAAACTTCGGGAGGTGGTTCTACGTGATAGTATGAGTAAAAACGACCTTTTTTGAAATTCCATCTTTTTTCCCCACCATTGCATTAGAAGAATATTATTTTTTCCATACAAACAAATAAACTTTTTTTACCTGGAAACTAACTTAAAACGTCGGAGTTTCGAAAAAAGTGAGTGTATATAAAGTGTTATCTTTTTTACTAGTACTATGACGTAGAATCGCCACCAGAAAATTTACAGAATATTATAACTGTAAGATTTATGAAGACCTTGCCCCTCGACCGCGGACGTCTTAGCTTAGTGGACTAGGCATTTAAAAAAAAGCATTTAAGTGGTTGCGGATTCGATATCCGGCCGGGCTTACCATGGGTTGTCCTATATTCATTCCGGAGACGCTATTTTCTTTCACCAATTAAGCACTAAACTTACGTACATTATCATACTCCTGTATACAGGGTATTAAGGGACGTACTTGACTTTCTTTCCAATGATTCCTGATATTATTTGATGTGAAAAATGTAAATGATTTTTTTTTTCTGGTGACATTTTTAATGTTTTTTTCAACTAAAAACGTAAAAAGTTGGTAGATATTGAAAGGTAGGGTCAAGATAAGAGGTTGGGTGGTTACTCGGCTGAGTAACTAGTGATGACGTGTAAAATATTTTTCTTTTCTGTGATTTGGTAGAAAAAAAATGACAAAAACTTCAAAAATAGGCACCGGAAACTAAAATTTCATTTTCATTTTTTTCTCCGATTAATGTCAGGAATCACTGGTTAAAGTCACGTACGTCCTTTAACATCCTGTATATTATATCAAATTACCTTTTTTTAACACTTTGAACTTATAAATAGTGACCGACCAAAGGTTCGATTTCGGTTTCGCAAGTTTCGGCAAAAAATCTAGTTTCGACACCGAAAATCACCGAAACCGAAACTCATCAGACATGTTAAAAATCGATTGTTTACTGTTATTTGGATTATTTTTTACACTTATTCAGACAGTTAACACGTGTTAAATTAAATTAATAAAAAACAATAATAGAAGTACCTATGTAAAAAATTATATTTTTTTTATTACTTCTATAAAACAAATTATTGAATAAGTGTAAAAAACAATCGATTTTTAACATGTCTAAAAATGTTTCGGTTTCGGTTTCGGCCGAAACTGAGACAGACACCGAAGATTCGGCTTCGGTTCCGGTGGAAAGTCCTGTTTCGGTCAGACACTACTTATAAACGATACATAGACTAAATAGGTACCTACCATCAATAGTTGATAAGGTAAATAAGATGAAATATAAAATATATTTTATTTTATTGGAATAACTTTTTTAAATATAATTGAAGTGAAAACTTCTTTAACACCGTTGTGATTTGAAACTCGATAAAACGGAAACTAGCGACACTAAAAAGATAAAAACACATACATCTATCGGATTTAACCTGCGAGAGAATGAGATAAACAATTCGGTGTCCTCTTTGTGCTGTGCTTCGTAGAATAAAATGAAAATATTTTTTAAACTTAGTAACAATATTTTAATAAACAAACCCTACATTTATACAGGGTGTCCCAAAAGAAAGTTGATATGTGTTTTGCTTTCTGTGTGAACAAAACTTTTCCTAGGGGCTTGTGGGGTGTATCAATCAGTAGTCTGGCTCTTGGGAATTTAGTCGCCATGAAGCATTTCTCGGGAGCGACCGCGCATTGTGCGTGCGTGAGTTTTACAAAAATGGTGATTCGGAGACTGTAGCGCGTAGAAGATTCTGTAATAATTGAGGTTTTCGTCAGTTCAATGATGCGCCAAGCATTCCTCTCATTCGAAAATGGGTCAAAAAGTTTGAAGAGATCGGTACAACGCTGGAAAAACCAAAATCCGGGCGACCAAGGTCATCGAGAACGGTAGAAAACGTAGAGAGTGTTTATCAGTCTTTTCGTGAGGACTCAAACTTTTCGATTCGGAAACGCGCAAGTGCTTTAAATGTGCATAGATCATCGTTACACAGCATTTTGCACAACGCTGCACATCTACAAACTTACTGGTATAACTAAAGAACATGGTTCTAGCAAGACGGAGCAACATTACATACGTCCAATACGTCTCTGCCATGAGTTCGTGAAATTTTCCCTGGCAAGTTGATCTCCAGGAGAGGTGACATAAATTGGCCTCCTCGTGGTCCTGACCTAACCCCTGTGGGGTTATCTCAAATCTAAAGTGTACGCCAAAAATCCGACTTCCCAGATGCAATTAAAAGAAAATATCCGTCACGAAATGGCAGCCATCACGAAGCCTACCTGGCGAGCCGTCATAAGAAATTTTACTCTTCGATTAAATGAATGCCGCGAACGTGAGGGTTTACATTTGGACGATATTATTTTTCAGAAATAAATTCCCAAATTGTGTATTTTAGTATTAAATAAACATTTTTTCGATAGAACCCTTACTTTTTTTTTTAAATCGATCCCCTAAATATCAACTTTATTTTGGGATACCCTGTACTACTCATGATACTCTGGGTTCATCTCATTCTCTCGAAATTTTGTTTTCTGAAGGTTTCACTTCTAACGCGTATGAACTGCACACATAATATATTTTTTTTAAGATTATGCTCATCTAATAACATGAACAGAACAATAAAATATAAATAATAAAAAATATATATATAAGAATATGCTTATTGAGAAAAATTAAGTATTTTTTCAACCTACACGTAGATTCAGCAGCAGTACATAACAAGCATGTAAAAGTACGATGGCTTTGCTCCCAGCTGGGCCCCACTCCCTACCCCTTGTGGGGGAGGCTGGGGTGGACAATAGGCCTTTGTCTACCCTCGACAGGGGTGGAGGGGGCACGCTTTGAGGGGACGCAATTGGCCATTTTACCCTCTCATTGCTTATATTCAATTTTATGTAATATATCGGGGAAGCTCTCCGTACATTCATATTAATCAAGTAGATAGATATCCACAGATGTAAGTTAATATACTCATGGAAAAGAAGTAGTGATCTTTTAAACATTTTTTCGAGACCATGTAAAATAAAATACACAATTAATTCTTTTGTTTGCCTGTGGAAAGCAGAGTTAATTATTACTTTATTATTTATTTATTACCGTCCTAGAAGTAAAAAATATACGTAACTGTACTGCCTCATAAACCATTATTTTATTCGTTTAATGATAAATTGAAGATACGCGCACTGACTTGGCATAGTTATTTCCCTCAATTGGTATTCTGGTAATGAGGAATGCATACGGTAGTTATTTCTTAGTCAAAACGAAAATATTTTTGTTTTGAAACATAAAATTATTATTTAATTTTATTTTAACTTAAGATGAAGCCATACTTAATAATGCAAAATCATACAAAATCACAGGTTTTTGTTTTGAAAATTTGATGGCTTAGAAGTATTATAGATGCTTCAATTAAATATTGCATGTAGAACACACCTTGGCCCTTAAAAACGTCGGTAATTTTTTTAATGAGTCTTTAAATAAGCCCATAAAAAATAAAGTATAAGGTCTATAAAAACACTTTCAAGTCCAAACTCTTCTATTTATAAACCCCTTTTCGGATTTGGTTTTATCGTACAATGTGGCAAATTTAGTTTATTTTATAATAATCGCAAAAAAATTGATATTTACGCCCGAACTTCACAAAATAAAATAAAATATGCATTTTCTCATTGTTATTTTTGACATCAATCAATACGGCCCGCACTCTACGAATTTGGATTCTTGAAGCGACCCTTATGGCATGGGCACAAGAACCATGCACTGGACAAACCTAAAAAAGGAATTAATATTTTTTACATGCCTTTACGAAATCAACCTGTAATTTTTTTTCTCAAATACCTTTTCCAACCTTTACAAAAGCTTTTTCTCAAGTATTTTTAAACTCCTCCCATAAAGGGCGTGAATTCCGATTTCGATTTTTTCCTGAACTATTGGATCGCCTTAAGTAAAACCTCAAATTGTAATATTTAATCACTGCAGACGATATTAGTGCCTTTCAATCGACAAAATCTGACCCAGAAAAGTCAGAAAAAGGTAGGTAATACTTCTAGGTATTGAACCTAGGACATTAGCCTTGCCAGAGCGACGCTCTACCACTGAGTTAATGGAACCCTTGGGGTTAATGAATCCGCTTGGGTCATTTTTAACTGCATTATACTTCGACTAAGAACTACCAACACTATCTTCATTTTCTTAACGCATGTTTATATTGGCTGTTATCTTTACGTATGATTGGAAGATCTATCTCGAACTAAATGTTGTCTAGATAGTGTCTTGGATAAATTTATCAATTTTTATTTCATACGTGATATCTATTGACTTTTCTTCAAGTCTAGGATGATTATTTAAGCTTATTTTAACTTAAGGTGATCCAATAGTCAAGGAAAAAATCCAAATCGGAATTCACGCCCTTTATGGGAGGAGTTTAAAAATACTCGAGAAAAAGCTTTTGGAAAGGTTGGAAAAGGTATTTGAGAATTCTTTTTTTACAGGTTGATTTCGTCAGGGCCTGTAAAAAACATTAACTCATTTCTTACGCATTGTTTTTGTAAGAAAACGAAAATTTAAAATTGATTTCACGAAACTAAGCGACGTGGAGTCACACGTCTATTTCCCGCTCCGGCTGGGGCGTGACTGATACGAAATAGTGTGCCCAGTATAAGAAATAAATGTGCCCAGTGCATGGTTCTTGTGCCCATGCCATAAGGGTCACTTCAAGAATCCAAATTCGTAGAGTGGTGGCCGTATTGATTGATGTCAAAAATAATAACGAGGAAATGCATATTTTAGTTTATTTTGTGAAGTAAGGGCGTAAATATCTTTTTTTTTTGCGATTATTATAAAAGAAACTGAATTTGCAATATTATACAAAAAAACCATACCCCAAAATGGGTTTATAATAATGGGAGACCTAATACTTTATATTTTTATAGGCTTATTAAAATACTTATTAAAAAAATTACCGAAATTTTTTAATTGAGCGATCAAATTTTCAAAACAAAAACATATAATTTTGTATGATTTTGCATTATTTAGTATGGCTTCATCTTAAGTCAAACATTTTTTAGTTTTAAAACAAGATAGGTAAAATGTATTCCCACTAAACATACATTTTTGTGTTTAATATTTCACACATATTTTCCGAATTTTTTTCTTTTCCGTTATTATTTTATGTAGGTGTATATTGTTACTTTGTTTAATTTCTATTTCTGTTATTCGAAATCAGGAATATGTTTTATTACACTACCCAAGGATACATCCTGGAAACTATTATATCAATATTATGTTGAAAAAATGCGAATCAAAAAAATCAAAATTAACACGACCATTTCACATTTGAACTACATGAAATGAAATCATTTTTAAATTTTAATTTTAAGTCTGCGTCTCAGAAATCTAAATTGAAATCTAAAATGGTTTTCAACAATTTTGCCATGGTAAGTTAGGTGTGAGACGATAATTATTTCATTTTTTTGGAGGTAAAAATAAGGATGTCATGCGATAAATTTTAACATTGGGTAACCATATGATCTTCTGAATACAATTACGAGAAATATTTGTATTATTCATTGCTAGAATATTTTATTTTTCAAGCTACGATATTTGATTTGATCGTGTAACATTGAATGTATACATTTGTATAACCGACGTTTTCTCCAACTTTCAGGCACCGAATTTCATAAATGAACATCGAATTTGATCAAAATACGTTGGTGCATATTGATAATTTTACAATTTCCTCTCTCCTGTTCAACAACAAAAAGTTATATCAAAGTATTGACTTCCGCGATACAGATATTCATTAAGCGATGCATTTTTTGTACCCACAAAATCAAGTTCAAAGACCTTGCCCGCTGTCGGGCGCGCTACCTTTGTAGAACTGTAGAAGTGTATATAATTCGATCCAGACGATTTCCGGGTAGGCTGGTTGTGTCCATTGCAGGCACAATATTTAGGGTTACAAAAATGTTTCCATCGCAAACACCATAAAGGGCATTGTCCCTACAATGGGGTCACTGAAATATTGAAGACGCTATGCGACCGGTCGCTCGCCACCAGACAATAGCCGGAATATTAGTGAACAATTCGCAAATAGACAACAGGCCCTGGGCTATTGTTTTTACTTTAAAAGAAATACAAATATTTTCGTAGTCTGCTCGATGGATAAATGCAAAACATAAAATAATTTTTCATAGGCATTATCTTTGTAACATACATAGAAAAATCTTTTTAAAGACTGCAATAGTTTAAAAAAATTAATTATTGAAGTTTGTGTTTGTTTTTTAAATTTTCTTTTACGAAAAACCCCCTTGTGGCATGCATTGCTCCTTGATAAAATGTAGGCTGTGTGTAATGTTTAGAAGGCCGGCCATGAATTGTGTATTGAATACATTATGAAAATGGTAATTTGGTTATCATCTTCCACAAATTCGTGTAAAAATACCTTTTGATCAGAAATTTGTCGTCTGTTTAAAAATAGCTTTATTTGTTTCATCACACTTAGGACTTTAGCTTTTCAGCCTTAATAGACTGCACGCCATTGTTTATGAAAATATACACATTTGAAATTAAAGACGATCTTCAAAGAAATACCGACCAATCTTATAATATATAAAACAAAGTCGGGTTAGTTACATCATTTATAACTCGAGAACGGCTGGACCGATTTTTATGATCTTTAATGTGTTGGATTTGTCTTCGCCCCGAATAGCAAAATAGCTATTAAAACATCGAAAATAAAATTTGAAGGAAATTCTTTTCCTCATGCATTTTGTATGGAACGAATTCTCATCTTTTGAAAGAGCTGCTGGAATATTGTGATAAGTTTAATATTGAGTAGTGAGTAAATTTAAAAATATTCTAAAACGTCAAATGTCAATGCGCTGATTGTTTTGCTTTGGTTCTTAAACATATAATGCTGCCCCTCTTTCTTACACACTTAATGTCAACAGTCGAAAATGGGACAAACGGTGAACATATGTCTGCACCCCTCGAAAGGAAAAATACAATATTTATAATACATCTCACACGTATAAAGAAAATGAAACGCAATTTCCGTAAGTAAGTGGAAAAGTAAGAAAATCACAAACATTATAAATCCGTACATACCGCTATCTCTGATACTGACAAAAAAAAAACACGGACAGTTGCGCATCGATAATTGCTTTATTGTGTAATTTTTTACTTTAAAAAAACTGAATTTAATTGGGCTGATAAGTTAACACAGCAGTTATTGGGGCGGTACGAAGTTCGCCGGGTCAGCCAGTAAAAAATAAAAGAAAAATGTGTTAAAATTTCAAAAAAGACGTGACGAAATATGTGAAATATTTTTTTTATTTTTTGTATATTGTAAAGTTTAATTTGTAATTTTGATTAATGTAGTTACTGTTTGTATTGAAGCTTTGTATTGTGTGATTTTTACATTAGCACATTATGTAACTACTGTACATATTATGTAATAGTACTATTTCAAGATAAATGATTAAATATAACACGTTTTATTTCAGCAGGACTGGGTGGTTAATGCAACACCATATCTGCCATATTATATTTAGAATAGAAATTACATGAAAAAAATTATAAAAATGTAAACATAATAATCTTATGTTTTACTTAGTACCTAATTTAAATTAATTATTAGACATGGATTTTTTTTTCATGTGAATATCTCACATAATTCCCAAACGCTTCGGTCTGGAGCCAGTGGGACTATATACCTATTGGGGTATATTTGTGAGACTAAAGGTAGTGGGGAGGGGAAGAAGATGGGGAAGAGGAACCTGACTATTAGTAGTCTTCGCCAGAACGATACTGAGAGCATCTTCCACTCCGGAACGTGCCGAAACGTGTTATATTTTAAATGAATAAAATTGTGAAAAAAAAAACAAAACAATGAAAAAAAAATATTTGCGCAAGCTGGGATTTAAGCTCGCGTAAAAAGTAATAATAAAGTTAATTGTTAATTCTGAATTTGAAAAATGAAATTGACAAAAATTACTTAAAAATAAGAGATCTTAATGGCCGAGTTGGTCGAGGCGCTTCCCCCTGTAAGACAAGAGACTCTGGGTTCGAGTCCCAGTTACGACCGCTACTTTTTTTTCTGTGTCTTGTTCTTTTTCGTTTAGATTTATTTGTATTATTTTCTTCTTCAATCAAAGTTCGTCCATCTTCCATTGCTCATTGAGAGAGAATAATTAACGGTGTGTTTTAATTCATCCATTTAGATGTTTTTAAAATATACATATAATAAAGAAATGAAAACCTTTTTCATTCTAACAACATATTAAAATTTTGGTTTCATTTTTGTTATCTTATGCTTGTCCACTACGACTCGGACCGAGTAAGAACCGAAGCAAAAAATGTATTTGGTTGCAATATTCTTGTAAATATGGCGGCAGGTGGCTTTCGTAGCGGCGCGGTTGTTTGTTTTATTTACGTTTTTAGAAGGAAAATAAAAGCTTTCCCTTGTTAAAATCGCCTAATATTTGGAGTAACCATATTCCATATCGTGCGTCATATCGCTACAAAACACCGCATTCTTAAAACCAACAAACTCACAACTCCAAAAAAAGTATTAATCCAAAACAACCCTTATAATATGTTTCCATAGGGAGCATTTTATGAAATCAACTGTTGCGGATATGAATGAGTGTTTATCAATGGCGGACCACAGAAGCACAGGTGTGTTGACTTTTCGATCACCCAGCCCATGTTTATCTAGTTTACCTGTTATTTTTAATGAGAACGAAATGAGTATACACAATTCCCATCAAACTGATTAATATATTTTTGTGAGAAGCCAAAGAGTAATGAACTAAAGTAATAAGTTGTTGAATTTAGGCATCTGCGCCTCGCTCTGTTTGCATAATAATGTATAATCAATGATCCTGGGATATTGAGATCAATAACCTTAATGTTTGATCAAGTATTAATATAAACCATGAGTTGCAACTGGTTCAATGACCTCACCATGTTGAACGTATTATTTGAACTGAGCTCGTGTGCTTTTTAGACGCAAGGGTGAAACCATGTCTGAACATAATACGAACTATCTTAGATAGAGACATCAACGCAAGGTTGGGTAACGTGACGCTAGGTTTTAAGATTAAGATATCGGAAATAAAACAACCTCGTATCCATTGTATTAAACAAAATGTAGGTATATACAACCAAAAATAATTATATATAATTTTTCTATAAGGTTTTTGAAAAAACAGTTATGTACTAATGTATTATGGAGAAAAAATTTAAAAAGTGCATAGGGGCAGTTTTACTATGTTGTGACGTATGTCAAAAGATAGTTGCTGAACTTTCTGTGGGTGACATTGATGATGTCGATGGTCAATGCAGAATCGTTAAGCAGTTGAGTCACTCTGTTTAATGACGCGTTCTGATAGGCAGAAGTTCTCGCTTTCGGAACATGAAAAAGCGTATGGGATCATCCACGAGTATACTTGTTAGGGACATATAAGTTAATCACGGATAGTGCCTGCGGATTTTGCAGTAGGTACCTAATGAAGCAATAAAGCAGTAACCTGGCAAAAAACAAAAGCGAAAAATCCTCATTTTTTACATTTACTCCACGCAGGAAACCCAGAGGAAAATTATTTCACTCAGGGCCTACGTCATCTGCGGATGCTGTGAGGAAAGAGTGAACAAGGGTCTTGAAGAGACCCATATGGTAGGAGGAAAGAAGTACAGAGGCCTGGGAATCGTTCCATAGCCGAGCTTTCCACATCGAGTCGTGGTCCCTTAGGGTACGAACAAAAACAAAGCGGGCTTCGGTTTTCAGATTAACAGCGTTCAGTGCCCTGTTCCACCGGCGGCAGTTGACGCCGAGACATGGACAAACAGAACGCGGATTAAACTTGCGCTACCTGCACGGTAGCTTGACAGCAGCTGTCAGTTTTTACGAAATGTCGAGTTCGCAGATGACGATTATTTACTCTTGGAGAAGCCTTTCTTGAAATTAAGGAATGAAACAATGTTATTTGGTAATTTGTATCTTTAAATATGAAAAAAACCTCAGGAGAACATGATAATATGTTAAGTACGTGCCTGAAAGGAATTCACTTGTGACATTTGATGTTATTTCAAAATTTTATCTTGTTGATTTCATTCCATCACTTGTCAACAACATTTCTGGTGCTGTGGAATGTATTTCTTTTATCCCAGATTGGCGATTGATTGAAAACAGCGGCAATTAACAGGTCGCCCATTTTGATATCAGATTCTGAGCGGCGTCACCGGCGAGCAGGAATTAAGAATTCATTCCGGTAAAGCTGAACACAAATCTGAACCTGCCTTCACTATGTTCGGTCTGATACGTTGACATACAAACATTCTTGTCAGCACGCCTGCGTCAGTCGGCCGCCCATGCGCTGACTAATCCGAAAACCGAAACCCGCTTTGTTTTACTCATGTGACAAATAATTGTGCACGTTATTGTAATTTCTTGAAACTTTATTTTAAAATACTGGAATTCATTTATCATGTTTATTCGAAATGTATATTTTATGTGTTTTGTATAACAAGTTGTGTTTTAAACAAACAAAATTGAATTCAGAACTAAAAATAGTTTTATCTGATTCCTGAAAAAAGGCTATATGCAGATGATACAGTACTTCTATCAAGTAACATTGAGGATTTACAACTTTTGCTGAATCAAGTAGTGAAGACTTGTGAGAACTTTGGGCTGGAACTGAATATAAATAAGACAAAATACATGCTCATAAGCAAAAATAACGCATTGGATGAAAATCTTTATATTGCTGTAACAAAACTAGAGAAGGTACAGAGTATTGTATACTTGTGCTGCAATGTAAATGATAGATGGGATCCTTCAGTTGAAATCAAATGCTGCATTGAGCAAGCTCGTGCAACCTTTATCCGCATGAAAAAATGTTCTGCAGTCATTATCTCAACCTTGGATTACGAATGCGAATGGTCAGATGCTACGTGTTTTCGATATTATTTTACGGAATGGAAGCATGGACGCTTACTGAAGAACTTATTAGGCGACTTGAGGCATTCGAGATGTGGATCTACAGAAGAATACTTAAAATAAGCTGGATGGACAGGGCTACAAACGAAGATGTTTTGGTTCGGATGAATAAAGAAAACGAAGTAATTAAAACTATAAAAATCTGAAAACTTCAATATCTTGGACATGTGATGAGACATCCAGAGAAGTATGAGATCCTGCATCTCATAATGCAGGGAAAGATTGCCGGAAGACGGGGCCCTGGAAGAAGGAGAACCTCATGGTTGAAAAACCTGAGACAGTGGTATGTCCAGTCTACCGTGGAGCTGTTCCGGGCTGCAGTAAACAAAGTCCGCATAGCCAACATAATAGCCAACGTCTGTTGAACGGACAGGGCACAAGAAGAAGAAGAAGAAAAAAGGCTAAAAGGCTGTCTCTTACGCCATCATTGTGGGCGCATGACACATCTCAAAACTTTAAAAGATTTTAAATTTATTTTTATTAAATGTTAAACTGATTTTCTGCTATAAAATAACTTTTAAAAGGTATCCACTTACATTACTTGAATTACAAAAAAATTCCAGCATTTATATCACAAAGCTGTGCCGAACAAAAACTTATCTTCTTCCATTTGAAATGTAATTAATTTTGATTGCTTTCAACGCAACCTTTGTTCTAAAGAGCACACATTTGAATATTCCACAAAAAGGATAAAATATATATAATACGAATCATCCCTTTTCCCTATCTGTTTAGGGTAAGTTTAATGCCTACCTTCGTACCGACCCCTTCTCTGCCATACGGCAAAAGGCGAGAGTCGCTTCCTGTAATTTCCGCGTGCGCGAAAATTATAAAAAACCTGCGTGTTCGGAAAATTACCATATCAAAGCTCAAGCGAATGCTTTATTCTTGACTCTAACATAGCCTCTATGATAATATTAAAACCATAGTACCCATTTATGTGCTTTTATAAGTGGTAATTTTTTGCCTAAATAATACCGATATAAACTTCTTAATTTATTGCAATGATTCAGAGATTTATAAAAACAATCTTATTGGCCAAAAAATTCAAATGAAATACAATTCTTTGTAAATAATACTTTTTTAAAGTCTAAGTTTTATATACTGTAGTTAGGTAGGAAGGTAGATTCCATTTTCATTTATAATAAAGGAAAAAATATCACTATTTGACAACCAAGTGTATTATGCACTCTTCGTACACTGTAGTAAATATAAATGTATTTCGATAAACGTGCATTTGAGAAAGTACCTACATGAAAGGGATTTTTTTTTGGTAGTTTTTTTTTTTTACATTACCTTCACACAGGAGGCCTCTAGGAAAATAATTTCTCTCAGAGCTTAGGATGTCATCTGAGATGCTGTGTTGATGGTCTTTTTGAGGAGAGGAAGATATGAACATTGGTCTTGAAGAGACCCATTTTGTAGGAAGGAGGAAACACGAAGGCCAGCAAATCGTTCCACAGCCGAGCTATCAGCAAATCAATTGTCATCGAATCCTATTTTTTACGTATCCCGAAATATTTCATTCAAGTAGATACTCACTGAAAAATCCGTACATATTTCATTACGCAATGCAATCATTTTTAATAAAGATGGGGCGTATTTTTTAATTAGCTATATCCGTGGAATCACAGCTCCGTTCACCCTTACAGTTCACCAACGGCTTTGAAATGTAACGCATACGCGGTTAATAAAATGAAGACAATTCGTTATCCTTAAAACCAAAATTCCATCTGTATGGTAATTTTCAATTTATTTTTCGTAGGCAATAAGCCAAGGGTCTTTGAAAAAACAAAGAACCGGCAACATACCTACGTGGTCGCTGGGGACACGCGTAGGTACTTCATACACAGCCTTGCATTTACATAATACGTACATTACGATAACTTTTATTACGGGGTGCTTTAATTGTGAAAGGCGGGAAAATATTGCCCTCGTTGCAATCTTTTCAGTAACGTAGCTTTCATGGTAAAACTGCCTTCCACAAGTCATTATTGGTTTATGGATGCCTGTTAGCGATGTAGGCGTAATTAAAAAAAGGAAGGACTCTGTCTAATAATGTTGGTGACATATTCGTAGTTATCTAAATATATAATATAAATATATCAACATATATAGTTATCCTTAGCTACGTCTTCAACAAAAGGTGTTTAAAAAAATATTTAAACAATTTAATAAAATTAAATACTTTTTTGTTTAAAACCACGAGATTTGTTAATTTATGTACCGACCGGTTTCGCTTAGGTATATTATATTTCGCTTTTCTTCAGGGTACAAATTAGTACTTATTTAAATTAATTAATACCGGTCGGATCATAAATTAATAAATCTCGTGGTTTAAAAAAAAAAAAGTATTTTATTTTATTAAATATGTCAAACCACAAAGTGATGGCTTTCTACAATAATATTGAAACAATTACCATTTAACTATCCCAATTTCCGTCGTGACTCTCTGTCCGTAACTCCGGTTCAATGTACTCTAAATCTTTTGCTTTGAACTTAAGTGTCAATTTCAAAATTGGTTATTTATGTGTATAGTGGTTTATTTACAAAGGGGTCGTCCATTAATCACGTGATGTGTTTTAGCAACTTTTTAACCCCCCCCCCCCCCCCCCCCCCTATACCCAAAATCACGTGCATTTTTTTAGTACAAAATATATTGAAATGTTCAGAAAATTATCCTTAAATTCAGGTATAATAAATACATGGGATATCTCATTATACCCCCCCCCCCCCCACCTCCTTGTGATATTTCATGATTTTTTTTCCGAACCCCCCCCCCCCCCCCCCCCCATTTCATGCCTCACGTTATTAATGGACGACCTTGGGACGACCCCATAGCTTTTTTTTGGAGAATTAAGAGAAGCGATAAAGTACCTACTTACAATATAATATATTGAACAATTGCCATTTTCAAACCGTGATTTTTTAGAGGAAAATAAACGTCAAAATGTTCCTGTCGACAGTAGAAAAATACCAGGAGCTCAGAAATGTTTTTAGGTATTTCCGCTTGGTTATTATTATCGACAGTAATTGTAAAAATCTCTTGCGTAAAAAATGTATTCTAATTATTGATTTTCATTTTTCCTTCTTTGCGAGAGATTCTCCAGATTAAGTTTGTTAAAAAAATCTGTTTGCCAGCTCTATTTTTTTTTCTTTTTGGTTTTATTTCGATTGGATCAAATCCATAGTTTTGATAATATTTTTGAGGGGCCGGAGATAGGAAGCAATCTCATTAGAATTCTACTGCCATCATCCACTCAGTATTAATAAGACCCTCTCTAAGCAAATATTGACGAATGAAATTTGAGTCAACACGATCAATCATCGCGTGGGCTAGTCTCAGGGACATTCTCTTGGAAGCGTGTTGGAGGAGATTATTTTTGATGGACAATAAATCATTAACGTATTGGGTGATACATATTATATTGAAGCACTTACTGGTAAAATATAATAATTTATTATATTTTTACGGTTATGGGAATAGAAAAATACTCATTCAAAGAAATGTAACAGCACTGCAGTAATCAGAACTGTTCGGAGGCAGTGAGACAACACTGAAAATATTTGGGGTTTAGTGAAGTCAGTGAGACCTGAGACTACAGCACCCATAATATTGGGTTTGGTCTGAAGTCAGTGGGACTGTTGTTCATACAATAACAATTGTAACAATAACCTCAATACTAATTTCCCCATCTATTCGTCAGTTCCTAGAATTCATCGTCTTGCGTATAAATATTGCCAAAGTATATGTAACTTACTTATATTTGGTATTGACAATTTGCAAGTTTGAAAAGGCAACAAATTGGCTTTGAAAACCCAGCAGTTTTAAAGATTTTTGGAGAGTCCTAACTCCTATAAGAAGTAACAAAAAAACGTGTGGACATGCCAGTGGTCATATCTACATATATTATATCAAAAAACGCTCTCACTTATGTCAAAATCCTGAGAAGAAATTGGAGAATACGTTTGTATAGACAAAACGCTGCCTGCTGCTTTTCTTTATCTTTAATGATTTAATTTTTATAAAATAATTTTATTTTTTCAATAATATTTGCTTTTTAAATAATATTATTTTTTTAAAATAATTAGATTTTATTTGAGTTCAATTTGCCAAAATCAAAGTGTCACCCTAGTTGTTTTCAACTAGCTTTGTTTCTTAGTGGGTATAGTAATTAAAGATTTATTTATGGTCTATATTGTTACAAATCATACTCAAATTACCCATCCGGTCACTAATATAATATTTATTTCTTACTTTCTGAATATAATATTTTAGTGTTTGATGGAGTGTTTTGTATTTTAGTGATTTGTGTGTAAATGAATCACTCAAATTTATAAATGTTAACCTATTTAGAGGCTGTTAGTCCTAGTGAGGCTAAAATTTTTGTATGTAAAAAAAGAACATATGTATGGTGAGAAGTTATAAATAAAATGATCGTTTGGCACGAATTGCTGCATCGTCAACTACTTGCGTGAATGAACAGTAATTCCAGTTAGATGAAATCGCTTCTGGAAAAACGTATATCGTTGATAGAAGTAACGAGGCTAAACATAGAAAAAGGCCACATAAAAGCTCCACTGATGAAAAGGAAGTGAACCAATAGAAAATTTGATACTTGGAAACAGTACCATAGAGTTGCCAATCACACACATTGAATGATAAATTTTGGTAGGTATGTAAAACAAAGAGTTAGTACCTGTTTTACTAGTGAAATAAAATAAATATAGGTAATGACAATGGAGCTGGCTACATAATAAAACGTTGTACCGAAAAAATATCACCGCTCACGCAAAACTGAATAATACATTTTCCATTGAATGTATTTCTAACAATTGAACTTTTCTCGGTTGGGAAACCGCGACACGGTGATCACAAAAACACCGCAAAAAGCTCGCCGAAAGGACCGAAGAATGTTGCGTTCGAGAATGAATCATGCTTTGAATTTTAAAATTCCAAAAAACGAAAAAGAGCTCGGAATAAGAATAACAGCATTCCTTTGTTTGGCTTTCTGCGGTTTTTCGGAAATGGGACGAAATAAATAAAGGGCCACGGACGGGGGCCGGGTTTTCCGTTTTTAATAATTTTCGTTGTGCCCGGCTACAACATTTCGGACTTAACAAAAGTGCGATATCATTTTTTCTCCCCGGTAATTGTGTTTCTGTAGGAGCGTTATTCTACGTTACATGGTACCTACAGCCCATCTACATAAAGGGAAATGGTGGGCGGGTTAATCTCTCAAAATTTAAAAAAATGTTCGCCTCGCCTTGAAACAAAGGGTTCATGTTTCACTGCCTTAATGCCGGTTTCCACATTCAAGTTGTCTAATAATTATTATAAGGCTTATGTAGCATCGTGTGATATATTGTTCGAATTTTCTTTTTTACAGAACATGTATCTGCTCTCAGATACGATTTTACTGAAAACAACGTATTTTTAACCAACGAAAGTTGTTAACTAATTTAACCAATTTTCTCACTTACCCCATTAAAATGGGTCATGATTGCAAACTAAATGGTAGTAAAAGCTTGTCTTCTCTCAAGCTTCCCTCAATTTTTCATTTATTTCCAATTGATAAACTGGAAAACCTCAAATGTCATGATTTTAGCTTCGGAATTTTCTGATTTACATTCACATAAGTATTATAGGTACACAACGTAGGTAGATAACTACCCATAGACGCACGGTGTGTTTGGAGTTACTTACATAAGCGTAATGTTATGATCTAGTACACATCATGCCATCATAGTCTATGGGTTCTTCGACTCACGTGGTCTCGTTGCCGAGTTGACCAAAGGTGACCGAAGGTAGATTTACGAAGTTATTATTAGGTTTGAAGAGCTCTCCAGATCAAAATTAGTCTTAAGCCTGGAAGGACGTTCGTACTCAGAAGTATTATTATATATTTATATATAATTTATTTATATATATAATTTGTACATTTATTTATAACAATTACAGGCAATATAGCCTAAGACGTTATAATTGTACCATTTATGCAGTATATATGCAATGCCAAAAATCTTACAAATGCTATGTTTACAGCACACCAATAAAACAAACAGTCACTGCCTTTTAAAGAACCTAAGCCGCATTTCAATAAGCATCCATAGTAAGTATCTACTGAAGAGTACAGGTTGCAGTACGTACCGTATTACAATATTATCTGAAGAAAACAATAAGAGACATCGCAAAAGTATTTTCATATGGTTTCGCCATCAAAATAGTCTGAATTTTATACGTGTATATTCATTAACTTTTTTTACCACGAACTATATTCACAACAAATCCATGTACAATGGAATTTTTTCCCCATCCTTAGAACTCTATTTAAAACTTCACTGTTCTTTGGATTTATCAACAAAACCTTATATTGGATGGCTCCATTTTTTTTCATTCCATTGTTAAATGAACGACCCATAAAATAAACAAATCTTCATTAAAATGGTTTATAAGATTAAACCCAGAGTTGGGTAGCATTGTACCTTCGATATACAAATAAATTTCAATTAAATCCTTATTTTTTTCTATTTATCTTATCTCCACATCCCCTAAAAATGGATGGGTCCTTAATGGCGCTGAAGCGGGCAGAAGAGTGTGTGAAAGTGGGTGGTCGTGGGGCGGAGGGGGTAGGTTGGGAGGGGTACGCGCGCGGAATAATAAATGACCGCGTTACCGGGCAGGAGACCGGGGGAGGTTTTAACCCCCGGGTCATACATGGCGGGCGTAGGCTTTATTTTTCGGTCCACATAAGTGGACGACGTATATAGGGATACCCGCAGAGGCCTACTCCCCCCACCCGCTCTGCCCCCCTCCTAGGGAAACGGGCGTTGCCGGCATTTTCAAAATGGAAGGAAAATTTAAATAAATATGTGTCACGAAAAGGATATTAGAATCCTTTTTTTGAAAACCCTCATCAACTTTTTTTTGTTCGAATTTGAATAATTTTATTTCTTCTTTCGCAAACTTCGAGTGTGCTAAATATCGTCTGTACAACATGTGTCTACCTGCATAGCAGCATATATCCACATGAACGAAAGAATTGAAGGCATATAGGTATCTACCCAATTCATTATGGAATGCGAATCAGCATGATTTTCTTTTCAAAATAACACTTCACAAATCATATAATCATATTCAAACTTCAGTTCACGACTACAAGCTGTCCAAAATTAATTTGAACATTTTTCTGGCAATTAAAATATGAAAATGGATTCAAAGACACTTCGTGGTGAACCGACGATTGACAATTGTCCCCCCACCCCCCTCCCCCAATTATTATAAAATTATAATTTTTTGTGCATTATTTACCAATTTAAAACCTAAAATCTACTTCAAAAACACCTTATGTTATGGGTATGGGTAGGTATGGATATCAAACGAATTTATTTACATTATCAATTTTTTGTACTTATACGCTGGTATACACAATTTATTTATTGATACAAAATTATACATTTCATAGTACAATCCAGTAATGTTGACCTCACTGGGTGGCTTACCCGTGCTGAGACCCCCATTTTATAATATAAGAATTTATACATAATACATTTTGAAAAAAAAAATAATGTTGGTGACGAAAAAACACTTATTATTAAGATAAATTTCAACTAAAAATATGGATTAAAAATGAAAGTAAAATTAAAAAATTAAATAAAATAAAAATCGGCATTTATTATGATTTGCGTGTTTTGTATTGGTTTTATATTTTTGTCTTGCGTATATATTTTTTATTCTTTTGTGTTATAAAATTTTGATAATATTTTATTTTTCGTTATTTGTTTTTGGGGTGTTATTTTGGGGTGCCGTGTTGGGCTACCTCCTTCTTTAGCCAACGTTTCGGACAGCGTTGCAGTGTCCATCATCAGGGCAGATCCGGTAGATGTATTTTTGTTCTTATATTCCATAGATATTGTATTTTTGTTCTTAAATCTATTTTTTTATTGTGTCTGAATTTATTTTTGTTTTCCTCAATTTTTGTTTCAAGTGAAAGCTGTTGAATGCTTTTATATCAATATATCTATATACTAGCGTGGTATATTGTTTATATTGGTATACACAATATAGTATAGATTTATCAATGATTTCATACTTTTGTTTTTCGACGGCAAATCTTCTCTGTCGACCCCTTAGGGAAACTTACTTTTATTTATTTAAGTAGGTATACCATATTTTGTCTAAACCGACTGCATATTATATGAAGCCCGCCGAAAAATATTTTTTGATTGACATTTTTTGAAGCTATTCTGGTACTATACTAAAACTAAGCCTATGTTGAAAGAGATTAACATAGAACTCGTGGGAGATCCCATGCACTTTTTTATGCTCCGAAAGCGAGAACGCGCTGAAAAACAGAGCGACTCAACTTATATGCATTGACCATCGACATCTTCAATATCACTTACAGAGAGTTCGGAAACTATCTTTTGAAATGCGTCACAACACAGTAAAACTGCCCCCATGCACTTTTTTAATTTGTAATCTTCTCCATAATATTATATTAGTGTATAACTGTTTTGTGGAGAACCTGAAAAATAAATAAATAAATAATAAATAAGAATGTCGGGGGGGCTATCGGGTATCAACAACATTAATGTTTGGTATGTGCTGGCTTTACTCTATTGGATTGGATCACCGATGCAATACTCTTTTTGTTAGCCTTTCTTGAAAGATTTGCTTTTGTTTATGGCCAAACTATTTATTCATATTCATTTTGCTCACGTACGGGCTCACACAATTAAAATTCATCTTGACATTTAAAAGCATAGCTTGTGAAAAGCGTTTTTTTTCCTAAAATAAATAAAATCGCAATATCTATGAAAGAGAATATTGTGAATTATGCTAGCCAAAATGTAATATTGTGTTAGTTATTATTAGTAATTTGCAAACTTGTCCAAATAACTAAAATAAAAAATCAAAAATTGTGATAAATAAAATAATACACTGGCGGACATTTTTAAATCATTTAGCCAAAGTTTATATATTTTTACGGTTCGTCAAACTATTTGTTATTTTTAGTCTCCGTGTAGTACCTAATATTGGATTTGGGTAGCTACATAGTGTACCTAAGTAGTAACTTTTTCTTGTTTTTTTTTTTTTACATGAGCTCCCCACATGAGACCTTGAGGAAAATAATTTCCCTCAGGGCCTATGTCATCTTTCGGGATGCTATGTGGAGGGTTTTTTTTAAAGGAAAGGAAGAAGGGTAGAGTTCTGGGAAGGAAGAGGGTTTAAGGGGTGGGTAGGAATCTGGGGTTCAGTGTATCCTGGTCATCCGCCTCCAAGACCTAGACAAACCTCACTCCATGAACCCGGGCACCCCTGCTAAATCACCAAACGTAGCGAACCACTTGAGGTGACCTATGGCAGAGGTGTTGGTTATCCAATAAAGGTTCCCGGGGCGGCGGTACCCATTCCCGCCTACAAAATTGAGAATCTTTTTGTTTTGTTATCGGGAAAACATTATTATTTACTAGGGAAAAGAATTATTATAATATGACTTAACCCTTTCTCATCCACATTAATTTCTACAGATATAAAAAATAAATAACGTATGATTATGTGTACTTGAAATAATAGATTTTTTTTAAAACGACAGTGGTTCCGAGAGGTAAATGACGTATTAGTATTAAAATGGACCACGTTCTGAAAAGAACATTCACAAAAAATGCATCAATTAAAGACAAAATCATGTCTACTAATCACTTGAAAGTACTATTGATGTGTTCTTCTCATCAAAACACATATAAAATGAATATAATTATATATAATATTGGAAAAGTGTTATCATATGTGTGAGTTTGATAGTATAACCTCAAACTACCAGTGTCGTTTTGAAATGACACGATACTTTAGGATGCTAAAAACAAATATTATATCAATGTTTTTGTTGTATTTTCATTATAATATGAAAGAATGTACATTTTACTACAATAAAAACGGAAAAATACACGAAAGAAACATAAATACCTTGTCCGTTTTAATACGTACTGCAATTCCCTCGGATAATTTTTTTCAGCTTTTCAAAATTTTTTTCAGCTTTTCTTTGTGATCAACGATTCTAGTTTACGATATGAAGTGTGTACGCAATGCAGCCAACGCAACGAAAAAAGTCGATGTTGCTAAGAAGGATTAATTGTAAAAAATATTTGTAAAACACCGCAAATAAATTGGTTCAGTAGTTAGTTAGTAAATTTTTTTCAAATTTCACGTCATTTTAAAAAGTCTCTGTGAGAAAGGGTTAAATAACTAGCAATGATTTTAGGTACCTCTATACGTACAATTATTTTTTATTCCTGAGTTTCCTGTTACGTAAACCTCTGACGATTTTCAAATTCTATTATACCCTTTATACTTTTCTTTGCCTGTCGTTCGCATTTTTTTCAATTACCAACGCATTAAGTACTTTCGGAATTTTTGAAATCTCTGAGGGCCTCTGCCCCTCTGTTCCGAGAGAAAAATGGATAAATAATTAAAAAAGGGGTTTCCCCTGGACCGCAAGGGTTTCGCGTTTTTAATAAGTGAAAACAACAATAATATTCCAGAGCTTTCACAAAGTAGACGGAACAAAAGGTTTTGATATGTTGGGTACTGTAGTACCCTTTTACATTACGTTTACTTTACTTAGTATACTTTTTGGTTTAAAAAAAGCAAGACAGTATTATATATCTAAATCCTTGTAAGAACGTACTTGTTAAATGATTTAAAGTTTATCACTTTTATATGAATCGAAACAACTAATTATTGCTTTTATCATAAAACTTGGGTACGAGTAAGTTTAATGGAAAAACAAATACCCACCTTTAATATACAGGTCAATCATTTAAAAGAGACCCTTGCTTGTATAGTGGTGTACTGGATGAGTAAAAAATATTTATTTTAATGATAATTTTGTTTTAACGGGATTGATAAATGACAGTACATTTCAACAATCGTGTGGTAAAATGGGACTGCGAGTGGTGTTTGATTTTTGAAAGATTTGGGTGCACAAAAATATCAAAAATATTGCCTGTATTCACATGTTTCCACTGGAATTCGAATTCAATACCAAAATAAGACTAATTACCAACAACCAATGATCGCCCTAGATAGTAGGTACAAATTGTAACTTTTGGTTGTAATAAAATAAATCTAAATGTATGTGTACCCACATTTTAATTTATTATTATATTTGGTAACATAATTATTCAATCTATACATGGATAATTGAATTCAAGAATTGAAAGAGGTGGGATTGGGCACGAAATCGAGTAATCTGAAAGTATGTTACGTATTATGTATGCTGATGATGCGGTGCTAATTTCCAACGGTATGGACGATATAGTCTATAGTCTATAGTCTATATGATGAACGAAGTATTTTTTTATTTTTTTTTTTATTATTTTTTTTTTTTTTGTACATACAATAATGACATTACATTTTTCAGATACATTTTTTTATATAACGTGATTCACCTTTTTTTAGAGCATGCTCGTGTAAAAAAGGTGGAGCAGCGTGTGTGAAAAACTATTTAACATTTTTTTTTAGAATTATAATATGTATTTTTATATATTTTTATATATATATATACATATATGTACATATATATATATATATATATATATATATATACATATATAATACATATACATATTCAAAACACGATATATGAAGTAGAATAGAAAAAAAAGAAAAACAGTATAAAAAAGAAGAAGAAGAGAAAGAGGAAGAGAGAAAAGAGAAACGAATATAAAAGCAAATGGATTTCCAAAATCAATTGTCGAGAGACATTCTATTGTATTATTAAATTGAATTATTGGAATATGCTAATGATTTAGAGTTTTTATAGAACTTTTGAATTTTTTATAATTAATTTCCAATCTTAAGTTAAGGGGTAACTGGTTAAACCACTTGACTCCAATATATTTATAAAAATGTTGGGCTGTAGTGGTATTACAACGCGGTATAGTTATAGAGCCAAGAATACTTGGTTTTTTGCTGTTTGAAATAGATAATGAGTTATCATTGTTGAAACAATCTTTGTGGATTTGTAAAAGTGTAATTTTTTTATAAATATTGTGTAGTGAAAGGACTTTAAATTCTTGAAATAATCTTATGGTGGGGAAGTCATATGGTTTTTTTAAATTATTTTTATTAATAATTTTTGGATGATTTCTAAAGGCATGAGAGAAGTTTTGAATGCACCACCCCAACCAAGAATTCCATATTGTAATACAGATTGGATCAGTGAGAAATAGATAGTTCTTAATAGTTTAAAATTTAAAATGTTTCGTATTCTAATAAAAATGTACATTAATTTTCTTAATCTTTCTACTGTTGCATTGATTTGTATTTTCCACTTTAAATTGCTATCTATAATTACACCGAGGTATTTTATATTAGTTTTAACAGTGAGTACAGAGCAGTCAGGTTTACATAAATTTGTGTTTCTATTGCAATTGTATGAATGTAAACTTATCTTTAAATTTTCAGGGAATGCATGTTTATTAATGGTGAACGGTATTACAAAGGTTTTTTCCGTATTAAGTGACAGCAAGTTAGAGTCGAACCATTTTTTTAGGATGTTTAAGTCTAATTCTGCTGTTTTCTGGGTTTCATTCCAAGTTAAACCCTCAGTTAGAATTGCTGTGTCGTCTGCATATGAAATGAGTTTAGATTTGATGTTAAGTTTAAACATATCGTTGACATAAATGATAAAAAGAATTGGCCCCAGTACAGTTCCCTGCGGGATGCCAAATTTCGTGGTCTGAGAATCGCTCATAAGGCCCTTTAATTTAACAAATTGCTCTCTATTAAATAGATAATTTTTGATCCAAGTTAAAGCATTGTCAGTTATACCAATTTTCGTCAGTTTAGAGATAAGGTTAGAGTTCGATATACTGTCAAATGCTTTTCTTAAGTCAACAAATGTTCCAATACATTTTTTTTTACTATCTAAAGATTTATAAATTTTAGATGTTAAATCAACGATAGCATCTTGAGTGCTCAAATTTTCTCTAAAACCATATTGATGTGCATTTAATATATTATTTTCTTTCACAAATTAAAATATTTGTTTTTTTACAACTTTTTCAAATATTTTTGCAATGTTTGAAGTAAGAGAAATTGGCCTATAGTTACTGCTTAGACAGGGGTCCCCAGATTTAAAAATTGGGGTAATAATAGTTTTTTTGTAATTTAAGGGAAAGTTGCCATTAACAAAA
This sequence comes from Limnephilus rhombicus, assembly GCA_929108145.2. NCBI lineage: Eukaryota > Metazoa > Arthropoda > Insecta > Trichoptera > Limnephilidae > Limnephilus > Limnephilus rhombicus. The sequence continues at coordinate 14,284,601 of OV815287.1, read as the reverse complement.
CTTGTATTTATGATGTGTGCCAAAGGTTTGCAAAGTGAGTCAGAATTACTACAGAAATTTCTATTTCTACAGAAATATTGTCATAACCAGGGGAAGAATTTCCTTTTAATTCATTAATAGCATCTTTGATTTCATCAGAGTTAGTTCGTTGAAATTGTGTTAGTGTGCTACAAGGAATGAAAGGTGTTGGTAGATTATAATTATAATTATCTCTGTTTTTTATTTTAATTGCTAATTTTTCACCAACTGACCCAAAATAATTGTTTAAGATATTTGCACATTTCAGTGGATCTGCGTTGACATTGTAAATTGTGTTATCAATATCTGAGATTTTATTTATATTTGAATTTTTAGGTTTTTTATTGATAATTTCATTAATAGTTTGCCACACCTTTTTATTATTGTTACCAGCAATATTGATTTTATCTTTATAGAAATCTTCTTTTGTTTTCCGGATTATGTAACATAATTTATTTCTAAAATTTTTAAAATATTCGCGTAGTTTATTGTTTTCAGGAAACTTTTTTAGCTCTTTATAAATTTTTTCCTTATGCCTAATTGATATGATAATTCCTTGTGTAATCTACGGTTTTAATTTTTTAAATTTAGTCTTTGGAAAGTTTGTTACAATGGAAGAGGAGGATTGGATATGCTTATTCAATGTCAATTCAAAATTCCGTAAACATAAATCAGTATTGTTAGACGATAGTACAGTTTCCCAATTTTCATTTTCAAGATGTTGTTGTAATTTTTCATAATTAATTAGAGTTTTTGGTAAGTTATAGCGACAATAATTATTCTTATTTATTTTATCAGTTTTAATAGCTACAATGCATGTATGATGGTCAGTAATATTATTTTTCCAAATAACAGGTATGTATGAAGAATGAATTACTTCTGAATGTCAGTAAGTATAAAGTGTATTTGAAAGACGGAGTACGAAAATAGTGTGCAATATGGTTGAGAATGATAAATACTTGGAGCAGGTGAATGAGTTTGTGTATTTGGTTACGAGAGATGGGAAAGCTGATAGAGATATTGAAAGAAGGGTAAATGCAGGTAACTCCATTAATGAAGGACTGAATGCGGTTGTGCTAACAAAAAAACTGCCCAATAAAGCGAAGCTTGCAGTCCACAATGAAGTGCTGGTACCTACCATGATGAATGGCAGTGAGGCATGCAACTGGCAATTGAAGGATGAAAGCATACTGAATGCAAGGGCGGATCCAGGGGGGGGGGGGTCATGAGGGTCATGACCCTGGGCGGGGTCCAAGACCTAGGTGGACCTACTTTTTACTTGTATCTATTATTATCAAAATTAAATTATAATTTCTTCTGACTTGACCACGCCTATGTGACCCCCCCCCCCTCTCGCTATGCGACCCCCCCCCTGGCGTCAAAGCTGGATCCGCCCTTGACTGAATGCTGTAGAAATGAGATCCTTGAGGAGTATGTATGGTAAAACCATGTATAAAACATCGTGCGTGATAAAAGATGATGGAGACCCAAAAAGGATGCAAGGCTGATGTAAGCGTAATGAATAAGATTTGGAAAGGGGCGCTCAGACGGTTTGGGCATGTGGAGCGCATCAATGAAGAAAGGAGTGTAAGGATTATATAATAATATATGACGCAAATGCTAATATATGGAAGACATGGAACAATCAACTATTGCTATGTAAAATGCGCCATCTTAAAACAGATGAAAATTAAATAATAAAAAATTGTGTGTGCAGCTCACACGTGGTAGAAGTGAAACCTTCAGAAAACAACTTCGAGAGAATGAGATTAATCCAGAGTATCATTAGTAGGATAATTGTACGGTTCATATATTATAATATTGTAACCAAGTTAAAAAATTCTTTAACATTTTATTCTACGAAGCAACGCACAAAGAGGAGGCTGATAGGCTACGAAGCACCGCACAAAGAGGACACCGATCATATTAATCCCCGCGCAGGCTAAATACTATAGATGTATGTGTTATGTCACGTCATGTTTCATCGAGTTTCAAATCACAACGGTGCTAAAGAACTTTCCATTTCAATAATAGTTTTTTTTTGCGTTTTTATGAAGGTTCATCTCAATTACCTTCTCTGTAAACTAAATACTCAAACTTTCAAAACCATGATTTAAAATATTCATAAGAAGCAGACTCACTTATACACGAACAGAAAAATGACATCTATCAAATTTCTGAATAAACAAAATACAATTTTAATTAATTAATTCAACTTATTAAAATAGAATCGCTTATTTACGTATTGGGAGGTGGTTTTATTATGCGTGCCGTTTACGTGGGGAGGGAGAAAGGAAGGTATCTACTCGTGTATGTGCTCAGCGCACCTCTCCCCCATCCCACCCCGGAAAGGGGTAAATACGCAAATAACGGGGGTACATAATGTAATGCCATATCTTTATGACAAACACAGCGGTCGTTACCATTTCTCTAGAGGCGCTGAGGACGTTCCCGAATGAGGAACATGAACATACTATTATGTTCGTACTCAGTTTTTACGACGCCATTTTGAAAACGGATACGGAAAGGTTTCTATCGCCATCGTCCGGAAGGGCGGCTGTATCCACGGATCGGAGGAAAAACGCTGAGGCTTTTTTTAATTAAAATATTTTTTCAAACGTCGTTTTAATGGTGTACGAGAATACAGCCCGCACATTAGGTTCAATCTAGTGAATAAAACAAGTATTTTCTCTGAGTTTGTTAATTAGAAGCGTCTTTGGGGAATAATTCGACAATGGTGACGATGTGGGCTGGGGATTCATAAGTGAATTATTTTGCACGCATTCAACCTTGCGGCTACCTTGTGGTTTTCTACCGACTTTTAGGGAATAAATAGATACCTGCACTAGAACAGAATGAATTATCCACCGATATCAATTACATTTAGGATAATATTAATAACAAAAAATAAAATTAAAAATAATGAAACATTTAAAATTATTCGCACAAAATACTTCAATTATCTCAACCAAACGTATATTGACAAACTTTCGTCAAACAAATGGTTGAGTATTGGAGAGTTGAGCGCAGAAATAGAAGGATTTATGTTTGCCATTCAAGATAGAGTCATTAATACTAAAAATTATAGGAAGCATATAATCAAAGATACAAATCAAATTGATGATTTATGTAGAAATTTTTTGGCTTTTCCGGAAATTACAGAACATATTATATCGGGATGTTCTGAATTAGCGCTGTCCGAGTATATACATTTAGGCACAATCAAGTTTTAAAAATAATTCATAAAGTTTGGTAATTAAACATAACTTGATTGACTGCCGTAATATAGTACCATATTATGAATATGAACCAAATTCATTTTTAGAAAATGAATTTTATAAAATATACTAACAGACAGAATAATTAGTCATAATAGACATGATATAGTTTTACATGACAAAATTAAAAAGATAACTTATATCATTGATGTCGCTATTCCAAATTACCTACTGTAATATTCAGAAAACTGTTTCTGAAAAAATAAGAAAATATACAGATTTAGGAAATGAGATTAAAAGAATTTGGCATAATCAGACTATAAAAATATTACCATTTGTTATTTTGGCTACTGGCATTATACCTAGCTTTCTCATTCAAAATACAGGCATATTGGATTTGTCAAAGAAGTTATATACCTATATAAAAATGCAAAAATCAGCCATTTTAAATACATATAGGATTATTAAAGATTTTTTAAATATTTATATTGAGGGATCAGTATGATTTATAGGTCCAATTGGGAGTTCTACCGAGCCTAACCCTCTGATATGAAGTCGGTGAATTATTTTCCAATTTGGTCTCTGGTAGGTTGACATGTTGTTATTGTGTTGTTTTGTATTTATTATATCTACTTATATAGTGCAATTGCATAACGTGATTTGACTAGATGATCATTTGTGGAAAAGTGTGTGAAAGTATTTCTTCCAGCTTATCAATAAATACAAATATAAAAACGATACATATACGAGTATTATAAAAGCAAACAATTACATCTAACATTGTATGAGAAAATAAGAAAAAAGTATAGGTAGTTAATTTACGTAAGGTATTCATTAAGAGTATAATGACATTTGTTTAAAAGAATTGTTTTTAGTGGTTGTTTGTTTTTAAGATTTTTTTTAAGAAGTTTAAATTTGAGTATATCGTTTATTTGTTTAATTTTAAGTGGAAAGTTGTTATATACTAGTAGGGTCCTTTTTGAAATATGGTTTGATTTGCTTTGGATATTAATAAGTTTTCTGTGTACCTTGTAGCGTGTTTATGTGTTGAGTTTTTTTTTTGTGGGAACTTTGTGGAGATGATCGAACTAACAGGCATAACTCCATAACTCCAATACAGTCCATATTTGGAAATAAAAAAAAAGAAATAAAGAAAATAATGATAACAAAAAGTAACAAAATAACAATAAATACCTACATAAAATCATGACAGTGATAATTGTATTCTTCGATTGGCGTTCTCTGCGCCATAAGCTTTCCATGCTCAGGCGGAGAAGTGCTCTGAAAATGTGCACTCGTCCCTCCAGGAACATTTCCGTAGCGCTGCAGAATTACGGTAGGCGGAGTATTTGGCAATAAGCATTATCGTACACGACTTTTAGCTTCTGCCATTCGGATGCAGTATAATATACTCACAGTTTTAACGTATACAGCGACCTTCAGAAGGCGTTTTATGGTGTTCTTTTTATGTTTGGACTTCAAAAGTGAATAGGCCTTGATAGCATACCTGCTCTAACGAATATCGCTCTTCTTTGTTCTTCAGTCAAAATATGTCCCTGGAGGTAAAACATAGAGAAATCGATAATTTTACGAAATATGATAGACATGCGTAACTTCTGATGATTTTATATCGCTATCCCATGCACGGTTTCAAAGTTGACAGCCGAACCGATATTGACAAAGAATAAATAAAAACATTCCGAAATATCAAACATCAAATAATTACGAAAGAATATTAATAAATTGCCGATGCTCAATTAAAATATTAGCCAGTGTAGTTATGCATTGGCAGTTCGCATTTAATTTTTGACACTAAACGGGAAGAAATTGGTTAATGAGAACTTAAGTCATATTTCAACCACTTTGTTTCTCAAAGATCGAACGGAAAAATTGATCGCATCTTAGATGAATTATTTAAGTTGATTAACATGGACTTGTTTTTTCTTATTTTGTGGCACTTCGAACGTCTTAGGTATATTTTTTTTATTTTAAACTGCTTATGTTTTATAACGCCTGCTCTGGGCACAGGTTTTCCTAGTGAGGCAAGCATAGGGCATCACAAATTGTAAATCTAGAATTAATAAATGAATTAATGAATACAAAAAAAAAAAAACACGTAAATTCAGGAATGATAAACATAAAAAATTAATGCAGTTCTATTATAGGAAGGTACCTAGGTATTACCTTATTAGTATTACCTTATTAGGTCGATGGTTATCTCGATTTTATAGTAGGTAGGTACCTAGGTAAAAAGGACTAAATTCCTAAATTGGAAAAACGCCAATATTATTCAAAAATATGCATTAAGTACGTACCTACTTATATCCTAACATTTTACAGGATAAAATATTTATTTATACTGTCTTGAAGAAGGTTAGGTTATAACCGAAACTAGTTTAAGTAGGTGATGTGTATGTGTATTTATTTATTAATCTTACTAATTAATCACATCTTTGTGTGTGCTAATATTTTATAAAGATATGAACATTTACATTGGTTGGCAAACATAATCATTCTTTAAATATTACACATAAATAAAGACATTAATAATTGATTTAGACATACTTTCCTAATTCTTTTTTAAACTTATTTATATTTTCTATCTCAGTAATTTCATTCGGAATGTTGTTATACAGTTGGACGGCCTGGTACATCAGAGATTTCTGGGTGCTTGATTTTTTTCTTGTCGGCAGTCTAATTTCTTGTCCCTTGTATATTCAAATAAAGTACTATCTTTTCTAATTCTAAAAGTCAGTCATCGTCGATTTCAAATACAACAAGGAGCCATTGAATATTCCTCCAATATATCTAGAAGGAAACGAACTGCTTGTGGCCTCACAGGTTAAGTATCTGGGACATATCCTAACCGAAGACATGAAGGATATAGAAGATATGGAACGACAAAGAAGAGCAATTAACATACTGGCGGAAATGCTCTCAAGGCGGTTCTACCACTGTAGCGACGACGTCAGAAAATTACTCTTCAAGACATACTGCACTGCCTTGTACACATCTGAAATGTGGACGCAATACCCAGCAGCGCAATGGGACAAACTGAGGGTGTGCTACAACAATGCATACAGGCAACTTATGCAACTACCGAGGTTCTGCAGCGCCTCCACGATGTTCACCGAAGGGAGGGTACACTCATTCCCAGCATTACTTCGCCACCGGCTAGCCAGCTTCTGGAGCAGGACACGGAAATCAAACAACATCAATGTCGTGGCTGCATCCGGGTGGCTCAGCTCCCCACTGAATGAGCGATGGATGCAAATGATGAGGCGACATCCCCGATGGACGATAAAAAAAAAACCTTATTTCTTTTTTAAATTTTAATTTCTGTTTGTTTTTGTTTAATTTAATTTTGTTTTTAATTTTGTGATTAATTTTTATTATCATTATTTATGTTCGAATTTTATTTTCATTTTTTATGTAATATGGCAGACTGGGATGGCACTACCCTCCCAGCCCTGCTGGAATAAAAACTTAAATAAAAAAATAAAATAAATTTTCATTTCAAGCCACAAAGTGATTGTTTTCTTCGATAATATAAATAATTAGAAGTTAAAACTGCAGATTTTTATCGTGTTTATCTCTTAACATAATCTCTTGAATTTTGTTTCTGTTAATTTTCCATAAGTGTTTCCAAACATATTAAGATTTATAAAAGATACTATTACCTACTACCTTACAAAAATAACTGTTCATTCTCATAACTTCATGGTCTTATAGTATTCAGAAAGTTTTAAACTGTACTTATGCACGTAGATACATCTGTATGATTGGTGTCATAATCATTTTGACAACCAAACTTCTCCCCTTGACGAGGGTAAACGAAGGCTTAGCAAGATTTTACGGCTGTTTAATTCGCTTTGAGATAAGTGTGATTGAAGGCACTCGCAAAACAAAAGGCATTTAAATTTAAACTGTGTTAGACACGTTCGTCCACTCAGGATTTCTGAAAATATCTTCCTATTTGCGTATAAATGCATGAATCTCAGTGCCTACTCGTATTAATACCATGTATGAAGATTACCTGTTTGAAACACAACCTATAAACACCACAAGTAAATAAATTACGTTCGGAAAATGTCGCTCGATGTGGAAACACTCTTTAGACTCATCGCATTTTCATTATACATAGTGTTGAATATGCTGTGTTCACGATACTTGTAAAGAGAGTTTAAATTGTCTCATTTTTTTAATAAAATGCTTAGTTGATTAAATTTTAAGTTTTAAATATACATTTATCCGATCAGAAATAAGGAAATAAGGAATTGGGGGACATTGAACAATTTCCAAGTAGTTGAATTCCGATTGGGTATCGGTTACGCTGAAATCATTTTATTTATTTATTTTTATTTTTTCCCATTATATCTTGATACATTTCAAAAGTCATTTTTTAGATATTTTCTAAATATATGTAACATAACACAAGATACAAATAATAATGTAAAAAAGTAAAAAAACATATATAAGACAAAAGTAGATAATGGGAAGTGGGTAATATAAACTAAAGTTCTAAATTACACCAATAAGTGGGCGGTAGAAGTAAGAAATGTAAATTTCAAAGTGAGTGTTTAAAAATATAGGTAGGTATGTGTCTTCGAAAATATTGTAGTACCAAAGTGACACATACAAGTTAGTTGATTTTTTGTTACGGTTTCAAGAAGATAAATAAAGTTAGTCTTGAAGTTACAGTTCCAATTTGCGTTTTTACATTAGCTTTACACAGGAGGCCGTAAGGAAATAATTTACCTCAAGGACTATGTCATCTTAGAGGATGCTGTGTGGGTTTTTTTAAGGAAAGGAAGAAGAGGAGTTCTGGTAAGGAAATAGGTATGAGGGGTGGGTGTAGGAATCTGGGGGTCAGTTTGTCCAGGAGTGACGGACGTATGAATCCTTCCCTTCAACTGTGGTACAATACAAAGAGTCGAGGGATTCTGGCTGGAGAGGTCAAAATATCTCCTCAATCAGTCTCTCTTGATCCGGACCGCGACGCAGCAGGTGGGCAGACACATCGGCCGCCAAGTCCTTAAACTTCACCCCATGAACCCAGAACCCCTGCTAAGCCACCAAACGTAGTGAAACACTTGGGGTGACCGATGTAAGAAGTTATCCAATAAATGGTTCCCGGGGCGGCGGTACCCATACCCGCCTCTCAAAATACAGTAATCCAAAGTCTCCAATAATTAAAGATTTTTCTGGCACCTATTTTTCCATTTTTTCTTTTCCTTAAAAGTTAGTACCTATCTACCTACCTTGAAAGTCCCACTACCTTTAAAAAAAAAACATTTTAATTTTGTGGTTTTTAGTACGTCTCTCCCCTATTGAATTAAAACGGACAATGTAAATAATTAAAACGTGAGTTATGCCATCGGAATCGATGGATAACTAAGTAGTTGATACCCCCACAGTAACTGGCACAGTTAACCCGCCGAAATTATAATTATAATAAAATTATACATTTTTTGCATTATTTACCGATTTCAAACCTAAAATAGATAGTAAGTTGATATGTAGGTACGAGTATATCAAACGAATTTATTTATAGTGTTGATCTTTTGTCCTTGCATAATCGGATGAAAATAGGTATGTTATATTCTTTTGTTATTCGGCGGTACCACCTCTCTGCACACCCCTTCAGCACACTTAGCAGGTATACTGTTTATTGGATAACCAAACCCTTGCCATAGGTTTGGTGACTTGGGTGCCCGGGTTCATGGAGTGAGGTAAGTCTAGGTTTGCGGCCAATGCGTTTGTCTACCTAGTGGGTGGCGGACCGGATTGGGAGAGATTGGTTGAAGGAGACCGACCCTAGATCTCTCCAACCAAATTCTCTCGACCCATCGCCTAGGAGCACCGCAGTGGAGGGATGGATTCATACGTCCGTCACTACTAGACCCATTAACCCCCAGATTCCTTAACACCCGTCAAACCTTTTTCCTTACCAGAACTTTCTCTCCTTCCTTCCCTAAATAGACCCTCCACACAGCATCCCTAAAGATAACATTGGCCCTAAGGGAAATCACTGCCTTCTGTGTGGAGCTAATACCAACAAAAAAAACGTGTACAGGTTTGTACATTTTCTTCACAATCGCTGGATGACCACATTGTTTATTGCTTACATATAAAACTTTTCGAATTTCTCAGCATTAAAAATATTGGTTTGGATTTTTTGGTCAAAAGGCTTTTTTTTAAATCCGGCGTTTTTCATGTTAAAAGTATTTTCTCTAGCCGGGAAATTTTTACACGAGACGAGTAAGTAATCTAATCAAAAGCTAATAAAAAAACGTTTTCGACTATACGTAATTTTGGTGTCGATAAAAAAAATTATATTCTTAGCGAAACCTTAATTCAAAATATTTAATTTTCATTGTAAAGAAAAGTGAAAAACTACGCAGGTAGGCACCGATCTTCAAATTATTGCTAAAACTGGAAGAATGACCTAATAATTTCAATATATAAAAACACTAAACACAAGAAAACAAATTGTCAACGCAAAAGGTGCCTACCTACTTGTCCTACTTGTACATATCTAACAAACTTAAACTTTTCTGATATAGATCCTACCTAAGTAGATAGGTCGGTACCGAATAATTGTTTTTTTCACCCTTTGTTATACATCAACCGATCGTATAGACAGGTAGATACCTACTCTTCGTCAATTTGTATATTTATGTTTTAGACATTAAACATTTGTTGTCATTAAACTCCTTTTCAGGTTTATTGTTTAAAAGTAACAAAAGTAAACAATGGTTTACGTTCATAACCAACTTTGGCAGTCCATTTTCCTTATAAAGCTCCCTGAACAGCCGCCAATTCAATAGATAAACTATTAAAATCACACGTGCAGCATATTTCATTCACCAAACATCCAATGCATCTGCCGATTGCCCAATCGCCGGACATAATGGCATTCAAGTCTCGCGCCTTCCTGAAGAGAAAATGGCCGATGTGTTCGCAGACAAAGTGCGACCGAACCCCGGAGTGGGCGCATCCCCTCCCACTCCTGCGCTCCTGTTACTCCTGCTACCTCCGGGCCTTAACTCTACCCTAGAACTCCCCAAGGCTGCAGGGGGAGGGAGCTGCGGGAGGGGGAGGTTTGGGGTGGTTCGTGGAAGGGGGTGTTCGCCCTTTACAAAAGAGCCGCCATTATTCCAAGCGCCAGTGTGTGGTGCGTGTTTTATGCGAGGCGCGGGTGTGTGTGTGAATGAAAGCTCCGGACGAAAAGCGAACTTTTGAGACTAAATTTCGAATGAAAATAGTTTGTCATCAAATGATTTATTAACGATGCAGTTTATGTTTAAACGCAAAGCTTTTCGATCGTTTCATTAAAACTGTTTTCAGCGATCAGATCACGAGGACAAATACTAATTCATTTGCTGAACGATTTAAATTTTAGTACCTACCTGATATCATCTTTAAACTCTCTACTCACCTACTTACATAACATAACTATCATAATCTAACAACATAAGTTGTGCTATGTTATATTCGTATTATATACTTTAACAATGTGTGCTGTATAAAATGAAATTCGTTTTCAGTAAAAAAGAACGCAATATCCAATATTTTCTGTACTTTTTTGTAGAATTAAAACATCCTACTTTGCATTGAATCTCTTTTCTAAAACGCTTTCAGGCATCGTTGGACGAGAAGCTAAGAATTTCACCATGGCTCTTTCTACTGCACACCTGCAGCCTCTTCAAGCCTGTGGATTCTTGTCCGTCATAGATCTGGAGAACTGTTACACGTAGATGGACAGCATAACTTCTCATTTTGAAAATTGAGGTAGGTGTATGTACGAGTGAGAAATCACTGAACATTTACGTAAATTAAAACCGTATTCAAAACCTTTAGAAATCTGTTGGAAGGTATCAAAAATCAGATCCATCTTCTGATGACTCAACACTGCATTATTTTGTAAACCAAGCAATCCTTTGGTGAAAAGTTAGATGTGTTTAGTATTGTTGTAAATATATTTTAATTGAACTTTTTTTTAAATAAGTGTGTTGGGTAAATCAAATTAAATTATATGTTTTATATATCACTGAAACATGTGTGTTATGCATATTACGACTGAGAAGAATAAAAAAGAATACGACAAGATCTGAAATGGAAGCTCAAATGAATAAAAGTAGAAAGAAGTGTTGGGAAAATATATATTTGACACAAAGTAGATGGAAGGTGAAGTCAGGGATGCTCGACTTTGAAAATCAACAGGATCAAGTTAACCAAATATCTGCTTCAAGTGATGAAAACAGAAGGGTACCTACTTATATGTACCTAAACGAGAAGAAGTATCTTAATACTGAATACCAAGATAAGTTTGTATGGCATTTCACCCTGTATGTCTACATCTGATGATTAGAGGGCACTTAAGATGCGTCTCAAAATATTGAAACCTTACAGGTGAGCCATAGTTCGCAAAGAAAATTACAGTTTTATAATGTGACCTATTCGGTAAAATTATTATTGATAAATAATAAGCATAATTTTTTTTAAAACATCTCAATTAAACTGACCATACATTCCACGCGGAGCAGTCCCTCCAAACAATTTATAGCTATTCATTCTGCCTCCACCCCCCGCCCCCCTTCTCTCCCGCCCTTCTCTATTACCCACACCACCAAACACACGCAGACGCGCTTCACACAGCCTTAGTTTACCCGTTGCTACGATGAAACTAGATGCTTTGGACTTTATCGGAAAACTCAGACAAAGACAAAAAATCCTGAACAATACACAAAAATAACCCTTATTAAAATTGTAATTAAGATCTAAAATGGTATGAAAAAATTTCTGTTTGTTAGGACGTTTTTGCGTCGGGAGCACTCTTCTAACATTTTACGTATAAAAGTAGAGGGTGTCTAGGATAAAACGCGTATTACTGGGCGACCGAGTGTTGGTTAGGTTGGGAAAGGGTAAGCGCGGGGCTGGAGGGGGGTGGGGGTGGAGAGAGGAAAGGGGAGGACGTGGTTTGAAAAACGAGCATACCAGCCACTGACTGTAGTTAAGTGAGAGAGGGTGTGGGGGGCTTTTTTGTACCTATGTAAAGATGTACGTAGCCTGACGTGGGCAGGGGTGCAGCAGGAAAATTTTATGGCACTGTATTATTATTTATACCTATAAGTTTTGTGGTTATAGTGAATAATGATGTTTATTGAAATTTGTGGTAATTATTATTAAATATGATCTGATAATGTTTGTAAGTAAATGAACATCTACGTTCAATCGAACAATATTTTAAACCACTCGAAGTTAGATATAATGATAGATTTTTATGGCCAAAAATTTTATCGTGATTTATTTTTTATGTCGTGTTGCACTACCTCCTTGCACAACAGTTCGGACAGTGTTTCGGTTTCCATCATGAGGGAAGATGTGTGACACTGTAAAATGTTGACTTAGGGGTAGGTGGCGCAACACGACATAATACCGCAAAAATTAAATCACGATAACACTCTAAGAATGGTAAAATAATTTTTTTGTATTTCTTGGGCATTAATTGTGTAACAATTTTTAGACATTATTTTAAAAATGCTGGTTAATGAAACGGATGTATCGAAACCAGTAGCAGATAAATAAAAATTAACTAAGAAATGTACCTAAAATACCTATCACTTATGTGAAATAAACTATTTTAAATAAAACAGCTATTTAAAAAGATAACTATTTTCAAGTAGGTACCATGTAATTTCGACCTTCACCAGTTCCAATTACAATAAAATTAATTACGATGCAATAAATATCAAAGACCCTAAATAGGTTTTCGTAAGAAGACGCTAATTATTTGTACCTAAAATTTTTCATAACAAATAATTTTTACTAAAAATTTTTATAGCACATCTAAAATATCCTTTTTTAATTTCAAACCGATTCTCTGATGAAGGCCAGCTCAAGTCTGTACGAGACCGGTCTATCTTTGACATAGTATATGATATATAGATTTAGATAGTGTCTTTGGTAAATTTGTATCCATTTTTTAAATTTCTAAAAAAATTTCAACTATCACAACGACACTATCTAGAGGACATGGGTTTAAATTAGAGATGAAACGGATACCCGGTAACTATCCGGTATACGGCCTAAATTTACTATCCGGCCGGATACCGGATATTCAAAAACTACAACAATTTACTATAATAAAATGCAAAACATTAATCTTTGTGAGGTAAATATCTATAAAATGGCCTATAATTATGAGGGCTTTTATTTAAAGTCGAAAAGTTACAAAAAAGCCTTTCCAAAAAACTAAAATTTTCTTCTGAGATTTTCACTCTAATGATTAATACATAAATAGTAAATATCTAAACTAAAAACCTTCAGTAAAAACTTACAAAACCTCGCAGAGTAGTGAAAATTTAAATTAACGTGATTAAGGCGATCCAATAGTTCAGGAAAAAATCGAAATCGGAATTCACGCCCTTTTATGGGAGGAGTTTAAAAATACTCGAGAAAAAGCTATTGGAAAGGTTGGAAAAGGTATTTGAGAATTCTTTTTATACAGGTTGATTTCGTAAAGGCATGTAAAAAACATTAACTCATTTTTTACGCATTGTTTTTTGTAATAAAACAGAATTTTAAAATTGATTTCACGAACCAAAGCGACGTGGAGCCTAGCGTCCGTTTCCCGCTCCGTTCGGGGGCGAACTGATAAAACGGTGGCTAGTTATGTAGCCCTTCGGTGGACACGCAGCATCTATAATACTTCTAAGCGATCAAATTTTCAAAACAAAAACGTATGATTTTGTGTGATTTTGCATTATTTACTATGGCTTCATCTTAACTAATCACAATCACCATTATAGTGAACTAAAAATCGTAAAAATCACAGAGTTTATTGAAATGATGAAATACTGACATTGAAGCACCATAATATATCTACCTCTTGTTCTTCTTCTTATGAAAGAGAATATTTTCGCGAATACTCACGATGGCAACCGAAACCGCCCGAATTGATCTGATCGCGTTCGCCGCACCTTGCGGCACTAAACTCGTCACGACATGCAACGAGACAATGGGCAAAAATATCCGGCCATCCGGCCTCGCAGCTCGCCGGATATCCGGTATCCGGCCAAACAACTATCCGTTTCAACTCTAATATGCGTCAATAAAATGAAGGTAATGTATGTAGTTCTTAGTCGAAGTATGTATGATACAGTTAAATATGACCGAGTCGGATAAGGACACATTAGCTCAGTTGGTAGAGTTGCGTACCGCCAAGGCGAAGGTCCTGAGTTCGAGTCCCAGATGTGACCGAATCTTTTTCTGATTTTCTGTTTTTAGATTTTCGATTGAGTTTCGCTAAAATTGTCTTCATTTAATTAAATAGATACTTAGTTCAATTTGAGGTTTTACTCGCATAGTTAAAAATAAAAATAAATAAATAATTTTTAATAAAATAAATAACAATTAGTAATATGGAAAAATAATTAGTTGAAGATAATATTGTAAATTCTAAAATTTTAAGTAGATGATTGACAAATATGACGGTTTGACAGAAGGTGGCAATAGCGAAATTGGTTAACGCGCACGTCACGGTTAGACGAGAGGTCTGGGTTCGAGTCCCAGTTGCGACCATTGCCTTTTTGTTTTTCTGAGTCTTGGTCTATTTCATATTTTCGTTTAGATTATTATTGTTGTATTCTTCTTCAATAAAATAATTTTTTAATTATCTGGGTACTGTGAGAAGTTAGCAAGACTTTTAACAAACGAAGAACACCTTACCGAAGTTGTTTATTGTAGTAACCGCGTTCGTTTGAGACAAGGTATTTTTGTCGTATGTGTGACCATTAATACATAGGTACTTATGTATCCCTAATATACAATATGAGCCTTAATTCAAAACACACCATTTGTTTTCTCTTAGGTCAGCGTTCTTGCGGAATTGCGATATTTTTACTAAAAAATACCGGTTTTTATTTACATCGGTTTATTACTTACAGTAATCCTGAAACGATTTCCATAAAAAAAAACCTTTCCTTCAGGTGTAACTAAAAACGATTCCGAGAACTGCAACCCTGGTACGCAGAAATTGTAATATGTCCGTCCCGCTCACTCCCGCATGGTAGTCGCCCCGTCTCGCTCGCTCTTCCTGCGAAAAATAACCCCTTTCCTCGCCATACCGACCGCTTGCTCCGTACTTTGAAAACTGGAAAAGCGATGTAGGAAAAGCATAAGGGATAAATTTTATTAGATAATGAATTAAAACTATTTTATTTTTTATATACCGTACATATATATCTTAGTTTTAAATATTTGTGGGTTAGTTATCCGGCTCCCGCTTACCTTTTCACTAACGTCCGCTTCACCGCTTTACATTAATTTATTACCTTTAAAATTTAAAGACAAATCTTACTTATATTATAAACGCGAACGTTTGTATGGATGTATGTTTGTTTGTTAATCTTTCACGCAAAAATTACTGAATGGATTTTAATGAAACTGTACAATAATATAGCTCATACATCAGAATAACATATATGCTGGGAACGGGGACATACGGGAAAGGTGATTCAGGGAAAAACAACATATTTCATTAAAAATATGTGATTGCTACGCATGCCGGGAACCAGCTAGTATGATATTGATTATATGCCATAAAAATTATACCCAGTTTATTAATGTGCACACCTTTAAGCTACATAAATTCAAATGTGTATATTTTGTACCTATGGAACACTTGCATTTTTTAGTTTGCCTGTGTTTTCACTAGATATGCAATACAATAAAAAAGGTAATTTGAATAAAACGTTTATTAAATTAGTAAAGTTAAAAAAAAAAATTGTAATAAAAAAAGTACCTACGTCAATTTTCTTCACTTTAGGGTTAAATGCAACCCATGGGTACCTATTACAAGTATTTGATTGATGTGTTAGATTTTTATCTGTCTAACTAGTATGAAACGAAACACTGTGCGATATTTAAATATCAAAACAAAAGTTGCTGTAAATGTAAAGATTAGACCCAACGTCTGTCCGTCTTGTCTGACCCAGCAAAAACTCTCGAATCGTGATTCTGGTGTCATAAATTTTAAAAAGCTTTTCAATCAAAATTGAAAAAGTGATCTACGAATACTTACTGAGATAAATTAAGCAATTTGTTTGAACCACTTATATATTTGCGAACGACCGTTCCTTCTTCAGGGCAAACGTATACTGATTTGACAGTTACGTAATAATATCGGTAATTTTTTGAGAAATACTAAAGATAAAGACCATAAATTGACTAATTCCGGAATATATAAACTCAAATGTAATGATTGTCCCTCATTTTATATTGGAAAAACAACTCATAATTTTGAAACCAGAATCAAAGAACATTTAAGGTGTCTTAATAATAATGATTTTTCTGAGTTCACTAACCATATCATTGAAATAACCATAGTTTAAAAAAAAATCGGGTATAAATATTCTTCATATTAATCGTAAAGGAAAACGCTTAGATAACTTAGAAGCCTTGGAAATAAAAAAATCCCTTAAAAATAATGAATCTATTATCAACAAACAAAAAATATTGTCTTATAGCCCAATCATGGATATGTTCCCCTACCTACCCACTCTTCATTAATACCTAGAAATGGCTCCACACCTACCATAATAATACATCCCATCCATATTTCGTAACTGTCAATTCAGTATACGTTTGCCCTGAATAAGGAACGGTAGTTCCGAAACCGATCGGCTTTACTCAAATATACCTATAAGTGGTTCAAACAAAGTTAAATTGTTTCATTTATCTATAATGGATACCCACAAAGTTATAGCTACATTCAAAAGTACTTACTGAGATATTTAAAAACATTTTTTTCTTTGCAACAATAAAGATTGGTTTATATTTTTGCTATATGGGTTATGTTTAGATATTTTATCCAGAGAGTTTGACAGTTTACAGGCCTCGCCACGACTGTAAACTGCAAATGTAAATAACTGTAAATGCGTATGTTGTGAAGGTTTTCAATAATAACTAAAAATCAAATATATTTACATGGGAACTTTGTGTTTCAATAACTTAGCAAAGATTTAATAATTATTTTGCTTAGAGGAAAATCAGGTGGATGGAACGAACGTTGAAACCGGAATAAATATGCATTAACATGCACTCGGCCGGAGAGCGGTGCCCGGTGATACCAGTGTGTAAAACTGGATTTGAATAATATTTTTATTGTTGTTCGTTGCTCGGCTACAATATATATAATCAGTATTTAGTATCACCCTGTTGGAAAATTTTTAGGCGGTATCGAAATGTTATTTAAAATGACCCCGTTTCTATTTTCCAGAAGATCTGAATAGCCAGGTACCTATTTACCACCGGATATCTTGCCCAACTCCTTTTATATTATTATCAAGTTTAAATTGTATAACTCCACTTCAACGTTTATTTATAAACATGTTCTGCCATGTAATTATAACTAAGCGGGACAACTGTTTCGCTTTCTGAAGGTATGTATTATCACTGTTCAAGTTTCAATCTTATATTAAAATACTCAAAAAATTGGGGTTGCCATAATTCCATTTACTCCGAGCAGTTGGTAATCTCGTGCGGTTTTCACATACTTACAATTTGAACATAAACGAAATCTGTTTTATGATTATGCCATAGGAGAAACAAACTATTCTTAAGTTTTATAATCTGTGATAATTGGTGTGAAGTAATAATTTTCAAGAAACATATTTTTTAATATTTAAATTTATTCCTTACTATTTTCACCCAAAGCCTTGCTCCGAGCACACACAATTTCACATTACCTACAAAAAACCTCCTAAGGGAGTGTGGGGTAGGGGGGACCGGCCACGCCCCCCCTTGTGCTCATTGGCTCGCCTGCTAAGGAGGTCTGTGACGTCACCGCCAGAGTAAAGAGTGCGCATTGAGACCAAACTTTACTTCGCTGCCAACCTCCAATGAGTTCGGACGTCTGGAAAATGCTCCTTCAAATTATTGATGTTGCAGGACAATGGACTAAGCAATCGATGACAATTTTTTAGGACACCGTTTATAGGGAAAGGAGTGAAAAGTGATGTTTCGTCATCCACATAATTTTGTGACAAATCCATCCTCTGCTTTTTTAAGGTGATCCCCTAGTCCTTGAAAAGTTCGAAATCGGAATCCCCGCCTTCTGTTATATCATCACATTTTTTACCGTGATGGAGTACCTAAGGAATCGTAAATGCTAGTACAACTATGTAGAAGGTATGGCATTATTTGTTGTGAAATATTGCGGAATTGAATGTGAGGTTTGAAAGGTGAAGATCGGCATAAAGTACCTACCTAGTTATTCAGATCTGTTTACTAACTAGCCATCAAGACGTTTCCCGCAGGTGTAGGCAGAGGGGACATACCAACAAAGAACTTGGTCCTGGAACATACTCCTTGCTTCATTCACATTCATACATCGTCTCATACATGGGCAACCTTCTGTTATACTGACTCTTGCCCGATTTAAGTAGGTACATATCTAATTCACTTGATCGTGCCATGTCTTTCTCGGATATACTTCTTCTCCCTGAAATTTTATGTCAACACGTGAACTAAGGTGACCGGACAACTCAGAATGAATTCAACTCAACACCTCCTTTGAAAAGTCATTAAAATGGATCAAAAAAATTGTGTATAGGTATATACTTTTTTTTCAAAGCTTTTAAATGACTTACAAAGAGGTGTTCAGTTGAAATGATTCTGAGTTGTCATTAATTAAACAGTGATATTTCATTTCAGCTTTTTATCTGCTCTCTAGTGCGCTTTTTTGAAAACAGATTTACAATGCTGATTTTTTTTCTCACCTGGGTGATTCAGAGTTACTTAAAAATCATTGGGTTTTAAAACTACAAAGTTCGTTTGTTGCCTGGGTACATAATTATATAAATGGCATTTTTTTTATACAACAATCCATTTCACGAATCGCAACATTTACTGATTAAGGGTAATCGGTATTCGTCAGAGCTCTAGGCATCCTAACCTCCAGGATATTTATCACCATTTGTACCTACAGTGTGCTGAGACATATCTAACTTACTTTAACCGGTGATTTCTGACATTATTTGGAGAAAAAAATTAAAAGTAATTTAAAAAAAAACAAAAAAAAAGTCTTTCACATGTCGTCGCTGGTCACTTTGTCAGGAAACCGAGAACCTCCCAACATCGACCTAACTGTCCAATGCCTACCTACTAACCGATTTTTTAAATACCAAACTCACAACTACGCACACAGAGGGCCCTGAGGTCAAAAAAGTTATACAGGGACTATGTTATCTTTGGGGATGTTGAGTGGAGGGTCTTTTTAGGGAAAGCAAGGAGAGAAAGGCCCTGAGGTCAAAAAAATCCTTCAGAGACTATGTCATCTTTGGGGATGCTGGGGGGAGGGTCTTTTTAGGGAAAGCAAGGAGAGAAAGTTCTGTGCAAGATAAAGGTATGAGGGGTAGATAGAAAACTAGGGGTCAATGTGTCCAGAAGTGTCAGACGTATAAATCCATTCCTCCCACTGCTGTGCAAGGCGAAGGGTCGACAGAGTTCGGCTGGAGAGGTCTAGGTTCTCCCTCAACCAGTCTCTGCCGATCCGGCCCGCCACACAGTAGGTGGCAGTAGGCTGCCAAGACCTAGACAAACCTCACCCAATGAACCCGGGAACCCCTGCTAACTTACCGAACGTAGCGAATCACTTAGGGTGTATAGCATGCTATCTAATAAGTGATTCCCGGGGCGGTGGTACCCATTCTCCTCTCCCGAATTGCTAAAAATCTTACCCCCTTAAGCCTTAAAAATCTACAAATTTTTCTCCAAATAAATTACTGGATATTGTAAATGACGGCCGGCGTAGTGCAGCGGTAAGGCGCTTGACTTGCATTTCGAAGGTCGCGGGATCGAATCCCGGCGTGGCAAATAAATTTTATTGGATTAATTTATGTTTTTCACAATTTATTCATTTAAAATAATATATAGTATATTTGCGGCACGTTCCAGAGTGGAAGATACTCTCAGTATCGCCCTGGTGTAAGACCACCATTCAGAATTGAAACGTTGCTTGAAATGGCCTCTACCGTGTTTGGTGACCAGATCTGAATAGCCAGGTACTTCCCCACCTTCCTCTTCCCTATCTCCTTCCCCTCCCCACTGCATTCAACCTCACAACATACCCCAATTGGGGATTCCATAGTCCCACTGGCTCCAGACGGGAGCAGCTGGGACTCTTGTGCGGTATTCATGTAAAAAAAAAAAAAAATCAGATACATTTATGTAAGCATAAGTCTAAAGTCATGGTATTTGAAAGAGAGTATGAAAACAATGTGCAACATAGTTGTGAATGATGAGTATTTGGAGCAGGTGGATAAGTTTGTGTACTTGGGAAGTATGTTTACGAGAGATGGGAGGACTGACAGAGATATCGAAAGAAGGGTAAATGCAGGCAACTCTATTAATGGAGGACCGAGGCGTATGTGTGGTAAAACCATGTATACACCCAAAACGTGTGAGAAATGTGGAGATCCGCGAAGAATGCAAGGCTGATGTAAGCGTAATAAGTAAGATTAAGAAAGGGACGCTTAAGACATGGCACGACCAAGTGAATCAGATACTTGAGTCGGGCCAAGTGAAGAGTCGGAATAATAGAATAGCATGTATGAGACGATGTATGAATGTGAACGAGGCAATGAGTGTGTGCCAAGATCGAGTTGTTTGGCGGTCCGTCCTCTCTGCCTACCCCTGCGGGGAAACGGCGTGATGGTTAGTTAGTTAGTTAGTTAGTTTTTTAGTTTAGGTACATTTCTTACCCTGTTAGTAGGTTTATCACTTATTATACTACGTGAACAAAAATTATTCAAGAGACCCTACTTACAATACGCCAACCATCACAGTTGTTATTTAAGTTAACTTCCAGGTAAAATATTATAAATTATATTGAAAGAAAAACCCTAATAAATTATTGACGAAAATTCGTTAGTACGTATGCATTTTTAATTAAGGTAGGAAGGTGAGTACTTAACATTCTGATAAAGAAAAGTTAGATAAGTGTTTATCATTTTGATTTAGTGAATGATAATTTCATCTAATTTTCACGATTTTTTTCATGGAAGACAGTTCTTGGTTTTTATTTTTCTTGAATTGTTTTACATTCTAACGAATAAACTTTTCAGAGATTATAAGTCCACTTTTTCAGGAACGAGATTTTTCAAAAGTACATTTTAATTTTCAAAATTACCCCATTCTATCAATTGGAATTATCTAGATTTGTATTAGATTTAAGGGTCATATATTTTAAATACCCGCTTTATCCAATTTTTTTACAAAATGATCAGAGTACAACATCTTGTTCACATTTTTGCGAGGAACAAGACTAATATAAAATTGAGTTTCTAAACCTCCTTTTTCACGACCAAAAACCATGTTAAAACTGCGAGTGAGAAACAAAACCCGCTATGCCATTCAAGAAATTACTATCAAAACCCGCTATATCGGAATTCAGCCAATCACGACCATTTATTTTGGCAAGATGGCGGGTGTAGAAACACGTCCCTCAGGTAAACTGAGTTTCAAAAGCCTCTATATTCCATATAAATCACAAAGTTAGTATCAAAATCCGCTATATACATTTTATTTATCCAAAATACTTAAATATTTTTAGACATACATTGAAAAATGAACACTTTTCGAATGTATATTACTCCAATCCATTAAATAAAAAAATTCAATGCAATTTTTTATTTACGGTAGAGATGTGACAGTGTTTTGCGGTTTTCACCGAATCTGTGAAAGTTGATATAGCGGATATAGAAATTGAACGACTACGACTACATTATGTAGTGCCTACCTAAATACTTGCATTATTTTATAAACGGTGCAAGAACGCGTTAAGATTTTCTTTTCGACTGTCTCCACTTCAGTTACTAATACAAAAAAGGGTCATAATTACCATTAAAACTTCTGATAGATAAAGCTCAAACGATTTAATTTTGAGTGTTATTCTATAGAATGCGGGAACACACCGGCAACCCGATATTTAAAAATTGTTTATTTATTTATTTGATTCAGAAATACCTGAAAATATAGAAATACAGAAGGTTTCCTGATTTAGGATAGGGATGTATCGATGTGTAGATATTTATTAAAATATCAACATCGACGTCGAAATATCGAGGAAAAAATATCGATATATCGGTTCAATTTTCAAAAGATTTTGCGTTTTTAAAATAATAGTGTATTCAGCTCGATATTATCTATAGTAATTTTTATACACAATGTGCATTATTTTAATGTACAAAAATCTCAATAAAAATGAAGGTATTTTTATCAATTGTTATTGGGTAATAAATACAAAAATATCAAAAACTAAAAAGGTGTCTTCTAACATATACGTAAACTGAGACGCATACAAAGTTTGTATGCGTCTCAGTAACATTATATTGGCGTATTAATCTGTTAAAAAGGACATCGTTTTTGGAACAAGGAATAGTCAATAATCATAGACAATTGGGAACCAACACACAGGAGTGGCTTGGAAAAAAATGGCGAAAAATAGCATACATTTCTATGTATGTACCTACACATGTGAGATAGTATTAGTGATCACAAATGCTAATGCAAAGACAGTAGATTGTTTGTAAGCTATTAATAGTTCAAATTTCAACCGCCAGATGTCATGACCCAATACAGTTACTTTTTTCCGTTCGTTCCTATACGGTTTTGGATTCTAGTGACTTTAGTGACATAAATAAATAAAAATATCGTTTTTGATACAATTTTCGATATTGGATATTTTGTATCGATACATCGATAAATCTGATCAAAATATATCGGCTAAAAATATCGATGTATTGAATTAAAAATATCGATACATCGATAAATCGATACTTTTTCAACAAGCCTAATTTAGGACAGTCAAATTGCTCAGTTTAGTTCGTAATAGGTAGGTATGTGCTGTTATTTATAAAACTTAATACTAAATGAATTTACATAATTAACAAACTCACAGTCAAGTACGAGGTTAGATAATAAAGCAACTAAATAGTGTATAAGTAATAATACTGAGAATACCAATTTTTTTTTGTGGCAATACGAGTAGGTATATTAAAACCATAATGAAAAATAAACTCATTGATTCACGAAACAGAGTGAAAAAAGCAACTTTCTTCTATGTATTTCTCTAGTCGAGTGTTCGGCCGTGCTTTTATGAAAATGTATGATAGATTAGGTACAGGTAATCGTGAAATTTTTGTGTAAATATTTCGTGTTCTATGTCCTATGTTCGTGTTATATCTTCGATTTTCTTACAACAAAAATATTATACAAGTAAAAGAGAAGAATATTGTAGAGTTCTTGATCATAAATGGTAACTAGCTAAATAAGTAATGACATGTCTAATTCTAATAAATTATGATTCCCAAGTATGTTATATTTAAATCTATAAATAAACTAAATATGTTATAGATTAATGAAACAATTCGTTTGAACCACTTGTATAATGAATAATGAGTAATTCAATGTTGCAAAAATCTCCCTTCTAATATTAAACCAGCTTTTTATACAAGAAATAATATCGGTAATTTTTTGAGAAATACTAAAGATAAAGACCATAAATTTATTAATTCCGGAATATACAAACTCAAATGCAATGATTGTCCCTCATTTTATATTGGAAAAACAACTTGTAATTTTGAAATCAGAATCAAAGAAAATTTAAGGTCTCTTAATAATAATAATTTTTCTGAGTTCGCTAACCATATCATTCAAAATAACCATAGCTTTGAAAAAAATACGGGGATAAATATTCTTCATATTAATCATAAAGGAAAACGTTTAGATATCTTAGAAGCCTTGGAAATTAAAAAATCCCTTAAAAATAATGAATCTATTATCAACAAACAAAAAATATTGTCTTATAGACCAATCATGGATTTGTTCCCCTACCCACCCACTCTACATTAATAACTAGCAACGGCTCCACCCCTGCCATAATAAAACATTGTTCCCATCCCTATTTCGAAACTGTCAAATTAGTATACGCTTGCCATGCCCTGAAGAAGGAACGTTTGTTCTGAAACCGGTCGGATTTACTCATTATATAAGTGGTTCAAACAAAGTTGAATTGTTTCATTAATCTATAATAGATATCCACAAAGTTATAGCTTCATTCAAATATATAAAATATGTTATATTTAAATCTATAAATAAACAAAATTGTTATATTTAAATCTATGATAACATTTCATCTTAGGTAGGCACCTACACCGATTTTGGCTTAATTTACAGACTGCAAGCATAATTCATATTGAAGTATCCACGTGACATTGATAAAAAGTAGGTTTAAAATGTAAAAGTAAACATAAACACCTGGGTACCTTTTTTGTGGCAACCTTCACAAGAGTCCCGACTGCTCCCGTCTGAATCCAGTGAGACTATGGTATTCCCAATTGGGGTATGTTATGATACTGAAGGTAGTGAAGAGGGCAAGAAGATGGGCCAGATGAAGGTCGGGAAGTATCTGACTATTCAGATATGGATACAACACAAATGAATTGATGTTGCAATTCTGAATGGTGGTCTTACACTTGGGCGATACTGAGAGTATTTTCCACTGAACGTGCCGCAAATATGCTATATATATATTTTTTTTTAAATTAATTAAACTGTTAAATTACCCGAATTAATCAATTAAAATTTATTTGCAGACGCAGGGATGATTTGAACCCTGATCCTACGAATTGTTTTTAAGAGAGCCTTGCCCCTTAACCCCTTGAACCTTCAAACTAGGTAGGTACTAACTATTCAATACTTCCTGTAATTACCCAATAATATCTACTGTCGGTGGATAGATACAAACCTAACGAAATTCGGTGAATTTGAATGAAAATAAATAGCATGTTAACAAAACTAAATAAATACGTTGCATAGTTTTGCGAGTTAATATAAATAAGTAGGTTACGATTTGCAAATATTTATTTTAGCACCGATAATTTGTAAACATTATGAAATATGTATTTTAAAATAACACTTCCTACAAAATATATTTACTTTAATAAATGATCGCTAAATAGATATAACCTTCGTGGGTATCCTAGTACACATTTATACCTATTACCTAAATAACTGTTCGCCATCATTGTAATATTTATCAACGGATTATGTTGATTTAAATAAAAATAATAATTTTTGTTAATAAAAAACGTACTGGGAGAGAGCTACAATACAAAATATAAAATCACGCATCTTTTGTAGGTAGGTAGGTACTTATGCAAAAGATGCGCGATTTTACTTCAAATTAAGATTCTATACACTTATACTTGGCATGGTTTCGATCTCGAAGAGTTCTTTTAATTTCCCTTTTTATACTCTAGAATAAACCAAAATCACTAATGGCAAAGTTAACGCATGTTAAGATTTCTCCTACGTAATATTGTGACCGACTTACTGGAATGGGCGCCATAGGACTCATGCGGAACAGGATATTATTTATTTTAAACTATTTTATTTCTATAAAATGAAACAATGCAACTTTGTATAAACCACTTATAAAATGTGCAAATCCGACCGGTTTCGGAACAAACGTTCCTTCGTCAGGGAAAGCTTATACTAATTTGACAGTTTAGAACAATGTTTTATTAGGGTAGGGGTGGAGCCGTTGTTAGTTAATAATGTAGATTGGGTGGGTAGGTATTAGTGTAGAGTGGGTGGGTAGGGGAACAAATCCATGATTGGGCTATATGACAATATTTTTTGTTTGTTGATAATAGATTCATTATTTTTAAGGGATTTTTTAATTTCCAAAGCTTCTAAGTTATCTAAACGTTTTCCTTTATGATTAATATGAAAAATATTTATCCCTGTATTTTTTTCAAAACTATGGTTATTTTCAATGATATGGTTAGCGAACTCAGAAAAATTATTATTATTAAGACACCTTAAATGTTCTTTGATTCTGATTTCAAAATTATAATGGATAACCACAAAGTAATTTATTTATTTATTTATTTATTGTTCTTATACGCCCGTAGGGGCTTTTACATAGATTATAAAATAATATTTAAGATATCGAGGATTACACATACATAGAATTTATATCAAACGTTATAAAAGTGAAAAAACTTTTAAGAATATACAAGTAGTTTTTAAAGAAAAAACTACTTGTATATTCTTGCTTAAAACTGTGAAATATTTTAAACAATGTAATATTTAACAATACCATAGAACAAAATATAATATAAAACATTACAATAACACATCAAATCGTGTAATAGCTACATTCAAAAATATATTTTATTTCTAACTATGGTGGTTGCTCGTCAGCTTTTGTTTGGATTTCTGGATTGTTGAACCCCCCGCGCCCATCCTATAGCTCGCTCCCAGTTTAAAGTTTATAGTTTTTTTTCCTCGAGCAATTTCAGACCGAACATTGAAAGTTCCTGTTTACTAGTTACATTATGACATTCAGAGGGTATTTCACCATAGGTACACCTGATAGCTTATCCCAAAGGTAGATATTCAAATACAAAAGAGATATGCTATGGTGTCCGCGCAACTGTCGGCGGACTATGACCTAATTAGAGTAGTTTGCTTAAGTAAAGAATTTGTTCATTTAGTTGATTTTTTTAAGGTGTGCATTAGTATTGGTTAACAATATAGTTTGAATACGGAAATAATTGGTTCGTTTAGTTTATTCGTTAATTATTTGTTCATTTAGTTTATTTGTTAATTGGTAAACAATATCGGCGACACCCGGAAGCGCAGTCTCACCTAGTGAAAACTGCAGATAGCACATCTACTTATATTTCAATATCTTTGGCTTATCCATATGATAATGAATATTAATAAATAAACAAATAAATACTCGCACCAGGTAAAAAGTAACTTATCCTATAGGTATATATCCACTCTTCGTAGGTTCAAGTACCTACCGAATAATTCAAACATTTTTAATAAATAAATCGTTTTTAATTAATCGTAAATGTACGTTAGCGTATGTAATCTATGAGGAGGATGGTGATATACCTACTAATAATAATATGGGTAGGTATAACCTACTACTTAAACACTATTAGGTATAATAATTTTTATAAATGCCAAAAAATCTTAACGATTCTTAAAATACCATTGTGATTAAAAGCATTGAGTAGTAGATACTTTTTATGTGAATACCGCACAATAGTCCCAATCTCTCCAGTCTGGAGCCAGATCGACTATGGCATCCCAAATTGGGTATGTTGTAAGACTGAAGGTAGTGGGAAGAAGAAGGAGATGGAGAAGAGGGGAAAGACCGGGTTATTCAGATCTGGTTACCAAACACGGCTAAAGCCATTTCAAGCAACGTTTCAATTCGGAATGGTGGTCTTACACCAGGGCGGTGCTGAGAGGCTCTTCCACTCCGCAAATATACTAAAATTAGGTATATCTACGCATGTATTTTATTTTAACTTACAGTCGATATACAAATTCCAGTTTAGCACTCATCATCGATGTGTGAGTATCAAATGTTGCCAATGGACGGTAATAGTACTTGCTCCGCAACAATATTATTCATTTACTTACAGTATTTTTTATTTAATTACATAAGTATTTAAAAAAGAATTATGATGGTTCTTTATGAACAATGGATAAAAGTTGCCGACGGTAACTGTGTAAAAAAATAACTGTAGATTTGCATTTACATTGTTTTATTCTACTGTACATCGTGTATGTCCTTCAAAAGACCTTATAAAGTATTTAAATCCGAAAAAAAAATCAGTAATAACTAAAAGGAAAAAATATTTGATAACCTAGAAAAAAAAGTTATATAAATATGTATAGGTTGTACGGTTAATGTGAAGTATTAATTATATTCTCTTTATTGTTTGAAAATATTTTTATTTTTCTGAAACAATCATTTTTGAGGCAGAGCTTGGGTTCTAGGTATGTACCTACAGTATTTAGGTACCTACAGTACCTACTATGATTTACGCGTGATAGCAATTTCACCAAACACCTGGAGTGACCATTGGCAGAGGTGTTGGTTAAAGAATGAATGGGTCCTGGAATTCTCGAATCCGCTAATCTAATATATTGTTATGAAGCAGTGCTGAAATCATTACCTTTTCTTATTTTAAAATATGAACACTGCTTTATAACGTCGAACCTAGCGGCACGAACTATTGAGTGAATTAATTGTTGATAGTTACAACAGGAGGACTGGCAACACAAGTCGTTATGGAAGGGGGAGTTTCTTTTCTTTCCGGGTCCGGTGATGGAACCCACTATCGCCGGCATGATCTTTTGGGCCAGATCATGGCTGTGACAGTCATATAGTATTAAGTTATTAAAAGGGACGAAGTTTTTAAATTTCAGTCGATTGGCACGTAAAAATTAATGTGGAACGATCTTTGATACAGGATGCGAAAGTGCATCAAAGTTTTAAATGAATAATGTCGCGAGATTGCTCTCCGCGGTAGTTCTTATATTACGAGAAGTTTACCGTAAAGTTATCAAGGCGATCGGTATGAGTATTTTCGCCGCACGAGACGCGCCGGTATGTACTTGTCGGGTGCCGACAATAAGAATGCCTCTTTAAACGCGTGGAGAAGAATAATTCCGCTCACCGGCTTGTATGAGAGAAAATGCACGTGCGGGAATACTAACGGTCCCGCTTGCTTGCTACGTAAGCCCCGTAACATCGTTCCCTTGGAGTTCCACTTCCCTTGGAGCCCTGCTTTGCTGAGAGCCCTGTCTTGCCAATCATCCTGTTGCGAACTGGCCGTTTATCCTGATGCGATCTGTGGAGACGAGAATCGGCTGGAGGTCCTGCCGATTATCCTGTTGCGGACTGGCCGAGATGAGGGTCGGCTGGAGGTCCTGCCCATCATCCTGTGGCGAACTACGAGACGCGGTTCGGTTAGGAATATAGTGAATTAGCTAGATAGTATAACCTCAATCGGTCCCTGAGGGTGAGTAGATTCACTTTACGTTTATTGTACCTGACATTATTAAAATAATATATAAGTTCTTTAACATTTAAATTGGAAATGAGATACTTGTATTTATTTAATTCCCTAACACGCTGGAGATCACATACCTATGCCCCCTCCTGAGATGTAGTTTCATGTTTTTATTTCACCACGGGCATAATTCTGCACAAAGCAGTATTTTGGCGCTCGGTAAAACCGTAAAGTTCGTGGTGAAAACATAGACCATACAGTATTATACTCAACGCTTAATTACAGCGTAACAATATATAGCTGCTAAATACATTTTTCTATCGATTCCCTCATTTATAATTGCTAAATACCTTATAATGAATACAACATTTTCCGGCTACATCTGTGAGTCGACTAAAGATGTTTATTATAAGTTATTATCGAATGCAAATTAGATATTATTACAAACAAATCGAGAGAGAAAAATAATATATAATAATAATAATAATATATATCTTTATTCAATAAAATTAGCAACATTACAACTAAAAAAGTACATGTTCAATGTAGATTACATCAGCAGAAAAAAATTAACAAGTAGAAAGTAATGTAAGAACGGTTGCACAGAAGTAGCATAATTATACAATATTTTTAGTTGTGCATAGCCTGCCTCACTAGGTGAACCTGTATTGATTCAGAATATACATAGATAGGTATATTATTATGAAGGTGGAGACTTGCGTATTTTTCTAGTGATTGATAGTATTGATCTTCCATTGAATCTTCGGGTTCGAAATGCTTTTTGTTGAGATAGAAATTTGGTCTCCAATCGTCAGTGTAGAGATCTTTAAATTATCTATAGATATACCTACATGTAGGTACTTTGGCAGGTATTTTCAGCTTATTGTCAGTAGGATTTTGGTAAGACTCTCGATTAGCAATACGGAGGTCGCGGTTTCGAATCCGGCATACGAAAGTAATTTTTACTTTTTAATTTTCTTTACTTCACAACTTAATAATTCAAACAAATATATTATAGCATTCCTGAAATATATTATATCATGCTTGAAATGGTGTAAGCTGTGTTTGGTGACCAGATCTAAATGACCGGGTACCTACTTCCAACCTTCCTCCTCCCCGGGGTTCTTCTGCTCCCCACCAACTTCTGCCTCACAGCATGTTGGAGATATTATAGTCTCACTGGCTCACTGTTAGGGACAGTTGGGGCTCTTGTGCGGGATTCACATAAAATAATAAATAATAACACTACAACAGATGTTGCAAACTGTGCTAAAACTATGATAGTATATAATTTATTTTATATTTTTAACCATTTTTATTTTTTTAAATGTCACATTTTATGCCAATAAGATCGTACGGCGTTTTCACAGTTCTTTTCCCTGTTTCTTAAATTTAAAATTTCCAGGAATTTAACCCTTGAATTATGTTAACAAAATAAGTATATTACAGCTAAACGTCTTAAAATTTAAACACAATAGGTATTGTTGTAAAAAAACTGAGACTTGTGTGCTTTTACACGTGAGGGGGTTAAATTATTTACGTGTATGTATTAGGTATAACATCCTGACAATGCAATTGTATTGTCAGGGTGTTAGAAAACTCCTTTGTTGTTTCTCCTTCTAACCTTTGGGATTATTTCACAAAAGATAAACAGTCCTTGGAACTTAGACATAGCCAAAGCGCGTTGGAAAAGTAAAATAATGAACTGTTTTTTTTTTTTATCAGAAGGAAGGTTTTTCACTTAGGTATTTCTGTTTTAAGTATTTAAAATATTTATTAGAACGATAACATTTTTCCAATCTTGAAACAATAGCACGAATATTCATACTACCCACAGATACTTATACAGATAGGTACCTATTTTTAAACTGAAAATAAAATACAAATATGCTAGTCATCAATACATGTCAACAGGTAGGTACTATGTGATAGGTCTATAATCCTTAGGTAATTCTATCACAGTACTCACACAGATGCTTAACTTACGTAGAGCGTGTTTCGTTTAGACTTTAGACTTTAATAAAAATAAATAAATAAAAACTATTTCACAATTTAGAGTTCGAAGCCTGAGCATGTTACTAAGTACGAATGTTTTTTGACACGCCGAATATTGTTTCATTTCATTGTTATTGAAATACTGAAGTTTATTAAAATAGCTTTTATCTGAATGTATTTATCTTCAGGATTGAATTAATTCATACCTATATATATTGATAGATATGTTAATGTATTTTCACTGTCAGCCATTGTTTATGTCTTATATTTATTAGCAGTATACGTAGTACAATCAATAAATAAGACCAAAAGTAAAATAAACAAATTGTAGCATGAAAACTGAACACAAAAAATTTATTAGTTACGATAAAATAATGTAAACACCGGTCGAACTGGAACCGATATGAATAGGACACGCTGTAAGCTTCTCAATAATATTATTTTACGTGTATCGTATACACTTGTTGTCCCTCTTCCGCTAGTCAAATAAGTAGGCGTAAATAACATAAAGTGATGTACGTTAAGGCGATCCAATAGTTCAGAAAAAATCGGAATTCAAGCCCTTTATGGGAGGAGTTTAAAAATACTTGAGAAAAAGATTTTGGAAAGGTTGGAAAAGGTATTTGAGTTTTTTTTTACATGTTGATTTCGTAAAGGCCTGTAAAAAATATTAATTCCTCTTTTACGCATTGTTTATTGTAAGAAAACTGAAATTTAAAATTGATTTCACGAAACTAAGCGACGTGGAGCCACACGACTGTCTCCCGCGCCGGTTGGGGCGTGACTGATACGAAATAGGTGTTGCCCAGTGCATGGTTCTTGTGCCCATGCCATAAGGATCACTTCAAGAATCCAAATTCGTAGAGTGCGGGCCGTATTGATTGGTGTCAAAAATATCAACGAGAAAATGCATATTTTATTTTATTTTGTGAAGTTCGGGCGTAAATATAAATGTTTTTTGCGATTATTATAAAAGAAACTAAATTTGCCACATTATACAATAAAGGGGGTTTATAAATAGGAAAGTTTGGACTTAAAAGTGTTTTTTATATACCTTATACTTTATTTTTTTAAAGGCTTTTTAAAAGACTTAAAAAATTACCGATATTTTTAAGGGCCAAGGTATGTTCTACACACAGTATTTAATTGAAGCATCTATAATACTTCTAAGCTATCAAATTTTCAAAACAAAAACATGTGATTTTGTATGATTTTGCATTATTTAGTATGGCTTCATCTTATAATACGTTCAATGCTCAGCTTTTTTGTTGCTTCCAACTCTCGCTGCGTTACCGATATATTTTTACCAGAATATGTGAGAAACATTTTAGGTAGGTACCTGAATTAGTTAGTTTACTAATTTTGAGATACCTATCTACTATTATGAAAATACCTACCTAACATACCTAACATATTATGTTAGTATTGCCTTGTGTCATGAAAAGCAAATTACCTGTAATAAACCGACCTCAAGGTAGGTATGTAGGTACCTAGTGATAATTAATATTAATTTTATTTACTTTACACGCCTAGAGGGCTTTTACATAAAGCAGGCTGGTATAGGTATATTTTTTTGAGATATAAAAATTTTGAACTTGAAAAATAAAGTAAAATATAAACAAAATATGGGAAACAGAAGAAATCACTTTAAAAATGGGTATAGGTATATTGAAAGACATACCGTAGGTATAGGTTTCAGAATAGAGTTGGAATAAATTATGGATATATTATCCAATACCTGTGCACTGGTTTTCCATAATATTGTGTAGTCCATAGATTATAGAATTTCTATACAATATAATGGTAAAGTTGATAACATATCCTTCCTGGTAGTAATGCATTTTAAGCTGCAGGATCAAATATTAATTGTAAATTCAAATAAAATAAATACCTAACGGTAAACTTAATGATAAAGAATAAAATAATACCTAACAATGCAGTCTACAATGCATTACAGTTATATAGGTATAAATACAATACAATTATTATAAATTTAGTAAAAATTTAGTACGTATATTTTTTAAATAAAAATAAAAAAACATTTTTCTTTTCTTTTTCTTTTTTTGTTACAGAGTAAATTTTCTGGCGTTCTCACCAGCATTTGGTTCCTTAGAACGGGCAATCTGCCTAGCTAGGAACTAATATCGACCCACAAGACATAATAACACTTGTACACATTTTATAGTTATTTTTCAATGTTATTATTATGTTATTTTTGCCATACAAGTGTATCAAATGTAATGTTATAAATAAATATATATTTTTATTAATAAAAGTTAAGTTATAAAACAAATTGTACCAAATTAATAAAATAAAACACGTGTAATGTTCACGTGGAATTGTCTCATTGAATAGGTAGAAATAAGACTTTAAAATTGAAGTTTGCTGTATTTAAGTCATTGTCATTATCAAAAATATATTTATATTTGGCGATATTTGCAGTCAAGGGGTAAGGCCCCCGACTACCAATTCGAAGGTTGCGGATTCAAATACTAGCACGCGCAAGTAAATTATATTTGATTTAATTGTGTTATTTTAGAATTTAATCAATTAAAATTAGATATATAAGGCATTTTTGCGGCATGTTCCAGAATGAAAGATAATTTCAGTATCACCCCGGTATAAGACCATTCAAAATTGAAACGTTGCTTGAAATGGCTCTAGCTGTGATTGGTGACGAGATCTGAGTAACCTTTCGCTTCTCATTCTCATTTTCTTCCCACTACCATCAGCCTCACAACGTACCCCACTTAGGTATGCCATAGTCTCACCGGCTCCAGGCGGTTGTGAGCAATTAAGACTCTTATGCGGTATTCACATATATGTATTTTAGGTATTCACATATATGTATTTTAGGTATTCATATATATGTATTTTAGGTATTCACATATATGTATTTTAGGTATTCACATATATGTATTTTAGGTATTCACCTATATGTATTTTAGGTATTCACATAAAAGTATTTTTCAGGCACCAAGTCTGTGTAACAAATACTGCTTTGGGGAATGAAAACCATTCGTATTTGAAATGTCGTAGGTAGGTACCTTTATCTACATAAATATTATGTAAGATGTACGTTTTTGTTACATGTGCGTTTGTTAAGGTGTGTGTTGAACGATTAATAAAAGTAATTCGAAGTTAGAGTTTAATAATTTTAATATGAATAATTCTTTTTTTAAATGTCTTTCACTACTTATGCATTTTTAAAAATTATATTAATAATTTGGGATTTTTTCCAACTTTTTTTACAAACATATTCTATTACTGGCATCTGATTTTGCTGCTGATGTAATTAAATCTCGATAAAAATCAAACTTAAAAAAAACAACGTTTTGCCGTCGGCAACTTAGACATCTACGACTATGCGATTTTTTTATTACTCTATTTCTATGACTTTTTATTACCTTTACGATATTTTTTCAAATCAATAAATTCATTGCTTTCTAGGTGGGTAAGTAGGCTACCCCGTATATTATATATTGGAAAAATTCATCACATGAAGGTAAAAATTATTCACCCTGATTCGAAAATGTGATTTTGCTGAAAAAAAGAAAACTTAATCTGTACGCCTACTTAACTTAATATATAAGCGTATCATATATAATTTACGTTATTCACCAACTCATCTGTTTTCGTCTAGAAATCACGTAAAAAACTGTTCCAAAAATTCTTCAATCGGGCAGAAATCTTGAAGTGATTTTTCTTTATTTAAAGTTGCCTCTTAGATTATTAGACTTACATACGACTACATATGCATTATAAAAATTTTCTTTCATAAAAAAAACTCTATTTGTTTAGGAAACTGTAATTTCTTGCGTTTCTAGCACCTATAATTCGATTTAAATCGTTATTTTAACGTAATACATTTTTTAAACATATTTACTCAAGTGTAATTTGAATTTGATAGTTTGTAATTGATAATTGTAATATGGAATTTAATGCATTAATTTTCTTCTAAAATTCATATGTTGTATTATTTAGATACTCGTACATATGTTACTTCTAAGAATTCTGTAGAAACCCTATCTGGTAAATCTAACTAAATAAACCTTCTAAGATACTGTAGGTCATCCAATTTTTAAAATGAGTATATGTATTATCCGGTACCATTTTTTCAAAAAAGTTACCGTCGGTAACTTTAATAGGTATTTTGAATAAATACTTATCGTACCTAATAATAAAATATGTAACCGTTAAAGTACCCGCATCATAACAATTCTTAGCTTAAATGTGATTCGATTTAACACCCAATAAGGTTCTTACGTTTTCCACACTTTTTTCAGATATACCTACATTTTTCTTATAGGTACAACGCTTTTATCTGAAAACTCAAGTGATATTTCAAAGTCAATGGTCATGAATCAATAATACTTACAGATAATATAATACAGATCAATACAATATTACAAGTCACTATTTTTACCTACCTACTTATCATAGGGTAAAATTGTAAGAATGCTATGGATTTCATATGATTTCATTTTTTCCAATGGCTTTGTGATAGTCGTAAACACACTATTGTGATTGTACCTATAGGTTACATTAAACTCCTTAACATGTCGTCCAGTTGATTAATCAGCATCTCCGAAAAATCGATATTTTAGTTGAGTATGCATCTCCTATCCTTTTCCTATATTCCTCTTTCTCTCCCCTTCCTATAATCCAAAATTAATTATATGTATTTGTACTTTAGCAAAATAAACTTCTGTGGCTTGACTTCATCTCACTTGTACCTATATCTATTCACTTTATATTATGTAAAAGCTGTTTGTTTCTTACAAATAAATAAATAAACACAACCAAATCAATTATAATGCAGAAAAACTTTTAATTAAATGAACAAAATGTTGATGATTTCTGGGTCACTAGTAGGATATTTCAAAATTATACTAATGTACCGCACCGTTTCGCCTTGTTTTTTTAGCATATTTAATATGTAAAACCACAGAAACATATGAATTAGGTATATTTGATTTATGGTAGGCATTCGAATACTACTTTCATCATTATCTCAAAACTTAGTATTTGGAGATGTTTGACTAATCAACTGGACGCTCGACGTATGGAGTGGTAGCGCCAACGTATTGAAAGTAAACTGAGTATTAACGTATTATTGAGCCAAACGGGAATCGAACCTGCGGCCGTGTTGCCCCGACTAATAACCAAAAGCGTAGTATTACACCTAAACTAAACTACACCTGACTGTCTTTGTGCATCTTGGGTTTTTCAGACCCTAGACTTACAGACAAAAACTATGTTATATTGTTTTGATAGTACGTACGTAAATTAAGGCAGACAACTATTAATGCCAAAGATTGTCTCGGCAAATTTCAATTATTTATCTTTTGAGAAGTTCCCACATACGACTAGATACTAGATACCTACTGGTTCTCAACGGTTTAAAAGTATTGAAATTGAAATGAATTAATTATTATTTTTAATTGTTAAACTAACGTTTAAGACAAGATTTTTATGCATAGCACAAAGGGTAACAATTATTATAAGCAATAATTATCAGCCTGAAACACTCATTCACATTGAAAAATCTTCCGAGAAAAGATACATGACGCCAACGGGACTTGAACCCGTGCCCTTCTGATTGCCGGTCAGCTGCTCTCCCAATTGAGCTATGGCGGCTTATCTTATACCCGCCAAATGATTCAATATATACTAGTGTTTCATTCAACAATTACAGCTTATTATATTTTTTCCACCTGAAAACAATCAACTTTCAAAATAAAGTTAATTGTAATAATTGTACCCAATCAGCATGGCTCTATCACAGACAGAAAAACTTTAAGTATCTTAATCATTTATAAAAATTTTATAACATATAATTATCTGATTCTCTTTCCAAAGCTTTTGATAAAGTTAGGCGACATATTCTAGTACATAAAGTAAGTCTTTTGGGCATTAAAGGAACCTTTTTGACCTGGATTAATAGTAGTTATCTAAGTAAAAGAAAGGTTTGTGTTAAAATTATTTCTGTAGTATCTCATATCTTCGAAGCCACAAGTGGGGTTCCCCGAGGATCTCACCTCGGACCAATTATTTTTATTATTATTTATAAATGACATTGTTTGTATATGTAAAGATGTACATGGCGTACTTTTCGCTGATGATTTAAAAATATATAAAATGATAGAGGATTTTTTTTTTTTTTATTATAGCGACTATATAAAAAAAATTACATACAAAATGCAATGTGAAATTAAGTACAAAATATTGTATTTCTTAGTCCTCCTCACTAGGGGGTCCTGTGCCGAGGCGGACTAAAGTTATTTAAATATAGTTCATTTGTCTTCTATGTCGTTTTTAGCGTCTTCGCTAGGGTTTTCTCATTGACCTCTTTAAGCCATATTTTTATTCTTGATTTGTATTCAATTGGATTTTTTATTAGTTTTATGTCTTGGGGGAGGATGTTATGGAGTTTTGTTGCAAAGTATGTATAGTTTCTTTGTCCAAATGTTGTTTTATAACTTGGAATATTTTTTATATCATTTTTATTCGATCTAGTGTTATGCATACACGGTCTAGTAGAGGATTCATTATTTTTGAAGAGCTTCAATAATATATTTTTGGAATATATTTGTTGTACATTTGGTACGTCAAAGTTATTGAAAATTTCAATTGAAGGCGTTCTAATTGGTACTTTCAATATGGTCTACTGTCTAATTTTGATAAATTGTATCATTGGTGTGTGATCAACTCGTTATTTCTTAATATTCAAAAGTGACAAGTTATTTGTTTTCGTAAAATCCAAAATCATGTAACTTTTGAATACTCTTTAAATAATGTAATATTGACACCAGTTCCTCAGATCAGGGACTTACGTGTTATATTTGACAAAAAATTAACATTTACTCTGCACGTAAATGAAATAACAAATAGAGCTATTAAAATGCTTGGTTTTATATGCAGAACATATACATATATGTACATTGTACACTTCTTTAGTAAGAAGCCAGGTGGAGTATAACTCGCCTGTTTGGTCGCCGGAGAGGGAGAGGGCGATGGGGAGGGGGGAGAGGGGGAGAGGGGAGGGAGAGGGGTGATGAGGGATGTGGGGGGGTGGGTGGAGAGGGGGGGGGGGGAGGAGGGGGGGGGGAGGTGGAGGAGGTGGAGTTGGAATCCTCCTAATACCATGCGAGTGAAGCTGCGGGAAAAAGCTATCTCAACTGAAGTCAAGCCAAAAAGTCTCTTATGCTAAGGTTCTTAGTGATGGAGTTTTATTGGTTCTCAAAAATAATTTTAGGTAAGGAGGAGAGGAAGGGGAATATAGGATAAGGGTAGGAGATGCTCCCGACACATTCCACACTCTCGTGTTAATTTTCGAACGCACGCATTAGGTATTTCTATTTGATATTCCTGAAGGGTATTGCTAAAAATATCTACATTTGGTATTCTTGTGTTATATTACGCACATATAGGTACTACCTACCTACCGGGAAGTGGTGATTTTTTCTAATGTTGGTTCTACATGTGGGCAAATGAAATAAATTGATTTTCGTGTTGTCTTTTTATTAAGTTGGTAAGCTCTGGTGAGTCCAGTCTTCAGAATTTAATAGTAACAAGTGCAAACTCGACGATAAACTAGTCACACCGAGAGTTCGTAGGGACGTTATTTATAATCGTCCTGTTCCTTCTCACGCATCTTGTTTGAAAACGAAAAAGACAGAAGATACTAGAATGATCTGAACATTTAAAAAAAAGTAAACACACCATTAAAGATTTGTTTTAAATTTATGTAAGTAGGAGAATAATATATCAATTTCATTGATCAAACCATTTTCTTTATACAGGCGACACACGTTGGAAAGAGGATTGAAAATGTTGTTTTGCTGATGAATGTTTCTAATATAAATGTTTCATAAATATAATACAAGACAATATAACAATTAAAATATCTGCATACATGATTCATTTAAAATTTTAAAATAAAGAAATTTAAAAAAGACGTCAAATTGGTAGGAGTAAGGGTGGTATTATAAAATTCGTTGGCGTAGCTTTGCGAATGTTTCTCTGTTGAAAACTAGACCCAAAGCTTGTTTCAAACAATGGCGCTATATATTTGGTGTAATCAGTCCGCGTGTACACTCCTGAGTTCGTGATGTGTGCCTGATAAAGCCATAGAGTAGTTAAGTGTAAAGGATACAGCGACACATTGGTAGATGAAAGTAAGAAAATTAAATGATAATAAGATGGCGCTGTGTGTGAAGCTGTTTATTACCAGATTAACGCGATAAATACCTACTATAAAAATGTGTAAATTCTAATTATGCAATTGTAAATGTTCTCTAAAATTGCCTGGAAAGAATCTCGTACTTGTGATCTCACTAAAGAAACCACCCATTCACTCTGAATTCAATTATTAATGTTCCCAAAAAGACATTGAAAAAAAATCACAGCTTTGCGATTCTTTCAAAGTTAAAAGAAACCATCCCTTCGTTCAGTATACAATTTTTAATGTTCTCAAAAGTTGTCTTGACGGAAGCAAATTCCTGTGACATCTTGAACGAAACCATTCCTTTGTTAAGAATATTATGAACTATATATACAATTTGGCTGTCCTGAAACGGGTATCCTTCCCAGTTGGACAAAGTATCATTTTGTTATGTATTGTAATAATATCTATATATGCATATATATAAATAAATAAAATAAAAAATCAGAGTACGCAGTTCACACGCGGTCGGAGTGAAACCTTCAGTAAACTATCGTGGGAAAGCTACGAAGCACCGCACAAAGAGGAGACCGATAGTCTACAAAGCAAAGCGAAAAAAGGAGACCGATTATACTATTTCATTATTTTGTTCATTTATTTATTTAACGCCCAGAGGGCTTTTATATATTTGGTAGTAGAATTAATTCATGACAGATAATTTTGAAAAAAATTAAATTAGATGAAAAATGCACACAAGTCGTAAAAATACAAAAAAAAAATAAAAAAAGATACAGCGATTTGATAGGTTTACAAAATACAGATGTGTTTAGGAATAGTGTTGAAAAAAGTTAGTCAGATAAGTTTTAAGATTTTCACGGCCAAAAGCATTTTCGTTATTTCTTTTTGGGGTGTTATGCCGTGTTGCGCTACCTCCTTCTTTAGCCAACGTTTCGGACATCGTTGCAGTGTCCATCATCAGGGCAGATCCGATAGCGCAACACGGCATTACACCCCAAAAACAAATAACGAAAATTGAAAAAAAATTTTTACAAGATCCACAAAACTCGCCAAGTTAATATTAAATATGTCAACATTCTCTCGCAGGCTAAATCCTATAGATGTATATGTTTGTCTCTTTTTAGTGTCGCTATTTTTCGTTTCATCGAGTTTCAAATCACAACGGCGATAAAGAAGTTTTCATTTCAATAATGAACATTTATTCCATCGGCTTTTCGAAGAAACTGGAAAATGTGAAGATATTTATAGGCTGAGCTATCGTAGTCCTGGTTTAACTCGACCGTATTGCATTTCGTCTGTTTGTAAGTACCTACTGTTTCCGTTTTGAGATGGTTGCCGTTTTAATGGTTCAGAAAAGATTATTGTTTAAACTTTCTTTTTAGCAATTTAAATAATCTTCATCTTCATAAATCAGTCCCTCATTACTGGGGATCGTAAGCACCATGTTATGGTAGTACTGATTGAAGTAGGGTTTTAATAAGGGTTATCTCGTTAGGGTATTTAATATATCAGGGTAATGATGTTAAAAGGGAAATGCCACTGGAAGTGATGTGTTGTGATTTGTACCTACTTTGTGGTCAGTTATGACATTTACACCTCTTATTGAGTGGGTGTATTAAATGTTATAGTATCAGGGGTTATACATAAAGATACACAGTTATCAGCTTTAATCCCATGGGATCTTGGAAGCCAAATCTCGTAGGTACGAGATATGCTGACTGTGTCGGTAGGCATGAAATACTCCCATCAGAGCGTGGGCACTGTTATTTTATTCAATGTTGTGAAGCTTGGAAATATGAAATAAAAGAGTGGATGTATAACAAAGATTTATATTGAAAGTTTATGCATACCTGTGGACCATATAAAGCTACTAGCTTAAACCTATTTCGTTTGTTGCGACGATTTCCAGATGCCTAGTATTGCACAGTGAGGGGACCGTATCTCCCTCACGTTGCATCAGCGCCAGGTTTGAGAGCTTCTCCATCCATCTTGGGTAGTTGTGAAGTATGGGAACGCCATGCCCTTGGCATCTTCCATTATATGATTCAGGTCCCATCAGGTTAGAAATATATAGCGTGGAAAAGGCGGACGGGTTGTGTGCCTTTGTATTATTGATGATCCATCTCGTCGAATGACGGATGGTAAATATAATCGAAGATTATGATTGAACTTGGCGTTCAAGCCGCCATTATTGCACTACGGGATTCTACACTTGAATACCCGTAAATAAGAATTCTCCAGTCGCAATAACCTTGTACCGGCTGAGATTTTAAGGAAACTATCGTTCACATATTAAATAAACTGGAAACAACCCGCCGATTAAACAATTTACGTTATAATTTAAAATCCACTTGTTGTTGACTGTCGGATTCACATCCTGCCCTAAAGATGCGAATCCAAGAAGTGAAGGAAATCGATCATGATCCCCCTAACGTTCAAAAGTTTAAGTAATCGGATAAAAAGTGAAATTATTAGTGGCCAGTAAAATAATTATTGAATTGAATTAATATAAACAAATATTAATAACTCTGGGGTAATTTAGAACATTATTTTCCTTATTAAATTATTTTCATAACAACCACTCCAATTTCCATGGTGGACAAGGCTCCTCCTCTTCTCAGGGTTCTGCGCTGCGCGGAGAGCCAAGGACACCGGACGCCAGTGATACTTGGTCACTCCAGCGCATTGCTGGCCTTCCTCTGCTTCTCCTGCCTTCCACTTTGCCAGTGACTACAGGTTTCTCTTAGTTGAAGTCCTCAATTTGGTGAGCAACGTGTCTTACAATTAGTGATGTACCGGATCGTTAAAAATGTATATTCGCGGATACTGATCCGAATACGGATATTTGGTGTCAAGATCCGCGGATACGGATACTGATACGGATCTTTATTTTCTTATTCAATCGGTGTCGGCGCGCGAGACCTTGAAACGATAGTTGACGTTACACCCGCCGCAACGACGGAATGGTAACTTAATACGATAAAATAATTGATTTTAAGAAATAAAAATACTCTGAATGAAATTTAATAGTTTTTTTTAATTCTACCTAATCACCTGTTGACGTTTTTTTTTGACAAATTGTTTATTTCCTTATTTGAAATTTAAAACGATATTACATAAAGTATTATGGTTTATAATTAAGTAGTTAAATATTTAAATACCGATTTACAAATCTTTTAGTTTTTGAAGAAATTTTGACATGATTAAAATACATAAGAATCACAGACAATCGGAGAGAAGATTTCTGTTTGAAACACGTAATTCATAAAAAGGTAGGGGAAGGTGGGGCGTGTTGTGACTAAATTACTAAACTGAATATAGTAGAAAATCTTTAATGAAATCAAAGGTTTGATATTTTAATGGAAACAAATAACTCTTTAGCTACATTATTTTGGTATTATTTTTTTTTTACATTATTTATTTTTATTATTTATTTTTACATTATTTATTTTTTTACATTAACTCCACATTTATCTTGTTAACATGCAAATAAAGCGACAAAATATTATTTTACAAAATATGGGAATTGTCACAACACGCCCTACGGGTGGGGCAGGGCAGGGGTGGGGCAGGTTGTGACGAACAAATAATTAAGTAAAATAAGTAGGTAGGCACGTAATAAAATTTGTAAAAACTCATGACACCATCTAAGACATTTTATGCACCTGACCCACCTTTCACCAGAAATATCATTAGAATAGGGGTTACGACAATATATAGATTGCTTTTCTTCGTTCGCGTCGCTGTCGTCAGTTTCCAAAAGTGGTGGCTCCTCTTCAGTTTCGGTGGATGATGTGGATAACAAAACACTTTTTTAAGTCTAATATATTTTTAATATAGTTCTGTTTTGTCACCACCTTTAATTTATTGGGTGTTAGTTTTTTTTAGTTAGTTTTGTATTTATACATTTTTCTATTTTTATTCCTTTCTTTACCTTTCTGCGTTTGTCTTCTTATTTTATTTTTTCTTTATAGGGGTGTCCGTTAAAATTGTCCTCGTAATTTTTTTTTCTATTTGGAAAGTTCTTTATTGGTTGAGCTTTGGGTAATGGCCGGATTTGTTCTGGTGTTTTCTGACACCGGGGTTCTGCAAGTTGATGGTTGAGGGTTCAAAAAATTTTCTTTAATGTCTGCATTCGTTATGACTTGCAATGGTGTTCTTGTGAGATCAGCAGCAGAGGTGTTTCCCTCCTCTTCGTCTTTAATACACATTGGTTTTATATAAAGGTAAATAAAAACTAAATTCTGGGGGCGAGTTGAGTGTCACAATATGCCCCCGCCTTGATGTCACAACTCGCTCCACCGGACGATTTTACATAAAAATGACCACGCAAGTAAACGTACTTGACGTACGAATTTTATTTATAACTAATAACACAGTCGAAAGACACACTGTTTTGAGAAAAAAATATATAACGACTTACCAAGTGTTAGCAGGTTAGCAGATGACTTCGAAAATTTGCAAGAAAAGTTCGTTTAGCACTGAAAAATCACACTTTATCGTATAGCTTTAATTATATCAACCGCACGGCACCACTATTTTGACAGAACCTGGTGGTACGGAGTTCACACGAATTGGTGCGATGCGCGCCCTGCTAAGTTAACTAGCGGGAATTTTAAACGCGACATCACAACCTGCTCCCGTCACAACACGCCCCACCCTCCCCTACCTACTTGCCTGCTTTCCAAGAATTTGATTGCTAATATGTGAAATGTTGAATCATTTTAAGCCGCTGCTATCCGAATTTCTACCGATTTCTGACATATCCCCCTTAAACATTTGAACTTTATAAGCTCTTAAAAAAATACATGTTATTTTTGAAGATAATGTCTAGACGCGTTCCATGCCGAAAAGCAAATTATACAAAATTCCCTCGATAGAAAAAAATCGCAAAGTATGCTCCGAAAAATATTATAAACACGTTTGTATCAGTTATTTTACAAGTTGTAGTTGTGAAAAAAATCACAATGTTTCTATAAATGATGCTTAAGATACTTTCCGCGAGATAAATAAATAAATAAATAAATTACCACTAACCTAACATTCGTAAATGTTAGGTTCGAGACATGTGTCTCTCCATCTTCTTCTTTTTGAGCGCGGATGCGGCACCGTAAATGGTTCAAATAGTATTCAAGGTATCAAGCGATTAAAATAATATGCATCCCTTCTTGTATATTCATGGTTCACGCCTACCCACTACAATAACATTTTTTTAAATG
This sequence comes from Limnephilus rhombicus, assembly GCA_929108145.2. Lineage (NCBI taxonomy): Eukaryota > Metazoa > Arthropoda > Insecta > Trichoptera > Limnephilidae > Limnephilus > Limnephilus rhombicus. The sequence continues at coordinate 14,240,071 of OV815287.1, read as the reverse complement.
CATTACACCAATTACACCCATTTTTCTCTCGGAACGGCTCTCGTCCATCCTATTCATTCTCAGAATATGTTTCCTTGGCGCAACACATCCTCTATTCTTCTTCGACCATCGAAAAAAGCCTTTTTCGTGAAAAGTGTACCCTTTTTGTTGTTTTACGATCCCGGCCTATCTCTGGGGCAGACAATCCCGTGAAAGAGATTGAGCAGGGTAGCCCTTTGTACCCGCGGCCTTTTATTACGTTGTCCTAATGTGACATTTCCCTCTTATCTCGGGGCCTTGGCGTTAAATTTTATTATGTACACATTCTCTGTTATGTAAATTGGGACCCAGACCCAGAAACGGGAAAGTCTCCGATCCCAGTGGACTTGTGCAATATTGATGGGAGATGGGATTAAAGGAATTTCATAAATATTTCGCATCGAGCAGTAGAAAAGTTTATGAATAAGTAAAGTAACATGCTGTTATAAATAGCAGGTACAATATCTATCACATATCTCAAAATTATATATTTACCTACGATGCGACATTATGTGATGGCAATTTTGGATCAAATTTTATAACACTACATAGAGCATGGGTTCCCAACCCTGTGCCCGCCACTGTTCGACAGAGACAGAGTTTTTGAACTCCGAGGCGTCAAACAAATTGAAATCCCATTTTTGAAAAAAGCGGCTTATAAAATTAAATCATTTTTCGGTTCGACATATTTATGCGAATCATTGTTTTCAAACATGAACTTCATAAAATCAAAATATAGATCTCGACTCACCGATGAGCATCTTTATGATTGTTTGCTAACAGGAATATCGACATACTCTCCTAATTATGAGGCACTGGCCAATGATATGCAATGCCAAAGATCACATTGACATATTGATAGTATATTTTTTTATAAAATTTTTTCTTTGTATTTGTGTTTTTTGTTTACTATGTTTTACGACGTTTACGTTTTGTAACTCTGTGAGTATGCAATTTGAATAATAATTTTATTATTGGGAAACATTTTTGGGTATTATTTATTAAATTATGAATATAAGAAAATATTATGGGAAAATGAGAAGTTATTGAAGAATGTTGTTTTTTTAGACATCTGCCCTGATGATGGACACTGTAACGCTGTCCGAAACGTTAATAATATCAGTTATGGAAGAAGTTTGTCGGTTAAAAAGAGGTGGCGCCCGCCACCCTACCGATATTTTAGAATGTGCTCTAGAGTACAAAAACGTTGGGAACCCCTGACATAGAGAGAAAACCTACCTGTGTAAGAAATTTAATTTTCAGTTTATAAGTAAACATAAAATCTACAGGCAGGTTCATGCACCGTGTGGTCTTATGGAGTCGTTTAGATTTAGCTTAAATATCAGACGTTGCAATCTGCAATCGTGAAAATCTTGCAATGCTTAATTTTAATGGTGACCCGACAATTGGTTCGGCGAAAATCCTCTGAAAAATATTTTTACTAATAATTTCGACTCTCCGAAGTAGCATGCGCCAATCACATACGAAGTAGCATGCGCCAATCACATACGATATACTTGTACTTGCAGTCGGTTTAACAAAAAAACGCTAAAGATTCCTACTTGCATATAATATAACTTTTATATCTGAGTATAACACAAGAGTCCCAACTGCTCCCAACCGTCTCGAGCAAGTGAGACTATGGCATCCCCAATTTTGGTATGGTGTGATGCTGAAGGTAGTAGGGAGGGGAAGGAATGTGGAAAATATACCTGACTATTCAGACATGGTCATCAAAAGCGAATTTTCACTCAAGATGCCTTTAGATATAAGTTTTTTTTTTTTTTTTTAAGTTTCTTTATTCTTTGAATTGTTCATTACATGAATTGGGGATTTTTCGACCACCATACTAGGCACATGCCTGTGTTGTGGTGGTCGGTTTTCATATACAGTATATTAAAAGATGCAATATAAAGAAATGTGCGAGAATATAAAAAATTAAATAAAAATATATAAATATACATATTATATATAATAATATTAAAGAACTTTAAAGAAAACAAATGAATATAAAATAATGTAAATAACTAAAGAGTATGGAAACAATAAATTACTAAAGAGTATAAAAGAGTATGAAAGAATATAGTAGAATATAAAAATAATATGAAAAGTATAGAACATAGAAGGCAATACATGAAAGAATATAAAAATGATATAATTATAAAATATATAAAGTCGAAGTAAGTACTTTGTAGAGTATGCAAATAAGAAATGATAACGATTTTAATGAAGATCTGTGTGTACGTGGTTATATTGGTAGGTACATTATTTCAAACCAATTTTAGTACAAATAAATTTTGGAATAAATTTATGTTTCGAGTCCGGCGAATTACACTGGTCACTAGAGTAAATTATTATTGTTACAGTGATTTTCTGGTGGCACTGGGCTCTGAGTACATAAACATGTAGATATAGGCACTAGTACACAGTGGTGCCAAACAGTTTTAAAGAATTAGTTTTTAAAAGTATTTAAACTTTTGGCTATTTATATTATAGTGATTACAGCCAAAAAAATTTATTAGCGGTATATAAACCGATATCAATTTTATTTACAAAATATTACTAAAAACTTAAAAAAAAAAAAACGCTATTTCGCTTAATTAAAGCGCTGGTGTAATAAAAACTAAAGAATACTTAGAGTGGAAAGGGTTAAGCAATGATTTTCTTCTCCCACATTTTATAAAAAAAGTTGAAAGCTTTATTATATTTTCACAATGGAAATAAAATAAAGTGATGCTATCCTCTAGATAAATGAAGTAATAATGACATATTATATTTTACAAATATCAATAATTTGCAGATGATGTTTCCACAATGGCAAAAACACATTTTCACAGAAAAAATAAATGCACGAGAAGAGGACAATAAATTAAATAATAATTAAAAAATATTTTTCCTTAACAAGTGGAAAAAAAAAAAAAAAAAATTTTGTGTGCTAGTACTTAGGAGTATTTTTTATGATTCGAATATATCATTTTATCGAGTCAAATGCAGTTTTTTAGCTGCAAGTATATCGACTTTGGTTGCACGGCCGTATATCCTCTTTGCATACTTACTTGAACATCTTCTAAACTTTCGGCCGGACCAATTGTCGCCGGACCAGTTGTCGCCGGACCAAATGTCGGCCGGACGAACTGTCGGCCGGACCAACTATCGCTGGACCAACTGTCGCCGGACCAACTGTCGCCGGACCAACTGTAATGGAACCAGTTTTAATACAGTGCGTATCTTATCATACTCCAATTTCCATAGTGGATAAGGCTGCTCCAATGTTCGCGGTTCAGCGCTGCATGGAGAGCTAAGGACACCGACGCGACGTGTCAGACGCCAGCGATACTTGGTCACTCCAGCGCATTGGTGATCTTCCTTCTTCTGCCTTCAACTTTGCCAGTGACAGTCAATCCCTCTAAGTTGAAGTCCTCAGTTTGGCGATCAACGTATCCAAAGTATCTCATGCTTTAGGCAGATAGTTGAAAGTCTTTTGTGAATCTCTAGCTCTTCTAGAATAGATACATGTATGCGTTTAGCTGTCCACGTAATCCTGAATATTTTCTCTCCAGCTTCTCATTTCGAGGGCGTCAATTCGCTTTCTTTCGCTTGCTTTAAGGGTCCATGCGTTTCCACACCCGCATATAAATATGGTGGAAATCAACGACCGGACTCTCATCTGTGGTGGTCTTCGTTATGTCTCTATCACTCCATATCTTAAGCATTTTACACATGGCTTAAACCTTAATTTTGTAAACCTATCTTCCCAAATAATAAAAATCTTTGGATGATTTGTGTAATACCGTTTTTATGAAAATCACACACCGCAATGGTAAAACAAAAAATTTTGAAGTAGTGTAAATGGATGATTAATCTGTCGTGCAATAATCAATTTATATTATAAAAGAAAGTGTACAGAAGTGTGCGTTCCGTTAAGATGAAGCCATACTAAATAATGCAAAATCATACAAAATCACATGTTTTTGTTTTGAAAATTTGATAGCTTAGAAGTATTATAGATGTTAATTAAATACTGTGTGTAGAACATACCTTGGCCCTTCAAAGTATCGGTCATTTTTTTATAAGTCTTTTAAAAAACCTTTAAAAAATAAAGTATAAGGTATATAAAAAATACTTTCAAGTCCAAACTCTCCTATTTATAAACCCCTTTTCGGATTTGGTTTTATTGTATAATCTGGGAAATTTAGTTTCTTTTATAATAATCGAAAAAAAAAATATTTGCGCCCGAACTTCACAAAATAAAATAAAATATGCATTTTCTCGTTGATATTTTTGACATCAATCAATACGGCCCGCACTCTACGAATTTGGATTCTTGAAGTGACCCTTATGGCATGGGCACAAGAACCATGCACTAGGCAACACCTATTTCGTATCAGTCACGCCCCAACCGGCGCGGGAGATAGTCGTGTGACTCCACGTCGCTTAGTTTCGTGAAATCAATTTTAAATTTCAGTTTTCTTACAATAAACAATGCGTAAAACAGGAATTAATATTTTTTACAGGCCTTTACGAAATCAACATGTAAAAAAAATTCTCAAATACCTTTTCCAACCTTTCCAATAGCTTTTTCTCAAGTATTTTTAAACTCCTCCCATAAAGGGCGTGAATTCCGATTTCGATTTTTTCCTGAACTAGTGGATCGCCTTAAAACTCAGAAACGAGTGCCGGTAAGATCAATAGAGTTATACGATGTGGGAGCCCTCTTTACTCCATCCATGAAGAAGGTTTTCGTTTTTTCCTGAATGGCGTGCTTTTGAAGATATAAGGAGATAAGATGGAAGTTTCGCCCTCTAAAAATTTCTGGAACAGTCCAGAACATTCAAAAGCATTCGAGAGCATTCTACAACATTCCATAACATCCCGGAACATTCTGGAATGTTGCGGTTCGGGAATAGGAAATTGGGAACATTGTTGTGGAATGTTCTGGAACATTGTGGACCATTCGAATCTTTTTTTGTATGAGAGGGGCTACCCATTAGTAGGTCGAATTTCATTGAAATGTTGCCGTATAGGTTTGTCACGACACCAATGACGTCCTCTATCTTGTTAGCTGCTCATGTTGGCTTATAAATTCTCCTTGTAGAATAGACTTTGTAATAATTTATAAAAATACGACCAGTAGGTAGGTGTAGGTAGGTAGATTATCTACCAGCATAGAGCCCACAACTATTTTTATTTCACTTTTGTTTTCTTGATTCAATAAATTTAGGCATGTGAAATCTTGAAAGAGAAAATTAACCCACCTTTCGGCGTTCGATCGAGCTGAATCTCGGCAGATAGACTCGTTGTTGATGACAACACACTCTGTCAACTTTTGGTGGCAATCACGCATACACACACGAACATGTATGCATTTCTTTGAAATTCGATGCCATTACAGCAGTTAATATACGAAATAAATGTCGGTCTTATCCAACCGCTGTTTAGTTGGTAGCGTGTTTGACTTCAGTTCCTGGGCATAGGAAAGTTCGATCTACAGTCAAACCAGAAAAATGTGTTGCAATTTCGTAGGTAGGTAGGTTAATTATCTATCTAAAGATGACTTTTGAGAATGAGGCCAAAAAACATGCAGGGAAACTTTCAAAAGATATCTCCATCTAACTACTTTCGTAAATTTAATCTACGCAAGATAAAATTTGATTGAAATGAATCTGATTGATTTATGATTCAATAAAAACAAATTCATCCAGTTCGCTATATTTCTTCGCACAAGTCTGCTAGGCTGTAGCGGTAACTCGTTGTATCGTGGCGTATCACGAACATAATTTTCGTGCCAAATCTCCGGGATTCTGGAATAGATTTTTTTTTATCTCCAAGTGCGTCGGGCGGGAAAAAGGAGCAGTACTCATGTTTGCTTATCCGACCATTGCCACTTAACGTTCAAAACGTGTCTAATATTCAAATACACGCTTTTTACTGCCCTTCTCTCGGCGAGCAAATACCAGTTAGCTACCGTCATAAAAATGGAAGATATCATTTTGAACGTGATAAGCCCCATGTAATTTTTTTTAAAGCAAAAACGTCCCTTTGATGGTTTTTTATGCAAATCAGCATTTTTCTTCCTTACCATTACATAATATGAAGGATATTGTACCCATGTACCTACATTATAGAAACAATTTTCATATGGTTTGGTAGATGCATAGCTATCACTAACTTGTCTTTGGCCCAGTTTTTTCTTAAAAAATCACTTGTGAAAAGTTCATCATATGGCGTAATTTTATTTTTTTGTCAGTTGAAAGGTTCCCGTTGAATTCCGATTCTAATTCTGTTTCTACTTTTGACCATTGAATTGTGATCAGCCGAAGAGGACAACTTTCACGCTGTTAAGCTTGTCAGCTTATTACAATTGGATAGAAAGCTGAAACGCACCTAGAATCAACGTCAATATGTAAAAAAAAACAAAATGGCGCTGAATGGCCATTTGATGACGATGTAACATTTGAATTTCTGCGAAACAACTGGGTCTTAAATTGCAGCTTTCGACATCGTTTACATAATTCCCAGTTTGTTTTGCCAAAAACAATTTGATTTAAATATTTTGTAATGATTTTATCTGCCAATGGGTGCTTTACAATAAATTGAAAAATTTTGGTTTTTAGTCAACTCAGTGCATCGGAAAAGTTTTTTAATGTTTACGGATCTAAAAATGCATCTGCGCTTGCATTTGTACAAATTCATGTATTCTAAAAAAATGTGCAAAAATTGTACGAAACTTGTACGAATTCAAATACCTGAGTGTTTCATTCTGAAAATGTGCAAAATTACGAAAAAAATTACGTATGATTTTTAAAAATCGAAATCGGTAATAAGTAATAAGATTTAGAACCTAGGTTTAAGAAATAATTTAACAATAATCATAGTACATCACAACTTTCAAGTAAGTTGTAGTCTCAATTTAAACATATAAAAAATATTTTTAATTGTAATAATTTCCAATAAGTATTAATCCCTATATGGAAGCTTTAAAACCAAAAATTCCACTTCATAGTATATATCTACGTTCGTGGGTATAGAGTAGGTAGATATTAGGGAGGAGCACATTAAGTTTTCATGTGAATAAAAGATAATTTATAAATCTGCTTAAAATTTCCATTATTTTGCTCCTCGAGTTCCAATCTGTGATTAAAACTAAAAGGACCTTTAATTTACCTTTTTTAAATACCTACCCACATAATTCAAATTTTAACCCTTGTCAAATTTTCGTACGTATCTGGCCTTGCCCGAAAATTGCAATTAAAAGGTAAATCAGGCATTAAAATTTAACGATTATAACTACGAAAATGAAGGACCCTCATCTCAGAGGGCTTACAAAAGACCGAAAGAGAAAAACACAGGTCTAGAAAGGGGACAATACACGCGTCCTTGTTAAATGTATGTTTCTAAAATATTCAAAATCTTACCAAAATAGAAAATAGATTGCATAATTTCAACCAAACATTAATACTTATTTCTAATAATATCTTTATTTGTATTAACTATCAAGAAATCATTAGGTATCAACGTGATACCACTTTGATAATGGCAAAAACTTGGCACCATTCAGAATCGGAATTAAACCAGTCATTGAATACCTACACTACAAAGCCATGTTCTTTCCAACCTGTCTTTTTCCATATTTCATTCGACTTAGCAACATTCCCCAATTACGGTTGTAATACAGTCTATAGTCTCCACCCTCGCATGTTTCCTATTCTTGCAAAAATACACTAAAATGTATGTGGATATTATGGACAAATAAAAACAACAGAACACATCGCAGAAGAAAATCCCCTTTATGATTCCATAAAAGTTGATCCCCGACAGTTGGCCCCCTGGCGTATATATACGAGTACAATATGCAGTTGGTTTAGAGAAAATACTGTATGCCTATTTACACAAAATATAACTAAGTGTCTCCAATAGGGGGAGAATGTACAGTTGAACAACAAAATAGTATTAAACATATTTTCAATCAAATTCATTAAGGATAAAACTTTTTGTCTTTTTAAAAACTTTAAAAAAAAATTTACACTGTAAATAAATTCATTTGATATCCGTACCAAATTTTGAAGTCGATTTTAAGTTTGAAATCGGTATTAATTATTATTTTTAATTTATAAACTAACAAGATTTTTATGCATAGCACAAAGGGTAACAATTATTATAAGCAATAATTGTCAGCCTGAAACACTCATTTACATTGAAAAATCTTCCGAGAAAAGATACTTGCCGCCAACGGGACTTGAACCTGTGTCCTTCCGATTGCCGGTCGAATGCTCTGACCACTGAGCTATGGCGGCTTATCTAATACCCGCCAAATAATTCAATATATACTGGTGTTTCATTCAACAATTACTGATTATTACATTTTTCCACCTGAAAACAACCAACTTTATTTTTGTGAGGGAGGTATTGTTAGTACTAAATCTCCCGCTAGGTGGCGTCGAGACAAATTATGTCTACATCTTTTGGTGAAATACTTTTAACTTGTTAAATATTAATTATTATTTTTAATTTATAAACTAATGTTTAAGACAAGATTTTTATGCATAGCACAAAGGGTAACAATTATTATAAGCAATAATTGTCCGCCTGAAACACTCATCAGGACACGGGTTCAAGTCCCGTTGGCGGCAAGTATCTTTTCTCGGAAGATTTTTCAATGTAAATGAGTGTTTCAGGCTGACAATTATTGCTTATAATAATTGAAATCGGTAAATAATACTCAAAATATTATAATTTAATAATTATTATAATTTCGAATACGAAGATTCCTATAAAAATGCAAATGGATATTCAACAATTCTAGCTTGAAGCTTGTCTTTGTCCCTAATAATATTCTCAATTCTCTTTTATTGGTATATTATATTAAAAAATCAAGTGATTCAGCAACACGTAGGTACATCCTAAATCAACATTTTCTGATTGATCTGAACTAAATTAATTTATTTCCAAGTAAACATTTTGGCCAAATAACACCCCCTTCTATGTTGCGCCGATCCAGTAAATAAACCGCTATTTGCTATCAGAACGAGGCGCAGATCTCAGGTCAATTATGGAGGGTATGGTGGGGTGACTGTCAGCGGCAAACATTGGGCGGCCATCTAGATTTTTTTTAAATTTTTAATAGGCAATTCCTGAAGGGCGGCCCGCCCACCGACCTTTGCTTCCGCCCCCCGCCGCCTTGCCTCTCAAAGGATCCTGCTCACTTGTGTAATAAGGTCGAGGGTTTTGGGAGGTTTAAAAAATAACATTTTATGCGACTGCAAAGAAAACATTTGAGGAAATGAGAAATTAATGTAAAATTTAGAAAAAAAATCTAATTGTACTATTTAAATGTAAACCTTGTGTTTTTTTTTCTCACAAATGAATTATTATTAAATAAGTTGCTTTTTGATTTCGCCAGAGATTTTTACTATTGAGAAATGTGGATTTTTACTTTTGAAAAATGTGGATTTTTACTATTGACAAATTTGGAACAGCTTCATTATTAGCAATCAAATAGATCATTTAAAGCTACTTACTTACCTATCAATATAAATAAATTTTGTAAGCTGAAATTAGACATTCTAAATAAAATAGACTTTTGTAAATTTGTTGACGGCCCAGAGCCGGATCTGGAGTTTTGCTGCTTCAAATTCAGAGAAACAAACAAATTTTGTCAGTTAGTTTTGCAAAGATTGCTGAATATGCTACGAGTATGTACATCCGATGAGTTTTGATCCAAAAATAGAAGGTAGAAAGGTGCTTGGTGTGGTTAGTAAGGGATCAATTTAGATCGCTGCGGGAAAGAGAAGAAGAAGAAGAATATAACTAACTTTTTTTTCTTATTTCTTTTCACCAACTTAACCTTTAAATTTGGTATAACTTACAATAAGATTGGACCAGTGATTTGTAAATCAACACATTAACATCAACCACCAAATGTAATGGTTGTAGGAAAATCTTACTCTAAGGTAGCTTAATAAGAATATTAGATTATAAATAGCGACTTACTAACCTTCAAAGCCCCTTCACCTACCTTTTGAACAACATCACAGTTGACTAGATTTAATACTTATTATAGTCTAATTATTTATTTTTTCTTTGTCTTATTACTTATTATACTCAGTATCACGGGTTTCGTCCTATCGAATGAGGGGTTCTTTGGAACTGACAGTGGCTGAAGCAAGCCCTGCCCGGTCTTTTTCTGCTTTAACGAATGGATAAAGAATAGGGATGGTTTTTCGAAATCGCTTTTAAATAGTGACCTTTCTCTTATTTAAAGGTCAACTGTGCAAAATTTCACTAATCTCTGAATACAAATAGAGTTTTGTATAAAATACGAATCCAAAGAACTTTTTTTTTATATAACTAGATTTTATTTGAGTTCCATTTGTCAAAATCGGAGTGTCACCCTAGTTGTTTTGAACTACCTTTGTTTCTTGGTGGGTATAGTAATTAAGGATTTGTTTTATGGTCTATATTATTACAAATTACCCATCTGGTCACCAATATAATATTGTTATTTCTTACTTTCTGCATATAATATTTTAGTGTTTTGGATGTAGTGTTTCGTATTTTAGTGATTTGTGTGTAAATGCATCACTCAAATTTATGACAGTTAACCTCAATACAGGCTGCTAGTCCTAGTGAGGTTAATATTTAAAAAAAAAAAAAAAAATAATAATATGTATGGTGAGAAATTAAAAAAAAAAAGACACTCTTCATTATTGCCTATAGTGTAGGAAACCCTGTTTTTAGTGTTAATTTATTTGTGTTTAGTGTCCGGTCAATCCTGTCAAGATTATAGCCGTGTTTAATGTAGCCTTTTTATTTCGCCAGAGCGCATGAGCGTTGCAAATGTTACAAGCTGTCAAGTCGGAGTAATCAACATTATGCGAATACCTCTGGTCACAAACTAGTACACTTGGTATTTATATATATATATACAGTTTATTTCAGCCATGAACGTGTTAATAATGTGTTATTTCATTTATTTGAGTTTCAATAATAACGTAGATGTATTTGAGTGTCGAGAAAGCCACGAGGATACCTCTCAAGAACCCTTTGGAGTTTTTTTTTTATCTCATCCTGAGCATCGGAAAGTTGTCCAAAATTAAATTCCGGCTTTGCGTTAATGAAAGTGTGTCGTTATCCGTAGATAGAAAAAACCCGGATCTGATAATTAAAGCCGATGTTAGATAAAAATTTACGATCTTTATTTTACGAGGGCACGCACGGAATACATAATACACCCCTATCGTTTTAAATTTGACGTCAATCATTCTTCTTCATGTAAAATACTAGGATGTTTTAGGGAAATGGAAGAGATTTACGTGTTACTAAATAGGTATAGGTGAACTGATATTAGAAGTGTGGAGGAGCTATTTCGGGCAGCGCAAGATAGAGATACAATTACCAGAGTGTCGGCGTGATCGCCAACGTCGGGGGTACCTGATAGGGCACATGAAAAAGAAGAAGAAATAGGTAAAGCACTTAGGTATTGTAATTTTCATCATTCTATCAGTACCACGCCTCTGTGATCGAGGAACAAGGCTCTCGACTAGCAATCCGAAGGCCGCAGGTTTAAATATCAGTGTGAACAAAAAAAAAATTGATTAAATATTGTGCTCCCACCTGGGGCCATTTTTTATGAGAATACCGCAAAAGAATCCCAACTGCTCCAGTCTAGAGCCATTGAGACTATGGCATTCCCAATTGGGGTATGGTGTGAGGCTGAAGGAGTTGGGGAGGGAAGGAGATGGGGATGAGGAAGATGGGTAAATATCTGGCTATTCAGATCTTGGCACCAAACACGGCTAAAACTACTTTAAGTACGTAACTTTTCAATTCTGAAAGGTGGTCTTACTCCTGGGTGTTACTATTTCGAGAGTATCTTTTACCCTGGAACGTGCCGAAAATATATCTACTATTAATTATTTTATATTAATTAATTTTTAAATAAAACAAATTAATCAAAGAAAATTTATTTGCACTCGCTGGGATTTGAACCCGCGACTTTCGGAGTGCTAGTGGAGAACTTTACCCCTCGACTACGGAGACCGTCGCCGTGCAGAATAATATTATTACCTTGTGCTTTATACATTTTCTACGAAACCTGGGTCTATGGTTTTTATGTTTTATTCGTAGAACATTTTTTGTGTAACTTAAAATTATTCAAAACTATCTTTGGCACCGGCTTCGCTAGCATGGTATTAGGGGGTTTCCACTCCGCCTCCTCCACCTTCCCTAGAACCCTCCACCCCCCCCTCCCCCCCCCCACTCCACCCTCTCCCCCTCTTCACCCTACTCCCTACCCCTTCCCCCTTCCTCACCACCCCCTCCATACCCGTTACATTCATTTGTCAAACAGCTCGCGTGCCACCTATTGCAATTTTTTTATACAAAATTTATAATGCCAGAGCTCTGAGCTATGTTATTCTGATTTATTAGCTACATAATTGTAAAGTTACATTAAAATCCATTCACTAGTTTTTGAGTGAAAGAGTAACAAACATTCGTACATCCATACAAACTTTCGCCTTTAAAATATTAATAGGATTGATAAATGTTTCTATACCTAAATATGCAAACTAGCAAAACATTATGATTAAAAAAAAAAGACATTTTATTTTTATCCCATTATTTGCTCATATTACTCGCCAGTAACCTTCTGCTCTCTTTGAATATTTATTTAAGAATTTAGTTTTGAAGTCGAGTTGATGACGCTTGATGGGACCTGAAGGCGCTCTAATCAGCGCTTTATCATCGTGAAATAATGGCACACGATTTCAAATAAACACGCCAAACGAAATATGAGCAATACCAATATGGATGAATTTATGTCAAATCCAAGCTCACCAAACATAAATAAAATTAAAAGACATAATAAGTTTACGCTAATATTTTTAATTAATTGAAAATCAAGTAGATGAAGTTTTCCCATTATAAAAATACACACGATAATGTTTATGCCCTCTTGTGAGGCTGTTAAATTTTTATAATGACCAAGGCTTTGATCCCTGTTTGGCCTAAAACAATTTTTTAACCCGAAATTTTCTGTCAGATAATCCGCTTATGTCAAAGCGTAAATGTAACCTTCATTCCGACTTGAGTTTTATAACAAAGGGACCAGCCTTACAATACCCACGACCCTCGCAGCCTCGCACTGGGAAAGGTACGAGTATAAGGATATTAATTTAATTATATTTTTCAGATTAATTATTAATTATTTTCAAAATATTCTCACTTTCCATTTTATTATATATTAATTTAATACACCTCGTGGAATATTTTGTAATAAAACAACAAATAATGTTTATTAAATGAAAACAAATCACTTTGTATTACGCCACTTTTAATCATAATTATCAACATGTTTTGTAACCAATGGTTCCTTTGTCAGGATAAAATAAATATTACTATCAATGACGAAAAACAAACAAGTATGGACAAATAAGAATCTATAGCCCAAAAAAAATTACAAAGAGTGGTGATTAATTAGTTAATGGTAGGTATCATAAAAAACAATTATATAAACTAAAATATACATGTATTTTTAAAATAATTAATAATTGCATTTTTACGATAAAAACTTTTATAAGATTTTTCCCATGTTATTAATAAACTTATGAAACGTGATTTCCTTCTTCTATATAATAATAAAATTTAATATTTTGTCAGATGCGACCGAATATCTAATATATAAAATTCTCGTGTCACGGTGTTTGTTATCATACTCCTCCGAAATGGCTGGACCAATTTTGATGAAATTTTGTGTGCTTATCTGGTAGGTCTGAGAATCGACCAACATCTATTTTTCATACCCCTAAAAGTAAAGGGTGTTCCACTCAGAATTTTTTTTTTTTTGGACAATTTTTTTATTTTTTATTTTTTTTATGGTGAGGCATTAAAAAATACATGCAACCCTAAATTTTCACCCTTGTACCATTAACCCCTATTTTTTAAAAGTGATATTAGTAATTCAAACCGGTGTCACTTCTGACCCTATGAGAACGAAGCCGGCCTCTTTTCTCTAATTTTAAATTTTTTACTAATCAATTACTGTTTGATATTGTTACTACAAAACATGATTCACGGTCCATGCGGTAATTTGAATCGTTCATCGCCTTGCATGGTAGACGGAAATTGTACAAAGGGTTTTATTAAAGATTTCACCAACGATACGGTCACACATGTTGAAGGATATGCAATATATCATCGAAGAAATACCGATAATGGCGGTCAATCATTCATTAAAAATATCAGTAAAGTAGACATTGACATTGACAATCGTTGGGTGGTACCATATGCACCTCTGTTGAGTAAAAAAGTGGGAAGGAAAAAGGCATGAGGGGTGGGTGGGAATCTGGAGGTCACTGTATCCGGGAGTGAATCCATTCCTTCAACTGCGGTGCAAGACCATTGCCTTGAGCGGAATTGACCTTTTACCTTGACCTTTCCAGCCGGACTCTTTCGACCCATTGGTCGATAGAATCCGGCTGGAAAGGTCAAAAGGAATCCCTCAACCAGTCTCTCTCGATCCGGTCCCCCACGCAGCAGGTGGGCAGATGCATCCGCCGCAAAGACCCGGAAAAAAGTCACCCTTGCTAAATCACCAAACGTAGCGAACCGCTTGGGGTGACCTATGGCAGAGGTGTTGGTTATCCAAAAAATGGTTCCCGGGGCGGCGGCACCCGTACCCGCTTCCTTTAAAAAATTCCCGTAAGTAAGTGGAAAAGTAAGAAAATCACAAAAAATATAAATTCATACACAACGCCATCTCTGATACTGACAAAAACAAAACACGGACAGTTGGGCATCGATAATTGCTTCATTGTGTAATTTTTAAATTAATAAAAATACTTAATTAGTTATTGATTCTGAGGCGGTGCGAAGTTCGTCGGGTCAGCTAGTTTTTTTCTATATTTTCTGTTTCAAATTATTGTTTTCAATGAATCCTACTAATATTATATCCTACTTCCTACTACCCTATTAATATTACAAAGGCGAAAGTTTGTATGGATGTATGTTTGTTACTCTTTCACGCAAAACCTACTGAATGGATTTTAATGACACTTTACAATAATACAGCTCATACATCAGAATAGGCTATAGGCTATAGCTTAGAGCTCTGGCATTATGAAATTTGTATAAAAAAATTGCAATATGTGGCAAGCGAGCTGTTTGAATAATTAATGTAACTGGTGTGGAGGGGGGTGAGGGGGGGGATTAAGGGGGAGGGTGGAGGGGGGAGGAGGGAGGGGAAAAGATGGAGGGGGAGGGGAAAGGTGGAGGGGAGATGGGGGAGGGGAAAGGTGGAGGGTAGGGGGGAGGGGATGGGGAGGGAGTGGGGCGGGGGGATGGGAGGAGGAGGGAGGGGGGATTTGGGAGAGGGGGAGGGGTTGGAGAGGGGGGAGTGAGTGTGGGGGAGGGAAGGAGGGGGGGGGGGAGTGGAGTGGGGATAGGGAAGGTGGAGGAGGCGCTGTGGGAATCCCCTAATACTACGCGAGCGAAGCCGGGGGCAAAAGCTAGTAAATAATAAAGTTGACTGTTTTCAATAGAGCTATTTTCATTTAAAAAAATCTCATTTCTGTTTCACAGTGCTGGAAATTAATTTAAGTAATTAAAATTGTACTGCCAACACTTCTCGCTTCTTTCCACAGAATTTTCGCTTTCGCCAGAAATATAACAAAGGTGTTGGCCGTCAAGATTAAAAAACAAAGATAAATATTCCTTCAATAATATCGTCCAATGTGACTTCACCACAGTTTTGAAATACCTGAAGGCGACACATCCGTCATTCGTTAAAATAATTTCCCAAACTAAAATAATAGTTTTTTTTTTCTATTTTCTACTACATCGAAAACGCTGTCGGGGTTTGTTCGAAACCTGTTACAGAATTTTTCGTACAAAAGTTTGATTTGAAATTAAAAATTCTGAACCCGAAAATACCGGTCAAAAAGGGTTTGTTCGAAAAATCGCGAATACCTGAAAACAGTACGCACGCCCTTGATGTGTGGCTACCTAACGAATTATTATATTGTAACATATTAAACTTAACTTAAGAAAGGGGTTTGAGAACTGACACGTGTTGTGTTATTTTCGTTTCATGGGGTTACATTTTTTTCACAAAAAGATGACGAGGACGTAAGTGACTGCTTGTCCCTTTTAGGATTAAATTATCTTTTTTTAATACAAAATATATAAAATTAATATTGTAATTTTTTTATTTAAATTATAATACTGTTACAATAAAATACATAATACAATGGCGTAAGAAGAAATAGTGAAATATATATTTTAAAGTATTTCTATGTCAATGAAGAGAACTAGCTCTAATGTTTGATATAGGTTAAAAAATAATACTATACGGTGTACATTAATATATTTCAAGTGTAAGATGCGGTAACATTAAAAAGATATAAATATAGTTTGCAATTAAGTTTCTGCTTTATGTTCACGAAGTTAGGAGTGTTCGGTTTTTTTAAGAGAAATTTTACCTTTTTTTTAATAATACCATTTTTTCACAATGTCGGGAATAATTTAAATATATTAAAATATTTTATCCCTTCGTAAATTAATTATAAAGATAATTATAAAGAAATTTGAGGAATTTGGGTGTTTTATTAATTTTTTAATGATGAATTATTGTTCGTTCCAGAATGCGATTTATCCATTTCGCTTTAAGTAAAATAATTGGTCGTATCATTCGTGTTATTTCAGTTATTTAGTTAAACGTATTTTCACCTTTGCAAATAAAAATTTTCCCTTGGGTTTTTCAAATAAGCTCTCAACCTTTAGAAATAAATGTATTCTGACTGATATTATATGGGGACATTCCTTTACCGATAAGGAACAAAGGGTTAATTTCTTAAATTGTTTATTTTTAAGTAGTTATGTATACCTGTACAGTTCAAATAGAACCCATAAATATTTATTGCAGCCGCCAAAATAGAAAGGGTTTGCTGGAGGCATATTTACCTAATAATAGGAACTGCCCTATTATCATAAAATTCCAATATTTGTTAATCCCCTAGGTTTAAGATGTATCTTTATTGATGTGCCCGTTTTGGCAAAACTTTAAAAATAATTTTATTGTTTTATTATGGGTTAAGTTTAAGAATTCGAGATATGGAATATTTAATCTTAGTCCCAAGCATTTCTACATTTAAGTGTTTTATGATGTACTTAGTTTTATGGGTGGCCCTTTTGGGCTGACTTTAGCGTAATTGTTTTATTGTGGGATTTTAAAATCCCGTGGTGGAAGCAGCTTAAATATGCTGTCTCACCATTGTATGTTTTTCTTTAAATATTGTGATTTTTGGAACAGAGTTTAGTCTTGCTGTTAGAGTGAAGCAGTGTGGTTGTTGCGGTGGAACTGGAAGATACACGAGGTGTTTCTTCAGTTGGCAGAGGGAAGATAGGCCCTTTGCGTTAGTTTTGCTAGTAGAGTAAAGCTAGAAGGTACACGCTGTGTGCCTTCACTTGTGTAATTATACTGAAGCTGGGAGGTACGAGTTGTACCTACGGTTCAGTATTGGAAAAACTGACAATAGAGAGATCGAAGTAGAGACTTCGATATTTGTCAGTGTGGTGTGGTCGTGGACCACCCGAGTGAGGGTAAGTAGACCCTCTTGTAATAATTGTATTTATTGCATTAAATAAATTGTGCTGAAGAAGAAGAAAAATAAGTGTTTTCCTGCCAACTCCATTCTGTTGTGTTCTCGTACCACGATAGTAGAAATAATTATGTTTTAATGTATTATCTTTGAATATTTGTAAAATTGAGTATTTTAATAGGTATCACGATATAATTTTTCTGTAACATTGTAATAATTTTCATTATAGAACTTCTTTAAACTTTTCCACTCTGACCATTTTTTTTCAGAACCAATTTGCTACTCTGATTAAAAATGTATGCTATAATTTTTGTTCAAAATTGAAATTTTTGCATTATTATTTTTGCGGCATCCTATCTGATAATTAGTGTGACCATTAGATGCTTGGTACATTTTGCATAAAATAGTTGTGAAATCACATATTAAGTAACTAAAAGTTAATACTTTTGAAAGCAATAAGTTTTATTTGCATAATTTCTTTTATTCCATAGCAGTAATTTGCATAATATGGGTAGAATATACAAAGAATCCAATATAAATTCTTAAGGCGATCCAATAGTTCAGGAAAAAATCGAAATCGGAATTCACGCCCTTTATGGGAGGAGTTTAAAAATACTTGAGAAAACTCTTTTGGAAAGGTTGGAAAAGGTATTTGAGAAATTTTTTTACAGGTTGTTTTCGTAAAGGCCTGTAAAAAATATTAATTCCTTCTTTACTGTCTCCCGCTCCAGCCGGGGCGTGACTGATACGAAATAGGTGTGCCCAATGGATGGTTCTTGTGCCCATGCCATAAGGGTCACTTCAAAAATCCAAATTCGTAGGGTGTGGGCCGTATTGATTGATGTCAAAAATAACAACGAGAAAGTACACATTTTATTTTATTTTGTGAAGTTCGGGCGTAAGTGTCAAATTTTTTTGCGATTATAATAAAATAAACTAAATTTTGCCACATTATACAATAAAATCAAATCCGAAAAGGGGTTTAAAAATAGGAGAGTTTGGACTTGAAAGTGTTTTTTATAAACCTCATACTTTATTTTTTTATAGGCTTATTAAAAGACTTAAGAAAAAAAATGACTGATACTTTTAAGGACCAAGGTGTGTTCTACCTATACGCAGTATTTAATTGAAGCATCTATAATACTTCTAAGCCATCAAATTTTCAAAATAAAAACATATGATTTTGCATTATTTACCATGGCTTCATCTTAAAGAAATTCGTTTCTAATAGTAGTTGACTGGTGACTACTCTACTTTTCTCTAAAAACTCTTTGGGCGATGTTTGAGGACCCGAAGATTGATTAAATTATAATTATCTATTTTCTTTTTTTCCCAGATTATTAGACCAACATGCTAGATAATTCGATAATTGTCGTTCGTCAAAACGACAAGCGAAAGCACTAAGAAGGTACCTGGATAATATATAGGTACGCGCAGAGAATATCCTTGGGCTCACTAATATGATGATATCCTTCGTAGGTAGGAGTGGTGAGATTAAACGTAATCCGGGATATAAGGGCTGGGGGTTGGTTGGAAGGGCCGGTCCGGGGTAGGGACGGGCCGGGGTAGGGATGGACCGGGCACGCCGGGGGAGGGTTTGCTATAAAGTTTCAGGGGGTTCTCCCACACGAGTGCCCCTTGTAATGTCGTTAAAGTCCCCGGCCAGCCAACAGCCCGTGCTTTTATTTCTGGAGCTGAATCTCCATAGGCATAATTTTTCATTAAATTAACATAAAAAGTTGTGCGGGCGTGAAGATAAAATAATACCCCCACCACTGATAGACCCTTTCCGCGCACCAAGGGTGTCCCGAGGCTTTCGTTGTTAATTAATGTCCCTATCTAAGACTTAATAATTTCAGAATTTATAGGTGTATCGTAGGTAGGAATACACATTAATTTAAATGCTTAATTCACATATTATGCTGAAACTCGAAAGAAGAATTATAATTCTGCACTAAAAATGTATAGTTGTACCTTAAAATGCCTCAAAAATGATGATAGCTACGTGGAATCGAATGGCTTTTTTCTAGATTGATGCATTGCGAATGTCGATCTTGGTTTGAAATATATACCTATGTAAGCACCCTCCGTGCACTACCACTATGATAATCTATGTGCCAAAATTCAAAAGTTATGTATTTGCACCTCATCTCAGAGTGGATATTACTTCCTGGTATGAAATGTTGCTTCATATTTTTCATGAACCAAAGAGTTTATATTTTTTCTTTGTGGCTTTATTGAAAAAAATGATATTTCTTGAAAAATATGTTCTGCAGTCATGAACTCAACCTTGGATTACGAATGCGAATGGTCAGATGCTACGTGGCATGGACGCTTACTGAAGAACTAATTAGGCGACTTGAGGCATTCGAAATGTGGATCTACAGAAGAATACTTAAAATAAGCTGGATGGACAGGGTTACAAATGAAGATGTTATGGTTCGGATGAATAAAGAAAAAGAAGCAATTAAAACTATAAAAATCCGAAAACTTCAATATCTTGGACATGTGATGAGACGTCCAGAGAAGTATGAGATCCTGCATCTCATAATGCAGGAAAAATTGCCGGAAGACGGGGCCGAAGGAGAACCTCGTGGCTGAAAACAGTCTACCGTAGAGCTCTTTCGGGCCGCAGTAAACAAAGTCCGCATAGTCAACATAGTTAACATCCGTTGAACGGACAGGGCACAAGAAGAAGAGATAGCTTTATTATATTATCGTTTTAATTTTATATACTTTGTAAGTATTTTCAGTAGCTTTTTACTACGAATACTATATTTAATTGTTTTATAGCTTTTATTACCTTTATAACTTGACCGTGAATCTAACAATTACAAATGTAAACGACACTTGTGCCCTCATTCATTTAATATTAAGTTTTACAAATAACAGCAAGTACCTACCTAATGTGACGTTTTTAAATTTGACTGTCCTAAAACGGGAAATCTCCCAGTTGAACAATCAAAGGTTTCATAATTGATGTATATGTATTTTTGGTTCAAATAATAAATAAAAATAAAAATAAATGTCTTTAGGCAGATTGTAGTAGCTACATGCGTTAACCACCCTCTTCATTCCATTCAGCCTCACGATGTTCACCAAATCGATACCATAATTGCCTTTCGGAAGTTTTGAAGCATCATAATATGAGTTTAAAAAGTTTATTAAATTGCACGTCTTAGTTACTACGAAAAACAATATTTGGAATCATTGGTCGAATTACCCGCAGAACACTTATTTAGTTGGGACTTGTGTGCGATATTCACCTTTTTTAAATGTTTGTCTAGGTCTTGGAGACGGATGACCAGGATACACTGAACCCCAGATTCCTACCGACCCCTTAAACCCTCTTCCTTTCCAGAACTCTCCCCTCCTTCCTTTCCTTTAAAAAAACCCTCCACATAGCATCCCCAAAGATGACATAGGCCCTGAGGGAAATTATTTTCCTCAAGGCCTCATGTGTGGAGCTCATGTAAAAAAAAAATAAAGAAGTCCTACTAATTTTTTAAATATACATGTATACTCCGAAGGCAAGATTCGAAGAAAATATACACGTTACAGCCAAAGTAATAAATCCGGATATTATATACACTATCCAGCCATTATTTATAATATCTACCCAATTATACATACACATACACACAAATGGAATCACTAAAAGGCTTACGAGACTTGTATATTTCTCCAAAAACCTAAGAAACATGCTACCTAGGAAAGACATCAAAACAGTATTTTATGCTTTATGTCATTCCCGTCTTGAATACGGAATTCTAGTATGGGGGATCTGCTACAGCAAATCGTATTAACCACTTAGATATTGCTCAGAAGAGCATTATAAAAACCATACTAAAATTACCCATCAGAACCCCCTCAAAAGATATTTTTAAGTGTTTTGACATTCTAAATTTAAAACAAATATATGCCAAGAATATTCTTATACATCATTTTAAAAACAGATAATCTCGTAATGAAACTCGGATACATGACACAAGAGCCTCAAAAAAGGATATACGAGACGTTCCAAAATTCAAGACAAGTTTTGGCCGAAGAAACCACATATATCTGGAAACCAAACTTTACAACATCCTTCCTCCAAGTTTGAAAAAGATAGAAAAGATAAATAAGTTTAAGGAAAAAATAAAAGCATGGGTGAAAGAAATTAATAGAGACATACTAGAAAATGTATTAAAAACATCATAGAAACTAAATAACGGAAAATCAAAGAAATCTACCAGTCCGCCTCAGCACAGGACCACCTAGTGAAAAGGACTAAGAACAAACAGATGAAATATTAATATACATTATCATATCTTGTAATTCTCATCAAACCTGTAATTAAATAGTCACTAATAAAAAAAAATAAAAAAATAACTAAAAAAAATAAAAATAATTTTTTTAGACAAAGTGATTATTGACACAGAATTAATCACTTAATCCGGATATTATTCGTAATATCAGGTCAAAGTTAGCCAAAGTAATAAATACGGTCCAACTGCACCTAACCTAACAACTTAACCCAACGTAACCCAATCTAACCTTATACTAAACCTAAGCTCATATCACTATTTAAAGACTTCAATAATTAAATATTTAAAATCAACTGACATGAATTAACTACAATAATA
This sequence comes from Limnephilus rhombicus, assembly GCA_929108145.2. Classification (NCBI taxonomy): domain Eukaryota; kingdom Metazoa; phylum Arthropoda; class Insecta; order Trichoptera; family Limnephilidae; genus Limnephilus; species Limnephilus rhombicus. The sequence goes on along the minus strand of OV815287.1, from coordinate 14,217,831 downwards.
ATATTAAAAACAACTGAGTCATACTTATTATTTATTAGGTTAGGTTAGGTTAGGTAAGGTTGTTAGGTTAGGTGCAGTTCGACCGTATTTATTAATATTATGAATAATAACCGGATAAAGTGATTGATTTATCACATTGTCTAACAATTTTGTTATTTTATATAATGACTAGTCATTATGTATAATAACTATTTTATCACTATGACTGTAACATATATATTTACTACGAACTTTGCTCCGAAGGTTTCAAAATGATGTAATTAACCTAATCCTAATTTTATAAAATAATCTTCTCTGTATTACTTACTGTACGAATTGATGAAAGGTTTGATCAAATTATTTTCTGATTCGATCGCCACGCAACACCTTTGTATAGTTTCATCCGACCAAAGAACAGGAAATAAAAACGACACAGAGAAGTACCTACCAACCATACGGAAGGGTAGGACCCGCAGCCGTAGGAGAGAGTGGGCGGTTGAGGAGGCGGGGCGGGGGGATTAGGGTAGGGGTGGAAAGAAAACAAGGCTTCAGCCTGATACAAACTCCCAAGGCGTGATGCGGGATTACAAGGGTCACAAATGTGAACGGTAGATTAGACGCAATTGAGATATTATTAGATTAGACGCAATGGAGATATTATTTTTTTTGTTTTTGTTTTAAAATATCATTTTGATTTTACTAGCTTTAGTAAATTAAGGTAGTAAAATATTTCAGCACACCTTTTCAAAATCATCTTACTACAGTTTTAAATTGCCAAAGCTTATACAGAAATTAATGTTATAACATAATATTTCCCATTGAGTAGTATAATTAATTTTAAATAAAATTTAAGAATTTGGTTTATTAACATGTTTCAAAAACCAATGGTTCCTTCGTCAGAATATAATTTTATTTAAAAAAATGACAATAGACAAACAAGTATGTATAGACAAATAAGTACCCACAGATAGAAAGACGTTGCAAATAGTGGTGATTAATTAGTTAATTTATTAGTATTTATTAGTAGGTTTCATAAAAACAATTATATAAAATTAAAATTTATTTTAAAATAGGAAACAATTGCATTTAAGTATTTGTTTTTTTATAAATGAACACAAAATAAACAAAGAGTAACCAAGTTGTCTAAATAACAAAAAGTATATATATATTTGTATAATGTTAGATTATTATTAATATTTAATTGGCTATTAACACTTTTTCTAAATTCTTAAATTTCTACGTTATCTAATAAAAAGTTGATAATTTTATTTATTTAATTTCAACGGTATAAATATACCATAAGAACTGATTACATGTCACAAAATCAAAAATAATAATATATAAATAAAAGAAAAAATATTGTTTAACAGATAATTGTGACATTTGAATAAGAAATGACACCAGAGAGACAGTTACATACAAAAATCTATAATACAAATAGAATTAATATTGACTGAAAAGATTTGATAGCATAGCCCTCTTGTACCTACTTTTCGTGCAGTTAAATAGATCTGAAACATCTGCATATCTATTAAATAAGTGGTATATTGTTTTCATTTAATTGACCTGTCAGTGGATGAGTGGGCATCGCGTTTGGGTCCCACATGGGCGTCGCGTGTTCGATTCCTCGGCTAACTAAGTCCTCCATCACGACACAAGCAACATTTTCCGCTTAGTTTGGTGGTAGTATAGGAGATTTTCAAATATTGTTTGGTTATTCGTAACCCGGGAATGTTTGTCTTTCTTTATAAATAAAATTTTAAAAAGAAAATGACGTCACAAAGTGAATTTGAGATTTTTGAAGAAGTGATCAAATTTCATTTGATTACTTATTAATTAATGCTCAAGTCTTATTAGACTGCAACTTTAGGTTTGTCAAACTGTAATTACATACCTATTTTGTTTATTATTTATTTATATAGATTACGTAGAAATTTAAGAATTTTGAAAAAGTGTTAATAGCCAATTAAATATTACTAATAACCTAACATTAAACACATATACATATACTTTTTGTTATTTAGACAACTTGGTTACTCTTTGTTTATTTTGCGTTCCTTTATAAATATACGATAGTTAGAATCTTTCAAAATAAATGGGCAGAATTTTATTTCTTTCAGACAAGCTGTATTGGTATTTATATGGTAATGTGGGTCGCAGGTTTAATGGGTCCATTTCGCATCACGTACCTACTTTTCAGGTTGTGTTTTTTTTATCTACAGTACCTACTGCCAACATTCAAATGAATGTTCCCGTTAAACTGTATAATTCAGCGATACTTCAACAATAACACGCCTATAAGAGCCTCGCAATTATTCTTTATTTGGAAAACTAACTTGTTATGTTTTAAATGGTCGTTTGCAGACTTTCTCCCTTATTTCGTAATAGCTCCGCTGTCCGGCTTTGCCCGGGATTTGGATCCTGCCAAAATGCTGAGTTTCAGCATTAAACAATTATTATTATAATTAATTCGGGAGGCGAGGTACCGCAGCACCGAGAACCATTTATTGGATAACACCTGCCATAGGTCACCACAAGTGGTTCGTTAAGTTTGGTAACTTATCAAGGGTGCCTGGGTTCATGGGGTGAGGTTTGTCTAGGTCTTGGCGGCGGATGATGGGAGACTGGTTACGGGAGACCTATCGCCTTGCACCGCGGTGGGAGGAATGGATCACGGTCACTCCTGAACATACTCACCACCAGATTCCTACCACCCCTCGTATCTTTTTCCTTCTAAGAACATTCTCTCTTTCATTTACCTACAAATATCCTCCACACAGCATCCCCAAAGATGACATAGGTCCCGATGGAAATTGTTTTCCTAAGTGCCTCTTGTTTGGAGCTAATGTAAAAAATTAAAATTGACAAACAAAAACTTTCTAAAATTACGCCATGAGCTGTTGCGTTAACCTAAAAATTCCAGAGAGAAAATATTGTTACAAATTTCATGAAGCAAGAGCTTATTGTTCTTAAGGCCCTGTAAAAAGAAGAAGAAGGGCAGATATGTAAATATGAATGGTAGAGGGAGGGCGCTAATATTAAAAAATATAATAATTAAGTGAAAATTGTGAAAAATTTTAATAAACCACGACTCCTCTGAAATTGAACAAAAATCTTGTGGGAAATGTCTTAATTATTTTTTCATACATGTAACTTGTAAAATAACTTAAAAAGCGTGTTAATAATAATTATCATTTAATTATCGTTTCGGCGTGGCAAATGTGTAGACATTATCTTCAAGAATAAGACATATTTTTTAAGAGCTTAAAAACTTTAGGTGTTCATGGAAAATATATTGTAAATTCTAGAAATTCGGGATGCCTAGTCTTAAGAGTGTTTTTCCAGGTACCCAAAAATTTGGTTCCTGAGATGAAAATGTAGAATTCAAATGCAAAAGGCTTATTTTGGTTATATTTAATACACCTTCATATTTTACACACACAATGATAACCATGTAAAGTTTTGGATAAAACCACATAAGCCTTATTCGCTGCTTAAGCTTCTCGCGGCGCTTCCCAAAATAATAATATCACATTAAAATGAAAATGAAAATTTACCACTAAAACTAAATCTGTTTAAAATTTTCAGCTAAAAGCGCCGTTAAAAGGATATGGCGGCCGCTAGAGAAAAACAACTTTGCGTTAATGCTTTAATAAATCCAAACTTATTCTTAATTGCGCAATAAAGGGAAGAAAAAAGTGTCCGCCACCGTTCTCACTCCCATTCCCACTCCCCAGGCAACTCGTTTTAATTACGAAAATGTGAAATGGTTGTGAGAAAACGATGCTAAACCCCTAGAAATGGTGGCGACAAGAAGATTCTTTTAGTCGTTCTGCAAGGTGACCCGTCCGTTAATCCCCAGACAGCAAGTTCCTGAAATTATATCTACAGTACATACAGGATGCGGCAGCATAACTTCCTTTTTTCAAAACTTAATAAAACCCATTGTATCAATCAGAAATTTTTCATTTGTTTTTTATAATGTAGGCACATACCTAAAGTTTTGTTTTACTTAGTTTTTAAAGATCAAATCTGTCCCCTATTTTCCATACACTGAATAAACCGATTTCTGGCGTTTTTCATGGCTCTTACCAGCATATCAGGCGATATCCTTCCTGACAATTTCTTCCTGGATGTTGATCTTCAAATCTTGTAGGGTCCTTGGACGGTTCGCATAAACACGGGATTTCAAAAAAAAACCATTGAAAAAAATCACAAGGGGACAAATCGGGAGAGCGGGCCGGCCACTCCAAATCGCCCCTAATTGAGATGAGGTAAAATAAATCACACATAGACAGAAATAACTATTCACATACAACCTAACCCATATAAAACAAATGAAAATTATGGAATCCTGTCAAATTTAACCTATAAATAGACTAGGCAGAATTTATTTCATTACTCCATCTCCAACATTTATAAAATAACTCTCTTTAAAAGATTTACTACCCTTCCAATCACCCTTCTGTTTTAATTCTATTCATAATATGTATTTTACCTGAAATATCCTTGTAACTACTATATTCATTTATATACCTGTACGCCTGTCTCGACACAGGTATACCCTAGTGAGACAGGCATACAAATAAAACCATTGTAAATATATTTTATTATAGATAAATAAATAAATAAATAAATCTGTCATCTTTGGAGGTTGCTGTGTGGACGGTCATTTTGTGGAAAGGAAGGAGTGAACCTGGGGCTGGAAGAGACCCATGTTGTAGGAGGGAGGAAACACACAGGCCGGCAAATCATTCCACAGCCGAGCTGTTGAACTCGAGAATGCGTCATAGAAGCGATCCGTTCTCATCAGATCTTGTCGGCGAGATGGTTGGTAATGACTGTAAAGAGCATTTTAATGTTTCCAACACGAACGATTTGCCTTTTCTTAGTCAGTTAATCATACCATGAATCTAGGTAGGTGGCAGATGGTTCATTTTGTTATTGTAAATACAAAATTTAATATTCCATTCCTTTATTTATAAACCTACCTATTTTAAAACACTTAATTTGTAAAGGCGCAGAAGTTTTCTTCCCTCTGCTATTCCAGTGGCGTTCCCGCAAAGCTAGACAGTTTCCCTGACAAGGAGGGCCGCCGGAAATATATGACCGTAATCTAGAACCCGGCTCCGCCCGTGGAAAATAACTGAGAAAAATTATCCAGGGCTGTAGCCGTCAAGCTGGGGGAGGAGAGACGCTTTGCATTTTATCGTTTTATTTTTCGCATTTATAATGAGAGAAATTTAAAAGTAACCGACTACACCACCCGCAGTGGCTCTTTTAAGTTCTCGTTCCGAGGCGGTAATATTCAAATTACGCTTTCCAGTTTTACTTCTTCGAAAATTATCTACGTATAAAAAAATTCGTTGAATAATTAAACAATCGGGGTACTTTACTTCCATGAAAAAAGGACAGATGCCACCTCGCATAATTATAACTCATTTCACGTAAATTTTTTCGCATAAGAAGATGATATACATTTTTAATATTTAAATTAGACCGTATTAAGTACGCACATTAAACGCAGAAACACACTCTTAATAATGGATATTCAAATTTTTATTACAAAGGCTCTTTTTTCCTTGTTAATTTTTTAAAATTTTGCTCATTAAGAGTATTTAATTCTGGCCGAACCTTCATTATGTCGGCTTAATTACTATATACCAAAGCATAATTTTTTAAATTAATACACCTCCCTTCAAATAATATATTTAGGTATATACCAAAAGTTGCGTTAAAAGGGTAGGTAGTAAGTATCTGCGTGCGTGTCAAATTTCAAAACTGAATTTTAGTAAACAACCATAGAAAAAAAAGTAATCAACTAACGGTAAAAATGTGAGCAGAAATCAGAAATAAAATACTAAGAGATCACTCCGACCAACTCCGACGAATATCACCCCTCACTTAACAATACCAAAGTATTTAAGAAGAAGAAAACAATAATAATCTCAACGAAAATATGAAAGAGAACAAGACACAGAAAAAGATAAGGGTCGCAACTGGAACTCGAACCCAGAACCTCTCGTGTAACCGAGACGTGTGCGTTTACCAATTCCACCATAACAAACTACTGTAAAACCAGCATTTTAGTCAATCTCATATTTAAAATTTAAGAATTAAATATATTATCTTCAAGTATTTTTTTTCCATATTATAGGCAACTACTCTCTTTTTATAACCATCAAAAGATATAAAAAGAGAGTTTTCTTATAAAAAATGAATACCAAATTAGATTTAAAAGGAGTATTTCAACTTTTTGCTTATTGATTATTTACAACGTATATTTTCGGTTTATTTAACATGATTTATTTATTTAAAAAGTCTGAGCTTACTATTCAGAACTTAAACCTATAAATATTGGCTATATTTAGGATAAGTTAGCCGAGTTTTTTTTTACCTGATGCGAGTATTTATTTGTTGATTTATTAATATTCGTTATCATATGGATAAGCTTTCAAGAGGCTGGTGAAATACCCCCTACTCTATAACTGAACAGCTTTGATCTGATGATCTATTTTTTCTTTCGCATTTCCACACTACTACGTCTTTTAATTTTAATAAATACCAGTCTATAAATATATATACCATTTTATAAAAATTATTAAAAACTGGTTCGCTCCAAGAAAAACGATTCTAAGTAATATTAAACAATTTGTATGTATAGTTTTATTCAAATTCTTGAGTGTTACCGTTAAATTTCATAAAAATGGTTTATTTTTGTTAAAAGAAAAGGTATTAAGTGTATTGTTAAGTGTGTTAATTAAATTCGTACATTACATATGTTACATTATTCTCTACCTTTTTTAACATTTTTTTTCCAATTAGCGCTGATTTACGACCCTCGGAAATGAAAGTATCTACCCAAGTCTACTCCTCAATTTCGTAGTATCTGCCGCATTCAACAGCCGCAATAAACACTTCATCTGGCATTTTGAGATGATTTTTCAAAAAACGGCCGTATACGAATTCAATTATTAGATATTATTTTATATTGCTGTAACCTTCGATTGCACCTTTTCTCATATAAACAAATTCTCGATTCGTCGTTTTCCTTTATAAATTCCTCTTATCTTGTGCACGGTGGGTGATTCCCCGATTATGGCCACGGGACGCGGGACACGGGACTGGGCACCGGTTCTGGGCAGTCGCCATCGCGGCGGTCATAAAACTTAGCTAGCAAGATTTATAACCCTTGGTCGGAGTTTGCACAGGCGGGCAGCTTTCTGACGCCGGACTGGAAACAAAAGAAGGATGAGGAAAACAAAAGGACGCAGTGGTCACAGGAGATTTCACCCCATGAGACCGGCACAAATGAGAAAATTTTCTAATTATTATTTCCAATAACTTAAGAATTATTAAATAATATGCATTGCGAAATTTGACCAATCGAAACGTTGATTTAAGGCGATCCAATAGTCCAGAAAAAATCGAGATCGGAATTCACGCCCTTTTATGAACGGAGTTTAAAAATACTCGAGAAAAAGCTTTTGGAAAGGTTGAAAAGGGTATTTGAGAATTTTGTTTTACAGGTTTATATCGTAAAGGCCTGTAAAAAACATTAACTTCTTTTTTACGCATTTTTATTGTAATAAAACGGAAATTTAAAATTGATTTCACGGAACCAAGCGACGCGGAACCTAACGTCTATTCCCCGCTCCATCCGGGAGAGAACTGATAAAAAATGGATGTGGCTAATATGTAGTCCTTGGTTGAACGGCATAAGGTTCACTTTAACGAAAATCCAAATTAACGAATGAAATTGACGAACAACGCAAAAATTCATGTTTTATTTTATTTTGTGAAGTTTGGGCGAAAATATCGATTTTTTGCGGTTATTATAAACGAAACTGAATTTGTCACATTAAACAATAAAACCATATCCGAAAAGGGATTTATAAGTAGGAGAGTTTGCACTCGAATTTTTTTTTTATAGACCTATCACTTTATTTTTTTCTAGGCTTATAAAAGACTTAAAAAAATGACTGACGTTTTTAAAGGCCAAGGTATGTTCTACATGCAGTATTTATTTGAAACATCTAACGGCTGTTTTTTAGAGAGGTATAGAACTTTGAGTTGGCAACACATTTTTAACTGGCGGCCATTTTGTCAGCTGTCAAGTGATTTATGTTTAGTTTGGTTTGGTATTTCAACATGGACAGACTGACGCCTCAACAACGCTTCCAAGGCGTAGATTCGGTGAATGGGCCCAAAAGAAGATCGCCGTTGATCCTGATTTTCGTAAGCGAATTTTGTTTAGCAATGAAGCTCACTTTTTTTTTTAATGATAATGATGATAATCCTCAAGTGTATGTTGAGACACCATTACATCCAGAAAAACTGACTGTTTGGTGTGTTTTATGGGCTGGTGGAATCATCGGTCCGTACTTCTTTAAAAACGATACTGGTCAGAACGTTACAGTCAATAGTGACCGCTATAAAGTCATGACTACTGACTTTTTGTTCATCAATTGAACAACCATGATGTGCAGGAGCTGTGGATTCAACAAGACGGCGCAACATGTCACACAACTCGTGCCACAATTGATTTATTGAAGGAAACGTTTGGTAACCGAATAGTTTCACGTTTCAAGATCGTGCGATTTTACACCGCTAGAATATTTTCTGTGGAGATATGTGAAGTCGCTAGTCTACGCCGATAAGCCCAAAACGATTGACCACTTGGAGGACAAGATTCGCCGCGTTATTGCCGATATACGGCCACAAATGTTGGAAAAGTCATCGAAAATTGGACCTCCAGATTAGACTACGTCCGAGCCAGCCGTGGCGGTCATATGCCAGAAGTCATATTTAAATTATAATGCCAGGAGATTATCTTTCGAATCATGTAAATTTCATGTCAATTTAAAAAAAACACCTTTGTTTTATTCCATTTCAACATTATATACCTCTATAAAAAACACCCTTTATAATATTTCTGGTATATACAATCTAATAATGGGGGGGGGGCGTAGAAATCCACATTGTTTTAAACTAGAAATTTATAAGTCATCTCGAAAGCGAGAACGCCTCCCTTTGAATTGCGACAGCAGAAGATTTCACATCTCGAATTTTTACATTGTGCTCAGAACACGAAGCAGGTTTTAACTTAAAATTGATTCTGCGTAAGAGTCCACAAGCTTAAATAATAGTTACACTATTGTTTGTGTGAGCTATGGTCACTGGGGTATGTTGTGAGGCTGAAGATATTGGGGAAGGGAAGGAGATGTACCTGGCTATTCAGATCTGGTCACCAAACACAGCTAAAGTCATTTCAAGCAAAGTTTCAACTCTGAATGGTGGTATTTCACCAGGGCGGTACTGAGAGTATCTTCCACTCTGGAACGTGTGCTAATATACGTTATAATATTTTTTTAATAAATTAATGTTGAAATAATAATAATAAAAGGTTTATTCAAAAATAGATTTTTTTACAATATTACAAATTTTGTTCTTTTATCATTGATTATATTGATGAAAAGGTCCCTTTTCACTCAACTGCTCAGCTAACAGTTCAGGATTTCTCCTGGAAAGCAGCTGGTTTTCAGCAGTGCCTGAAACACCAATTAATCAAATAACATTTATTTGCGCCCGCCGAGATTCGATCCCGCGACCTTCGGATTGCGAGTCAAGAGCCTTACCCCTCGACCACGCCGGCCGTCATGTTAAATATATTATTAATTTAATTTGATGTTATCAGCTTTTCTATTTTATTTAAAATGTGATTTCACTTCATAACAGATTTAACTCTGACAGTAAAATCAACAGTCAAATAGCAATAATATAAGTCGTGTACTTTTTTTTATGATTATCATCTTTCAATTTTGTGAACAGATTTAATATTTTCACTCCCTTTTTCTCATATTATATCCTCTTTCAATAAGAGTAAACATCATTCTGCATTTGTCTTGCTCTGTAATGTAGGTACATAAATTCATCAGAATATAATAAACCAAAATGGTGTTTAAAGACGATCCAATAGTCCAGGATAAAATCGAAATTGGAATTCACGCCCCTTTATGGGAGGAGCTTAAAAATACTTGAGAAAAATCTTTTAGAAAGTTGGAAAAGGTAATTGTGAATTTTTTTTTTACAGGTCGATTTCATAAAGGCCTTTAAAAAACATTAACTCCTTTTTTACGAATTGTTCACTTTTTTTTTTTTTTACATGAATACCGCACAAGAGTCCCAACTGCTCCCGTCTGGAGCCAGTGGGACTATGGCATCCCCAATTGGGGTATGTTGTGAGGCTGATGGTAGTGAGGAGGGGAAGGAGATAGGGCAGAGGAAGGTGAGGAAGTACCTGGCTATTCAGATCTGGTCACCAAACACGGCTAAAGCCATTTCAAGCAACGTTTCAATTCTGAATGGTGGTCTCACACCAGGGCGATACTGAGAGTATCTTCCACTCTCAAACGTGCAGCAAATATACTATATTATTTTTTAAATGAATAATTGTAATTATTCATTTAAATTATTCTTTATTCATATTCACTTATTCTTTAAAAACTATTTGACAAATAGAAAAATGAGTGTGAAGATTTTAAATATAATTAGTAAATCAAGATACATCAAATCGGGAGTACCGCAAGGGTCAATTCTAGGTCCAAAATTATATATTATATATGTAATTGCTATGTGTAAGATTTTCAAAAAAGCTCGTCGATTCATTTTTGCTGATGATACTGCTCTTGTTGTATCAAATGAAAATCCTGAAATAGCTATACAAGAATTACAAAGAGATTTTAACGAGCTTCTCAAATGGGCTCATGATGTAGGATTAGTTATTAATGTAAAAAAAACCAAATGCATGTACATAAAATCACCAAGTTTGAAAATGTGGAATGTTCCTAAAATAACCGCTCATAGCTTTGACTGTATACATAGAGGAATTATTAATGTTTGTGACTGTGAAAAAATAGATTTCACAAATGAATATACTTATCTGGGTATAATTGTAGATAATAATTTTAAGTGGGATAAACAAGTGGCTAAAATTTGTAACCAGCTCAGATCCTTAGCTAGTAACTTTTACAAATTAAAATTTATTTTGCCTCATTGTACTCTTAAACTCATATATTTTTCTATGGTAGAATCCATCCTTAGATATGGTATTCGAACTTGGGGACATGCAAGCACTACTTACATTAAATATATTGAAAATTTACAAACTGCCATAATAAAAAAAATTGTCACAACAAATATTTACAAACAGAGACATAACTTAAAACTACTGTATGGCTCAGAGAGCTTACTTACAATAAAAGGTCTCCACTGGTTCACTACTATTATGGATAATATGGGGGAAAGCCCTTACAAACACCTACTTGTACACAAACATACCACAAGATTTAGAGAAGGAAAGGGCCTAAAAACTCCTCGAATATTAAATAAATATGGAAGCCGTACTCTTGAATATCTAATACCAGTGATTTTCAATAAAATCAATAAAAACATAAAACTTGAAAAAAATGAGAGACTATGTCCTAAAATGATAAAACTATGGTTAATGAGTGAAAACTCCATGTATCTTTGAATATCTTAATATAGCTGCCTACATATCTTGTTATTAGGCAGGTATATTGAAATATCTTATACATTTATGAGTGTAAGTTAAATTATCCAATATTACTATGTGATCTATTCTAATGTTTCCTTAAAACTATAAATGTATTTACAAATATTTTCTTAGATATAATATTAAGAATGTTTAAATTGTTAGAACCTGCAGACAAGCTGTCATATGACAGCTTTGTGGGTCTACTCCAATTTTTTGTACAAAATGTATTCTGTAATTAAATAAATAATAAAAAAAAAAAAAAAAAAAAAAAAAAAAAAAAAAATTAATCAAATAAAATTTATTTGCCACGCCGGGATTCGATCCCGCGACCTTCGGAGTGCCAGTCAAGAACCTTACCACTGGGCTACGCCGGCCGTCATAAAACGGAAAATTAAGATTGATTTGTAATTATTGAAACTGTGATAAAACGGAAATTAAAGATTGATTTCACGGAGCAAAGCGACGCTGAGCCTAACGTATGTTCCCCACTCAGTCCGGGGCGTAACTGATAAAAAAAAATTGGTGCGACAAGTGTGTAGTCCTTCGGTGAACGGCATAGAGTTCACTTTGAAAAACCCAATTCGTCGACTAGCGGCCGTATTGTGAAATAACAACGCGGTAATGCATATTTTATTTTATTTTGTGGAATTCGTGCGTAAATATCATTTTTTGCGATTATTATAAAACAAACTAAATTTGCCACATTATACAATAAAACCGTATCAGAAAAGGGGTTTATAAATAGAAGAGTTTGGACTTGAAAGTATTTTTTAAAGACCTTATTAAAAGACTTAAAGTTACCAATATTTTTAAAGGCCAAGATATGTTCTACACGCAGTTTGTAATACTTCTAAGCGATCAAATTTTAAAAAACAAAAACATATGATTTTGTATGATTTTGCATTATTTAGTATGGCTTCATCTTAATCTTTAAAAGATCGTTACCAATCAAAAATACGTCAAAAGACACAATTTACAGCCCTTGGGCAAGAACTGAGAAGCATCAGAACTCTATTGAAGTTTTGAGCTTTCTTCGCCATAAAAAATATTGCATTTCTTAATTTATTTATCACGTTCTAAATATCCAGCCGGTTCAACCGATTAAAAATAAGTCGGGTACTTAAGTTTAACGTAGAGTTGTAGAGCCTCCACACAGGGTGGGGTGGGGGATAATAAAGACGGCCACCTCTATTTCTCGTACCGAAGCCCCGGACGGATTTAGCCGACACGGGGAACAAAGGACTGTAAAATAAGGAACGGTGCGATTATTTCTTTTATTGTAGCCGTTTTACGGTGGTTTTACGTTGACGCTGGATATCCTGGGATTAGAGGTCTGGCCCTCCACTTGGAGGATAAAAAATAATTATCTTCGTGCATAGCTCTTTGTGTTCCAACCCGACCATTAAAACAACCCTTAAATAATTAAAACAAAACATTGTTGCTGTTTTTTTAGGATGATACATTTAATCTGTCTGCCTGATAAACCTAAGACACATTTTTCCTATAATAATGAAAAAACTTATATTATTCATATTTATCTTTTCTACATCTTCTCTATCTCTATCTCTATCTCTACATATTATAAATTAAAGTCCTCCGCCGGGTCTGTCTGTCTTTCTGTCTGTCTGTTCGCGATAAACTCAAAAATTACCGAATGGATTTTCATGCGGTTTTCACCAATAGATAGAGTGCTTCATGTGGAAGGTTTAATATATAATTTGACAAGGTTTCGTGTAAATCTCCACATATTATAAATTAAAGTCTGTCTGTCTGTTCGCGATAAACTAATAAACTACTGAACGGATTTTTATGCGGTTTTCACCAATAGATAGAGTGCTTCGTGAGTAAGGTTTAATATATAATTTGACAAGGTTTCGTGTAAATCTCTACATATTATAAATTAAAGTCTGTCTGTCTGTTCGCGATAAACTAATAAACTACTGAACGGATTTTCATGCGGTTTTCACCAATAGATAGAGTGCTTCGTGAGGAAGGTTTAGGTATATAATTTGACAAGGTTTCGTGTAAATTGGTTGAAATAAGGAGAATGTCTGAATGTGGTGGAGAGCGAGCTGGCAAGCGGGCGGTGTCGATTTGATTTATTTGCAAATTAACAGATAGCGGTGGTTGTAATGGTTGGGTAACCATCTATTAGATGGCGTTGTATTTCGTTAGCCACAACAACGCGTGGCAGGGTCAGCTAGTTTATTATAAAATTTGTTTAAAGTAGTCACACTTGATTTTCAGTTGATTCCAAGTGCTTCCACTGCTTTGGAAGGTTGAAATTAATAATAGGTAGTGTCGTTCACAACAAACTCGCATTTAAAAAAATACAATGTCGAACTCAGAAGCTTTGAATTTATGTGTCATTTTCAAAATTGGAACGGTTTGAAAAAAATCAGATAATCGATAAAGTAGGTACACGCCTGTAATATAAAATATTTTTATTTACTGTGATTTTCAAAATTGGAACTGATTTGTCGAGAAATCAGACTTTCCCCATTGATGTACCTATTATAATTAGATGAGACACGAAGCGAAAAAAATGGTTCAATTTTTTACCTCCTGTTAATCCAATTTGACCTCCAACGCTCCCAGGTATCTCACGTCGAACGACCGGAAACTATCAAATCCGGTCATTCACGTGATAATGGTGGAACACTTTTTGACGAGATATGTATAAAATATTCCCTCAACTATTGTCTCCAGATCCGGCCTGCTGTGCAGTTGGTGGGCAGACGCATCCACCACCAAGACCCGGACAAACCTCACCCCATTAACCCGGGCACATCTCCTAAATCACCAAACGTACCGAACTACTTGGGGTGACCTATGGCCAGGGCTGGGCAAAATACATGATTTGATGTAATTAAAATACAAATTACAAAATACTTTGTCGCATGTATTTAAAATACGAAATACAAATACTTTCAAGTCATGTATTTGAAATACAAAATACAAATTACAAAATACAAAATACATTTGGTTTTGGTAGAACCTTTGGTTGCAATAAATTGTCGTAAGTACCCTGATCTAAGGATGCGTTTCCATAGAAGCAAAACTGAGCAGAGTGAAACAGAGACGTGCAAAAATTGACCAATCATATTGCTCAGAAGACACATCTCATCTCTGCTCCACTTGTAAAGTTTTGTGGTATAGGACCCGGGTGTTAGATAATAATAATAATAATAATAACATGACATTTGTACAGCGCAGTTTTGTGTTATTTCAGTGCGCTCTACTGTAATTAACTTAAAAATAATCTAGTATTCAGTCAAATTATTCTTATAGTGCTTGATCTAATAAATACTATGACACAAAAATGTACAATTCAAAGCAATGACGGAATTTGATTATCCATTATCAATTATCAATTAACTCACAATACCGCGAAATGATGAAAATAATAATTGACAAGATACTGCTTTGACGTACCTACAGTGTTGCCAACTCTAAATATTAACATAATATATTGCTCTGGATTCTAGCGGTTTTAGTATATGCATTATCTATGTCAGTATATTTTTCATTATCATTATTAAGATCGCTAAATGTATTTGAACATGTATTTTGAAGCCATAAGTATTTGAAATACTAATTACAAAATACATTTTTAGGAAGTAATTGAAATACAAATACAAAATACGTATTTGTATTTCAAATACAAGTAATTCAAATACTGCCCAGCCCTGCCTATGGCAGAGGTGTTGGTTATCCAATAATTGGTTCCCGAGGAGCGGTTCCCATTCCCGCCTTCCAAATCGCTTTTGAAATGTAATGGTTTTCATACTGTTTTTGCAAAATAAATAAGTACCTACCTAAGTAAATATTACGTTTTTTATAAGTATCTACTTTTTTTTGCTTCTTATGAAAAAAAATGTCTGAAAAATGTGTTTTAACTTCATTCTTATATAAAATGTAATTATTTAGATGTCCTTGATTTGTGTTTGTTTATTTGTTTATTAAGACATACACAGTACATTATAATACAAGTTATAAGATGTTAATTTTTTACATGGTTATGTACCTACTACGTAAGTCATAGAATGGCATTTGGTAGTTACGCCTGACATATGTAATAACTATATGTCATTACACCGCTTCAACATAATTGGATTCGTTCACTCAATCCTCTGCTTTACGAGTGTAAGCCACGAGTTAGGAACTAGGAACCCCAAGCCAACAGGCAGCTATCCCGAACCAACAAAGGCAACCCCACTGGAGACAAATTAGAGGAAATTTATTCTCATCTTGTCTAATGGAAAGACCGCAGACATGTAGTCTTCTATTTCTCTTGTTACCCTCTTCTCCATTCCTGTTCTCCCGGCGTGTCTGCTTCTCTTGTTGGGTCGGCTGCTACGTCCTTGGTAAAGAGAATTATACTTCGGGATTGTTTTCCAATTTGCTTCGCCGGCTGATAGATGGCGCCAGGATTCAATTAATCTGACAAAGCTTTCCGTTTTCGCCGGCAGGTGGGTCGTATTCTTTTTATTTTATCGCCGGTTCTGGATGGTCGAATGGTGCTATGAACTAATTATAAGCAATTTGTTTATTGGTGGTTGAAATAAATAAGAAAAAAATAAGATAAATAACAATTCATAATAACATAAGATAAATATGAGATTTCAACTCGCTGATTCATAATACTGATTCGATATATTTTTTGATTCGCATCCATACCCACACACGCGCATTTACACACATACAAACACTCTCACACACCCCTCTCCTTCAATAAGTTACTAACTTAATTTAGGTATAATGTATTATTTATCTCACAAAAATATAAGTATATAACAGCGACATGTCATTGGTACCAATTACTGTATTAATTCCATAACTCTGTAAATATTTTCCATTATGTAATAATGTACTGTTTGTTTCTGCAAAATAAAAATAAAAAATAAAATTTATTCAAGATGTAATAGGTACGTAATATAATTTTTTTCAATCAATATATATATATATATATATATATATATATATATATATATATATATATATATATATATATATATTTCCCTGTTAATATTCCAATCTGTTAACTTCACCTGCCATAACACGGGAACATCCCTAGCACGGCATATTTTTTTATTTGTTTATTACACATTTTTTAGTATTATTTCACCCGCCGTGCTAGGGATGTTCCCGTGTTATGGCAGGTGAAGTTAACAGATTGGAATTATACATAATATGCTTGACAATAATAGTTATACGATTATATAATTCAGATTAAGTTTATAATGTTTTACGTTACATTTAAATTAGGAAAATTAGATACCGATTGTGGGAATATATGAAGGTAGATTAGATAGATGGAGTGTAAAATGTTTGGGTATTATTGATTAAGTGTTTTTAATTAATTGTTTATGTGATTCTAGGTAGCAAAACTATTTAAGATATTATTGTTTAATTTATTTTTGAATTTATTGTAGTCAGGTTCTAATCTCAGCTATATTGCTAGTTGATTAAACCACACCACTCCATTGTAGGTGTAGTAGTGTTGTGCAAAACTGGTACCTATGCATTAATGGCGTACATAAGTGATCGACGATAGCGACGATATAAAATATCATGCGTGGTGTCTTATTTTCCAATACTTATTTTTATAATTTTTCCTTTACTTTTAAACTGTAGGTAGGTACAATCGTATGCACGAACACTTCAATAATATTTACTTGTTCGGATTCAGTATCGGTTTAGGCGTAAATTAAAAAGATTTTATTACCCAAAGTAAGTGCACACTGCACAGGTCATTTATGCAGTCCTAGACCCGTAAAAAATCACGGGATATTCTGAATTCATGGCAAAACGTTTCCTATGTTGAAAATGGTAACTAAAATCTTTTTTCCTTAAAATATTATATTACAAGCAGGTATTGTGTCGCTTGTCTGGATTGTTTACATACTCAGTTCCAATTTTTAAAATGTCACTTAAATTCAAAGCAAATTCGATTTTATTAAACCAGAATTACAGGCACAGACACAACCGAAATTAGTACCTAGGTATTTTTGCTTATTTATTTATACCATGTAGAGCTTTTACATTAACCACTGTTGATTTTGCTGCCAATTTTGGCAAAATTTCCCTTATTTGTAAGTAATTAAGTAGAAGTTTACGATTTTATAATATTTTTTATATGAAATCCTACGAATATGTGATAAGGAGTCGTCCATTAATCACGTGATGGTTTTTTAGCAACTTTTTAACCCCCCCCCCCCCCCCCCCCCACCACCCTCTGGTGATATGTGGTGAGGTTTTAGACTTACCCTCCCCTCCCCCAAAATCACGTGTATTTTTTTTAGTACAAAGTGTTTTGAAATTTTCAGAATATTATCACGAAAAATAAATACACGTGATATCTCATTATACCCCCCCCCCCCCCCCCACCCCCCCATCGTGATATTTCGTGATTTTTTACGAACCCCCCCCCCCCCCTTTCGAGCCTCACGTGATTAATGGACGACCCCTAGTCGATAAAAGATATGTGAATTCATTGGCTATATAGATCTATAATCAGTTTGTATGTCTCAATATTAAAATTCGATGGTATGATTTTTTCTAATGTGGGCGGAAAATATTCAAAATCATTATCAAAAGATCAATCGAAGAAAAAAGTTTTAAATTGCGCTGTCGCTCTAGCGGTTAAACAAATTACATTCATGTTTAACATTTTACATTACTCGTATGTGCAGACAGTTTATGAAAAGAAACGTAGGTATTATAAGGTAAAGTTATCGTAAGATATTAATGAGATTCCATGATAATACCTACATACCCAACAACATTTACAAAATTACAACTTTATAACATTTTGAATTATAATTTACAAGAATAGTGCAAATAAAACTTTGCATACGACCATGTTAACAATGAAAATTAGAAGTGCATTTTTTTAGTTTCCATTATTACTTAAATGTAAATATACTGGTACCTACTTACAAATTAAGCAGTGCATACAAAATGTTCTCATTATTTGCCTTTAATTTGCATAGCTCAGTCCAACTAGCCCCATGCGAGCTTAATGAATAATTAAAATTGTAAAAGCTCCTTACCGCACCTGCCAGGTGGCTCAGGTGTAGAAGATAGAAGGTAGAAGATACAGTGGAAGAGAGTATAGCAAGAGAGGTATGAGCCGGTACGTGCATAATTCCCACTTGCCGCAGTAGACGGGGAGAAAGACGAAGTCAACCTGTGATGGAATAAACATTCTGGATTGTTGGAGGTCCCAGCTAAGCTAACATAGCATTGATATATTAACAATTAATAGATTAGCCTCTAATGCAGTGGTGCTTAACATGGGTTCGATCGAACCCCAGGGGTTCGGTGAGTCAGTCTCGCGAGTTCGGTGGAGGTCAAGACACACCCCCGACTCGGTGCCGGACAACTCAGAATGAAACCTCAGAAGCACCTCAGAAAGGTCATTAAGAGTGATGATAAAAAATATAAAAAAAATGGTTAAATAGGTAAGTTAGATTAGGGTTACCGGCTATTTTAAAATTCTTTTTTCATAGCTTTTAATGACGTGTTTCTGAGTTGATTTCATTCTGAATTGGCATGAAACACCCCGACTCATATGCGTGAATGCGCACACGAAACTGGTGGGGGTTAGTGCCTCCAACAAAGTTCAGAACCACTGCTCTAATGCCTAATTTTAATCTAAAAATAACACCGATTCGGAGTAATTTTATAAAACAACTCCCCACCATGCCTAGCTTCGAAAGCCTAGATGTAAACCCAAGTTCCCTAAGATATAAAATGGAGAGTATAATTATCGCTCAGATCCTATGATATAATTTGTTGATAATTTGTAGGCCAATAGCAAGATCGAAGGAGGAAGTCACATGCTCAGGATCTTGTCCGAAAGGCGTGCAAGATGGATCGGCCATGTAATACGACAAAAAGGCCTCTTGCATGCCATAATGGAGGGTATGACCGAGGGGACAAACTCTAGTGGACGCCCACGCCGAGAGTACCTGGAGGACCTGCTGGTGGACGCGCTGCTCATCGTATGCAGACTTCAAAAAAGCCGCACAAGACAGGGACGAATGGAAGAAAAGAATAAAGGAAATTGCTGCAAACCAATCCCAGGATTGAAACCAGAGAGAGAGAGAGAGCAAGATATAGGGATTAACTTACAACCCAACTTATTGCACAAGCTTCTGAAACCAAGCGAAGATCGTTCATTTTGTGACAAAAGCTTTGTCATAATTTATTGCGTGACATACGTAGTTGTATTTTTTATTTTTTTGTTACTTTTATTTATACGCCGCCGCCTATAATCTATTTTTAAGTAGAGTTTAACAGAGCCCCTTACCTAAAATATTTCTGACTGCCTCAATTTCGTATTTGAAAAAAAGGTACTCGAGCGTTTTTCATTTCGTCTTTCTGTGAATTCGTTTGTTGCGTTTCGGATCCGGTTAAAGATGGTGGCCGTTTTAACCTATCACGCGCCGAAGTTCACGATAGAGATAAGGAAAAAACATTTTTCTGCACATCAGTAAAATTTAATTCTGGGAAAATACTGATTGTACTACTTTTATATAAAATATAATCTACTTTTATATAAAATATACTTAATCAAATTATCTGATTAGACGGTACAATTTATAAAAAGATAATTTAGCAAAAAAACAAGGTTTTTTACATGAATACCGCACAAGAGTCCCAACTGCTTCCGTCTGGAGCCAGTGGGACTATGGCATCCCCAATTGGGGTATGTTGTGAGGCTGAAGGTAGTGGGGAGGGGAATTAGATAGGGAAGAGAAAGATGGGGAAGTACCTGGCTATTCAGATCTGGTCACCGAACACGGTTAAAGCCATTTCAAGCAACGTTTCAATTCTGAATGGTGGTCTTACGCCAGGGCGATACTAAGAGTATATACTCTGGAATGTGCTGCAAATATACTACATAGATATTATTTTAAGTGAATAAATTGTGAATAACAAAATTAATCAAATAAAATTTATTTGCCACGCCGAGATTCGATCCCGCGACCTTCGGAGTGCGAGTCAAGAGCCTTACCGCTGCGCTGCACTACGCCGGTCGTCATTATGAGCTAGGTAGTTATTATGAAATTAGGATCAGCTGGCTCGTCAACACACGACTTCAAGCGCCAATACACGCAGAGTTAATTGAAAACATTAATTAATTATTAATTTTAATCTTCGAATTGTCGCTCCTTACAAATCTTATAATTTTATAGGAAATTTTGATTCATTAAATAAGAGAAACATTTTTTTGGACGTGAGGTCTTCTTTTCACAGAAGTACAAGTCTACCTATATTTTAATTTATTTTAAGTTGCGCCCTATAAAAGTTGGGTTGTTATGTATGGGGGTACTGTCTGGACTAAATTATTAACTGGAATCTCGTGCTTTTTAAAGTTATTAATACTGTATTTTCTATAATCCCCACTCTCCACAATAGACGTGGAAAAGTTAAAGTTATCCCACAGCCCACAGGTACACCGTAACCGCTCTTCAACTATTCTAAGCGCAGAATTAGTCGGAAACGGCTTAGTTAGCGGAAGCGTCGGTAGGCGGGGCCGGCCGAGGTCCGCCGCAGAAATCTTCCATTTGCGAGCCTGACGCTGGAGTTAAACTTAACTCGGCAGAGGCAAAGCGGGGGTTTAAGTGCTTTTTCTCGGGACGTGTGGGGACGTTCTGCCCGTAACTTGCTTAATGAAAGGGAATAAGGAATGAGTGTAGGAATAGGGAATTATTTATTTCAGGGTTTCCTGAAATAACTAATAAATATTAGACACGTCAGACATTTGTGAGTCTAAAAGCCACCATAAAATTCTGTAATATTTACATTAAATTTTTTTCTATCAATTGAAACACTTAAAATAATTTATATGTCACTGGCAGAATCTATTATAAGATATGGATTAACAATATGGAGAAATACTACTATAACAAATCTGAAACAAGTCCAAGTTGTAGGTACAAAACGCAATTGTAAAATTATTAGTCGTTCCTAATACTTTCAAACAGAGACACAATACACCGTTGCTGTTTCAGAGTGCCAATATTTTACCTGTTAAGGCAATACTACGGCTCAAAATTATAATTCAACATATATTTACCCCGCAGCATAAAGAGAAATTAGAACATAAATACAGCACTAGATTCACGCGCAACGACGGGTTAATAGTTCCGAAATTTAACAATTAGTACGGACAGAGAACGTTTGAATCAAAGATATTGAAATTTAAGTAGATGTGCTATGTGCTGTTTTTACTATGTGGGTCTGCGCTTCCGGGTGTCGCCGATATTGTTTACCAATTAACAAATAAACTAAAAGAAAAAATAATTAACGAATAAACCAAACGAACGTTAAACTAAATGAACGAATTCTTTCCTTATTCAAAATATATTGTTAACCAATATTAATGCACATTTTCAAAAAATCAACGAAATGAACAAATTCTTTTTGTATGAAAACTACGCTAATTAGCGCGTAGTCCGGCGACAGTTGCGCGGACACCATAGCATATCTCTTCTGTATTTGAATATCTTTGGTTTGAATACTTCATACCGAACATATTTAATTTATTACCTGACACTACTATAAAGCAATGTAAATCTATGAATAAGGTTAAATATATGGTGAAAAATTGGCTATCGGAAAAAAATATTTATATTGATATTGGAAAAAATGTTGAATCTGTAGATATAAGATGTAAATTTTAAATATGTGTATGAAACTAAAATGTACATACATTGTAAATAGATTCTATTATAACGTCGAGTAAATTTCAAAGTCGCGAATACGTAAAAACACCATTCGACGATATTGAGGTGTGAAGTTTAGAATTGATATCATAAACCGTTTAGTATTATTGCTAAATCACCTTAAATAAATATGTAGTTTATATATATATAATAATATGTGATAAAAAATAAATGACAGGAAATGCTCCGCTTAAAATGAAAACTTTTGGTATATTTGACTCATAACTGGCAAAAAAGGAGATTTGCAACTTTGGCATTGGACCGCCGATAACATACTTCCTTTAAACACTTCAAGTTTTTAAGCTCTTGGAAAATATATGTTATTTTTTAAGATAATCTCCATGCAGATGCCGAGTAGAAAAAGTAACTGTATGAAATTCCCTCGTAAAAACGAAAAAAAAATCCAATGTAAACCCCCAAAATTATAAAACACACCTGGCTCTCTTATTTGGAACGTTGTAGGATGAAAACATTCACAGTGCTACCAGACTTTTGCTCTATTTTAAATAAGTCATGTTTTTAAAAATATTTTCGCCTAAGCCTATTGATTATATTCGTTTTTTAATATTAGCGCGCTTCCTCTATCATAGTATTTACATTATGCAAGGTGCGGCAGCATAACTTCGTTTTTTTTTTAAATGCGCGTCATTCAGTCGGTTGATGTTGTTGGATGTTGTGTGTTGTGATTGTCCTATTTTATATTTAACTTCATTTAGCACTGAACACTTTTAATTCTAATTTATCTAATCTTGATGTGTAGAGCCTCTTGCCTTAAACTTTTCTGTCTATGCCACCTTTTATTCAAACATTACCTTAATTTCTATGTCCAAGCTCTATTTTGTCTGTGGCCGCGTCAAACTTTCTCTTTCAATGTTATAAAATGGAGTATTTTAATTTCGCTTGTCATTCTTTCTCCTAAATTCTGCTTGTTTTCTCTTGAACTCAATTCGTCTTTCGCTTCTGCTAGACTTTAACTTACACTCAGTATTGTCGACAGTCAAGTGTTCAGACCAGAATCTCTCTGTAAATTATTCACCAGAATAATAAAGAATCAAATATCCAGTACAAACACAAATGTTTTAACCAAAGATATTCAAATACAGAAGAGATATGCTATGGTGTCCGCGCAACTGTCGCCGGACTACGCGCTAATTAGCGTAGTTTTCATACAAAAAGAATTTGGTCATTTCGTTGATTTTTTGAAAATGTGCATTAATATTGGTTAAAAATATATTTTGAATAAGGAAAAAATTCGTTCATTTAGTTTAACGTTCGTTTGGTTTATTCGTTAATTATTTCTTCTTTTAGTTTATTTGTTAATTGGTAAACAAGCAGACCCACATAGTAAAAACAGCAGATAGCACATCTACTTATATTTAAATATCTTTGGTTTTAACTAACAAAGGATTACCTCAAACTCAAACTCTCTCATTTCACTGTACGGTTCCTTGGTGTGGAACAGAAGGAAGATTACAACTTACACCCTGACTGCAGACTATCTGGAGAGACCACAACTGGAAGCAACGCAGATGTCGTAGCGGAGCGCTAGTGATCTCGTTAGATAGGGGGAGCTATAAAGTTTTGCCCCGACCTTACAAGATTTGATTTGTATTTTCCTTTCTTAAATCTACTACTTCTTTTAGAATGCTTATAACGGAGCCATAATTAATCCAACCATTTAAAAATATGTTAATCTACATATACTACTCAATATCTTACTTTCGTGTGTACATAATTATGATATTTAAATACGATTACATTTGTGCTATCACTTAGAATACGCTATAACTCTTCCTGTATTCAAAAAGATAATAAAGAAACGTGCTTTCATGAATAAATTTAACTGTGTATAATTTATCTAAATTTAAACGAAAGATGCAAAGCGCTAGGTGGGTCTTCAAGCTTTTCGCGATAAGGGTTCGAAAGGGTGAAATTTAATATCGCGCAGTATCCTCCCAAATAAATCATGCGTATGACCCCGGATCATTATCTCGAATGAAAGCAAGAATTCATCCCTTACTTCCACCCTAGGAGCACACAAATGGGTGGGGATTCGTAGCAATAACATCAGGTGAAGCCTCCAACTTAGAAGGGTAGGTTTCAGATTTCCTGAATCCATTGTTTGTTTATCTGCTTTACTGAAATGATGGCTGGCGGCATACATGTACACATCGACGTAGGGACGCATCTTTGAGTTTAGGGCGTTGCGTCGTTCTGTAGTAGGTTTACAAGTTACCTAACCAATATTTAATTTGTTCATTAGTTCGTCTTATGGCGATTCTTTCATAATATTTTTTTTATAATGAAAACTTAAAGGTGTATATTATATGTATATAAGCCCTAGGTATGCTCAGTTTGTAGCTAATGTTACTATTTTTCTTTTTATTTACTAACACTTTTATCTGTATATATTTTCTCTATTGATTTCAGAAGAATTATTCCACGGGCTGCCAGATTTATTATTATTATTCTGTATAGTGTTAATGTAAGTACTTGCATACTGCTTTCTAACCCCGTATGCATGGACATTGGAGGGTCTAAAGTCGTTCAAATAAATGTAGCTTCGTTCAATAAAATAGATTCTTGACGTGTGCGATGAAGGAGAAAACCATATGTTTCCTTATAACGCCAATGGGAAAGTGGTGGGGTCCCCTCCAATAATGTTACTATTGGCGAACCTTCTATTATAAAGTTATTGCTGATTGTAAGTATGTAAGTTGATACCAAAATTTTAATTGTACTTGCAAGTTCAAGTTACAATGCGTAGCAAATTTTGCTATTGGTGAACCCTTGAACTTTAGCTGAGAAGGTTTTCAAATTTCCTTAATGTTTGTTAATGTGCTTTACAGGAACAATTGGTAGCTGCAAGCATATATATACCGTGGGTTTATTTGCCTTTCGATCCTCTTTGCGGGAATCAGGCATCGCGCATGCTCCCTCTTCCCGCGAATAATCACTCCAGGAGGGGAACTGAAAGGGAAAATGCCTCCTTTTGTAAAGTTCCCTCTTATAAATTAACGCACGGAATGGTTTTCTTTCATCTGCTCCTTTCCGGGTAGGCCCGACCCTTTTCTGTTTGCCCGGGGCTCGTGCATACAGACCCGGGCGCGCACGGGATATTTCCAGAAAGCAATTATGAATAATGTATTTTGTATCCCGTTGTTTCAGGAAAGGGACGGTGGAAGACGCGCTCGTTAATCAGAGTTACTGAAGAGGAAGGGGGAAGGGGTGGTGATGAGACGCGGAGTGGGGGGAGGACGACAAGACCCCATCTGGTGGCTGTAATCCAGTCCTCAGTTATCTCGTTGCTTTGTTTGGCAAATTCGCGAGGGGAGCAGGTATAGTACACAATGTACTAATTATACGCAAGTGGGGCTTTAATCTAGGAAGCTAAAGTATTACGTAAATTTCAAATTTATATTATTTTACTTTAACAATATAGCCTTCTATCAAGAATTAAAGACCGTTTCTTATTTTCAGCGACGTGGGCATTATTTCTAAAAATATGGTGGCACTGGCGTGTGGCTCAGCCTTTTCCTTAAAAAAATATCGATACGGCTTGGTAGCTGCTTCAGTGCGATCTTTGCGTCCGTTTAAGGGGGAGTCCGCCCTGTTGAAGTTCGAAAGCTCGCAATTTTGATCCCAGACGTCAGTAAGTCTACCACACAGATGATTTTGAGGGAAAAATGGCGTATGCGAATTGCGTGCTCGTTGGGTTCCCTAAACACTGAAGAGCAAAATTGCGCTGAAAACGCTCGGGTCTCTTCGAAACGTTTTTCCAACTAAGTCCAGGCTTTTTTGGGTTGAAACTTCGGTTCACTCAAAGACATGATTTGCATCTTCTTCTTCTTCACCTGAAGTAAAATTTGGCCTAAATACCTTTGGAGACCTACTAAGACGCGGAGGGAGAGATCATAGCATTTTTGACGGCGCAGTTTCACGATAGGGGAATCAAGGACCCAGTTTCACGACTCACCAAGTGCATCGATAGTAACGGGGACCATGTCGAAAAAAAGCGGGGATGCGTACCTAAAATATCATCCCATTTTTTATGCATATAATTTTTTCATGATTTTTAAAAATTAGAACGGTCTTTAATTCTTGGTCAACCCGTGTTTAATTTTTTAATGATATCTAAGAAAAAATGTTTGCTTACACGATTATGTTTAATTTGAAAGTTTAAAAACATCAACCCGTGAAAACAACGGTTTTTTACTATAACGAATCTATTTTCAAAGCCAAATTCAGAGAAATGTGTGTATTTGCGCATGTGTATGCGTGAGTGCCGCCAAATACGTTATCATTGACAGCGAGTCTATCTGCCGAGTTTCAGCTCGATCGGATGTCGAATTAGAGCTCGGTAAATTTCCATTTCCAAGATTTGCATTCATTCATTCAAGAAACTAAAATAGAATCATTTAAAAAATAATAATTAAATACACATTCCAGCTAGGGTTCACACATTTTGTTTGATTAATTAATAAATGAAAAAAATACGGGGATAAATATTCTTCATATTAATCATGAAGGAAAACGTTTAGATAACTTAGAAGCCTTGGAAATTAAAAAATCCCTTAAAAATAATGAATCTATTATCAACAAACAAAAAATATGGTCTTATAGACCAATCATGGTTTGTTTCCCTACCCACCCACTCTACATTAATACCTACCCACCCAATCTACATTAATAACTAGCATTGGCTCCATCCATACCATAATAAAACATTGTTCGAAACTGTCAAATTAGTATAAGCTTTCCCTGAAGAAGGAACGTTTGTTTCGAAACCGGTCGGATTTACGCATTATGTAAGTGGTTTATACAAAGTTGAATTGTTTCATTTTTCTAATTAATAAATGTTTTTATCATTTTTTTGGAAATTTTTCATCCCAACCAATAATTGGTATACATATATATAAAAAAGGCCTTTTTAAACTTTTAACTCCTGATGTTTCAGACAGATCTCACTATCCATCTTCAGAGGCCTTAGGACTTTTTAACTCCTGACGTTTCGGACAGATCTCACTCTCCATCTTCAGAGGCCTTATGTCTTGAGTTTTGTCTCAAACTGATCGCTTTCGCGTTTCTGTTCGGCCCAGGACTACGTTACGCAGGTAAACCGAGAAAATTATTTGTAAAATGTTTTAAAATCTCCTACTACAACCACACTAAGCGGAAAATGTTGCTTGTGTCATGATGGAGGACTTAGGCTGCCGAAGAATCTAACACGCGTCGCCCAGGGTGGCACCCAAACGCGATGCCCACTCAGCCACTGACCATTCTGGACTATGTATACAAAACTAGAATTAATTTTGTATACATAGTCCAACGTCATCAGACCTTAAGATGGAACTTAAATTATGTATTAAGTTTTATGTGCATAAATTCAACAATAACATTTTTAAGTCACTAAATACACCAAAAATCGAGATATATTTTTTAAACTTTTCTAAAGTTCCACGTCAAAATATTGAAAAATTAAAAAATCCTCTCCACAGAAAAATCAATGCATGGCTACTTACGTATGGGCTAAATATTCCAGGAAATGATGCGTTGAAATAATTACAGCCGCTATCATTGCAAACGTTTCAACGTGTTTTGCGTGCGTTTTACGGAGAAATCGGGAGCATGAAGAGTGATTGATTAGTGAAAACCTGCCAACCATGCCCTGAGCACGATCCCATCCCCACCCCCACCTCTTCCGCTACCCCCCTCCCCCCACCTCTCACATCATTCCTCCCCTCGCCCTGATGAAAACTACCCCTAACTCAACCCAGCAAATAGTAATGTATTAAAGTAGGAAAAATTGTATGTAATATTTTTTACAATTTTTTTCCGTGTTCATCAGGTAAAATATGGAACAAATCTTTTGCAGGTAAACTTAATGATTACATTATGAGTATTTCCAACGCAGACCCGTGAAAAATCACGGGACAGTTTGAATTCTTGAAAAATCAAATTTCAAATTTGAAAATGAGGCTTCAAATTATTTTCTTTATAAAATGTAATATACAGGGTGTTAAGGGACGTATACTTGACTTACTTTAACCAGTGATTTCTGACATTATTTATTATAATTTTGGTCTCCGGTGACTTTTTCGAAGACTTTTTGGTTTTTAAATTTTTTTTCTTCAAAATCAAACAAAAAAAAAATATTCCGCATATCGTCACTGGTCACTCAGCCGAGTAACCGACCAACCCCTAACCCCGCCTCCAACTGTCCAACACCTACCATTTTTTTATGTTTTTGTAGAAAAGATTTTAAAAAAACTAAAATATCAGGAATCACTCAAGTAAAGATTTCTCATTGTCTTATTTATAAAAATACAAGCGAATTACTAATAAAATACTACGTTCCTTAACACCCTGTATAACCTCCTTTATCGCTTGTCGGAATTTTCACCTTTTAAGTACCAATTTTCATTTTTTTACTTAAATTCAAATCAAATTTGAGTTCAATGAACAAAAGATATGCAGGGCGGATACATAACCGAAATTATTATTAAAGTAATTGTTGAATGAAACACTAGTATATATTGAATTATTTGGCGGGTATTTGATAAGCCCCCATAGCTCAGTGGTCAAGGGCAGCTGACCGGCAATCAGAAGGACACGGGTTCAAGTCCCGTTGGCGGCAAGTATTTTTTCTCGGAAGATTTTTCAATGTTGATGAGTGTTTCAGGCTGATAATTATTGCTTATAATAATTGTTACCCTTTGTGCTATGCATAAAAATCTTGTCTAAACGTTAGTTTATAAATTAAAAATTGAAATTATTATTTTTGATTAGGGTGCTTCTTCAATGGTAAGCGGTTTCTTTTCTTGATTTTCCCATTTATAAAGTTTTAAATAGTTTGTATCTAAATACAAATGTTAAGGTACAGGTTAAAACAAAACATACAATTTTATCAGTTGTTAAAATTGGATATTTCTGTAAAAAAATAAATAGGTATGTGCTTAATATATAATCACACAGTGATATTTAAATAGGACAATTCTTGGAAAAAAAATAAAACAATAATTTATAAAGATAACAGTTTTTATTACGCAAAAGAAATTTCAGCATTTCGTTTTTGTTAAATTTATTTTTGTGAAATCTCTCTCTCTCTCTCTCTCTTCCCACAAACCTCAGAGTATGAAAAATGTCTTTGTTTTCTGTCTTATATTCATCATTGTCATATTTTAATCATCTTCTTTTAACTTCTTTTAAACCAACCTGTAATAAGAGAGAGAATTCACTATGCTCCTAAATTAAGGTGATCGCACGTCATTTAAATTTAGGATCAGAACGCAAACAATAACACTCCTTATGTAGATGGCTATAAGGTTTAAATTCTCGTTTAATGATTTATTAAAAAAAAACCTCTCCAAAAAGCGTAGATATTTTATTTTGCGAACATTTTCTATAGCATTAATTTTCCACTTCTTCTTAATATATAAAACAAAGTCCGGTTAGTTACACCATTTATAACTCGATAACGGCTGGACCGATTTTTACGATCTTTGATTTGTAAAATTGATGTTCTTCGCTCCGAATAGCAGAATAGCTATTAAAACACAGAAAAAATTCACGAAAAAAAAAATATGAAGAAAGTCGTTTTCCTCACACATAACGAATTCTCATCTTTTGAAAAAAGCTGCAAGAATATTGTGATAAATATAATATTGAGTAAATTCCAAAAATACAAAAACGTCAAATGTCAATGCGCTAATTGTTTTGCTTTTGTTTCTAAACATATAATGCAGCCTCTCTTTCTTACACACTAAATGTCATAAGTCGAAAATGGGACAAACGGCGAACGTACGTCTGCACCCCTCCAAAGGGAAAATACAATCTATACTAATATTATAAATGCGAAAGTACGGGGTAGGGGAGGAGGGGAGGAGGGTGGGAGGGGGGGAAGGGGAACCAAGGAGGGGGGAGGAGAACCTGGGTGGGGAAAGGGGAACTCGAGGAAGGTTCGCGGAACGGGGGAAGGGGGGTAGTGGAGTGGGGAGAGGGGAAGGAGACACGGGAGAGGAAGGGCAGGCGGAAGGGGAACGGGTCGAAAGGGAATGGACACGCAGGGCGAAACAATTTCTTTGTAAATGGCATAGCAACGCATGCCGGGTACCAGCTAGTTACACAATAAAATTGTAAGCAGCTTCTTCAGGCCTGACACTTCATTTTTCTGGGCTTATAAAAAGGCTAATAAAAAAATACTTGATTATTTTAAAAGCAAATATGTGTTTTACTCGACATTATTTAAGATGAAGCCATTGTAAATAATGCAAAATCATACAAAATCATATGTTTTTGTTTTGAAAATTTGATCGCTCAGGAGTATTATAGATGCTTCAATTAAATACTGCGTGTAGAACATACCTTGGCCCTTAAATGTTGGTAATTTTTTTTACAAGTCTTTTAATAAGTCTATGAAAAAATAAGGTATAAGGTCTAAAAAACACACCTTCAAGTCCAAACTCTCCTATTTATAAACCCCCTTTCGGATATGGTTTTATTGTATAATGTGGCAAATTCACTTTATTTTATAATAATCGCAAAAAAAGTCTATATTTACACCCGATCTTCCCAAAATAAAATAAAATATGCATTTTCGCGTTATCATTCTACAATACGGCCGCTAGTCGACGAATTCGGTTTTTCAAAGTGAACCCTATGGCGTCCACCGAAGAACTACTGTCCACGCCACAGTCGCCACACCTACTTCGTATCAGTCACGCCCCGAACGGAGCGGTAGATGGACGCATGACTCCGCGTCGCTTGATTTCGTGAAATTAGTTTTAAATTTCCGCTTTATTACAATAAACAAAGCGTAAAAAGGGAGTTAATGTTTTTTACAGGTTTTTACGAAATCAACCTGTAAATTTTTTTTCTCAAATACCTTTTCCGACCTTTCCAAAAGCTTTTTCTTAAGTATTTTCAAACTTCTCCCATAAAGGGGCGTGAATTCCGATTTCGATTTTTTCGTGAACTAATGGATCGCCTTAATTAGATACTTTTAGTTAGAAGTGATCTAATTTTCAAACCAAAATCGCATGCTTTTGCATTACTTAGTAGTGCATAGACATCTATCCTTCGATCAAGTATTGTATCTATCCTACCGACTTTCTCTTGGGTATGTTCGGAATAAATCATCTACGGGTGAGAAGGGATGTGTACATTACTGCTCATTTCTTCAGAATGGATGGTTTGAAAACTTGGCTATCATGGAGTCACCGACAGCATACACTGTTTTGTCTCCTGACCTGCAAGTCTAACTTGCCAAAGATTATGCCGGTTGGTAGGCAATCTTTAGTTGAACAAAATCAATTCGGATTCAACATATTTCAATAAACCTGTTTTTAAACAGCTAGTTACATAAATAGTAGGTACATATTTATCTAACTACCAACTTATTCAGTGGCGGTCCGTGAGTTTTCAGTGAGCTAGAGTGTTAAGATCGAAAAATAGGACCTTATTGATGTTGTTGTAGCTGAAAATGAACTTTTTTTTCAATATTTTGTATGAAGATTTTCAGAATTCTTTCAGTTTGGGGATGCACCGCTTCCACATTTCAGTTCAGCTTCATACGAAAAAATGAAATTTGGAAAAAAAAACCTTTTCAGCGACAATAACATCAATAAGATCGTTTTTCCAATCTCAGCACTCTAGCTCACCGAAAACTCGCGGACCGCCTCTGCTACTTATGTTAGTAGATATTATTATTTTTCATACTTCTTTTACCCATATGCATTTTAATTAAAAACGAATTCAAATTCAAATTGAAAAATCGTAAAGTTTTCAACTGAGCGTAGCGTAGTCCTGTTTTAACTCGGCCGTTTTGCATTACGTCTGTTTGTATTTTTTTTGTACGTTCCGTTTCAGATTCAAGATGGTGGCCGTTTTTATAATTTAGTAAAGATTTTTTCCAATGTAAAATCGTTGTGTTATTTTAACTTTCTGATTTGCACTTTTTTTTTCAAATATTAGGGTAGGTACTTGCTTGAAGAAAGAATGAAAAAATAATTATCATTGAGATAGTGACGTTTCTTTGGACAAATTACACAAAACTATTCGTTTATAATTAAGTAGGTAGGTATTTAAGTACCTATTGGCAAATCTTACGAGATCAGAGAATATTTTGGTTTTGATTTATTAAATAAAATAAAATTAGAAACATTAGTTTTTGGATTAAAAAAATAGAATTAATTTTAAAAAAATTACTGCATTTCAAAAATGTTTTCATTTTTTCAATCGGTAGTTTCGAATTGTAAAATTTGGTTTATACTAGATTTTGCAGCGTTTTAAATAGTTTTCAAATATCTCTTTGTCTGTTTCCTGCCTATCCTTCAGCGATATATCCCCCCGCCACCCTCCCCCTGGGGGTGGTAGCCCACCCCCACCCGCTTTCACAAATTACAGCCTGAGCGCAAAATGCTGAAATATGTTCGGGACTAATGATCAGAGTCCGGCGCGGGAGTTACATTACTACCAGCTACCAGCTACCAGCGAGGCTGCAAGACCGGCCGGTATTACTTCTGTTATGGGAATAGATAAATAGATAGCGACTATGTGTCGCTAAAAACGATGAAATTCAATGTTTTCGTCGTGGCTTCAGATAAAACAACATATGATATCTAGCAGTTGCAAACCGGTTTCGCTCGCGCTTCATTTCTTTCTCGCATTTTTTTAAGTGAAACTTTTTTAGCACGGGACAAACACATACATCTGTAGTCTATAGTCTTTAACCCGCGAGATAATGATACCTTGTCTACTTGTAGTACCAACAAAGCTTCAAGCTTCGCTCATTGGCCGCTTTGATTATGAACTCATTTTGAAGGCTCCTATTGGTTGAGATTGTGTGGGTGATGTTTCACTTCTACCGCGTGTGAACTGCACTTGAATTTTTTCCTCTGACCAAATTAGTGTTAATATTTTATTTTATTCGCGCGAATTGCGAAAGGGTCGAAACTTATTTTTTATATTAACCTCACACGGAAGACCCATCAGCGGCTAGGTCATCTTTGGGGATGCTGTGTGGAGGGTCTTTTTGAGGAGATGAAGAAGTGAACAAGAGTCTTGAAGAGTTGTTGTAAGGAGGGAGGAAACACAGAGGCTGGCAAATCGTAAAAATGAGCCATTCTCCACTGCCCGCAACCAGTGGGACTAGTGAATCTCTGTAGAATAAGGAACAACACACTTAATTAAATACGTAACATAATTTATTTATTGTGAAGTAAATTTAAAATCAAATTACTTCTGAATCAAATTATTACGTTCGGAAATCATTTAAGGTTTTATAATCGTGATAGCTTTTCGGCATTCAAGACGATTATCAAACGGTTTAATAATGGCCATATATAAAACATAAAATAATAATTTTATTCCCAGCTTCATGAATAGGATACGTAATTTAATTTAACCATATTGGCACTATAGCGAACAATCTGTATATAAAAATGAATCCCTGTTTCCTTTGGTCACGCCATAACTTCAGAACGACTTTACTTATTTCATTCATCTTTTTCTTTAAGTTTTTAGAAGGTTCTTACGGAAAGAAAAATTAAGAAAATTGCGCAGAAAATCGAATAATTTCAAAAAAATTTACGACTATTTTAACTTCGCACGTTTGACATTTCGCGCCTTTGATGAAATTGAATTGAAGTTATAGTATTATGGAGGTTAGGTACCAAATTTGATTGATTGTTCTTATAATATACAAAAATGAATATTTGTAATATACAAAAAATGAAAATTTGAATTAAAAAAATGTAATTGGTGGCACGCGAGCTGTTTGTAAACTGAATGTACTGGGACTGAATATATGGAATGCGGGAGGGTGGTTTGCGGGAGGGTGGTTTGCGGGACGGGAGAGCGGAAAGGGTGGGCGGGAGGGTAGGGGATGCGGGAGGGGAACGGGGACGCACGGGAAAGGACATGCAGGGAGAAAAAAAATATTTTTTTGAAAATGGCTTTGTAACCAGGAATATAAAAATATGAGGAAAGAACAAAAGAAACAATGTAGGTAATACTCGTACGACAGACACAAAGAAAAGTGTATAAAAAACGTAAATATGGTTGTTTGATTTCTCGTTTGATTTTCGTGTAATCAATATTATTAAAATATTTAAATAAATTGGGTTTATTTCTTTGTGCTTAATTAAGTAAAATCGAATATCGGCTGGCGGCCAGCCCCCACGGGCCAGGGGTAGGTTTGGAGTGAGGGAGAGGGTGGTGGTGGGGCGATGAATTGAGGGGGTGAGGGACGGCTCGCATTGTTCTCCGCGAATTAATGACAGAAAAGCGGGCAAAAAGAGGAGATCGATGACTTGACGATCGGTTGTGCGCGCCTGAGAAGTATATTTTATATATACCTGCCGCCGATTCATTTAATATCTCTACGTTTGAATCGGTGTTTAGCGCGGGAATTTAATACCTTCAATTGATAATTTTAGTAAATTTGTATTAATTTTTGATCATATGAAGCGGATACTTTGTGATGTGACATTATTAATTTAAAATAAAACAATAACTTTGTAAAGAACACTTTTATTATTTATACTTTATGCCGACCGGGTTTCGCTACAACCGTAGCTTCATCAGGGTAGTATAATACTCTACTCGGTAGAAAACAGTATAATACTCTACTCAGTATAAAAAAATGTAAGTGTTGTTTAGAAAGTTATTGTTTTATTTTAAATTAAATTTGTTTTAAGTTAGGTACTTATTCATAAGTCATTTTTTTCTCCTACCTAAAAGGGTAAATAAATGTTTTCTAGGTGTTACTTCTTATTTTGGTAGTAGGCTCGCCTATCAGAGGTTGGCTATCATCAAGGCAATCTATCTATACTAACAAATATATTATTAGGAGTGCCATTTTGGTATAATTTTTTACAATCACTCCAAAAATTGTAGGAAAATAATTTCCCTCAGGGCCTATGTCACCTTTGGGGATGCTGTGTGCAGGGATGATGTGCGATCAAAGGAGAGGTGCAATTTTAAATTTATAACAACAAAAAATTTACGCATTAGCTATGGGTTACCATATTGTGCGATCTTTTTCTTTTTTTTCATAAGCTCCACACAGGAGGCCCTGAGGAAAATAATTTCCCTCGAGGCCTATGTCATCTTTGGGGATGCTGTGTGGTGGGAAGAGGATAATTCTTGGAAGGAAAGGGGTTTAAGGGGTGGGTAGGAATTTGGGGTTCAGTGTATCCTGGTCATCCGCCTCCAAGACCTAGATAAACCTCACCCCATGAACCCGGGCACCCCTGCTAAATCACCTAACGTAGCGAACCACTTGGGGTGACCTATGGCAGAGGTGTTGGTTATCTAATAAAAGTTCCCGGGGCGGTGGTACCCATTCCCGCCTCCCAAATTGTTTTTTGACGGAGTTTAGTTGTATTGGTGTTCAATTTTTTATTTCATTTGTTTAATTTGTTATTTGTGACGTGATTTCACTGCCATGACTAAAATATCTTGAAAATAGAGTTCTTAACTGTCGCTGTCGTTGTGAGAAGAGCCAAATAAATAAATACAACGGTTATTGTTATTTGTTTTTAATTGTTGTAAAACATAATATATTATACTATGTATTTTACGAAATTTGTTGTACCTATTGTAAAAAGTCTTATGTAGGTACCTTCGCAATGTTTTTTTTTTTGCCTGCGTGTAAAATCATTATTTTTTTTAAATTCGCCCTGACCGCACACGCCAGGCCAATCACTGCCGGCTGCACAATGATTTTTGCCAGTACCTCTAAAACTATCCGCGTCACGTAATGGTGAGTTTTCATGATTCCGGCCATATACCACAAGCACCCCTTATTCCACCCTCCCTGGGGGTGGGGAGGGGAGTGGAGCAAGGGGAGGACGGGGGATATGGGGGGAGGAAAATGGGGCTTGGGCAATAAATCAGAGGTGCGGTCTGTAGGGGGTAGGACTGAGGGAAGGGGCGGTGTGTGTGTGTGTGTGTGTGAAAGAGATTTACTCTGCGAGAATTCAGGACTTGACGTCGCTTACATATGCTCCGTAAACCGTTTTTGCTCTCTCGGGTTTGCAAATGTCTTTTTGATGAAGACCCGGCTTGTCAAGGATGGGAATGTGGTACCTACTCTTCACCAACGCGTTTTTTTACTTCTGTAATTTTAAGAAGCAATGTGTATGAAAATGCGAAGCCTTAAGCCAAGTCTTGAATAATACCTTCGATTATTCGCAAATTTAAATTGAAAGAAATTTGTTTATTAAGTTATACACAGTACATAATGAAAAAAGTTACATATATGTACATTAAATTAAATTATTACGCGGTTATAGGTAGTTTCATTTTAACAGACGGATTGCAATCTTTAGAGCACAGGCGTCGGGTGGGAATACTATCCTTGTTCTACCGGTATTACAATGGAAGATGCTCCGAGGAACTAGCATCATTGATCCCTTCGGCACCGGTGCATAGTCAGGAAACACGCCAAACGCGTGCCCAACATTTGTACACGGTTGACATTTGCCACATGAGAACGGGTCGTTTCTTCGACTCGTTCTTGTGTTCAACAGCTCGGCTGTGGAATGATTTTCCGGCCTCTGTGTTTCCTCCTTCCTACAACATGGGTCTCTTCAAGACCAATGTTCATTCCTTCCTCTCCTCAAAAAGACCCTCCACACAGCATCCCAGATGACATAGGCCCTGAGGGAAATTATTTTCCTCAGGGCCTCCTGCGTGGAGTTAACGTAAAAAAAAAGTACCTATTACGTAAGTCCATAGAATGTCATTAGGTAATTTCGCCGGAGTTGTGAACGGAATGAATGTATAAGTGATAGTAATAAAAGGAATAAAATGTGTAAGAAAAATAAGAGAAGTTTTGGTGTCATCATTTGCCCACTAATTGTGATTGACTGTTATTAAAAGTTTAATGAAAAATTAAGTGCAAGTAGTTTAAAATAATTTATATCACGTTAAGGAATTTGATTATTATGATTGCACGAGTAATTTGTGAGTTATTTATTGCAATATTGTTGGCTTCTATATGAAAAAGCGAAGTGTGCTTGGTACGCCTCATTGGAAATCTAAACCAAAATGTTAGGTACTTTTGAATGTTACTAGGTATAACGTTGTGGTTATCCATTATAGATAAATGAAATAATTTAAGTTTGTTTGAATCACTTTTATATTTGATTACATCCGACCGGTTTCAGAACGACCTTCCTTCGTCAGGGCAAATGCATACTTGATTGTATACATTGTATACATTTGCCCTAAAGAAGGAACGGTCGTTCTGAAACCGATAGGATTTACTCAAATATAACAGTGGTTCAAACAAAGTTAAATTATTTCATTTCCCAAAATGTTAGGAATTAATGGTATTCCATAGGTGACGATTAGAATTTAAAAAAGGGTCCCGGCGTAACTCCGGTTCAATGACATTTAGTACTGAAATTTGCCTTGATTTTCGAAATTGGTGTTGATTGTGGGAACGATTCCGACAAGCGATAAAGTAGGTACCAAAAATATTTAAATAATTTTGAATAAATTTTGACAGATATCGTAATTTTTTAAACAAATCTAATACGCTGTGTTCACTCGAAAGATAAATTTGTGATAGTCTTTTGAAAGGCTTTTTTTTAATTAATACTTTCAGCTTCACAATTCCTACAAATATATAATATCCCGTGGGTTTTTCGCTAGTTAAGATATATTTTATTTATTATTAATCTCTATCTCTTTTAACTACTTATTGTTGTGTGAAATTATATATTTTTTTATATTGCGATCTGGGATTTCAGCGCTGAACTAATTCAAGAATCATTGGATTCTCGTATTCCGTTATGTAACCAAGTTAACGGTTTTAATTAGGATCCGGGACACAACACGAAGGACACTTGCTCCACAAACACAGCCTGCGAGGAGCCTTAATTTACAATACGGCCTATCTCTATCGTTATTGAATAATTGAGTGATCTTGCTGAAACCACATTCTAAATTAACGCTAACTAACGAATAGCATGGATATGTTATCTGCCTTGGAAAACTTAACGAAGGAAATTGGAAAAGGTTCTCTATGTAGGTTCTGTGATAGTGCCACAAGGATTAAAAAGCTGAAAGCCCTAAGAAACATGTACCATAAAAAGAAATTAAGTATCGACAATTTTTCCATGATTGTACCTAAGTTGTAGATATATTTATTCACTTGGCTTCCACTACAATTACCTACAGAAGATTTTGATAAAATGACCTTTTTCAAAAATTCAATGCACACTAATTCATACCCGAACTTTGACCGATGGGTCGATCAAATTATGTCGAATCAGAAACGGGCGGTTGGTCTGATAAATTCTCCTATCTTACTGCGCGCAAAAAGAAGAAGATGGAGAGATATGTAATTACGAATGTTAGAGGAGCGCGCTAATATTTAAAGCGATAAAATCGATGCGAAAATTGGGAAATTTTTTAATAAAACACGCCTCGTTTAAAATAGACCAAAAATCTCACGGGAGTTGTCTTAAACAGCATTTAAAGAATCACTGTGAATTATTTCATGCATATAATTTGTAAAATAACTGAAACAAACGTGTTTATAATAATTTTTGGAGCACATTTTGCGAATTTTTCTATCGAGGGAATTTTATATAATTTGCGTTTCGGCGCGACGAATGTCTAGATATTATCTTCAAAAATAGCATGTTTATTTTTTAAGACCTTAAAATCTTCAAATGTTTAAGGGAGGTTTGCAAGAAATCAGAAATTCAGACAGCGGCGTCTTAACATACGGATTGCAATATTTGGTGCACAGTCGTCGCGGCGTCGGGTGGGAATCTTTGTTTTTCCAGATTTCAATGGAAGATGCTCCGAGAAAATAGCTTCATTCATACCTTCGGCACCGGTGCACAGTCGGAAAACACGCCAAACGCGCGCCCAACATTTGTACACAGTTGACATTTGTCACATGAGAACAGGTTGTTTCTAGTATTCGTTTTTTTTTTGTTTGCTCTTTCCACAAAAATAGAATCCCTGTAGGACTTGTTCTCTGAGGGAATTTATTTTATATGGAAATGATGGTAATAAACTCACAATCTAGCCACGATTCCACCAGCTCTAGGTTGTTGAAACTCTTGGAGGAGCTCACTTAAAAAACTTTATATAAATTAAATTGCAATCTGCAATAATTGTTTTCTGTTGACTATTAAAATTGGAGAAATTAATTAGATTCGACTTTTTTTAGTATTAGAGTTTTCATCTCTTTCGAGGTATCCTTCTAGTTAGTAGACCATTTTCTTCAGCCCTTTGGCCCCTCGTAGATAGCGTTGCCTTTTGTATATGTATATGATTTTGTATTCTTGTCGTGTAACGGCGGCATCTAACGGTCTAACGAATGGACGGGTAACGACACTGATGGAATTTAATTTATTGATTGCCTGATTTCGGATAGGATAGATAGTAACGACGCGACGTCTCCGAATTCGTAAATCCGGAGCTAACGTTAATGACGTATTTTATTTTCGTTTTCGATTCGACTCTAATGTCTGTTAAATTACCGGCGCTGTTTTTAGGCACATTTATATATATTTAAAACCTAATTAAAAAAACGCGTTTTTCTCATACGACCCTACAAAAATCGGGCACATTTTGTCAGAAGGTAAAAATATTTCCGCTTTGCAATAAAATCCAAATAAATGGAATGTTTGTGAACGTATCTGAAAACTAAAAACTATTTTTGAAAAGTGATAAAATGCTATATTTTTTTTTTAAATAACCACATAAATACAAATTTTTTTTTGCAAACTTTAAAAAGTTTTTAAAAATGGTAACCTTACGGTTTTTCTAATTAAAAATACAGATAATGAAAAAAAAATTATTAAAGGTAATCTTACCTCCCTTTTTTTCTTTCATGTAAAAATAATTCCTATAAAATTCACGAAGTTTAATCATTTTTTTTTTTAATTTTTATTATTTTTTGGTTAATTTTTAGATTTTCTCTTTCTCTTTCTAATACCGTTTAGATTGTATTTCTCACTACGATCATAAGGGAGACACAACAATTTCTATGAGACCCATGTCAGCTGGGACAAATATGGTCTCTAAATTTTAAAATCCCGTTTTATTACAATAAACAATGCGTAAAAAATGAGTTAATGTTTTTTACAGGCCTTTACGAAATCAACATGTAAAAAAATCTCAAATATCTTTTCCAAAGTTTCCAAAAGCTTTTTCTCGAGTATTTTTAAACTCCTCCCATAAAAGGGCGTGAATTCCGATTTCGATTTTTTCCAGGACTATTGGATCGCCTTAAACGAGTTAAAAAAATCACTACGAAATTGTATAAGGGAGCGTACATTCATTACGTGAGCTTAAAAGTGGGGGGGGGGGGGGACGGGGGTTCAGCAAAATCTCACGTTACTTGAAAAGAATATATGATGTGGCCCAAATTTGTCTCACCAAAGTGAGGTGTAGATTGGAAGAAAAACTGCTCACGTAATTAATGTATGCCCCCTAAGTAGGTACTAAAGGCACGATCTTAAATCATTTCGACTTTTTCCATTATGTGTTTTAAAAGATATCATGGTTATTGTAATAATAATTAATTTTTTAAAGAAAGGTGTACATCCCCAAGTTACAAATAACCTGACAGAAATTTTAAAATCAAGACGAATATATACGTGAAATCCTATTTGGATACTATTTTGATTAATCTTTACGACGAATCGGCTTACAGTATGAACATCAAAAAATATGCTACGGGTAAATCGAAGCTTTTACTAGCGTTTCTATGTATTGGAATTACAATAAAATTATTATTTACGTAACAAAAAATATAAGCGTAAACCACCAAAAAAATGTTTTTTCATGACTTAACTATGAAGTAATACAAGAAACAATTTTTTAAAAATACCCCTTTATGGCTAAGACTATTTTTGAGGTTTTCCATGTTCTAACTTTTTTTCGTTCTTATAAAATTATGCACAAAATAAATAAAAACCACCTTTTCGCTTACTAGCCTCGTGCAAAAAGACGCTCGATTTTAAAATTTTGCAGGCATGAGATTCGAAATATTTCTAGCGTTTATATTCCTCTTAAGGGCCAGCCGAGGAATTGTACTCACGATACCAAGGTGAGATCCAGATGCGATGACAACTCAGCCACTGACTGTTAACCTTTTTTTCTTCCATTTTTGAATATTCCATTTTTACAAAAAAAACTCACAAGCGAGTCACGTTGGTCCATGGAAAATTCTGGGGAAAATAATTCCCAAACTTCCAACAGGCTGTTAGAGGCACTAATGAATGAACATTTTTTTTAAATGTCCATAATAACTACATTAGCGACTGCGAAGTTAAGCGTGTCATCAAGCTAGTATCAAATTTACTAGATCATGTTAAAATATAAAATTAAAATTCGGATTGATATTAAATTATTACATATAGATTATCTACCGTCCAGTCCGGGTTTTATTTTACAGCGTACTTAATATGTACAACCCATACTAGAAAATAATATTTGATTTTTGGTGAGCATTCGAATATTAATTTCCACATTATCTCAAAAATTAGTATTTGTAAATGTTTGGCTAATCAACTGGACGATCGGTAAGCATAATATCAAAAGATATGGATAGCCATGCTCCTCAAGAATGTGTAATGTGTATTAACTAATGTAATGTATGTATATATATATATATTTTATTTACTTACAAACAAAATTACAGACTTAGGAAATCGAATGAGAACATTTGCGCCAACTTGTGTTATAGGTACATATAATTAATTCTACTGTGCTATTAAATTTTTAGAAGTTTAAAAAATTAAATATAAAAGTAGACTACATTATTAATTGTTTTTGTGTTCAATTCGTAGAACTCCATTTTTTTTTAATTTTACCTAATTCAAATTTAATAATGTCCTTATTAAATTCGACCACTTTGAGACGACTTATTTATGACTCTAATTACTCCCAGTTTCAATTTTTATGGTACTTA
The DNA here is from genome assembly GCA_929108145.2 of Limnephilus rhombicus. Lineage (NCBI taxonomy): Eukaryota > Metazoa > Arthropoda > Insecta > Trichoptera > Limnephilidae > Limnephilus > Limnephilus rhombicus. The sequence continues at coordinate 14,175,608 of OV815287.1, read as the reverse complement.
AAATGATTTAATGTAAATAGAATTAACCCAAGGTTGGTAGAAAATGCGTTTAAGATGAAGCCATACTAAATAATCCAAAATCCTACAAAATCACATGTTTTTGTTTTAAAAATTTGTTAGCTTAGAAGTATTATAGATGCTTCAATTAAATACTGTGTAGAAAATAACTTGGCCCTTAAAAATATCGGTCATTTTTTTATAAGTCTTTAAAAAAATAAAGTATAAGGTCTATAAAAAACACTTTCAGGTCCAAACTCTCCTATTTAAATCCCTTTTCGGATTTGGTTTTATTGTATAATGTAGCAAATTTAGTTTCTTTTATAATAATCGCAAAAAAAATTATATTTACGCCCGCACTTCACAAAATAAAATAAAATATGCATTTTCTCGTTGATATTTTTGACATCAATCAATACGGCCCGCACTCCACGAATTTGGATTCTTGAAGTGACCCTTACGGCATCGTGGCATGGGCACAAGAACCATGCACTGGGCAACACCTATTTCGTATCAGTCACGCCCTAACCGGCGCGGGAGACAGTCGTGTGACTCCACGTCGCTTAGTTTCGTGAAATCAATTTTAATTTTCAGTTTTCTTACAATAAACAATGTGTAAAACAGGAATTAATATTTTGTACAGGCCTTTACGAAATCAACCTGTAAAAAAAATCTCACATACCTTTTCCAACCTTTCCAAAAGCTTTTTCTCAAGTATTTTCAAACTCCTCCCATAATGGGCGTGAATTCCGATTTCGATTTTTTCCTGAACTATTGGATCGCCTTAACAAGGTTAGTTTATTGAGGGGGTAGAGCTGTGATTAGCTAAACATTCGTGACGTAGATTGAAGTCCACGTTCCACTGGGAGATTTGAATTAACTGAAATACAAATGGCAGGTTTTCTTCAAAACTTTAAGCCACGTCACGAATTCGAAATTTCAAAAGCGGCCCGACGAGTTTTTTTTCGTATAAGGCCCCTTTGAGCTTAAACGCAGAGTTCTGGGAAAGAAAAGGGTTTAAGGGATTGGTAAAGAATCTAGGGTTCAGTGTGTCCTGGTCATTCGCCTCCAAAACCTAGACAAACCTCACCCGTAAACCCGGGCACCCCTGCTAAATCACCAAACGTAGCGAATCACTTGGGGTGACTAAAGGTGTTGGTTATCCAATAAAGGTTCCCGGGGCGGCGGTATCCATTCCCACCTCCCAAATTGAAGTTGGGTTCAACCAGTAATAAATCATCTAAGGCACCATAAAAATTGATATTTGGCGGGGGTTAATAGAATCATATAAATAAGTCGTCTTAAAGTGGTCTAACCACAGTTTGATAATATCATTGTGAGCCGAAACAGCTGTCACAATAATAAAAAATAAAATACTTGCGTAACTTAATAATAACAAATAAATTTAATTTATATTTTTGAACGAAGCTATAACTTTGTCGTTATCCATTATAGATTAATGAAACAATTCAACTTTAATAACTTTTAACAATTCAACTTTTTTAACGTGGTTCGCTACGTTTGGTGATTTAGCAGGGGTGCCCGGGTTCATGGGGTAAGGTTTGTCTAGGTCTTGGAGGCGGATGACCGGGACATACTGAACCCCAGATTCCTACCCACCCCTTAAACCCTTTGCCTTCCCAGAACTCTCCTCTCTTTCCCTTTTCCTTAAAAAAAGCCTCCACACAGCATCCTCAAAGATGACATAGGCCCTGAGGGAAACTATTTTCCTCAGGGCCTCCTGTGTGGAGCTCATGTAAAAAAAAAAAAAACCCGTCGGATTTACTCATTAGATAAGTGTTTCAAACAAATTTGAATTGTTTCGTTAAAATTAATTAACATTATTTTTTTTAAAACCTGCCTACCATTTTGCCAAAGTATGTACCAAAAATGAGAAGCTACATACGTATACAAAGGTATTTTTGGGTTAAACCCCTTTTCACCAAATTAAATGCGCATATATTTGTTTTGAATTTGAATATTCCAGACGAGTTAATTAATATAAGAGAAAATTTAAACGTATCTTTCATACCAAACATAAGGTATATGGAACGTTCTCAGATTACATTCAAAATTTTCACTGCGATGCTCAACAATTTAGATTTCAAAAAATTTTTAATAATTTCAAATTTTCACAGTAGTTACCTACATCTTCTACATCGTGTACAATAGGTATCTTTTTGGTAAATTTGTGTTGGTCTTCGGGAGTCTTTAAATAGAATTGAAACTTTGCTTCGTTTGACGTAAGCCGTGTTTTGTGACATGCTGTGATTCTACTCTGCCTCTGTGCCCTGGTCATCTAAAATTCTAAAACATGAGCTGGGGCACAGACGTTCGTTTCTCTGTAAAGTTTTAAATCATTCAAGAATACGATAAATTGTGGTAAGCCATAGAAAAAAGTATAACCTGCCTAAAAAAGGATTGCCCTGTGGTCATGTTTCGTAGTCCAAATATTTACGTAATCGAGACTCAAATTTAGAAAACAAAATTCTGTTTACGAAATTCAAATCATGTCAGGCGATCATAAGAGAAATTTGTTTTCATTCAAATGGCACTTCTAGTGTTATTCTTAATCATAACGGTTATTTTTCATGGTGCACACTGCACACTTCATGTTCCCAATCAAATGGATTTTTCAATCGTTTTTGATTTATTTTTAAATTCTTGCTTAGGTTTGTGAATGTTCTGATCGCTGAATTGACAAATTTTCTGATTCATTATTTTTTGAGCTGCCTGTCTAAAATTTACACGAAAAACCAAAAGGGTGTCGAACGTACTATCGAACAACTCGGTCTTGCCCCCCCCCCCTCCCCTTCACGTGAGATCATTGACGTAGCTAAGTCGGGGTGTTATTTTGGGCCACCTCGTTCATTCTTTTTAAGGGACGTAAGATTTTTATTGACCCCCCACCCAATTTTGTGCTCACGTAAATAATGTATGCCCCTTTTCAAATTCATACATCTTCTCATACATACTCTTTGATTATTCGGACTCTTCACATGGCCCGACTCAAGCATCTGATGCACTTGATCTTGCCATGTCTTATTATAAGCAATAATTATCAGCCTGAAACACTCATCAACATTGAAAAATCTTCCGAGAAAAGATACTTGCCGCCAACGGGACTTGAACCCGTGTCCTTCTATTGCCGGTCAGCTGCTCTTGACCACTGAGCTATGGGGGCTTATCAAATACCCGCCAAATAATTCAATATATACTAGTGTTTCATTCAACAATTACTGCTTATTATATTTTTTCCACCTGAAAACAACCAACTTTATTTTGCGAGAGAGACATTGTAAGTGTTAAATCCCTCGCTACGTGGCATCGAGACAAATTATGACTACATTTATTGGGGAAATACTTAAACTTGTCAAAGCAGAGCAGCTGACCGGCAATCAGAAGGACACGGGTTCAAGTCCCGTTGGAGGCAAGTATCTTTTCTCGGAAGATTTTTCAATGTTGATGAGTGTTTCAGGCTGATAATTATTGCTTATAATAATTGTTACCCTTTGTGCTATGCATAATAATCTTGTCTAAACAGTAGTTTATAAATTAAAAATAATAATTAATATTTGACAAGTTTAAGTATTTCCCCAATAAATGTAGTCATAATTTGTCTCGACGCCACCTAGCGAGGGATTTAACACTTACAATGTCTCTCTCAGGTGGAAAAAATATAATAAGCAGTAATTGTTGAATAAAACACTAGTATATATTGAATTATTTGGCGGGTATTTGATAAGCCCCCATAGCTCAGTGGTCAAGAGCAGCTGACCGGCAATCAGAAGGACACGGGTTCAAGTTCCGTTGGCGGCAAGTATCTTTTCTCGGAAGATTTTTCAATGTTGATGAGTGTTTCAGGCTGATAATTATTGCTTATAATAATTGTTACCCTTTGTGCTATGCATAAAAATCTTGTCTAAACGGTAGTTTATAAATTAAAAATAATAATTGCCATGTCTTACTCGGGTGCGATTTCTTGTACCATTCATATATTCTCCTTACACTCTTTCTTTGAACCATCTAAGTATCCCTTTACTAATTTTACACATTACGCTTACCACATTTCTCACACGATTTTACATGGTTTTACCACACATTGGCCGTTTTTTTATTTTATTTTTGTATTTTTTTTATAACGTTTTTTATTTTTATTTATTTGTTAAATAATCAGTTTACAAAGTATAATAATTTTGACTACAAAATAATAATAAGTTTTCATTGATTTTTTCATGTTATGATGTTTCTCTTCTTTCAGACGACTATATATGAATAGAAGAGGGATGAGTATCGGGATGAAAAAATATTTTGTATCTCATAATTAATTATTTTAGGAACTTAATTTTAGGAAGATAATTTCATCATTTTGTTATTTTTACATTGAATTGCTCATTAATTTGCTGTTAGCAGGCATTTATCGTCTTTATTTTCGGGTAGGCTATTGAAGTATTTTTTCCATAGATATGTGTAATGATGGTGTGCAAATGAGGTGTTAAATTTTTCTGTTGGAAATATATGTTTTTGACGGGTATGATTTTCAGTTATATAGCACTTTTACTAGCTACTTTAAATTTTTGTTTTTACTTACGTGACGTTTGTTTTTTGTAACCTATTTCCAGCCCCTATAATATACCTACCAGACCTTTCAGTTCTGCGTGAGGTCGAGATTCCCTTAGCAGAAATAAATCTCTGATTAAGGCGATCCACTAGTTCAGGAAAAAATCGAAATCGGAATTCACGCACTTTGTGGGAGGAGTTTAAAAATACTTGAGAAAAAGCTTTTGGAAAGGTTGGAAAAGGTATTTGAGATTTTTTTTACAGGTTGATTTCGTAAAAGCCTGTAAAAAACATTAACTCCTTTTTTACGCATTGTTTACTGTAATAAAACAGAATTTTAAAATTGATTTCACGAAACAAAGCGACGCGGAGCCTAGCGTCCGTTTCCCGCTCCGTTCGGGGACAAACTGATAAAAAAACGGGCGTGACTGTATATGTAGCCCTTAGGTGGACAGCATAGAGTTCACTTTGAAAATCCAAATTCATCGACTGCCGGCCGTACTGTAAAATAACAACGCGAAAAAGCATATTTTATTTTATTTTGTGAACTTCGGGAGTAAAATTTTTTTTTTGCGATTATTATAAAAGAAACTGAATTTGCTACATTAAACAATAAAACCATATCCGAAAAGGGGTTTATAAATAGGAGATTTTGAACTTTAAAGTGTTTTTTACAGACTTTATATTTTATTTTTTTATAGGCTTATTAAGAGACTTACAAAAAAACTGGCCGATATTTTTAAGGGCCAAGATATGTTCTACACGCAGTATTAAATAAAAGCTTCTATAGTACTTCTAAGCGATCCAATTTTCAAAACAAAAACATACGATTTTGTATGATTTTGCATTATTTAGTATGGCTTCATCTTAATCCTTAAATACATATTCTTTAAGACGCATTTATATTCACAAGTTAACTAACTAACTAACTAACCATCACGCCGTTTCCCCGCAGGGGTAGGCAGAGAGGACGGACCGCCAAACAACTCGGTCTTGGCACACACTCTTTGCCTCACTCACTTTCATACATCGTCTCATAAATACTCTTCTATTATTCTGACTTTTGACATGGCCCGTCTCAAGTATCTGATTCACTTGATCGTGCCATGTCTTCCTCGGGCGTCCCCGACTTCTTCTACCATTCACATTTGCATCATCACATTTGCATCATAAAGATTTGAACAATTTATCAAATATTTGTAGTTAATTTTCACGATCTGTGAAAGTTTTATTCAAGTTCAGTGATTATTTCAGTTTTGCGAAGCAACTAGCCTATAATGATATAATTACAGAGCTTGCATACAACTTACACAGAATGAGAAAATTAACTTAAAATATTTTTTTAAACAACCCGTCTTAAGTAACTATTTCACTACGACAGTTTTTCTACAAAGATTTCAAACATTCAATACTTGCGACTCAAAATACTTGACATCCTACTTTGAGACATTTTGACTAACGTTTTCGTAATTGCAAGAACGCGATATCTGTTTTTTGATCTCAAAAAACATTAATCAAGTCCGTAAAATAAACATGAATTACATGTATGATATTAAACAAATACAAGATACACTTAGATTTAAGTCATCACTAAAAACATTCCTTCTGAACAGGTCTCATTACACATTAAGTGAATACCTCACATAGGTACAACTGTTTTTATATTAATGTTTATATAATAAATTAAAACAAATTCACTTTGTATTACACCACTTTTATATTTATATTTCATTTGTGTTCATATCTGTATAACATGTTAGGTTAACTGGAAGAAATAGGATATAGGTACCTATAAGTTATACCTTTTGTAGATACTAAATGAAAATTTTGTACAATAAATGATTTTGATTTTGTATGTATGTGTTTAATTTAATCAAATGTCAACTGCGCGCACGTATGAAAGATAAAGTGTAGGCAAGGAGAAGGGAGGAAGGAGGAGGGGGGAGAATGGGGAGAATACCCTTCAAGGGAGTGGCGGCACACAAATAATAATAATTTAGGCACTTGAATACAGCGCCACAGCTCTGGTGAAAATGTGAATGGGTCCTTGGAGAAACACTGGCCGGGCGCCGTGTTCAATTCATACACTATAGACTCTATACACGGAACAGTAAAGTTGTACAGTGTATACTTACTGTAAAATGCAAATATTCACAAGTTTTACTATAATATAGGGATTTTTGTAACAAGGCGGTCAAACAGAAAAAATCATAATATTTCTATGTTTAACAAAGGTAACCTAGAAGAAACATTTGAGATTCACTGGCGGTTTACAGTAAGTATACACTGTACAACTTTACTGTTCAGTGTATAGAGTGTATAGTGTACGAATTGAACACGGCGCCCGGCCAGTGTTTCTCCAAGGACCCATTCACATTTTCACCAGAGCTGTGGCGCTGTATTCAAGTGCCTATATTATTATTATTTGTGTGCCGCCACTCCCTTGAAGGGTATTCTCCCCCCTCTCCCCCCTCCTCCTTCCTCCCTCCTCCCTGCCTACACTTTATCTTTCATACGTGCGCGCAGTTGACATTTGATTAAATTAAACACATACATACATGTAATTCATGTTTATTTTACGGACTTAATTAATGTGTTTTTAAGATCAAAAAACAGATACCGCGTTCTTGCAATTACGAAAACGTTAGTCAAAATGTCTCAAAGTAGGATTTCAAATATTTTTAGTAGCAAGTATTGAATGTTTGAAATCTTTGTAGAAAAACTGTCGTAGTGAAATAGTTACTTAAGACGGGTTGTTTAAAAAAATATTTTAGGTTAATTTTCTCATTCTGTGTAAGTTGTATGCAAGCTCTGTAATTATATTATTATAGGCTAGTTGCTTCGCAAAACTGAAATAATCACTGAACTTGAATAGAACTTTCACAGATCGTGAAAATTAACTACAAATATTTAATAAATTGTTCAAATCTTTTAAAACGATCCATCCTTAGAGTTATTATTTATACATTCAAATTATAGTACGCTTGTAAAAAAATGGATTCTTTTCATAGATAATACTAGCTGACCCGGCCAAGCGTTGCTATGTCTAATAAAACACAATGTCATCTACTGAATGGTTATCCAAGCTTTATAACCACCGCCGTCTTTCAGTTTATCGGGAAGAGACAGACATATGCCGCCGAGAACTTTAATTTTTAATACGTAGAGATGGTGTGAAAGATTATAATAATGTGCATGAAATGCTTGGGGTAACTAACGTATTTAAGTTAATAAGGATTAATACTGTATTCGTCTAAATAACTTTTCAATTACCGCAATGTACGTGACCATTTTTTTAGAAGATAAAATGGGTATAGTAAGCTATCCGTAAAAGATAGATATATTTGCCTTCGCGGACTTTTTTGTAGATCTATGAAAGAGGAATATACCATGCATTGTTTTGTTATATCCCCAAAGGATTAGGCAGCGTTTTCGACAAAAGCTACCAGGCGGCTTGATTTTTTCCGATACTTCTAACAATTATCGTTATGTTTCAACCAATTTACACAAATCCTTGACATATTGCATACCTAAACCTTCCTCACGAAACACTCTATCTATTGGTGAAAACCGCATGAAAGTCTGTTCTGTAGTTTTCGAGTTTTACTTTATAATATGTAGAGAAGAGATAAAGCACAAAAGTTTTTAATAAGAAACCTACTACATTTATTTTTTTAAATGGAGACATATTATTTAGGTCAAACGTTTTCCTTGATGTTGATAAGAAATAGATAGGTGCCTAGACTGCTTGGCTATATTTTTGAAGCTGTTTTCGTGAAGTTAATTTATTAATTTAATTCCGAATTAAATTGTATAATTATTTTGAAATACGCCAAAATTTCTCCTCAACCCTTTTCACATCCACTGGGTCTTGTGCCCACCCACCCTTTCACGACAAACATCCGCCGCCATGTTGGAAACTCAAATCCATACTTAACTGTCGTGGGGTGGCACGCCCTGGAGCTGCGCCCTTTTCTACCCTTTACTTTCCCCCTTCGACCCTCTTCCTTCCCTTCTTCCCCCGCCCCCCTGAGACCGCAAACTCCCCCTGCTTCCCCACCCACCCGCCCGCCGGACCCGCTGAGGGGGCACTAAAACCTTCCTTGCTCTTTGACCGCAGGACCTCTGTCAGATTGAGAGAATTTTCAATTGGTTTAGCGTCGAGGTGAACCTTACCAACAAATTCTTACACTGATTAGCTGCTTTGAATGCATTTTGTTTCAAAGAGAAATTAAATTAGGTCCCTACATTCCCTGGGGCTGAGTATAGAAGGATTACACAGTGGACAACGTCCAGCAGTGGAAACAATACGTTGAATTAACTAAATACTCAATGCAAACGTAAAAACTACAGATCGCCCCAGAATAGGAAACCCCAGTAAGGAGGACGGCGAACACCGTGACATTATTTTTATATATATCATCAACGACCTCCGTAGTCCAGTGAGTAAGACTCTTGACTCACAATTCGGAGGTCGCGGGTTCGAACCCGGCATGCGCAAATAAATTTTATTTGATTAATTTGTGTTTTCACAATTAATTCATTTAAAATAATATATAGTATATTTGCGGCATGTTCCAGAGTGGAAGATACTATCAGTATCGATCTGGTGTAAGACCACCATTCAGAATTGAAACGTTGCTTGAAAATGGCTTAAGCCGTGTTTAGTGACCAGATCTGAATAGCCAGTTACTTCCCAACCTTCCTCTTCCCCACCTCATTCCCCTCCCCACTACCTTCAACCTCACAACATACCCCAATTGGGGATGCCATAGTCTCACTGGCTCCAGACGGGAGCAGTTGAGATTCTTGTGCGGTATTCACTGTAAAAAAAAAAAAACAAGTTTAATTTGTAAAACACCATTTTAAGTTTTTCTTTTATAAATTCAACAATATTATTATTCAATTTATAAAAGAAGTTTACTTATAAACAAGTTCCGCTGGTAATTATTATTTTAAAGGTCGGTATGTGCAATGCTCGCAGTATTTAATTAATAAATAACTAAAATATTTATAATAAACACATAAATTAACTTTGTTTCAATTTGACTTTATTATTTCTTAATAGCACAATAAAATATACTTTGTTTCATTTTTGTTGTTTGTTTTTGGGGTGTTATGCCGTGTTACGCTACCTCCTCCTTTAGCCAACGCTGTCCGAAACGTTGGCTAAAGGAGGAGGTAGCGTAACACGGCATAACACCCCAAAAACCAACAACAAAAATACTTTTGGCCGTGAAAATCTAAAATCACAACTTTGTTTCAATTCCACTTTATTATTTCTTAATCCAACCGGTTTCGGTTCATCCTGAACCTTTCTCAGGGGTGAATAAAAATATATTGAACATAATAACTAAAATATTTCTAAGCGATCAAATTTTCAAACCAAAAACGAATGGTTTACTTTACTTTTTTTTACAATGGAAGCAAGTTACTTATCCAAAATCATTTCACAAAAATAAAAAAGTGATCTTTGTTGTAGAAAAGAAACACCTGTAACAGTATAAATGACACGAAACCACTAACTTTGTTCAGCACAATATTTTTTGTCCCCATCAGAATCGCTTCAGATAAGATTCAACTCCTTGTCAGATTGGTTTCGTGAATATTCAAAGTTGTGCAAAATAATATTACTTTGTTTGGCTTCATTAAAATAGATGTCTTTTTAATTAATTCTATAAAGATAAAGTGTTATTCTGCCGCCATAGGTAAAAAAAACAACATCCTCCTTGTGAGTCTCAATGAGGACACCGTGATTCCATCCATGGCGGGTAGTATTGTATATTAGGTTAAGTACATTATAATTTTAATATAGATATATTTTAGTGAGAATAAAAGAAACGAATACTACTCGTAAGTGAAGCAGTTATGACAAAACGACAATAACACAAAACAAAACCAAAAGATAGATGATAATTAGTGCCAGTGTTTTAAATTTTTTTACATTACCAAATAATATTGAATAATGGTCTGTTTTGAAGTCCATCTAATTGTATAATTTAAATATTAATTAATTGTGCTATGTTTGGTTTGGAGTAGTTTGGAATAGGTATGAACATATTCCAGTCCATCTTGAGGCATTCGTGTTGCAGGCTGCAAGCCCGTACATCACACTCGAGCCGCTGCACTGCGTTCATAGTCACAGGAATGCATGGCAGAAATTTCACATTTGACGGCGTTGCAAATGACACAAATGTGCGCTTGGCGTTCGCCACTCTTCTCCCTATGCCCCTTTCCTCCCTGCTACCCACCCTGCTACCCCGGTATCTCACCCTGTTCCGCTACCCTTAGCTTCTAACGACTTCCCCTTGGCTGGCGAAACACTTTGCATAATGCGAGCGTTGTATTTATGCGTGTGCGGAGGAAGTTTTGCCAGTATTGGCAGTGCTCGAACACTGGAGCACAACACGCCGGGTTATTGTGTGCTGTTCTGTGTTGGGTGTTCGCGCATACATGGAAACAAACTGGACGGTTTGGAGTATTCAGGGTGGAAAGGTGGAGGATGGAAGGGGAGGCAAGCTGTTCCCCACACAACGATGATTGCAATCAGCATCTTTGAGATGGTACAAACACGAAAAATATAATAAAAATATTAACTTTTTGATGACAAATTTATAATATTGAAGCCTTTAGACTTTAGATTATACTTGGTAGTTGATTGAAACTCATTTCTTTGTACCTATACATCAAATTTTCCAAGAAATGTTTATCTAGATATATGTATAGTAAATGGGCTCCAATACACGTTTAAGACAAGATTAAATAACAAATACGCAATTTAATATTCCTAAGAGCAAGAAAATTCTCATGATAATACGAATATTTTTTAAAAAGCGTGATAATTATAATTTTCAAAGAAACAGCATTTTAATTATAGAATAAAGCGTTTTTTTTATATATTTAATCATACCAACGTAACCTATATGCTAGACAATAATTAATAGATAAGCAGATAATTAATAAAGAAATCTTGGATTAATAGAAAAATTTACGCATTATATAAGTGGTTTATAATAGAAAAAGTCTTTAAAAACACTCTATAAACTCTAAAACTCTATTAACTTTAAAACTCTATAATATTTAATAGCGCACTTGAAGTGAAATATCACAAAACTGCGCTATATAAATACTACGTTATTATTATTATTATTAATATATTCTATAATAGAAAAACAATTCGGGAGGCAGGTATGGGCACCGCCGCCCGCTCCGGGAACCATTCATTGGATAACCAACACCTCTGCCATAGGTCACCCCAACTGGTGACTTAACAGGGGTGCCCGATTTCATGAGATGAGATGTGGTCTTGGCCATGCGTTGCTGGCCGGATCAGGAGAGGCTGGTTGATTCTTTTGACCTCTACAGCCAGACTCACTCAACCCATCACCTTGCACCGCAGTGAGAGGGATGGATTTATACGTCCGTTATTCCTGGACACATTAAACCCCAGATTCCTACCCACCCCTCATTCCTTATTCTTTCTCAGAACTTCTCCTCTCCTTTCTTACCATAAAACACCTTCCACACAGCATATCCAAAGATACATAGGCCGTAAGGGATTTTTTACCTCAGGGCCTCCTGTGTGGAACTAATGTAAAAATACAATAAAATATTAATAAAACAGTGAAGTACATAGACGAACAATGAATGATTACAGCACGGCAATACATTGAACAAATTGTTAAGTTTATTCTGCAGTAAATGAACTCTGTTTTCACTAATTGTGAATAAATTTTAACATTTATTCACTAAATCAGTGTCGCAATAATATCTACGTGAGTAAGTATAAAAACTTGCTAAACGTATATGTTTTTGGGTTTATTTTGTGTGTGTACATTTATTTCGGGTTCACAAAAAGCGTATTCCAATATGAATGTGAATATATTATGTTAATTGTGATCCTATACACGCACGCATACTGACTCACATCTTTTGGTGTGTTAATTAAAATACGTTACGTAATATTGGACCGTTCCATTCGAACGTTATTATTACCCGAAACGTTAAGTTTTAGACCCTTACAAGGGCAAAGTTTCGTTATTACGGTATAATTTATGTTTCCCGAAGCGGTTTTGTAATAATACTCGCTTTACGGATATGTTATTTTAATATAAGGATGAAAGGAAGCCTGAATTTCGCATTTTCTAGGGTACCGAACAGTCCGTTAAATATTAAATTTAACGTTTACTTTAATATTTCAAATGTGAAATAGGTTCACTTTGATCTATGAAACTACAATGAAACCGCAGTTGAAAATGAAGTTATATCTGCTTTTTTATTATCTATACCTACCCCTACTTATATTTATAAAACTTTTTTCTCTGTAGCATACTTCCGAGAATGCCGTTTTTCTTTTCTTCGTGCTCCTCAAGAGATCATCCCTCTCTCAAAAATTGTTTTATGCAATTTACAGAACTGCTTGAATTGAACTGCATAATTATTTTTATTCCGACGGCCCGACGAAGGGAATAATAATAATTAAATTTGCCCGGAAAGCAATAATAATTTGCCCGGAAAGCAAGAGGTCCTGGGTTCGTGTCCCAGAGGTGTCAATATGTTTTTCTGATTTTTCTGTTTCCAGATTTTCGATTGAGTTTCGCTTATATTGTCTTCATTTATTTATATTGTCTTCATTTATTTGGTCTCTTCAAGACCAATGTTCATTCCTTCCTCTCCTCAAAAAGACCCTCCACACAGCATCCCAGATGACATAGGCCCTGAGGGAAATTATTTTCCTCAGGGCCTCCTGTGTGGAGTTAATGTAAAAAAAAAAAAAAAAAATAAAAATAATAATAATTCGGATGGCAGTTTTGCCTACTCACGAACCAACATGCAGAACCCCAGCATGCTGTCCTGCAAGCAATTCTGCAAATCGGATGGTGAGTATGGCATTAGCGTCCGTGTTTTTTGCAATTTGCATTTTAGTTTATTCGTGGAGTAAGATCTATTCAAACAATATACGTTGTATAATTAATGTAAGTGTAGAATAAGTAGGTAAATAATAAACATACATATTGTATAGAACATATATTGTATAGAAGTTGAGTTCTTAACATTTTATCTTTATTATTAATTTCTGTATTTCAAAATTTGAATTTTCATTTTTATTTCTACTTTTCTTTAAAATATGATCTTTTTCTCTTTATTTTTCACTTACTTTTAAATATTTCATAATTTTTATTTAGTATATTTAATCATCTCTTTTAATAAAATAGTATTTGTATTAATTTAAATAAATATTAAATATACGACTACCATAACACGGGCATGAGCCCAGTGTGGTAGCCAAAAAAAAACAAATATCTGTAACTAATAAAAAATTTATGAAATAAAAAAAAATAAAAATAAAAAATAAATAAAAATACATATACTTGCAACAAATGTAGAATAAATATGCTATATAACTGTACAGTAAATTTAATATATAAAGCTGAGTGTCTGCTAGTTTGATTTTGTACCTTTGCGGGCGACGTGGATTTGATTTATATTATTATTTTGAGGGTAATTAAATTTTGCATACTTGACTTTCAAAATAAGTGGAAGGACTGCATAAGATTTCTAAAAACAGTCCCCATTCTCTTTTTCCACCCCTTTTTAAATCAGAATTCTGATACTTTTTCATGAACACTTGAAGTTCCAAATAAAAGGATCGTGACCGTCTCCATCTGAATTCGAAAATTCTACGTAAAGCCGGGGCAACGCCGGGGATATAAATCTTTACACTCAAAGATAAAGCTAAAAGCTTAAAGCTCGAGGCATAAAGATCAAAACTAAAAGCTCGGAGCCTGAAGTTCAAAGCCCGAAGTTGAAAGCTCAAAGCACAAAACTTAATGCTGAAAGTCCAAACACAAAAATCAAAGCTCAAAACAAAACGTCAACCGACGTCATTGTCGTAGTTCAGCTCTCCATTCGATGAATGATGGATGCAGATGAAGCGGCGAGCACGCCATGGGCGATCCGTTAAGGGCCCGCAACCCGGATTTCTGCCGATTTATTACATACCTATTTCCCTTAAACACGGTAAGTTTTAAGCCTCTTAAAAAAACATATGTTATTCTTTAAGATAATATCTAGACTTTGCCCGCGCCGAAACGCAAATTATATAAAATTCCATTGATTTGTTCCCCTACCCACCCACTCTACACTAATACCTACCCACCCAATCTACATTATTAACTAACAACGGCTCCACCCCCTACCATAATAAAACATTGTTCGAAACTGTCAAATTAGTATAAGCTTTCCCTGACGAAGGAACGTTTGTTCCGAAACCGGTCGGATTTGCACACTATATGAGTGGTTTTTACAAAGTTATATTGTTGCATTTTTCTATATAAAATTCCCTCAAAAAATTATTATAAACACGTTTTTTCAGTTATTTTACAAGTTATATGTATGAAAAAATTCACAGTGTTTCTTTGAATGCTGTTTAAGATAATGCCCGCGAGATTTTTGCTCTATTTTAAACGAGTCGTGTTTTATTAAACATTTTCGCAATTTTCGCATCGATTTTGTCGCTGTAAATGTTAGCGCTCTCCTCTAACATTCTTAATTTCGTATCTCTCCACCTTCTTCTTTTCGAACCCGGTTGCAGAGCCTTAATATCTATTTTAATATTTTATGATATTATTACCCATTATTTTGTACAATTTTTTTTCTCATGTTATATGGCAGAGTGGAATCGCACCGTTCGTTTAGCTGATAAGGATATTGAATTATGAAGTGGATGGTAGAAATGGTTGCGGACGTCCAAAGAAAACATGACACGATCAAATTAATTAAATAATTATGTTTTTTATTTTATTTTAACTTTGTGAGTAAAACCTCAAATTGTAACCTCATATTTAATTAAATGATGACAATATAAGCGAAACTCAATCGAAAATCTGGAAACAGAAAAATCAGAAAAGGATATTGACACCTCTGGGACCTGAACCCATAACCTCTTGCTTAATCCCAGAGGTCTCAGAGTCCCAGAGGTGTCAAATCTTTTCCGATTTTTCTGTTTCCTGATTTTCGATTGAGTTTCGATTATATTGTCGTCATTTAATTAAATAATTATGTTTTGTAAAATGAAGCGTATGTGGTGAATGACGAAATGAGTGTCTGATATAAATTACGGAAAAAGCCGAGGACGACATGAAACAAATACTTATAGGTAGTGAGGTGTGTAATCAAAATGGATAATGGATGCTGGTGGAAAATGTTTTAGACTTAGAGAGAGCAGATGAACGAATAAAGAAGTATTCAGAGTTTATAACGTGGAAGTGAAGGAAGACATATGTATTTCCAAATTAAAACTACATCCTTACTAAAATTCACAACCTAAAAAGTTTACTCCAAACAGAACCCCGGGCATAATTGTACAATATTTGCACAATAAATATACAATTAATACACGATAAATATTCAATAAAATTACCAATTAGTGTATAATTACAAGTACATGTTCACTTTACAAACGACCTGACTGGGCACACCTTAATCTTGGTCTGAAAAAAATTTAATATTATCGTCTCCCATCAAAAAAATATGTTTCCCTAATTCCATTATGTACATTAAAACTTTTTCAAATATTAGCATCAGCTTCATACTACTGTAAGCCAACCAATGTAATTACAGTTTTCTTTGTGACGAAAATGTAAAGAATACCATTTTTTCAATAATTACTTTTACAATTACCGCGTGGGCCGTGTTTTCATGCAGAGTTATTACGTCAATGCATTAACTATGATAAAGGGACAATACGTGAGGAGAGAGGAGCAACGCGTGCCGCATGATCCAACATACCCAACCTACCCAACCTACCTAACCGTAATGTGCAGCATTGCCATTAGCGAGTGCGTAGACAGATGACCATACGAAATGCACAAAAATAATGCATTTTGAGGCACGCGCGGCAAGGGGCTTCGAATGGCGAAATTTGCATGCGAATCAATGCTACCGAAAAAAACACCAGCAAAACCACGACACAAAAAAGTTATCACTCAAAACCTACAAAATTTTAAAAACCGATATGTTAAGTTTGTACCTTTTTGTTCATGCGAGAAAATTGCTCGTTAGTTATTTGAGCTTTCGTGCAGGCTTATAGTGCAGTTTTTCCTCCAACCATAGGGCACCTGCAACAAGGGATGGGAGGCTCACCAGTTTTTGGGCAGTGGCACGATTTGAATGCAGATATTATTCAGAGTTTTTGTAGTTTCACGTGACCCAAAATACATCATTAGTGATATTTAAACACTGTTTTAACGACCGCTATGGTTAAAGCATTATTCTATTTCGGCGTTGTTACAATTTTACAGATTAATTAAAAATGGAAATTTTCCCACGTGCATTATAACAAAAATATAATTTTTAAAAACATATCACACCGGATTCCATAATAGTCGATCCCCCAGCGTACTTATATTAATATGCAGTCGGTTTAGGAAAAATACGGCATACCCACTTATTAGTTACAATTGTACCTCCGAATAACAAAAATACACAACATTCAAATGCGTCAAGGATAAAACTATTTGTAGATGTACTGTATATTCAACAATCTCAAAATATCACTAACAGACCAGTAAGACAATCGTACAAAAATAACATAAAAAATCCGACAGTGAATATAAGCTTTGGATAAAGGCACTATAAATATCATGCTATAAAAGCATTCAACAATCTTACCCTTGAAAATAAAATAGAAGAAAATAAAAAATAAAAAAATGAAACAATATAACTTTGTATAAACCACTTATATAATTTGCAAATCCGACCGGTTTCGGAACAAACGTTCCTTCGTCAGGGAAAGCTTATACTAATTTGACAGTTTAGAACAATGTTTTATTGTGGTAGGGGCGGAGCGTAGATTGGGTAGGTAGGTATTAGTGTAGAGTGGGTGGGTAGGGGAAGTATATAATTTTATAATTTTTATAATTTTCCCTGACGAAGGAACGTTTGTTCCGAAACCGGTCGGATTTGCAAATTATATAAGTGGTTTATACAAAGTTATATTGTTTCATTTTTCTATAATGGATAACCACAAAGTAATAGCTACATTCAAAAATATAAAATAAAAATAAATTCATAATAGAAATTAAAAAAATTGATTACAGGACAAAAAAGACAATTTTACCAAAATCTCATCACATAATAAGAATAAAACATATACAGGTAACACACAAAAACAAATATAAAACACATCATTAAAAAATACATTTTACCTAAATTATAAATTTTTATTTTTAGTTTAATTTTAGTTTTTTTTATGCAGCATTATTTTTATATTATTTTTAATGTATTATGTATAAATTTTTGTTTTATAAAATGGCGGCCTCAGCACAGGTGAGCTACCCAGTGAGGCCGACATTGGTGACTTGTATTTAAAAATGTTAGATATGATGTCAAATAAAATAAATAAATGTACCGGCGTATACGTACAACAAATCGACACTATAAATAAATTCATTATAATAAACTTATTATTAAAGGTATTTTTGATGTTGTTTTTGGTTTAAAATTTGTAAATAATGCACAAAAAAAAATTATCTTATGATAATACATTACGTAACTAGTCCAGACAAAATAGACATTCCAGTTTACATTAATTTCGAACAAGTTGAATTTTTGTACAGGTCTTGAATTTTTTTTTTTTACATTAACTCCACACAGGAGGCCCTGAGGAAAATAATTTCCCTCAAGGCCTATGTCATCTGGAATGCTGTGTGGTCACGTCATTACAAATGCTATGTCAAAAGTCCCCATCGATCTAGCGTGAGCGTTGTTTTTTATCCGAGGTCAAAGGCCACAAATTTTCGTTTTTTGCATATATCTCTAAATGGGGACTTTTGACATTTTGGCATTTATAAGAACGTTTTCAAGACCTGTGGAAAAATTCAACTTGTTTTTTTTTCGTCCATTTTGACTGGACTAAACTACCTGAAAAAAGTTTGAAAAAATAATTGTTATTGAGATAGTAATGTGTCTAAGAAGAAATTGTAGCTGTTTTTCTTAACTGAAATTTAAAAAAAAAAAATTACGTAAAATATAGATATGGTTATAAGGTAGGTTGTATTTATGATATATTGCGTTTGCTTTAAGTGAGTGAATAACGTATTAGTATTAGAGTGAGGAAAAAGAAAGTTCCCAAACTCCCAGTATTAAATTGAGTGGAAAACCATTTACTTCTCGTACACCCATTCTCTTTATTCGTGAATTTCACTGGTGTCTACCAGATAAATGCTCCAAAATAATGAAAATTTCGAGTTGATGGATTATTTTTCAAGTGTACAAGAATCCCAATTGCTCCCGTCTGGAGCCAGTGAGACTACTGCATCCCCAATTGGGGTGTGTCGTGAGGTTGGAGATAGTGGGGAGAGGAATGAGATGGGGAAGAGAGGAAGGTAGGGAAGTTCTCGCTATTCAGATCTGGTCAGCTAGAGTCATTTCAATGGACATTTTAGTTCTGAATGGTGGTCTTACAGCAGGACGATAATGAGAGTATTTTCCACTCTGGAATGCCCCGCAAATGTACATTGTATTATTTTTAATTAATTAATTGTGGGATTTTAACCTGCGATCTTCGGATTGCTACTCGAGAGCTTTACCCCTTCACCAGGGAGGCCATCAAAAGCACACTCCAATTTCTCGGTTTTATTCTTATTTATTAATCATGATACATATTTTATCATAAATATAGTGAATTTACATTCCTAATCCACTTCACCGTCAACCGAAGTTAGTATGTTTAATAGTGTTAATAAAATGTTCATATTCGTGCAAAATAACTGGTACACTTTTCCAGAGTGAAAAAGTTTGTTTGTGTGAGAATGTTTGTATTTCTTTCATCTATAAACACAAAATAATAGAAAAAATAATTTTTATTTTTGAGACGCCTACCTCTGGTAGTACACCGAGAAGAACTCATTAGCCGTACAAATTGCTTCTGCTCCGGCAAGCAATTCAGCAAAATTCTCAATTTCCTTCTCTTTTTTTTAAAGGGGAGGTTTCGCCGCATTTGATTCAAGATTGCGTCACGACTTCAGACGATTCCGTTCGGTCCACTGACTGTAGAGATACACCGATAGAAGAGTGTCGGGGGCGTTTTCTTGCTTATTCTGAAATTGATCAAACATTTTTGATGTGTGGTTTAAGTGCGGATATCGAAGGACCTTGAATGTTTTTTATGTGTTTTGAAATGTATGAAAAACCACAGCACAAGTAAAATTAAAGCATATTAGGAAAGGAAGGAAGGTACTTACTGCGGAACCTTGTGGCACTTCTCTTATTCTTCTATCTCGGCTGGGTTTGATGATGCACAGTCGTAAGACTATTAATCGTAGTATTTTAGTATGCGTGATTACGCGGTATGATTATTATTTGCTAAAGCGGCTTGCGGAATATTAGACGAGCTGCGATTGACGACTGGTTGTTATGGTAACGAAATAACAGGTACATAGGGATGGGTAGGAAAAGGAATATGTGACAATCAAGCTACAAGCACAGATTTTATGATATATGTAGATGTACGTAGGTAAGTGTAGCTATGAATTGTGTAAACGCCCAACCAATTTTCAAATATAAAAATTCTTTCTTGAACACATGCCTAATCAATTTTCAAACTTTCAAAAATTAGAATAAGCACAGATTTAATACTATTGCATGAAATACTGCATTACAAAATTGAATGTCCTGAATTGCTTCAATTAACCAACATCCATATATCCAAAAGACCTACCGACATTTATTACCCTTTTACTAACAACACCAGGAAATAAAAAATCAACACAAAACTCTAATCAATGTAAAAGTTGTTATTCCAATACTTATATTTATTTAAACACAAATAAACGTTCGTACTTTCTACTATTTTTTTTATATTGAATATCTATTTATGTGGGGATACTAAGTCTCTGTTCATATTTTTATCAATGTTTTTTATTTTATGCTTTTATTGTTACGTTTTTCCTTTATATAATATTTTCTTTATTGTTTTAATTTTTAATTGTGTATTTATAATGACAGTGATACGAACAAATTATAACACAGAATGTAAAAGCCCACTAGGGCGTATAATAAATAAGTAAATTTAAAAAAAAAAGTTGGACTCTTAGGAGTCGAAAGATGTTATAACTGGCGTCATCAATTTTATTTTAAATCATTATTGATTGAATGAAATAAAACAATAACTTTATTTTTAAACCACGATTTATTTAATTATACGTGGGCTTTATTGATTATACGTGGACTTGTCTATGTGTCCGAAGTAAGCTTAATTTTTTCTAAATTTCAGTTAAATTCACAAGACATTTTCACTCACAAAAATAATACCTTGTTGAAGCGACAATCAGTTGCTTTGGCCTGTCTGGGATTTTCTGGTGACAATGTATTTCTTTCAAAAAGGTTATGATCACATTTCTAGGGAGTGTACATATGTTCAGTGGGTCAAGTTAATTGCACGCGCAAGTACTTCGCATCCTGTTCGGCCAATCACAGGCGCAGGAAATAAAAAAGTTTATGGGATGTAAAAAGGTCGGGTTGGTAGATAGTAAGTACATAAAGGACAAGGGAAATGAGAAAAACGGTGCGGTCGAAAGACCGAAGAAAAATGTTAAGGGAACGGGGATTCCGGGAGCCGGCCGCCATTTTCGATTAATGGTAACATTAATTTGATAAGGGTTCTCTTTTCGGGAATGTTGACGATTAATCGTCGTAATTAAATGTATGTTTTATTACGTTATATCGACAATTAGGTGAACCTACATTTTGAGACCGTGAATCACGTTCGGGATGTATTGAAAAATCCATCTACGTGAGGTCTTCCATGTTGTGTGGCAATTACTTTCATTTAAAAGTTAAAGAATTTTTTTTTACGTTAGCTCCACGTAGGAGACACTCAGGAAAATAATTATCCTCCGCGCTTATGTCATCTTTGGGGATTCTGGGTGGAGGTTTTTTTTTTTAAAGAAAATGAAAGAGAGGAAGATTTGGGAAGGAAAAAGGTTGAATTCTAGGTCCAGGAGCGACGGGCGTTTGAATTCATTTCTCCCATTGCGGTGATGTTGACCATTCTCAAGACGATGTGTCGGGAGAGTCCTGCTGGAGTGGTAAAAATAAAACCAGGATAAGGTCAACTGGGATCTAAGTGATATGCGTGGCGTAACTCTAAGTGACCAGCTCAGATATAGGTGCTCCATCGAAGCCAGAGTTAAGTTGGCCTCTGAAAAACTGGGCGTATTGAACAAGGCCCGCAGATATTTTAATAGTACACGACTGCTAACCATTTACAAATCACAAGCGCGCCCCACTATTGAATTTGGTAGCCACCTCCGGAGCCCTAAAATACCTGAAAAACCTTTGACGCTGTGCAGAAACGGGCGGTCCGTTTGATAGATTCTCCTAACTTAACAAACGGATTGCAATCTTTAGAGCACAGGCATCGGGTGGGAATGCTATCCTTGTTTTACGGGTATTTTCCAAGCTTCCTATATTTTCTTTCCTTAAAAAACCCTCCACATAGCATCCCCTAAGATGACATAGGCCCTGAGGGAAATTATTTTCCTCAGGGCCTATGTCATGTGGAGTTAATGTAAAAAAGGCTCTCCAAATCCGGTTGTCAAACAGCGCCATACTGTGTGCTTTTTTGTAAAAACATTCCTTGCAGCTGAGCACATCTATCATTTCTGCGAAAGTATTGCCAACTACATGTAATCAAGCGAGTGTCTAAATGATTCAGAAGGCAATTTGGATAAGTAAATTTGTGCTGTCTATAGTAAAATTAACAATTTTGAGCATAAAAGTCAAGTCGGAAATAAGTTTGCTAACTTATTAGATTTTTGAGAATTTTTATTTTTACACGTTCTTTAGTATGTATTATTATTCAATTTATAAAACTAATTTGTATAGAAACAATTACAAGGCATAACTTGTTGCAAAATACGAATAAATTAAATAAAATTTAGTTGCGCATAGGCTTGTTGAAAAAATATCGATATATCGAAATATCGATATTTTTAATTCAAAATATCGATATTTTTAGCCGATATATTTTGATCCGATATATCGGTACAAAATATCCAATATCGAAAGTTGTATCAAAAACGATATTTTTTTAAATTAATGTATTTAAAGTCACTAGAATCCAAAACCGTATGGGAACGAACGGAAAAAAGTAACTGTATTGGGTCATGACATCTGGCGGTTGAAATTTTAACAATTAATAGCTTACAAATCTATTGTCTTTTCATTAGTATTTGTGATCACCAATACTATCTCATGTGTGTATGTACATACATAGAAATGTATGCTATCTTTCGCCATTTTTTTCTAAGCCACTCCTATGTGTTGGTTTCTAATTGTCTATGATTATTGACTATACCTTGTTCCAAACACGATGTCCTTTTTGACAGATTAATACACCAATATAATGTTACTGAGACGCATACAAACTTTGTATGCGTCTCAGTTTACGTATAAGTTAGAAGACAGCTTTTTAGTTTTTGATATTTTTGTATTTATTACCCAATAAAAAATGATAAAAATACCTTAGTTTTTATTGAAATTTTTGTACGTTAAAATAATGCGCATTGTGTATAAAAATTACTATAGATAATATGGAGCTGAATATTATGAACTATTATTTAAAAAACGCAAAATCTTTTGAAAATTGAACCGATATATCGATACATCGATATTTTTTCCTCGATATATCGACGTCGATGTTGATATTTTAATAAATATCTATACATCGATATATCGATTTTTTTTCACTTTCAACATCCCTATCCTAAATCAGGAAACCTTCCTAGTTGGACAGTCAAAGCTTTCTTATGCTGTTAATGTATTTCTGAATCAAATAAATAAATAAACAGTTTTTAAATATCGGGTTGCCGGTGTGTTCCCGCGTTCTACAGAATAACTCTCAAAATCAATCAGAAAATTTTAATGGTAATTATGACTTATTTTTTTGTATTAGTAACTGAAGTAAAGACAGTAGAAAAGAAAATCTTAACGTGTTCTCCTTTTGTCAGATTTACGCCAATAGAATGTTACTGATTAATTTGTATGCATATCAGTTTACATTTAAGTTAGAAGACAGCTTTTTAGTTTTTGATATTTTTGTAATTATTACGTAATAAAAATGAATAATGATAAAAATACCTTCATTTTTATTGAGATTTTTGTACATTAAAAAAAGCAAATTATGTACAAAAATTACAATTGATAATATTGAGCTGAATTCACTTTTATTTTAAAAAACGCAAAATCTCTTGAAAATTTGACCGATATATCGATATATCGATATTTTTTCCTCGATATATCGACGTCGATATTGATATTTTAATAAATATCGATACATCGATATACCGATATTTTTTTTCACTTTCGAAATCCCTAGTTGCGCTTGCCGGGATTTGAACCTGCGACCTCAAGATCGCTATAATCGAGAACCTTACCCTTTACCCCTCGACCACGGAGGCAGTCATAAATCTGATTTATTCTAAAAAAATGTAAATGTTTATATAAAGGAGTGATCCGGAACATAGTTTGTTATAAATAATAATAATAAGTATACCTAATCTATGATCTGATCTATTTTTTTATTACAGTGAATACCGTACAAGAATCTCAACTGCTCCCGTCTGGAGCCAGTGAATGGCATCCCCAATGGCATTCCCAATTGGGGTATGTTGTGAGGCTGAAGGTAGTGGGGAGGGGAAGGAGGTGGTGAAGAGGAAGGTTGGGAAGTACCTGGCTATTCAGATCTGGTCACTAAACACGGCTAAAGCCATTTTCAAGCAACGTTTCAATTCTGAATGGTGGTCTTACAACAGGGCGATACTGATAACTGATAGTATCTTCCACTCTGGAACATGCCGCAAATATACTATATATTATTTTAAATGAATTAATTGTGAAATAACACAAATTAATCAAATAAAATTTATTTGCGCATGCCGGGTTCGAACCCGCGACCTGCGGATTGTGAGTCAAGAGTCTTACCCACTGGACTACGGAGGTCGTCAGGTTGATTCGTTGATAATGCAAAACAAACATAACTCACTGAAAATTCTTAATACGCCAGATTGCTGCGTTGCCAATGCCACGCACGAGCAATGAATCGACCTAGCGATCGAACAAATAAATCGGCCGTTTTCCGGGCTTTTTGTGCAAAGGACAGGGTATCCGGTATCCGGTACTGGGCGGAGAGTGGGAGGGGGAGAGAGGGGATTTGAAAAATACCACCCCCCCCCCCCCCGGTAAGCAAATAATCAGATCGGCCGGAAGTTTGGGGGTACCTAGGTATTTGTTTTACGGGGGTTTGCTTTCGAGGGGGTGCGAGCCACAGTTGCATATTCGTTAATTAATTGCACTAGACTCGAACAAAACGGCATAATGCTTCATGGCAGGTTTATATAGGTACTTCGCTTGCGTAACATTTCCTATTTCGCTCTGTTTATTTTTTCAATAACTTCGTGATGGATGGATTCAATTATAGATAGATTTTGCAGAACAAACAATTAGCGTATTCCGATGTGATTAAAATTGGGAAAACGTATCTCTGGTGGCCTTGGTTACTGCGAATTATTTGACTATTTTATTCTTTCGGTGGGAATAGCTTTACAACTTTTGCGTTACGAAAGTACTTATATCAAAATGAATGATTTATTTATTGTAATACTTCTCAATGATAAAGTCGTACGAAAGTTTTTTTTAAATTTTAATATGAATCGAATTTAATAATCGTATTGCAAATTGTAATTTTGTAAGTATTTTTGTTTTTTATTATAGTGGCAGCTATTTCGCCTTACAAGTCTATTTTTAAACTGTAGTTAGCTCACTTTGAGACGACTTTTCCCATCCCATTATCGTATACCGTAGCTACTTACAACGGTCTCGGTTATGGACGAGAATTTCGGCGATTTTTCGCCGAGAACCGAGACAGAGTTTTCGGTAAAATTTGTAGCCGAGAATGCCGAGACCGAGATCTCGGTCGACCCGTACCCCACATAATAGAGAATTTATTGTCACAATTATTTTCCCAGTAAATCGATTTATCTTTATATCGATTTATAGGCACAATAAAAATTGAAATTGGGATTGGCAAATACAATCATATAAATAAGTCATCTCAAAGTGGCTTAACCACAGTTTGAAAACGGCCGTGTATGCCGATCACAACTAAAGTAGTTGCAGAACTTAACATTTATTAACATTATAAAATTTGAATTACATTAATTTAAAAAATATATTATATGGAGTACTACGAATTAAACTCAAAAATAATTGTATGCAGGTACCCATATATAACGTTAAAGAGAAAAGTATGTTGAAGATGTAGTATAGAATCGTAGCAAGTAGAACAAGTGAGAACAAAAAATATGTTAAAAATAATAAAGAAACATTTAACCATATTTTTTGATCATTTTCGCTTTTGGATGATGAGTATTTAACGTATCGTTGAATACGCCTAATAAATTCCTTGATTAAAAATAGCAATTTTAGTAAATTTAAACATTTGGCCGGCGTGGTTTTCCAATGCCAATGGGACCCCAGAGAATAGAGTATTTGATATTTAAATTTCGTGGCAGGAAATTTAATTACTGAATCCTGCGTCGGCGACCACAGACGTTGTTTAGATAACATTTCGCATAGCAATGAATGTGGGAATTTGAAGTAGTTGACACACCTAAGCGCAGATGGATATAAAATACATACATCACTCATAGATATAAATCGGTGCCTCCACATTACTCCAGGGTTCCATCCGTTTTCTGATTTATTAGCAGAAAGGCTGTTTATAGGATTTTTTTTATTTGTACGATAAGTAGTTCATTCGGCTAGTGTTTTACGTTAGCTCCTCACAGGAGGCTTTGTGGAAAATAATCCTCAGGACCTAAGCCATATTTGTGGATGCTGTGTGAAAAGAGATTTAAGAGAGGAGAGAAAGTTTAAGCAAGTGTATCCAGAAATGACGTATGAATCCAACCCTCCCACTGCGGTGCTTGGCGATAGGTCTAGAGCATTGATTCTCAACCTTTTTTTGCCCACCGCCCAGTTTGAGAATATTTTTATTTCTGGCGCCCCCTAACTCATGAATCCGAAACAGCAATTGACCACAACAGAGGGAGGTGGGGAGGGGGGGCAAAAGGGGATACCAAGATGAAGGGGGCGTAATGGGATGCCACGACAGGGATACATTTGCCAGAACAGAGAGGACGTAATGGGATACCACGACGGGCGTAATGGGATATACCACGATGGGCTTACATTTGCTACAACGGAGGGGGCGTAATGGGATAGGGAAAATATTTTTGTGGATGGATGGCCCCTAACGGGATGGGATGGGGCAATATAGGATGGGATGAGTTTCTCCTAGTCTCCTACCGCCCCCCTGAAAGTCTGAAAAGCCCTCCAATCTTCTATTGGTCTTCTACCACCCCGCTGAAGGTCTGAAACGCCCCCAAGGAGGCGTTATCGCCCACGTTGAGAACCTATGGTCTAGAGCAGGGTTTCCCGACCTTTATTTCGCCCAGCCTCCCCGAACCAAAAAAAATATTTTCGTTCCCCCTTAATTAAGTTTCAACAAAAATAAGAAACACATTTTTTTATATTAACCAAATTATTTATTTTAAATTCAAATAGGTACAATACAGATACAATATATTTATTTATTATGGATCTTTAATAGAAGAGTAGGTACACTTTTAATCATTAATTACTATTACATTTACATTTCCTAGTTTTCTTTTAATTATACATATTAATTCTATTATTATTTTTTATTTATTTAAATTATAACTTTATAATTATATAATGTCTAACAACTATCAAAGTAATTTTAGAACAAATAAATAAAAACTTTTAAAGTGCTAATGAGATACTTGAGCTTGCATGCTCTGTACCAGTTGGTCGATTCTGGGTTGTCTTTGCTAGAGCTATGGTTAAAACCTATTACGCCCCCCCTGACATTTATCTACGCCCCCTAGTTGGGAAGTCCTGGTCTAGATCATATGTTTTCAACGGGAGCGATAACGCCCCCTTGAGTGGCGTTTTAGATCTTCGGGGGGGGGCGGTAGACGATCAATAGAAAATTGGGGGGCTTTCAGGGGGGCGGTAGGAGAAGAAATCCATCCCATCCCATCCTATATTGCCCCATCACATCCCATTAGGGGCCATCCTGTGACAAAGAGTATGCAGGAGAGTCATGAGCTTTGTGACGTCACATGCACAAAACGACTGCGACACATGCGACTGCCAGAAAAATATTTTCCCTATCCCATTACACCCCCTCCGTTGTGGTATCTCGTTACGCCCCCTCCCTTGTGGCAAATATAATCCTGACCAAAATTAACTGTTTCGGATTCACGATTTAGGGGGCGCTAGAAATAGAAATATTCTCAAAGTGGGCAGTGGGCAAAAAAAGGTTGAGAATCTAAGGTCTAGAGAGTCCGACTGTAGAGGTCCTTCAACCAGTCTCTCCCGATCCGGCCATGTAGTAGGTGGACAAACGCATTGGCCGCCAAGACCTAGACAAACCTCATTCCATGAACCAAACCAAGCGAACCATTGAGGGTGACCTAAGGCAGGGGTGTTGTTCCCATCTTCCAAATTAAAGTAGAACAATGAAATAGCTAGTAGTCGAACGGAACATTTATAATACTTACAGCCGGCACACACCTAAATAAAAATATTTTTTTTTAAGAGCTCAAGATGAAGAGATGTTTAAGATGAAGCCATACTAAATAATGCAAAATCATACAAAATAGAATGTTTTTGTTTTGACAATTGGATCGCTTAAAAGTATTATAGAAGCTTCTATTAAATACTGCGTGTAGAACATATCTTGGCCCTTAAAAATAAAGGTCAGTTTTTTAATAAGCCTATAAAAAATACAATATAAAAGCTGTAAGAAACACTTTAAAGTCCAAACTCTCAAACCCCTTTTCGGGTATGGTTTTATTGTTTAATGTAGCAAATTCAGTTTCTTTTATAATAATCGCAAAAAAAAGATATTTTCGCCCGAAGTTCACAAAATAATAATATAATAATAAATATATTTAATAAAATGCATTTAATAAAATAAAATGCATTTTCGCATTGTTATTTTACAGTACGGCCGGCAGTCGACGAATTTGGATTTTCAAAGTGAACTCTATGCTGTCTACCGAAAGGCTACATAACTAGTCACGCCCGTTTTTTTATCAGTTCGGCCCCGAACGGAGCGGGAATTTTGAATTTTCTCGTTGTTATTTTTGACAACAATCGATACGGCCCGCACTCTACGAATTTGGATTCTTGAAGTGACACTTATGGCATGGGCACAAGAACCATGCACTGGGCACACCTATTTCGTATCAGTCACGCCCTAACCGGCGCGGGAGACAGTCGTGTGACTCCACGTCGCTTTGTTCCGTGAAATCAATTTTAAAATTCTGTTTTATTACAATAAACAATGCGTAAAAAATGAGTTAATGTTTTTTACAGGCCTTTACGAAATCAACCTGTAAAAACAAATTCTCAAATACCTTTTCCAACTTTTCCAAAAGCTTTTTCTCGAGTATTTTTAAACTCCTCCCATAAAAGGGCGTGAATTCCGAGTTCGATTTTTTCCTGAACTATTGGATCGCCTTAAGGGAGATATGTAATAAATCGGTAGACATTCGTATAGCGGCGACTTCAGCGTCACAACACACCCCAATGGAAAGGATGCCACAGTCCCACGCCGGCTTCGTACAGTTGGAATCATTTGAGATATTTTTGCGGTATTCACAATAAACAATAAAATAAATTAGCGTTATGTACCAATAAGGCATACAGGGTGTACCAAAACACGCTACGACGCACTAGGCCATAAGCAAAAAACAGTTTTATTTTATTCTGAAGCTTAAATAACATTTTTAATGTGATGATAATATTTAACATTTAGGATTTAAGGATTAAAAAAATGAGGCGCGTGTATAGGCCTTAATGAGACTGGAATCCTTTCAAAGGATTACTATTTCCATCGGGCTCAGCTGTGACAAACCTCTCGTTAAAATAATGAAGTTTTTAGCGGATGAATTGGGAAATTTTAAGTAGAAATTATTAATGTGTTAAGGAGATCCAATAGTTCAGAAAAAAATCGAAATCGGAATTCACGCCCTTTAAGGTAGGAGTTTAAAAATACTTGAGAAAAGGCTTTTGGAAAGGTTGGAAAACGTATTTGAGATTTTTTTTACAGGTTGATTTCGTAAAGGCCAGTAAAAAATATTAATTCCTTTTTTACGCATTGTTTATTGTAAGAAAACGGAAATTTTAAATTGATTTCACGAAACTAAGCGACGCGGAATCACACGTCTGTCTCCCGCTCCAGGCGGGGCGTGACTGATACGAAATAGGTGTGCCCAGTGCTTGGTTCTTGTGCCCATGCCATAAGGGTCACTTCAAGAATCCAAATTCGTAGAGTGCGGGCCGTATTGATTGATGTCAAAAATAACAACGAGAAAATGCATATTTTATTTTATTTTGTGAAGTTCGGGCGTAAATATCATTTTTTTTGCGATTATTATAAAATAAACTGAATTAGCCACATTATACAATAAAACCAAATCCGCAAATGGGTTTATACATAGGAGAGTTTAGACTTGAAAGTGTTTTTATAGACCTTATACTTTATTTTTTTATAGGGTTATTATTAAGGGCCAAGGTATGTTCTAAACACAGTGTTTAATTGAAGCATCTATAATACTTCTAAGCTATCCCTACATACATCTTTGGGTGTACGTGGTTATTATAGCGGTTCCATGATAACTCAGAATCATCTAATTTCAACACCTTACAGTTATGAAAAATAAATTAAATACCCCATAAACTAACCTATTTAACCAATTTTTTTCACCACTTTTCATGATTTTTCAAAGAAGGTATTGAAGTTGAATTTTTTTTTTTTTTTTTAAAGGAACATTAACAGGTTAATAACATTACATGCATTAAAGGCAACCACAAACTACAATAATAAGGTTATAACCCAATAACTAATGTTCACATCATGCATAAACAATAATTAAAAAATCGACAATTATTAAGTTATATAGTTAGGAACTAGGTAAAGTGTGTTAATTTTTTTTATTTTTAAATAAGTATGATAATTATATAACAACAACAAAAAACTGAAAACACCAGAAGTGTGTAAAAGTGTAAAGTGGAAAAATAATTATATATATATATATGTACAAAAATAATATATACATATATATGTGTGTGTTAAGATGAAGACATACACCATAATGCAAAATCATACAAAATCACATGTTTTTGTTTTAAAAATTTGAGAGCCTAGAAGTATTATAGATGCTTCAATTAAATACTGTGTGTAGAACATACCTTGGCCTTTAAAAATGTCGTTCATTTTTTTAATAAACCTTTTAATAAGCCTTTAAAAAAATAAAGTATAAGGTCTATAAAAAACACTTTCAAGTCCAAACTCTCCTATTTATAAACCCCTTTCCGGATTTGGTTTTATTGTATAATGTGGCAAATTTAGTTTTTTTTATAATAATTGC
Source organism: Limnephilus rhombicus (assembly GCA_929108145.2). NCBI lineage: Eukaryota > Metazoa > Arthropoda > Insecta > Trichoptera > Limnephilidae > Limnephilus > Limnephilus rhombicus. Next base: position 14,144,523 of record OV815287.1, on the reverse strand, counting down.
AAAAAAATTGATATTTACGCCCGAACTTCACAAAATTAAATAAAATATGCATTTTCTCGTTGTTATTTTTAACATCAATCAATACGGCCCGCACTTTACGAATTTGGATTCTTTAAGTGACCCTTATGGCATGGGCACAAGAACCATGCACTGGACAACACCTATTACGTATCAGTCACGCCCCAAACGGTGCGGGAGACAGTCGTGTGACTCCTAGTTTCGTGAAATCATTTTTAAATTTCTGTTTTCTTACAATACACAATGCGTAAAACAGGAATTTATATTTTTTACAGGCCTTTACTAAATCAACCTGTAAAAAAAAATCTCAAATACCTTTTCCAACCTTTCCAAAAGCTTTTTCTCAAGTATTTTTAAACTCCTCCCATAAAGGGCGTGAATTCCGATTTCGATTTTTTCCTGAACTAGTGGATCGCCTTAATAAGAAGGAATTTTGCCTGAGACTAATGGATGTATTAAATAAATAAAAAATTACACTATACTCAGATCGAGAATACATTTTTATAGGACACTGGTGAACATTTAAACCATAATAATATGTTTTTGTGTTCATCTTTTAGAACATCTTGAACTGATATGATATAATAATAAAAGTTCAGTAAGTCTTGTTTGGAATGAAGTTGTGGGTTGAAAATAGATACTGTAAGCTAGAAATTCTGAAAGAAAATTAAATTTTATAGATTAGAGAGATTTGGCAAAACAGTTTTTACTTTTTTTACATTATCTCCACATAGGAGGCCCTGAGGAAAAACATTTCCTAAGGGCCTACGACATTTTTGGAAATAATGTGTGGAGGGCATTTTTAGGGAAAGGAAGGCGAGGAAGTTCTGGGAAGGAAAAGGGTATGAGGGGTGCAAGTGCAATTCATCCCTCCCACAGTGGTGCAAGGCGTTGGGTCGGGAGAGTTCGGGTGAAGAGGTCAAAAATTCTCCCTCAACTAGTCTCTCCCATCCCGGCCCGCCACGCAGTAGGTGGGCAATAAAGCATCCGCCGTCAAGGCCTTGACAAACCTCACTCCATGAACGCAGGCACCAAAGGTAACGAACCTTTTGGGGTCACCCAGCGCTTGCCACCTCGTGGACTTTCACCAACCTATCCTATTGTCTTGTCTATATTTTGTCATACTAACACATATTGTATCTGTATTTACCACTAAGCACTTGCATACTGCTTACTAACAACGTGTGCAGGGACATTGGAGGTCTTCCTTCGTTATCAAATGTAGAGTCGTTTTTACCAAAAAAATTAGAGTCCTTGCAAGAGCCTTGAAGGGGTAACCATCTGTTACCTATACCAGGGCGGGTAAGTGGTGGGTCCTCCAATGAACCATTTGGGGTGACCTATGGCAGGGGTGATCCAATAAATGGCGAGAGTACTCATTACCCGCCTTCCAAATTAACAGGATTGGTAGGTGTTCAAATGTTTGTCTTATAGCATTGGAGGTTATTCACCACTTACCCGATCTGGTAAAAGTAACATATGGTTACTCCTTCAAGGCTCTCGCAAGGACTCTAATTTTTTGAAAGAAAGAAGCTACATTATTTAGCTTAGAACGAATTTAGACCTCCAATGTCCCTGCATACGTTGTTAGTTGGTTAGCATAGTGCTTAGCGGGAAATGTTTTAAGGCACATAATTTGTTTTTATATTAGTTTTTTTCATCGTGATAATAGATATTAATAATTTTCTTCAAATTGATGATCCGTCAATGACTTTGCCACAGTTTGACAATGAATTTGGAAGGGAAAATAAAAACAATACATTTTTTTGTTACAGAGTAAAATTTTAAACTCCTAACACCGGTAAGGTCAGGCATTATGTCACCCTTTCGAAAAACATAACTCGTTTTCCTTGATTCGATTCGAACCACAACCCTTTTTAGGGTCAAAGTTGAAGGTTGCTCGTGCCAACCTCTGATCTCCTAACGCACTGATACAACCCTAAATACATTATTGCAAGGGATAGTTGTTGAACGTATTTTTGATTCAACTGAGAAGGCTGTGAAACTGGCCAAAGAATTCAAAAATCATTTTAAAAGATTGGTTAATTTTTCAATAAATTATTTATAATTTTAATTAAAACCCTTAGCCTAGTGGTAGTGAAGTAGTTAGGTGTCTTCTCGGAATTCTAAAGGTTATAATGAATTAAATTGACTTGGATGATGATTGAATACTTGGAATAGGTGGATGATTTAATTTTCACTTCCCCACCCCCCTCTGCTCCATCTCTGACGGCCTCCGTGGTCGAGGGGGAAAGCTCTCGACTAACAATCCGGAGGACGCGGATTCAAATCCCGGCGTGTTCAAATAAATTTTATTCACAATTTTATTCATTCAACATAATAAATAACATATACAAACATATGAATCCATCATAATATATCTAAGTATTTTATAAGAGTACGATATTCTTAGAATATAACCTTCCATATAACCTGACGCCGTACGTTCCAGAGTGAAAGATCCTCACAGTATGGCCCTGGTGTAAGACCACCATTCTGAAGTGGAAAGTAGCTTGAAATGGCTTTAGCCGTGAATGCTGACCAAAGCTGAACTACCAGGTACTTCCCCACCTTCCTCTCCCCCATCTACTTCCCCTCCCTATTATCTTCGGCTTCACAACACACCCCGATTATGGATGCCATAGTCTCGCTGGCTCCAGATGGGAGCAGTTGGGACTCTTGTGAGGTGTTAACATAAAAAATACAAAAAAAATCTTCTTCCCAACCCCACTATCTTCAGCCTCACAACATAACCCAACCGGGGATGCCATACTCTTGAGTCAGTTAGGACTTGAGAACTAACTTTTTAAAAATTGATGTCTTTACATACTCGTAGTATAAAATGAAGTCGCTCCCGCTTGGATCTTTTAAACTATGCAACGGATTTTCATGCGGTTTTCACCACAGAATTCATGAAGAAAGTTTTAATTCAAAAGAGTGATTCATGAAGAAAGTTTTTAAGCGGACAGCGGGCAGCGGGCAATGGGCTGGCAAACTAGCTGGATTTGATTTAACAGATGGCGTTGCTTATAAATGTTGGGTAATGGCGTGGCGTTAGCCACAGCAACGTGTGTCCGGGTCTGCTAGTTGGTAATATAATCAATTTCAGATCTCTAAGATAAGCTCTTCAAATAGTCGTGTGAATAATATTCAATTGCCTATTTTTTAAGTATGTTGAAACATTAAAGAAAACGAAAAAAATAATCTACAAGTCTAAATATCTTTTAGTCCACCAGCAAAAGTAAAATAATATTTTACTATCATTTACACATCTGCCCTGATGATGGACACTGTAACGCCGTCCGAAACGTAGGCTGAACAAGGAGGTAGCGCAACACGGCATAACATCCCAAAAACAAATAATGAAAATATCTTACTACGGTTTAAATACTATGAAAGGAATATTTCACAAATGCTCTATTTACATCATGTCATGCTCATTATTGTGTTGATTTTTCCGGTGGCAAATTAAATGTTTACAAATTTTATTTCATCCTCATAATCGACAGTGTATCAACCATTTAGTGGGAAACACCAAACAATAAAATGTTTGTACTTATAAAAAACAACGATATTCATGCAAACTAAATACACCGTTGGAACACTGCGCCGAGAAAGTATTCAATTGATATTTTTAATGACAGAAATTTGAGAATGGATAATTCTTTCCAATAACTGTGCGTTTTTTAGGTGTCCAAACAACACAACAAAGTGGCATTTATCACTCCTTTAAAAAGTCAATAAAAACAGGTTATTTAGGTTAGGTTATCGGCTATTTTTTTCGTCAAGTGCTACTTTATTGTGCTGCCTTGGAACCATTTTTTTAGATTCCAAAACGCCAATTATCTACATAAAATATACACAATACCCCTTCAAATACAAGCGAAGATCTTTTATACCTTAATTTTACTCTTTAATGGAACCTATGACAGGGTAACTAAAATGATATTATATCTTCTTCTTCTTCTTCCTTGCACTGTCCCAACTCATTACCTAGGTAGGCTGTTGGAGTCGGTTGTTCTTGTTCTTAGGTTATATCTTCTTCGGTTCTAAGTATCGCTTTCATCCAGGCAACGGCCTGGATGAAAGTAGAATAAGACGGAGACCACCAGACCACACAATGTCTATGGAGCTTCATTGACAGTCATCTAGAGGAAGACCAAAGACCTCCTGGATGACTCAATCAAAAATATTACAGAGAAACGTCAAATTTAATTCAAAACGGTATTATATGTTGTCCGATCGAAATGTTATTATATGTTGTTAAAAAAAATGTATGGTTGGTGAAAATAGGTATGTCTACAACTGACGCAAGATATGTATGAAAAGGTAGGTGCAGTTTAGTTCTGAAACAGTTTAAAAACTAAACCCATATTCCCGAGTCCTTCATTCTTTCATTATCCCTTTGTTTTTCCTCTTTCCTTGAAAGTCCCTACTTAGTTACTACAAAGAAGAGAAAGGTTTTTCCTACCTACATAAAACACAAACAATATCGCACAAAACTCTAAGATTACCCACATCAATGAATTGAAAAATCGCAGTGACAACATTCAAATCTCGCTTTCAAAATCTCGCTAATTAATCATAAAATACGAATCAATATAACCCCAAAGTATCGGTAATTGTGATCTATAGTGGTGATCTAAAAGGTAGGGACTTTTTCCTTCCATCGCCAATTCCTGTGATTGAGGTTTCAAAAAGCAGTCAATTGTCTTGTTTAACAAAAATTAGATTTACAGTTCACCATCTCTCTCGTGCTATTATATTGCTCGTGACAAGTGGTGTCTTTCGATAGTTTGCTACATTGATATCAGCAATCAACATAAAAATATTTTTTCTTTACCGCAACTGATGTTACGTGTATTATTATTGAATAATATTATATTATATCAAACCTACGAGTACAAGGTGTTGACATTACTAGCAAAGATTTTTAAAGAAGAATTTTTACGACGACAAATAATATCACTATAGGCTTCGGATACTTATGTTCAAAACTTGTTTAAAAAACAATTTTTGAAATAATCTTTCATTTTTAATTAAGCAAAAATTGTGACTGGTAATTATTTTTTTTATCCATTCTGCTCATCTAACATTGAAAGATTTTAAAAATCTTTCGCTATATTAATTCCATCGGCGCATAGTCCACACATTGAAATAATGGGATAAAAAATTTGGGTTAAAAATTGAACATCGAAAAAATCTGAATTACTGACCGGAGGTACGCTGGGCATAAAGGAAACGCGCGGAAGCTGGAAATGTTTTCCTAAATCAAATATTGCTTACGATAGCCCCATGTGAAATCGATATCTGCATTATTTTGTTTGTTGAATTCATTTTTGAGTTTTGCTGTCATGAAATTCAATTTAAATTAAAATAATCGGCAGGAGCCGATTCTTATAATAAATATTACAATTTTAACAGTTTCATTTATAACATATTACAGTTTCAACATATTACAATTTTTTCTGCAAGTTGGTTGCGTTGACTATCGAGTAATTTTCCAGGTGCCTAAAACTCAAAAAAATTGAAAATACTATTGTTACACAGTGTTGTCATATGCGAATCTAATTAAAAGAATTTAAATCTAATTCGTGACTTAAGCTGCTTAGTTAAATATTATGAATACGAAAATAAAACTTTAAATTGTTATTATTTGATTTAGATATGCGTGTTTCGGGCCATATATGGTGGGGAGGGGAGGGGGGGGGGGAATCAAATATAGAGTGTTCGCGGAAGGGGGGGAGGAGGACCAGAGAGGGGGGAGGGGAACCTGGGAGGGGGGAGGGGAACTCGGGAGGGAAGTTCACGGAACGGGGGAATGGAGGGAGTGGAGTGGGGAGACGGAAGGTGGTGGAGGAGATGTGAAGGGGACGCGGGAGAGGAAAGGGAGGCGGGAGAAACAATTTCTTTATTAAATGGCAATGCAACGCATGCCGGGTACCAGCTAGTAGAAAGATAAAAATTGATAAATTTATCCAAGACACTACATAGATTGCTTTTAGTTCTGTAAGAATCTTGCAAGCATGCGTACGAGTAAAGCTAATACTCGTAGCAGCCAATAAAAGTATGGGGTCGTCCATTAATCAGCAACTTTTTAACCATTTTGTTTGCAACTTTTTAACCCCCCCCTCCCCCTGGTGATATGTGGTGAGGTTTTAGACTAACCCCCCCCCCCCAATTTGTGGGTGAAATTTTTTTAAATTTTCTCCGACCCCCCCTTTTGAGCCTCACGTGATTAATGGACGACCCCTATGCAGAATAATGTAAAAATAAGATAATGTTGGTAGTCATTAGTCGAATTAGTCCCGGCAAGGCTCCTCGGTTCAATTTTTAGATGCGACTTAATCTTTTTCACATTTTTCTGTTTATCAAAATTCAAATTTGATTTTGAGAGTCGCTAATATTTTCTTCATTGATTCAATTAAGTAATGTTCAAACTGAATTCTTCCGTCAATTAACTGTTTCAAATTAAAAATAAATAAAATGTTTTCAGTAAATCTAAGTAAAAAAAATACCAAAAATTTCATGTTATAATGAATGCAAATGCGTTGCAGCAAATATATTTAGAAACTAATCATTTGAGTTTACAGGTTGCCTCAAGAAAAAATATTATATTTTCTGTTGGGGCGATTGTACTCATCCCTGTCTCCCATTTTTTCGATTGACTGACAAATAACACAAGTTCCCACGTTGCACACGCCGCCAATTGTTTGCTTTACTTTCGCTTCACATTTTTTGTAAAAAAAATTCACGGTCGCA